>OU426989.1:178305816-180725816 GCA_911387755.1 Chrysotoxum bicinctum | reverse complement strand
ACCTCTCCTCATTGCTTGCTCTGCTCAGAGTTAAAAAAGAAAAACTTCTAATATGTCAAAAAAAAAGTTATATTTTTTGTTCACTATTTAGAAAATAAAATTTTGTGCTCTCATTTTACTGGATAGTGAACTTATACGAAGATTCACAATATCAAGCGGTACTAACGATTTTGAGAACAGAATTTTGCTTCACGATTTCAATTCAGAATCCACTCAGATACTAAAATGTCAAAAGTAAAACCCGGCAGCAGCATTCTTATTTGATTTTATTTCTTTTGTACTTGCTACAATTTATGTAGTTCGTTCGGAAATTAATTTTTAAATCCAAAATATACAAATAACAAATAATAAATAATTGTCGCACATTTTCACCAACATGTCTATTAGTTAATACAAAGACAAAATATCAAAGTTTAGTAGAAGTAGT
This sequence comes from Chrysotoxum bicinctum, assembly GCA_911387755.1. Lineage (NCBI taxonomy): Eukaryota > Metazoa > Arthropoda > Insecta > Diptera > Syrphidae > Chrysotoxum > Chrysotoxum bicinctum. The sequence goes on along the minus strand of OU426989.1, from coordinate 180,725,389 downwards.
TAGCAACGTTCCATAGGATTTCCGAATGAGTTTATCCTTGAGTGAAACGACATTATGGTACATTATAAAGTGAAATAGTGAAATCCTAATTCACGTAGTGCCATTCCGCAAGGAACACATGTCGTCTGGGTTCATAAAGTTGAATTTCGACCATAAGTTATTGGGGATCTTATCAATCATAGTTCTGTAGCGCTTGCCATTGACCGCACCACCGCCGAACAAACTAAGTTGTCAATGGTCATGAACTTCAAGCCCCTGGGTCAGTTGGATCTTTTGCGGGTGAAGTCTGCGAAAGGCCGAGTTTTTGTGCACGGCGAGGAATCGACTGCCACGGGTCCTGTTTTTCACTTTCATGGACCGTAATGATGTTCTCGACCGATCTAGCGTTTCTTGGGCTTACGAAAGTTGGCTGATTGATTTACCGAACCAGTCGTCTCAAATTTGACCACCAAACGTAAAGAGTCGACTGTACAAGGCCATCAATTCTATGCAAGCAACGTTTGCACTAACGAACACTCATTTTGATAATTAAGTTTTATCATTTGGACGTGAAGCACAATTTAACTTTTAAGATTTTCGCGGTTTTTGGACAAAATCAATAAATATTTTCGGATTAGCCGCTTTATTTGAATTTTAAGAGTGCAATTTAGAACTCATCTCCAACGTTTCGCATCAAATTGCATTGAGCGTGGTCACCGGGAAACTGCTGTTAAAATGTTAAATTCAAATTTAAACAGCAGTTTCCCGGTGACCATTAAATTGCACTCTTAAAATTCAAATAACGTGGCTAATCCTAAAATATTTAGTGATATTTACATACAATACCAAAATTATTCCAATTTGTAATTATATCCAATATTTTTAAAATTAAATATATAGCAGATGCTGTTATTTTCCCCGAACTTTAATCCTTATCTTTGCGGACCATCACAGAGCATAATTATTGCTCACAATCAAAAGCTCTAATTAACATTTTGGAGTTTCAAGTGCTTCTTTTGAGTGCAGCATAAAAAACCCAACTCCTTGCTATTTTCTCATCTTACAACTTAATCGATATTGGTATCAGGCTTTCAACAACTAAGAACCCCTCAACATACAAGCCCTCTTCACAATCCACTTCAATCTATACTGCAGTACTTCTTGAAGACCGTGAATAATTCCAAGAAAATACCTACCACAAGCACTTCTCATTCCTCATTCAAACCACTGAAGTGGCGGTGTATATTTTCAAATGTAATTTATGATCAAACAAATAGCAATACACCTTTATAAGGTACGAAACATTGAGTCTATTCCACCCCCTCTCGTCGACTGTTTGCCATAACTCACATTTTTATAGGCTTTGAGGGTTAAATTTTCTTTTATTATTCTCAATACACATGGCATAATACTCAAACGTTCAAATAATTCAAAAATGTATTTTTTATATCAAACCGGAAACAGGAAAAATTATCTGCAGAGAAAGACTAGAAAAATTGTATCGTGTATTTATTTTTAGCACCAATGCTCGCCCGCCATATTGGATGCATCCCTTATGGGCTTATGGTCGGTGGCGGTGATGCTAAGTGTTTTTTGTGGCGTGAAGACAAGCTCGTAAATATATCGTCCATGAAGTATTTCATATTTATTTCATTGCCATAAAAACGACATATCCCGATGGCGATGGCAATGCTATCTATCCCCAGACTAAGGCAAAGGATACACAAATGTAAGTGGGACAAATTTTAATGAGCGAATAAATTCCGCAGGATCAATTTTTATGTGCGAAATTTAAAACAAATGGAGCTGCACTCACAGAGATCATATAGACGATACTTCGTTACTTATATGACGGTTCGCCTTTCAAGCCCTCTTAATGTTGCAATAAAGCCTGCCCTCTGCCACATTCAATTACGGGATTAGGGATTGGGGTTTTCGAATTTTCATCGATTCTGTGAGTGAGACGATTTTTATCAATCACTCTAAGGACAGACACCTTCTCAAATTAAATAAACTGTGTTTTTTTAGCAAGAGGAAGTCCGGTGTAGGATTTCGTTTCGTTCGTTCTGGAGTTGAGTTTTTTTTTTTGAAAACGGAGACCTACAGCAATAATACTCCTGACAAGAGTTCTTCCTTCACATTTTTCTCGCCTTCTTCTGAGTCTGCTTTATGCATTTTTGTACCTTTGCTTCGCCGAGAAGGGGCACGTCTTTTAAACGACAAATTTAGCGAAGCGTTTATTGAATAAAAGTAAATCTGTGTTCGGAATATTAAATCGGCCTCCAGAAAAGGTACAAGGCAAGTGAATTCTCTTGTTACTTGAAAAATTATCCGCTTTATATTTTCACTCACTGAAGTCAGTCAGAGACTTATAGAAGAATTTTTATTTATGTATATATAAATGTGTTTCGCAGATTTTTTCTTCGTCTAATTTTAAGGATTTAAGGATTTTTTTTTCATTGAGAAGCTATGCCTTAGAGTGAATATTGATGGGTGATTCCGCTGTAGACAATTTTTGACACCAATTTTTGAATTACAATATTTTTTACTTTTTTTGATAAATATTCAAAGTAGAAATACTATATTTAATAATTAAAACAAAAACTGAGACCTAAGTTATAGAGAACATTTTTGTTTGCGCTTGGCAACATTATCATACGAAGTCGATACGAACTGCAATTATTATAAGTGGTAACATAAGTTCAAAATAGCTATTTCCGACAGTTTTGAGTTATGCTTTACTCAATAGACGTATAAAGCAACATGCGATTTAATCGTTTGTATAAAAACATGTACGAATTTGTTATTATATTTTTAGCATTATTGATTGCAAAAAGCCATTGTAAGTTGTTGCACCCGCGATATAAAAGATATAAAAGTTTACTTTTTTGGCAGAAATAAAGTGCTAGCGTTTTGAAACTTTCTAAAAGTAAGAAGAAAACAAAACTAAAATTAAATCAGTCGTTATTAGGAATATATTGTACGTTGAACGAAAAAAAACGTTGATTTAAATTGGTTGCACCCGCGATCCCAATATTAAGATCGCGGGTGCAACTTATTGACTACTAACATTATAACGTGATTTATTGTATTTTATTGATAAAATATGCTTTGAATAATAATTTCTGCTGTTCACGTTTTTTTTTAACTATGTAATATAATATTTTGTTCTTTTTTATATAAAAATATATGGTTATAGGGAAGTGAAACAAGAAAAAGAGACTGCTTTACAGAAAATTGACAAAAAATTAACAAATATGCTGAGCTTCATGCAGAAAAAGGACGTAGAAATATAATGTGGAGAGATGTATTGAAAGGGAAAATGAAGGCAGATGCAAATTTTAAAATTCTGACCAGAATCAGACAAAACGAAAAAATGCAGTCAACACAAAAAAAGGCAGGCGCTCATTACATCAGTCCCTGTAGACTAAAAAAGTCGCACAAGTGAAACGTAATCGCCCAAGGAGTCCCACTAACGTAGTTGAAGTGTTAAAAAATGTATTAAAAAAAAAAACTTGTTCCACCAAAGCAATGTCTAAAAAACTGAAGGATGACAGATGATTTCTATAAAAGGGATAATATTAGCAGACAAGTGCCGGGTATAAAAGATGTGAAATCGATTAAGTCGGAAGTTAAGAATGGAGAAGAATACAATGACCATGAGCATTCGTGAAGTTAAGTTTTCGATGTTTTTATTGAGTCAGAAGATGAAGCATTAAATTCTAAATCTCCAACAGGGCCTTTTCAGCCCCCTATAAATCCAGTAGATCCATGCCCTAAAATACCGTTCTGTTTTTACAGCAGCAGTATTTCCAAAAGTTATTTCCGCAGGTTTGTACCTTCTTGCACCAGGTAGGCTTCAATATCACAATATCGTTATGTGGGGTTATCCTCAACCGATATCGATGAAGATGGAGTACTTCTGACATACATATATGTATTTTCGAAAAAATATTGAAGTATTTGAAAAAACAAAATTATAATTAATAGAGAAGGGTACTGACTTGTTACATATGTGCCTTATTTTATATTTTTTCCAGTTTTTTAAATCAGTTTACTAATTTAAGTTAGACGCGTTGCACCCGCGATAATTTGATGTTGCACCCGCGATTGATTTAAAAGTTAATATTTCGTTGCTTACTTTTGTTTTCTATCTTTATTTTTATTTATTTAGTTAATTGAATCAACGTCGTTCAATATATGTAAGAATAGCATGATAAATGTTTCACAATTAACAGAATTTGTGTTTTTTGTACTATGATCTAGAAAAGTCGGGCCGATTCTGTTGCACCCGCGATCGCACTTTGAAACCATTCTTCTACCAAATTATTTATTACATTTTAGAATTCTAAATGGATTAAATATAAATAGGTGAAAATGTATCCCTTCAAGTAATAATGTCATTAAATATTTTGCTTATTTTATTATTAAATGTACTTCAAATGAGTCTAAATGTTGCACCCGCTATAATGGAATCACCCTGATTAAAAAAATTTCAGAGGAAATTGATTTGAAAGCTGATGAATTGGCGATGTGATAAGTAGGCTTTAGGAATTGGGTCGATTGTTAATCCTGCAGGAAGTTGACCTTGGAGGCCGAAAATAATATAATATGAGGGTTGTTCAAATAAAATAAAAAGTAAACTTTCTCGAAATGGGATCCTTTAAATACAGGGTGGTTCTTATGTTATGTTTTTCTGATTTTGTTTGACCGGAATGCTATTTTGGAGGTGGATTACGTAGGGAGTGGTGGATAACAATTCATTATGGAACACCTAATGTCGCACCAACGGGTTGAAATTATTTAAACACTCTGTTTTATAATATTTTATGTATTTATTTGGGCTTGAATGATCGATGAGGTGGATGCAATTAATAAAAAAACTAATTCATCTTATGTTATCCTACGTTTCGCTGGCTTTTTTCCGGCTTCTTCGGGGGTTTTTTTTGTTTTTATTAATCTAAAACAACCAATGATACAATATTATTTGGAATATTACTTATGGACATAGTAATTATTATATAAAAGTGAATATGGAAAATTTAAAATAAAACTTACTTCTGATGTTTAAAAATAATGTTTTACATTTTGTTTTAATTGGAATTGAAATTTACGTTGAATTTTTTAATAAATTAACAAATAAACAATTTAACACTTAAAAAATTGACATTAACATTAACACTATTAGAAACAACAAAAAATTAAAACTAGTATCACTTGGTATCACAGATTGGAAATGGCAACGCCATATATCGAGCTGATGTTGTCGATGTCTTCTTGATGGTTCATCGTTGTTTTTATGTTTTGCTGAATCCGAAGACTTTCTAGAGTGTAGCGGGTGGAAGTGCGGCTCTCCTTGTCAAGTATTTTGACATTTTCGAAATCAGCCATAATATGATCGTTGTCAATCATATGTTGTGAGAGTGCTGTTGTTGTTCTTCTTCTTCCTATATCAGCTTCATGCTCTGAGAGTCTGCCAGCCAGTTTACGCTTTGTTCTTCCTACGTATATCTCTGTTTTATGTAATTTTGAAATCGGAAAAGTATTTAGGACCTCTAAAATTAATTTTAATAATTTCAATACTTATGTATTCCCCAAGAAATCGTTAGTCTTAAGTTTTAATTTAAGTTTTAATTTTTCTCTACACGTTTTTCTATACGATTTTTTTTTTAATTTTGTAAATATTTTTTTTCTCAAAAACTGTTCGACATATTTTTTTTTTAATTCAAAATATTTGATAAAGTCGGAAGTAGGTAATGGTTGGTAATGGTTGAAAAAAAATCCGAAAATGGTTATTAATGGTACACACCTTGTTACCTTTTTTTGTTTTTGATTTTCTCAAAAACCGTACAACCGATTTTGATCATTTTTTGTGTGTGCTCGCCAAAAGTTTGAATATTATTATGTATTCAAATTATCAAAAAAAAACTTTTTTTTTAATTTAAAAAAAATCAATTTTTTTCTTAAATTCAATATTTCGAAAACCCAATGCTCGATTTTTACTTGCGACTTATTATAAGGCAAGTTATGCATTAGTAAAAAAAATCGAACTCGAGATTTTGATCAAAGTTAACATTACGATGATAGCGAAGACTAAAAAAGTGGGTCTCGTAATTCTAGTCGGTTCGACTACAGCCTAAGCGACTCGGCCGATTTTCTTTAAACTTGGTAGATATGATTTCTAATTTTTTCCCCCCACACGTTTTTTTTCTTTTTTTTTTTTAGGACCAAAAATAACGGTACCTACCATACGATTTTGTTTCGAAATTTTATAAATATTTTTTTTTTCTCAAAAACTGTTCGAAAGATTTAAAAAAAAAAAATACAAAAAAAATTTATTTAGTTAAAACTAGGTAATGGTTGAAAAGAATTCCGAAAAAAATGGGTATTGAGGGTACCCCCAAGGAACCTTTGTTTTTGTTTTCGATTTTCTCAAAAACGGTATAACCGAATTTGATAATTTTTTTTGCTAAAGATCCCTAAAAACTTGAATAGGATTGTATATTAAAATTTTCAAAAATATTTTTTTGGATTTAAAAAAAAATTCATGTTTTTTTTTTCAAAACTCAATGTTTTGAAAACCCCATGGTAGATTTTTTTTTAAACTTGATAAAAAATAGTTTCTTCATATAATCTACAAGATGTGAAAAATGTATTTTAAAAATGTATTTTACCTAAAAATTAAGGTACCCACCATACAAATGTTAAAAAATGGTTTTCAAAAATCGTATTTTTCTCAAAAACGGCGCATAGAAGTTTGATAAAATTTGTTTTCTTTCAATTGATTCTTACGATCTTTAATTTAATACAAAAAAATTGAAATTAAGATATTTCAGCTTGTACCTACCATAGAACCATTTTTTTTCAAATTTTGAATTACTCATTATCGACATAACGGATTTTAATCCTTTTTGTGGAGATGCTTCTAAAAAGTTTAAAAAATATTGCATTTCACATTCGAACCATAATAAAAACTTAAGGTTGGCGTACCAAATTTTTCTCTTAAATGTTTTAAAGATTTTGTTTATAAAAGCTTATTTTTTTAAAGAAACCACTACAAAAACTTTGTTACTTGACAAACTAAATTATTCTAATGGAGAACAAAGAACACAACCACGTTGTTCGAATGACTTTTTATTATGCTCAGCAGCAAAAATTCAAAAACGGAAATACTACAAGAGCCATATAAGATGTGGGAATTGACATTTGCCAAGTTAAATGTTAAGTGTTGTCAGGTATGTTGTATAAAAGTGGATGTGGAAATTCAGCATGTGGAATTTATATCAAACATCCTGCCCGGTTGAACCTTCAGGTTCGAAACTGCCTGAATCCACAAGTCGACATAACTTTTGTACTGCCCTAGTACATAATCCGCCAGATGTCTTCAACGTTACATTTCGTATCAGCCCATCACTGCCCGGGTGAACCTCCACAATCCGTCCCAATCGCCAATGTGTAGGTGGTAAGTTCTCATTGCGAACAAGGACAATGTCCCCCAGCTTGATGTTTTCTGAGCGCCGCTGCCACTTACTACGAGTTTGTAACGTTGACAAATACTCCTCACTCCAACGATGCCAAAAAGTTTGATGTATGTGTCGTAACCACTGCCAATGCTTAATACGATTTATTGGAATCTCAGTGACGCTCGGTTCCGGTATTGCAAGAAGTGGAGTGCCTATCAAGAAGTCCCCAGGTGTCAGTGCAAACTTGTCCTCCGGATCGTCATGTAATGGAGTGATTGGACGTGAATTTAAACATGCCTCAATCCTTGTAGCTAAATTGTGCAACTGATTGTACCAAAGAGCCTGTCCGCCTACCAAACGAACTAGGTGATGCTTAGCCGACTTCACAGCAGCCTCCCAAAGCCCACCCTGATGTGGAGCGCCGGGAGTAATGAAATGCCAGTTGGTTCCAATACTTGCTAATGACTGTTTAGTATAATCACTCTGCCAAGCCTTTATGTCTTCTGTCAGCAAACGATTGGCGCCGACGAACGCTGTGCCATTGTCACTAAACAAATCTTGACATGGTCCTCGACGACTAATGAAGCGTGTAAATGCGTCAAGAAACGAATGTGAGGAAAGATCCTCCACGACCTCAATATGCACAGCTTTCGTTACCATACATATAAAAATAGCCAAATATGTTTTGACTGTTGTTCGTGACCTTTTTGTTCCAACACGAACAGTAAAAGGACCGCAATAATCCACGCCAGATGATAGAAACGGACGAGAAGCATTAATTCTTTGCATAGGTAAAGAAGCCATTTGTTGCTTATAAATGACTCCTCTTTGTCGACGGCATATGACACATTTTTGCACGAAACTCCTAACTGCTTGTCTTCCATTCAGGATCCAAAATCGACTTCGAATTGTTTGCAGCATTAGCTGGGTTCCACCATGAAGAGTATCAAGATGAGTTTTGTTGATTAACAGCCAAACAAAGGGACTAGCCTTGGGCAAGATCATTGGGAAACGATGGTCACGCGACAGCGCAGATCTACCGATACGGCCACCAACTCGCAGAATTCCAAAATCATCCAGAAATGGGTTTAAGGACAACAATCGACTAGTCGTTGATAAATTGGATCCATTTCGAATTTGCCGAATATCTAACGAAAATGCTTGTTGTTGTTCAAAACGAACTAGTACCTTCAATGCGTTTTCTAATTCAAGAGCATCAAAAAATGTAGATCGACGATTGTGTCGCCATGTGCGTGTCCACCTAAGCATCATTGCGACAACCCTTTGGAGTCGCTGAAGACTGCTAAATCTTTCACTAAGTGGGATGACGGAACCATCACGTATTGTTGTAGTAAGCTCGTTGACATCCACCGCAGCTGTAGTAAGAGAAGTTGCCTTCTGCTCGACTTGAATAGCATTCAGCTCTTCTTGGAGTAGATTGTCCTCAAATTCTGAATGAGATAATATTTTATAATCAATTAACCATTTCGGGCCAGTCCACCAAAGTTGGTGTGTCAAGAGATCAGATGCAGTCATGCCACGACTAGCGCAATCGGCTGGATTCTCTGCTGATCGAACGTGACTCCAATATCTCGACGTCGCTATAGCCGCCCACACTGACGACACCCTTCTGATGGGCATTGACGTGAACAATGTCCAGGTTTAAGACAATTGAAGCATAAGCCGGAATTCTTTAGCAGTTCGAACCGCTGCTCAGGCTTCACAGAAAGCAATGTTTGGCAACGGTTAATTCGATGTGGACCTTGACAGTGAGAGCACTTAGTCTGTCCCGTTACAACAACATGTGACTTTACTATTCGATGCGCACGTTGTGACTGACGAGTTGACGGAGAATCTGATCGGCATGATACATTTACCAGCTCAGTGGCTAAACTGTGGGCTCGTTTTTCCAAAAAAGACAGTAAGTCTGAAAGCTTTGGGATTTCATTTGACGAACAACTCATACACCATTCGCGTTGAGTGTTCGAAGGAAGCTTAGAGACTACAATAGGAGTTGCCAGAGCATCCCACTTGTCAACCGGTAGCTTCATAACACGAAGAGCTCGAAGTGACTCTTGTACAGTGTCAACAATTGAAAGTAAGGCCTTTGCGCCCTCATCAGATACTGGCTTTATGTTAATGAAGCGAGACACATGCACTTCGGCTAACAATTTGGGGTTATCAAACCGCTCCTTTAACGCATTCCAAACCTCATTATATCCACCTGAGTACATACTACCAACCAAAGGTACCTTTGTCGCGTCCACTGCCTGGCGAAGTTTACTTAATTTATAAGCTTCTGGATAGTCTGTGGCATCTACTAAGGTTTCAAATCCATCCTTGAAGGCTAACCAATTATGTAACGATCCGTCAAAAGAAGGCACTGCTACAGGATCTAGTCGCAAATCGAAGTTTCGAAGAGATGAAGATACCAATGGAGGCTTGGGCTTAGAACTGGCCTCTAAAATCCTTCGGTCCAGAGTGACGCAGACTTCGTTGTACATCGTTTCCACCTGGTCCCAAAGTCTGTCATGTGCATCGAGCTCATCGACCTTCGCTCGACCTACCAAAATCTGATGATTGATAACGAAACGATCATAATGCGCCTGCACTGCTCTTAACTCTTGATTCAACTGGGAAATGTCGCAGATCGATAGGTCGGCATTACTTAGACGATCAGAAATCCGCCTTATCCCATTGCTAGCTGTCGTTCGTAGATTGAGCTCTGCCATGTTCTAGCAAACTTGAAAGAAACCCAAATTAGCAAAAATAGGAAAAATACCAAACAAATAAAATGTGTTCAATTTAGTATATGTATTTTTGTCCTCTCAGGAGGCACCAAAATGTTACTTGACAAACTAAATTATTCTAATGGAGAACAAAGAACACAACCACGTTGTTCGAATGACTTTTTATTATGCTCAGCAGCAAAAATTCAAAAACGGAAATACTACAAGAGCCATATAAGATGTGGGAATTGACATTTGCCAAGTTAAATGTTAAGTGTTGTCAGGTATGTTGTATAAAAGTGGATGTGGAAATTCAGCATGTGGAATTTATATCAAACAAACTTATAATTTTTGTTCTTGCATAAATTTCTATTTGCATAGCATTCTGTTTTTATCTCTTATTACTAAAAGAATTAAAAAAAATTATTTTATCTTTATGAAAAGTTTTCTCCAATGAAATTGGTTTTTAAAATTCCTAGTCTATTACATAGGAGCAAGTTCGTGCGACCCAGTCGTGCATTTTATTTTTTAAACTTGACAATATTACAAGTTATTTCTTACAATCTACAAGATATGAGAAAAAAAAATATTTTACCTTAAAATCAAGGTACCCACAATACAAATGTGAAAAAATGGTTTTCAAAAATCGTATTTTCTCGAAAACCGCCCCTATTTTACTAATTTTAACTATCTATAATTCAATAAAAAAATAAAAAAAAAGCATAATCGATTTTATAGCAATTTTGTTTAGAAAAGGCTTTTAAGTAGTTTGAAAAACATTGCATTTCAAAACTTAAAAAAAAATATTTTTTTGAATCTTTGAAAAAAATTCATTTTTCTTTGGAAATTTCGATATCTTAGAATCGGCACTATATTTTTTTTGGAAATTTAATTTTTATTCGTACAATACTTAAAACTTTAAGTTGGCGTACTAAAACTTTTTCTTAAAAATGTTGTATAAAAAAGTTTATTTTTTTAAAAAGCCGCTACAAACAACTTATAATTTTTGTTCTTATACAAACTTATATTTGCTTGAATAACATGGCATCCTGTTTTTAAGATAGATTTTGGCGGCCATGTTGTTTTGGTGACATCTGTCAAATCTGTTGCTTATTATTCAGTTACTGATGCGTTTGGTAGTCAAATTTTAAACGACCGGTTCGGTAATCAATCAGCTAACATTCGTATGTCAAAGATCGGCACAGTATCGGCAGAAAACATCGCCGCAGTCCGTGAATGTGTACAGCGGAACGCAAGGCATACAATTTCTTGCGTGCACAAATTTTTGGACTTTCGCAGACTTCAACTTGTCGAATTTTATATCGGGACTTCGTACTTCAGCCGTACAAAATCTAACTGATTCAGAAGCTGAGTTCATGACCATAGACAACGCCGTTTATTCTCTGACTGGGCTTCGAAAGAGAACCCCAATTTTGGCTGAAAAATTATCTTTAGTGACAAGGCGCATTTTTGGTAGAATGGCTGTTTTAATAAGCAAAATTGCAATAAATGGAACTACACCAGCCCACACTAGGTTCACCAGGTCACAATGCATCAAAAAGTTACCGTTTGGTGTGGATTTTGGGCTAGCTGCTTTATTTTTCCGTACTTTTCCGAAAACCATATTGGTGACGCGATGGCGATAACTGTCAATGGCAAGCGCTACAAAACGATAATATCCAATTTCTTTTGGCCTAAATTGAACCATGTTGCCCCACACGCCATGTGGTTAAAGCAACACGGCCGGCGCTACGAACCATATACTGGACGTCACGATTGATATTCTGCATAAACGATTTGAGAGTAAGGTTATCTCTCGAGAGGTGAGGTGAGTTGACCACCAAGTAAATGCGATTTGACCCTGGTAGACTTTTTCTAATTATCTATAAACTTAAATTTCTTGGCTTTGAAACTTCTTTTATTGCTTAGATTCAATCTTGTTCAATTGATCAACAGTACAAAGTCCTCTAGAAGCTCAAAATCCCATCTTATTTTTGCAATCTCTGGGGTACCGCATGGAAGCCATCTTAACCCTATCATATTCTGATTATCAATCAACGACATTAACTGCCTAATCAAATACTCCTTTTTCCTATACTCCTGTCCTTCCGACTTCTACCTTCTTAAGCCTGATCTTAACCGATTTTTGATTCTATCGATGATCCAGGATTTGTGTGCGCTATGGGACTGAACTTCTAATCTCATACTACTAATATAATAATTATTTTTTTCTTAAATGCTTATGACCATCCTTAAAATGTCTATAAGCACAGTGCGACTGTTTGAGAAAGTTGAAGAGGATTTAAAAAGACATACACAGCGGATGCAAATTGGTTTTAAATGTATAAACATTTCTGGTAGGAAAAGATTGAGTCAGGTGATGAATTCAACTTATTCCGAAGTTGGACTCAAAGCGAAACTGATGGCCGTTCCCTGAAGCACGAATATTTCAATTGAATTGTCTCATCGGAGAAATACAATGCTCGTTCTAGAATATGCTTTTCAATTACATCGAATAGTAACTGTTGAACGTAGATTCCTTCGGTATGATCTTTGAGGGTACCTTTGGCTAGTAGGATTAGCCTCTCACCTTACTTAGATCGCATTCAACTCCTTGATACACCTCACAAAGTGGCTGACATTGTAATAATTCGCCAGCTCTTAGCTGATAATAATATGGACTGCCCTGTGCTTCTCAGAGAAATTGAACCGCTGAGAAGAAAAAGGAAAACATTCCACAAAAATGGGAAATTGAAGTAATGATGCAAAAGCGTAGCTATTTTTATAGCGCACATTATAAGCCTAAAAACGAAAAAATTCCATGTAATCCTACTTTTTAAATGCGATTATAAAATATCATTGAGTGGAAAAAGGAAGAGATTCCATGAATATTTTCGTTTTTCCTTTCATTTTTGGGGTAAAATGTTATTAACGGTACCTGTCATAGAACCGTTTTTTGATTTTTTGCCTTTCTCATCAACGGCTTTAACGATTTTAACCAAAAATTTTCACCACGAGGCCCCTTAAGTTTAAAACAATATTGTATATAAAAATATTCCAATAAAATTTGTTTTGGAATTAAAAAAAAAATTCCAAGTTTTTTTTTGAAAAACCAATATCTTTAAAACGTGTGAACGATTATTTTTTGAAACTATTTCTAAAATCTATATCACTAAATACTTAAAATTTGGCATCCCAAATTTTGTTCTCGAAAAATTTTAAGGAAATTTGTTATATAAAAACTTACTTTAATATTAAAAGGATTAATCAGACGGCAATTCCATACATTTGAACATTTTTATCTCATTAAATCCATGTTTTATATTTATAAAATGTATTTTAAACTCCAAAGTACTTTAACATAAAAGCAAGTTCCGGTCCTTCATTTTATTTCTGTTTATTTTTATTCCCTCGAATTATTATTAAATTTTGTTTTAGTTTTCATTTTGCAGAATTATTTAATATTAAATAAATAAAATGTTCTGAAAAATTTATATGTTCTCGGGAATCTAATATTCAAAATGTTAATTATAAATTAGATTTTATCAATGCGGATTTTGAGTCAATGTGCACTTTTCTTAATGAATTCGATTGGCATATATGTCTGGAGTCTTCTAACTTAGAATCGGCTTTTGCAGGGTTTAGGAGCATATTAGATAACGCGATCTCTAGGTACGTGCCGCTGAAAATATTAAAACGTTTTAATAATAAACCCATCTGGTTTAATAAAAGTTTATCACGATTAAAAAATGCAATGCTTAAAACGTATAAAAAGTCCAAGTGCAACCCATCTTTTCAAGGCAAATTTCGTCAACTTAGGTCTGAATATGAGTTCCTGAAAAAATTTATTTACAAGCAGTATATTTGGTCACTTGAAGCAAATATTAAACAGAACTCCAAATCTTTCTGGTCTTTCATTAATGTGAAACGAAAATCTTATGGAATTCCATCATATATGGTTCATGGTGGTGCTACCGGTGATAATTTGAACCAAATTTGTAATATGTTTGCTTCGTATTTTCAATCGAACTTTAAAACAACTGACTCTTTTGGCAATAATATAGCATTTTCTAGCACTTCGTGTGTCGATTTGGGGTTTCTATCGGTGTCTGAAGAAGATATTATTTTAGAACTATCTTCCTTAGAACCAAGTCCGAAAGTCGCTCCTGATAATTTGCCACCAATTCTTCTCAAATCGTGCAAAATTAGTTTAGCCAAACCCTTATGCATAATTTTCAATAAATCTTTAGCCAGTGGCGTGTTTTTAGATTGTTGGAAAAGTTCTTTTATAACTCCTATACATAAAGCCGGCTGTAAAAACCAGATAGATAACTATAGACCTATTGCCAAGCTCCAGGTTTTACCCAAAGTATTTGAAGCGATCGTAAAAAATAAACTTTATGCTATTGTTCGTAATCATATTTCAGAATGTCAACACGGCTTTGTTAACGGTAGGTCCACTGCTACTAACCTGACTATTTTTACAAATTTTTGTTTTAATAATATGGAAAGACGGAATCAAGTTGCCACAGTTTATACCGATTTCGCAAAAGCTTTTGATCGCGTGCAACACTCAGTTTTAGTGAGAAAGCTTGAACAGTTTGGTTTCCATTCGGTAATTTTAAAATGGATTCATAGTCATTTGACTAATCGTACACAGTTTGTCAAGATTGGTTCTTCCAAGTCGAAAGTTATTTACAATTTTTCTGGTGTTCCTCAGGGCAGTCACTTTGGTCCCCTTCTTTTTTTGCTCTTTATAAACGATTTACCTTCTTTCGTTAAGCATTCAAATTGCCTTCTGTTTGCGGATGATGTTAAGTTATTCAAATCCATAAGATCTTTAGCTGATACTCATGAACTTTAAGAAGATGTTAATAATGTAATGAAATGGTGTTTACATAACGGATTGGAATTAAATATTAGCAAGTGTTCAATTTTATCGTTCGCTAAAATAACTTCTCCAATTATGGTTCAATATAATATTGGAAGTTCTATCTTAAAAAGAGTGGATTGTCAAAAAGATCTTGGTGTAATTTTTGACTGCAAGCTAAAATTTTCAATGCATTATGATTTTATAGTCTCACGAGCTAATTCTCTATTCGGGTTTATTTGTCGCAACACCAAAGAGTTTCAAGATCCATACACCTTAAAGGATTTATATAATTCTTTAATACGGTCTAGATAAGAATACTGCTGTATAATATGGAGTCCCCACTGTCAGCGTAATGATGTTCGAATCGAAAGGGTCCAAAAGCGTTTTACCAAATTTGCCCTTCGTAAGATGGATTGGAACGGTAACTTACCAAACTACGAGGCCAGATGCGCCTTACTAGGACTAAAAACTTTAAATAAAAGACGAATTTATTACGGTGTTTTATTTGCACAGGATGTTTTAACTTGCCATATTGACTGTCCGTACCTGCTTTCCTTATTTAATATTTACTCTCCATCTCGCACTCTACGTCCCAGAGATCATTATTTCTTTTATGTTCCTAGACACAATACTAACTATGGTCTTAACGAGCCAATATCCTTAGCATGCATTCATTATAATTCTTATAAAAATTCAATTGATTTCAACATGGAGAGACCGTACTATAAAAATCTTATTATGAGTTTAATGTGAATTGTATAAATTTTGTTTTTAAATTTAATGTAAGTTATAATCAAACCATATGTTTATATATATTTTATGTAATTGTTAATGTAGTCTATGAAAGTTATATTCTTGTTAGACGTAAATAAATAAATAAATAAATATGAATCCATTATTTGTATTATTTGAATAAAAAAACTTAATTTAAAATAATTTATTTGGTTTTTTTTTTTCAATTAGTGGAAAAAGGAAAACATTCCACTCACTTTAACAGGAATTATTAAGCCAGGGCTTAAAGTTTTTAATTTCAATTGTTTGGTATGTAACTCTTCTTTACTAGCTTTACATTTGTCCTTCAGAATGTTTTGAAGAATAACTTTCAGTTTCGGAAATAAAAAGTTTTCTTCGATTTCCCAAAAACTATGATTAGTGGAATGTTTTCCTTTTTCTTCTCAGCGGTTCAATTGTATTATACACAAACCCAAGGATTACAAAATACAAAATTAATTTAAAAAATCTTCACTGAATTTTCATAAAATTCATTGAAAAACAATTTTCGACAGTCAACTCTTCAACTTAAAGAAAATTCTTCAAACTCCGGTAATATCACTTCTCAACAAAACGTCTTAACCACACTTCTATGACTAACCAGCTTGTAATAAAAGCAAGTCGCAACACCAACTCGACTTATAATTTGAAATTTTCTCAAACTTGTCCTGTCCTTCTTTTCCACCTAACCAAGCAGAAGTACCAAAACTTCTTTTAAAATAAACATGGTACCTCGACCAACTTACCAACAAACCATTCCCATAAATATGAAAAAAGCAAAGAAATACGGAAAAACACTTCTTTAACTGGTTCAATATAAAGTGAAAGACTAGTCAGTCGGTCGTACAACCTGGTCGAGGCCATATCATGAAAAGGACTTCATGTTGTGTTTGTGTTCCAGATAAATATCTTCAGAAAACCACCCAACACCATTATATGTACTTAGAAGACCGAAGAACAACAGTTCAGCAAAAACTTTTTCTTAACCAAAACATATTAAACTTTTGTGTTTTTAAGTAGTTAGCCAAAGAGTTTCAATGTTTTAAGGACCCACTAAGAAGTGGAAGATTTATTGCACTTTTATTCTGGACTCCTTTTCAAAAAAAAAAAAAAAAACATATCCAACAAGAACAAAAAAAAATCCTGTGAGTATGTGAAAAGGAGCTCTTTAGGGAAGCGAATTAAATTGGTAATTCCGGTTACTCTAGTCGTTGTCGTAACATTATCCTTGAATTTTTATCCATCGAATAAGAATGAAACTTTGAAAAGTCATTCACTTATAGTATCTAGTACGAAAGAATAGAAGGAATAATTTGGGTCAGGCTTAAGGACGACATTGTTTTGTTGTGTAAAGAAAAATAAAATTGTTTGACAATATTTTTGTCGTTGATATTTTCTTCGAATGTCCTTTGCCGCCCTCTGTGTTTGTTTCGACGAATATAAAATTCCTCAATCGCTTTTTAACTTTTTTATTTATCGATGAATTTTGACAGGAAGAAGGAAACTTCTGACAGGACTCTCTAGGATCATCACATCAAGAAGCAACAGAAATTAAATCATTTCTCTTGCATTTGACAATGTGGACATCAGAGCAAGTGGGTGGGGGATTTACACATCGAGAGCAAGGACTGCGTCACCAAAATACTCCTTCGTCGTCGTTGGACGAATCAATGTCGATGAAACTTTTATTGGATAAGTTTG
Source organism: Chrysotoxum bicinctum (assembly GCA_911387755.1). NCBI lineage: Eukaryota > Metazoa > Arthropoda > Insecta > Diptera > Syrphidae > Chrysotoxum > Chrysotoxum bicinctum. Next base: position 180,707,873 of record OU426989.1, on the reverse strand, counting down.
TTTGTGAAACTTGAAAATTTTATTTTTCATCCTTCTTTGGGTCTTGTTTTACTTTTTTTTGCTGTTGCCCTCTTTAAGTCTATGATTTATAGATTTTATCCTTTAATGTTTTTTTTTTGCTATCTTTGCTCCTTTGGACGGTTTGTTTTGAGGAGTGAGAGTGCAGCATATTTCCACCCATCCCTGCTTACATAAGTTAAGACATTTTCGTAAAAGTTTACTTCGTCAAATTGTATTTGCCCTAAATGCTGCTATTTGATTTTGATTTGTCGATAAGTAGAAGAAGGACTCTTCATACACAAAGAAAAGGTATATATTGGAAGAGAAATGAAATGAAAGTCCTTAACTAATTTCAGAATGAGGATGAGGAACAAATGGATGTGTAACGATGGAGTAAAGTCATTTTGTTAGCAATTGTAAATTGATTTAGAGTTGTTCACAAGAAAATACAAAGCTGACTGCAAAAAAAAATAAAAAAGCAAAACAAAAAAAAAAAACAGGACGACATTCGATGAGTTGATTTGAAAAAGTTCTGCGAGGATATTAATCTTCAACATGCGATTTGTTTTGGTTTATTATCGAGGTGGTCTTAGGTCTCATAATATAAAAGCAAATTACCGGAAAGATACAAGTAAACTTTCATAACGGCCTTGATAGAAGTATTAATTTTTGTTCTCATTTTTTCAAATTTCTGTCTTTAAGTTTAACGACTTTTTTAACTTTAGTTCTTGGGCAAGCAATAGTTTATTTCAATGAAATCATACATGTATCACAAATATAATATTTATTCATTTGAATTCTAAGGTCTCAATATGTCTCTGATTTCTGTTAACTACGGTGCTTGAAGAAGGGTTTAGGAGCAACTTTAGAAATACTTTACTTGAGTTTATACTAAAACCTAGGGTGGTCTTTGGCCAAATTTGCCAGGTCTATTGGTCTCTAGCTGGTTGTATCTATTTTTTTACCCGCAGTCAATGGAGGTCTCCCAAAATTTCATCACTAACTACTCTGTTTTTTGTTTACTGTGCATTTTGGTATAGAATACTACTTAGCAGGCTGGAATATAGATGTTCATTTGCCTAACTACATGCCTCAGCTATCTCAACTACTGAACGCGTATTTTCTTAATCATATACCGCACGTTTTACCTGTATAGAAGCTCGAAGAGGCCCAGGACCTATTGCCTTACAACTCTCAACCATTCCTGTGTGCGGAATGGAGGGGACCTTCAATTTTCTGCAGATTTTGGCCACCACTGAAAAACTTGGCTGAGAATCAAATCCAAGACCTTCTGTTCTGCATGACAGTCCAACACACTAACCATTATGCAAAGGGGTACTACAAGAAGCTAAGACTTCGATAAGACTTTCCTGAACTTTTCGATTGATTTACAATATTCCTAACAGCATACCCTACAACACTGAGGATCTTGATATTAAAGTCAACGACCTCACAGCAGCCCTCAACAAATCTCTTATATAAATAAGAGGTAAAAGGAAACCACACTGGTGGAACTCGGGGCTGGATTCGCTAAGAAAAGATTGCAGAAAACTCTTTAACAGAGTGAAAACCTCCAGAGAAGCTTCTATAAAGATTGCCTTAAGATATATAAGAAATAACTGAGGAAAACCAAGCGGGTGTCCTGGAGAACTTTCTGTAAGAATATAGAGGGCAACTTAGAGGCATCAAGGTTAAGAAAAATCCTCTCCAAAAATCCAGTCATGCCAAGTTGCCTAAAAAACATTGACGGTTCCTGGACAAACTCAAGCGAAGAATCGCTCAATCTGCTCCTTGATGTACATTTTCCAGATAGCTTTCCTTTCGTTAATAACACTGATCCTAACAACATCGACAGTAGTATAACTCCTCCACAAGGTCTGATTACAAAGGAAAAATTAAAATGGGCAATCAACAGCTTCAATCCATACAAATCTGCTGGGCCAGATGGAATAATTCCAGGGGAATTACAGCAAAATTCCGATATCTTAATACCCATTCTGGTCAACATCCTAAATGGTTGTACCACTCTGGCTCACATTCCTTTGTCATGGAGAGAAGTCAATGTTATTTTCATCCCCAAAGCTGGCAAACCTAGCCATGTTAGTCCTTAAGATCTTAGACCTATAAGCCTTTTATCATTCCTTCTTAAAACATTTGAACGTCTGATTGAAATCCAGTTGAGGACAAACATTGATAAGTCCTTACTATCCAACGCTCAACATGCCTATAACAAAGGGAAATCTGTAGAAACCGCTCTACGTACGCTGGTTCGTACTATCGAACATTCCCTTCATCATAAAGAGTTCACCTTAGTTGCTTTCCTAGATATAGAAGGAGCTTTTAACAATGTCTACGCATCCGCAATCACATCTGCGCTGTCATCTCTGAAGGTGGATAAGTCAATCAGTAATTTGATAAATCATATGCTGATAAGCAGGATTATAAATTCAAAACTGGGCGATTTTACTACTCGAAGAACTGTCAGTAGAGGTACGCCGCAAGGCGGTTTCCTCTCTCCTCTCCACTGGAACCTAGTCGTAAATGAACTACTAATGATTCTAGAAAGGGAGAGGCACAGAGTGATTGCCTATGCGGACGATGTTGCGATAGCGATATGTGGTAAGCATCCTAACACTCTGAAGGAACTCCTACAAAGTGCTTTAAACAAGCTTACTACCTGGGCAGATCAATGTGAACTCGGTGTCAAACCCCACCAAACTAAACTTGTCCTATTTACCAGGAAATATAAAATCCCACACATAGACCCTCCCCACATCAAAGGTATACCGCTTAAATTTTCAGACAAAGCAAAATATCTGGGTCTTATTTCGGACAAGAAATTAAGCTGGAAGCCCAATACCCAAGGGAGAATCAACAAAGCCAAAATAGCTCTATTCTCTTGCAAAAAAGCTGTAAGTAACAAATGGGGTCTACAAATTCATATTACACACTGACTATACATCTCAGTCATTAGACCGATACTCTCCGCTGCACTTGATGTTCTGTTTCATCTCATACCGCTAGATATCTTTAGCAAACAATCGGCCACAGTGGATCAATATTGGATATTGGCCACTCCACTATACTGAACTCGTTCAGATCCCTATACCTAGTAACGTCAATTATACCACCCCTCATCCAAAATTTAATAAAAACTTTTAAGTGTCCATCCCTTCTAGGTCTACCTGAGAAAATGAGTCACTGTTGGTAGACGAAGCCATTTATTTCTACACAGATGGATCTAAGCCCAATGACGGGGTCTGTGGAGGCGTATACTCCGAAAGATTAAATCTTTGTCTATCTTTTCGTCTTTCCAATCACTGAAGCGTGTTCCAGGCAGAGCTTCTAGCAATAAAAGAAGTACTCTCTTGGCTCAAAGAAAACGTTATATCGACTACTGATATACGTATTTTCTCAGACAGTCAAGCTGCCATAAAGTCACCGGACTCTGTCTCCATTAACTCACTAATAGCCCAAAATTGTCGATCATCTCTGGTGGAGATGTCAAAACAGTTTAACATTCACCTTATGTGGGTACCGGGGCATAGAGACATTCCATGAAATTGTAAACTGACGAACTTGCAAAAAACTGATCGATCTTACCTTTGTTGGATAACAAATCTAACATCGGTATACCCCTAGCTACTTGTAAACTTATGCTAAAGCATGATACCATGAAGAAAGCTAACCACAGATGGACCAGCACCCCAACTTGCCGGTCTACTAAATTAATTTGGCCATTGTTTGATGCTAAAAGCTCAAAACAACTAATTTCTATTGGTAGATTGCATATTAGCTCCGTTATAGGTGTCCTTACTGGACACTGCCTAATAGGAAGACATGCATATTGGTCTAAGTGTGTTGGCCTTTTCCGTTTAGCAGCCATTTTTACCTAACCTAACCTAACTGACAAGTTTTGTTGCTTGGCACATGCAGGACCTCGCTTCTACATGCTCAGAAAATCTTTTTTAAGTTGGTTTAACTTATTTTTGTGGCAGATATTAAAGTTTGTCCTTGCCATTCTCCTGAGATCGTGTTTGGGTGTTTTGGAGGCCTCACAATCTAAGATTATTTACATAATGCTGCCATCTTCAACGTTGTTCTCCTCTCTCAAGGAAACTCTCAAGGTGTTTTTAATTCTATGTAAACCCTTCATATCCAGGCCCCGAGCCACCTGAAAACTTAATCCTACGTGCGACCTAGTGGTTTCACTTACAAGACTGCAGGTTCTCATTATTCTAATATGAAATGTTTGAAAATATTTCTACACACATTTAAACTGCTGCAACCTTCAATTTGAAAAAAAAAAACAAACAAAAAAAAAATTGTGAAAACTCACGGTGACTTAATGTTGTTAAATTATCTGCAAAATGTCAGCTACTCTACTCAGCTTAGTCAAGTCATGTATGAAACGAAGCACTTACCCCCAAAAACTCAAACCCTCACCAACTTAGTCCTTCCTCCAACCCTCTCGGGCATTATAAATCCCCATCTCGCTGTGTAAAACATATGATTCATATTTTACGCATTAAGTCGACCGGGGTGGCACTAATGCGCTCCATGAAAGGGATTTTTCTCGCCCCGTGCAGTAAGCTGTAAGTCCACTTGAGCGGCTTCATACAGTGAAATAAGAGACTTCTACCATTAGAGCCTTGGCAAATTGAAAGAACGTTGACATTTTTTGGACAGCAAGAAGCTTGTCTGTCTATCCCAAGGTGGTAAGGTATCTCTGTTAAATTCTTGACCCTTCACTCAATTATTTTTCTTGTGATGATTATGTCAAGAAGTAATTGAAGGTAATTATGCACTTCTATGGGTTTTGAGTGAAAACCCCGCCATTCAGACTCGTGTTTCACATCACATTAATTAGAAAATGAATGAGCATTCCAGGTGAATGTAAGAATTACAAAAAAAAGAAAAAGAAAAAGGAACAGGATATTATTCCATTTCTGAGTGCGAGCGAGTGTTTTTCAAAGATGCGATTTCTTTCAACGAGATAATTTGTAACTTTTACCAAAACTAGTTATCCTTCACTTCGTCTCTGGCAGGAGTATGTTTTTTTTTGTATCTACTTTTTGTTGAAAACGTGTAATTAACAGGAAGGATTTCAAAGGATATGCATTCGACTTAAAATTTGAACAAAAAAAAAACAAACACAAAAATGTTTATAGATCAAAGGAATGCAGAGTGTGAAGTCCAAGAAGGATGCACTCTCAAACAAACATAAAAAAAAAACGTAAAAAACACAAAAACGGAATAACGGCTTTTGAATAGAGATCTGGATTTTTTTGAGGAGTGGTCAAATCCATTATGGTAATTAGCCAAATGCAGATGTTTTAAAAAAGAGTTCTTATAATTAGCTAAATGGGAAATGTTTTCTTTTTTAAAAAAATTTTACAAAATGATGAAAGCTTTTGGGTGGATTGGGTTACCCACACTTGAATGTTGTTCTTTATGAAAATATACCTAAAATACGTTAACATAAAATTTTTCATTTCAACATCACCTAACACTAGGGGTTCTCCCTTCACTTATAAAAAAGTTCCTGGGAGGAATGGAGGGGACCTCAAATTTTCTACCTAGTCCATACGATTAAAAGCAGAAGCACTTTTCGCGGGAAGAGATGCTCTTGGAGATTTTATCACATTCTCAAAATAGGTAGAACCCCTGAACATTAAAATTTATTTTAAAAAAAATAATCGCGCGAATATAGTTTTGTATTATTTTGGATGGTAACTGAGACCAAAACCAAAACAATACCACTCTCCTTATATTCTACGAACTACTACATTTTCAGTACAACAAGCAAATATTATCAAAAACCCCTGAAATTAATTATTGAGCTTGGCAAAATCATTATACATATTTACAATGAAAGCCAAAGATAAATGGTGATTTTGCTTGCGATGAATATGTTGAAAAGAAGATGGAAGTGAAGATGGAAATGCGGTTCTCGCGATTCTGTCTGTGTCTGCCTGTCTTTCTCTCTTATCAATTACAGCCCAAACTGCTCAACCGATTTTCTTTGAACTTTATAGATAGCGTTATTTAATTATTCTCCGGCACTCTTTATCTTTTTTTTTTTTGAGGAAGAAAAATGACATTCCATAATTTTTTTTCGAAATTAAAGAAAAGATTTTTTCCTGAAATACTGTTCCACAAAATTTTATAAAATAATTTTTTTTTACGTAAAAGCTACCTTAGTGTTGAAAACAGATTCCTGTACACAATCGTCATTAATTGAATCTCGCATAGAATAATATTTGTATTCTCGATTTTTTCAAAAAAGGGTTTAACTGAATTTTTCAATTTTCTGCATAAGATTCGAAAAACTTTTGGTAGCTAAATTTTTTAAAAACATATTTTTTGGATTTAAAAAAATCTTTTTTTTTTGTAAGCTCAATTTTCAAAAATTTGGCATTAAGAGGTTTTTCTATAGGATTTAACAAAAATATATTCTTGTAACAAGAAAATTGTTATACAAAAACTTAATTATCTCTAAAATGAACGAAAATCGTGCTACTAGTTTTAAATAAATAAATACCTGTTTTGTTGGTAACACAAATAAGAAAAACATTTTTACTTGCGACTATAAAGCAAGTTATGCATTCGTAAGAAAAAAGCGAACGATTTTCCTTAAGCTTTGTAGATAGCATTTTTCCTTTCAATTAATTCTTACCAGCTATAATACAATAAAAAAACGATTTTACTGATATTTCTTATAGAGAAGCTTCTGAAAAGTTTGAAAAACGTTGCATTTCAAAACTTAAAAAAAAAAATATTTTTTGAAATCAAAATAATCATTTTTTTTTTTTTTTGAAAATTGGATATTTCAAAAACGGATCAGTATTTTTTTTAGTTAAAATTTTATTCGTACAATAATAAAAACTTAAAGTTGGAGTACCAACATTTTTTCTGAAATGTTTTAAAAAATTTGTTTACAAGATTTTATTTTTTTAAAGAAACCTAATGACTTATAATTTTTATTCTTGCATAAATTCATATTTTATAAAGAAATCACATGGCAAATTCATACCAACATCTCGTAGTTAGTTTAAAAAAAAGTTATCAAGTTTTAAAAAAGTTGTGCATGTTGTTTTTGGAATACTGAGTTAAAAAAAATGTTTCTAAAAACCAAAAAAATAAAATGCACGACTGGAACGCACGAACTTGCTCTTATGTAAAAGAGTTTAAAAAATGTATGTTATTAGAGAAAAACTGTTCGAAAGCATAAAATTCATTTTTAAATGACTAAAACAAATCCTTTAGTAGTTGGAGCAAAAACAGGATGCCATGTGATTCAAGCAAATATTAAGCTTACGCAAGAACAAAAATTAAATTCGTTGTAACGGTTTCTTAAAAAGATAAGTTCTTTTACATAAATACACAATTTTTAAAACATTTCTGAGAACAAACTTTGGTACACCAATTTAAAGTTTTTATTAATGTACGAATAAAAATTTTATTTACAAAAAAAATATTGAGCTGTTTTTGAGATATCTAGTTCTCCAAAAAAAAAAAAAATTTTTGTCCAAAATATTATTTTTATTTAATTATTAGATACAATGTTTTTTAAACTCTTTAGAAGCTTCTAGCTTCTCTTTAAAAAATTCTATTAAAATGCCTTGTGTCGATAGTGATAAAATGAAAATTTGAAAAAAATGGTTCTTTGGTAGGTACAATCAGTAATATCTTAATTTCAATTTTTTTAATAATTTATAGTTTAGAAAAATTTATTGAAAAAAAAAAAAAAACAAAATTTTATCAAAATTCTAAGTCTATATCAAGTTTTAAAAAATCGAGCATGGGTTTGAGTTTAAAAAAAAAAAAACTTTGAAATTTTTTTTTAAGAATCCAAAAAATATTTTTTTTTTGAAAATTTGGAAACAATAATATTGAAACTGCTAACATAAAAAAATTATTAAAATCTGTCGTAGCGTTTTTGAGAACACAAAAAAAATGGTACCAATTTTTTTTTTCAACCATTACCTATAGAAAAACAAGAGAAAAAAATATAAAAACTTTTACAAAAAGAAATTCATATTTTAGAGTGTGTCATTATAGAGATGAGAATGTAAAGTTTTTGGTGGTTCACATTTTAGAGAAATTCACATTAACGGCAATTCGCATTATGTTGGGAGACTGCTGTAGTACCTACATAGGTAAATATAAGTCGCAAGTAAAAATATATGTTCATATTGTTCATGCAGAATTTCAATCGTTGAGTCCGCTATGTGGCACGTAGCGCCATCCTGCTGGAACCACATGTCGGCTAGGTCTTAATGGTTCGAAATGGGCCATAAGAAATTGGTAATCATCGTTCTGTAGCGTTTGCTAATGACATTAACCGCCTCACCACCGTCGTTTTTAAAAAAGTACGGACAATGACGATGCTGGCGTCGCGTCCGCACCATACGGTAACTTTTTGAGGATCTATTGTCACCTGGTGATCCTCGTATGGGTTTGAGTCGTCCCATGTACGACAATTTTGCTTCTTAACATTCATCCAAAACTCCGCTTTTTCGCTAAAGATGATTTTTCGGCCAAAATTGGGGTCCTTTTCCAAAGGTTTCGAAACCAAGTCAGCGAACAAACGGCGTTATCTATGGTCATGAGTAGGCTTCGGATTCTCATGCACTTAAAATCTGAAAATATGCGCTTAAAATATGCTCTTAAAAATGCAAAATATGCATTTAAAATATGCACATAAAACCAATTCAACTTAATTTCTATTCAATATAAAAACACATTTTCCTCATCTTTTTAAAATAAAACTCAAAAATTAAGCATGAGTGCATCAGTTAACATTTTTCAGTTTATATGTAGTGGCTTATGTGTAGTCGGAACCGAAAACAGTTGGCTGTTGTACATGAAACTTGTTAAGCTTTATGCGCGAAACAGATTAAACCAGCAACAGCACCAGCGCCGCACTGTGGTCCAAAAAGGGAAATTTCGTGGCAAAAATACTAATTTCGATGTTTTATTTTTCAAGTTTTGTTTTTTATTTCTAATAGAAATATAAACGGAGCTTCAAAAACAGCGAACAAAACAATTTTCCGCTAACTAGTTTGACTTATAGAGCTTTTCAAAGTTGGTCAATTTCGTTCTACAGTTAAAAAAAAGACAGAAAAAACTAACTTCTTTGTTTTCGTATTTGAAATTTTGGCATATTAAATGTAAAATATTAATTTTCTATAGTTTATTCTAGTTGTATTATTTGTGCGTAAATCAAAATTTTAATTAAAAAAAAAATAAAAAAATATTTAATATTTTTAATAAATAAAACAAAAAACACCCTTTTTTAGCAGATTTTTTCGGTTTGAATAGAGCTACAAAAAAATACTCGCGAGTTCGCGCGGAAAATTGACCATGATAGTTTACCCTAACTATTTCTTAAACCATATGCAAAATTGTAGCTGCAACTATTTGCAACCTTCAGAGATATTGTAATTTGTTTAAAAAAAAGTTGTGTTCCCAGTGCTGACCTTTTGGTCTTAAAAGCGAATTCCCTTATGGAAAATTTCAATTATTCTATTAATTAAAATAGTTAAGAACGTGAAATTTTCTTTTTAATTAAAAATCGTTTTATTACTATCTTGATTCTGTCAAAAAAAAACCGCCCACTTCTACGCCCTTTTTATACAAATGCCAATTATTATTTAAACAAAAATATAAAATATTGTACACAAACTATTGATTACTTTATTGAACATTAAATTTTTTAATCCGCCCACTTTAACGACCCTCTTTGAATAAATTCCCCTTAACTTAAATTATTGTAAATATTTAAAGAAAAGGATTAATAGCTTTATTGCCTACTCCATATACAAAGTTGAAAGAATTATTTAATTTTGGATTATTATTTTATGATCTAATAAAACAGGTAGGAATAATAATTTTCTTCCGATACCCAATATTGTAAAGCTTAAATTTCACAGGTAAAATAATCCTTGTGCATATACATTATGGAGGTTTATATAAATTATGACAATGGATATATGTTGTTAGTTTTCAAGGCTTTACTGACAAGTGGAGTTTGCAAATTAAATATCAATATGAGTATTTCAAACAGAACAATTTTTGAACATTTTATCAATGTTTCGAATTCTGAAGAATTTGTAATTCTAATCCAAAACCAATACGAAGATATAAGTGACAACGATGAAACGAAAAAGAAACTCCAAAGATTATACGCATCATTTAAAAAAAAATGGATTGACTGTTTTAGAGTTAAAATAAGATTTCTCTCAAAATATGAAGAATTTTTGAATGGAACATTTACAATCCACTGTAATGAAATTGAAGACAGTGACGTGCCAAGTACATCAAGAGGAAGGCCTTCGAAATCCTTAGATACATGTTCAGTATATACCAAAAGGAGGAAACTATTGGAAACTACGGGCCATATTTCGACTGAAAATGTTTCCACAGCTCTGAGTATAAAATATAAAAAGGAACACGAAAAGATAAAAGCGGATATCACAAAAGCAGTTTTTAATGCAAACCCATTGCGAGTGCAACGGATAAAGGAGAGTATTCCCACACCTCAAAGGGATCCAATAAAATACGATGATCCCACTGCGCTAGCGTTGTTCTTGGATATGGGGCTTTCTAAAGAAAAATATAATTTGATGAGAAAATCATTAAGAAGCCATAACGTTGATGTGTTTCCGAGCTACAATTTATTAATGGAAGCTAAAATACAAGCAACTCCATCAAATTTGATAGTAACAGAAACTTCTGTTGAAGTGAATCTCCAAGATTTGGTGGACCATACAGCAAAGAGGATTTTAAATAGCCTAGTCAATCAGGATCTTCTTTTACTTCCAACAAATCTTACTTTGATGAGCAAATGGGGATGCGATGGATCTTCCGGACAAAGTGCATATAAGCAAACAATAGTTTCAGAAGATGGCCAGGTAATATCTGATGCGAACATGTTCATGGCATCACTAGTTCCGCTTCGTATAAAAGGTGAATCAACCGAATATTGGAAAAATCCAAGGCCGTCATCAGTTCACTTTTCCAGACCGATTCTTTTTAAATATGCAATAGAGTCATATTATTCAGACAACTGACAGAAATATAAGGAACCAAATAGAAAATTTGAGGCCAACTATAGTGACTGTTGCTGAAGAAAAAAATGTGATGGTTCGACATGAGTTTTTTCTAACCATGATAGACGGGAAAGTGTTAAATGAACTAACAAATACAAAATCAACATTATCATGTCCAATTTGCAAAAGGATACAAAAAAAATTTTCCAAAAGAAGACGATTCAGCCGAAGCAGATGAGAGGAACTACGAATTTGGAATTTCACCATTACACGCTAGAATAAGATGTATGGAGTTCGTTCTTAAACTAGCTTATGGACTATACCAAGAAGATGAGACAACCGACAAGAAGGAAGCCGAAAGAAGAAGAAAAGCGGATATTCAAAAGGAATTTAGGGAACAACTCGGATTAATCATTGATACGCCAAAACAAGGATTTGGTAACACAAATGATGGAAACACTTCACGAAGATTTTTTGAAAATCCAGAAGTTACGTCAGCTATAACCGAGTAGACAAGGATCTTATAAAGAAACTGCAAGTTATTTTAAATGCGCTGTCATCTAAAGAATCTTTTAATGTAGATAAATTCAAAGAGTATACCAAAACCACTTCGGATCTTTTAAAAGCCAAATACAGCTACAAACTCCTGACACCAACTCTGCACAAAATTTTGGACCATGGAGGGGAACTTATAAGACATCAAATTTTGTCAATCGGGGAGCTTTCAGAAGAAGCACAGGAATCAAGGAATAAGTACTACAAGCGATATCGATACTCAAATACATGCAAAGTCTCACGGAAACGACAAAATGAAGATTTATTTAATATGCTAGCTATATCATCAGATCCACTTGTTTCATCTTTAAGACACGTTAGATCAAAAGAAGAGCTGAAAAAGAGTTACTGCCCAGAACTAATAGGTCTATTAATTTTAAAAATGATCACGATGCCGATGAATTTTTTTTCTGAAAATTAGATCTATAGTAGTTAATTGTAAACAAATATTTATAAAGTATTCTATTTTATTTTGTTAATATAAATTTTATATTCTATTTGATTTTTTTTTAAATTTTTTTTTCGTCCGTTTACTTTTTTCTTACACTGTTTCATATAAAATATACAACTCAAACAGTTTATAGAATAAACTGATGCCCCACAACATGTGAAAAAATACTGTTTTATAATACTCCAACGAAAAAAGTCATTTTGGACCACAGTGCGCCGTCAACAGCAAACAGCACGCTGGCCAGCAAATACTTTTCAAACACATTAAACCAACATCTTGTTGTAATTTTTTGACATTTATACGTCATATTGTTGTTGCATTTTGTGTTATTGTAACCAGCAACAGCAAATTTTGGATTTGGACCAAACGACGCTGTTGACGTTGCTGGTGCTGGTTCAATCTGTTTCGCGCTTTAAGCTTTACCGCATTATACCCACACACTTTCATTTTTGATAGATGATCGTTTAAATTTCGATCTCACTTATATAGTTTCAAACACACAGACTTATTTTTTTTTTATTTCAATGTTTTGCCGGCACAATCTAGTCAAGTCATTTAATGCATCTTTGTTTATATAATGCTTTATATTGTGGTGTTTGAATATGGTTCAAGATTGTGAAATGAATAAAAGAAATAGATAATAGTCTTAAGGTTCGTTTGCACTGACATAAAATTTATATTTTTTTTACTGTCTAGTTTAGTTTTTGAACAATATAGGTAGGTCCTCTAAAAATATAAATTTATTATAAAAAATATGCAAAATTATGAAAAATATGCATTTATAGTAAAATATGCACAAAAAATGCAAAATATGCATTTATAGTAAAATATGCAAAAATATGCACTAACGGTTAAATGCCATTTTAAAGGAAATTTCTTGATTCGTATACATAACTAGTGGCCTTGCTTCCAAGGTATTTCTAAAAAAATATGCATTTGCATGGAAATCCGAACCCTAGTCATGAGCTTTAAGCTACTGGTTCAGCTCGATATGTACGGGTATAGCCCATAGTCCTGTCGCAAAATAAAATATGCTAAGTTGAAGTTTGCGAAAGGCAAAGTTCTTGTGAACGGCGAGGAACCGACTTCCTCCGATTCTGCTGCATACTTTCACGGACACGCGATGACGATCATGCGTTTCTTTGACTAACGAATATTGGCTAAATGATTACCGAACCGGTCGTCTAAAACAGATACAATTGATAACCATTTTCTGACAAGTTTTGAAAGAAATCTGTGGATCAGTTTTTAAGGAAAAAAATACTTTCTAAAATTTCGAAAAAAATGTATATGGAAGGCACCAGTATTTTTGATCTTGAAAGAATAAAAAAAAACGTGAATATTTAGAAATGTTATGCAAGAAGTTTAGAAAAATCGGCCAAGCAGTTTAGACTGTGTTCCAATTTACAGATAAACAAACAGCATGAATAATTGAATGAATCATATATTGGGGGTATTGCACTGCGACCTGGAAATCTATTGTGCCCCCACTTAAAAAAGAATGAACTCGCTTATCCTATAATTCCTCCTCCAAATCCATTGCTCTTAGAAATCTTAATATTTGGGGAACCTTGAGAGAGGATAAGTCGCTCTCTTCCGCCTGGTATTGTCCCAGATGGTTTTTCTTTTGATACATGAGTGGATAGAATCTTCCTAGTATGTGGTCCGGGGTTTCCTCAAGCATGTTGCAGAATCTGTATGTGGCACTGCTTATTATACCAAGTAAGCTTAAGTGTTTTCTAAGTTTACAGTATCCAGTTAGGATACCTGTTATTATCCTTAGGTTATTTCTGCTTAAGTTAATGCAGTTTTCGAAACGTTGCTCGTTGTAATTGCCCAGCAGTAGCTTAGTCTACTTGGTTTTTGATGCTTTGTTTTTGATGACATTTTCTCCTATTTCGTGTTGAAGGGGTTGATGCGCCTATTTTTGCTAAGGATTCTGCTTTTTATTTTCAATCATAAGCACCCACGTGCAAAGGTACCCAGTGAAGTGTGACCCTGTCTAGTTTGCCAAGTTCATTTAGCCTGCCTGGTTGTGAATCCCACAACAATTTAAAGCCAATGGTACATCCGCTTGAAAGATGCTGGTGTACTGCCCAATCGATATGGAAAGTTTGGTTTTTGGCCCTCTCTTGATGGTTTTTGTTTCTAGGGTGTAGGGCCGGCGCGCGGCGGTTCAATATCTCACTCTAAGTAGGTCGGCCACGTTCTTCAAGCGCGGCAAATGGACCCCTTTATTATTTCGAAACAAGAGTTGTGAACTCTATTCTTGACACTTTTTTCGTCTTTCATCATTATTTCAAATTTTATCAAAATCTCGATTTAAGTTTTTGTATCAATGCATAACTTTCCCTATGGCATATGTGGGGTAAGAATCTGCCAAATAATATCGCATAACGTAAACTTTGAAAAACCACCTATACAATTTGGGGCAAATTAAATTTAAATTTCAAATGTTTTTTATATTTTCTGTTTAGGCCTTTGTCATATTTAGGGCATTTTTTTTTTTGGGCAAGAAGGGCGCGACAAATTATTTTATGACGGAACATATTCAAAGATGTCTTACGATAATTGTTTAAACAAATTACATACATAGAGAAAAACTTGTTATAAGAGATAGTTTTTGTATGGAAGTGCATTTTCAAGGCATTTCTTGCGAAAAAAGGATGCGACAATTTTTTTTTCTTTTAAGATAAATTTACGACAAATTAACGACAATTATTTACCCTGTGCTTTTTCTTTTTCGAGTTTAATTTACCCTTTTTTGAGGGGTGGTAGTGCGAACTTGATTGTCAATTTAGCATTACCAGGGGTTATTTTTTAAAAAAACAAGCGCGACATTTTTTTTTGTTTCACGAAAAATTTACGACCGATTCACGACAATTAATCCAATTATTACATCCTTGAAATTTCGAAGTGATAGTGCTAACTTGACGGACAGCTATCGTTCATACCTGCGGCAGTTGATTTTTATTTATAAAGATATACAGATAATCTTTTAATTAATATATCGTTTCAGGCAGAAAAATGCGTTTTCCAAAAAATAAAACATAACGTTGCTTCTCATACATATAACAAAAATAACTGAAACTAGGACTTTGTACCCTGAATAAGAATTCTTTTTGATTGGTTTCGTGAGAGAAAACGAAACAAATTAACTAGATATGCCCTCTTTTACTTATTTAAGTGATGCAATAGAACTTCGTTTTCATTTCAAATAACACAAAAAAAAACGTGCTCTTAATCCACTTTCATAACAACAAATACACAAACCACAGGAATATAGCTTCACTAGTCGGGTATATCGCATCACAAAAGTAATCAACAGAAAAACAATTGCAAAATGCTTCTTCCTTACTTACAGTTAATAAAATTTACATAATTATTTTATATCACATTTTTCATCCTTGCAGCAAACAGTATATTAGGTATAGGAGGTATCCCTGTAACACCGCAACGGTACAAGTACAACTTCACACCGCTTTAGGCAAACAACATAAATTATGCAAAGAAAATGAGGTTCTTATTTGCGCTTAAAGAAAAATAAAAAGCTAAAATTAAACATCCACACAAAACCAACAGAAACTGGTGGAAGGGGTATGGACTCTCTCGGATGGCTGCTACACCGATTCGGTAACAGGGACATTAACACCCCATATACTTGTTGTATGCCACTTGACAAAGGAAAATCCGCATCCAGAACGGAGACCCACCTGATGGTATGGTTATGTGCGGTGGAGTTGTTGTTTGCTTGCTGGAATGCTGGCTGTAGAAAGATATTTTCCGCCAAGAGATTTTTCTCTTAATGATTTTTAACGCTAAGCTGGTCCTTTGGCACGTTCTCGTGTAGCCCTAAGGCGAAAGGAAGCCAATTTGCAGCAGCATTTCATTTTACACCTGTAAAACGATTTTGCCTCACTTTACCGCCAGCCAAACACTCTAATCTCATTCATTTCCTTATATGTGCCCATTGCGACCAAGCACACACTTCGAGTATACCGACATATTAAACTCCCAGTGTATCCTTTATCCCTTAAAATAGGTATAAGTAAGGCAGAAAGAGCATTTAACTAGGACTTGCACTGAAAATGAACTTCAAGACCTACAACAATACACCGAAACCGAATGCCTTGTATGGATGGCTGTGAGGGTAGTTCTGGTGGGATATAATCCCATTGCTCCTTTTTTCGTCCTTAAATTAACTCAGCCGAAGGAATTGGAATTTCAAATTCAAATGCCATTTTTTTAAGGCCTCCGCCCACACGCCATATACTCGTACACATGACTGATGATTTTTACACAAACATGACTGAACTTTCAACTTTCATCTACAAATTTAACTGCTCCGGCTTTACGCTTTTCTTTGCTAGTTTATCCAATTTGTGCAAATCTTACTCGTCGGTCGTGGCGAAGAACAAAAAACAGAGAACTCACATCCAACGGAAAGAAAACAGGATGTGTGTTGCAAATCCTATTTGGATCTGTGAAATGTTCCCTAAGAATATCCCTTTTCCTATTCTTTTTTTTTTGTTATGTTTTTGCAAATTTGGGTAGCTGTTCGTTTATCAGTTTTTTGTTCTCTGGTTAATGGTGTGTAGTGCATTCGCAAAAAAAGTGTGGATTTCGAATTCTCTATATTGATGATAAAGACCTAACTGCCCCCTTCTTTTGCATTTATCGACACACAACCACTGACATTTTTGGACATTGTTCAAAATTCATCGAATTTTGCATTTGAAAACCCATAGTCACATTGACAGAGAAGTCAATCAGGCTTATAGAATTAATATTTTTGAGCCCCCTCAAAAATTTAGGGACATTAACTTTGAAGATTATGATATTTCCATAGAAGTTACGTATAATATTTTTGCAGAGCTCCTGTTTACTTATTGTGTTATCCACATTGGTTTGCGCTATTGGGAGAAGTTAAGATTGTGCCGGTAAATATTCCCAAGTAAATCCGAAAGATCTCAGAGCTATTAGTCTATCACCATTCGTTCTTAAATCACTCTTGAATTATTGATTGATAACCATTTACGTACATACAAGCATTGATACGAGACTTTTGTCTACTGCTCAAATTGATTCTTGCAAAAAAAGATCGTCGATACTGCTTTAATTTCTCTAGTACAAACTATCGAATATCTCCTCCACCATAAAGAGTACACTATGATTGCATTTCTAGATATAGATGGCGCTTTCAACAATATTCACATATCTGTAATCGCATCTACACTTTCATATATGAATGCAGATGTGTCGCTTGGTGAATTAATTAACCCCATGCTGACTTTCAGAGTTATTAAAACAAAGCTGTTCGGCTTTCCTTCTAGAAGATCTGTCAGTAGAGGTGCGCCGCAAGGTGGTGTTCTTTCTCCCCTTCTTTTGTAGTAAATGAGCTGCTGACATGCGTCAAGAGCTATAGTTTGGTTGCCTTTGCGTTGCCTTCAAGTATCCAAGCTAACAAACTGAGCAGAGCGGTGTCGTTTTCGCTAGGTTTCTCAGACAAAGCAAAATACTTGGGTCTTTTTCTAGATATAAAATTAAACTGGAAATCAAATATACAAGCAAGCGTTAAAAGGGCCACAGTGAAACTCTACTCATGCAAAAAGCTATTGGTAACAAATGGAACCTCCAACATCGCATGAGTCACTGGTTACATACTTCGGTAATCAGATCGATACTCACTTATGGTGTAGCAATATTGTGGGTCGCTTTAGGAAAGGCTGTAAATTATGGTAATCTAAGTAAAGTCCAATGATCATTTTGCTTTTGCATAAGCGGAGCACTACGAATGACCCCATCTGCTGCACTACACTGAAAATAAAATCTAGGTATATATGACAAAAATGTAGGTTGATCTGATAAAAATTTTGTCAATATACGTCCAACAAAAAGTTTTGTCAAATTGATAAAAATTACAGAATTTTGTTAAGGTAATAAAAAATATTTTGTTGTATCCACAAAATTATTTTGTTATGCTAACAGATTAATTTGTTGAAATAACAAAAATATTTTGTCAATATGACAAAATTTCGTAGAATTTACAAAATTAATTTGTCGTATTAACAATTCTTTTGTTGTATTAACGATTTTTGTTGTCACTGTTATTGTTTTTTTTATTATTATCGGATTAACAAAATTTCTTTGTTGTATTAACAAAATTGTTTTGTTAAATTAACAAAATTGTTTTGTTAAATTAACAAACTTGTTTTGTTAAATTAACAAAATTGTTTCGTTACATTAACAAAATATTTTGTTAAATTAACAAAAATTTCTTGTTATATTTTGCTAAATTAACAAAATATTTTGTCAATTGAACAAAATATTTTGTCAATTTTACAAATTTTATTTTTTGAATCCACAAAATTAATTTTGTCAAAATAGTTTTTGTTTTTTGGGATTTAAGTCCACACAAATTGGCGTTTCGTCCCTACGATCTCACATGCAACCATCTGTGAGGGCGTATGGACAATACGCAATTTTTGTTAAGTTCAGTTAATCTTACATCGAATTTTTAACAAAAACCAAATGTGAACTATATCATACACAAAAGAAATGTCATGATCAAAAAAATATACGCGCAGAATTTTTTGGCTTCCTTACAAAATAGTTTTATCTATCTGATAATAATATTTTATCAATATTGCAAAATAATACAACCCCAAAACAAAATATCTGTCATTTTAACAAAAATGTTTTCATGTTTTGTTAAATTGACAAAAAAAAATTAATAAAAACTTTTTGATATTGACGAACATTTACAAAACAGATTTTTTGTAGATACAACAAACATTTTGTTAACATCACAAAAAAGTTTGTCGATGTGACAAAAATCTGTTTTATTTTGTTATATTAACAAAACTTGGTTTGTTAAACTGACAATATTATTTGTAGTGGATATTTTGTTAAACTGACAAAAAATCATGCTGAATTATAAAAAATTTGTGAAATCAACAAAATCATTCTTTCGTATTGACAAAAATTTAATCAAAACGATAAAATTGTTTTGTTAAAGGTCAACAAAACGTTTTTGTCAATATTACCTAGGCATTTATTTTCAGTATAGACGTTCTGTTCCATCTGCCACTCCTTGATATTTTCAACAAACAGATGGTGGCCAGCACATATAAAAGCTTTTTCACAATGGATCAATAACGAAATTGGTCATCATAATAATTCTAGACTCATTCAGATCAATTCCAAATCCCAACAACATTCCCTTAAGATCTTTCTGGCAGGATATGAGTTTCTTGAAAGATGATTCAATCCATTTTTATACCCACAGATCGAAAAGTTTATAATGGGGTTGGTCTCTATTTCCGTACCCCTTGACATAATGTTTAGTGCGTTGGACTGGCATGCAGAAGGTCTTGGGTTCGATTCTCTGCCGCTGCAATTCTTCTTGCGAGAAATTGAAAAATCCTCCGAAAGTTTCTCTTGTCATGAAAAATTGCTGCTCATTAGCCGTTCAGAATTGGCAGAAAATTGTAGGTCCCCTAAATCACTGGCAACACGCATGCAGGAATGGTTGAGAGTTTGTGAGTTAGTGGCCCTGGTTCTCTTCGATCCATTATACCACCAAATTATAATTTTTTGATTACCTAATAATTTTAGCGTATTCCATCAGGTGATTCCATATGTTCCCTATGACGATTAAGGAAGTCCTGAATTGGCTCAAAGAAAACGTGTTTCAACTACTGATATTCGCATCTTTTCGAATAGTCAAGCTGCTATTAAATCTTTTGACTCGATCTCTACTACCTCTAATAACAGCCCTTTACTTCCATTATTGTCTAATGAAAATGGAGCAGCAGTTAAATATTCACCACTGTTGGCTGGCTAGGAGCCTTTCAGAGAACTGGATGCTTTAGAGAGGACAAACCTAATATGGTAAAATTTAACCACCCGCCTGATGACAAAACAGATCTGGACAATGCTTGATCTAAAACGCTCTAAGTGTTTGATAACCTTAAGTAGATTTCACAGCAGCTAATTGGTGCCAACCAACCTGTTTATGTAAAGGGGTTTCCAATAGCAACAAGTATATTTCAACAGATCATGGCAGCCATTTTGCTTTATTTGTCGTCAATTTTCTATTTCCTATTTTACAGAAGCAAAAAACAAAGACAAATGATATAGTATTTGTGTGTTCATAATTTGGAATCGGACCCCGATTTCACCAAAAAAAGAATATTACGAGAAACATCCATTTATGGATAAATGTGAAACATCAAGAAGAAAATTTTCCGTATTCCGACTGAAACCAATTCACACCAGATATAGCTACATATAAGGTCAATGTTTCTCCAGAAATCACTGTTAATTATGAATTGTTGGCTGCCGATATTAAGCATGTTCTCGTGGCTAGCTAGTAAAGCAAAGTAAGAAAATTCACGAAAACGATCTACATCCCAACTTTATTTTAATATTTAGGGATTGACACTCATTTATCATTAACTAAATTTATTCCTTATTTTGCTTGGCTTCCAGTTTTTGTCTTTTTAATTGACAAATAAAAGAAAACAAAGTCAGTTTTTCCAACATTCATCATTAAAAAAATCGCTTCGGCGCCCTCTCAGTTTGAAAAACTTAACTAATCATCGGAACTCGATTTTACTTCGGATGAAAAGCTTAATTTGTTGAATTGTTAAATTTTTACTTCGGTGGACTTTCTTATCACGAGAACAAGCCTATTATCGGTTCGCAATTCTGCGAAAACAACGATGGGTTTGCCACCATCATTAATACTTGGAACGTTACCGGTCGATGATTAGCAATTTATGTTAACCAAAGCGAGATAGTGGAATTTGTCTCTGATATTTTCTTAGGAGGTATCCTCAAGTTCGAGGTCTATTACAATTCAGTTCCGAACGACCCAGTGCCAGAGCTTTTAAAGCCAGCACTGCTCAAACGTTCCTATTGAAATAGCCTCAATATGACATAACAAAAAATTAACTTGGGATTTTGATCAAACTTGATAACATGTAACGATGAGAGGAAAGACAGAAAAGTGGGGTTCCGTAGTTCGTAGTTTTTTCTTGTAGGCAAGGTAGCCTGCTGTAGATCTAATTTTTGATCTAAATTTTGGAGTCTTTGAAATTAAATCCTTCTCAGCGAGCCAGGAATTGATTTCCTTCTTACCCGATTCAACAGCATCGAAAATTTGGCGATGGACGAACTTAGATGCAGAAATCACCACGGATCATTTCTGGCAAAGAGTCAGCTAAGTTAATGGCACCCAATATCTGGCAATATCCGGTCTTGACCAAGGTTATTTGAATGACCAAACCGGAAAACTACTCGTCCATTTACAAGTCGTAGCACTTCTCCAACAAGTACTCGGAGATCTTAGGAATTTCATGACGACCAATTTGAAAACTTTCTGTTTAAAACCCTCGATTATGTTACCGACGATTGTATGTATCGGACTTGACTCTATGAATATTGCAACTTTTTAGTCGATGTATTGAGGGAGTATATAAACTTACGAGTATAAGAAACTTCTTTTCTAGAATTTTATCATACGAAAGTTTAGTGTTTCAGCAAGTTTTCGAGCAGCGTGAGCAGGGATGGAATCGCGTAAGGTGATAGTTGATTATTATAAATTTGTTAATTGTCGTCTTGACCATCGCTCTCTCTATAATTCTAAATTGATATGATAGAGACAGCTATAAACAGAAACGACAATCAACGAATTGATAGTCAACTATAACCTTACGCGATTCCACCCCAGGTTAAACAGAAGTTTGAACAAGGTGGTTTTGTATAACATTTGTGTTTTCTGTTCTTATAATTTTTCTGAGTCACGATACAACCGTTAAAGAAAAACTTATTTTCTAAAAAAATCACAAGTAAAAATAGTGTTTCACCATTTGCACCATTCCCCTACCACAAAAAAATCACACCAATCCCCTAAATGCAACAGGAGAAATGAAAAATTGTATTTTCCCGAAGTCCTACGCGATTTTTTTTGTTGTTAATAGTTCTAGAAAAGGCTATTTTGTTTCGTTTGAGGGAGTGTTTCTGATGAAAATATGGCTCAAACAATTTACCATAAAATAAAACCATCTCAGAAATGTAAAATTCCTTACAGTTCTGAAGTCCCCCATTAGCGCAAGTACACGCGACTATAGCTTATCCTTCAGATTATTTTTCAAACTCCAGATATCCGTTTCTCATTGTTTTTTTTTATTTCATGACGCGACGGATTTTAACTAAAAACATGAATTCGCACTCACATTTGTGTGATTTGGAAAAGCGGATTTAGATTTTTTTTTTGTTTGGGTTTTTGACAATGAAGGTCATTTACTTCTTTAATCTTTATTCTTGTTCGAAGAGCAAACGAGTGTGTGGGATGACATGTGATGTAATAATAAACATTTTATAATTTTTTCTGTTCTGATCCCGATATGATAACTTGATTTAAGTGAGCTGTACATACGAGTATTACAAAAATGAAGTGTTCTTTTATTTGATTTAAATCATTGTAATTCACTCCTAGTATGGGCAGATATGGTTTTATTCTTGTATGGGCAAATGTTTCACACACCACGGGCAATGGGGAAACTAAGGGGGGGGGGGGGGAAAGAAGTCGATGAACATTGGTCTTGAATGTTTGAGAATTAAAATGGCAAGGGAAAACTCTGTCGGGTATATTATTTCATAATCGTGTTGTGCGACTGAAAACCAAATCTCTATATTTGACGGTTCGACCAAAAATAGGCTTGAGGGTGAACTGATGAGCATTCCTAGGACGGAATGCAACTGGCTACTTCGAGTGAGCATTGCTTGCGAAAGAAGCGATAAAACAATGAGGGAATGAATCCATGATAGCTCTGTTTCCTATTAGTCTTAACGCTCTGTTCTATTTTTATCCAATAAGTGCAGAGAAGTTTGTGCTGCAGCTGAGAAAACTCGAATTTTGGACGAATATATGGCCTTATAAACGGTAGCCAGATCCAGAAGGAATGAAAAATTTCTTACATCGATATTGAAATCCTAAACATTTGTACCATTTTTGGCGGTCTCGAGAATGTGGTTATTCCAAGGAAGATCGTCGTTGACGCAAATACCGAGTAGTGAGAGCTTTTCGGTTTCTCCAATGCAAGTGCCATTCAAGGACAACGGCATAAGGGGGACATTTTGCTTCAAAGACAAAAGGCATCATTGAGTTTTCGAAGCATTACACTCCACACGGTTTTGTAATTTGTATACCCTATTAAACAATGCTGTAAAGATCGGAGTTTAATGAGCTAGTCATACGATACCATTGCAATTCCACTTCCGAACGAGATGGACGTGAATTTGGGAACGAGTAGAAGAAGCTGAGTGTAGAGTCGTCGGCGAAACAATGAAGTGGATTAGAAGTTTCAGATAAGAAATCATTTATAAAAATGAGGAGACAAAACGGAGCCCTGGGGAACACCAGAATTTATTTTGTGAAAATCAAACTTTGAACTGTCCAATATACGAGTAACATGTATTGATAGATCTAGGTCGGTAAGAACACCACCTTTGATGTCGAGAAAGGTCTGAGGCAAGGCGACGCGCTATCATGCAACCTATTTAACATCGCTCTTGAAGCAATTGTACGAAACTCAAACGTCAACAATAGAGGTACAATTTTTCAAAAGTCAGTTCAACTGCTTGCTATTGATATCATTGGGAGGACGAAGCGAGCTGTTACCGGTGCGTTTGCAGGTCTTGAGCTGGAGGCAGCGAAAATGGGTTTGGCTGTTATGAGGACGAGACGAAGTATATGATATCATAGAGAAAGGAATCTCAACATCGTCGACTCGGGCAAAACGTCACGATTGATAGGTATAAGTTCGAAGTCGTCAAAGACTTTGTCTACCTGGGCTCCACTATAACATCGCAAAACGAAATCAGTGCAGAGATCAAGCGAAGAATTACTCTTGCCAACCGCTATTTCTTCGGACTAAGAAGGCATTTGAGTAATAAGGCCCTATCTCAAAGAACCAAGGAGACCTTGTATAAGACCCTCATCATCCCGGTCCTGCCATATGGGGCAGAAGCATGGACACTGTCTAAAACGGATGAAAATCTACTTAGGTGCTTTGAAAGAAAAGTTCTTCGTTTGATCTTCGGTCCAGTCTGTAGTCTGTATCGATGGAGTATGGAGGAGGAGGTTCAACAACGAGCTGTACGGGCTTTACAGCGACGTTGACCTAGTCAAGAAGCTGAAAATACAACGGCTGAGATGGCTGGGACACGTGGAGCGTATGGACACCGACGCGCCAGCCCGTTGAATCTTCGAATCCACCCTTGATGGTCTGCGCAGCAGAGGAAGACCCCACCTTAGGTGGCGCGCACAAGTGGAGAGTGACCTCAACCAACTTGGAGTGCGTAACTGGAGGCATGGGACAGCTAGCTAGGGACCGAGCTAGCTGGAGGGGCTTGTTGGTTGAGGCCGTAGTCCACCCTGGACTGTGAGCGCCATCTGAAGTAAAGTAAAGTAAAGTAAAGTAAGAACGATCTGGAAGGTAATTTCTAATTCAAAGAATAAGAGTTTTGTTGGCACCAAATGCACGCATTTTCGATAAGAGGGCCTGGTGCCAAACTCTATTAGATGCCTTAGAAATATCGAGCGCAATAATCTTAATTTCTCCAAAACAATTTAAAGATCTATTCCGCACTCTTCGGTAAAATATGCCATCAGATCACCAGTGGAACGATTGCTGCGAAAGCCGTATTGCCGATCAGAAGCTTTCGATCTTGGAGATATTTTTTGACCTGATGATTAATAAGCGATTCCATGACCTTGGCAAGAAGGGACGTAAGTTCAATTGAGGAGGGGAGAAAGGGTCACCTTTCTTCGGAATAGGCTGGAAAAATGCCTCTACCATCAGGACCAGCGGCTTTGTTTATATCAAGATCTCGAAGGGCTCTTGCAACTGTACGAGTTCAGAAATATATCTACATATGCCATTGTATGATTTACATTCTCAAATACAGGAGGGGAAATGTTGCTATCAGGCAAAGTGGAGCTAGCAGCAAAATGAGCTACAAGTATCGGTTTGGCATTGTAAGTGAACGTTGAAACCGAAGATAAAGTTGGAAACATGGTGAGTTATAGCGTTCAAGAACATGTGCCAGTCATTAAATTCCAAGGCAGTGAAACCTCTATGCATTCGTATGTAGTTTCTAACTGAAATTTATTGTCAATATGCATTTCATTGAATTTCATTGCATTCATATAAATTTATCATCTTATATACAATACATATGCACATAGAATTACATATGGATTCTCATCAGTAGAATAGAGGTGTACCTATATGTTTGAACCAAAAACTAAAATAAAACAACGAAATCTAATCCGATTAGTCATCCCCGACCCAAAAAAAAAAAAAAAAAAAAAGAAGAACCCAAACGAAATTGTCTGAAGCTTGTGTACGGAAGTGTAAACCGCATCCTGGCACCAATCTAGCTTAATGAAAATTCCATCACATCCTTTGTTTACACAAATAGGGTTAGCTACCGGTTATAACCCAGAAACTCTATAAATACGAAAACACGCAATTATTTTCCATTGCCATAACCAACGCTTTTCCATCACAGCAAAATGGACATTTCGAGCACAAATAAAAAATAGTTCATTTTGTGCATGGAAACCCCAAATCCAGTGGGTTTGTTCCACAAAAAAAAACAGTTCTTTGAAAGTAAAAATTCTTGCGGCGCAATATTATTCTGCAGAGGAAACTCCTTTAGGAGTTAAGACCATGTCAACTCGACGACGACACCAGACGTCACCACAGAATTTAATTCTCTTATCGTCAGTGACAAGCAGCCGTTTAATGCAATTTTACGCCGAATTAAGCAAATAAGCTCATCAGCCTGGATGAGTATGTGTAACAGGCAGGGATCTTGTTCTGGTGTAAAGTACAGCAAGTGGAGAGTCTCAGTTTAAGGGTATTAATACGACTTATATGGAATATGTGATGGAAGCCTTAATGTGATTGTACAGCAAACAAGTTAGAGGTTATGGAATAATGAAAGTGTTAATGAAATTAGACAGCAATTGGGGGCTAAAATTCAAACCGTCTGATGGAAACAATGCAAAAAAGGTTTTAAGTACATAACAGATACATTTAATTTTTGTTTTATTTGAGGGATGAAAACATTCAGAAAGCAAAACTTTAAAAGAAAAAATAAAGCATGAAGACAGGCTCCGGGATTCTAATAACCCTATTAACCCTTAAGTGGGACGTTCGAAAAAAGCATGCTATATGAAAAGTCTTTAATTGGCCACAAAAAGTCAGTTAAGATAAAGCATGTAGAGAGGCTTCGGGATTCTAATAACCCATAATTGGGATATTCGAAAAAAGTATTCCATCTGAAAAGTCTGTAATTGGCCACAAAAGATCATTTAGTTTCAGTAATTATTCGGAAATAGATGATTTTTAACTGACCTCTTGTCACCAAATAGTAACCTTTAACGTGCCGTACTTTTTTAGAATATCCCATAAAAAAAAGTGGTAAGTGTTTCCATAAAATTAAAAAAAAAATTAGAAATGAATAAATAATCGCCTATTGCTGACCAATTACTGAAACTTACTGACGTTTTGTGAACGATTACTGATGTTTCCGATGAGATAATAATTGAATATCCCATAAATGAAATGTGAACATCATTAGTGATGTTGACAAAAAACAATTTAAAAAATGTCATATATTTCATCATTAATAGAAATAAGCTGAAATGTTGTGACCAAAGAGTAGCCTTTCAGAAGACATGCTAATTTTTTGAATATCCCACAAACAAGGTGCTTATATCCGTTAATAGGGAAATTCACACAAGAAATTGCCTATGAATAGGCATTTATTAAAACTAACTAATAACTTGTAACAAATTTCTGGTCTTCTTATGACATGTCTATTTTTTGAATATCCCACAAATAAGGTGATTATATCCGGGAATAATAACCTTGGCAAAATTCAATATTCAAGGCTTGCCAATTATTGAAACTTACTAAGTACTTTTGGTTAATTTGTAATCTTTCAGAATAATATCCTTTTTTTTAACATCCCATAAATGATGTACTAGCTTCCTCTATGATCTTCAAAAAATATTTAAAAATCGTTTAAGATCACATTCGACCTAATAAATAAGCCTGAACTTAATCATTTTTTTATGACCAATTACTTCATTTTCAGATGGAGCATACTGTTTTTATGAATATCCCATAAAATTGGTTTCTATGGCCTTAATTATTTTTTAAAACCACATATAGCCCACCAATTATTGAAACTATCTGATATTTAGTGACCAACTACCGAAGCTTAAGATGACAAATGTACATACTAATTTTTTGAATATCCCACAAGAATGGTGTTAACATCTTCTACCTTAAAGAAGATATAAATATTATTATTAAATCGCCGACTTGCCAATTACTGAAACTAAATGAGGTCTTCTGGCCAATTACTTTTCTAACCATTCAGAAGTATATTTTTTTTCTGAATATCCCACAAATGACCATTAAAAAATTAAAAAATTCATAAAAACTCGCCTTTAGCTGACTCACTGGAGTTTTGTGACCAATTACTGGCTTTTAAGATAATATAGTCGTTTTTTCTTGAATATCCCACAAACGAGATGTTAACACGCTCTGAAGATGATCTTGAAAAAAACTTTAATAAAAAATTAAAATTAAAAATATAAAAAATCATACAAAATTAGCTATGAGTAACCAATAACTCAAGGCAGTTGAACAATTGGTTACGTTTAGATGGCACACTTTTTTTGTATATCCGACACATGAGGTAATTCGATCCACGAGCCGTAAAGAGACCAATTTTTTAATTCTCAAATTTTTGCAAATCCCATTGTTACAGAAATACAAAAATTCTGAAACTAAGTAGTTTTTGCGTAACTATAAATTATTACGAATAGTGAATATTCGAATTTCAGAAATCTGAAATCTGTTTGGGAATTATTTTTATATTAGCCTCTTGCAACATTAACCAGAAAGACAAAAAATTTAAATTACATAAAAACTCGCAAAGAGAAACAACGCTCAATTGTCCCAACACCCTCGAATTCTGTTGACATCCGAAATTTCCATATCCGAGTGAACCATAAGCAAATACCATCATCTATATTGATGGAGTTCCTCCACCCGCGTACGAATTCCGAGTCTGAATATTCTACGGAAATAAAATTCAAGACCAATAACATGCAGTTCTAGCATAAAATGAGGGCTATTTGCCATGGCAGACAGACTAATAGTGGCCACCCGAAGTGATGGTAGCATTTCACAGCCCAAAGTGCATACATGGGTGTAGTTTTCCGGAAAAGGATCACTTTATACAAATTGTAAATACTCCTGCACAGTCAGATTCAGGATCAAAAGGCCAAGAGCACTGAAAGGATTACAAAACAAATAAAGGTTGTTGAACTTTATAGCTTCCCGACATTTCAACCCCAAAAACAACTATACCCACCAACCCGTCAATATACAAAAATTCTGCCAGAGACCATTTCGGTCAGAAGTCAAAAAAAAAAAATAGCCTCCGAAAAAACAGAGGAAAACAACGAAAATAAACACGAAAAAGTCAAGTGGAGTCATAATGCAAAAAGTGATATGAATGCAAAATTTATTTCAGCTCGGGCGCCAGTTGAAAGCTGGAAAATATTCTGAATCCTTGAACAAGAGAGCACACAGAATGGAGTCGTATTTTGGCTTTTTTGTATGCAATTCGCATTTTGGTAGTTATTTGCCGACACATTATCACCATTGAATCAGTTTTGAGCGCTGAATTGTGTACATGAAGCAGCGCGCTTAAGGGTCCTGCTGTATGTACATAATATGCGCTCTAGAGAAGTTCTCGCGAATGCTTGGGCAATAAATCTTGTCAGGGCGAAAAGTGTTTGCATTTTATTTGACTCACTGTTTGTGTGCCCATATAGTCCACAAATAGAATATATTTTTGCTCGCAAATCGAGTAACTTAATTTAGTTGTTGACGGAATTAAAATTAATTCAATTTTAGCAAGTGCTCTTCTGTAGGTATACCCCCTCATTGACTTTTCATATTTTAAAATTGTCTCCAGTGACAAGATTGCCGACTTGTCAAATTTGATAACAAGAACTACAAATACTCGTATTGAATATTTTATTTCTTAATAAAATGTCAATATGAAGCACAACAGCCTTATTCATTGGAGTTAAAAGGAGTTGTATAAATATTGGATTACGAACACAACGCAGGAGAGTGCCAGGCAGGTGTGCAGGAGTATGATAGCTTTTGACGTTTGCTGGCAGCATTTCTAAGTTTAACTAATCAATCCATTCGATGTAGGGTTACATAAGGTTAAATTAAGCCTCGAACTCTTTTCGAATCTTCATATAAAGATTTTTTGTTTACATATGAATAATCGCAAGAAATTTCAAAAGTCATAAATCGGATCAGCAGCTCACAATGAGCCCTTAAAATATATCACATACGACACTTTTTGACAGATCTTGCAGATGCACCTTTAGTTATAATTGCAGAAATCTATTGTGTTCTGCCCAGTTAAGTGGGCTTACACAAACAAATCTTATAGAAAATGCAAAATATTTTCTCACCTTAAAACGTCGAAAACATTTTAAGTTTATTAATTGAAAAAAACGTTTACAAAGAAGATAAAAGATTTTAAAGTTTGCTCGTTCTTACAATGACAAGAAATATAAGGACTCTGAATTCGAGTCTGTATTTAAGGATTCCTCAATTAGACATTAGTTGGACTCTTCCATATTCAACTCAACAAAATGAATTTCCAGAACGTTTAAAACAAACACGTAGTTTGTTTTTGAATTGTTGAAAGAAATATGAAATTTGTATGTCAACAATTTACGACCAATAAAAAAATTCTAAAGTGGGAATGGAATTTGCTTTTTTCCATTTAATTGATCTAACACAAATAAACTTAGTTGAGACTTAGTATTCTTTAGAAAACAAGGAACTAAAAAGAATTCTGGTCAAAAGTAGCCAGTATACTTTTTACTAGAATACGGCTAAATACTAGATTTTGTCAGAATTATTCAGAAGGACTTGAAGATACTCAGAATAAAAGGAGAAAATTTACTAAGCCATTGAAATTTCTCAAATGATTGAGCACTTAGATGACCAGCAGAATAAATGAACCGCTGAGAAGAAAAAGGAAAACATTCCACTAATCATAGTTTTTGGTAAATCAAAGAAAACTGTTTATTTCTGAAACCTAAAGTTATTCTTCAAAACATTCTGAAGGACAAATGTAAAGCTAGTAAAGAAGAGTGACATACTAAACAATTGAAATTGAAAACTTTAAGGTCTCTCTTAATAATTCCTGTTAAAGTGAGTGGAATGTTTTCCTTTTTCTACTAATTGAAAAGAAAATCAAATAAATTATTTTAAATTAAGTATTTTTATTCAAATAATATAAATAATGGTTACAAAACATTTTATTTATTTAATATTAAATAATTCTGCGAAATGAAAACTAAAACAATATTTTAATAATAATTCAAAGGAATAAAAATAAACAGAAATAAAATACCAACTAGATCGCACGAACTTGCTTTTATGTAAAAGTACTTTGGATTTTAAAATACATTTTATAAATATAAAACATGGATTTAATGAGATAAAAATGTTCAAATGTATGGAATTGCCGTCTGATTAATCCTTTTAATATTAAAGTAATTTTTTATACATATAACAAATTTCCTTAAAAATTTTCGAGATCAAAATTTGGGGTGCCAAATTTTAAGTATTTAATAGTATATATTTAAGAAATAGTTTCAAAAAATAATCATTCACACGTTTTAAAGATATTGGTTTTCCAAGAAAACTAGGATTTTTTTTTTTACAAAAATTCAAAAAAAAATTTCGAATATTTTTATATACAATATTATTTTAAACTTAGGGGCCTCCTGCTGAAAATTTTTGGTTAAAATATATAGAGCCGTTAATGAGAAAATCAAAAAACGGTTATATGACAAGTACCGTTAATAACATTTTACCCCAAAATTTTTTTTGAACAAAATATATGGACTCCATAATATCACACCTAATTTTTTTTTTATCAAAATCGTTAGAGCCTTTTTTTAGATAAATAAGATTATGCATTACGGGTGTATGGGAAGTACTAGGGAATCACCGAAGACCCTTAACTACCGGGATTGAAGAACATAGGTCTAGTGGTTTAGGCTGTAGGGAGAGGTACAGACATGCAAACATACGGACATACAGACAGACGGAATTGCCTGACCCACGTTATTCGTCTTCGCTATCATCGTAATGTCAACTTTGATCAAAATCTCGAGTTCGATTTTTTGATTGAACTTCTTATCAAAAAGCATAGGCTACTAATAAACTTAATATACTTAAATAACGGCCAACAAAATAAAAAAAATTATTTCAACGGAAAATCTGTTCCTTTTTCCACTCAATGATATTTTATAATCGCATTTAAAAAATAGGTTAACATGGAATGTTTTCGTTTTTAGGCTTATAATGTGTGCTATAAAAATAGCTATGCTTTTGCATCATTAATTTAATTTCCCATTTTTGTGGAATGTTTTCCTTTTCTTCTCAGCGGTTCAAATATATTCAGCTGTATTCAGCTATTCGAAGTGAATCTGATTCAAATTTATTAAATATTGCGGATTTTTTATTTATTGTATTGTCTAACTAATTGATTCGTCATAAAATGTTAAAAAAAGAAAATTTTTTGCTAAATTTTGATAATTGTCACCCTATCTGAAGATGCTCTAATTAAAGCAAATGTCAATTATACTTCGACATTTGTGAATTCAACAGATACAAAATACGAATTACACGTCAACAAGGCATGAATGGCTTTACTCCTATAATATATAAAAAAGTAGAATTGACATTTGCCGCCATTAGCAAAAATTGTAGAATCGTCCAATAGGGTAAAATTTTTTTAGAGGCTTAACGACAGAATGAAACTCCATTCCATAGCATAGTTTTTGGTTTTCGTATGTATATTTTTCCGAAATTATCTTTTTAAGGAATCTCTTATTCTTTGTATGAAAATAACAAATAAAGTCCAATACTAGCCGTATCTATTTCGTCAATTTTTCCAAACTTGTTTTCCCATGAACAGATGTTAATGTAAATGTCAGAGTAGTTTGAAATATTGCAGTTGATTCAATTGATAGCAGAATGTAAGGAAAGTTTTAAAGTGCGAACGTGTGAATCGAATGTTCGATTGACGTGAATAGCAGAATAGGATTGATTGATTCAGATCCTTGACTACACTTCTAATACTTTCTCCTCCGTGTGAATTCAAAAACAATGTGGAGCAAATACCAAGGTGATTTTGAGCAATGGAACGGGCTCTTCTGAATTTGAGAGAAACTGTCGTTTTCAGCTTATCATCATAGACGCGCGATTTCCGGAACCCTCACAAGAAAAACTCGAATGGCGTCAAATCACAAGATCTCGGTGGCCAGTTTACGTCGCATCTGTGTGCCTTGAGATCGCTCGTGAAAAATGTCCACTGCTGAATCAGCTGACTAACACGTAACCTTATGGAATATTGCTGTGAGCGCCTCAAAAAGAGTTCGCCTATGGTGTCAATGGATTAAAATCTCGATTTGAGTACTCTCCATTTATATTTAGAACTAAATATCTTTATTCCCTCAACATTTCTTCACCTCTCACCCAATATGTCAAAAATACGAAATACGGAAGAACTGGTTTTAAAATTATTAATTTGTAGGTTCAATCAATATTTAAACAAGTCAGGGCAATCGGTTGATACGAGTATTTACAACGAAATATTCTCTATGCGTCAACATTTAATTTGTACCTCATCTGTCAAACCACATAATGCCAAATTTTAAATTAAATATTTTATATATAATCAAAATATAGACTGTTTGCCATGTGTCAAGCCATGAACTAGATGATGGCTACGATGCCAATGGATTACAAATTTTAGTTTTTTCCGCTAATATTTACTTTGACAATATTCATCACAAGATGTGAATGATGTCAATCGGCTTATAAATTTTTGATAGAGGGAATGAGATAAAGTACACGAACGTCAACAAAATGTTGGAGGATTTAGTTTAGTGTCAACACCGTTTATAGCAGAAAAAATATATCAAGATCGTTTCGTTTTTCGTCTTTTTGACATATGTACATATTTGGTGTGAAATTACTACTTTCGTGCACCATTAGGGGCGTTCGCATTGTCAAATATGTTTGATAAGCAGGCATGATTGATTCGAGTTTGATAATGTGGACGCTCCATCCAGCGGCTTGTTAAGCTTGTATGGATTTCAAAATGTTTTGATATTTTAGCTATACATTAAAAGAATATTTGAGAATGTGAATGCAGGCTTGTCAATACTGAAGCAAATTTCATTTTCCATGACGTCCTGAAACTGAGTTTTGTAAGTAATAGCGGTAGTATAGGCCGATTTTATATAAGTTTTCTGCAGAAATTTTCTCATCTGAAATTTTATATTGCTAGAAATTGGTCCGTTTTGGTAAAAATTCTAATGAGAAGTGATGTTTGACAGAATTTTTGACGAATATTAACGCTAATGTTTGTCATCCATTAAATATTCATCATACCGTGTTTGTCCAAGAAATTTGAGAATGTAAACGCACCTATTAATGCTCCGAGCAAATAGTTGCAGAAATTTTTATCAGATAACATATCTATTTGAATATAGGTGGACAAATCTAATGTTGCATCAAATAACATCTCTGTTTAAGCAAACTCAACGATATGGAGCGGAGTCCGATGTTGCATTCTTTTTCTAACAGTATTTAACTTTTATAATAAATAGGTTCGTTCCCTTACCATGAAATTCTGTGATTTTTTGTGCATTTTTGTTAAATCCAGTCCAAAGTTCTGTCAGTGTCATATAAAAAAAAATCTACTAAAATGCACAGAAAATCTTGTCAATATTTAAAAAACCAATGTTAACATTACGATTGAAATATTATCCAAGTATATTAATTGGGTACGTTCCATAACAAAAACTGGGAACTTGGACGAACGATGATGTTTACACATCTTAGCTGTGAATCCCGGCACTCATACTTTTTTTCTCAGAAAATATTTTTTCCTCAAAAACTGTTCCGCAGATTTAAAAAAAAAATCAAAAATTTCATTTAGTAAAATCTAGATAATCGTTCAAAAAAATCTCCAAAAAATTAATATTGATAATCATATAGAGCTTTATCCAAAAACTGTTAAACGGATTTTGATATTTTTTTTTATTTTAAAGCTCCTAAGAAGTTTTAATAGTATTTTGTTACCAAATTTTTCAAACTTTTTTTTTATTTAAAAAAAATTATTTTTTTTTTTCGGAAACTCAATATTTCGAAAACTACCTACTCGATTTTTCTTAAACTTGATAATGAACAGGTTTTAAGCACTTTCTAACTGATGTAGGAACATTTTCATTGTATGTATCTAAAAATAACAGCACCCACAGAACAAATGTTAATAAATGGTTTTTAAATTCGGCACCTACGTATAATTTTGATAAATTTATTTCTGTTTTGCTTAATTTTAACGATTAATAATTCAATTTAAAATAAAAAACTTGAAATTAAGATTTTACTTACAATATCTACCAAAATAAACATTTTTTCGATTTTCGGCTTTCTCATTATCGGCATAAAGGATTTTAATAAAAGCTTTTATACAGGAGCTTCTAAAAAGTTAAAAAAACATTGCATATTAAAATAAAAAAAAAAATAAAAAAATGTTTTCTAAAAATTCGATATCTCAAAAACGGGTCATTGATTATTTTTTGAAATTTAATTTATATTTGCTCAATAATAAAAACTTTAAATTGGCGTACAAAAAATTTTTACTTGAGGGTTTAATCTACTTAGCTTTTCAAAAATTCATATGCCATATCTTCTAAAGAATCGTAATCCTTAAACCGTTTGAAATTGAACTTCTTAAATCTGAGACCATATAATCTCTTAGCTCATTAGAAATATATCCGGACCATAAGCCTCCCAGTCGATAAGCTCTCATTATAGTGCTACTACAATAAAATAGTTAATATCTTCTATGCCTCAAGCAAGCTATTAACATTAATTTATATTAAAAATCCATCAGAAATACCCTCCATCAGTTAGTTCACCGGAAGTATCCTCTCCTGTTGCGCGTTCACAGTGAATTAGTGAATTAATTTTGTATTTTCCAAAAACAATAAAAAAAAAACTCAAAGGAATAATAATATAATTGGAAAACCAGGCCTACCCTATCAACCCTAAATCGACTATAACCATACCATAAAAGACCGCAGGTTGGCAATTGAAATTAAAATGCGCGAATTAAATATAGAATTTTAAATTGATTGCAGTAATTATTGTGTTAATAAATGGGGTTGCTTGTCGAATTAGTCAGCCAGACTTTTTGTATAGGTATACCAGCAGAATGGCAACTACGGCAACACGTTATATCAGCATACAGTTGGGCAAAATGGCCTAAATATTGGACTAAAATAATTTTTAGAGCTAGAATGTTTATGATTTTTCAAGTTCTGATAAAAGCATATAAAATATTTTTTGGCACGTGGATCTACATCAAGTTATTTCTTATTTATATTATGGTTTCTATAAATAACTAGTTAAAATAGTAGTCCGAAACTGAAAACAAAGAGTTAGAAAACGAGCCATGTAGAACGTCTTGTTGGTTGAGGCCACTATGGAATGTATTTGACAACTTAAAATAAAAGAAAAAGCAGAAAATACTTTTTTTTTAAAACAACTTCCCTTTTAAAATTATTCCAAACTCAAAATAGAGTCTACCCCACTGTACAGCGCACCGACAACCGGAAAATTAATTATTAAAGACTCACACACAATTTAATTTGTTGAACAAACAAACTAGGTCACGTGATGATATTTTCAATAGCTAATGACTCATTAGCTCAGCTTATGGGATTAGTTTGTCAACGGTTTTCAAAACCATGTTTAAACAATTCCCTATATTCCGGCATTCCTATATTCCTGTATGGCGTATTGGAAGTTTTATCCTCTAAGGACGATTAAATGGTTTGTAAATGTTTCCTGCACTATCAACATAAAACACCACCTTCACCGCATCGCAGCAAAATTGTGGGTGAAAACTGATTGTGACGAAATAAATTGATTTCGAAAACACAAATTAAGCGAAAATTTGTGGAAAATTATGTGCGTGTTATTCTTTTGGTGAAAAGTGAATTGTGTCGCGATTAAAGGATTACATTTTTCGTGTTATCAATGATTTAACAATATTACACCACGGGGTCTGGTGTGTTTTTCACATTCAAGTGAAATTTCGAATTGAATATTCAATTAATATTCAAACTGTAGATAATAATTACATTTTCAAACACATGAAATTAACACAAAGAGTAAATTAAAAGAATCTACTTTTTGCTTAAACTAGAGAGCTCGCTTTAGTTCGTTTATCCAACTCGTTTTGTACTCACTTTTATAGTAGTGATGGGCCTAGCACGCAACTTATTTAGTGAACGGCTTTAACGATAAAAACCAACGGCTAGCGAAAATCGCTAGGAACCATCAACGACAGCAGAGACACCCGAACTCAAGTTAAACAAGACTCAAGTTCGACAAAATGTTAGTTATGCACCCGAAAATCGATAAAGAAGATTAAATAAAATGCTCGACTCGGTCGCACGAACTTGCTCTTATGTAATAGTCTTAGAATTTTCAAAATTAATGTTATTAGTGAAAACAATTTATAAGCATAAGATAATTTTTTTAAACTCTTAGTAGTGAAAGATAAAAACAGAATACCATGTGATTTCTTAAGCAAATATGAATTTATGCAAGAACAAAAATTATAACTCTTTGTAGGGGTTTCTTAAAAAAATAAGCTTTTATATACAAAATAATCAAAACATGTTAAATAAAATTATTTTGGTATACTGTACGAATAAAAATAAATTTGCAAAAAAATATTGACTTGTTTAATAGATAATGAATTTTCAAAAAAAAATAATTTTTTTTTTCGAAAATTAAAAAAATATTTCATCTTAAGTTTTGATATGCAATGTTTTTCTTGGAAGCTTCACTAAAATCCGTCATGCTTATAATGAGAGAGTCGAAATTTGAAAAAATTTGTCTATGGTAGGTAGAGCCAGTAATATGCTAATTTCAACATTTTTTTTATTGAACTATAGACCTCTAAAATTAATCGAAAAAAAAAATCAAAATTCTAGGTTTTTTGATTGGGTACAATCTTTTAATTATCAATTTTGAAAAAATCTGGTATGAGGTTTTCGAAATATTGAGTTTTGAAGAAAAAACTGTTGATTTGTTTTTTAAATCCGATATTTTTTTTGAAAATTTGAATACACATTACTATTAAGACTTAAAAAAAAAATCTGTTGAACAGTTTTTGAGAAAAGAAATTATTTTTAAGATTTCGCAAAAAAAATCGTGTGGCTGGTACCGTTATTTTTAGTCTTAAAAAAAAGAAAAAAAAACGTGCGGGGGAGGGGATAATTTAAAAGTGATTTTTACCAAGTTTAAAGAAAATCGGCCGAGCTTTTTAGGATCTAGTCGAAAAGGCAGACAGAGTTGCGAGACCAACTTTCTTCGTGTTCTGTACATATTTTTTCTTACGTGGTCCTCACACTGGGGTATGAAATACCCCAAACATAAATAATTGAAATAAAATCGTTTTTAATAAATTAAATTTTTTATTAATGTTTATTTTTCTTAGTTCATTAATATAGTATTTTTTTTTGTACAACTAAATGGACTATTTAGTTATACAAAAAAAACTTATTAGAAAAAGAAAAGTATTTTAAAATTTAACTAAACAAAAATTCATAAAAATGAAGCTGTAAAATTAAAGTCGAATTACTTCAAAATTAAAAAAAAAATAAAATAATTCATGTCCATGTTGAAAACTGTTGTTAGAGGAGTGCTTGTATGAGCGCAATATTAACATTCAGTTTTTATTTACTATTACTGCATTCAACACAATCTAGCGAGCGATGAATGGACAATTACCTCTATAGTCCATCAATTTTTCGTCAATTGTGCAGTTCTCAAACGGAGTATAAATTGACTTGCAATTTTTAATGAATAATTCCCACATTTCACGAATTGGTACAGATTTGCCATTCACTTTGCGTTCCGTTCTAGTCGTTTTATCATCGAAACGCAGGCATGTTGCTATAAATTCAAACCGACGCTGCGACATTGTGGCTCTAAAAAGAGAATCGCCGAATCTTACCGACCATAATTCGTTGAGAAGTAACTTGGCAGCTTTCTTTACACCACTGAGGTAAAGCAATCCAAGAAATTCTTTTAGTTCCGTGATGTCTGTCGGTCCATGGTACGTTGGCGATGTTTCAATATTTAACGAATAGTATCCTATTTGCTCGTTTGCGTGATCCACCGCTTTCTCCAAAATTTGGTCGGTAAAAAGTAAACTCCAAGCCTCAAGAGGGGTTGATATGTTTCGAGCTGCACCATTTGGACCTGGTAAATGTGTAACTAAATTTCGTATTTGATGCCTCCCACGTTTCTCGGGTACAATCGAGCTCCATTTGTAGCCTAATCTCCCTTTCAGTATCACTTAACTTTGTTTTTTGGATGGAGCAGGATCCGCTTCTTCATTTTCAAACTCTTCCGCACTTTGAGAACTCTCCGAATCAGAATGTTCTTCGATGTAGTCGGGATCATTGTCCGAGTCATCACCGGCGAATAAATCTGGTTCGTCATCTTCTAACAATCGTTTGATTTCAAAAAAAAGCTTTTCGAGGGCTTCGTCTCTTGAAAATGACATTGTTCTATTAAAAAATAAAATGCACGACTGGGTCGCACGAACTTGCTCCTATGTAAGAGACTAGGAATTTTAAAAACGAATGTTATTAGAGAAAACTGTTCATAAGGATAAAATGAATTTTTTTAAATTCTTTAAGTAGTAAGAGATAAAAACAGAATGAAATGCAAATATGAATTTATGCAGGAACAAAAATTATAAGTCGTTGTAGTGGTTCCTTAAAAAAATAAGCTTTTATGTACAAAATTTTTAAAACATTTTTAAGAAAAAACTTTGGTACGCCAACCTTAAGTTTTTATTATTGTACGAATAAAAGTCTAATTTCCAAAAAAAAATACTAAGCCGTTCTTGAGATATCGAATTTTTCAAAAAAAAAATTACTTTTTTTTTATAAAAATTGAAAAAATATTTTTTCTTAAGTTTTTAAATGCAATGTTTTTTAAACTTTTTAGGAGCTTTTTTATAAAAAATTTCATTAAAATCCGTTAAGTCGATAATGAGAAATTCAAAATTCGAAAAAATCGTTCTATGGTAGGTACAATCAGTAATATCTAGATTTAAAATTTTTTTTTATTAAATTATAAATCGTAAAGATTAATCAAAAGAAAAAAAATTTTAGCAAAATTCTCGGAACCGTTTTCGAGAAAAATGCGATTTTCGAAAACCATTTTTTAAAATTTGTATGGAAGGTACCGTTAGTTTTAGATAAAACAAATTTTTTTTTCTCAAATCTTGTAGGTTATATTAAGAAACTTTTATTTGCCAAGTTTGAAAAAAATCGAGCATGGGGTTTTAGAAATATTGAGTTTCCAAAAAAAAATTTTGAATTTTTTTTTTAAAATCCAAAAAATTAAAAATTGAAAATTTGAATATGTAATAATATTCAAACTTTGGAGGAGCTTTGGCATAAAAAAAATTATTAAAATCGGTCGTACCGTTTTCGAGAAAATCAAAAACAAAAAAAATAGACCCAGGGGGGCTACCGAAAATAACAATTTTTTGGAAAATTTTTTTCAACCATTAGCTAGTTTTAACCAAATGAAATTTTTCAAGTTTTTTTAAAAAATTCTGTGGGACAGTTTTTGAGAAAAAAAAATATATATAAAATTTCGAAAAAAAATCGTATGGCAGGTACCGTTATTTTTGGTCCTAAAAAAAATAGAAAAAAACGTCCGGGGGTAAAAAATTAAAACCCATATCTACCAAGTTTGAAGAAAATCGGCCGAGCCGTTTAGGCTGTAGTCGAACCGACAGACAGACAGACAGACAGACAGACAGACAGACAGACAGACAGACAGAATTGCGAGACCCACTTTTTTGGTCTTCGCTATCATCGTAATGTCAACTTTGATCAAAATCTCGAGTTCGATTTTTTTTACGAATGCATAACTTGCCTTATAGTACCTATAAGTCGCAAGTAAAAACAGTGGCTTCCTAGAACAAATTTTTTTCTTCAAATTCTGGATTACGACTGAAACACGATGTTATTACAATAAACAGATTTATTCAAAAAAACAAATAAATTTGGTGGTGCAACAGCTCGAAGTGAACCAGGACCTAGTGACTTATAACTTTCAACCATTCCTGTGTGCGTGTTACCTGGAACGGAGGGGACCTATAATTTTCTGCCGATTCCGAACGGCTATAATGAGCAGCACTTTCCATGACAAGATAAGATATACTCTTGGAGGATTTGTCAATTCCTCGCAAGACGCAGTACACCCCTTTACTTTATTTATTCACAAACTGTAAAAAAAACTTACGCGAACTGCAAACTGAGGTGATGTATGATACCCTATTAAAACTTCAAAACTAAATTATATATGTACGTCCAAAGAATTCTATGCCCTCAAAGTGGCCTCCTACCCCTGCCAAAAATATGAAAACGAATTTGAATAGGCATGATATGTTCGATAAAAAAATGTAACGGTAAAGCCACGGTTTCCAATTTTCTGTGAGGTATCTCACATCCCTGTGTGAGGACGGAAGGGAATGCATAACTCGACTTATAAGTCGCAACTTAAAATTAATTCTGCTATTATGACCTTGGACTACATTTTAGTCAAAACAAAATTTGAGAAAAAATGTTATTATAGAACTGTTTTTTTTTCGACTTTCTCATTAATGGCTCTACCGATTTTTACCAACATTTTTAGTAATATTAATTATAATTTTGTATATATACAAAAATATTCCAAAAAATATTTTTTGTTTTTTTTTTGAGAAAAAATCCAATTTTCTTTTTCTTTTTTTTTTTTGAAAAATCAATATTTTCGAAACGTGTGAACGATTATATTTTGGGATAATTTCCTAAAATCTATATTACTAAATACTTAAAATTTGCCTCCCAAATTTTGTTCCTGTACATTTTAAAGAAATTAAAAGTGTATTTAATAATTGAACGATTTTTAAACTTTATTTGCATAAATTCATACTTTTCTAAATATAAGACGACATTTTTCTCTCATTATATTTATTTATAAACTTTTTTCCATTTCAAAGTACTTTTACTTAAGAGCAAGTACGTGCGATCCAATCGTGCATTTTATTTTCAACTCGAAGCGGTCTAACAGTTCCACTTGTATTTCTTCTTTAGCTCAAAACTCGATCGGAGATCGCTCAATGAGCTCGTGAAAAAAATACAGAGCAGATCCAGTAAAAACCTGAGATCGGCTAACTTCATTAATTTTTTTTCATTCAGTATAATCCAGACATAAATTAAAAGAAAAAAATTCTTGAAAAAATTAATTTCAGAAAAAAAAACTGATAATTTTGACAGTTTATTAAAAACAATGATACAATGACAGAACCTATGTTTTTGGTTTAACATGAGCACCTATCTTTAAGACTATCCCACGGAGAGCCTACTCTCATCGGAGTCAGATTGAGCCCTGACCAGTGACAATTAATCTCGAGTCAGCCGAAGCCAACTCAGTAACAAAGCTGTGACATGTTGCAGCATGTGCACACCTCTTGCTTAAAGGCGAGGTCTATCTAACACCTCTTGAATTCAAGCACGCTTGAAAACCATATGTTTCCGCATTTGGAATAAACCACAACCACCACGATACTCCCACTATAGGGGGCCTACCTCATAGATAGTCTGAGAAAGAGAGGTTACGCTACGCAACCCATCTCTAACTCCTGGGCACTATCTTCCGGTGGAGCTTCGCAACCGAGGTCAACCAAGGTCACTTATAGATGAGTTACTGCAAAACTCAGGGCCTGTCAACCCCATGATACACACACCCAGCAACCGATCGAAGTAGTAACCAACCACTAGGAGTTTGCACCTTTTTATTAGTCTTTGTTTTAGGAAAGATATTCGTAAGCAATCTTCTTGATCTTAACGATCGTTTATTTTTAACTTCATATTTTCAAGATTGGTAAAACCAAAACGTCGATCAAAATAGAACATTATCTCGATTACTTTCGTTTACGTTTTGGCCGTGAAGTGGTGATCACATAACTCAAGATTTGTATAAATAGAGCCAGGGATCCGTTACTCAGAATCCTGAGATAGGATATAGCAATAAATTTTTTCGGGTACAGCTTGAGTTACAACTAGTACCCTTGGTTTTTCGATTAGTCTTTATTCGAAAAATTAGGAAAGATACTCCTAAGCAATCTTCTTGGTCTCGACGACCGTTTAATTTTTAACATCATATTCCCAAGATTTCTAAAACCAAAACATCGAGCAAAAGAGAACATTATCTCAATCACTTTCGTTTATGCTTTGGCCGTGACATGGTGATCACTATTGAGTTTTCTTAGTTGTCTAATCCCCAGCAAGCCGGAGAAATAGACATAAGTCTCCCCACCACGATAATGTAAAACTCATCGGGGAGGGATACAATGACAGTTCATTGCTCAATTGTGTTTTTTAAATAGATCGGAATGCTCAGATCCCGCTCGGTTCGGTGCGAGCTCTATTCGTTCAGGCCCCGCTCTATGCCCGCTTGGGGCCTACAAAGAAAAACGCCTAATGGAGAAACTGAGGGGTATTTTTTTTCTACAATTGAACCATAGGCAACGCTTTACCCTCGCGCGTGTTCACAAATTTTAGACTCCAATTACAAGAGTGTGTTGAAAAAAGGTTGTCAATATTAAAAATTGCTTTTTCTTTGCTTTCTTTCAGGAAATTTTTCATACAAATAGACAACTACAACTCACTTATGAAGACCAAATGAACTCGAGTCACCCAAGGCTCAAAACTAGGCACCTTCTTTGACAACTTAATGAATTCCGACCAACCTTCTCCAATTTGATGCGAGAACTTTCTGTATGTTGATGACTTGCTCAACTACCCCACGTCAATGTTACCACTAATCGCTGTCTGAAAAGTAGAAACCCACATAAACAGGCTCTTCCAATTCTAACAGAAATATGGCATCCGGATCAAAACTTTCAAATTGGAACTTGTCTTCTTCAGGAGACCTTAAACTTATAGAAGCATTCGCACCGCACCCATTTTCAAAAACATGGTCTTGAGACTCCATGACGGTTCCACCATAGCTGTCAAACAAAACTTCAAGTACCTGGGAATCCACTTTAAAGGAGTTTCTAAGATTTAACCTACACTCAAGAAATGTGCTGAACAAATTCAGCTGGACCTTTAGCCGTCCATTTATCGATCCATTGCAATTCAATGTGAAACCGCGCTAAATTATTGAAACACAAAATATAGAAAATAAAATGTTACTCCGCATAGCCTAAATCAGATCCAATAATTGCACTCTGGACTTACGACTTCATTCATTTAAATGATTGAGGACTACATTGAGATTTACAGAATTTTCGAACTATGGGTTCATGAGAATGTTTCTTATGCAAAACATAAACATAACATACATAATACATCCTACATACTTAAATTTGTTTTATATTTCGTAGTGTAAGCTTGATTGAAGTGTACAAGTCTCCAAATGTCCTTTTAGAACCGAAATTTGATGGCAGTTTACACGAAAAAACCATTTAATAGCCGTGCGTTCGTCACCAATATGTGAATCTAATTTTACCCAATGAAAGAAAAACAAAAACATTTTTCCAAAAGTATCTACGTGACCAGAATTGCAGTTGAAAATGTCCTTTCGAATTAAAGGAATAAACAAAAAAATTACATTAACATGGATTTTGATTCCATGGCTTCTATACTCCATCTGGAGAATGAAAAACATCATCTTTCTCTTGAGCACCCTAAAGTTCTTAACTTTAAGGAATTTCTACACAAAAATTATTTCGACCCATTCCGGTAGACTTTCTGGATGGCGGGCGAGTATTTTCAGCAAGGACATCACGAGACGATGCGATGATATGAAGGAGTCAGAGCTTGACAGTAAAAGACATTAAAAAATGTAGCAACGTCATAACTTCCTTTAGTCTGGTAATTATTCTTTTGGAATTTAAAGACAGCTCAATGCGCGCGGCACAGTAATGGTGGTTAAAGGGACACCGCCGCGCTATAATATCCTCGCCAAGGACCTAGAGAGAGGGAGAGTGCATAAAGAAGTGGTCTTGGCATGATAGTGCAATTCTGTCTCGTCATGGATGTTGTGTTGTTGAAAATTTTTGTTTTTTGTTACTATCCTGGCGTCAGAGGAATTTAACCCTCGAGAAAGTATAAAGTTTATTCGCTATAAGAGAGAGAGATAATAATGCAACGGATCAGCTATATCATATAAGGATGTCGGTGCGGTACGGCAGTGTGGCAGAAGACATGCATGTTGTTCCTGCTACATG
This sequence comes from Chrysotoxum bicinctum, assembly GCA_911387755.1. NCBI lineage: Eukaryota > Metazoa > Arthropoda > Insecta > Diptera > Syrphidae > Chrysotoxum > Chrysotoxum bicinctum. The sequence continues at coordinate 180,663,266 of OU426989.1, read as the reverse complement.
ACGGTGCCAACTAGTGCCAGGAGTAATTACGCTTAAAAATGACAGAAACTTTCCCTATCCGTTCGTCTACAACCTATAGGTAGGTACACAAGCATGACGAGGAAGAACTTTCTTTACTTTGATTAAACACAAAACTGAACCTTGGTTAACTACAGCCAGTGCAGTGCAGCGGGGGACTTCCATAATGGGGTATAGTAAGCTAATGAGTCCTCAGGAAGCTCAGCAGGAGGCAGTATAGTATACTGATGATGAGTTTGCACTTTTGGGGATCGTAAAACGGTTTGGAATTTAGTCTCGCTTTGGAATAATCAATTGAAGAGGTCACGATTCTCGAATTCATTATTTCTGTCCATAAGTTCAGCACTCTCTACACCTGCAATGGTGATTGGGGGTTGCAAAGGGCATAAACCTATTACCAATACCAACCCATACGTTCACACAGAAACTCCTGGTGTATAATTTATTGGTGCGTGTCAGAGGGGACAGTATAGTCTGCATAAAATACTCAATGTCAAAACATGTGTCAGGGTCTTCTGCGGAAGCTTTATTATGCGGCTACAAAGAATCAGGGAAACCAATTTCACATAACTGACAAGTCACGGAAACATTTCAAAATACTGCTTTCGCAAGGTGAATAGATATTCTTACTATCTTTCTACGTATAAATAGGTATACGATGATGGTATGAGATAAATTGGTAACGAAAAAAAGGATACATTCAGCAGTTTTTGTCATTTAGCAACAAAGGGATGTCAGCACTTAAATTAATGAAAATAATTAAAATGTGTGTGTCCCAATTCAAGTGGCATTCCTCTTTTAATTGAATTCTTGTGTGAATGCAAAGGACTAGCCTTATTTATTGGCGATAGTTTTTGAGTACGAAATCAACGCGTAGTGCGAAACGAAGGACCCTGATTTGATCAGTTTTGATTCGCTGAATCACGACAACTATGACATTGTTAATTTAGAGTTTTGTTACACCAAAAACAAGCTGCTTTCGGTAATACAATAAACTGATTAAAAAATGGAAGAAGTTGTCATTTCTCAGGTAGTCCAGATTCAGCATCAATCTCAACTTCAACTCAGTGCCAAATGACGATTGTGAACTTAATATTTCCTTTTGTTAAGAACTAATAAAATCTGATATGTACCTACTTCTATCTAGGTAATCATGTTCAACTTGATATTAAAGCAGATCCTTCAATCGTACCCCAGAGAAGTGACGAACCCGAACTTCACAAGGACAAGGAACTATCAACTGATAGCGCTAATGTGATTCTTTCCTCAAATAGATTTCCTTTGACGGCAAAATATAAAAAAAAAGTATATGGGGAACACATTTCTTTTTTGTTCGCCTCCTGGCTGATGCTGCTGTCTCACTGCTTAATTTTCTATTTTCGCACATAAAAATTCGACTACAAAAGAAAACTTCTATACAGAAGGAGGAATAACATCGTGTTTCGCTTAAGGAAGAAATAATACCAAAAAGTAAAAGGGTGAAGTGCAGGGTGCAGCCATAGTACAAAGAAAATAGAATAACAACAAAGCAGCGATCCTGAAGGACGTTTAGTGTATACGTTTGATGAAGCAACAGCTCTTTAAAGCTATGTTCTTCTTCGGCACTGTGAGAAAGATTCGTTTTAAATCAAAGTGAAATTAATTAATCAGGAAATCATTTTTTAAACTCATACATATATGTATATAAAAATATCAACACAGCTACTAAAACACTCAAAAAGTTTACGTTTTCGCATAGACAAAAAGTATTCGATATGTTCCCAACAAGTTCCCGGATAAGTTACTACTTAAATTTTTTTAATTTTTTTTGTTATGAAATTAGAAATCTAAAAAAAAATATCACAAATTCGAATGTTAGAAATCTGCACAGCAACTTTGCTGGCGTAAAAAAATATCATGTTTCCATTTTTCGATAGCTATTCCACTTATAGCTGCAGTTTTTGTTGCAGCACCGCATGTTTGAACACATGTTAGCCTGCTGTTTTGAGTATCACTAGGGGCTTTTTTAGGTTTCTGTCTTAAAAGTAAAAAATTGAGATCTGCAAACTCTCCCGGTTAAAAGTATTTACTACTGATGTTATCAATTATTTGTTCGAGCAGCCAAACTTCTATCTTGTTGTAATGAGTATTCAATTGGAATACCTTATCTACTCGGCAATTGAAACACATTTCACCTTACAAACTTACTCAATAGGTCTTAGTGATTTACTCAATTGTTAGCCAATGAATTAACTTATAAACTCAGTTCAGAGCAGGTCCAGTACAATTGGAGTAACTCATCCACTCGGTTGAGTAAATCAACACACTCATTTGTCGTATTCAAACTATCCCGTCTCAATTTTTCCCACTAATTGCAATGAGCAGGCAAAGCCATGTGCATCGGTATCTCCTTTTTACTTGCTACATATAAGCAAAGACTAAAAAAGTGGGTCTCGCAATTGTGTCTGTCTGTCTGTCGGTTCGACTACAGCCTAAATGACTCGGCCGATTTTCTTTAAACTTGGTAAATATCACTTTTAGTTAAAGGTAGGTACTGGTTAAAAAAAAAATTTCCGAAAAATGGTTATTGAGGGTACCCCCCAAAGAACCATTTTTTTTTTGTTTTTGATTTTCTCGAACACGGTAGTACCGATTTTGATCATTGTTTTTTTACTAAAGCTCCTCAAAAACTTAATTAGAATTGTGTATTAAAATTTTCAAATTTTTTTTTTGGATTTTTAAAAAAAATTTCAAAATTTTTTTTTCCTTTCAATTAATTTTAACGATCTTTAATTTAATAAAAAAAAATGAAATTAAGATATTACAGCTTGAACCTACCAAAGAACTATTTATTAAAATTTTGAATTACTCATTGTCATTACTGACATAACGGATGTCAATGAAATTTTTTTTCAGAGATGCTTCTAAAAAGTTTCAAATCTATTGCATTTCAAAACTTAAAAACAAAAAAACATTTTTTGAATTTTTAGAAAAAAAATCATTTTTTTTTTTTGAAAATTCGATATCTCAAAAACGGCTCAATATTTTTTTTGCAAATTCAATTTTCATTCGTACAGTAATAAAAACTTAAAGTTGGCACACCAAATTCTTTTCTTAAGAATCTTTTAAAAAATTTTTATATGAAAGCTTTTTTTTTAAGAAACCACTACAACGACTTATAATTTTTGTTCTTGCATACATTCATATTTGCATAGCATTCTGTTTTTGTCTCTTACTACTAAAAGAATTTAAGAAATTAATTTTATCCTTATAAACAGTTTTCGCTAATAACATTCGTATTTAAAATTCCTAGTCTATTACATAGGAGCAAGTTCGTGCGACCCAGTCGTGCATTTTATTTATTCTATCCTATTTTCCTAATTGCTCGCACTGTGTTTAATATTAAAAGGGTATTCATAATAACTTGAGTGCGTCTATAATATAAAAATACAAAACGGTTTTATAGATTGCTAGCCGAACCGTACTCGCGTTGCTTCGCAAATTACGAATATTTTTTTATTTTTTTAATATTAATGAGCATATTTTCTACAATAATATAAATTTTAGTTTATATGCACAATTTACCATATCTATAACTAGATTCTCTTTCACACTTGAAAAAAAAAGAGTTTGTTCATGTTTGTGCATATTATAAATTTAACAATATAGAAAATAATAAAATCTATTTCAAATAAATGGGTTGACTACTTTCTGAGATCATTCAACCCAAAATTTAAAATGGTTTCGCTTTTATAGAATAGCTCATGTGCACGGCACTGTAGTCAATTGAATGGCCATTTTTGTCAACCAAATTTTTTTTGGAATTAAAAATACATTTTATAAATATAAAACATGGATTTAATTAGATAAAAATGTTCAAATATATGGAATTGCCGTCTGATTAATCTTTTTAATATTAAAGTAATTTTTGATATAACAAATTTCCTTAAAATTTTTCGAGAACAAAATTTGGGATGCCAAATATTAAGTTTTTAGTAGTATAGATTTTAGAAATAGATTTTTTTCGAATATTTTATATATAATATTATTTTAAACTTAAAGGGCTCCTGTTGAAAATTTTTGGTTAAAATCGTTAGAGCCGTTTTCGATATAAAGAAGATTATGCATTACGGGTGTATGGGGGGTATCATTAGTTTTGGAGCTAAAAAAAATTTCAATTTCTCCTCTAGAGAATCACCGAAGACTCTTAACTACCCAGATTGAAGAACATAGGCCTAGAAGTTTAGACTGTAGGGAGAGGTACAGACAAACAGACATACAGACACACTGAAACATGTTTTTTGTGTACTAAATTGTCCTTAAAATTTGTATGCAAAAAAATTGATATGCAAGTTGTTAGTATTCAATAAAATACATTTTATAACGTAATTTAAAAATTTATTATATAGAAGCTCCCGCATAAAAATTTTGGTTAAAATCGTTAGAGCTGTTGATGAGAAATTCGAAAATCAAAAAAACCGTTCTGACGGGTACCGTTGATAACATTTCCCCCCAAATTTTTTTTTTACCAAAATGTAGTCCGTGTCCATAATATCACACCTATTTTTTTTATCAAAATCGTTGGAGCCGTTTTTTGAGATAAATAAGATTATGCATTACGGGTGTATGGGGGGTACCGTTAGTTTTGGAGCTAAAAAAAAAATTTTCAATTTCTCCTCTAGGGAATCACCGAAGACCCTTAAGTACCGAGTTTGAAGAAAATAGCTCCAGTGGCTTAGGCTCTAGATCGAGGTACAGCCATACAGACATACGGACATTCAGCTTTACAGGCAGACAGACGGAATCATCGGACCCACTTTATTCGTCTTCGCTATCATCGTAATGTCAACTTTGATCAAAATCTCGAGTTCGATTTTTTTTCCAAATGCAGAACTTGCCCTATAGTACCTATGTACATATATCGCAAGTAAAAAAGAGCCCACACTGCTCAGCGATGTGACGATAGACATAGAATTAGAGAAACAAAAAACAATGTGTGTGTGTAGGTTAGTTAGATGAACTATACAATAATACAATACAGAAAAATTGAATTTATGTAGGTAGGTAGGTAAGAGAAAAAACATAACTATTAAATGGAACACATATTAAGAGAGAGAGAGCATGGGAAGAAAAGAAAATTAAAAATGTTGGAATGATAATGAAATGAAACAAAGCAGCGACCTCGCGATTGTGATGAAATCTAATTCCTGGATAAAATAAATTCAAAAAGTTTATAATTATATAATTTGTTTTTATTTATTTCTCAGGTGGTATGTTTAACTAAGAAGTGATTTTGGAAATTTGCGCAATAATATTGACTTTATGAAGCAATGCTAATCTTTGTCGATTATTGTATAGGTTTTAAGATATGAGTGGTTGTATAAGTCAACTAATGCAAAAAAAAATGGACAAAAAATGTAAAATTAATAATATTTAAGTTTGATAAATTATTAATTAAAAAAAATTATAGCCATAAACACTCTTATAACAATATAGAAAATAATAAAATTTATTTCAAATAAATCGGTTGATTACTTTTTGAGATCGTGCGTTACAAACTAGCCAATCTAGTCGTTCACCTTGACCTGCATAATTAATCGGTTTTCGGTATTTCAACCACGACTCTGTAGTCGATTGGACTGGCCTATCTATTCCGTTCGAGTAGCTAATTTTATTGGTACTTTCGTCCAACATATTCATCATATTATATGTTTAGGTATATGATACTTGTGACTATGACTGAATCTGAATGTCAGTGGTGATGTACTAGAGCGTTTAGTTTACTTTTGGAAAGAACAAATTAAATCAAAAATTACAGTTAATTCCAAAAGTTTTTGAATCTCTTATTAAGAAAAGGATGTTTTAAGCTGTCAAAAAATATATAATATCACCTTCTCAACACCTTATCAGTGGTAAGTCAAGAGCAACTTTATTTCTGTGTTAATGCTCTTGAAAAAGGAAATCAGGTAGATGTAATTCTTACTTAAAAAGCTTGAACCTTTTGGTTTTCATGGTCAATTACTTAACTGGTTAAAGAGATATTTGACTAACCTTGTTCAGTATGTAAAAATTGGTACTGAAAATCAGGTGTTCCTCAAGGCAGTCATCTTGGGCCACTTCTCTTCTTATTATTTCTTATTGATTCGCCTCTACACAATCCGAATTTAGAAAACTATATAAATCTTAAAACGCTTTAAAATTAAACTTAGGTTAGTTTGACGTTTTACGCATCAAAATAAATAAATAACATGCGCGACTGGATAGCACTTTTAAGATACTTAAAATTTAAAAAAATAATGTTATATTATAAGTAAAACATGTTCAGAAGCACGAAATAAGTTTTGAAAACACTTAAACAATTTTTTAGTAGTTGGAACTAAAAACAGAATGCCATAAACAAATACCTATGAATTTATGCAAAAATAAAAATTTTAAATGGTTGAAATAAGTTTTAATGAACTTATACAATTCCTAAGAAAAAATTTTGGTACGCCAATTTTTAGTTTTTATCACTGGGTGGTTAATAAAAATCAAAATTTCAAAAAAAAAAAATATTTTTCTCAAAAATTCAAAAAAATATGTTTGTTTTTTGTTTCGATACGTCATGCTTCTGTATGCAAAAATTTGTTAAAATCCGTTATGCCGGTAATGAGAAAGTCATACTTCGAGAAAAGGTTCTATAGTACGTGTAGTCAATAATGTCTTAGTTTAAAGATTTTTATTGAATTATAGAACGAAGAAAATTATCGAGAGATAACTAATAGATTTTCAAAACTATTACATATTTTCAGATAATAAAATTTATTTTCATACATCTTGCAGATAGTATTAAAAAACTGTTTACTGTCAAGATTCAAAAAAATTGAGCATAAAACTTTCGAAATAACGATTTGAAAAAAAAATTTGTTTGGAAATTTGAAAACACAAAACAATACTTTAGGGGAGGCTTACTAAAAGAAAATGATCTAACTTGATTGTAACTTTTTGATAAAATAAAAAAAAGAATGGTTCTCATACGGCTACCATTAATTATAGTTTTCAGAATTTTTTTTTTCAACCATTACCTAGCTTTAAATTAATGAAAAATCGTGATTTTTTTTTAAATTTGTGGAACAGTTTTTGAGAAAAAAAAATATTTTATAAAATTTTGAAAAACATTTAATGCAAGGTACCGTTATTTTTGTTTGTAAGCCAATGGACAATTAAAAAATGCTATCTACCAAGCAGGTCGACCAGACAGAATTTCCAGACCCACTTTTTTCGTCTTTCTTATAATGTTTATATTAAGTCTGATCAAATATCGACTTCTTATTTTTCTACAAATCCATAACTAGCCATAAGTACCTGGTTTTTTTAAATTATAGTTTATTTTGACACTGACAGCTGTTTTCCGCTCGAAATCTTGACAGAAAGTCAGTATCATACCGCGGAACGAAACGACTCGCTTTACGCTTGAACAACGTTGGGGAATACTAAGAACTTATTTCCAAAGTGAATACTGTGCAGCCCAAACATTGAAGTTTTAGCCGAAATGAAGCACCGACCACGCCATGGTGGAACGGTGAGCTCCTTTAAGCAGGGGGTGAAGTGGTCTTGGGTATATCAATCGAGGGTTTTCATTGCCCCAATAGCGGCTCTTCTGTTTATATACAAATCCAGCGAAGTCAACAATTTATTTACAAATGAACAATTATCTTAATAAAATGATTTAATAGTTTCAAAACGTTATTGCTGCGCCAGATGCACCCATAATAAATTGTCATCGACCACTCTCTATGATTGTCTGTCAAATGCCAACTGACATATTTCATTTACACAAATATGGCAACTAAATAAGATTGACCTGGAACATACAACGCATCCTATACTTTTCTAAAACAACTTTTCACTCTGAGGTCAGAGTCGAAATTAATAGAATTTTTTCTTAAAAAAAATAAAATGGTTGACATCAAATACAAAGTTCAGCTGGTTGCAAATTATAGTGATTTACTTGTAAACTGTACTTAATAATTTTTTGAAATTTGCCAAACATTGAAAACAAAGTAGTAAAAATTGTTTCTACCTTTATTTATTTATTTTTTTTAGTGTATTTTTCTATATGTATAGATATTTGTCAGTGGAAGTTACACTCGTGTTTTAAAGAATGGCAGGAGTTCGGAGTTCTATTGACGGTTCACACCAAACGGTAGCAGCACCGCTATAGCGGACTATAGAGTCCTCCAGCAAGTCCTAGCTGTCCCACGTCAGTCGAATCGAATAGAGCAACAAAAAAATAAAACAGGCAAATTGTTTTGCTTTGAAATGTAAAACGTTTTCCATTTCATTATTATTTTTCCAGCTTTCTTTCTTCAGTTCGTTGTGTTTTTTCTATTTTTGAGGAAAATTTATTTCTTCCTTTGGAAAATTGTTTTATTCACTTGCTGTCAGGATGAAGAACAAGCAGTGACAGTGAGGGAGGGCGTAAATGAATATATTAGAGGGAAACCAAAATATAGATGGAGCAATGTTTTGTCTGGGCTTACAATAAGGATGCACATGAATTTGTATATTATTATTTTGGTGTATATTTAATCGATGAAACGATTGTCATGAGTTAAAGAATTAAAACTTCGTCTTAAAGATATCCACAGAGTTAAGCAATTTCAAAGACATTTTTGAAATTGGGGATTTTTTTTAAAACGCATAAGACCTTCCTATCCAGCTTAATAACAAATTGAGTTACTCAATTGCAACCATTTATTTGCTTACCTACGATATCGTTGAACTTCCTTGTTATTTTAAATTATTCAGGACATTCGTACTGAAAAATATTCATTGATTGGAAAGTGTTTTAGTCGCAGGTGAAATATGACTTATCCAAATTGATTGATGCTCATTTAATACCTTTTTTCTATCCTGAGCTTTCGCTAAATCTCATCCTTTATCGAATATCCTTGAGATAAACTGATTTTGGGCCTGTTGCTGCAAGTTGGTATATAAGGTATAATTGATTACGTAAATTATTGACATTGATTTGAAAGAAGACTTGAGACAAAAAAATACCCACAAAACAGATGAGTCCAATCCTTTGTAACCCAAAATATTCAACCCTCGGGGGAACATTGAAAAATAAATTTCCATTTATCTGTCAATCACTTAAAGAGGAAACACTGTCAATTGATCACTCAAACAGAAAGCTGTACCATGCACAAGCTCATCACGCAGTCTTTAAAGTGCAGAAAATCTGCCTGAATAAATGAGTGCTATTTAACTACAACATACGCTAAGTAGAGTAAGTAGGTATACGAGTATACCCCATCACGTAGAGAAGTCCTAAATAAAGGATGCCGGGAAATCCTCACCACATCACACCCATAGATATTCGAACAAAATCCCACAATAATGAGAAGGGGATTAAAATTGCGTTGTTGTTTGGGAGTAATGGCTGCTGCTAAAAGTCGTACAACTACCCTTCGATTGGGGGTAATTTTGCGTGAGTGCCTCTTTCAATAACAATATATGAATGGCTTTCACCCTCCCATTCTCATTCCCATTCCCGCATACCCCATCTGCACATCACAAAAATTTATCCGAGAAGAAAATTTAAGAATCTATATTTTTAGGGTTTGGGTAAGGGGGGGTTGATTGGTGATATACTTTCAACAGACTCAACCTGTCACATAAGGGGTGGGTGTCGAGATATATAGCTGATGTTTGATATTCGAAATCATAAAGAGTTCAATGGCAATTTTCCGGGCACAAGACCAAAACCATCGCCAACCGAGCCAGAGGACTTCAAAAAATAAAAGAAAACCAAAGAAGTTGTTGTACATGTTGTGCACATATGCATGGCAAAGTGCTTTTTATTTGAAAATATAGAACGATGCCGATAACGAGGAGAAGGTGGAGGTCTGAAGCTGGAGCTGGAGCTGGAACCAGAGTGTAAAGTTGACACGTTCCGTACATAATAATAAGAATGTCATCATATTGAAGATACATTTTTATATTATAGCCCAGAAAAATATACCATCATCGTATAAAAGTCACATGAATAATATAGTAATTTTAAGAGCATTCATATCCGTACATACTTGTACACCAAACGACGACGACGGCGACGGCGACACTTAAATTATACCCACCATCACCACCACTACACGCGTCCGTCTGATGCGAAAGATTGTTTAATATTTTATTGGTGATTTCCCATATTTTTTATAACTTGGACTTTAATTGGTTTGAAAAGGTTTAAAGACATGCGTTTTTGAAGCTCGAATGAATTTTTGTTGGTTTGTTTCAAAAAGACTTGTTAGCCTTATGTTTACCTACTTCCTACTTTACAAAAGTAAACAATTGATAATTATCATTCTTATTATAGGGACTTTTTTAAGGGAATTAACGCTACTAGTCACTTGACCGTACCTATTTTGACCTTGATGGTGATTTGCTTTTGATGCATTAAAAAGCTAAGATGTATATAGTTTCGGTTAAGACATGAAACAAAGGCCGTGTTTTTGTGCTCTCATCTTAGCCGTTCGGACTTGACAGAAAATTGTAAGTCCTCTTCATTTTTGTCGATAACATGCGAAATTGAATTCTTGAGAGTTGTAAGTCAAACCTGAAATTTTTGTAAAGTAGGCTACACACTATCATTTCTTAAATGACATTCCAAAACTGTCATTTCTGAACATTTCATTTGATGCTACACACTGTCATTTCAATGAAGTCATTTTTTCAATCATTTTTGAAATTTTATTCATTCACCGCACTATAAACTTTCTTCGAAAAAAACTGACAACAAACAAACGCATGCAAACATTTATTTCAGGCAAAAAGAACTACAGCGAACACGACAAAGAGCAGACAAAAATGACGCACACTGATATGTTTCCCACACACGGCACACAATGTCATTTCATTTCATCATTCCAGTCATACCCACGAAAAATGTTGATCTTCATCATTTCCATCATCATTTATTCATCATTTATCATTTACATCTACACACTATCATTTTTTCCATCATTCCAGCAGAAATGATGTAAAAAAGTGACAGTGTGTAGCCTACTTAAGTCTTCAACGTGACTTTTGGTCAAAAAAGTGGTAAAAAAAACTAACTGAACTGAATGTTTGCATTTTGATTTGAAGGCCCATTTTCATAATAAGCCTGAATAACTTTAATGCGTTGCTCGATTGTGTATCTTTCCATGGTTCAAATTGAGTTAGTCTGAAATTGAGAAATGTCAAATGAAATGCAGAAAAAATCTTGACTTTTAGGTGTGGTTCACATTCAACATCGGCCCTTAAAATTTAACCACCCTTTATATAGTGACCGTATCAAAATCTCTGCCGAACATTTTGTGTATGGGTTTGACCACTTGGAAAGTGAAGAAGAGATTTTTCTAGATTTAACAAATCAACGTTTTTCAAATAATTCTTTTTACCTTTAAAATATTTTTTTTCTTAAAAATTGCTTATCAACCCGAATGGGTGTCAATGCACCCATCGAAACTGAATTGTCTTGCCGGCCTCTCATTTTTATTTACACCCCTTAGTGATTCGAAGTACAATAATGTTGTATATGTTCGTCCGCTACTGTATTCTTTAATATGTACAATTAGTTATTATATACTTACTGATACGCTATGTATACATACCAGTGGATAATGAATAAATATAATTGACGAGCGGCAGTCAAGTAAGCACCGCAATAGAAGAAAGTCTTTTATTTCAATGTCACATACATAACATGGTGTCAGGTGTTAACCACGAGTCAAAAAAGTTGAAATTATAAAACAATATTATATAATCGTAAATTTTTCAAATATAATTATATTTGAATTATAATTACTTTCTTTCTTCGTGACCTTTTATTTAATTCAATAATGTTTATCCTTAAGTGGGCTTTAGGTCAATTTTTGTTTTGTTTTTTATGTTGTGACGTTTCGGATGTGGTTACACCCTTCTTCAGACCTATTTATTAATTGAAATATAATTTAAAACATATATACATATATACCAAACATATCAAAATTCTAAAATAGTATACTTACTTTTATACTAAATTCAACCAAAAACGTTCAAACAATTTTTGATTTCGAATCCGAAGAATCTGATAAATATTTACAAAGAAAAATATCGTCGACACTAAGAAATTTTCATACAAAAATTTTAAATTTAACAATCTCCCAAAAACAATCTTTTTTAAAAAAACAAAAACAATTAATAAATAATTTAGAAACTAAAATTAAAAATAAACTAGATTATAATGAATATATATTCTTCTTTAAAAGCCAAGAACTAACACACAACAAAATTAATTTAACTACAAAAACGACCCAAAAACGTAAGTTAGAACAAATGAAACTTAAAATTAAACAAGAAATGAGGATAGAATTTCAAAAAAATTGGTTTGTTAACAAAACAAATACAATATTTCCCGATGATATCAAGTGGCTTTTATCATTAGGTCCTAAATTCTCTTTACCTATTGATAAAAGAGAATTTCCACTTTTTAAAATGATAGCAGATGGAGAAGAGATTATTAAAACTAAAGAACAAAGTGAACATGAATCTGCACGAACATGTTTTACACAAATGTTACAAAATTATTTAAAGTCAACTTCAATTCCCCCATTTGACAAATATTTAAATAAAATATTTTGTGATACACGAAAATTTCTCAAAAGACATCCTGAAATTTACATAGTTCCAGCAGATAAAGGAAATGTTACGGTAGCGATTTTAAAAGAAACATATCTTCAAAAGATGAATGATATGATGAAAAATCGAGAAACCTATACTATTTTAAGAAATGATCCCACGAACAAACTTCAAGTTCGTAATAATAAGTATATAAAAGATTTATTTAATCAAAAAATTATAAATGAATCAGAAAAGAAATGTATGACAACATACACAGCCAATAGTCCACAAATTTATGGCTTACCTAAGATTCATAAAGAAAATTGTCCTTTACGACCAATATGCTCTTCTACAAATGTCCCTTGCTATCAACTTTCAAAATATATTGTTAAAATTCTTAACAAAATAACTGAAAATTCAAAATATAATGTTAAAAATACAAAACACTTTATTGAAACAATATCACCAATTATTTTAGAAGAAAACGATATACTAGTTTCTTTTGACGTAGTTTCTCTGTTTACAAATATACCAGTACATATGGCTATAGAAACTGTTGATAAAAGTTGGAATACTATCAAAGAAAATACACAAATTAAAAAGAAACAATTTTTAGAACTTTTACATTTTTGCATAGTTGATAATAATTATTTACAATTTAATAAAACAACTTATCAGCAAAAACAAGGTGTACCTATGGGAAGTCCTTTATCCCCAATTTTAGCAGATATAGTTATGGAAACTTTACTTGATAACGTTTTAAAAAAACTATCGTATACACCAAAAGTTATTAAGAAATACGTAGATGACTTATTTTTAATCATCAAATCAACTGAACTTAATTCAACTTTAACAGCATTAAATTCCTTTCATCCTAAAATTAAATTTACATTTGAAGTTGAAAAACAAGGAATGCTTCCATATCTTGATGTTAAAGTTATAAGACAAAATACACATCTAATTTTTGATTGGTACAAAAAGCCAACATCTTCAGGTCGTTTGATAAATTTCAATTCTCAACAACCCAAACTAGTAATTATTAATACAGCACAAAATTTCATTAATAGAGTTCTAGACAATAGTGATATTATATTTCGACAAAAAAACATTGGAATAATAAAAGATACAATGTACTCTAATTCATTTCCAAAAGAAATAACTAAATCACTTATTAACAACTATTTCAATGGTGTCAGACGATCAACTCAAAATATAAATGAACCACAAAGAATACATAAAAGTGCTTTATACGTTCCAAATTTTTCAAACCGTTTGTTGAAAGCACCAATTAGAGATAAAGAAAAAACTAGAATAGCCTTTAAATCAACAAATACTCTTAGAAATTCAGTTTTCTCAAAATTAAAAGATAAATTAGAAAAAGAAGAAAAATCAAATATAGTATACAAGATTAAATGTATAGGTGATGGCTCAACATCATGCCCATCAATCTATGTAGGAACCTCAATGCAAAAACTTCGAAATCGTATATCAGGTCATAAATCTGATATAAATAGTGGTAGTACACAAAAGACTGCACTAGCTCTCCATTGCATAGAAGAAAATCATCGTCCTGACTTCAAAAATATAACAATTTTACAATCAGAACAGAATTATAATAAAAGAATGTTACTAGAAATGTTACATATTAGAAACACCCAAAATAGTATTAATAGACGTTCAGATTGTGATAGACTTAGTAATATTTACGGTCAGTTTATTAATTATCAAACCATATCTACATAAACAAAACTCAACGATTAAATATATTATACATATATACATAAAAATATTTGAATTTATTTTCAAAATTAATTATTTGAATTTAAAAAATTCAGATAATTAAACATCAATTTGTTTGAGATAAATTTTCAAACAAACTAAAAAATAAAAAAACAAAAGAGATAACACATAACAACAAAAAAGAAAAAGATTTGAAACGTCTCTCAAACTTTTTTGAGAAAACACGGAAACCAAAAGCTTACAAACAAATAAAAAATATTTGTATTTTAAAGTTGTAAGTATACTATTTTAGAATTTTGATATGTTTGGTATATATGTATATATGTTTTAAATTATATTTCAATTAATAAATAGGTCTGAAGAAGGGTGTAACCACATCCGAAACGTCACAACATAAAAAACAAAACAAAAATTGACCTAAAGCCCACTTAAGGATAAACATTTTTGAATTATAATCATAATGGAAATATCATTTCGTGCTCCTTCAAAATTCAATTTTAATAAAAATAACCTAGACCAAGAGTGGAAGAAATGGTTTCAAAATTTGAATTTTTTTTTGTCTGCTGCTGACTTGGAAAAAGCGAGTGATTCTAGAAAAATATCTATATTGTTACATTGTATTGGAGATGAAGGTGTTCAACTTTATAACACTTTTAAGTTTGATAAAAAAGAGCTAAAGTTTGATGATGTGACAAAGGCATTTCAAGATCATTTTTCTCCTAAAAAGAATCTTCTCTATGAACGGTACAAATTCCTGTTATGTCGTCAAAAGAAAAATCAAACGACAGAACAGATCGTAACGGAATTGAAAAGTCTAGCTTCAACATGTGAGTACAAAGACGAAAGTGATATGATACGGGATATTTTCGTGATCGGAGTTCAAGAAGAAACTCTTAAGGAAAAACTCATAAGAACTGACGATTTAACCCTTGAAAAAACGATTGAGATATGCAAATCATTTGAAACCAGCAAGTTGCAAGTCAAGGATATGGTCACAGAAGGAAACTGTCAGCAGGAATTAAATGTATACAAAATTAATAGGGCATACAAACAACGTCACTTCAAAAATAGTCATCAGTCAAAGCCATCCACGCATATATCAACGGAACAGTCGGGAAAATATTCATCACAGTCAGGATCAAGTCACAACAAACTAAAATTTAACCAGTGTACTCGATGTGGTCAAATTCATCGTTTCAAGTGTCCGGCCCAAGGTGCCAAATGTAACAACTGTCAAAAAATCGGCCATTATGCTAAGTATTGTAAAAGTCAGGTTGTAAAAGCTCTAAACTTTGAACAAAATAATTCTGCTATATCTAATTGTAATGAAGACGAACAAAATTCTGAAAATTCTTTCTTTATAGGTAGCCTAAATGTTGTAAACGAAATGTCGGCGCATAATGCAGCAGAAACCTTATCATGGATTGTCAAAATCAATATTGCTGGTAAAGAGGTAGACTGTCAACTAGATACAGGTGCCCAAGTTAACATTATATCCGTTGAGACTCTACGAAAACTTAAAATTACAAAAAATAATATTACAAAAACCCAAACGATGGTGACAACGTATACCGGAGAGAAACTAGAGGTAAGAGGCCAATGTTCTCTGAAGTGTATGTTTAATAATACATCATATATTACCAACTTTGTAGTTGTATATTCAGACAAAGTAACAATCATTGGACTTCAAGATTGTGTTAGATTTAATTTAATTAAGCGCCTCTATAATATTAACAGTGAATATGATAATATTTTTGATAAGTTTGAAGATTTGTTCAAAGGTCTGGGTTGCTTAAAGAAGAAATGCCATTTAACTTTAAAAGAGAATGCAATTCTTATTTATGGAAAAACAAAAGCTGGGCACGACGAGCATTTGGTAAGATTTCTATATAGAGCTAGAGAGGTGAACTTAAAATTTAATAAAGAAAAATGTAACTTCGGACTTCCATCAGTCAAATATTTTGGACATATATTTTCAAAAAATGGGGTGAGACCTGATGAACAAAAAATTAAAGTTATTTTAGAAATGCTCAGTCCTAGTTGTACAAAAGATTTGCAACGGTTTTTAGGTCTTGTTAATTATTTGGGTGCATTTCTAAAAGATCTGTCCAAGGAAACTGCTAATTTACGTACTTTACTCAAAAAGACCACTTTATGGGAATGGAATGCTAGTTATGAAGAAATTTACAATAAAGTAAAAACACTTGTTTCAAAACCACCAGTGTTAGCTTACTACAATCCTTCCATTCCAGTCAGGCTTTCGGTTGACGCTTCACAATTTGCTGTAGGGGCTGTATTATTACAAGAAGGTCGTCCGTTGGGTTTCGCATCAAAAACTCTTACAAAGTCACAAAGAAACTATGCACAAATTGAAAAAGAATTGTATGCGATAGTTTTTGGATGTAAAAAGTTTCACCAATTCCTTTATGCTCAACAATTTGAAGTTGAAACTGATCATAAACCTCTAGTTCCCTTGTCAAAAAAGCCAATTGCAGATATTCCTGCAAGATTGCAGCGAATGATGCTTAGTCTACAGGCTTATGAGTTGATAGTCCTTTACAAACCTGGAAAGCAACTAATAATTGCTGATACCTTGTCTAGAGCTCCTCTTTCAGAAATGGAAGAAGACATAGACAAAGGGATAAGAGTTCATGTCAATTTAATTAAATCCTCATTAGCAGTTTCACACGAGCGCCTAAAGCAAATTGAATTTGAAACTTTAAACGACCAGCAGATGAAAATGCTTAAGCTTCAAATTATTAAAGGCTGGCCTCAGAACAAGCGTGAGATATTTGATGAAGTTAAAGAGTTCTGGAAGATAAGAAATGATCTTTTTACTATAGATACTTTAATTTTTCGAAACGACACTCTAGTTGTTCCAAATAAATTAAGAAAATCAATCTTAATTATCCTTCATGAAGGGCATGCAGGCATTGTTAGATCCAAACGTAGAGCTCGCAAACTGGTATACTGGCCGAATATGTCTCGAGATATTGAACAATTTATTGAAAATTGTACTATTTGCCAAGAAAACTCAATTTCTAACGCCAAACAGGAGCTTATGCCACACCCAATTCCTAACTATCCTTGGGAATGTGTAGGAACAGATATTTTTGAATTTAATGGTTCGTCTTATTTACAAGTAGTTGATTACTTGTCAAAATATATAGAATTGGTTAAATTGTCTTCCTACAACTGCTTCACAGTTGTTGGACACCTCAAAACAATTTTTGCCAGATTCGGGATTCCAGAAAAACTAATTTCAGATAATGGCCCTCCATTTTCCTCCCAAGAGTTTAAAATTTTTGCCCACAACTGGGACATACAACATCTTACCAGTTCACCCAATTATCCCCGATCAAATGGCATGGCAGAAAGGTCAATTCAAATAACAAAGAAAATGCTACAAAAAACTCAGTCGGATAAAAAGGAGATGCACTTAGCCCTTTTGGAATACCGTTCAACACCACTTGAAAGTGGATATAGCCCCTCACAACTGTTGATGTGTAGGAACCCTAGAACTCTTATACCTATTTCTAAAAAACTTCTTAAGCCAATTATGCCTGATTTTGAAAAACATACTAAGTTCGTTGCCCAAAAGATGCAGGAGGTGAAGAGAAAGTACGATACCAAATGTAAGTTTATGTCGAACTTAAACATAGGAGACGTTATAATTTTCCAGAAAAAACCTAAATCTAATTGGATTGAAGGTACAATAACAGGTATATGCAAGCAACCTGGATCTTATATTATTAAAGACAAAAATGGAAATACATACAGAAGAAATAGAATTCATATAAAACTGATACATAAAGCAAATAGCTCTTCAGAGATCGTTGTACCTCAAACATCCAATAGTGTTACAAGAAATGAAAGAAATAAAATTCAAATAGAGAATACACAGAATGATAAGGTTTCTGAGGATTATGTAACGAAATTCGGTAGAACAAGTAGACCTCCTCAAAGACTAAATCTAACATAAAGATGAATTTATAATAAGAATTAAAAAAAAAAAAAAAAAAAAAAAAAAGTAAGTTAAAACAATGAATTTATATATTTAACCAGGGTTGCGAATTTTTGAATTAAAAAATCCTTAAGTCATAAGTCTATAGATGACTTGTGAATTAAAAAAATTTAATTCATAAGATATTTGGTGACTTATGAATTAAAGAAAAATTAATTCACAACCCCCAAACTGACTTATGAATTAAAAAAAATTTAAATCCTAACCTACTAAGTGACTTATGAATTAAAAAAAAATTTATTCACCACCTACCAAGTGACTTATGAATTAAAAAAAATTAAGTCATCAGGGAGTAAGTGACTTATGAATTAAAAAAAATTTAATTCACCACCTACTAAGTGACTTGTGAATTAAAAAAAATCAAGTCATCCGGGAGTAAGTGACTTATGAATTAAAAAAAATTTAATTCACAAGTCAGTTGGTGACTTGTGAATTAAAAAAAATTTAATTCATAAGTTAGTTGGTAGATTGGAAATTTTTAAGCTTGTTTTGACTACATAATTATTTAATTATTAACGAAAGCTTTCAAATCTAGTTTTTAAATCATAAGATTATCACGCTAGCTTATAAATTATCCATTTCATAATTTTTCTAATCAGCATTTATCCATTAACTTATGAATTAAATTTTTTTTAATTCATAAGTCACTAAGTTGGTTTTGAATTAAATTTTTTTAATTCATAAGTCACTTACTTGCTGATGATTTGAATTTTTTTAATTCATAAGTCACTTAGTAGCTTGGGAATTTAAATTTTTTAATTCATAAGTCACTTACTTGACCATGACTTAAATTTTTTTAATTCATAAGTCACTTAGTAGGCTCTGAATAAATTTTTTTTTTTTAATTCCTAAGTCAGTTCGTAGCTGCTGAATTATATTTTTTTTAATTCATAAGTCACTCACTAGCTTGTGAATTAAAGCCAAGCTTAAGCTAACAAGTGACTTAAGCTTTTGCAACCCTGTATTTAACTATGCTATTTAATTAACAATTTTATTAATATAATTATAACATTTAAAATTAAACTTTCAAAACTTTTAATGTCATATGAATGAATTTAAATGAATAAAACGTTATTTTAACTGACTTACCAAAATAAAATAATTTAATATTTTATTTTATTAATTTAGCTTTAAGAACCTTTAATATTTGGACTTAATTTAAATGAATGAATTATCATTTTAATTAAAAAAAAAAAAAAAAAAAAAACATGTTGTATATGTTCGTCCGCTACTGTATTTTTAATATGTACAATTAGTTATTATATACTTACTGATACGCTATGTATACATACCAGTGGATAATGAATAAATATAATTGACGAGCGGCAGTCAAGTAAGCACCGCAATAGAAGAAAGTCTTTTATTTCAATGTCACATACATAACAAATAATACAAAATAAAATGCAATACGGTCGTATGAACTTGCTCTTATGTTTGACAGACTTAAAATTAAATGAGAAAAAAGTACATAACCATAAAATTAATTTTTCAAATGGCTAAAATAACTCGTTAAGTATTTGGAGCCTAGAACGGAATACTATTGCTATGTGATATCTAAAGCGAATATAAATTTATACAAGAACAAGAATTTCAAATCATTTTAACGGTTTAAAAAAATAAGTTCTTATACTTAAGATTTTTAAGGCATTAAAAAAAATGTTAGTATGCCATCTCTTATTTTTTATTTTTGTACAGATAAAAACTAAATGCAAACAAAATACCGACCCTTTTTTGAGATATCAGATTTTCAAAAAAAAATATATTTTTTTTTTAAGTTTTGAAATGCAATGTTATTCAAAATTTGAGAAGCTTCTCTATAAAAAGTTTCATTAAAATCCGTTATGCCAATAATGAGATATTTAAAAATTCTAAGAATGCTTCTTTGGTAGATACAGTCAGTGAGGTCTAAGTTTCAAAAAAAATATCAAATTATGTATATACAAAAATTAAGCGAAAGAAAATATTTTGTATCAAAATTCTAGGTGCCGTTTTCGAGAAAATGCGTTTTTGTATTTTTATTTTTACTATAGGGCAAGTTTTGCATTTGGAAAAAAAATCGAACTCGAGATTTTGATAAAAGTTGACATTACGATGATAGCAAAGACGAATAAAGTGGGTCCGACAATTCCGTCTGAATGTCTGTATGGCCGTATGTCTGTAACTTTCCCTACAGCCTAAGCCACTGGCCCTATTAGATGTGATATTATGGACATGAACTACATTTTGGTAAAACAAATTTTGGGGGGAAATGATATTAACGGTACCTGTCATAGAACGGTTTTTTTTTTTGATTTTCAAATTTCTCATTAACGGCTCTAACGATTTTAACCAAAAATTTTCACCAGGAACCCCCTTAAGCTTAAAATAATATTTATTTTTATTTTTTGAAAAAAAAATCAAATTTATTTTTTTTAAATCAATAGGTATTTTGAAAACGTGTGAACGATTATTTTTTGAAATTATTTCCTAAAATCTATATTACTAAGCACTTAAAATTGGCATCCCAAATTTTATTCTAGAAAAATTTGAAAGAAATTTGTTATATAAAAAATTACTTTAATAAAACGATTTTTAAACTTTGTTTGCGTAAATTCATACTTTTCCGGAAATCAGACGGCAATTCCATGCATTTGAACATTTTTATCTCATTGAATTCATGTTTTATATTTATAAAATGTATTTAAAATTCCAAAGTACTTTTACATAAGAGCAAGTTTGTGCCATCCAGTCGTGCATTTTATTTTTTAAGTTACTTGAATACACTCAATAGCATTTTGGGTGACAAAAATGGACATTCAATTGACTACAGTGCCGTGCACATGAACTATTCTTTAAAAGCGAAACCATTTTATAGTTTGGGTTGAGTGATCTCAGAAAGTAGTCAACCCGTTTATTTGAAATAAATTTTATTATTTTCTATATTGTTATATTTATAATATGCACAAACATGAACAAGCTCTTTTTTTTTCAAGTGTGAAAGAGAATCTAATTCGACACGGTATGTTATACATATAAACTAAAATTAATATTATTGTAGCAAATATGCTCAGTCCCATTGAGAAATGTTTTCATATGCTAATATTAATATTAAGAAAATATTCGTAGTTACAATTTGCGAAGCAATGCGAGTACGGGTCGGCTAGTTATTTATATTTTCCAAACGCTCTAACAGTTGTACGGTATTGAGAACGCAATGTGGTTTCGTTCGTACACTCATTTATTGGATTTGAACTTTATACAATCCAATTTTAAATGCATCCAACTTCCAATATGCATTTGGCCATGATGATAAAATGAATAATAATGGAAATCAGCTGGGGTTTGCTGGGGTTTTTGTTTGTGTATAATAACCAGAGTTTAAGATTTGTGACTTTTTTTCCCAGTATATTTGACATAAGGAAGGCGTAGCTAATACGGCTAAGAAAATACATATTAAATAAGAATTTGTTTGACGTGGCGTAAACTCGAAATAAGTGCTTCGGCTCGGTTTAACTATTCCGAGGTTGAACCCAGTATTAGTGAAAAATAATAAATAAGGCTGTACATGTTTAACTATCTGTTGCTTTTATTAGTGTTTAATAGAATACTGAAAAAGAATGGTTTTAGGTCTACTAATTTTCGAGAAAATAAAAATTGCCAAAACTACTTTTTATTAAATTTTAATTTCTGGGCTGTTTTTCCTTGGGGTTTAATGAATAAATGATATCTTTTCAATAAATAAAGTACAGTAAGTTTTACGAAGAGGTAGACTTAAATTGCATTACACGTCCTTGTAAGTCAATTTATGAGTTAGTCAATCACTGAGTCAGTTAGTTAGTTAGTGAATTAAAAATGTATGCTAGTTTCCTCAATGAAGTCGTTAATTGTAGTATCATCGTTACCGCCGAGTTCGTAAAGTCCGTCTTTGATGGAGAGGAGATTAGTTTGTTTCGGTGAAAAAACATCCTTTAGACTTTTACTTTGAATGGTGGGTGGATCAAATTCCTTTAATTGTACTTTCTCACATTCACAATGCATATCCATCAAAAATTCTATTATTTGTGACCTCGTGTCATTTTTATACTCACTTTCAAAAAAATATTTTCGATAAAAGCTATCACCATGTATTGGTGAAGATGGGAAAAATATTTTTTTTTTTTTTTTTTTTTTTTGTCAAAGCCTTGTTTGATTTACTAGACCAGTGATAGTGTTGATTGGACCCGTTTTATTTATATGTATATTTAACTTTGCTATGAATTGTCGTTTTATTGGTGCATTTGGGGAATATTTGTTCTACACCAATATAATGTCGAGCGGTATCGATTAAAATACGGCTGGTGTTTTGGTTCACATAGTTGTGTGTATAAGGCCACAAATCTGCCTTACATTTTGAGTTAACTTTAAAGAACAGTCCAACCATTCCCCCTTACAGTACAATCCCAGCACCACAATTGAACCGCTGAGAAGAAAAAGGAAAACATTCCACTAATCATAGTTTTTGGGAAATCAAAGAAAACTGTTTATTTCTGAAATTGAAAGTTATTCTTCAAAACATTCTGAAGGACAAATGTAGAGCTAGTAAAGAAGAGTAACATACCGAACAATTGAAATTAAAAACTTTAAGCTCTGGCTTAAAAATTCATGTTAAAGTGAGTGGAATGTTTTCCTTTTTCCACTAATTGAAAAAAAAAATCAAATAAATTATTTTAAATTAAGTTTTTTTATTCAAATAATATAAATAATGGGTTTTATTTCTTTAATATTAAATAATTCTGCAAAATAAAAACTAAAACAATATTTTAATAATAATTCAAGGGAATAAAAATAAACAGAAATAAAATGCACGACTGGATCGCACGAACTTGCTTTTATGTTAAAGTACTTTGGAATTTAAAGTCCATTTTATAAATATAAAACATGGATTTAATGAGATAAAAATGTTTAAATATATGGAATTGCCGTCTGATTAATCCTTTAAATATTAAAGTAATTTTTTATATAACAAATTTCCTTAAAATTTTTCGAGAAAAAAATTTGGGATGCCAAATTTTAAGTATTTAGTGGTATAGATTTCAGAAATAGTTTCAAAAAATTATCGTTCACACGTTTTAAAGATATTGGTTTTTTCAAAAAAAACTTGGAATTTTTTTTTTAATTCCAAAACAAATTTTTTCGAATATTTTTATATACAATATTATTTTAAACTTAAGGGGCCTCCTGCTGAAAATTTTTGGTTAAAATCGTTAAAGCCGTTGATGAGAAAGGCAAAAAATCAAAAAACGGTTCTATGACAGGTACCGTTAATAATATTTTACCCCAAAAAGGAAAGGAAAATAGAAATTATTCTTGGAATCTTTTCCTTTTTCCACTCAATGATATTTTATAATCGCATTTAAAAAGTAGGTTTACATAAAATTTTTTCGTTTTTAGGCTTATAATGTGTGCTATAAAAATAGCTACGCTTTTGCATCAATACTTCAATTTCCCATTTTTGTGGAATGTTTTCCTTTTTCTTCTCAGCGGTTCAATTGGCGTGTTGTCTGTTACACGTACTCGATGATATTTTCGTCTCGCAAAAGAGTCTTATCAATCTGAGCATTTTCCTTCTCGCT
This sequence comes from Chrysotoxum bicinctum, assembly GCA_911387755.1. Lineage (NCBI taxonomy): Eukaryota > Metazoa > Arthropoda > Insecta > Diptera > Syrphidae > Chrysotoxum > Chrysotoxum bicinctum. Next base: position 180,639,290 of record OU426989.1, on the reverse strand, counting down.
GATAATGACATCTATTGTCACTATCTCCCGGCAATAATGCAATAATTGTAGTAATCTACTAGTGTAAATTTACTCAGCTCATTTTTATCATCATAATGGCGCCAAGTAAATGCTATTATTAATCAATAATAATATAAATAACAAAATTCTGTAATTTAAGTTAAGGTTTTCATAAATTTAATTTAAAAGTTGTATTTATGAGAAGAGCGGACTTCCCGAATCTCTAGCCAACATTGTGGTACTTAAAGAATTGTTCCAATGATCATTCCTGGCGACTGGACATATACTATAAGCGGAGCAACTGACTGGCGTTAGAGGGTGTACCGACGAAAAAGAAAGTTAAAATCCTTGGAACGTGCGAAATGATTTTATTTAAAAATAAGATAATAGAAGGGACTTTGAGCATTACAAAAACTTTCAATATTTAATTGTTAGCATTACCGTTATTTTTAAATATGTTTTTCCTATTTTAGGTGTTTTTTTTATAAAATTGTAAATGGGGGTACAAAAAGCCGAATCTACATGTTCTACCAGAATGCGTTAATATTTCTTGCCGCCTTCGTTATCGTACTCTTACCATTTTTGATCGAAAAATAACTAAATTTTCATCAGAATCCATGCAGTTTGTATTCAAAGATGAAGAGGGTTAAAATTAGTTTTTCTCGTGTTTTATCCTCAAAGAGCTAATAAATGCAAAGCAATGAACCTCAAATGCAAAAGTTAGAGATTAAAAAATAAGTTGCTTGTTTACCACAGGAACACCCCCCTCCTTCCTCATCTAAGGAAATCCAATCCATCTTGTGACCGTACCCCACTGTCTGTCGAACATTTAGGGTGTGTTTTAATCACTTGGTTTAAATGCACCAAATACTCAAAAAAAGATTTTAGTACTCGTAAAACAAATCAACATTTCTCAAATACATAATTTGTTTTGTCCATAACTACATCAAAAATTTGAAAAATTATAAAAACAAAGTTTTCGAACAATTTACAAAAATAAATTACAATTTTTGTATTCTCCTATCCCAATCGCAATCTGCTCTCTAAGTAAATCAATATAAATTTTTAAATATCTTAGCAAGAACATATTATCCTTAATTTATTTTATTCCTTATTTAATTTCATTTATCCTTGAATTCAAATGAAACGACATCAAACATCATTGCCATTGTCATCATCTCATTTCCTGATTAAATTTAGGTACTCGTACCTTTGAGGTTTTGAGTAGGTTTTCTTCTTTTCTTTTATATTTTCAACGCCCTTTTCGGGTATTTTATTTTTTTTTTGTATTGAAATGGAACCTAAAGTCCTCCATCCACATTTTGCTAATTCGCATAATTTATTTATTTTTTTCAATTCCTTTGGCGTGTGTCTAAGGTTCCTTTTGTTATTGGATAATTCGCTTTGTGATCTACTTCAAGCAGAAACACAAATAAATTTCCCTTTTTCCTTGACGCTGAGCTAGCTGATGGGTGTCCTTGCTGCTCCATGGTTCTGTTATTCTGTCATATTATTATTCTTCTCTCTTTCTCTTGAAATAATTATTTCATTCAATTTAATCTTTTACCTGAGTTTTACCTTTGCAGCAACACACAATATAACTCTACCATCTACCATCTTTTTTTACCATCATCACATCATCCTTGGGAAACTTTTGAAGAATAGAAGGTGTTTCCTGGAAATCCATCGTTGCATAAGACGATGACAACAACAACAATAATAATAAGATGGTGCGGAGGAGCCGGAAATGAAAAGAACAGTCATGTTGGTGCGTTTGTGACAGCGACTTAATGTGACATAAGTGCACATTTTATCCCAACAATGGAAGAAGACTGTGTCATTAAGTTTTATTGCATTTTCAATTAAGATACATTTTTCGTTGCGATATACCTATAAATAATTGTAAGATGTTGAAGCCAAAGGACGTCTTGAAAGGATGCACTTTACGGGCATTAATCAATTTCTGTATAGAAAAAAAAGTACCACTTGATTCCCCTCAACAATATTGCGTGTAACTTATTTCATCAATTAAACGAACCCTTATAGGGTCCTTGCATGGTCGAACTAAGCTCTGGTCAGGCCTGAATGCAAATCTTATGATACAATTTTTTGATTAAAATTTTATAAGATCTTAAACTTTACAAAAATCAATACATTTGCTAGTTCTGCTTTATTTATGCTCGCTATTATATTAATTATCTTTTTGTTATAAAAAATTATGCAATATGGTTAAATTTATTTTTTTACTAAATTTAAATTAAACTTTTTAAACATAAATTGAAGAAAAATAAATTTCAAGATTTTGATGCAGTTCGTTCTTAATAACATTCCAAGTGTAACGTTTCGGTACTTTGTGGTACGTTGTGTCGCGTTAGACTACATTAAGTTATATGAGGGCGGTCCGATAAGTACGTGGCCTACAAAAGGAAGAAAAAATTTTGGAAAAGTGGCGATTTATTTCTCAACATCTCCTTTTAGCTCGATACACTTGATCCAGCATTGCTCCAATTTCTTTAACCCATTTCGAGCAAAGTAGGCCTCCGTGGCGGCGGCGATAACCTCATCATTTTACTCAAATTTCTACCCGGCCAGTGATGTTTTCAAGTTTGCAAACAAATAAAGTTACACGGGGCCAAAACTGGTTAATACAGTGGATGGGGCAGCAGTTCGTAGTGCAATTCCACCAATTTGGCTCAATTTGGATTTGGTTTCACAGTAGCGCTAGTTGTCCGGAGTGAGCAGACGCGGAACCCATCGCGCCGACAGCATTCTCATGCCCGAAATGTCATGGAGGATATAACCCTCGTGGTCTCGCGCACTTTCAATCGGCGGTCTGCCACTACGAGATCGTGGATTTTTGACACGTTATCATCTGTGGTAGCCATTTTTGGGGCACCTGGACGGAGCTCACCGAAAACCGATATACGACCACGTTGAAACTCGTTTTACCAATTTTTGATGGTCACCATCGAAGGAGAAGAGTCGCCGTACGCAGCATCCAAGCGCTCTTTGATTTCGCTGCGCGATTTCTACGAGTCCGATTCGGCTGAAATTTTGACAGTAGCCGTCTAAGAGAATGTACTAGACCATAATAAATCTCTCTTGCTCCACTAAAAGTTACACTGTAGAAATTACCGAAATCTTGTTTTCAGGTCAGAAAACTTGTACCACAAAAGAAAAAATCAACTACAGTAAAACCCGCTTAAGAGAAACGGCAAAATATCAAAGTTTTGCTTTCACTTAAGCGGGGTTTTCACTTAAATGAACCCAGCGAATTTCCCTTAAGCGGAGTGTTTTAAGAGAAATTGGTCGGAATTTAGATCTAGTTTTCGTTCATGAAGACCTTAATGTATCTTTATGTAAAGAAGATTTTCCGCTGTTAAATAATGAAAAAAAAATGACATTCATCATATTGCTTTGCAGATTTCTATTGTTTTTATCAATTTTAATAAAATATATTGTACAAGCCAAGATATACTTAAAATTAAATTTATAAAATAAGTCTTGCGATTTAATGCCTAGCCTAAGAGAAATTTGAGGAAATAAAATTTAACTTCACTAATTGCAATCTGATTGTTACGAACTGTCAAACTCTACTCGCTTTCCACATATTATCCGTCAGGCTTGCCAGATTAGGCTATAAATAGCCCAAATCTGGTTTTGAGCAATAATTTTTTTTGGGCTACGCATATTCAGTATCGAACAGTTCAAGAGATGGCAATCCTAAACCATTCTTGCTTTTGTTTTCTTGGTGACGGATCATCAAATGCTACGTGAACGAAATGTCAAAATGGATGAATTCGTCTGTTTTTGTTTGTCACTCTCATGTTAATAGTCCTTAAAGGTCGCAGTGCAAAATTATTCAATTATTCATACGAACTGACAAACTACTCGCGTTCTACATATGCTCCACACTACAATGAATTGTTCGCGCTTGAATAGTCTAAAAATCGTTCTTGGTGTATGGTCATTCAAACATTTTGAGAGTAGTCGTAATCCTTTTAGTGTGCGCAAAGTTATAAAAAAGAATGCCCTATGGACGAAACGTCAAAATGGACGAATGTTTAGATATGGAATCTATACAGGTTTTTTGTCAGATCGAATGGAACTTAAAAGTATCTTTTAATCTGATGATTGAGTCCAAGTTATGGGCCCTTAAAAAACACACTCTTGGCCCTATTTTGCCTTAAAGTGATCCATCAGTGGTGGCTGTCAACATTGGAATAATAAATGGCTTTATGAATATTCCACTTTTATCTACCACAACGACCTCCCACTTGTGCTTCTCTTCTTCATCTTAATCTTCTGCCAGCAATTAACCATCATCCAGTGTTGATCGAATTTATCGAAACGATTATTATTCAATTAGAAGATATCGTATCGATTATAAGGGTAAATTGTTGCAAATTGGAGTGTCGTCATAGTCGTCCTTGTGTTCGTCCTAGTTTGGTTCCACATCCTGTGATGATGATGATTATGATGGTGGTGGCTCTTGTTGGGTGAGAGCTTTGAGTTGTTTGCTGTGTCTTAATTTTTTTTATGACACCAACAGATGCTGCAAACAGATTATTGCCCAATTATGATGCTAAAAGTTAAGAAGCACCCAAGCCAGGACCTACATACATTCATATATAAACGTATTTCTCTTCTCGTTTATAGCTACTGTTTGATTACAACTTCCTTCCCCACATCACCCATAGATATTCTTGTAATTTGTTCGTGTGAACTGCGAATAAGTAGAGACGTTGATGGGTAGGTGGAGTTATTTCATGTCGTAATAGTTGTTAATCCTGTGGCCTTTTGTTGACATCAAGTGATGTATAAGCTCATCGCTAATTTGTTCTATTGTTTGTGCTATTAATATCTTGGTTTTGGAGATTACACAGTGGATATGAAGATAATTGGATTAAACAAAAGTCAATGGGATATTATTGATAGGAGGCGGATATACGATTATGTTTGTTGGAGACAATCGGGAAAAGGGTGGAATAATTGATTTTTTTTATGGTTAGCTAATAAATCGTCCCCATTTCAATTTCTTATTTTCCCGTTCAACTTAATTTATAAACAAGTTCTTCCGATTGCCAATTCAATTATTAAATCTTAAAATAATCGTAGTTTTTCTCAGAAAACTTTCCTACGATTAGTGCGATCTTCGATTTTCAATACAAGATCATCCTAATTTCAGGGTTAAATCGGAGCTAACTCCTAAAACATGCTCGAGTTATATCTCGAGTTACTGGAGAGATATTTCTCACAGATTTCTATAAAAAATCAATAGAAATTGAAGTGCAACACTTGAAATGTGAGATTTGCATAGTTGCGCCATCTCGATTTAGATAGTGAGAAGGTGATTACCATAGTGTGTCATTTTTATTTCCATAGATTGTTGACAATATGATTGAGTCAATTTAAGTTCAATTTATTTGGAAGACAAGCTAACCATGATTTAAACATACATATATTCAAAAATATTTCGTTTTGTTAATAGTCAAACACTTGATACCGTTTACCGTTAAACAGTACCTACTAAAAGTTTTGGCTTTTGAAGACCATGGAATTTATCTTACACGTGAGCAGTTTTAAACTTATTAGTTTCGCTAAACCGAAAGAGCAGCTGTTTCCTAGACTAATTTTTCCACGGATCTTCACTAAGGTATTGATTGTATAGTAAATTTTTAACTCCGAAGTAGATAAACTGCTTCAAAGTTGTTTCTATGGATAGTGACGTTTTGTCCTAATTGGTGGACAGATGTTTGTTTTTGTTGATAGCACGTATACTTGGTCATATCCCCAATTTTTTTCAAGACCAATAAACATGAAGAACTCTATTACGGATTGTTGGGAACCGCCGATGATGTCAATATCTTTCGCATCTTTATAGTTGGACAGATTTTGTTGAATAAAGTGCCCTCGGTGATAATGTCTATCCTATCCACGACCTGCATTAAAACGAGATTAAAGCGTATCTCCTTGCTGATACCCTGTGTATGTTTGAAGAAGTTCGAAAGTGCCTAGTTCCCTGATTAAAAATTACACCGCGTATTTTCCACTGTCACGCCATACACCTGGATGGGTTTTCCGGGATCCTTATTTCGAATATCTCCAAATAGAGCTTCTGAAGATGATGCATCATGCAGGGCATATGCCTTACCTCTGTATTTGAAGAGATCTGTAGACAAGCAATCAGATTCTGCTGCGTTTTTGTTCTTTGACATTTTTAGATCTTATAGCCCACTTCATCTATATAGGGTGGGGAAACTGGTTATTCATTGTACGGTTGACATCTTGCCCTACTAGTCGCTCTAAATGATGACGTTTTAACAGCTGCTTGAAAACATCTACTATTACCTACAGTTCAGGGACAAGGTAACCTTCACTGTTTCGAAGAGCCAAAGTTCTAGTTCTAAGGCTTGTAAACTGTAACAAGCTACTTATTTCTATATGTATGAAACTTCTTGACATTACGGATCTGTTACCACTTGAGGCTAATCAGTAGTCTAACCGCCATACCACGAACACGCACTCTTGTTTTATCTTAGAACAGCCGACCGGATAATACTACACTATATTAGCGTTGGCGTTGGTTCAAAACGGGTTCATCCATCACCATTTTTTTTTCAACAGCTTGACTAGTACTGAAATTCTTTACAATATATCCTTTAAATATATCATATAAGCTCAAGTAAAGTGAACACCAAATAACATGCCCTAACTGGAACTGGAGAACCTACCGTTAATTTGATCTAGAAAATGGTACGAGTATCGCTTTTACTAGTAGAGAGTGTTTTATTTGGAAAAAAGCATTCTAGAGAAGACCTTAATTATGTTGAGATGAAATTAACCGGGATTTTCCGTGGTCACGGGAAGAAAGATTAAAAATTCAGTTTTAATTTGTATCTTCACAATTTGGGTCGATTTTTTCGTCCACAAAAACACAAAGAATAGAGACAAATATGAGACTGACACCATACCGATACCGAGACGATACCGATACCGAGTCGAAACTAATACGATGGTGACACTAAATATTTTAATAAGACAGAGACGAGACAATCTCGTGTTAGGACTCGTTGTCAGCCCTATTATCGTGGACTATTTTCCAAAAGTCTTTTTTAGAATTCTTTCAAGTCATTTATTATATTGGCTTGCAAATTAGTTTTTGAATTTATAACATTTTATTATTGACTTCATTTCAGCATTGTTTTTTCATTCCCACTGAAACTAACCCTCATTTACCCTACCTTAATTTAATCTTTACGAAACTTCCTAATGTAAAAAATTAATTTGTATCAAATCTTTAGAACGGGTTGGGTACGATACCCCGCTTTTTATAATCCCGTTTTTTAAGATCCCGTTTTTATAATCCTGTTTTTTATAATCCTGTTTCTTATAATTCCGCTTTTTTATAATCCCACTTTTTAAAATCCCGCTTATTAGAATCCCGTCACTTATAATCCCGTTTTTTAATCCCTTTTCTTATTACGACGTATAAACAGTGCCCAGCTTGGGCACACTATAGGATTTGGGGTAGGTGCGATGTTGGGCGTATGCAAAGTTTCTTTAGCATTTAAGGAATCTGGAAATTAACCAACATAAAATCAATAAGTTTTAGCTACGTATTCTAAAAAACGGGATAAGCGGTATAAGATGGGATTTTAAAAAGCGGGATTATAATAGAACGGGATTTTGAATAAACGGGATTTTAAAAAGCGGTGTTTTTAAAAAAACAGTTATACGGTTATAGAGGACGGTATCTTAAAACTTTTTTTGTGGGATTAAAAAAAAAAACGGGATTATAAAAAGCGGGATTCCGTTACGCCCCCTTTAGATCCTATCGAAGATAATCCTTCATAATTTAAAAAAAAAAAACGATGATTTTTAAGTTAACAAAGCAAATTTGTGCCGAAAAAATTATTACCTGAAAAAAAAACGAATGGCTCTTGTTGCTCATTTTGAACTTAGGGAGCTCGTGTGTGGTTTTGATATTTTAACAAACTCGCCATTTTTTATGGGAAAGCTATCCGTATTATGGAAGGATTTTCCAGGAATAACAAATACAATATCGGCCTTTATTCGAGTAGAGAATGTAATTTTTGTTGTTTTGTTCAAATTTGATGTTGCAATTGATACTTGTTTCTTTCTCAAATGGCTGTGTTCATTGAGTACTTGTGATTTTTTCACGATATTTTTCTCCACACGAATGTTTTTTTGGTTTGTTTTAAATATGACAACTTTTCATTTTCTATTCGGCAGCAAAAAATATTCCTTATTTTATTTTTGATTTCACAGAAAAGTATCCTTTTTGAATCTATTTTAGCTTAAAGTCCCTTTTTCCACTTTTATACGTTTTTAAGAAGCTGACATTCACATTTGTGTTAATTTACCTAATGTGTCTTTTCTTTGGTAAAAAAACAATGTTTTTTGACAATGTTTTTACAATTATAATTAGAATGAACCTGGATTTAATTTCAACAATTAATTAATGAGAAACCATAATTCAGCTAACAAATCATAAGGAGTATTCACGATCCGGTGTATCTGGTCAAGAAACCCACTAGACCAGTTACACCTCCACTAAAAAATATTCTGATTTAAATCAGACAAGACTTGAACTTTTACCATAGATACACTAACCCCATTACCACAGAAATAATGGTAATACAAGTTTCTTTTTAAAATATGGAATAAAATGAACAAAATTAAATTTTTTCCATGTAAATATTTTGACTTTATTAGTAAGAGCAAACATTCCCTTTAATTATGGAGTACCACGTCATTCAAGAGATACCGAAGCGGATGGTGGTACGCCTTCAATTGCTGAGTCAATTGAACCTTGTAAGTGAATAATTCCAGATCTTTGTGCAGTATTCTCCTCAGGGTAGTGCGTGAAATGTTGAGAATTGAGTGTCACACTCTGGGCGATGATGGAAACTATGAGTGTTGTCCACTAGCGTACCAGTCTCACGAACATTTTGCACAAGCTCGCGTACAGCAGGCTGGGCCAAAACATCTTTTAAAAAAAACGCATTATCTGGGCCACAAAGCACTCACTTTGGAAATAAGTTTTCAATACTTCCCAACCTTGTTCAAGCGTAAAGCAACTCATTTCGTTCCGCGGAGGTATAATACTGACTTTCTGTCAAGATTTCTAGCGGGAAACAGCTGTCAGTGTCAAAATAACCTATGATTTAAAAAGAAACCATTTGATGGAACATCCTGTATAATGGTGTAAAATGTTTAATTTTGCTTGACAGCTCACCAAATTTATTGAGAAATAAACCACAACATTTTACTTCGACCATAATCTACGAACAAACCCCATTTGTGTTTTTTCTTCGAATTATTGGCACAACTGATCGATAGTACTAAATATGAAATAAAAAGCTGCGGATGGGTTTATTAGAAATTACTTACTGTATCTACTTTATTACAGTAAAACCCGCTTAAGAGAAAAACCCGCTTACCTGCAACACTTTTTTCATCCCCAAGTATTTTCCGACCAATTTCCCTTAAAACACTCCGCTTAAGTGAAACTTGCTTAAGTGAAAAACCCGGATAACTGAAACATATTTTCACTTAATTTTTAATATTTTTCATTAAAAAAACTCTCTTAAGTGAAAAAAAAAATTGAATCGAACAGAACAACAATTTGCTAGTTTTCGTTTTCAAATAAATTATTTTTGTGTTATTTGATCGTTATTTTATTTAATTTCTTTCAAGGTAAGTCCAAAAGATAAAAACAATATTGTTTCTAGCATTAAATCTCCGCTTAATGGAATTTTTAAATCCGCTTAAGTGAAATTTTTTTTTCACTTATCCGAACTCCGCTTAAGTGAAATTATTTTTCACTTAAGCGGGGTTCGCTTAAGTGAAAAACCCGCTTACGCGAAAGAAAGACTGTGACAATTTGCCGTTTCTCTTAAGCGGGTTTTACTGTATATGAATTCAATGTTATATTTAATTTATTTTGCGCCTTCTGAAAAATAATGTCTGTTGATTTGTGCAAGTGTTCGTTTAAAGCGACCACATAGCTAGCTAGTTTCCACGTGTATAACAGTTACAATGATGTCTTTAAATCCGTTAAGCTCAAAAATGTGGTTTTATTTTTTTTAAGTTATCGTGTTCCTGTAATTTACATGTAAATCATTTCTAAAAAAAAACAACTTATCCCCTAAAAATGTCTTTAAGTTCCACATCCCCCGTGTCATTGTAGTTGTCCCGGCATCACCTAAATACATCTTGAGTGTCTCATTGTCATCTTGTCAAAGTAGAAGAATATTTAATTTGTCGTATACTGCGTCATTGTGACAGGAAATATAAAATGTCTTCCTTCTACAGAAACAAAAAAGGAACACGAACTCACACATACACCAGATAATGGTGGATTTCAATAGATTTCAATCGGCTTCCGGGCATATCATGCTATGTAATGGTTCCACGACATTCCAAACGGGTGTTATGGAAATTAAAATATTTTTCGATAGAAATAGGAAATTCTTATGCTATTTCAGCTGCAGGACATTGTATTTTTTTTTGTATTTTAATTATTCGCTTGGATAACGTGCAAACACCCAAATGGTCCTTTCGTTCACTTCTAATCTTCAAACCATTACCCCCGATGTGTACACTACACTTTGAAATAGAAGGAGGAATAATTTTAAAGAAAATTGTCATGTCTAGAAAATGTTTCAATTTTCTTACTGGGGTTCTCAAATGGTCTCAGTTCTTGGTAAGTTGTACGAGTATATGCAACCCAAACACCCATGGACACATATTATTGTGAAATTCTCTCCTGCGTGAGGGCTACCTACAGGGTTTTTTGAAAGAGCCTAAACGACCATTTGTTGTAAGATTATTGAAGAAGAAGAAAAAAAAACAAAGTAAAGCCTAATGAGCACTTTAACAATCCTTTTGCCAAAAGGTGGATGTTTGATGATATTTACAAGATTTTATTTTTCAGAGACACTTTGTCACGTACAAAGTTGGTTGCCGTTGCTTACGTTACCGTAAGGTGGCGGGGCGGGCGTGAGGTTTGCTTATTTGGTGGCCTGTTTTGTATCTTGCATGTCAAGATTTTTGAGTTAATGCTGAAGAGGAAAATGTAAAGGGAAAAAAAGAAGAAGTAGGTACTTTGTTGAAGTATTGCGGTCAATTAAATTTTAAAATAAAAAAATTCGGGATACAAAATAATTGATGAAACAAGTAAACCAGTGATAATTTTTGCTTGATTATGAAAAGTAAAAAAAAATATCCTAAGTTTATTCTGGTCCACCTAAGTTTTATGCTTTATATTAATATAAATAAAAATATAAAATGAAAAAAAAAAAAACATTCCAAGCAAGAAGTTCTGCTGAAATAGATGTTCCTGTGGTTAAAGATGTCATCTTTAAGAGGTCAAAGTTAGCTTCAATATTTGTATGCTAAGTCGTGTTTTGTGACAAGTGACACCGTGTTGTTAAAACTACATGCCTTTCAAATTCCTATTTTTGATATTTAAGAATCATTCTTGCTGGAATTCAAATAGTTATAGGACTAAAAATGGATATAATTCCTGTCCTAGACATTCTCTGGGGCACTTTTTAACACCTTTATAGGCATAAAGACTCAATATTCCTTTAATCATATTATATTTATACTATAAGATCACGGGCAGCTCATACTCCGATAGTCATCCGAAGAAACTGCTATAAAAGTCTTAATTTGGTATTCGTTATATTTATAGAATCATTATTGGACAGTTTAAGTCAAGGTGGAGTATAGTTCCTGTAGTACTTTTATAAAACTGTGCAAATATATGCAGTCAAAATGAGTCATTGACCCAGAATGCACCACGTGCTTTTGTACACATGAGGTACATACATATATGCTACACTATCAAGTACAACAACAAAATGCGCAATCTGCGTAGCTGTTTATAAATTAAATGTACGACTGGGTCGGACGAACTTGCCTAATGAACTTGAAATAAAAATGGAATGCCATCTGAATTTATTAAAAAAAAAACAAAAATTAATAATCCGCTACAACGGATTATTAAAAAAAAAAAAGTTGTTATATAAAAAATTTTTAAAACATTGTTGAGAAAAACGTTTATCTACTTTCAGTGTTTATAATTTTACGGATAAAAATTAAATCTAAAAAAATATTGACCTGTTTTTTCTTAATCCAAAAAAATATTTTTTTTTTAAGTTTGGATAGAAGTTTTTTCAACTTTCAACAAGCTTTTCTAAAAAGAAACTATTATTAAAATCCGACAAGCTGATACTGAGAAATTCAAAATTAGAAAAAAAAAAATTAATGGTAGGTAGCCGCAGTAAAATCTTAATTTAAACCTTTTAGTGAATTAAACATCGTTAAAATTAATCGAAAAGAAAAAATTGTTAAAATTCTAGGTGCCGTTTCCGATAAAAATATGATTTTTGAAAACCATTTCTTAACATTTGTAATTGTCTTTTTTTTCATATGTTGTAGATTCTATTAAAACAAATTTTAGTTAAGTTTTAAAAAAATAAAGCGAATGCATAACTTGCCAAATAGTAGCTATGTCGCAAGTGAAAAGTCAACATTGCAATTTATTTGAAAAAATAAATTAAAGTTTTATTCATATAAAACTTCAGAAGCATCTATAAAGAAAGTCTACGTGGCTTTATAGGAGATAAATCACGATAAAAGTGATAACAATTCAACGCGGGCTCTTACATATATCAGTTAGGCCGAGCGGTTAGCGAGCAAGAGATTTGGTGTGAGAGGACCCGAGTTCGATTCCCAGATCTACCTACACGTGTAGAAATAAAATCATACAAAATAATCAACTCTAATATCTTTACAGAAATCATGCGGAAAAAGCCGAAAAACCTATGCAAGAAAAGCATGAAAATAAAAATGAAATCAAATAAGCACAAAATAAATATTTTTTTTTAATTTTCTGCATACTCCGCAACTGCTACAATAAAGCATATATTATGTTCACAAATGTTATTTGATGAGCTTTATAGCAGTACTACTACTCTTATAGTGATGGACTAAATATTCTCTGATTACCTTATCGACGTAGAATTTCATATAGTACCTCTATCACATAACGATAAGTATATTTATCGGAGTAACAGAATTTACTCCATAAAGATGAAATAGGAGTTAAAAAAAGTCGTCCTTTTAACTCTTTGGAGTTTTGTATAACCCTTAAATGTGTGCAAAAGACAGTAACAAGAAGTTTCTCTAGATTAATATAGAAGTAAAATTGTTAGTTGGTGTAGGATCTGTCCCATACCCGACTTACTCGCTCCGATGCTCACTATCGAATGCCTCTTTTATCTTTTTCTTAATGACAACTGACAGCTAAACAAACTGCCACAGTGTTGCCAGATACTACATTACTTCCTTCTTTTTAGAATAAAATAAAATTTCAAAAGAATAATTTTAACTAAATTTATTTCTTAAATCTAATCGCTGTAACGCAACGGCTTCAAGGAGCTTCGTTTTGGACGCTGCACCTTATCAACGGTAACCTCTGCTGTGGTGCGCTTAGCTGCTTCCCTGTCATCCAGTTGCCCGGGTGCCAATAATACATGTGACACATTTCGACGATAAAGCTTCTTTGTTTCCATATTTTCAACGACCACCTCGGCACCTTTTCGCTCGATGACCTTGTATGCAATCGGATCGAATGTGGGTGCCAGCTTATTTGTTTTCACAACTCTTTTCAGCCATACCGCATCACCTTCTTTTATCTCGTTTTGTTTTGCATGACGCTTTTTATCCGCATACTGTTTACCCTTCTCCTTCATTTCTTTGTCTCTATCACGAAGCTCTTCATCTTGCTCCAATGGTTGGTAAATGTTTGGTAGTTTATCTCGTATTGTTCGCCCAAACATTAATCCGGACGGTGTTTTCAATGTCGTCGCATGTGGAGTTGACCGATACATATGTAAATATGTTTGAAGATCCATTTTCCAATCGGTCTTTTGATTCTGACTAATAACCAATCCTTTCAGCATAGACTCATTTTGCCGTTCAACCTCACCGTTTTGTTGTGGCCAGTATGGTGTCGTCGAATTCAAATGGATGTTGGCTTCGTTGCAAAAATCTTTAAACTCCTGGCTAATTAACTGCGAACCATTGTCGGCAGTGATTGAAATCGGATACCCAAATCGTGCAAATATGGTGCGCAGCCGTCTAATGGTTTCGTATGAGTCAATTTTCCGCATAATCTCAACTTCCTTGTACCGACTAAAATAATCGACTGCTACCAGCAAATAGTCACCCGATGGCAGTGGACCCAAATAATCCATTGCTATGTGCTGCCATGACTCGCTCGGTAATGTTTTTCTGATCAGTGGCTCAGGAGCCGGCGGTGCTGATACCATCGTACACCCGTGACACTTTTTGACGTGTGCTTCGACCTCTATGTCCATTCTCGGCCACCAAACTTTACTTCGCAAACGCTTTTTCATTTTTGTCATGCCCGGGTGTCCTTCGTGTGCCAGTTCCAACGTGCGTGCTCGCAATTTCTCCGGCATTACGATGCGATTCCCTCTCAACAGAATGGGGCCCGCAAAACACAGTTCCGTTTCAAATAGTTTCAATGGAATGGCTTTTCCTTCCCATTTATTGTTGGCCAGTCCAATTTTCACAGCAGCAATTGTTTCATCGGTGAGCGAAATTTGTTCAATTTCCAACAGTTTAATAGCAATTGGTGCTGCTGTCGCTGCTATGTGGTTGACGTACTGTTCTGTGCCGATATCAAAACATGGTTGGGGTTTCTCTGTTGTTATCAAACGCGACAGCGGATCTGCAATGTTATTCTTTCCGGGTCTGTATATAACCTTGAATTTATATGACTGCATACGCAATACCCAGCGTTCGATTCTAGCGCACGGTTTACTCTTTGGTGAGAATATCACTTCTAATGGCTTATGGTCTGTGATGAGGTCAAACCAACGGCCGAATAAATAAAAATGGAAACGCTCCACTGACCAGACTAATGCCAATGCTTCTTTCTCCGTTTGGCAATATCGCTTTTCCGTGTCCGACAAACTTTTATTTGCGTATGCGATAACCCGTGGTTCGTTGTCGTTTATTTGTATCAATACTGCGCCCAAACCAACAGGGCTGGCGTCTGCATACACTTGCGTACGGTCTTTAACATCATAAAAGCCAATTGCCAGTTCACTCGATAAGCAGTCTTTCAATTTTCCAAATGCACGCTCTTGGTCTTCTCCCCATTCAAATGCTGTGTTTTTCTTTGTCAACTTTCGAAGTGGGTCGGTTATTGTTGCTAAGTCTGGAATGAATTTTCCAACGAAATTTACAAGTCCCAGAAAACTACGCATCTCTTCAACGCATGCTGGACGGCGGAAATTCCGTATTGCTTCAACTTTATCAAACTTCGGTGCAATTCCAGCTGCCGACACGTGATGTCCCAAAAATTCAAGTTTTTCAGCACCAAAAATACACTTGTCTTTATTGAGTTTGACGTTGTACCGTTTAAGTACTGCTAGTACATTTCGAACTCTTTCATTTAGCTGCTGCATTGAATCCGCATAGATAATGATGTCATCTATGTAATTCAGACACCCTTCGCAACCGGCAAGAATTTGTTCCATGATTTTTTGATACAGTTCAGGGGCACATGCAATACCAAACATTAAGCGCTTGTAGCGGTACAAACCTTTCCGTGTAATGAAAGTTGTGATTTGTCGAGATTCTTCAGAAATGTCCACCTATTTGAAATAATGACATAAATCCATTTAATTTCTATCTCAATAGAAGAACACACATGAGCGATTACGAGATTATTTAGTTCTTTAATAGCCATTTATTCAAAATTAATATTAAAATTTAAATTTATATTTTTTTTAGACCTGGTGGAAAGCATCCTTAACATCCAGTTTCGCGAACACTTTTCCTTTTCCAATATGCGGCAGAAAATCTTCTATCGTCGGTAATGGATAATTTTCACGAATCACGGCTTCGTTGGCTCGTTTCATATCCAAACAAATACGCACATCGTCTTCTCCTTTCGGTACTGGGACCATTGGTGAAATCCATGGTGATGGCTGATTGACCTGCTCAATAAATAATAATTTCAATATTTTTCCGTTTCAACTTACCATATTCCAATTTTTTTTTTTTTACCTTTACAATGATCCCTTGAGATAATAATTCATCAATCTTCTTATCAACTTTCTCTTCCAATGGCACCGGCATGCGTCGATACGGCTGTGCCACCGGTTTTACTTCTTTGTTTATCGGAATATCAACTACAAATCCTTTGATTTTGCTCAATTCTTCTGTCTTTTCAATTTGATTTACATTCTCGCCAATTTTCATTACTCCCAACGGAACACCCGTTTCGTAGCCAATCAAGATCTTTCCATAATTTTCCAAAACACAAAATTCGGCTGTTTGCTCTTTGTATGCGGTTTCGATTTTGGCTGTGAATGAACCAATCATCGTCAAACGATAGCCACCGTATGCTTTGAAATCGTGACTGGGGCCTTTGGAATGATTCAATACCACAACTTTGTTTGCTTTCAGAAATTCCCAAGCTTTGCTGTCGACAATGTTATACTTTGAACCAGAGTCGATGACAACATCAACTGATACACCGCCGATTTTGCATTTTATTTGGTTTCCATAACTTTCATCGATACAGAAAATATAATTATCCTTCAAATTCGACTGATATGCGTCTACCGCCTTAACTATTTCGGTATCTTCAGTCTTGGTTTTCTTTTCCGCTGGTTTATCTCGCTTTGTTTCATTGCTAGCATTGAATTCAGACTTTGCTTGGTAAGGCTTGCTCGGTCGTAACTTCTTCTTACTACGGCATTTCCGGCCAAAATGGTTACTGCCACCACATTTATTGCATATCTTGCCTTTGGCCGGGCACTTTTCATCGAATTGGTGATGCCCCGTGTAGCCACAACGATGACATTCACTCTTGTTGAACGGGCTTTGGTTTGGCTTTGGACGCATGTCAATCTTGTTAATGTCTTCCGGATTGATTTGTTCAGTTCGCTTGTCATTGAGTGCTTCGCTTTGTTCTTGCACTGCCTCAAACACTTTGGCTTCATTCATGATACGATCTAAATTTGCGTCGCCCAATGACAACAACTTAAGGCGCAATTTCTCGGACGAACACTTTTCAATGATTTGGTCTTTCACTTGCTCTTCAAATTTGTCACCAAAATCGCACCGGTCCGCTTGCTTTCGCAATCTCATTGTGAAGAAAGCAACCTTTTCTACCGATTCTTGTTTGATTTGTCGGAAAACATGCCGTTCGTATGTTAAGTTCTTCTTTGGTTGGAAATGTTCGTTCAACTTGGCCAACGCCATTTCGTACTCTGTCAAATGTGGTACGAATCCCACACGCAACGGTCCTCGATTTACTTGGTGTACCCTTTCAGGCACTGACAGTGTGGTAAATAATTCTTGCACCTTCGGTCCAGCCAAATGCATCAATTTGACAAACTTAACATGATCGTCTGTAATGTTATTCGCTTGCAAATACCAATCAAATGCTCGTACCCAAACCTGCCATTCAAGTCCACCTCCATCGGTGCTTGCCGTGAAATCAAATGGCGCAACGCCAACAAGTTTAGCCAAATCTAAAATAATAAATACCAATAAGACATACGTTTGTTTCATCCAAATATTCACAATCTATTTTCATAGTGACGCTTAAACACACCCATTCAGAACGGTATTACGAATACATTACAGTGTGAGGTTCATCAATATACTTTGTCCATGCAATCAAATCGACAGCTACACCATTCACATTCGCACAATTTTTATTTTTCATGTTCTTGTAATTCGTCTTTCACTATTTTGTTAATCTTCCTTTTTCTTAACATTTTTTTTTCTCTCAACAAGCAGTCTTGTGAAAAACGAATGATGTGAACATTCAATTTCTCATAGCCCTCATCAAAGGCGCTCGCACATAATTTCTTTTCATAGTTTACATTACTCTTGCACTCATTTAAGGCGCCAACCCAATTTTCTACGTCTCTACATCATTTTTCATGTGTTACTGTTCTATGGCAATCATTGAAGTTGCTCACAATGCCAACATTTTCTTTCATTTGCAAACGCTAAGGTTGCATATAGCAATCATTGAAGTTGCTCACGATATTTTTTTCTCTTTCTTGCAAACATTTAAGTCGCACCAGGTTTTCATTTACACCCATAGCAAACATTTAAGTTGCTTGCATAACAGTTTTCTTTCTTTTTTTTTTTTCATTTGTGCTTGACTGTGTGTGTGTATGTGTGTGTTATGCTTGCTACCTAACGGATCCACAACAGAGCACAACATTGACACTTTCTTGGAAATTCGCTCACCCTAGTCTCTCTGTATTCTCACACTGCTCCGAAATCGGCGTCGTTTGCAGCGCAAATGCAATGATTCTGCACATGAACACAAGCACGAAATAACATGTTTTACTTTGCCGACCGTACAAAATTTATTGTCTTTACCTTTCAAATAGTTTTTCTTTATTATTATGCACTATTGCTATGCATTCAACCAAAGAGAACATTATATTTATTTTAACTTGCAATATCAAAAAAAAATTAAAAAAAAGTCACAACTTAAATTGAATCCTTGTCGGTCTGTGAAACATACATTTTCGTGTCTCTGCTTTGCGTCCTCATTTTGATTATTTTCTTTTCAAAAATTTTTTTTTTTACTTACCATTATTCATTTCTGCCTTTGTTTAAACGATTTTTTTTTTTTATAAAATTAATATTTCTTTTTCGCACGTGTTCGCCTGTCCTCGTCGCCAATGTAGGATCTGTCCCATACCCGACTTACTCGCTCCGATGCTCACTATCGAATGCCTCTTTTATCTTTTTCTTAATGACAACTGACAGCTAAACAAACTGCCACAGTGTTGCCAGATACTACAGTTGGGAAATTCAGTTAAGATTTAGCTAGCGACTAGAATTGATATTAATTTCGAAAAAATTTAGACCAATGACACCAACAGACCAAATTGGAATTTGATCTTCTTAAACACTTTTAAAAGGCTTCGATGGCAGGTATCGTTATTAATATTTTTTGTAAATTTATTTTTACAGCCAAACTGTACACCATACCTAAAATACTACCCAGATTTTTGTCTATTAATATCGTTAGTGTCTTTCTCAAGATAAATAAGGTTTCTTTAAAGTCTTATGACATCCGAAAGCGTTTTTCAGTAGTTAAAAAAAAAAATGGAGGCTAATCATAGCGTTGTCTCGTTTAAGAACTACCAAGAACATGTTGCTTAAATTAACAAAGTCAACCGGATTTAATTAAATTATTTAAAATACATACAAAAATATTGTATATTAACAGAAAAGCTTTGTTATTGTACTTTTACATTTAGTGAATTTTAAAAATCTCTTAATCAGTATCTAAGCAATCTTCACATTTAAACTTAAGGTAAATGATAAAATGTTGACATATGAAGATACATATGTTGAGTTTTTTTTTACACTTTTAACCGTAAATTTAATAACTCTGGTAAAATTTGCATACTAATTTCTTTTCTGCCTTTGTCATTGCACTTTATAATCTTGTGTAAAAATGGAAGTAATTATCAAGAGATACACTGTTGAGGACGTGGTGCACTGATAAGTTTCATTAATCTAATTGAGTAAATTGTTTAAGGCAACCAAGTAAATAAGCTATTCAACTGAGTAAAAATTAAACAGGCTACCGAGCCGAGTGCAATTGACTTATGCAATTGAGAAATTTGGTGCAAGTAACCCAGTAAAAAAAATGTTCCAACTTAGAAATTAGTTATTTGGTTAAGTTTTTGACGTCAACCGAGTTGCTAAGTTACACAACTGCCTACTCACAATATTTTTTAATGGCGATTTTAAAATGTATTCAATTAGAAAACTAAAAACAATAACATTTTTGAAAATTAAGGAGATTTCAATATTTTGGTGATGGTGCGAAGTAGGAAGTAAATAAAATACGAAAAAAAAAACAAATTAAAAAAAGAAGTATGTATATCTACTCCATTTAAGTAAAGTGGTACCACTGCTGCTTAGTAAATTAGTTATACATATAGAAATTATTATTTTCACTACAAAAACAAAAAAGATTGTGTGCAGGGGAGTTCATTAAACTGATTAAATTTATATTAAATAAAAGATTTCATAAACAAATTCAACTAACTTAATTGGCTTTTATAATGTCTAGTAGTTTACTAGAAGTTAAACTAAATTAAGTGAACTTTTACCAACGGAGTGTGTAAATTTAAACAATCATTAGAAGTGTAATCGGTTAAGTTTACAGGTTGGGTATATTAGCAGTCTCTTTTACACGACTTTAAAGTTATTTGCAAAAAACTATTTTCTTAATTGATGATTTACATGACCATTATATCCCGATTTTGGAGAGAAAATCCTGCTTTTGAGCTGTAAATTTGTCCGGCTCTCGCTAAATAACGCTAAAATACTCTTCTTCGAAAAGAAGGTGAGCCCAATGCTTTTATGAATGATGTATGTTTCATTCGTTAAACTCATTCCTTATCAAATAATAAATTACTTATCAAGAATTGATCATTAATTTATATAAAATACGAGTAGATTACAAAAACACAGAGCATAATTCCTTAAGAAATTTACCCTTGTACTGTCTACAAGATCACAACATACTCTTGCCCAACTGATGCCTTTAGCATTTTTCTGTACCTTTCACCACTTGGCTTACACATTATCTATATGTATATCTAGTATCGAAGGCGTTTTTTGTATGGTTACATACATGCAGTGTGCCTGCGAAGCTTCATATATTTTATGAATTTTTGAATATTACAACAACAACTTCAATGAACTATCACCAAGTGGGTTCTTATTTGGCTGGAGTTATAGCTATTTCACGGTTGCCAGGCCGATCATCAGACTCCTTTATTAGTGGTGCTTAGCCTTTATTCTATCAATAAAAACTTGAATGACTAATAAAAACGCTAGTCCTCAAGTGATAATTGATAAACGATAAAACCTAAAATTGGGATGGACCTGATCATGTGGTCTCGGTAGCGTGATGCGTATGGCATTGGCTTCTGACGACGCTAGGTCTGGGTTCAAATCTCAGTCAAGGCAAAAAGTTTTTCGATTAAACTTGATAGTATAAAGGCTAAGCACCACTAATAAAGGAGTCTGATGATCGGCCTGGCAACCGTGATTGCCAAACCTTACATCAATATTAAAGGATTGATTCCAATAGAGACCTTTTCGACTCCCACTGCTTACTGCACCCCTAAAATGGGCTTCAGTAAAGATTTTAAGGTTATGTTCGTATCAAGAACGGAGTGCAATGATGACGTCGTGGGGAAAGACTTCCACACAATTATCTTTACTGATGGCTCAAAAATGCGGAGTGTGATGTTAGTTCAGGAATCTTCCCCCTGTGACTTTGGATATATCTAGGACGTTAAGGCTACTAGACTGTACTGGTGTCTTACAAACTAAATTACCGGAATACGGCCAATGACAGTCAGCTAGCTTTTAAAGATATTATTTCTAGTACACCAAATTGATGCAGCAATATTGGGATGAGCTTGCTAGCCTAAATATTAACCACAATGTCACTCTTATATGGGTTCTGGGTCATTGTGGTATTGGTGGGAATGAACGGACGGACGAGCTAGCCAAGTAAGGATCAGCCCTTCATAGCTTGTGGAATCCGCTCGGAGTTATGAGGGGTAAGATTCTCTCAATTTCTCTTAGCAGTGGAGCAGTTTAACTGACTGCATTAAATCTAGAAAGATTTGGCCCACCTTTAATAAATCCAAAACACTTGATCTTGCCAACTCAGCCTAGACGTTGCCAGGACCGAAGCTACCTGTATAGCGGACACTGGCCAATAGGAGAGCATGCAGCGAAGTTAGGCATTCCTCTCAATACTCATTGTCATAGCTGCATGTGGGAAAACAGTCATCCATTTCATCTGCGAATTCCCTGCTCTGGCCAAATTAAGAGCACATTAGGAAGGGCATTTTCGGAAGACATTGACGAACTTTCGGAAATGAAGATCAAAGACTTGATCTCTTTTCTCAACGCGACGAAGTGGCGCTAGGACGACCTTCGGTTACTTCTGTGACATGCCCTTCGTTTGGCTCCTTAGATCTCGTGCTAGCGGACTGACAGCTTTGACGGATAATCACTTAACCGGATTGGCTACTTTTTCAGTACCAGTCAACAAACTGTCTAGCTTGGCACAGTGTAGATGGTATCGGTTGAGTGTTATGGTCCAGCTGAGTGAGTGATTTAATTTCCAGAAGATTGTGCAAAAACAAACACACAATAATACACATCAAAACCGTCTAGATCAGTATTTTTTAACTTTATCCAAGCTGGATGGCTCTGTGAGAATGTCTACAATATCCCATATCGATTCCATCCAAAGGTTCATACGAGTTATGGTATCAAAATGCCGAACTTTAACACTAATTGGGTCACAGAGCAAGACTGCCGGTGGTCGCCATTTCTTTTTAACCATAACAATACAATATATTTAATCATAAAAGGTTTCTAAGTTTTTTACTTGCAACTTATAGGTACTATAAGGCAAGTTATGCATTCGTAAAAAAAATCGAACTCGAGATTTTGATCAAAGTTGACATTACGATGATAGCGAAGACTAAAAAAGTGGGTCTCGCAATTCTGTCTGTCTGTCTGTCTGTCTGTCTGTCTGTCTGTCTGTCTGTCTGTCTGTCTGTTCGACTACAGGCTAAGCGACTCGGCCGATTTTCTTTAAACTTGGTACATATCATTTTTAATTTTTTCCCCCCACACGTTTTTTTCTTTTTTTTTTTTTAAGACCAAAAATAACGGTACCCCCCATACGATTTTTTTTCGAAATTTTATAAACATTTTTTTTTTCTCAAAAACTGTTCAACAGATTTTAAAAATAAAGATAAAGAAAAATTTCATTTAATTAAATCTAGGTATTGGTTGAAAAAAATTTTCCGAAAAATGGTTATTGAGGGTACCCCCCATGGAACCATTTTTTTTGTTTTTGATTTTCTCAAAAACGTTTCAACCGATTTTGATCATTTTTTTTTTGCTAAAGCTCCCCAAAAATATAAATAGAATTGTGTACTCAAATTTTCAAAAAAATTTTTTTTGGATTTTTAAAAAAAACTTCAATTTTTTTTTCAAAACTCAATATTTCGAAAACCCCATGCTAGACTTTTTTTAAACTTGATAAATAAAAGTTTCTCAATATGATCTACAAGATGTGGAACAAAATTTTTTATTTTACCTAAAAATTAAGGTACCTACCATACAAATGCTAAAAATTTTAAAAAAATGGTTTTCAAAAATCGTATTTATCTCGAAAACGGCACCTAGAATTTTGATAACATTTTTTTTCTTTCAATTAATTTTTACGATCTTTAATTTAATAAAAAAAAATTTGAAATTAAGATATTACAGCTTGTACCTACCATAGAACGATTTTTTCGAATTTTGAATTTCTCATTATCCACATAACGGATCTTAATGAAAAATTTTATAGAGAAGCTTCTAAAAAGTCTAAAACGCATTGCATTTTAAAACTTTAAAATAAATACTTTTTGAATTTTTGAAAAAAAAATCTATTTTTTTCTTTTTTTTGAAAATTCGATATCTCCGAAATGGGTCAATATTTCTTTTCGTAAATTTAATTTTTATTCGAACAATAATAAAAACTTTGAATTAGCGTACCAAAATTTTTTCTTAAAAAGCTTTTAAAAAGTTTGTATATAAAAGCTTCTTTTAAAGAAACCACTACAAGGACTTATAATTTTTGTTCTTGCATAAATTCATATTTGCATAGCATTCTGTTACTACTAAAAGAATTTAAAAATTAATTTTATCCTTATGAACAATTTTCTCAATAACATTCGTTTTTAAAATTCCCAGTCGATTACATAGGAGCAAGTTCGTGCGACCCAGTCGTGCATTTTATTTTTTAATATTTCTACAGCTGTATGTCCAAAAATAAAAAAAAACGGACTAATGGTATTTCCATTGAAGTACGTCGATTGCTTCGAAACCTTCAACAATTAAAATGAGAATTGGCAAAATGTCAATTCACTTTCATTTTTGTGTGAATTGAGCGCGTTACATATGTATATTTCATGTCAGTTCCGTGTGTGACTGGGGCTAAGGTTCACTGATGAATTATGTTCGCACTCAGCTAAGAAACGTGTACTGGTCATAATAGTTATGTTAAAAAATTACCATCCGAACTGAATACAGATGATATATACTAAATATACGATAGCGGGACAGGTACAATGAATAATGTACTTACTACATATATATTTCAAAGCTGCCAACCATCTGAATACGAAAATGTTTTCATCAAAACAAATTATGTGTTGAGTATTAGCAACGTGTAAAGTTTTAATGCGTCAATACAGATGATATGTACTCAATACAATTATCTATGTAACAGATTCAGTGAAGTTTGTAATGACTACATAAATATTTAAAACTCACCACTTCACCAGTCATTCATTTAAATATATCTATTCATCACAACGAGTTATGTAATGACAAACAGTAACGTGTATTTAATCAATCAAATATGTACTGAGTACACTACTCACTTAAACAAACTGTTTTGGTGACAGCGGTGTAATCTAAAAATGTAAAGTGTCAATTTATTTATTTTTGGCAACAGAATTTTTTGGTGCCGATATTCCACACTATAAATGGAAGGATTACATCCTTTAATAATGCATAAAAAAGGACTCATCACATAAATATGTAGGGATTACATAGAGCATTAAACGAACATTATAACGAATATCTACGTTAACGAACATGATGAGCTCGCAAAATATTAAAATCTATGTTAGTTGATCCAAAAAATGATGATTGTTAATTAACGTATAAGTATGTATTTAAAGTATGTACAGATATAAATATGTAATAGGTACAAAACGCCTCTGCGAAGAAACTCATGTAATTTGTATATATACGAGTATGTATGTTGAGAGTAAGTACATTTTCCATCAGTGAATGATGTAAACCTCTTTTATGTACTTCTGCATTAAAGTCAGCTTGTTCTACATATCGACGCTTAACTATGAATACCTCCTATGTCGCATTTAGAAAACTTCAAAGGGGACACAACAAAACTGATTATAGTCTCAAAATTAAAACGCATAATAATAAAAATTTATACATAATTATCAGTTTTGAATATCTATGATGTGAAATATGTAGTTTAAATTTTAAAAATTCAGCGAAGCAGATGGAAATTATTAACGAAACTGCATCAAAAAGTGAGTTTCACAAAAAATGTATGTTAGGAGATATTCATAGTTAACCGTCGATATCATAGTTTACTTTCAATTTCAATGATATTTATTAAAGTGTCAATCAAAATATGGCGTACATATTACTCCAGCCCTTCCCCCAAATTTTGCACTTTTAAATGCTTAAAAAGATTTATTCAGGAAGTAAAATTACAGAATGTACAGAATGGCTCTAGTCTACAGGTTTTTAAATTTTTTTTTCAGAATTTGTCTCAGAAATATATTCGAAAATATATGAAGATATCCTTTTAATTAAAAATAAGTCGTTTGCACTTATTTGTTATTTAACCAAAAATCTCCTTAAGGCCTACCATATTACATACGAGTACCTACCTATTTGAAAATTATCCAAAATCAAGCTCAATTTAATTGAATCCTATATCAGGGTCGTTTGCGAAAAGCAATTTATCAAGGACAATTCATTAACAATTCACGCACTTTGTACATTTCTCAAAACTGAATGCCAACTGCCCCAATACCCATCCCCTCCCCCTTCTAAATTGAATATTAACAGCAACATATAATCGTCCCTCTGCCGCAAATATGTGAATCCTACAAAACCTCACTCTGCAAAATTGTATTTAGATATAGCAACACAACATTGCCCTCGAAACAAATTGTGCAACGTTTGCATGATGTCCCTTGCAGACCAATATGAACAATGAGAGTGCATGGAAAAGTCTCCATTCCCAAATTGCCCCACTGTATATATGTATGTATTCAAGACTTAGAGACCACTTTATGCGAAAACAGAACCAATAAACTGTAAAATAATTCTTCACAAAAATGCCAGAACGTAATTAAATTATGAAAGGGACACATAAGACATAATAAGTCATAAATCAAATCGCATTCCCCGAGGGTCATTTGACATAAGGCATGTTTCAAATTGCAACACAAGTTCCCCTTTCCAACTCTGATGTTCCAAAGGAGAGCATGGGGAGGGGAGGAGAGCAAAAGCCAAAACACCAAGCTATGTGCCACACGACGACGACGAAAACGATAACGACAACGGCTACGACGACGACGTTGAAGGGAAA
Organism: Chrysotoxum bicinctum; assembly: GCA_911387755.1. NCBI lineage: Eukaryota > Metazoa > Arthropoda > Insecta > Diptera > Syrphidae > Chrysotoxum > Chrysotoxum bicinctum. The sequence goes on along the minus strand of OU426989.1, from coordinate 180,612,934 downwards.
CATGTGCGCCAGTTCGAGTTGTTGTCCCATAAACACTTTCCAAAGTTTTATGGTCAGGACATTCGAGGACTCCTGCTATTCGGCCTTTGAACATGAAAATGGGAGACCCCCAAAATTTAGATGGGGTTCTGTTCTGGCTTATATCGAACCATTGGCCATAAGTGTTTGGTTTGCATGTTAGACGCAGCAGCAGCAGCAGCATCATCCCCAGTGCTGTTGTGTTGTGAGTCGTGCTCTCTGTTCGAAACAATTTGGCCAGAACAATATTTCGAAACGGACCAGCTCGGCCAGTGACTGGCAGACATGTCTATGCCAGTTCCAATGTAATTAACAACACATCCTGTCTGTGAAATTGTAACTGTAATTAAAATATGAGATTCATCACACTCCATATGCAGCAGAAAGGCTCCGGAGTGTCCTTGCATATAGATAGATTGGGAATGAGTCCGTCCTGGTGGATGCATTTGTTTCGAGTTCTTCAAACGACTTTTTCACTCATCCGCAACAACTGTGCTCAATAATTAACTTTTTTCAAGTTGTATCCTTGAAAAATCTAGGTGACCTCTTTTAACCAGTAATCCATTTGGGGGCTCGTGCCGGATCCCAACCTCAGCAATCTGCGGACGGTGCGGTGCATTGATGGTGATCCCTTGTTTGAACCTTTCCTATTCAATTTCAATAGAGCACATGAGATGAGAGTCTCCATAGTCGAGCACCACAAGGAGAGCAAAATTACTACGTTAAAGGCAATCAGTAGGGCTTGCTTTATTATCCTTTGTGTTGGCTTAAATTGAAAATTAATATTTAATTCGTGAGCGAGGAAAGCGTATTTCTTTTTAACTAATTTTTGTTTGTTGTTGTTCTTCTTCTGTTGATGGTGTGTCCTTCGAATCAAGGCTACGGTTGCTTGAAGAAGAGGCTTAGACAACATATACAATGTGCGTGATGGTGCAATTGTAGCAATTCTTTTATAATTCGAAAAAGTCTTTAATCTCGGAAAGTGCTTACTTTTTTTGTAACTGTGAGTGAAGAGGTCTTAAGTAAACAGCAAAGACGTTTGGTTTGAATGTCTATTTCGGTGTTTGCCAGTGAATTTCAATCAAATGAAATATAAATAAATTTTAATTAAAAAAAATGAAACATTTAGTGGGTACCTATGTAGGTAAGGTAATCAGAAACATACGGAACGGCAGTGATTAATTGATGTGAAGAACTCAGTTGGGGGTTGTTTTACTATTATTTTCCAAAGTAAGTACCTATACTTGAGAGAGGTCAATAAACTGAGTTCTTTTATATCCTAACCGACAAAATATTATAAGCAGAAAGTTCTTAAAATATTACTTGCATTTGTGTTATGATTTTACGAGATCATGCTGTGCAGAGCTGTAGTTTTTAATTTGAGTGCATACACTCCACATCACTTGATTTTTGTTTGTAAGCTTCGATTCGGGAATCAGGGCTAATACCTAACATTTTTTATAATCTGCTTTGAAATGTTTTAAAGGTTTCTCTTTAGTCAAGTCAAATTAATCCATGAAAAAGCCAAACCTGCTTTAAATTAAAGCTGACAATATTGCTTCGAAGATACGATGATGGTGGTGGCACAGAGGTCCACTTACTCGTAATATGGGAAAAAGATAACTAGATGTTTAAATTAAATGCTAGGTACAAGAACCTCGGAAGCATACGCAGGACAATGTGTGGGGAGTACCTACTATCATTCTTACTTTGGAATCTAGTACTAGATGCACTGCTATAAATTGTTACTATCCTCAAAGCATACGCTGCATCTATTTTGCTGATGTTTTAACAGCTTTAGGGAAGTTGAATAATCTGTGCGTTATATGATCCGAAAAAGTGGTAAAACCTGTCATTACTTATGGGGCAGTTGCGTCTGTCAAGATTCACCACGGAGAGTACTTGGAAAGATAAATGTATAGGCCTTAAAGAAACAGACTCCATTTTTTGGACTTTAGTAAATAAAATAAATAAAAAGCCAATACGAGTCATAGAGATCCTAAGCCTGCCTAGTGACTTACAACTCTCAATCATTCCTGTGTGCGTGTTAACAGAAATAGAGGCGACCTGCAATTTTCTACCGATTCCAAACTCCTAATGAGCAGAACTTTTCATGGCAAGAGATACTCTTGTAGGATTTGTCACTTTATGGAAAGATGACAAATTTAACTAAAAAACTTTTTACTGAGAATCAACCCCAAGACCCTCTGCATGAAAATTACTACGCACTAACCAATATGCCGATTAGAACCAACAAGTTCTTCTAGAAAAACTTCAGAACCGAGTTCAGAAGCAAGAAAGAGTGAGTAACCGAAACAATGATCTACTCTCTCTATGCTAATTCCATGAAGTGGTTTACTGATGGATGAGGAACGTCGCAAGAGACTGACTTAGGAATTTTTAAGGGCAGAACTAAACTTTCTTTGTTGATGGATCAGTTGAAAAGCATTTAACAGGCAGAAACGAATGTCATATCAGCCAAAACAATGTCATCATGTTGAACATAGTCAAGCGGTATGGAAGTGCGTGACAGGCTAAACAACCTTGGCAAGATTAATAATGTCACATTTTTACTAAGCACCGGGCCTAGTAGGTGTCAAGATAAACTCTTTGGCAAAAATAGGAGCAACAACAATCTTAACGAGGCCTCATCCTGTACCTATTTCGATAAACATTTTTATAGGGACTTTCTTTAAACTTGAGATAATAATCCATATACATACAAATGTTCCAGAAAAAATCTATTTTCCTTAAATATATTAATAAAACTTATTTTTTCCATAATTGAATACTTTTCAAAAAAATTCAGAATGAATTCTACTTTTACTCACATCTTTTTTTATTCGTCGTTTTAGCAATGTATTGGAAAATATTTCATGTTCTTTAATATTTTTATCAAACTCAATCAAATAGCGCGGAGTGTATCACATAACACCTCTTTTTTAAAAGCAATTAAAATAAAACTTACTTAAAAGAGAATAAAGTTGTAACAGGAAGTTTGACTAATTTCCTGTAAAAGAACGAATCAGTAATTCAGTTAGCACAAAGCCTTATGGCATGGCCGTTAGGTATGTTTTAACCATTTAATATATGAAAATAATTTATTAAAAAGGAAATTAAAAATATGTTTTTATGAAAGGTGAACAGTCATAGGAACATAAATGACTGAAAAGCCGAACATTGACGTGTTAAGTAACCCAAACTAATTTTTGTTCACTCTCATATTTCCAATATAAAAGTTAAGTTATTTTTGAGACATGATTAAACATATGCCTTACAAGTCCCTTATAGCACGTTACGACCCTGTTTACATTGGGATTATTGCGAATTTACTACATCGTGCTTACATATTAGTAACTTTGAGGCGCTGCAAAGGGTTCGCCTATTGTGTCGTAGATTGAAATCATGATTTAAATACTTTCCACTGATTAAGCTAAATATCTTTATTTCTCCAACATTTCTTCACACTCACTCGATATATCAAAATGACGAAAGACGGAACAACTAGTGTCAAATAACATTTAAGGTTCATCCAATGTTTTAAACAAATCCCCTTCACGTTAGTGATGGGCGATTGGATTTTATTTTTCAGGTCAATCGGTTGACACTTTTAACGAAATATTTTCGATATGTCAAAATTTGTCCCTTATCTGTCCACATAATGGCAAATTTCAAATAAAATATTCTAAAAATATAAGCCCCTCTCCATCCGCAAGCCAAGAACTTGATGATGACTACGATGCCAATGGATTAAAAAAATTTTTAGTTTTTTTTTTCGCTTATATGTATACCTATCTATACTTTGGCAATTTCCCTTACAAGATTGGAATGATGTAAATTTATTGAATTTATGAATAAAAACAAAACATGGTTATTAATTCGATTTTCTCAAAAGAGAAACACTCATTGTGGCCAAATTCTCTATAATTAGGTAGGTACAGAAGTTTCCAAAAATATATATTTTTGGATTTACACTTTACACTTTGTTTGTAACTTTTGAAAATTCAATAAAAAATTTCAAATTGAGATATTACTTAACTGTTTTTAGAACTTTAACGAATTTGAATGACATTTTATCTAGTTATAAAACATTTCGTATTAAAACTGGCATACCAAAATTTTTCTTAAATGTGTTTTAAAAATGCATGTATAAAAACTTATTTAAGAAACAAACGCTACTATTATCTATTTATTATTTCTTGAGGGTTTACATGGTGTTCTGTTTTTAGCTTCAACTACTAAAGAATGAATTGTATTCTTTTTAAAATGAACCTTGTTATCGATCATATAAATAGTAATAAAAAGAGGCTGGGTGCGACCCACACTGATAACTTCCCATTTGTGGTCTTGAAAACTTGTAATAATTACGAAGGTTGGTAGGTATATATTATATACTGAATTATAGATTTCCGTGTTTTTTAATATTATATTATAGAAATTATTTTATTATTTCGGTTCCAAATATTTTAATTGAAAAAAAATTTAAAAACGAAATATTCGAATATAAAAGATATGGTTTGGTTATTGATGGAAGGGTACTTACAAAATATATCCGCTCTAAAACTAGATATACATATGTCAAATATATACCATTTGTTAGAAATTGTATTGTATAAAATTAAATAATGGCAAAGTCAATATCGTTGCTTGTTCTCAAGATATTCTAGTGGAAAAACAAATATTACCACTTTTTAGTAGATTTTTTTTAATATTTTTGTTAAAACTGTCAATTCGATACTTGTCAAAATTTAACCATATGTTAATAATTGTATTATGTCGATACCTTCCCGTAAGAATGTAGATACTAAGCGACACTTTTTTCGAAAATGATTTTTTGATGAGGGAATATACTATATGTTAAGGGCCACGGTTTGGCCTGGGTTTCACCAACCTATTATGCTTGAAAAGGAAACTAGAGTACAAATAAAAAAATTTACAACTGCCATGTTTTCTCATTAAAATAATGTTGCCCCCTGAAATGAAATGTATTATCTGCCAAAAAAATTATGCTAAGCGACATTAATAAAGATCTCATTGTCGTGAGCAACAAAATATTTTGTTAGATGTCACTTAGTTTAACCAAAATTGTCTCTTAGCATAGCACACTATGATTCAACTAGAACTTTCTTCGTTTTTTTCGTTTCCTGAACAATTTTAGAAATGTCGCTTAGTATACATTCTTACGGGAAGGTATCGATGTATGAAACAACATACTTTATAAGGCACTGTCGGTGTTTATTCCCAAGAAATTCGACTTGAAATACAATTTTAACCAGTTTTCACTAGAATTTTTAATAGTTTTTTTTATTTAAAAAAAAAAACTATCAATTCAATATTTGTCAACATTTTACCAATTGTACAAAATTATACTATGTATAAAATAAACTAAATTAAAAGTCAATATCACTACTAGTTCTCGAGAAATTTGAGTCGAAAAACAATTTTTACCAATTTTCCATAGTATTCATATAGTTTTTTATTTTTTGTAAAAAAAACTGTAAACTGATTTTTTTTGAAATTTTCACCAGTTGTCAAACACATTATTTTTCGTAAAATAAAATTATTTTGAGTTTCAAATTGTTTTCCGTTCTTAGAATATCTGGGTTATGAAATTTTTTTTTCAGTTTTTTTTATTTAAAAAAATAACGGTTTGTTCATTTTTTTCCAAATTCATACCAAATATGTATGACCTTATAATGAGTACATTAAATTTTATTTGAAATCAATAGCATTATTTTTTCGTGAGATATTTGAAACTAACCAAAATTTTTACTTTTTTTATAAACTGTTATAGTGAAAAAACTACTCACTGAATTTTAATAAACGCCCTTTCAGCCTCTTTCGAAGTTATTATCTATTAAACAAAACTTATTTGAAGTCGATATCTTTACTCGTTCTTGAAATATCGACGACGAAAAATGGTACGAGAACGTAAGGACGTACGAACGTACGCACGTACGAACGTACGAACGTACGAACGTACGAACGTACGAACGTACGAACGTACGTACACACACACACACAGACATCTCTCTAAAAATGATTGATATAGCCTCTAGGGGCCTTGAAACGTCGAGAAATGTCAAAAATTCCAATTTGACAAATCGAACCGATTACAATAACTCCCTATGGGAAGTTAAAAAACTGTGTTTACTACCGTGTCGAGTTGAAAAAGTACTACACGTAATCCCCATAACTCAAGTGCAAGTTTCTTCGTAAACATAATTAGGTATAGCAAAAACTATTTTTGTTTTTCCATTAAAAATTAAATCAAACAAAATACTTACTGTGCCCATTCCGAATTATTCTCTTTGTGCTCTCCTTAAACACTATGTTCAGTTCTCCTCTACTTAGACGTAGCAGTTCTGGAACCCGCACAATAAAAGGCTCGCTGCAAAAAAATCCCCTTCACCGACGCGCAAAGCTGCTTCAAAGCCCACCGATAAAATTAGCAAAACATGGGAAGAAACAATGGATGAAAAACTACAAAACACAAAAAAAGAGGCAAAACCTCAGAACTCTCAAAACTTCAATATATAACTTCGACACTTTCTCGAGATCTACAACAAACTATTAAAAGCTCACTTCATTCACAAGAAAATCGACAGGTAGCTTGTGGTGCATTTTTATTTGGTATTCCGCACTCGCCCAAAGAAAATCTGAATTCGATCTTCAACACACTTTGTTACAACATAAATTTAAGCCCGCCAAATTTACAAAATATCTTTCGCACTCGGCCTAAAACCTCTTTAAATGACACCGCAATTATGGCAACATTTTTCTAGCCAACCAACGATCGCAAATATTATCCTTTCTTCTATCGCCGCGTTTCGAAAAACAAACAACCGACAACTTTGTTTACGCGATGCTGGTTTTTCTTCGGATGCTGTGATCTATTTGAGAGAAAGTTTGTCACCACAGAACAAACAGCTGTTATAACGCGCTTTGGAAATGATAAAACGAAAACGACTAACCTCAGTTCATACTGTACGAGGAATGAGAATGTGATGCAAAACGTCACCGAACTGATTCAGCTATTCTAAAATTAGAAGGAGTTGCCAGCTCAGAATTAAAATTAATTTATACAATCAATTCATTCTTTTTTCTTTAATTAAACTTAAACTTGATTATAAATATTTATTTTTGAAAATTGTCTTATTTTTTTTCAATGTATCAAATCATACCTTTTAATCTTTTTTTTAATATTTCAATTACTTAATTTAATCTGATATTTGCCATCTTTTTTTTAAATAGCTTCTACTTATATATTAGAATTATTTTTCCTCTTTTTCGCAAATTTAGTTTTTATACCTAAAAAAATAAATAATAATAAGGAAGAACAGAAAAATATCGATTCAAACTCATCGCTTTGCCGGCGTGGCGGTAGACTGAATCGAAAACGTGGGTAAAACTTATACGTTCCGTGTAACCCGTTACGGTTACACGTTCCGTGTAGAAAACTACCTTACCGAAGATTGCATTTAAGACCCTGCTTACATTGTTGGAAATATTGCGTACTTATGACATTGTGTTTACATTGGAAACTTTAAGTACTGAAATCTCGATTTTATTGCTTTCCATTGCTGGCTAGAACTATATATATTCAATTCTCCAATATTTCTTCACCTCTCGAACAATATGTCAAAAAGACGAAAGACAAAATAACTGGTGTGAACTGGCGGGTTCATTCAATGTCTAAAACAAATGCACTTCGCGTTAGTGATGGACAATTGCATTTTATTTTATGCTCCAAAAAAATTCATTTTCAGAGTTGACATTTAAAAATCAAAAAAATGTTGTTCAGGGCAAACAGTTTTGACATCTGCAAAGAAATATTCTCTGTCATACCATATAATTATTTTAATTATCTAATTAAGGCCGGTATTCACCGAGCGCTCATAACTTAAGAAGCTCATAAACGTATTCACCAAGCAATATTAGTGAAGATTTACGAGCGCTCTTAAAAGTTAGGAGTGGTCCCGACCACTCCTAACTTACGAGCGCTCTCTTCGAAAATTTGTTCGCTTGTGCGTGTGCCACGCACGCATTTGACTCGAATCCATGTGAGCAATGCCAAGTAGAAGAGTATCCATTTGCTGTCAAGACCAACATTACACAACATTTCACAGTTTGGGTATGCCTGAACAAGAGAGAGTGGCTCTCATTTTCGAACTTCGAAAAACACTTGCGAGTGGTTGGTGAATACCGCACAGAAATTTCAAGTTAAGAGCCTCGTAAAGTTAAGAGCCGTTTAGGAGCGCTCGGTGAATACGAACCTAAATATTCTACATATATTCGGCCTTATCGAGGTAACCGTCGGAGCGGAATTCTCTCCGATTTCCTCCGAATCGGAGACATTTTGCTTCAAGGTATTTCTCCGATCAGCTGATCGGAGATTCTGTCCGACGAAATTCAACGCATGCCATTTGTTTGCGATGAAGCACTTTTAATGGTCTTTTTTCTGACACATACAAACAAAATTTTCTCCGAAATCCTCCGACAAGTTCTTGTTGCGGAAAGTGTTTTCTTTTTAGAGAAATAGTTAATTAAAATGTAAGTAATAAAGAAATTAACTTTATTTGCGTTAACTTGTGTTACATATGTAATTATAATAGACTTTTTGTTCTTAGGCAGAACGAAAAAACAAGTTCGCAACAATATGAGCTATGAGCGGATAACACCAAAAGGACACCAGAAATTGTAGCTGTGTTTGGGAAGATCTGGCCCCAATCAGTTAAATTAATTGGGACCGATGTTTGGATGGAAAAAAACTATGTTCGTGATCTTTTGTTTTGTGTTTTGATCCATTTCCATTGTGATTAAAGTACCTATTAGTCAAATAAATATAAATATTGTGTTTCCAAAGTTTTTTTTTTTCAATTTATTATTTGTTTGACACTTCAAATGGAAACAAAAAACATACGTCTCGAAATAGGGAAGGGACTTTATTCGATAGTTTTGATTTGAAAATCGGTGCATCTAATTACATTTTTTAAAAACGCTAGCGCATTATAATTGAAAAAAATATTTTTTATAAACAATAAACTACACTCTCTGACCGGTTTTTCATGGTTTAAAACGCTTATGGTGTTTATTTTATAAAAAACTATCGAAAATATATCGCATTTTCGATATATCGGTTAATTAGCACATCTCTGTCTGAAATTTATATGCATCGCAATGCGTTGTTGGATTTCCGTAAAATTTCTTCCGATGAAAGCTACTTTGAACCGAAATTGAACCTCCGAAGGAGAATGCGTTGCGGAGAAAGTTCCGCTCCGACGGTTACCTTGGTAGGGCCGATTATATCAAATCAAAATACAGATCGTTCTTCATCTGTCAAGCCATGAACTGGATGATGACTATGGATGACAAAATTTAATTTTTGCAACTTATATTTACTTAAACTATTTCTATTGCAAGGCGGGAATAATGTCAATCGGAGTAAAGCTCAGTGTGAACACGGTCTATAGCAGAAAAAAGACTTTAAACGAGTCTTTTCTCCGTCTTTTTGACATATTAAATGTGAAGTGAAGAAATGTTGCGGAATGAAGCTACGAGAGGACGTTGCGCTATGTTTTTTCTGCAAAATTATGTTTTTACGAATTTCTTTGAGATTTATGTAATTTTCTCCGAGTAAATGGACAGACAAAATAAAACATATATTTTGTCTATCCATTTCATCATTTTTGTTTACTGTTTTAATATTTATATCAGTGATTACGTTGTGCTGCGTTCTGATTTCTTCAACGACCAATAAATGCATGATCATCAATCTTGCATATACATTATTTCAACGCATTATTTCAAAAGATTTTGATTTTTCTTCAAGCCTACATCCAATCTGTACTTGTGACTTTTTCTCTCTCTCTCTCTCTCTCTTGCTATGCATTTGAACAATGTATGTATAACAGAGAATAATTTGTGCGGGCTCTAGGTCAAAAAAACAAGATGTTACTGGTTAAGCGACGTTTCGAGCATGAATACGCTCTTCTTCAGGCCTTTTTATTCGAAATTTAAACAAAAAAATTGTATGTCAGTAAAACATATTTTAACAAAATACAGTGTCATAAAACTTACAATAAACATTAAAAAACTTGTTTTAACAACATTAAAACATATATGAAATATTCTTCACACTTTAAACACTGCAATAATAATGAAATTAATTAAAATTTGGCAAACAATTACAAAATTTAAATTATTCATTACATTTTATGAATATTTTTTAAATAAACTACAAAACATTCCAAAGAACAAAACTACCCAATTTCACACAAAAAGAACAATTTAAGTTTGTTTTTCCCCACTGTTTCATGTTCTCCTAACGAGTTGGCTATACATGTTGCAGAGATTATCACAATCAGACCGTCTATTGACTGTGTTATTTGTGTTTATGATGTGCAACATCTCTAACAACATTCTTTTACCATGGTGCCTCTCTACTTCTAATACCCTCACATTGTCAAAGTCTGGTCTATGTTCTTCCTCTATACAGTGAAGTGCAAGTGCAGTTTTCTGAGCACCACCATTCTTGATATCGGAGCGGTGGCCGGAGAGGCGATTGCGCAGCTTTTGTTTAGAAGTGCCTATGTATACCGCTGAACATGCCATTTCTTTCCCACCTAAGCAATCGATTTTGTAGACAACGTCTGACTTATCCATGTTGTCCATCGTTCCCTTAGTGTTGGTGAAGAGTAAAGTAGAGAGGCACCATGGTAAAAGAATGTTGTTAGAGATGTTGCACATCATAAACACAAATAACACAGTCAATAGACGGTCTGATTGTGATAATCTCTGCAACATGTATAGCCAACTCGTTAGGAGAACATGAAACAGTGGGGAAAAACAAACTTAAATTGTTCTTTTTGTGTGAAATTGGGTAGTTTTGTTCTTTGGAATGTTTTGTAATTTATTTAAAAAATATTCATAAAATGTAATGAATAATTTAAATTTTGTAATTGTTTGCCAAATTTTAATTAATTTCATTATTATTGCAGTGTTTAAAGTGTGAAGAATATTTCATATATGTTTTAATGTTGTTAAAACAAGTTTTTTAATGTTTATTGTAAGTTTTATGACACTGTATTTTGTTAAAATATGTTTTACTGACATACAATTTTTTTGTTTAAATTTCGAATAAAAAGGCCTGAAGAAGAGCGTATTCATGCTCGAAACGTCGCTTAACCAGTAACATCTTGTTTTTTTGACCTAGAGCCCGCACAAATTATTCTCTGTAATAAATTTGAGAGGTCACAAATAATTCCCACAAATGTATGTATATATATAAATGTATATGTTTTAAACGCAATTGCTGAAGTTGAGGAAAATGCGGAGTTATCGTTCATTCTTCTTTCTAATTTAATTTAATATTTGGCGTTCACTCAGTGAAATTCGCTTAGCTGAGTAGAATAAGGAGTGAGAAGAGATAACTCTTTTTCGCTTGAACAAAGTTAACTTAATAGTAAAAATATAGCAAATGACCCATGCAATCGAAAGGAAGCAAAGACAAAAACAGAGATTAAAAATCGGTTTCGTGTAAAAACAGTATATTTTCTATCAGATAACATCTCTGTTTGAATAGAAGTTTAAAAATGTAATGCTGACTCAAACAACATCCCTGTTTAAACATAAGTCAAACAAACGTTACTTTACTTTACGGTGCGTTCTTTTTCTTACAATTTTTAAATTATGAAATAGATAGGTTTGTTTCTTTGCTTTGAAACTACTACAGACATTAAATTAAAGAAAAAAAAGTCAATCATAAGTTTAAATGATGGCTACGTATGCACGTGTACAGGACATGGTCCAAAAATACATATAGGTATGTGTTTTGGGGGAAAGCGTTATGTACTTTTGGATTTAAGTATAAGTGAAAGGGATAAATTGTGGGAAAAATAGTGGTTTTATTTCAATATATCTAAAGTCACAAACTAAGTAATACGATTGCATTGTACGTTTATTGGGTAAGTTCGATACAAAAATTCGGCACTCGGATGAACGTTGATGTTTACACATATTACCGTGAGTTCCGGCACTCACACTTTTTTTTCCTTTTCTTATTCTCTTTCTTTTCTTTTCTTTTCTTTTCCATATTCTTATTTTTACTTCTTCTTCTTCTTTTTTTTTTTTTTTGATCTTTCTTTCATTCCAATGTTTCTTGTTTTTTTTTTCTTTTTACAGAATTGTCAAATCCTAGCTTTTATAAATTATTAACTATATCAAATTGGATCCTATGTCTAGGTTTGGTTATAAGACCTTACGTCTTAATGTTCATAGGTTCTTCATGAAATAAATAAATAAATACGAGCAAGTTCGTGCGACCCAGTCATGCATTATATTTTATTCCTTTCAGGTTACCAAGTAGATATATCTACCTATTTATATTACCAACAAAATTTTAATTATTATGATCGTTAAGTCCCAAAAAGTTTTTTGGGAAGAATTAGAAATATATTTAGCTGTCGTTAATGAAGACCCCCCATGGATACTTCAAATCATAATTGCACGCAGTAGATTAATACGAGTAGGTTTTTTACCCGCGAAACAGCTTGAGGCTATAGCATTTCCTTAATAATTCTGCCTTGAAGCGGAGAATGTTCAATTTCCTCTTTTTTTGTTGGGTTACCCGCAGAGTGAATTTAAAACGGTTTGCAATAATACCCACGTTTTCCAAATGAGAACGTTTTATCGAAATGAATGAAACAGGAATAGGAACACTTAAGAAAAATCGATAAATGTGTCAAAATTATTTTAAATCACAACCTCGAAGCAAATAAATATATTTAATATTTATGTAAACTAAAATCATGAATATCTCATTCAAATTTATCTAAGAGAGGTTTATATTTCATGTCCCTCACCTAACCACCCTCATGTAGTAGGTAATAATTCTAATGCATATTTAAGAACGTTACAAACATCATTCCCCGCTCCATGAACACCATAAAGCTTTCTTTATTATCATTACCTGGGTCATTTAAGTCGAATGCCTTATCACATAATGAGGCCAATAAAATGACCCGCAACAGGCAACAAGCTAAAGTTTTATAAGAGGTTCTTTAATGTCACCACTCACCACCGCCGCCGCCGCCGACACACCCCCACACATCCGACCATCGTCGGCTATTTCGTCGTTGTCACACCGGAAATGAGGGCGACGAAGAGACATCTTCTGCTGATGACTACAAACACACGACAAAATACCGGTTTTATCTGTATTTTTAATGCTCTGTCTACACTTAAAAGGACGCTGACATCAGTACGAGGAGGTCGAAGGTTTCATTTCATCGATGCGATGCCATGTTGGCCCCAAAGCAGCCATCATTTACTGGCGACAGAAAAAAAGGAAAATATTTTAAACCGAATAAACAGGGTTGTAAGTTATACCGCAACGCATCATATTTTAACACCCCAAAGTCATGAGTTGGGGTTTTTTTTTTGAATGTCCCTTGGAAAGCCATTAGAAGGAAGGATATAATATTTCGATTGATGGTGTTGGGTGATAATTTGAAATTTAATATCAAAATTTATGTAGACTTTTGCATGCATATAAGGGTTTTCAAATAGACTTAGAGTACGAGTATTACTTTATAACGGAAGGGTAAAGTTGAGAGGATTGTTGAATTGAACCCAATGGAACCAATTAAAAATTTAGTTTATGTTTCTTTGACTGGGTTTTAAGTTTTTTTTTAAGAAGTTTGGAGCTGAATTGGAAGAACATAATAGGAAAAATGTTCTTGAGGGAAATTAATTCGTATAAATAGCTTTTCCATTTCGCAATGATGATACCTACTGAACGCTCGATAAACTGAAAAAAAGGAAAACCCAAATTTTTAAATACCAGAAATTGGAACACTTAAAAAAATTGTGGCTCAGTTAATGAAACTTTCTAGCCTTGTCTCTTATTTCATTAGATTTGTGTTTCTTTTTTTCGGTAAATGGGCAACTATGAGGCCCGACATACTTAGACCATGAATTGGCCCATTTTAATACCACATTAAATCTTCAAGACTTTTTCCCTAATCGTTTAACCAATTGAATTGAACCTTATAAAGCGAACGAGATTCGCTTGGAGTGACAGAATGCGCTACTGCGAAGCCAGCCGAGGCAGCCTCTTGAACGAGGGACGTTGTGTTTCATAACTAATGGGAATGTTTGCTCTTACTAATAAAGCCATAATACATGGAAAACATTTTATTTTATTCATTTTATTGCATTTTTAAAAAGAAAGTTGTATTTGGCGCACCCTTTATATTAACATATGGTTCTTAAGATTTGATATTTGAAAACGAAAATGCAACAGCAAACCTTCATCGAGGGCCAGCTCGGAAAAAGAACCATTCACAATTAATTACGGTGGCTCTACAGTCCGGGGTGGACCAGGGCCTCAACCAACAAGCTTCTCCAGCTAGCTCGGTCCCTATAGCTAGCTGTCTCCAGTTTCGCACGCCAAGTTGGTTGAGGTCCTCTCCCACTTGTGTGCGCCACCTGAGTCGCGGTCTTCCTCTACTGCGCCGCCCTCCCTCGGGGTTGGATTCGAAGACTTTCCGGGCCGGAGGGTCTACATGACCTAGCCAGTCATGTCGTTGGACTTTGATTCGTTTGACTAGGTCAGTTTCGCTGTACAGCCCATACAGTTCGTGTTTATATCTTCTTCTCCACTCCCCATCTATGCAGACGGGACCAAAGATCACGCGAAATGTGTTCCTCTCGAAACATCCTAAAGCGCTCTCATCCACTTTCGACAAAGTCCATGTCTCTGCACCATAGAAAAGGACCGGGATGATGAGGGTTTTATAGAGGAACACTTTAGTTGCTAAAGAGAGGACTTTGTTACTCAATTGCCTTCTTAGCCAAAGAAACAGTGATTGGCAAGAGTAATTCTCCTTTTGATATCAGCGCTGGTGTCATTTTCTGAATTTATATAGCGGCGGCTAGCGGCTAGGTATATAAAGTCCGTAACTACCTCAAAGTTATAACTGTCTATAATGACGTTTTGTCCAAGACGTCAGTGTTGTGTGTCCTTTCTTGATGACAGCATATACTTGGTCTTGCTCTCATTTACCGCTAAGCTCATCTTTTTCGCTTCCGTCTCAATGCTCACAAATGCGCCACTGACATCACGCTTTGTTCTTCCAATAATGTCAATATCATCGGCGTATCCGAGTAACTGGACGGACTTTTGAAAGATTGTGTCTCTTGTGTTGGCGCGTGAGTTTTGCACTATTCTTTCAAGAACGATGTTGAAGAAGTCGTACGACAGCGCATCGCCTTGTCTAAAACATCGGTGAGATCTTTTCCGACCTTGATGGAGCAGCGTGCATTCTCCATCGTCATCCTGCACTAGCGGACAAGTTTGTCAGGGATGCCAAAACTAGACATTGCTCTATATAGATCGCTCCTAAAGATGCTATCTTACGCGGCTTTGAAATCGATGAAAAGGTGGTATGTGTCGATTTGTAGCTCCTGGGTTTTTTTGCAAGATCTGCCGAAATGTGAATATTTGATCGATGGTGGACTTTCCAGGTCTAAAGTCACACTGATATGGACCTATCAGGTTGTTGACGAAAGGCTTCAGACGTTCACATAATACGGCAGAAAGAATCTTATACGCAATGTTTAGGAGACTTATGCCTCTGTAGTTGGCACAGTTCAAAGGGTCTCCTTTCTTGAGAATCGGACAAACAATGCTGAGATTCCATTCATCGGGCATGCTTTCTTCCGACCATATTTTGCAGATGAGTTGGTGCAAGCTCCCAACCAAGTCATCGCCTGCCGCTTTGAATAGTTTGGCAGCAAGGCCGTCAGCTCTAGCGGCTTTGTTGGACTTGAGCTTCGATATAGCTATCTTCACTTCGTCCAGCTCGGGTGGTTGGTATTGTTGGTCTACATCGCCTTAATCGAATGGTACTATCTCTATAGCAGCGGTATTCTTTTCTTCATCGCCATTATAAAGATTGGAGAAATGTTCTTTCCATATCCTCAGCATGGACTGCGGTTCTAATACGATGTTCCCATGATTATCCCTGCAGGCTTCGGCTCGGGGATTGTATCCTTGTGATGTTTTTTTTTACTTTTTGGTAAAACTTCCGAATCTCATTCCTGCTATGGGATCCTTCTATTTCCTCGATCAAGCGCATCTCATGCTCCTTTTTTTTCTTTCTGAGAACCCGGTGTTCTTCCTTCCTCTTCTGCTTGCAGAGCTCGCGAGCAGTTGTAGTCCTTCTTTGCAGCGCCGCTTTGTATGCCTTTTGCTTTGCTGCATGTGCTTGCCGCCACTCATCGTCAAACCAGGGGTTTCGTTGCGGTGGTCGTGGAAAACCCAACACATTAGAAGCAGCATCTCTAATGGCTGCTTGGCAACGTTGCCACTGGTCCTCAATACTTGATGCTGGCGGCACAGGACTCCTTAAGAGGTTGTTAGAAACTCGATCGGAAAAGAACCTTGCGATCTCTTGTGATTGTAAACGTCCAACGTCGAACTTCCTCGCAGTACTTCCTTGTTTTGTCTTGGGTCGGGATATCCGCAGCCGAACCTTGGCTTCAACGAGGTAGTGGTCCTAGTCGATGTTAATCTCTCGGAACGTGCGGACATCCTCTTTACTTGAGAAGTCCCTTGAATCGATCGCAATGTGATCAATCTGATTTACGGTTGATTCATCAGGAGATCGCCATGTCCCTTTGTGAATATCAAGATGTTTGAACTGCGTACTGGCTACAAGAATGTCTCGTCCCACAGCGAAGTCGATCAGCCTGAAACCGTTATCGGAGGTGGTGTCGTGCAGGCTATATCTTCCGATTGTATCACCAAAGATGTCTTCTCTTCCCAGCTTGGCTTGAAATCATTCGCTAGGACTTTACCAGCATCGACATCCTCTTGCCGGAAAAGATCGTGCTTGGGAGGCCACGACGAACCACGAAACGGCAAAAAACTTCTAAAAAAGAAGATCACTTGTGCCTTCTAAGTGAATTGCCGTAGTCGCAAAACAGACAAATAAACACAAGTAACCCTTGAAATGTTAGATGTTGACAGTTACGTGCAGCGAAGCTTTTTATTGGAAATGGGCCAGCAAAATCGCAGCCGGTATTCGTAAAAAGAAGTGAAAGTTCAGTTCTTTTTTTCGGCAGTGCAGACATTAATTGAAAGCCATTTTTTGCTTATAAATTTTACAAACGGGGCATTTAATAATTTCATATTTAACTATGTTCTTAAGTTTTGGAATCTAAATCTTGGACCGGTGAAGAGTAATTTTGTAAGCAAAGTCTACATAGAGATTTGTATAAGTTCTTTCATTACACAAAAGAGTTGAGGTCGCAAGTCTTCCATTCACTCTCATTATCTCGTCTGGATTCACAGTCAAAATGATACTTTTCTTCAAAATGAATTTATTTTGACAGAGAGCTGTGTACTCATTCGGAAAATAGAGATGTTAGGTTAGAAGAGTTTTCGTATACGAGATTTCTTATTGAGAAATTTTTGAATTGCGTTTGGTAATCATTCTTGTCCATGAAGAAAGTAGTCTTATGACTCTTTGAATATCTGGAAAATGGATGGTTAAAAAAGTTTTAATAGGGCGAGCTTCTACATCGTCTTCCACGGGGATATTCGGATTAAAATTAGGCAATTCAGATAACCAATTGGGATCATGCCACCATAATTGCTTATTAAGAAGTTCACTTTAAGGCCGCCTATGATAGCATAGCCAGGGTAGAACTTTACAAAGCCATGAGAGAATTCGGCATCCCAAATAAATTGACACGACTATGTAGGTTGACCATGACCAACGTAACAAGCCAAGTAAAAATAGCCGGATTGCTATCCAGACCAATCAACATCTTTAATGGACTCCGACAAGGGGACGGTTTGGCCTGCCTCCTCTTCAACCTGGCGTTGGAGAAAGCAATCCGTGACTCTGGCACGGCAACAAGAGGGACCATCGTCAACAGGTCCAGCCAGTTACTGGCTGTATGTATTTCGATATTTCATTTCATTCTCCAACAACGGACACCTCCAAAAATTAAGGTCCTGAATTTCATATTCTTGTTCCCTTGTTCCTCATTGCATTACTTTATCAAGAGAATCCACCTTTTCCATTACAGAACTCTTTATAAACTAGATGCCGTTAGATTAAACTATTTATTCTAATAGAACGAACATTCCCAAGGACCTACCTCTATGTACTATACCAACTCATTTATTTAACCAAAAAAAAGCACAAAACTTATAACCTTACACGTACAGGAGTACCTACTGAATAACTCAAATTTAAAATTTTGAATCCCCCATGAACTGATAATGAGACCCAAGTGTAAGTACTTAAATGTGTACTTCCTAATGATGGAACTTTCAACTTATGAAACAACTCTCTACCACTCGTAGTCTTTTTCCTTTCAAATCATTCAATCCAATAAAAAACTTTAAAAAGTTCTCACGAATTTCTACAATTCCATTTAACTATTATCCTGCATAATGTGGAAGCCTAACAAAAGTACAAATTGTTAACAACTAACAGCCTTAGGCTATTTTCAAACATTTGAGCGGATGATAAAAAAATGCAACAAAGATTAAGCACCAAAAAATTAAACATTTATTGCAGTGCAAAAAGTCCGCAGGCTAGGCGCTAGGGTAGTTGAAAGTTTCTCTGTTTCGAATTCGGACATAGTTCAAAAAGTGCTTGTAAAATTTTGTAAACCTATTCCCTCTCTGACCGAACAACCCCTAGCTAACCCTTTTTGTATCAATTTTCAGTTTCGTAGTTTAAATTGAGTGAAAGTGTTATCCTTGTCGTTCCCTCAGTCCGTATGCAAAATAGAATTCCTTTCGTAATGAGAATCGAGTTCGTGGAGTAACAAGAGAGTTAATAGTGACGTGTCCTTCCTCCAGCGATGTTCAAATTGTACTAAATTTACTGAGTTCAGCAAAATTATCCTTAAACACTGCCACAGTCACAGTATAGTCTCCCCAGTTAGTACAACAAACACAATACGATACTCCCTGTGTTAACTGCTTTTGCCTTACCTCCACGCTCCACCACTGAGACATTGACAACAAGGACGACGACGACGACGAACTATACGATGTTAAGGAGCATGTGCGCCAAAATCAGTTAGAGAGACCATTTGGCGTGTATATTTAGTTACCTACGTATTTATATCCTTTGAGGAACATGATTTTATCAACCCCTCCTTGGGTGTGTGTGTATTGGAAGTCTTCGTCTTGGCCAATCATAATTGTTTGATAAGGATTCGCGATTTCGACGAATATCCTCTTGAGGAGGCTATCGATGGAAATCCTTGTTTACATTTAAGATTTTTTTCGATATTTTTTTTCGATTTTCCTGTTTTGGTTGAAAAGTGCGTAGGAATTTTTCAGATGTATATCCAAGAATCTTGAATCTTGGATACACCCAGATTTGTATTGTTGTTGTAACTACCAGCTATTTTTGTATTGCGGTAGGGTGAGAAATGTGATAAGAATGATTCGCAGATTTTTAACCATTAAAATATCTAAAGGTTTTTGGGTTATTCTGCAAGAAATGTAGCAACTTAATCAAATAGATGTGTCTTGTTCCTGGTATTTGGGAATAAAGGCAGCTTGAGATTTTCACAGCAATTACTCTAAATTGTGTAAATAATGAAGTTGGAAATGTTGGGGGCGTGTGTGAGTGCAGAAATGACAATGAAGAAAATTATTACCCAAGCCATTTCTGTGAAGAAAATAGCTGTAATTGGAAGATGATGTAGGAAATTGTGAATTCTTATTTTCAATATTATGTAAAAATGCAGATAATTTGACAAAAGTACGGATTGAGTTAACTCTGCATTTATTTGGGGAAAAAATGTATTTGATGGTTAACGTTGTTGAAAACATAGATACCTAATTTTTTTCTTAAATTTGTAAAAGATTTCAACATTTCAAAATTGTCTTCAGAAAAATTTTAGATACTTGCTTTACATTAAAGGTCCAAGTGTAAAAATACATCCAAATTTTTTAAACTGCCATGGAATTTGAATGACAAAAAACCTAGTATCCACCCAAAGCTTTGCGAGAATGTTATGTGCATCCATTTTTCATGGAACTACTATTCCCAGTGACAATAGCAACGATGTGGCATTACGCGAAATACTTTCACCAAGGAAATACTAGACGCTGTAATCACTTTACAAGAGATGGATATGGCACTTCAGAGTCTAAAAGATCGGAAAGAGGTTGGTATTCCGGTTTAGTTCTATCTATATAAAGATGAAACTGTTAATCTCAAGGAACGTCTAGTTACACTTTTTAATAAAGTAATTGAAGGCGATTTTTTTCTTGGTGAATTTCCTGATGCTATAATATTTCCAATCCACAAAAAGGGTTTTTTATTGGATGCAACAAATAATGGAGGTATTTTCTTTCTGAATGCAACACATCAAATATTTACATCAATTCTGCAAAAACGGCTTATAACGTGGATTGAGGCTCAAAACCTGTTGAAAGAGTTTCAAGCTAGCTTTAGATTAGTGATTCGGAGTGAGGCCAGGATGTAGGTACATTCCAGCCCACCTTATTCGCGTTCATAGATGATCTAATCAATTATCTTCGTAGACGAGTTGGGTTCGTTTCAAAGCATTGCTTTTTGCGGATAATGTAGTCACGTTTGCATACAACTCATGATCAGTAGGGTATACCAATATTGTCGGTTACGGAACTTAATAGTCAACATACAAAAATCTTCAGAAATGCTTCGAAAAAAAAATGCACCTTTAAAGGAGAAGATATAGAGAGTTTCAAAAAACACAAGTATTTAGGCATAATTTTCTCAAAAAAACCTGAGTATGGAGAAGCATTTCAATGAAAAACTTCAAAAGGCGAAAACTGCATTTAATATTTCGTGCAAAAGATGTTTTATTAACACTAACTTATCTCATAGTAGCAAATTTAAGGTTTTCGAAGCCGTCTCAGAGACTATTCTTCTATATGGTGCTCAGACTTGGGGATAATGATGAAGAATGATGAAGAGAATATTTTAAATAATACCAAACACGGCAAACTTCGTTATATGATTGAAACAAGATTGTCACCCCTATTTATAAAAACGTTGAAGTTACAAGCTGACTATTTACTGAACGTCTGAAAGATGTCTGTCTTGTCAGAAATGTGGTGTTCAAAGCTACAAAATACTAAAATACTGGTACAGGTACAAGTGGTTATGTCTAGCAGAAGTATGTAACATACTTGTTGCATGTTTATGAAGATGAAGCGTCTGGCTCCTTGTTCAGATCAACTTGAAGTAGGATAGGATTAATCATATTCTAAAAAAAACTACTTCCATGATTCCAATATTGTGTGTATATGATTGCAACAATGGTTAGGTTTCGAAGTGAATTACTCAGCTTGAACTTTATCCCCGATTACCACTGGAGTGGAGTATTTGCAACCTATCGGAAAGAGAAGATGTTTAAATTAATAATTCAATAAAAATCTTAAAATCTAAATCCAATCATTAAAGTTACGGAAGTGATAGACCGTTGACATACTAAGTGCTGAAGTTCATTAAACTTGGTAATTGCTAGTTGATTAAGCAAAAACATAGATCAGCCAAGTTCTGGCACTACACCCTTTTTACAGGAACAAACTCAGGCCATTTTTGACCCCTCCCTATCTTCAGTACCAATGAAGTCAGAAACTTAAAATTCCGGTAGTCAGGCACAGGCGCCTTACCAAATTTCAATTTTTAGCATAAGCGGTTCCTGAGATATAAGGCCTCAAAAATCACATAAACCGTAACTGACTGACTGACTGACAAATCATCAAAATTATGGAGCACTTCCCGACATCGTAGAATCTTGTAATTTTGCACAACGGTAGGTCTTGTCATGCAAGCAGAGGAAAGAATCGAAAATTTGAAATTTTCCATTCAGGGGGCGTGATATCCGCCCACTTTCTCCGAATTTTGGAGTACTTCCCGACATCGTATTATGGAGCACTTCCGACTGCTGTAAAACGATGAAATTCGGTGAACCGGTAGGGCTTATATTGCATATAAAGAACCAAAAATAAACACCAAGGTTTTCCTTTCAGGGGGCGTGGTATCCGCCCACTTTCTCCGAATTGGTGTTGGCTGAATGGAGCACTTCCGACTGCTGTAAAACGATGAAATTTAGTAAAGTGGCAGGGCTTAAATACCGTACTAAGAAAAAAATATAAAATTTGAGATTTTCCATTCAGGGGCGTGGTATCCGCCCACTTCCTCAGAACTGATGTAGTACAGAACTGATTGCAGTAGAACAATGAAATTTGATAGAACGATCGGGCTCAAATTGCATATAAAGGACCAAAAATAAAAATTGAGGTTTTCCATTCAGGGGGCGTGGTATCCGGCCACTTTCGAGAAAAAGTTTGATTTATATGGAGCACTTCTGACTGCTGTAGAATGATGAAGTTTGGTGGAAGGGTATAGCTTAATGTACATTCAAAGCGAAAAATAGAAAATCTAAGATTTTTCATTCGAAGTGTCTTTTTATTGTCATTTTGAAACTATACATGCATTTTGAAATTTCTCAACTTTTCTTAGAACTAGAGTGCTCGATTTGGTACTCTATGTTATGTTAACATGAATGAAAAAAGAAAACATTTGCATACCTGAAAAAAATTATGAGTTTACATAAAAAAAACTCTTAACTGTGATGTGAACTATAATAAAACCACTAATTAGGGTGTTAATTGGTGGTCTACCTTCATTTAAAAAAAGGAGTTAAAATTGCAACAAAAACATCATCGCATCCTCAACAATTATTGCTTTTTTATGGTAGGTACTAGTATTTAACATTAAAGTAGGTATGTTAGTGTTAGGTATCTTGCCAGGACAAGAAGAAACAATTGAAGCGCAAATCAAAACAACCAATAACAAAAAGAAAATGTACCAAAAAAAAAATAGGAAGCTATAAACTAAGTTGATTTTATAAGGTAGAGCCCACCCTTCTATTTTTCCGTATCTTTCGAGATTTTTACATGACAAAACATTAAAACCTTTGCAAAAAGGAGTGAGATCAGACCAAAAACATTAATGTAAAAAAAAAGAGCCAAGTTCTTCTATACAAAAACCTTTGTGTAATAAGTCAGCCGTGAAAAGTACTGAGATCTAAAAGTGCGCCAAGTTCTTACTTTATGAAGGTTTAATACCGAATATTTAAAGTAGAATAATATTGAAACAGCTACAATGTAATAAAGAAATTTTATTAATTAATGATTACTGACTAAAATTTGATGGGCTCACTTGGCAAGTTTTTTTTATGCCCAATTCGAAAGGTTTTAAAAACTTGACCAGTGAACCCATACAATTTTATTCAGTAATCATTAAATAATAAAATGTCTCTATTACATTGTAGCTTTTTCAATATTATTCTACTTTAAATATTCGGTATTAAACCTTCATGAAGTATGAACTTGGCGCACTTTTAGATCTCAGTACTTTTCACGGCTGACTTATTACACAAAAATTTTTGTATAGAAGAACTTGGCTCTTTTTTTAACATTTATGTTTTTGGTCTGATCATGTTTAAGTGATTGTACCATACAGTGTAGTTTAATTGATTTTAAGTTTGACGTGATAGGAAATAATAAATTATAAACATAAAATAAATATTATAAACACATTTATTGTGTCTACAAAAAAAAAAAATGCAAAATTACTACTTAATGTAAAGAAAGAAACTTTTCACATATTATCTTATAATAACACTAAAACTAGCTTAAGTTTCTGACAATTAAACATGAAAATCTGGAGTAAGGTTAAGCTGAAAATGCATCGGTTAGTTGCCACAAATGGAATCAGAACCATAATAGCCTTCAGGGTAGTGATCATTAAGCCCAGTTCAAATTAAATCTATACCCAGTCGATGTGCAGTAACTTATAATAAAGCGAAATATTTTTTTTAAGGTTAATGAAATATTCATGTATTTTCTTTCACAAACCCTTGTAAAAGAGTGAAACTTTCGTAACGCTTCCAGGGCTCCGCGCAACATATTTTGGTCTAAGCTTGGCTTACTAAATCAAGTTTTTATTCATCAATTAAATTCGGGTAATGGTGGAAGCTCATCAACTGGTACGTCGCCTTAAAGAAATGTTGACAAAATGAAGGACTAAAATAAATTCAAGTGAAATAGAAATGTTCAATATCATCACTTCTATTAATTTGTTTTATTTTTTTTGCTAAAAAAAACTTGAAAGAGTCTTAGAAGACTCATACAGTCGATTGTTGTCTAGTTTCGATTTAATATGCATAGATCCATATTTCGGCGCCTGTCACGATTTTATAGACGTCTTTTGAAATACCACAATTGAATTTTTCAAGATTTCTTGGCCCAAACAAATCTTTTTGACATTCAAAAATGTTAATGCAATATTAGGTGAGTTTTGTTATCTACAGATCTATATGCATCTGGATTAATTTTGAACATGTATTACAAAAATGATTTGGAGTCCTGTTCTCTATCTGGATCTATTCCAAAAATTAATTCTTATTCTGGCGGGTAGATGGCTTTTTATTGTAAGGTAGTGTAAATTACAGTGCAAAGAAATAAAATGCACGACTGGTTCGCACGAACTTGTGGACTATATAAAAGATTAAGAATCTTAAAAATTAATGTTATTAAAGAAAAACTGTTTAAAAAGCACTAACACAACTTCCTTAGTGGTTGGAGCTAAAAACAAGATCCCATGTGATTCAAGCAAATATTATTTTATGCAAGAACAAAAATTATAAGTCGTTGAAGTGGTTTTTTTAAAAAAAAAAAAGCTTTTATATACATACAGAATTTTTAAGACATTTTTGAGAAAAAATTTGGTACACCAACTTAAAGTTTTTATTATTGTACGAATTAAAAATAAATTCCAAAAAAAAAAATACTGAGCCGTTTTTGAGATATCCAATTTTCCAAAAAAAAAATTGATTTTTGTTATTTAAATTTAAAAAAATATTTTTCTTAAGTCTTAAAACGCAATGTTTTTCAAACTTTTTAGAATTTTCTCTATTAAAAATTTCACTAAAATCTTTTATTCCAATAATGAGAAATTCAAAATTTAAGAAAATGGTTCTATCTTAGGTACAGTGAGTAATATTTTAATTTAAATTTTTTTTTATTAAATAATAGATCGTAAAATTTAATAAAAAAAAAAATATGAAAATTCTGGCCGCCGATTTTTTAACATTTGTATGGTGGGTAAAATTAGGTAAAATACAATTTTTTTTCTCACATCTTGTAGATTGTATTAAGAAAATTTTATTTTTCAAGTTTAAAAAACAAAAACAATTTTTCAAATATTGATTTAAAAAAAAAAAATATTTTTTTTTTTTTTCGAAAATTTCAATACACAATAATATTCAAACTTTTGGAGAGATTTAGCATTAAAAAAGCTATCCAAATCGGCTGTACGGATTACCTAGCTCCAACTAAATAAAATTTTTTGAATTTTTTTTAAATTTGTCGTACAATTTTTAGGAAAAAAAATTATTTACAAACATTTGAAAAAAATCGTATGGTAGGCGCCGATATTTTTGGTATTGACAAAAAAAAAAGTGTGGGGGGAAATAAATAAAATTGATATCTACCAAGCTTAGAGAAAATCGGCCGAGCCGCTTATGCTGAAGTCCAACATAAAGACCGACGGCCATACAGACAGACATACAAAATTTTGGAAAATCCTAGCTGAACCTAGAAGACGAAATTAGTAAATGTCTTTTCAGAATGCGCAATTTTTTGCAACCTTAGGACTATTTGCGAAGTTGTTGTCTAAGCCAAAGCCCTTGGCCCTGACCTTTTTTTAATTTCTCAATCTGATATTGCATAATATTGAACTTACCCCAAAATAATTTACACAGAACATATTATAAATGTTAAACCGACGACCATTTACAAACTCCCAATAATATTACGTGGATTTGTATACAAATGCACGGCGTTCTCTTCACAAATTAGAGGACATGTGCATTTGCTGCGTGTTTTTGAAATTCATTCATAAAATAATAAAAGCAAATCTCTCTCTCAAAGACAGCTGTTTATTTTTGCCATCAATTTCGATGAAAAACCGTAGAATTGTTGAATAACAGAAATGTATCTGCAACATTGTGGAAGGTATTCGATTTCGAACCAGATGCGAAAAGAAACTCAGAGTTATCAATGCGCGGCGCATGTTTTTGCAGAAAGGTAATTATAATGCAAAATAAATATTTCAGCTGTTCAGAAAAAGTGTCACCAACCACCACCAAGAGCAATATTTTAAAGAAGAAATTATTTAAATTTTATTTGAAATAGTTTAAATGTGTACATTTGCATTGAACTTATAGATAATATTCTGTGCTGATAGGTAAACCCTTGTATTTTTCTCTGCGTAGCCATTCTAGTTTTAATACGATATTTAAATCAACAATCTTAATAAAATTAAATCAACAATCTTAATCACACCAAGAGAGCTTAAGAATTTATGGTGTAGATGTACATAGGTACAATAGGATCCATCAGAACCGCAATGGTCTAATAAATGGTTGTCATTATTCTTAAAAAGACTTAAAAACTATTTTATTGGCTGCATTGTACAAAAAAGGACTTTAGATATTATAACGATGGAAATGTGGCTCTATGTCTCCTTGGACAATATCATGCTTTTTCTGCATTCCAAAGTTCCGCGGAGCTTCTTATCTAATACCCATCTTAGTCTTACACGTCATTTGGCTTCTTTGCTTAGCTGCAGCTTCCATCCCATCCCATTAGCAAAAGTCTAACGCGATCAAATCGCATGATCTGATAACCTGTTCATGACTTCTCTACGTAAGATAACCATTCCCTCAAATTGGTAAGCAGGTATAGAAATAGCGACCACTGGCAGTCTAGCCCTGTGACCCAATTTGCGCTAAAGTGCGCCATTTTGATACCATAACTCGTGTGAACCTGTGGATTCTTACGGAGTCATGCGGTTTGGAATATTTAAAAAAAAAAAGAAAAAAATTTGGTGGTTTTGATGTATCTTATTGTGTGTTTGCTTTTGAACAATCATCCCGAATTTGGATTACTCACTCAACCAGACCACCACACTCATCCAATATCATCTACTCTGTGGACACTGTGACACACTGGAGCGATTGACTGATCATCCCACCCTCCGAACCGTAAGCTTCCGACAGAAATCTGAGTTCGCTAGCTAAAAAATCAAACGTATAGGGCACGGCACAAATGTAATTAAAGTTAGTCCTAGACCTAGAGCCATTTCGTCTCGTTAAGAATAGAGATCAAGTTTTTGAATCTTCAATTTCAGAAAGTTCGTCAATGTCGTCGAAAAATGCCCTTCCTAATGATTATTCTCTAAATTTGGCCAGAGCAGGGCATTTGCAGAGGAAATGCAGGACTGTTTCTATTTCCTGCTGGTCCCCACAGCTATGAAAGTGAGTGTTGTGAGGAATGGCTAACTTCGCTACATAATCTCTTATTGGCCAGTGTCCGCTACAGATAGCTAGGATCCTGGTTATGTCTTGCCTGAGTCTACATAGCAGATCAAGTATTCCGGATTTATAATTAAACTGTTTCACCTACGCTGTGAGTCCTTAAGAAAAATTGATAGAATATTGCCCTTCATAATTTTGAGCGGAATATTGACTCTTTTTGGCAAATATTGATTTTTTTTAGTTTGGGCTCCGCTTTGAAAAGTTCAAGATAATCAGCCTTCTCATCGGAATCTTGTTACGAAACCCGAAAAAAGTCAACACAGAATCCATGGTAATGAAAAATCTCAAACAAACTGCTCCAACGGACGGATTTGGTAATAGCTTTTTTCGAGATTCGTAGAAGTTTTCTACGGGCAATTCCATCGCTGATATGTCCCTATTGGAAATAATGTTAATTATTTTATAAGGGCAGCGAGGCCTCTATTAAATAAAATCAACTTTTTTAGTTGTAAGAAATCGCGCGAATTTTGTTTTAAATACTTGCAAGCATTTTTTAGGTTCCATTTCACCAATGCCTTTAACATTCTCAATAACAAAAAGGATATCAAAATTTGATTTTTTCCATGTAAATAACTTCATGTCCTTACTGCTGTGAAATGTAAGCTGTCTTTCACCATTCCAGCTGGTTATGCTATCACTCCACTAATTTAAAAATTTACATATTACTTAAATAAAATATCTATGTACATATTCGTATACATGTACAATCTTTCGACTAATATGCTTGTGTTTTTTTATTAATTTTACTGCAGTCTTGACAATCTGTTCTGTTCCATCTTCAAGTTATTAATATTTCCATTTACCTAATTACGTAGAGAAGGGGGCCAGTTCCACAGTTTCCACACAAACAGGCCGAATTTAGTGATGCGCAAAGTACCCTCACCATAACAAAACTCTGTTTCTGCTTTTAGATATACTCGTATCTACAAAAAAAAACCTTATCATAACATCGTCCTTGCTGGAAAGCAATTATTCTATGAAATGTAGTTATTCGAGGCTCACAAAAATTGTCAACTCAATTCTTAGCAAATTCAAACTTCCAAAAATATGATTTTTTTTACAAGTTAGTGTTTTTTTTTTGCAGTTAAATTTGTTTTTGTTGTTGTGTTCTTTTTTGTATCCCTACTGCAGTCATTCAGTCATAAAGTAATTTTTTCGTTATTGTTGTTGGTGTGCTTTTTTTTTTTGTTTTAATAAAAACAAATGGTAAAGTCATTTCCCTTTCGCTCTCAGAGGCGGAAATTAAAGCACAGCTCCATGCTGATGGGTATCTCATGATTTTAGAATCTAATTAACAGAGCCCTTCCCATAGTCAAAGAGGTAGAGTTGGATTGTCGATAGTTATAAATGGATTGTCACAGTTATTTAAATTGATTGAAAAAGAAAATAATGAAATATTATCGAAAAGAGAAAAGCAAGCTAATATACTCGGCAGTGTCCACTATGGAAAGGGTTTCAATTTTGTTGGCTAAAAGATTTCTGGTTGCTGATAATTGTAGGAAGAAATTTTCAAAAGAACCTATTTTTTGGTAAAACTCAAAACCCGCATTATATCCGTTTTATATTACTGCCAAAAAATTGTCTATGAAGCAGTTGTGCTTGTATCCGATATTGAATTTCAGCTTTGCGTGTAATGAAATTTTGAAATGAAACTTGATAGAAATGATCAACTTCTCTAAACATCGTTAATCCTTGAGACTGAACTGATCCAGTTGTGCATATTCAAACAATATACATATGTACATAGGTGCAAAATTTTAAACTGCATAGTCTCAAGATTTTAGTATGATACTTCTTAACAATTTGCTACTTTTTAAGTAGATTACTAACTATCTCTTTATTTTAAACATTTTCTTACTATCATCGTGTTACGGCTATTTTAGTAAATTGCTTCTGAATACACCTAAAGTAATGGCAAAAAACTAAGTAACCAGACCTGTTTTGATGTTTGTAAATGTCAAATAGTTAAATGAAGTTAGCACGATACTAAAAAAACCAAAATAGGTATTCGATGATTTTAACTTTAATAAGAGGGTAGAGAAAGTTAAATTCAATTAAAATTTGCAAAATCGTCGTTTTAACCATACTAAACCAGCTTAGTACTAATTAGGCAAATTTATAAATTTTTAATTTTAAAATCAAGTAGATATTATACCGCGTGCCGCATTCATCAGTCAAAAATTAATTAATTATAAAGGAAGGTACTAGCGGGCTTCCTTGGGGAACACCAGATGTGTGTACATGAAAATATTTTAGAACAGGTATTAATTATCTGTACATACTAAATTTACTAATGGGACTATATTAGCTTTGTAAATAAAAACCAAATAATGTAGGCTTTCTTACAAGAGTGATGGATGGTTCATAGAGTCAAAAGCCTTGCTAAAGTATATCTATACAATGTCAACTGCAGTTAAGTTAGATTGATTAACGTATAGATATTCTAGAAACAAAGGCATGCTGTTACTGATTTGCAAGACTTTCAAAAAACTTGGGAATTGTAGAATTATTATTGCATAATTTTGTTTATTATCCTCAATGACCGTCTTATGAATTGAAACGAGTGAAGAAAGACTCAACCCATCTTTTCTTAGATGGTTTGAACCTTTCTAAACTTTTCTTAATAGGTTTTTTTGGAAAAAAGTGAGCGACAATAAATTGTTGTAGACCTATAAGTTTTCTTAACTGTCTCAAGATGAAAATCATTTTTGAGGCGCTTGTCACTTCCTCGCAAGAGGGAGTACTCTTGAAGTGCGGATCTATCCCATACCTGCATTGTGACAGTTCAACGCACTAACCATTATGCCAGAATTATTCCGGAGAGCTAAAATTGTTTCACTACCACATTCCCTTAAAATAATTTAGAAATAAATATGTCCTTAACTTGGAATGATTTAAATTTTTCACCCCCAGTTTCAGAAGAGTTTAAATTTGAAGTTCAAATTAGACTGTGAAACCCGACGAGTTCAATTGAACATAGTTTTTCAACAGCAGACTCAGATTTGCTGATGAAATTAGAGATAAAGAGTAAGCACATTATAGAAAACAAAGTCCCATTGCCGATCATTGGTTTTGTTTTTGTTTTTTAACTGAGGTTTAAATGGCAGAATAGTGTCGTTTCTACTACGTTTTCGCCAAAAGATAATCAGAGATTTAAGGCAAGAGATTTATACTTCGTTTTCACCAAGAGATAATCCTGGATTTAATTGAATTCACCATAAATCTTCTCCAAATCTCGAAGATTTACCATACGAATTTATTTCGTAAATCTGGTAGTAGATTAGAAATGAATCTTGTTAAATCGTCATTGGATCAATTATTCGAACTGACCTAATATCCATATCGTGCTATACTATCTCGATGATTTTTCATTGTTTGGCACAATTGAAACTTTCTTTCTCTCGCTTCTACTTTATAAGAAAAATTGAAACACCATTAATATTTTGATAGATGCTGTCAAAGTTAATCTTCTTTTTAATTTTTTAGTACCACAAAAATCTCTGATTATCTTTTGATAAGCACGTATAGTATTAATTTTAACTACCAGAGTGAACTCTGTTTAAGGATTAAGTTACACCGTGAAACCAAATTATTTGTTCAACTAAAGTTTAAACCAACATTGGAGTTTTGCTTCAAGTTTCTTTAAGGGAAACTATCAGCTAAGGTTCAGTTCATTCAAATCGAATTCATTCAATATAATAGCCTATTCACGACAAAATGAGACTTTCGCAAAAAAAAAAATCTCTCAAAAAATAGTTGACATTCAAAGATATACTAAATAAACGAACCTTTTGAAAAGTTCAGCGCCTGATCAAATGTCAAACAGAAACCGATGGGATGCTTCCAAAAGAAATTAAAAACAGTTGGCAATTTGTTTTCAACAAAAATTCCAATTTAAATTTGTAAGATTTTTGGTTAACTTACTGGATCTTGGAAAGTTTTTTGGTGGATTTACATTGATCTTCGATCTGCAGATTTAAAGATATGTAAAGCGGGTCAGATATACATCAAAATACGGACGTGAGAAAGAGTGCACAGCTGGTAACTCTTTTTTACTTGCTAGCACATACGAGTATAGACGAACCAGACAAGTAGTGTTCTTTTTATTTTGACAGTTGTTAAAGAAAAATTATATGAACCTGTGAACACATCCAACAAAAATTTAAATGTCAATCCAATTACACGAAAGTGTGTAAATAATCGGTGCTTTTCGAGTATTTAAACATTTTTCACCTAAAACCCCGTTTTGAGCACATGCGATTCAGTTGAGAATTCTAATTTGAAAAAAATATTACAAAAATATAAAGCAAAGTTTATAAAAATTTAATTTTATATGTGTGTGATAGCTATATTCTTAATTTAATGCCAAAATGGATTTAAATAATTTTGAGAGGAAATCAAATCCTACAGGTTAAATTGAAACAGTGTGCCACATAACAACTTAGACTATTATACCTCACAACAGCTCACCCACATCTGTTGTATCTATCTCTATTGCGACTATTCCACACGGTGTTTGGAAAAGTCAGTGTGAGTGTTGTGGAAAATTTATTGAAAACTGGCCCATTTGGTTATTAACATCAACAAGGACTACGACGACGATGATGACGACATTTACACGTTAACAGCATGTCGAGTGCCATGGAACATATTTTTAATGGCCGATTAAAGCATTTCTTGGAGAAAGTGTGTTAATTAAAAAAGAATTTTGTATACGAAATAATTTTTTGAACAACGTAAGGAGTAACGTAATCCTTATATTCATAATTGACTTTCTCCATTTAAGTGATATTAAAAAAAAGCAAACATTTAAACCGCCCAAACCCTTCATTGCCGAAAGCAACGCACGTTTAACGATAAAAGACTTGCAAGGTATTCAATATCATTGCAATTTAATTACGAGAGAAAAAAATCGAATTACTTGATGGATTAAGGGAAGGGATGGAAGGGAAGACCTGAAGAATGTCATTGACAATTAAAAATTTAAAAGAAAAACTGAACTTTTTAAATAAAATTACGAACTTACCTATGAGATTTAATAACAAAAAAATGGGAGTAAGCTTAAAGGCCCCTCTACACGATAGGCCACCACGATGGTCTTTTAAGATCGGCCGTTGTGTAGATGGGTTAATGACGTCGAATGGCTTATGGAGTGGTACGATGGCGTTGACGTCGGTTTTTCGTCTGCTCATCAAAGAACAGTGAAGCAGTGGTGTCGGTACTATCCACACGTATGGTCCACTTCTCATTGTTAATACAAACATTGCAGCATCGTGAAGATGTGACGCAACTATTGCACTTCATGGGCCCATAGCGTAGAAGGGCCATAAGAGTAGTCACCAATGATGGAGTAAAAATAAATTAAAATATTAAACGTTAATATTTACTAAATATTTATTTAAATTAATATAAATGGTGAGTTAAACATAAAACAGCTTTTAGGATTCCTTTGGAATTGATTCTATTCAACAACCATATTCAATCAAGCATGTAGACACATCATCGAAACCAATGTTTGAAGAGAGTAGATCGCGTATTAATCGACAAATTGAAGTCCATAAAAAACTAACCAGACTAAATATTCCAGAATGTTTAAATGAACACAAAAAATATCAAAACAAAAAGAATCTCAGCTATTCAGGCAATTCAAAAACATACCTCCTCTCCCGTCCTGTCAGCTCCCTTACACTATAGCCACAGATGGATTCATGTCCGATGGTTTGTGGAAAAATTTACATAGAAAAATATTGAATTCAGAATTGCATATTCGAGAATGCTAAAGGGAGCGGGAAGGGAGTCGATTCGTTGGTTCTTCATAAAAATGCAGTGGCAATTTGTATTGAATCCTTCAAAAGTAAGGATACACAAAAATGAAGAAGGGGGGCTGATGGTCAGAAAACAGAAAAAATTGTATCATCGATATTGTCGAAATCCTTTGCATCAAGTGCATTCATGAATATTCAAAATGCTTAAATCTCGACGTGTCCGCCAATATAACACCAACCAACCAACACACAACAACGCCAAACACCAAAAGCAATCCTGGGATATTTATGTTTCCTTTCTGCTCCAATCCATCGAGATTGTGAGGAGGGGCGGGCTATTTGATTTGCATTTTTTTACGACTTCATAGATGCCCACCTCATGCCTCACTTATATGAAATTGTTAGTGCCTGTCTATTTTGGCGTTTCGTATGGGATTTGTTTGTTTGTTTAAAAAGCGTTAGTTGAGGTTTTAGATGAATAAAATCGAAAACAATCGAACTGATGTTTGTTTTTTTTTTAAATATTGATGAGGATTTTTCTTTAATTAATCAAATCAAAATTTGAATAGACAGATTTAAAACCTAAATTGTGGATACAATTTTTAAATTTTATTATTTAACAAAAAAATTAATTAATCTTTTGTCATAGGTTTGTAAATAATGTTAAGGATACCTACATACGTACGAGTACATATGAACACATACCTTGCAGTGTGACTTAATTCCAATGTAACTTTAAGGGACTTGCCTTCTGGATATGGTCTATGTTCAAAGTAAATATAATGATTCTACGGATCGGATAGGTTATATTTGAGATACGTGATAATAAAAAGCTTATAAGATACGCTTTAAGGCAATGGTAGGTCCAATTCAAGCTCTTGTAATACTTCCTTCAGCATTTTTGCTGATCAATTTTCAAAAGGAATTGGATGACATGCCAATTTATAACAAATCTGTTTATACTCGTAAAAGTACTGTTTTTTTTAACCCAAAGGCTGCCATCGCACTATGACCTAAACTATGAAATCCATTTAAAAAATGGTTTTGACGAATTTCGTTATTGCAAAAACCTAATTATTGTTTTTACTTGCGATATAGGTACTATAGGGCAAGTTCTGCATTTGGAAAAAAAATCGAACTCGAGATTTTGATCAAAGTTGACATTACGATGATAGCGAAGACGAAAAAAGTGGGTCCGACAATTCCGTCTGTCTGTCTGTATGTCTGTATGTCTGTATGTCTGTATGTCTGTATGTCTGTACCTCGAACTACAGCCTAAACTACCGGAGGTATTTTCTTCAAACTTGGTAGTTAAGGGTCTTCGGTGATTCCCTAGAGGAGAAATTGAATTTTTTTTTTTCCTCCAAAACTAAGGGTACCCCCCATACACCCGTAATGCAAAATCTTATTTATCTCGAAAACGGCGCTAACGATTTTGATAAAAAAAACTAAGTGTAATATTATGGACATGGACTACTTTTTGGTGGAAAAAAAATTTGGGGGGAAATGTTATTAGGGGTACCTGTCATAGAACGGTTTTTTTGATTTTCGAATTTCTCACCAACGGGTCTAACGATTTTAACCAAAATTTTTATGCAGGAGGTGCTTTGCATTTGAAAAAATATAAACTAAAAATTTTTTCGAAAAAATAGTTTTTGGATTTTTAAAAAAATAATACAACTTTTTTTTTGAAAATTCAATATCTTGAAAACCAATACACGATTAAATTTTTAAATTATGTTTTA
This sequence comes from Chrysotoxum bicinctum, assembly GCA_911387755.1. NCBI lineage: Eukaryota > Metazoa > Arthropoda > Insecta > Diptera > Syrphidae > Chrysotoxum > Chrysotoxum bicinctum. The sequence goes on along the minus strand of OU426989.1, from coordinate 180,577,923 downwards.
AAATGTATTTTATTAAATACTAACAATTTGCATATCAATTTTTTTTATAAAAATTTTAAGGAAAATTTGGTACACAAAAACATGTTTCAGTGTGTCTGTATGTCTGTACCTCTCACTACAGCCTAAACCCTTGGACCTATTTCTTTCAATCCCGGTAGTTAAGGGTCTTCGGTGATTCCCTAGAGGAAAAATTGAAATTTTTTTTTTAGCTCCAAAACTAAGGGTACCCCCCATACACCCGTAATGCAAAATCTTTTTTATCTCGAAAACGGCTCTAACGATTTTGATAAAAAAAATTAAGTGTGATATTATGGACATGGACTACATTTTGGTCAAACAAAATTTTGGGGCAAAATGTTATTAGGGGTACCTGCCATAGACCCGTTTTTTGATTTTCGACTTTCTCATTAACGGCTCTAAGGATTTTAACCCAACATTTTTAGCAGTAGTCCCCTTAAGTTTAAAATAATATTGTATATAAAAATATTTGAAAAAATATTTATTGGGTTTTAAAAAACAAAAAAATTTTTAAATCAATATCTTCAAAACCTATGAACGATTATATTTGAAATTATTTCTTAAAACCAATATTATTAAATACTTAAAATTCGCATCCCACATTTTTTTCTTGAAAAATTTTAGAGAAATTTCTTATATAAAAAATTTATTTAATAATAAAACGATTTTTTAAGGTTTATTTGCATAAATTCATACTTTTCCGGAAACCAGACGGCAATTTTATGCATTTGAACATTATTATCTCATTTAATCCATGTTTTATATTTATAAAATGTTTCTTAAATTCCAAAGTACTTTTACATAAGAGCAAGTTCGTACGATCCAGTCGTGCATTTTATTTTTTTTTGTAGTGCCATTTGACATAATTTTTAGTCATGCAGTGAGTCTTGGGTTCGATTTCGCTGCAAGACGCATTTTGTACTGCTTCTTGCGAGGAAGTGACAGATCCTCTAAGAGTACTCGTATCTCTAGTCAAAAAATGCTGCTCATTAGGCGTATTTGTTTGAAGTCAATTTTTCTGTAAGCTTCTGAATACACTTTATATTAACATTATATATTTTAAGAAATCAAATTTCCCTTCTTTGAATAACAGTTACTTTTGTTTAAATTATATACATACATATAACAGTAAGAATATAAAATAAAATGCACAACTGGGTCGCACGAACTTGCTCCTATGTAATAGACTAGGAATTTTAAAAACGAATGTTATTAGAGAAAACTGTTCATAAGGATAAAATTTTTTTAGTAGTAAGAGATAAAAACAGAATGTGAATTTATGCAAGAACAAAAAATATAAGTCGTTGTAGTGGTTCCTTAAAAAAATAAGCTTTTATGTACAAAATTTTTAAACATTTTTAAGAAAAAATTTTGGTACGCCAACTTTAAGTTTTTATTATTGTACGAATAAGAGTTAAATTTCCAAGAAAAATATCAAGCCGTTCTTGAGATATCGAATTTTCCAAAAAAAAACGACTTTTTTCTAAAAATTGAAAAAATATTTATTTTTTTTAAGTTTTGAAATGCAATGTTTTTTTAAACTTTCTAGGAGCTTCTTTATGAAAAATTTCATTAAAATCCATTATGTCCATAATGAGAAATTCAAAATATGAAAAAATCGTTCTATGGTACAGTCAGTAATATCTAGATTTAAAATTTTTTTTATTAAATTATAGATCGTAAAAATTAATCAAAAGAAAAAAAATTTTAGCATAATTCTCGGAACCGTTTTCGAGAAAAATACGATTTTCGAAAACCATTTTTTAACATTTGTGTGGAAGGTACCGTTAGTTTTAGATAAAACAATTTTTTTTTCTCAAATCTTGTAATATGTACATATGTAATATGTATGTAATAAATTTGAAAATTTGGAGGAGCTTTAGCATTAAAAATGGTTTAAATCGGCTGCACCATTTTCGAGAAAATCAAAAAACCAAAAAATGAACTCATTTGGGCTACCAAAAATAACAATTTTTTGGAATTTTTTTTTCAACCATTACCTTGTTTTAACTAAATGAAATTTTTCAAATTTTTTTTAAAAATTCCGTGGGACAGTTTTTGAGAAAAATATATTTATAAAATTTCAAAAAAAAACGTATGGTAGGTACCGTTATTTTTGATCTTTAGAAAAAAAGAAAAAACGTGTCGGGGGAAAAATCAATCATATCTACCAAGTTTGAAAAAAATCGGCCGAGCCGTTTAGGCTGTAGTCAAACCCACAGACAGACAGACAGAATTGCGAGACCCACTTTTTTGGACTTAGCTATCATCGTAATGTAAACTTTGATCAAAATCTCGAGTTCGATTTTTTTTTCCGAATGCATAACTTGCCTTATAGTACCTGTTTATTGAAAACAAAGCTTAAGAATTTAAAATTACAACTTGCCTGGCTGACGGTGGAATCTCAAGTGAAATTAAAGAAAGTTAAATGAAAAGGAATAGAAAATAGGATGATAGAACAGGTGGGTGGATCGTGTTTTTGATGTAAATCGTATGGGAGTTTTAATGAATGTATAGTAGATGATAGGTGATGCCAAATTTTAGGTAAATTAATTCTATAAAAATTAATTAAATTGAATATTGAATAGTACCTAAGTCGCACGTAAAAATATGAGTGATGTGCAGTATTTTTTTGAATGTTCAATTAAAGTTTTTTAAACCAAACTTTAAATTTCTATAACTTTGGTAACAGCTATTGAAATTTTGTGTACATTTGTCACTTGCATTCGCCACAAAGACCATTTAATATTTAAAAAACTAAGATCTTTACATGATTTTTAGATAAAGGTATCTACTATATTTAGAAAAGATCTTAATTTTTTAAATATTAAATGGTCCTCGTGTACACAAAATTTCATTGTATGATGTATTCATCAGCCTTGCTATTACTATCTTTTTTTTTTTTTTTTTTTATAATCTACACGCGCTCAAGGGATTATGATTACCCTTTAAATGTTTTGAACACAGCGCGGGCGTGAAGTTAAGGAAGAGAAAGAAGGATAGGAAAGATGCGTGGCACGATGTTCTGAGACTGAAGGTTGTGGTCTCAGATATTTTATCTCCAGGGATGGCGGCTGAACTAAAGCAGAGAATGCCGTGTCTTATTTATATGTCGCTTATAATTCACATTATTTTATTCGTGTTCATCCTTGTTGGGCATACTAGTTTAACTGAATTACATGTTGTTAGTGTTATGCCTGAACAACATGCAATGAGTAAACCAGCAGCCCATTGATGACAATTTTAGAATGTTTTTAATGGAATTAAAACGACGTAGACGACGGCAGGGATCGAACCTGTGATCATGAGGTTCACAGGCGAGCACACATCCATCGCGCCACGGTCACCCCCTAAACTCAACTACAGCCTAAACTCAACCGATTTTCATTCAGCTTGGCAGATATCACGCGTTTTTTTTGTTTTTTTCTTAAACAAAACTAACGGTACCTGTCATAAATTTTTTTCGAAATATAAGAAAATATTTTTCTCTTAAAACCTTTTATTAAGTAAACGGCAAGAAAATGGTAAATAAAATCCACAAAATTGTTACAAGTACCTTTCATAGAAGCATATTTTTGGTTTTCGATTTTCTCAAAATCTGGTAAACGGATTTTGATCATTTTTTTTATTCTAAAGCACCTAAACTTTTATTTGAACAAAACTTAAAGTTGGCCCACCAAATTGTTTCCTAAAAATGTCTTAAAAAATGTTAATACAAGAACCTATTTTTTTTAAAAACCTCGATTTATAATTATTCTAATGGCCGATTTCACGAAGGACTTTTAAACATTAAAACCTTAAAATGGGATTTTTGGGTTCACAAAGAGTTTTTAAATAAAACAAGCCTTAAAACAACCTTATAAACAAAATGTCTATTTTTGGTTCAATAAATTTTTAAAGTGTCATTGAAATGTCATCAGATGCAGTTAACAAGTGGACATAGCAGCTGATGTTTTTGTTTCTTATCATTTTAATTTTCAATTTTTGGAGTTACAAAAGGGATAGATAAACAAATTTTGACTTTGCATGTTAATAATAATATTTTAATTATTTGCTTTGTATTTAGAATAATAGATTGGCCGACGAGGAAGACCAACCCACAGTAATTCGGGACCTAAGACTAACCGAAATAAAACCCGTCTGTGCATTTAATCATAGTGCTTATTACTCGTACTATACGATTTTATGCCATAGAATCTTTTCAAATCTTTTATTGGCATTTCGTTTTTTTTTTTTAATTTCTAACCATTTGTTTCAGCACATAATGCTTTTTCAGTTTTTCTCATATATTTCGCTTATTAAAAATAAAACAATTTTTTTTTTTAAAGATGTGAAAATGATTCAATTTAAAAAAAAAAATCCCTTTTATATATCAGTGAAATTAAAAAGATTTAAGAGGATTTTTGACAAAAGTGCTCTATTGTACGTGTATGCTTATGAAATTGGCCATAAGTCTGTCAAATACAAGGGCAAGTTCGTGTGACCTAGAGGTGCATTTATTATTATTTTGCAATTGTTTAAATAATGGTGCCTGCCGTAAAAAAAATTGTCTCAAAAACTTTTTTGAACAGGTTCTAATTAAAAAACTAGTTTACCTATAAAAAAAGTGTGACAAAAATAGGATATTAATAGTTCTACTTAAAGAACATTTTGTTTTGATTTTGGATTTTCTCATAAATAATCTCATCGATTTTAATAAATTTTAGTAAACACTTTTAAATTGTTTAAAAATCGTGTATCAAAATTTTCAAACAAATATTATTTTTTTGGTTTCTGAAAAATTACTTTTTGCTTCGACAACCACAATAACCAAAAATATTGACACCTACCCACAATCATATAAACGTAAGATTTTTGATAAAATTTTGTCTGTGGTCTAAAATTTGTCATCCGCATGAAATAAATTTAGATTAAGCGATTATTGACATTATTATTGACACATTCTTAAAACCATAGAAAAACATTGCATATCATAAACTCAAAAAATAATTAATTGGATCTAAAAAAAAAATCGATTTTTCAATAATTTGTTTTTTTTTTAATTTGTATTTGCTCAATAATTAAAAAATTAAAATGACATAGTTCATTTTTTTCTCTAAAATGTTTTAAAAATTGTAGGCATACATATACATATGTATGTACATACAAAATTATTTAAAAATAAAAAACTGCTCTAATAATTTAAAATTTTTTGTTTGTACAAATTAGTATTTGATTAAAAAAACAAATGACATTGATTGACTATTGAGGGAGTTGTTTTAGCAGTTTGAACTTGCAGTTTGAATTTCATACTTTTGAACTTTTAACTTAAATAACATTTATGTATTTAAATTGAACATTTTTAAATTTTTAAGTCTCTTGAAAATCAGTTCTGCATTTTATTTTATAAAAACTACTTTACAGACTGATTTTATGATAATCTTTTAAAGATTCAATTTAAGATTAGGTACAATGTTTTGCACGAATATTTGAAAATAAAATAATTTTTTAGCAGGCTTTTTTAGTTCAACTTTATATTTCTATTTAATAAATTATTTCAACTTATTTTCCATTTTAAGTAATTCCACATTCAGCCCGATTTAACGGTTCTAGATTTGTTTTCTTTGGAGATACCTAAAAAGTATGCCAATAAGGCAAGAACCGTTGAAGAAGTGTTGGCGCTGGGACCTGACCTGGGAAGTCAGGTTGAACCAAACAATGGACACCATTTGAGAGATATTGGCGCAAAATTTAAAACATGTCTATTGTTAAGGTAATAGTATGAAACAACTTAACAATTTGCTAACCTTAAAGTTGTTTACTAACTCATTCTTAATTTTAGACATTTTCTAATTAATTCAATGCATAGAGAAATGAAAATTATTTCTGTTTAAGTGGAGTGATTGAATTAAATTCAATTAAAAAGTTTAAGTGACCTCAACTCCAAGGTGCGTTTCGCCCAGGTACGACAGTGGGCTCATCAGTTAGATGCTGTCGTACCCTTCTAAGACGCAAATATTGGTCGATGTTTACCGACTCTAATAAAATTTACAGCTTTAATAGAATTTGATTAAATTCAGACACCTAGAACAATATTGTCCGTGGTCAGACTATTAAATCAATACATAGAGAAATGAAAATTATTTCTGTTTAAGTGGAGTGATTGAAATAAATTCAATTAAAAAGTTTAAGTGACCTCAACTCCAAGGTGCGTTTCGCCCAATATTGTTCTAGGTGTCTGAATTTAATCAAATTCCCCTAGAACGATAAAATTCACAGTCTATTAAAGCTGTAAATTTTATTAGAGTCGGTAAACATCGACCAATATTTGCGTCTTAGAAGGGTACGACAGCATCTAACTGATGAGCCCACTGTCGTACCTGGGCGAAACGCACCTTGGAGTTGAGGTCACTTAAACTTTTTAATTGAATTTTCTAATTAATATCGTGCTAATGCAATTATCTTTATGAGCTGCTTCTGAACTCATCTACTCGTAAAACAATGGAAGTTTATGCAAAAAATCGAAGCAAACATACCTTTATTGACGTTTATAAATGTCAAAGAGTCATGTGTGAAGTTATCACGATATTAAATGTATTATTTTTGTTTTAAATGAACTTTTACTGGCTTGAGGTCATACCTTAACGACAATAAGTGCTTTTATACAAAAAATGCATAGCAATCTATTATAGAGCTTTCAAAGATCTTTTCTGAAAGTTAAGTCCTTGTTTCCAAATTAATTTATTTTCACTCATGATTGAGATATGTATCTCATTCCATTTTTTCTTATATTTTTTAACAAATTACATCATGAAATTGTTCTTTGCATTCTTGAAATTGCCTTCAAATACCTTGCATTACTTATGGGACTACCCATGGAGCCCTTATCCGTATTTTCATTGCCTCATACTCATCCCGCCTCCCAAAAAAAAAAAGAAAAAAAAAGTAAACTATTTTATTATTCTCTGATGCTTTGTTCCAATGGAACTGGTTCCAAATCATAGCTATACATAGCTCGTAGAAACATCCAATTCTCCACCACAATTTGGTCCTTAAATGTGATTGCGTTTGTGCATGAGCATTTTGTGTGGTCCGTATAGAAAGGTACTCCTACATTTATTTGGTTTATTGGTCGAATGGGAATTGCTATATCCTTTCCCTTTTTCCATTACGATTTTGATTTAATTTGATTAGAGAATTGTGTGAATGGAAATATTATTAACTTAGCTCGGTCAGAAGATGAGAGAGAGATAGAGAGTGAAATTTATTGCAGGCAATCAAATTATCACAGTAGATTTATAATATTAACTATGTATATATATAACCAGATCAGCAGGAAGTGTTGTTAATTGGTTGCTGTGTCTGATAATTTAAATGATTTTTTTTTGTACTTCAATTTAAATCAGTCAACAAAATTAATAATTGATTAAATGGAAGACTCTGTAGCATATCTACGAGTATAAAATTACGTCAATTACTTTAGAATATTAAAAAAATTAAGTTGACAAACAACCTATTTTTTATTAAAGTTCTGAATTTGAGTTCCTAACCAATTTTATATGTAAGGGAAGATCGAGTTGTTTGTGATGCACTCGTAAGATTTTTAACATTCCCCCCTCTTTGTCAGCACAACTTTAATCAGATTGAATCCCCTGACTCCACGAGTAGTCAAGCTCGTTGACTAGATTAGTGCTGGAGTGCGCCGTTTTAATGCCATAACTCGTTTGATCATTGGATAAAAATAAATTTGGAATGAATGATTTGTTGTTGACATTTCTCTACTGAATCACTTATAACGCTCCAAGTCCGACAACAGTACGACGAATGTAGTTATCTGTTTTGTCATTAGCGCATACGATCTGGTCCTTCTGGATCGTCTGCTTTTTACGCATGACATTAGGTCTTGAATTGAGGATACCATCCATATATTCAATGGACTAGATTAAGATGTGTTTTATTCATTGAATGCAAATACGTCCTTGGGTCTCTAAAGAAATTCGACGTCTCTCTTAGTAAAATAAGATCCGCAAAAAATTAAATGTATAGCAGAAAGCTAGGAGCAACATCATGAAGAAAGAAAAAATTTAATGCAAAGAAAATATTGACACCGTCTCTGTACACAATCAAATTTCAAACTTCCTTCCCACAGTAATAGGAGTTCACCAGGGATCCATTTCGGGGCCCCTTCTATTTTCGTTGTATGTAAACGAACTTTCACCAAAGATTTGGAGATGTTCTCTTCAAATGTTTGCCGATGACATCCTATTATATAAAAGTTGTACTCTCGGACTAATTGAGGACTGCGCGCAAACAATTAATAACGATCTTGCGGAAATTGGTTGGCCACAGGACAATGCACTTTACCTTAACTCATTTAAGTCCAAATGCATTGTGATTAGGAAGAAGGTCCGTAATTTAGATTATTTTCAAGTACATTTTTTAACGCCAATTACATATACATATACACCTAAGTCAAGAAATCTAGAATGTATGTTGTTTTACAGGTTGTTGACTTAGGACACCCAAATAAATGCGACCGTGGGTAGGACTTATGGAAAGCTCAGAATGTTGTTGTCAACATTCTGAGCAATATTGCACGCCCTTGAATAGGTACTCTAATGATGTTAGGAAAAACTCTAAGAGTCCCAATACTATTTATTTAACCTAGTATCATACTAAAACAGCTTTAGCATCGTACTAATTCAATTAAAATTTTGCCCCATTATTTTTTATTTTCTTATTTCTGCGATATTTTGTCCCATGTTTTCAGAAACATTAATTTCTTCAAAACAACAATAAGGTTTTAAGAACAATAAGGTTTTAAAAATTCTGTACACTCGTAGAAATTTTTAAATCGGATCTACAAATAAAACAAATCAAAAGTTCTTAACAAATAGTTTATATATTTATTTTTTATTTTAAAAATTTGTTATTTTAACAATTATGAGTTCTTTTAAAACAAAATATGATGACTGCACTCATGCAGTTGGAGTTGTGTTCATAAATATATTTGGAACAATATTCTAGGACATGGGCACCAAAACTTGATATTATGAACTCATTTTTGTACCTTGACCTACAGCCTGAACCGCTGAATCGATTTTCTTCAAACTTGGTACTTTAGGGTACCAAGTTTCTCCTACAGGAGAAATAAAAATTTTTTTCTCGCTTCAAAACTAACGATACCTTCCATACAGCCGTTAGAAAGAGTCTTATTGATTTCTAAAACGGCTTTAACGATTTTCATACAGAACAATTTAAGTGTGTACTATTGTAGGTATGGTCTTATTTTGGTCAGACAAAATTAAAAAAAAAAATGTTATTTAATTTTCTTACTAACGGCTCTACCGAGCAAAATTTTAATACGGAATCCTCTTTAAATTTGAAATATTGTATATGAAAATTTTCGAAGAAATATATATTTTTTTTTTTTTTTTAAATTCAATATCTTGAAAACGTGTAAACTAATGTTTTTTAAAACTATTTCATCCAATGTATATTATTGAATATGAACTTAAAACTGGCATATCAATTTTTAGTCCATATTTAATGCGTGATCGAATCGTGCATTTTATTTAATTTTAATTTCTATTAATTTCTTGGCATTGAATAAAATCGTAGTTTATTAGTAACAAATGTGTCATTTTGTGTTAACTTCTTTCTTAAAAAGTTTTTCTCAAGTAATTTCAAAATAGATAAATAAAAATTGAACTGACCCTAGATTAACCTGCTTATAACTTGGTAGATTTATTTCGAAGTACGAAAATTTTACATGAATCATTATTTTCAGAATATACATACATATAATTCGAAATGCACCTATGATTTTTTTACATGTGTCTTATTTGTATTCGTAAACAGATTCCATCCTAAATTTGATTCTACTAAATAACAAGGTATAGTAAAATAAAGTTTTAAAATATTGCAAATAAAAATCTGAAAAAAAAATCAATTATTATTGAAACTTTAGCCATTTAACATACATTTTCTTGAATGATGTTATTTTATCAATAAACCATTACCATATTGCTTAAATGTTAAAGTTAGTCTAATTACAAGATCTGATTTCTGCAATCTACACATTGATTAACAAAAAATTAAATGAGTACACCTGGGCGTATACGTAATTTTTATAGAGGATAAAATAAATTCCTGAGTAATTTTGTTCACGGATACTTAAAATTAAAATAAATTAGAAGCCATAACGGCTTAAAGAGATTCTAAAAGCCTAGTGACTTACAACTCTCAACCATTTCTGTGTGCGTGTTTGGAGAAATGGAGTGGACCTACAATTTTCTGTCTGTTTATATTTCAAATAGAAAATATTGTCTAAGTTAGCTTCGACTATCTTTAAACTGATTTTAATGAAATTTAATTTTGAAGCAGTCTTATAGTTGTCATTTTTGTAACTTTTTTCTTTCTCTTACTGAGTCTTACACATATACTGCAAATCTAAGAAATTGCATAAATCTAAGAATTCCTATTTCCAACTGACAATAGCTCACAGTCACGAATGTAAAATTCATTGCAAGTTTCAAGCAATACGTTTAGGCACGCATGTAGATCATTAACTCCCTGCAAATGAAATAAGGAACACTCTTTTCGACATAAGAACATTATATTTCCCAATGTAGTCTCGATACACTTTATCCAGCTTTTCTCCAATTTTTGATGGTCTCAAAATAATATAATTTCTCGAGACCCTAAAAATAAGCATTTGTTTGAACAGTAACCTCTTAATTCGACCCAAATGTCTTACCCCCGATCCATTTGTTTATGCTTAGAAAATAGTTGCAAGAGACTAAATCCGGGTAATATCTATGCTAGTCGAAGGAGGTGTTCGTAACCTGAATCATTCAATTTTGCCATTGCGACTGCGGACTTATGCGCCGCCATTGCGTTGTCTTGGTGGAAAAGAACTTTTTTCTTCGCAGCCATTTCGATCGATGATCGTTTTAGCCTTTTCAAGGTAATGACATTGTTTGCTGACAAACCCACTTTGGCCTTCTTCAGTTCTGATTCACCGGGAGAAGTCCATTGGTTCGACTTATTTGTTTGGTCTCTGGAGTGTTGTGGTGAATCCATCTTTCATCCACTGTTACAAAATGTGGCAGCAAATACTCGTTTGAATTTTTCCAGAACATCGCCAAACACTTCCTTGAAGTTGTCAAATGATTACATTTGGTGCCGATTGTGAGCAAATGTGACACCCGTCTTGCGAAAAGTTTTTCAAGTCAAAATATTTATGGAAATCACTGATACATGGGATAAGCCTGTGGCCTGTTTAAGTTTGGGCATCTTCACTCGCTGATCGTTATCAAACCGTGGACCATTTCTAGTTTTGTGAACTTTATTGGGTTACCAGTGGTGAATGGTTTCAATTGATAGTGAAAAGTCCCCATCCCCATAATATTGTCAAGTTTTTGTTTGGTTTGCCTGAAGGTCTTTTTCTCGTAAAAAATAGTTTTTAATAAGCACTCGGAACTCACTACTTTTCACTTTAACGAAAATGCCCCAGGTGTTTATATAAAAAAATGGCTGCCACAACAAAACAGGGGCCAAATTACCGCATCAGTTATCGAGTAATACGTGACTGAATTATGTGACTTTGGCATTACCGCTTACGTTATCGAGCAATAAAATACTCCAATTTGACATTTTCATTCGATCACTGATGGGACTCACTCACTCGTCACTGAAGCGGTAATTCGACCCCAGTTTCACAGATATTTCTAAAAATTTGGGTGCATTCTGTTGAAAGATGCTTCTTGACAAAAAAAATTGTATTTGAGGTAGTGACACCAGTTATTTTTAAAATTATTTTTTATTTTATTTTTTAAATATACGGTTGCGAAGACTACTGCAACTGTGACGCTACTAGTAAAAGAAAGCCGGATTTAGTCTTTAACAATACTGTACGCTATATGTATATGTGACATTAGTCGTTTTGATCGCATATTTAGCTTCTCAATTCAAATCTATATTATTTCCCCTGATCATATTTTTCGGTATAGAACACTTCTCAACCATGGAGCTTATACAAAAGGATACGGTTCAGCTCCTCCAACAGATCCCAAATGCTAGTATACCCTCGCTTTTCGCGTCGGGTCTTAGAGCAACAATTTTTTGTCAATGCTACACATCTTTGGAATCTCCTTGCAAGAAATTTAGGAAGAATCAGTGTTGAAGCACAGTTTCGCAAAGAGCTTCGTAGTTCAATATGCAAGGTTTTAAATTTGTCTTCCAATTATTATAAATTCTTCCCCTGAAGTATTTCAACTGTAGCACTAGCGCTGTTCGGAATGGTTCCCAATTTACAGAGATTCGTTTTTTAGCCGTACTACACGAATGTGGATTTATTTACCCAGCTTTGTTTTTCCTCGAATTGTGATCAGAAAATCAAAACCAATCTGTATTGGAACTTTCTTTCTAATCTTCCCCACTTTCCCATAATGTTAGCACTCTGTTTTATAATATATAAAGAGTATTCATACCCCTTTGATTGGATGCAAATTATTGAAACAAAAATTAAAGCAAGCAAGCTCGTAGAGAAACTAAACCTACCTAAAACTCTCAACCATTCACAAATCATTCATTCAAAATCTGAGGAGGTATGCATGCATGCCGATCCCGAACGGCAAAGACGAATAGCTCTTTTGACGACAAGAGATACTTTTTAAATATTTAAAACTCCCTGCCAAAAGACAGTACCCCTGTTAACCTTTGAATTTCACATAAATAAGGCTCTGTCAGAAAACATATGCGCTAAAAGAAGTTGAACTGCATGAACATAAAGTTCTCCGTTTTAACCTAAAACTCTTTAAGTTGGGCTGAAACAAACAAATTTTAAAAACATACCCAAATACCTTATTAATTATAAATGCCAAAAAATGCAACAATTTCTCAGTATACAAACTTTCAAACTTCAACCATAAAACTAAGGACCATTTTTGCACACCCGAATGCTCTTTATCAAAGCTATCAAAGCAACAGCTTTAGAAGAACGAAAAAAAAAGTTAAAAAAAATCATCATTTAACTTGATAAATGGGCAGCAAAGAGCTCTTGAATTTGTTTCCCCCCTCTAGAGAAAGCTATTAAGGCTAATTCAGACGAAAAAAAAAAGATTATGTCAAGTAGATATCTTGCTGTGGTCTGCATTTTATCCTTGAAGAATGCAGTTGGTGGGATATTTTCTTTTTAAAGTGGCGAATGCAAAGAAATGACAAAAAAAAACAACATAAATGCCATGATATTCTTTAGATTCTTTCCGAACTAAGGCAACAGCCGGAGAATATTGGAGTTCGTACAAGAAAAGGAGACGTTCGCGGAAAGCCTCCTCACGATGATGAAAAAAAGTTAGTTTAGTTGGCTTAGAAGTCCGAGGGCGACAACGTTTCGCGGTTTTCTTTTTTTCTTCCGTTCAGCTGTAGCTGTGCTATTTTTGCAAGAAGAAATTTTTTTATCAACATAATTACATTCTTAATGGGTTCTTAAGCTGCCAAGGGACATAGATACTCGTAGATCCATTTTTATGCAATTTTTTGTTTGCGGTAGTAACAACTCAAGTTATAAAAGTCACAAATAAAACTTTTAAGAGGTTTGCATGTAATTGTTGGAATTACTTTGAAACGTTAAAATAAAACATATAACGACCAACTAAATGAAACATGTTTTATTCAAAAGCATTTATGTTAACGTCTTGAGTTTTCAATTGTGGTAAATCGAAACATCAAATTTCGAAAAGCATTTGAAGTCAAAAAATAAACATTAATTTTCAACAATGAATCAATCAGCGACCCAGCCGTACATTTTATTTCTTAACGAGTATTTTACCTTTTATCTCATTTCTTTTTCTCACATTAACTTTTTTTTTAAATTTCTTGTGAAACTTTCACATAATGCATTATCTATGGTGGCGCAGTTTTGCAAATGGCGTCGGTTGTCAATCATATTTGACATGTTATGAACTAGACAGCTGTAGCTGTAGTATACAAACAGACAAGCAATGGAACGCCATATTCCGCAAGAGCGTGGAATAATTGTGTTGATTTTTTTACCAATATTCAGTCGGTTGTGTTAGCGCAGCGTGAATTTCGACGTCTATTTCCTAATCGTGTTGTTATTGAAATTTACCATAATAATTATTTTTAATTTTTATATTAATTTAGTTAATCTAGTAGATTAGAAATTAATTATGTAAAATCTTCATTGGATCAATAACTTTATATGTAATTCGAATTGACCTATATCCATATAGTGCTGAGGTATCTCGATGATTTTTTATCGTTTGGCACGACTGAAACTTTTTTTCTCTCACTTCCACTTTATAAGAAAAATTGAAACACCAATAGCATTTTGATGGGTGCTGTCAAAGTTAATCTTTTTTTAACCTTTTAGTGAGGTGAAAACACCACATACATCCCTCGCCTTAAATCTCGGATTAACTTTTGGTGAAAACTTATTATTATTGTCATCTGCTATATGTCAATTATATTGTATTAATTAATTGACGCTTTAAGCGAGTTCATTTTCATGTTTGACAAATTCTTCTTCATGTAGAAAATGTTACTGTCCACTGTGGCGTCCCTTTTTTCGCCGCCACTTGATCAGGATTAAGAATTCATCTACAACTTGTTCCTATATTCCGGTCTGCTTAAGCCATTACCTGGCTGAACTTGGTGAAAATATACATGTACAGGTAGTTATCGCGCCAGAACTAAAATTATAATTTTAATTTGAAAAACAATATTTTTGAAATTATAATTCAAAATTAAACTTCAACTTCAACTTGAAAGACAAAATACAATTATTCATTGTCAAGTGAAACATTAAATTTGTTTGCATAATGCATTTCTGCGGATGACTATCATCGCCGTTTAGTACTTCAACTACCGCCCCGTTCTACCGTTCGACCATGGGCGGTGGCGCTGCTCTAACGCTTGCTGGATGATGGCCTATGAGCTAGAAAAACCAAATGCATAATTAAAATCCAAATAATATATTTTCGCAGGAAAAATGCTAAGTTGTTGTTATTGTTGCTCTTCGGGTTTCTGTACTTTGCAATGAATGTTTTTCTTGTTGTTGTTTCTGTTCAAATTCAAATTGGTTTTTAAATGGCCTGTAAAAAGTTTTAATGAGTTTCCAACAAGGATATTCCATGCCATACCACACTCCTTGCCCGCTCTATTCACGTACACGCTCGTCGTCATCGCATCCTGTGGTGTTCATAGGTCAAATTGGTATGAGGACTGAAACAACTGGAACAAGCCATCTGCATTTATGAATTTGTCGACGACGACCAGCGACGACGATGGACTTGTAAAACAAAATACAAAATAATAAAAATTATTGAAATTGAAAGGAAAATACAGAAAAAAGATTAAAAAAAAAATAAAAATCGTAATAAAATCAGTCAAGGAAGAATTCCCAGCATGGGGAACCCTGGAGGACATTATCGGGAAGAAGGAGAGTGTAAAGTTTACTTCTTTAAGGTGATTGCGTGAGTTGTAGATGAAGTCGAAGAAACAAATGTAATTACAAAAACTCATTATTACAATACTTTTTGTAGGATATTTTTTTTTAATAAAAAGAAAAATTATTAAAAAGAACTCATTTTGTATTTCTTATGGAAAACAAGGATATCTAAACTCATTTCAAACAGAAAAAGAAAAAGGCAGATGGCTTCTTGCAAGTAAAACTTAATTTAGTAAATTGTGATTTATGTGAAATACATTTTGTATCCCATTATATTTTTATACTCAATTAATTCCTGTAATGGCTTCTTTCGCTTGTGACCATAATAAACACTAATGTAGTAATCTACACGATACAATTCTAGAATTTCCTTCGGTTTTTAGCTAAATTTAATCGTATTATATAACATTCTCTAACATTCTCTAACTTTGCTATGTTCTTGCTTTGACAGTTCGTGATCCAACTATGGAACTCATTTCATTGAAGAAGTTTAACTGGCCACCTGGAAACCTGATTTTTATAGAAGCTGTATGGAGGACGAGAAAAACTTTATTCCTCGCATTATCTATATCTTTATATGTAAAACTTATATTACTCTATGAAGACGAATGATTGGGGCGACATCTTAAGCATAGGGATAATACTTGTTAGATTTGTATCTGGTAAATTTCATATTACTACTTGTTTTTTATCTTTCATTTTAGCGCCATCATCAGGATAGCGTTGGTAGCACAAAATCACGCTCCATGATAATACTATTGGCTATACTCTATACATATATACAAAGTCTATATGTACTTGTCCGGATCTATCACAAAGACGCAGGCTTCATCTGGAGGATTTTTTACTTCTGATTTTTACTTAAAGGTTTCCCAATGGGAAGTCCAAGGCGGCCATGTTGTTGTATCTGTCGTTAATTTTACTATTTCTTATTTTTCAGAGGCTAAAGACAAATCAATATGTTCATTCGGAGCGCATACAAATAGAGTTTCCGATTGGAAAATTCAGATTATAATCAAAAATTGATTTTTTTCGATCTGAACGGAATGCGATTTCAAATTGATTTATTTTTTTCAGTGTGTGTCTATCCCATTACTTTAAGACCTAACCGAATAATTTTAAACTGCTTCCATTTTGTATTAGAAATAATTTCCTTAGAGTTTTGGATATAACTTCAACAATTGAAATAAATTAAACAAACCTAATACTGACAGCTAAAACTTGTTTTAGTAAGTGTAAAAGGAGGGGTAAATCTACCGTAAAATTTAAACTTGGAAAATTGATTTTAAATCGAAAAATAAATAAAGTGTTTTGCCTAATGTAATGCAAAACTTTCACAAAACCGGCTTTTTTACAGATCTAAATTGAAAATAAATTGATTTATTTTACCAAAGGAAAACAACTAAATAACAACTATCGACAGAAGTCATGCCATACAAATTTATTTCATTAATTTAGTAGATTATAATTTAATCGTGTTAAATCTTCATCGACCTAATTGGTTTGCAAATCGAACTGACCTATGCACATCCATATCGTGCTGAAGTATCTCGATGACTTTTCGTCGTTTGGCACAAATGCAACTTTCTATCTCTCACTTTCACTTCAGAAGACAAAATGAAACAGCATTTGTATTTTAATGTTCAATCAATCCAAATAATACTATAATTGCACCCAAAGATAATCCGAGATCAAAGGCAAAAGATTTATTTCGCGGCACTAAACGATTAAAATGAAGATTCACTTTGACAGCACGCATCAAAATGCTAATGTTGTTTCACTTTTTCTTATAAATAAAGGGGAAGCGAGAGAAAGAATGTTGCATTTGTGCCAAACGATGAAAAATCATAGAGATACTTTAGCACAATATGGATATGGGTCAGTTCCATTATAACTTAACTTCTAACCTACTAGATTTACGACATACATTTTTGTGGTATATCTTCGAGATTTCAAAAAGATTTATGGTAAATTCACTCAAATATAGGATTATCTCTTGGATAAAACATTATATAATAAGAGTTGCGCAACGTAACGTAAGCAAATTTGAGTTGCACAACTCATAATTTGACAGACAACACAATTATACAAATATATTAAAACTATGAACTATGATGAAATTTCTGTTATATTTAAAACAAGATGTGAAGTCCTAGCCCTAAACGGTAACCATAGCTGGGCATTAACTCGTTAATCCGTTAATCGTTAATTAACGAAGTTAAAATTTTGATTAACGGATTAACTTTTAAGTTAACTTTCAAAAATGTTAACGGACACGTTAAATCCGTTAATCCACGTTAAGTCCGTTAATCGTTAATCCAATGCCTACTATTTACCGCGCGGCGCGAAAAACAGGTTCAGACAAGTATGAGACAAGTGCCGTGCGGCGCGTGCCGCGGGTGAAACAAAAACAGCTAGGTACGTATTATATTTTGACGGCGCGTGCGAGTGAGAAAACTGCGAAGAGATTCGTTTCGTTTGATCATTTCATTATGCCGGTCATCCACATCCACGCGCGATAAGTTCAACCAACTTCGTTCAACTTTTTATTCAACTCTTTCGTTGGATAAACGAATTTACGAATTTTGATCAACTCTTAAAACTTATTCCAGTGTTGAATAGCTCCGTACACCTAGTTGACCAACTTACTCAAATGTTGAGTAACCTCGTACACTAGTTGATAAACTTGTTCGATTTTGACAGAAAAAACATTTTTTCGAGGTGATCAACTGCGTTTTCGATATTGTTGCTCAACCAGTTGATGAACGAGTTGATACCTTCGTATACTTAACCAAGGATCACTCGTTGTGAAACGCGTTGAACGCACCACGATAAACAAAAAACTCAAACGTCAAACCTGAAATAATCTTAAATTTGTTCCGTATGAGTATGATTTCCTCTAAGAAAAAAAAAGTGGCTGCCGCATTAATAATATTAGAAAATGAATGACAAAGGAAGAAAAAACAGCCAAGACGATTCTGGGTAGATGATTTTTTCTTGAGTCGCGAAGAAAATTGTTTTTTTTTCAATGAAATATATGAGAAATTAAAATCGATTGATCCCACCGCGCCCGTGAATTCGAATTCAAAGTTTAAGCAATTGCATTTTCGAGGAAATTTGAGACCAAGCCAATTCCCTGGCATCTATATTTTTATAAGAGGGGCTCTCGCACAATTCGTTGAGCAACAGCAAACTACTAGATCCAACCCGTTGGTTGAACAGAATTGAAGGCACCGTACATTAGAGTTGAATGCGTTGAATTCGAAATTTGTGTGTTGATCGCCTAGTGGACGACCGGCATTACTTAGCGCCGGTGCTCAGAGTAAAAAAATATTAAAAAAATGCAATTTTTATCACATGTTAACGGATTAACGATTAACGTTAACTTGCGTTAATTCTTCCGAAATTTAACGCTTTAACGTTTAACGAAGCTAACTTTTTTAGTAACGGATTAACGATTAACGAAGTTAACTGTTTGATTAACGATGCCCAGCTATGACGGTAACCCATATAACGGTAGCTTCAACCAATTTTGCTCGCTCTGTAACCTAAACTCAAAAGATGATTGCTTCCATATTATTAGTATATGCCCCATCTTTAGGTCACAAAGGCTTAATTACTTCGGAAAACCTGCCCTATCAATGCAAGATACAATTAAACTTTTAAATGAGTGTGATTGGAAAACCCTATCCAATTATATAAAATCAATAAACAAATACAGAATGTTATTAATTTCAGAATATGTCTAAAGATCACTATATAACTCTAATTTATTAAAAATTTATTTTATTTCAAATTTAAAATTTAAACTATTTGGTCAATCAGGCTGACGGCTAAGCCATAGCTCTTAAATTCAAATTTTGTAAAAAAAAATGTCTAATAGTTTGTTAATAAATGAATACATTACTTACTTACTTATATTAAAAATGAACAACTCTTCTTCAAAACAAATAGTTTTTCGATGAAAAAAGGAATTTAACACCATTTGTTAGGCAGATTGTGATTGTTTAAATGTTATTTTAATTATCCTAGATAGAGAAAAAGTGGTAAATTATACCTAAATCTCAAAATAAAGAGCCAGCTTCCATGTTGATAAATCATATATTCATTATTGTGCATGCGGATTCGTTTGTTCATAAGCTAAATATTATAAAATAGAAGATCGCAGAGCTCTTTTCAAAAAAGTATACTTGTGTTTTTAGTGTTCAGTTTTAAATGTTTAAACTTTTGCGTCTGTTATAATGAACTCGAGTAAATTCTTTTTTTTAACATTACTATAGAGAAAGAGTACAGAAATTACCCTTAATTGTCTCTCATAAAATTTCTTTTGATAGTTTTTTTTTTACAAATGAAAAATAAGTGTTATTTAAAGAATTGTTTGACAGTAAAAATGATCTGCACTGTATGTACATGACATAAGTTACTCTTAATGTGAATATGGGCACAAAATGGTAAAATGTATTTATTGTTTTTTGTTGGTTCATCAAATTTTAAGTGTGTTTTCTTAGAGGAGAGAACTTTGAATTGGCAACGCTGTTTTTGTTTTATGTGATTGCCGATTTGACAGCCCTACTTGCCTCGTTTTAAGGTTAGTTTGATTTGGCAATTTTAGAATTGAATCCACACGATCATTGATCGCGCCGACAGTACATTTCTTAAATAGAACGAAGAAAACACTGCTATTGGTGCGAAACTTCATTTGGAATTTTGTCAGTTACGATGCAGACTTTTGTTTAAATGGCTATCTTAATTACCTGTCTCATTTAGAGCGATAATAATTAACAAGCCACTGTCAAAATACCATTACATCACAAAAATGACACCGTTTGGTGCACTTTACGAACCAGTTGAATCCATATGTCTTCAAAAATGATGATGGTCAGAACGTTACAGTCAACGGTGAGCGGTACATTGACATGATTTCTCACTTATTTGCGCCTCAATTGTAAAATATTAATGTTGCAGACATTTGGCTTCGGAAAAACCACGCCACATGCGACACTTTAATTTAGATTGATGAAAGAAACATTTAACGCTGTATTTTACGAAAGAGACCTGTTACCTGGCCATCTCGTTTGTGCGATTTTACACCACTAGATGAGTGATTTGATCTAGACGTAGATGGCATTTGGCACATGATGAAAAATAAATCAGCAAAATGCATCTACATAAACCTTGTGAAATATCGCGAGATTATAGTGGAGGCCCCTTGAATGGCATACCACTGACATAACAAGTCTGAGGATTGTTCTTAGTTACGACTTCGAAACAAAAAATGATTGAAATCTATGACCTTAGCCGGGAAAATGACAATTATTCCTTAGACAATCTCCTAAAACGTTCGAGCTTAAAAGAAAGAAAATTCAGAATTTAGGTTTTAGTTAAAGGTTCATCCCGACAGACACTAACATCGAGTTTTCCTATATTCTTGATTATAATCTCATAATAAATATACGTCAGGGCTTATTTAACTTCTAGAACCAATATCTATCACAATCTAATAACATTATCCTCTTTTCTTCACGATAGAAAAATTTAAATAGAACAAATACAAAAAAGAGGAAAAGTGAACAAATTATAATTTCCGGTTATTTAAAACACGCAATAGCGTTAAATATCCTTTTTTTTTGAAATAAACACCCAGGGACTTAAATAAATTACCTTTCTAAAGGGATTTAAAAAGAAAAAAGATTCCTACCTGTTATTTTGCTTGCATCCACCACAGTTTAGTTAAGAACGGGGCAGGCGGGTGGGTGGTATTAATTTTCCTTTCATTTTTGTTCATTTAATTTTCACCTCCCCATGTTTTTTTTTTTTAACCCAACTATTTGTTCCTTAAACGGTAGGGCGTGCATTACATTACATAGGTTGATGACTGACGACGACAACAAAGACGACAAGGACGACGGAAGCGAAGACATCTTTGAAGGAGCGGAAATTCTTCAGAAAAAATCCTGTGAACGTTTGAACGTTGGCTGATGGTGGTGATATTGGAAAGTGAATAGGAGTGAAACAAAAAAAAAACAACAACACGAAAAGCAGGTTAACACAAAAAACGGGTTTGTTTTATCCTTTCGGCACGTCATTTGCATACAAAGTGGATTCAAATAATTTCACTGTTTTTTTCTCTTCTGCCATTTTTTGTGTGTTCTGCTTTTGCTTCCGGTTTATTTATATAGCTTCTATCGCTTTTGACTTATTAATGGCTTGATAAATGGATAAGAAGCGATAATAGCTTTTAAGTGATATTTTGCCAAGCTTATTAAAAGTAAGACAACTGAAGTTAATTTATCCCTTAAATTATAATTACCTCAGAAAAGCCATTAGATCTGAAGTATCATTTTATAAGAAGTCCTCATAAAATATCTCTTAAGTATAACCCACCTGTCAAGCAAGACTTAAATTATTGCTCATACGACTTTGCAAACTCTTTTCTAAGATCATAATTCAAAAAATATACTTCCCAAGTTATCAATGAGGCGGCACGGTATTTTATAACAAGAGCTCCTTACGTAAGCCTCATTGATTTTTCCATTAAACGATGCTATCAATTTCTATTGGGGACTTCATTGAATTCAAAAAGGAATCTTTAAATTAAAATGGAATGCATATACCTACGTACCTACCATCAGGGAGGGCATGAAGTATGCCTCTGGAACTGAACAGAACATGTGCGACCGCAAAACCAAAGAAATGGTAATCTTTTCTTTTTGGCATGATTTATGACGAATTCATAAGTCACATTCACTAATGACCGTTTTTTTCACCCAAGCCCTTCTTTAAACATTATTCAAAAATTGATTTCTTTTTAAAGAAAATTTAATGCATTTCCAATTAAAATACATTTCGTGTAAGGACAAGGGAAAAATCCATTCACAATCAGGAAAAGGATGAAAAGAAAATCCTTTGAGGCAGCTATATATGGATAAGAAAAAAAAACATCGCATGTTCAATATTCTAGTCACGTGCAAACTTGAAGTGATGTCCGACTTTTCTTAGATGGGAAACTTGAGAAAATCACGTAAACTCTTCGTCAGATTTGTATTTCTCACGATTTTAAAATAAATTCTACAAATAATGATCTTCATCCATTTGCGGTCCATTTGGCAGGGAGGTGACAATTTTTTTCTTTGCTGTGTGTTTTACTACAAAAAAAAGAAAGTTAAAGAAAGTTATTATGTAGACTGAAAGAAGTTTACTTAAAAGATGTACTTAGTTTAAGTAAAAGGGGTGTAAAAAGAGTTAAGGGGAAGGGTCAGAAGTTTGTATAATCCAAGTACCACCTCCATATGCAATGAATAGCCGGTACGTACATAAACATTATCTGAAGATTGGGTTTCAATCTTTTGGGACATTCATTTTTATTAAGGTACCCCCTTCGATCAAGGTCTCAGCAAAAGATTTCCCAACATTAAACCTACAATCAGTAAGACCTTATTTGGTCTACTTCCAAGTATTTAGAGATAGTCGAAAGTCCCCTAGTCACTAGTTTGCTGCAAAACAAATAATTCCATCCCGAAAAAAATAAGACGAACAACCCTGGTTCGTCTTTCGGGGCTGATTTAGTCAAGAAGAAAAATTATTTCAAACGTGTGAACGAGCAACAAACACATGCTCTAACTATGACATTTATATAGGTGCTAGGTAACATTAACGCCAAGAGAGCGAATCTCTTTCAGTGTAATCAAAAAGTACAGTCTAAGCTTAGTAGTATCTAGGATGGATGATGAAACGGCAAGCTGTATTACCTCACTTGAATTTCAATAGCCATCACGATGTTTTTTGTCGTTGAAACCGGTAAGAACTTTTCAACGGTCTCATGACGTAGTAAAAAGTCACAGTCTTAACCCGCTCTAGAACGGGGCAGGACATAACCCCCGAAGACATAATCCACAACTTATATTTGTGGGACGCAAATAATTTGTATATAAAACCCAAATCGAATTTTGGGCTTTTGGCTTCCCGAAGTTTGACTTAAGTACCAAAAATTCAAGTGCGGGGTTCTGTCTAAATTTGAGCTCAGAAAGTTAATTGAGTGAGACATAAAACCAAAATCGAATTTTGGACTTATATCTTACCTAAGTGAGACACAAGTCCAAAATTAAATTGGTGTTCTTATGTCCCACTTTGAGTTCAGAAAATTTATTTAGTGGGACATATCACCAAAATCGTGTTTCGAACTTATGTCTTAAGTGGGACGTAGGTCCTAAAAATATATGTTCGGGGTTTTGTTCCTTTTTGAGCTCAGAAATTTTATTAATTGAGACATAAACCCCAAATCTAATAATAGATTTATTATTATTATTATCTTTATTTTTTATAATAGATTTATGTCTTAGCTAAAAGGGACATCAGTCCCAAAATAATATGGAGGTTATATCCCACTTTGATTTCCAAAAGTTAATTAAAGTGGGAAATAATACCCAAATCGAGCATTATACGTACTTATGTCTTAAGTGGGACATAAAACCCAAAAATTTAAATTCGAGGTTATGTCTTGCTTTGAGCTTAGAAAGTTTATACTCAACAGTTCAAAGTGACACAAGTCTAAATTGGCCTTATAATTGGAAAAGTTAAAAATGGGTTGCAGTCCTGGAAACGCAGAACTTTTTTTTTAGTCGAAATACATTTTCTAAATAATATCTCCAACAGTTTGGGATTTATGTCACATTCAAGCAAAATATTGTTGCGAACAGAGCTTTATACTCCTACAGCGCCATCTGTTGGAAAATTGCATATCTACTTTATGGAAGAAACAAAAAGCTCTTTTCCAATGTCAAATGTATTTCCCCTTATTCCAACCATCTATAGAACATTCCAAGACGAGAACCTTCGAGAACAACTAATTTGAGTATATGAGGGAGTGTTCACAGTGAGCGGAACACAGTTGATTTTTGACTATGAATGTGTGCAAAAGGTTTGCTTATTGGATTGTAGAAAGTGTTATTAAACAAGTGTGATTTAAATTTGAATAAAAGTATTTGAGTTGATTATAAATTGAGATCTATTGTTTAGATTTGGAAAGTGTAAGTAAAGAAGAAGTACAACAAAGAGTAATAAGTTTTATTTAACGAGCCTAGTAAAAATATTTTCAATTTGGGTTTTATGCCCACCTCAAGTGGGACAGAAGTCCCAAAAATAAAAACTAACTGTTATACTCCTTTAAGTTATATCCCTTACTAGGATCTGGTACAGGAGTAAGATTGAGATATCTCCCTGAATCATCCTCAATTACGAATGAATTTTATTATTTACCTTAGGGGTCATTCGATATATCGCCAAGTTCATAGGAAAAGTATTTCCCGAGGGTCGCTTTTATAGTCTGAGCTACTAGAGTTTGGCATAAGAAAGCCACGCCAATGAACTCGATGTGCAAAACCAAACAAAGATAGAGACCGCGTTGGCTTAAAAAACTTGTATATTTCTTTCGAACTTAGGTATTTTGCTTATCTTTTATTGTCTTACCAACCGCACCATGACGCTTATGAAAATTGACAATGATGATGAGACAAAATTTTGTTTGTAGACTTTGTCAACATTCCCTTTGACAATTACCGTAAACGGATTTTGCCTCAGGATAGCAAAGAGCATACATCCTCTTTTGTTTAAATCATCATGATGCTTCAGAAACAGAAATCAAAAACATCCCAACCATAAACCCTACCCACCATACTCAGACAAACAAACAAACATTCATTGATATTCAACCTGCTATCATTGGGTTCCTGTTTCAATTCCTTTTGTGTGCATTTGAATGTATGGAAAGACTTTGACTTTAGGACTTTTGTATAACCAAGAAAATATTGAATTCTCCCCAAAAGAAAAAAAAGAATACGATTTTACTTTTCAGATTGTCGATTGTATTAAAAAGATGGCTATGTGCCTTAAAGTCTTTAAATCAAAAATTTTAAGGACGAAGATTTGTGTTCCTAAAAAAAAAATAAAAATAATAATAAAACTTAAATGATTTCCTTGGTGTAATTAAAAAAATCTTCTGGGCTTGTCTCGCCCACTGACTCTATCTTCATTTGTAAATGAAATTGATGCACTGGACTTAAAGCTTAGACAGTGTATCCTGCGAATCCTGGCATGTAAGGGGAGATTCTAAGAAAATGAGAGAAAAAAAAAGAAATTATAAACTAAAACAAATGTGACAAGCTGAGGAAAATGCATCCACAAGTTTACGTTAGGATATATTGGGTGGTACAAATTTCCCTCCCTTTTCCTCTTTTCAGAACCATGACCAGCTACGTGTATAGAGAATAATAAACTGCGGAAGGCAGTGAGTTTGATAGGTAACCATTTTTTATGCGGGGCTACTAGCAACTATACCACCAAGCGACGACGCTTTATTACTTTTGTACTATTAAACATGAATGCTGTCAACATTGGTTCCGTTTCCATCCGGTGGGCGAATGCGGCCGGCTCGACGTTGGGCGCCACTTTTCCGTCGTCTGCTGCGTCTTTTCATCAGCTATCCTCACCGACTGGAAGCTCTGCAGTTTGCAATCTTATTGTGGCTGCTACTTGCTTAGGGAGCAGGGATGTAAGCAAGAAGCGTTTCAAATACTCGGAGTGAAGTGACTGACAGTTCAGTGTTGAGGACGGGCAAAGGACCTTCGTTCGGTTGAATCTCTGTTTATGTGATGCGAGTGATGAAGACTCATAGCCAGGAGGATTATTGTACATGTTATGGGGTACGGTGTAACGTTAGAAGATTAAACACTTGTGTGGCAGAGGGTTGGCTGTTGGCTTCCTAAACTTTGTTCACTTTTTATTCTTTGGGGTGGTAGAACAAGCTTGGAAGACTTTTGGGTTTATGTATCGTTAAGTATGTGTATATATATTATGATGTTGAGAGCGTGTGGTGTTGTAGGGATGTTGGTTTGTTTTTTTCCTCGAGAATTCTTGTGATTTATGATGGAATGTTACACAGTGAGACAATGCATATTAATTTTTTGTTTCCTTAAATGAATTATTAAAATTGAATCAAATTGAACTCAAATTTAATTTATTTATTTTTTCTGAGACAAAATCACTTTATTTTCCGGAGGTTTTATTAATAAATGGATTCTAGGAGAAAATTTACCCTAGGGCTAAAAGGGCTACAGCCCAGGGCGGCAAGGCTGCTAGGGGCGGTGCAAGGAAAAGTGCGCAAGCCGCCCCTAGCAATTGGCCAATCCTATCCTACTATCCTACTAATATTATAAATGTGAATGTTACGATGTATGGATCTTGATAAAATTTAACACACAAAAAAGTTATAGTCTAGATTACCGTATAGGCTACTTCTTTTTTATTATCAGGTGGTCGAAACACCCCAAAATTATTTATCTCTACTTCTATCTTCGCATTGCACTGAAATGTAGTACATATACATAAGTAGTTGCATTGAAATGCCATACTTTGGTGGTGCGGGCCCAGAGGAGGGGCATTGTTTGATTAATTTACCTAAGCAGTATCGATACAAACACTCAAAAAAGTTTAAAAAAAAAATAAAACAAAAATAAAATTCTCCGAATTAAAAACAAAAAAAAATTGACAAATATTTGTGTGTGTTTTAATTTAAACTATTTTAAGGTAAGTTAAACTTTATGTGCCTACAGGTTTAACTACATAGGTACATTGTTATAGAATAGTTACATACGTATGTGATTTGCTCATTGTTTGTTAGTTTTTTCAAAATATCCTTCGCTTGGCTCCATTACCTTTAAGAAAATGACTTGATTGGATTTATTGGTTTGCTGTTTTGTTTTAATCCAGGTACACGTTAAATAAAAATAATTCGTACGCTTTCAACTTCTCATGTTGAACAGGAGACCAGTTGTGACAGTTCTTGGCTAAGCTAAACGTGTTTATTATTTCACACTTCATTCCTATCCTTCTTTCTCTTCATTAACTTCACGTCCGCGCTGTGTTGAAACATTTAAAGGGTAATCATAATCCCTTGAGAAAAACTTTGGCTGGATGGATCTTAATTTTTTTTTCTAAACCATCTACAAAGAGTCCCTTTTTTATTAAAAAAAATATAAAAATCCATCAAGCCGGGTTCTAGATATAAGGTCACTACAAAATCAATTAATGATACAAATTCAATTCAAGATAAAAATTTTATTCAAGATACAATATCTGATGTTGCGACTTCCTCAATAGCCTCAAGAAATTCAAATACAGCTTCTTTACTTTCTCCTCTTATGACGAGTTCTTTTGAGGTGGAAAACGATCCAGCTCTGTGGTTAGTTTTTTTTTATATATTTTTTCTCAAGAAATAGTTTCAAGCAAAATATTGAAGAATGGTGAACATGTTTTTCGAGTTTACATAATTTATTGAAAGTCACTTGGGTCTGTATTTTGTGGACCATGTCGCCTTTTTGATAGTGGTAAAGGTCAGCTTGCTTCGAGTCAAGGCTTTTGCGATTGGAAACATGCAAATGAAACATTGTTCTCAAAATGAAAACGCGTTCCAAAGCCGAAAACAGAATTGATTCCAAGTTATTTTACCAGTTAGAAGATCAAAGAAAATACTGGCGTAATGTGATGCTCAGAATCGTCGTAGATGTCAAATCCTAAGCAACCCGTGGTCCTTCTTTTCGTGGCGAGATAGATAAATTTAGATTTATACATAACGGGAATTTCATGATCGGAATTTGATCCATTTCTTTCAAAACATACACAAAGTTTCGGCAATTCAGGAAAAGGAAACACATCATATTTATCTTTTGTCACCTATGAAAAGATTATAAAAATTATGTCAGCTAGAGTCACAAAAACGATTATGGAACAGCTTCAAAGGTCTAAAGCGTTGATTCGACTCCTGACATAAGCAATGTAGACCAGCTTTCATTAATTTTAAGGTATGTTCAAGAGAACGCAGACCCGTAGAACGATTTCTGTGCTTTCTGCCAAATACAGGCCATAAAGCAGAAGACATGTTGCAGGCAATTATGTATACTTTTAAGTCATTAAAAATTTACATAGAAAATTGCAGAGGTCAATGTTATAATAATGCAAGTAACATGTCAGGGCAATATAACGGCTTACAAGCAAAAATTAAAGAAAAATGTAAGTACTCGTATGCATATATGTACATATGTTGTACCATGTATATGTTTTTACGGCATCAACAGAGCGAGCAAAGATTCTTAATTCATTTTTAATGGTTCCGAAAATGTCATATTAAAAAATTTGTCACTTACCCGTTGGTCAGCCCAAGACGATGCCTGTACGAGCTTAAACAGAGATTGGGACCAAATAATATCGGCTCTCTCTTAATGCCATTAACAATGATGCCCACCACTCACCAGAAAGCTTTAGTGAAAACTGAAGCTAGCGGTTTATTGTCCCAATTGAAGCCCCTTGAGACAGCAATATTGTATCAATTTTGGGGTTCTATACTCAAGCAATTCAATATTGTATCAACAAAATTAAAGGTGTTGATACAGACGTTGAAACTGTGTCCAGGCCTTACGAGGGACTCATATCGTTTGTGAGAGAAAAACGAGAATGCTTAGATGTTTTTGAAGAGATGGGAAAAAGCAAAACTTCTGAAAATTACAAAATGGACCAAAAAAGAATATTCAAGAGAAAAAACGAGATGATGATTGTCGCGAAGGAGAGGTTCTTTTTTGTGGTCGTGAAAATTTCAAAATAAATACATTCATTCCTATTTTCGGCCAATAATTGAGTGCACTGAAGAGAAGAAATTCATCCTATGAATCAATAACAAATGGTTTTAATTTAATGATTTTTTTTCTGTTTGTTTTTAGATAAATTTTGTTATTTTCTTATTTTTTTAAAAAAGTCTTTTATTTAAAAAAAAAAAATCTCTAAAGTGTTTAAAATTTTTTTATGTCGTTTTTATAATGTATTAGGGTCAATAAAGCTTGTTTTAGGGTCTAAGCTTGATCACATAAGTGAAGAAGCAATTCGAAAAAAATGCAACTACTCTTCAGAAATTATACCCGGTTGATCTTGGGAAAGCTTTTCAAGAAGAGTATATCTTATTTAAACATTTTCTGGAGCAAAACAACACTGAAAATATGAGTTTAAGGCAGCTTATATATAAGCCGCCTTCATATAAGAAAAAAAGAATTGAAGGAAGCATTTCCATAAATGTTAAGGTTGCTTTAAGAATATACTTGTGCATTGCAGTAACAAATTGTAGTGCAGAAAGATCGTTTTCCGTATTGAAACGAATAAAAACCTATTTAAGGTTTCGCATTAGAAGAACGCCTTAATAGTTTAGCTTTATTAAATAAAGAAGCCGAACTGACAAAAATTTAGATAAGGAATCTATTGTTAATGAATTTTGTAATCAATATACACACAGAAAATAAAATGCACGACTGCGTCGCACGAACTTGCTCTTATGTAACTGACTAGGAATTTTAAAAACGAATGTTATTAGAGAAAACTGTTCATAAGGATTAAATTATTTTTTAAATTCTTTTAGTAGTAAGAGACAAAAACATAATGCTATCCAAATATGAATTTATGCAAGAACAAAAATTATAAGTCGTTGTAGTGGTTTCTTAAAAAAAGCTTTTATGTACAAACTTTTTCAAAGCTTTTTAAGAAAAAGTTTTGGTACGACAATTGAAAGTTTTTATTATTGTTCGAATAAAAATAAAATTTGCAAAAAAAAATATTGAGCCGTTTCTGAGATATCGAATTTCCAAAAAAAAATAAAAAATAGATTTTTTTTTTCAAAAATTCAAAAATTATTTATTTTAAAGTTTTGAAATGCAATGTGTTTTAGACTTTTTAGAAGCTTCTCTATAAAAATTTTCATTAAGATCCGTTATGTGGATAATGAGAAGTTCAAAATCCGAAAAAATGGTTCTATGGTATGTACAAGCTGTAATATCTTAATTTCAATTTTTTTTTTTTTTAAATAAAGATCGTAAAAATTAAATGAAAGAAAAAAAATTTTATCAAAATTCTCGGAACCGTTTTCGAGAAAAATACGAT
The DNA here is from genome assembly GCA_911387755.1 of Chrysotoxum bicinctum. Taxonomy (NCBI): domain Eukaryota; kingdom Metazoa; phylum Arthropoda; class Insecta; order Diptera; family Syrphidae; genus Chrysotoxum; species Chrysotoxum bicinctum. The sequence continues at coordinate 180,547,481 of OU426989.1, read as the reverse complement.
TTTTGAAAACCATTTTTTTTAATTTTTTAGCATTTGTATGGTAGGTACCTTTATTTTTTGATAAAATAAATTTTTTTTCTCACATCTTGTAGATTATATTGAGAAACTTTTATTTATCAAGATTAAAAAAAATCTAGCGAGGGGTTTTCGAAATATTGAGTTTTGAAAAAAAAATTTTGAAGTTTTTTTTAAAACTTCAAAAAAAATTTTTTTGAAAATTTGAGTACACAATTCTATTCAGGTTTTTGGGGAGCCTTAACAAAAAAAAAATTATCAAAATCGGTTGTACCGTTTTCGAGAAAATCAAAAACAAAAAAAATGGTTCCATGGGGGGTACCCTCAATAACCATTTTTCTGAAATTTTTTTTCAACAAATACCTAGCTTTAATTAAATGAAATTTGTGTGTGTTTTTATTTTTAAAATCTGTTGAACAGTTTTTGAGAAAAAAAAAAGTTTATAAAATTTCGAAAAAAATTCGTATGGCAGGTACCGTTATTTTTGGTCTTAAAAAATCAAATCAAAAAACATCCGGGGGGAAAAAATTAAAACCCATATCTACCAAGTTTGAAGAAAATCGGCCGAGCCGTTTAGCTGCAATCGAACGGACAGACAGACAGACAGACAGAATTGCCAGACCCACTTTTTTAGTCTTCGCTATCATCGTAATGTCAACTTTGATCAAAATCTCGAGTTTGATTTTTTTTCCGAATGCATAACTTGCCTTATAGTACCTATAAGTCGCAAGTAAAAATTTGAAAACATGAAATACGAGTATTATGCATTTTGTGTTTTTTTTTATTATTATTATTTATTACTTTATTTTCATTGTTCTAAAGTGCGGCAAAATTTATCAGCCCGGGGCCCAAATCCTTAAATACGCCTCTGTATGTTAGGTGAAATCACAGAAACGTCTTAAAGAAAAGTTAGTAACTGGGATACGAGTTGTTAACAAACTAAAACTGAACGGATGCTATTTACTATACTGAAACTAAGTTACACCCCGACTCAATGGCCAAACAGTCTTGCTCTCTTTCAGTGCAAAAATCTAGGGACATAGCTGTCTACGTCTATATAAAAGGTGGGGTCTCCAATTAAAGATGATTTTGTGGACGTACACCACCGTGGTACGACCGATCTTCACGTATGGTTCGTGGTAGCCCACGCTAACCAAATCATATAATATCGATAATCTCAAGAAGGTTCAAAGAACTGCTAGCTTTGGCACCACACAGCCTCTAAGATTTTGCCAACCTGATGCCTTAAGTGTTTAAACTTTATCTGTATCATCTAGTTAAACTTTATGGTCACAGCAATATTACGGATAATTGTTTCCAATAGAAATTTTTTTGACTCCACCCCTCAATTAAACATCAGTAAAAATGTTAAGGTTTTTTTCTTATCCAGAAAGAACTGGGATAATTTCTACGTTTCGTGAGAAAAGAATTCGACACAACTATCTTTACTGACAACTCAAAGATGAAGTATATTGTTGCTTCAGGAATCTTTACCTAGACTCTAAATATATCTAAGTGATTAGGCAAATCGACTTTGCTAGTGTTTTTTAAGCCGAATTACTGGATATCAGGGAAGTATGCAAAGTACACAAAAATTGGTCCAGCAATGCCGGAATGAACTCGCTAGCCCGAATATTAACCTCTGTGTCACTCTTATCTGGGTTTTGAATCATAATGGCATTAAAGGGAATGAATAGGCGGACGAGCACGGATCAGCTCTTTATAACTCACTGGTGGAAAGTGTCAACATTCCGCTCGAAGTCATGAAGTGCAATTTTCTCCCAATTTTTCTTCACGAATCAAACCGTAGGTGGAGCAGTATATCTTAGTGCATTAAATGTAGAAAAATTTTGGCCCACCTATAATAAATTCCGAACACTTGATCTGATATGCAGACCCAGGCAAGACACATCCAGGATCGTAGCGGACTTTTGCCACTAGGAGGGCATGCAGAGAAGCTAGGCATTCCTCACAACACTCATTGTCATAGCTGTGGGGACAGCGGGAAAAGGAAACAATCCTTCATTTCCTCTGCAAATGCCCTGCTCGGGTCACATTAAGAGCATAATCATTAGGAAGGTAATTTTTTGACGAAAATGACGAGCTTTCGGGTATGAAGATCAAAGACTTGATCTCTTTTTTCTCAAAGCGACGAAATGACTCTAGGACGAACTTCGGTTAATTCTGTGACGTGCCCTCCGTTTGATTCTCCAGACCGCGGGCTTTTGGACTGACGACTCTTGACGGAGGTTAATGGTGCAGGGAGTTTAAACGATCACTCAATCGGGGTAGTTACTTCTTCAGCACCAGTTAATAAGCTGCCTACCTTGGCATGGTGTCGATGATTTCGAAAACGTATATTGGTCCGGTTGAGTAAGTGATCCGGATTCGGGATGATTGTACAAAAAGAAACAAACAATTAGACACATCAAAATCTACTATACCCTTTAGTTTTTTGAACGAACAAAAAAAATAGTAAAATAAATGACAAGAAATGGTGAAATTAGCAAATAAACAAAAACAACTACCTGCTCAGGAGTCAAGACCCTACTTTTATTTAAATAAAAAAAATAACACTCCCTTGGTCAATGTTAGATCAAGAACCATAGTTCCGGTCTAGCCAGCTCCAAAAACATCCCGAACTTCAGTATTAAGTCATAAAAAACCAATATTCATTTGATACTTTTAAAATAAAGGCTTGCCAATGGAAACTGACTGAACTTCCAAATTCATAAAACAAAAAAAAAATATTTTCATTGTCCTGCCATATGTGTTTTACCCGGTTGTGGTGATAAAAACCTCGCCATTATCCAGTTCGCTTGAACAGAATCATTTCATTTTTATTTATTTCGTGTTCCAATGCACTTGACGCCTCATTTATATAAATTCCTAAACGAGTAACCACTCATGAACATGAACTCTCGACATCATACTCCCCCTCCCCCACTTCGCCAACGAACAGTCTGAGTGAGTAATTCGAGTCAGTTATAGTATTTTACTTCCTCGCGCACAACATGAATTACATCAACAGTTTTATTGACCACCCCATCAAGCCCCCAATCAAAGGCTTATGGCCAAACAATTTCGAAGCAGTCAGTGGTGGGGCTGTTAGCTTTTGCTGTTGCAAAATTATTGCCAGCGGTTAATCTTCGAACCGTCAACGGACAAACACGAGACACGCGAGATGAACGACGTGTTTCTGTTTCAGACTTTTAATTTATGTTTCAATTCCAATTAGGTTAAGAAGAAGACGAAGAAGAGAAGCACAGCTAGTGGAATTTTTTGTATATGGACCACATCTCGAAGAAACATCGGAGTAATTGGCTTTCTTCAACTGAAATTGGATCCAATAAAAGTGCACAACACACATTAAAAAAAAAGTCCAACACATCTTCAAAAGCTGATTCAAATAATAAGAACGAGAAGTCATTACCACTAGGACCAAGACCATCAGCTCCTGCTCCATTCAACCAGCCTGGAGGACTGACCCCACACTCCCACAGTAGAAAACAGAATGTATCCTCTTACCGCAACAAAAAATAAAGAACCAACACAAAACAACCACCACTCCAGGCCAGGACGACATCGACATCGTCTTCAACAAGGAGCCTGCCGCTCTCATCCTTCTTGAGAAGAACAACAGCAGCAGCCATCAAGTCGATGGTTGAATTGAAGTGCTCGCCTAGCTCGTTGTGTAAATTAGTAACAACCACGTTAAAACAGGAATCTACAATTGGCTTAAGGTGGAGCTGAAGGCGGAGGCGTAGGAGGTGTGGATGGAAATGTATTGTTCTTACATAAGGACCATTAAGTTCTCACGTTTTACGATTTCATTTTCGTTGTTTGGTCCTTCGGTTGTTGGATTCCTTTGGTTTTTGGATTTTTTCTTCGATTATTTTAGGGTGGTAGAGGACTAGGGCAATATTGAATTTTGGTAAGATGTTCTATATCAATCGTTGTATTTTAAATTCATAGTTGAATGAGTTATTCCTATGTCAAATATCCTACACCAAAAACCAATGATGTTCGCCATCTTCGATTGACGCTTTTTCTGATTATTGTAACTTACATATTATGTAAAGGGTCTTTTAATAAGGACGGGTAGATGTTAAAATAGAATAAAATAAGCTGCGTGTGGTCTTATCTAAGATATTTTTTTATTTGAAAGGCCCATTTATGACATCGTTCAAATACTTGTATATCGCATGACCTTGGTGGTAAATTCACATCACCTATGCGGAAGATAACCTTACCTTCAAATCGTTCATACAGAATGTCAATAGTGGCATCCGCTGTGTGGCACGTAGCGCTGCAGTGTTAGAAACATAGGTCGCCTAAATTTATATGGTTTAATTTTGGCCACCAAAAATTATAGTTCTCATTGTTTTATAGCGATCGCCATTTATGCTGACCGCTTCACCAAACTCATTTTCGAAAAAGTACGAACCAATTACGCCGCCGCGCCGCGCACCGGCCAAAAATTCACACCAAACGGTAACTTTTTGTATAAGTTGGTGTCGTCCTATACACGGCAATTTTGCTTGTTAACACAGATAGCTATTCATCCAAAAGGGCGCCTCGTCGTAAAAGATGATTTTTCGGATAAAATTTTGATCTTCTTCCTAACGATCCGAAGCCCAGTCAACAAACAAACGTCGTTGTCTATAGTCACGAACTTTTAGCTCCTAGGTCAGTTGGTTCTTGTTTTGGTATAGGGTCAAGTCCTGACGCAAAATTCGTCAAGTTCAAGTCGTCGAAAAGCCGAGCTCTTCAGCACGGCATGAATCAACTGCCTTGGATTCTGCTGTACATTTTCACGAACCTCGGCGATGTTCTCTACTGATTTTACCTTCCTTTGACGTATTATTGTTCGCTGATTGATTACCGAACCGGTCGTTTTAAATTTTGCCACCAAATCTGAAGAGTTGACTGTGAAGGGCTACCACGTCTACCGTAAAATGGGCGTCGTAACGCGAGCTAACGAACACTCATTTTTATATCAACATTTTATAATTTGTTTAATTCTGGTACTTTCTAGGGTAATTTGACAAATGTCACCGAAACAAAATGGCCACCAAATACCGCCAAAATCGTGTTACTTGTGATAGTAAATTCACATCAGTAACTTTATAATAATCCACGATAGATTTGACAGATGTCACCAAAACAACATGGCCACCACAGGCAACCAAAATCTACCCGCGCCATTTGAAAACTCCTTTACTTAACGTCCTTATGCGCGAAGCAGATTAAAATAAAAACAGCACCAGCATCGTCAACAACAAACAGCACGCTGACCAGCAAACATTTCTCAAACACATTGCCACCAGCGACGTCATTTCATTTGTTTGACATTTTATATCGAAAAAAAGTTTTTCATTGTGGTGCCACTGAATATTGCAGTGGAAAAGTTGACAACACTGCACTAGCAACAGCAAATTTAGGACTTTGGCCTAACGACGCTGTTGGCGCTGCTGTTGCTGTTCTTATTTGAGAGAAGTCGTATTCAAATTGAATATGGTGAACATGACGAAAAATGCTTAGTACACCTGCTGTCTTTTTCTCTTCCGCTTCCTATTCCTCTACAGCTTCCTCTATTCCTTCTTATTTTGCTTCTCCTTCCTATAATGTCGTTTTTATTTGGCAATCCGGAAGCCTTCTGGACTCTTCTGAAAGTGTTCACTTGGGAAAAAATGACAGTTCTGATTCTGAAAAGAAGAGAAATTTGCTTCTGAATTTGAAATCAGAATCGAAACCAGAAGCACTCGCATATTCATATAAGTACTTAAACATCAAACTCAATACTCAACAGCTGTGATTTTTTGTATCCTAATTGTGTGAAGTGTATCTTTCAACAAACACTTTTTCTTGATTCCGGATTGCGACATAAGTCTTCCTCTTTCTTTTCATCTTCCACTTCCTTGCTTCTTCATTCAACAACTCACCCTTCAACACCATGATACAAGCTTTTATAATTTTAAGCTTAAGGTTTTTTAAGCTCCACAGATATCAAGTTTAACCAATATCTTTAGAGTCTTAATTGAAAATTCAAAATTTAAGGCCGCAGTTTCTTAAAGTTTGAACTACAATTAAGCTTTTTTTAGAATCAATGGTATTCAGGCTTATACATACATAAATATGTACATGTAAATTCTTTGAGAACCAGTATATAAAGTTTTAAAACTTACAGAAAAAAAAACAAACTATCCTTCAAAGGAATAATATTATGCGTCCATCCATTTAATTGCCAGAGATTTTCATAACTTAATTTAATTTCCATCATTCGATGTAATTTTCTTTCTCATTAAACTTTCATGCATCACTCCGCTCCGTGCGTCGTCGTTCTCGGCGCAGTTGTTGTTGTTCATTTTCATTGTGGTTCGTTGGAGAAGTCTACCACCATTATGTGAGAGAATTAAAGAGGACGATAAAGTTTAACATCAGACCCATCGCACTGCACACCTAGTTTTATAATGCCAGAATCCATTTGGCAGCAATAATTTTGTTTTTCACTCGGAAAAGCCCTCAAAAACACACTGAAAAATGGAAATTAAATTTAGTCGCACTGCACTGTACTATGTATGTACAAGTACATGGGTAGGGGGTTTTTTTGTGAAAAATAAAAAGTGTTGGCCTCAAAGCGGGCCTCCTTTCAAAAAGTTGGCCTAGCATACGCTTTGTTTGCACAATGGTGTTTGTTACGTATCCTTAAGGATTTGAATCATACAATTTCCGGTTGGGAAATTTGAAGAGGTGTTCAACCCGCCATGAACAAATTTCCCACGGGCATTCCTATCCTATCGCATTACCTTGAACCTACATATATGTATATGAATCCTTAGGGTTATATGTGAATTTTGAATTTCCAGGATTTAAAAATACAAGTAAATTAGGAAGGTTTAAGTGTAAGTTTACATGCAGTTGACAGAGAAATGGCCTTTCCTCAGTGTTGAGTTGATATAATGACCAATGTCTACCGCCACAAATGTTTATTGCACGAGCAATAATAATGGATGAGTGGTTGCTTAGAGCCAGGTACACACTATATGCCCACATCCTTTGTGAACCTCGAGCACAAAGTCACCAGAATCAGATAATCCTATTGTCAATTGGACAATCGGCCGAGGGGAACGTTTCTTAACTCGATTTTCGACATCAAGAGTGAACTAATATCAAAAGCAATAAATATGGAATTGAGTTATGCCCTGTGATGCAGTAAGGAGCTCAGTCCCAGTCACACAGACAGCCCTCCTCAACTACATATTACAAATTACACACGAAATGATGCGGGAAGGTGCAAACCCAAACAGTTTGGTTGAATGGCGGAGGGGGGAGGTGATGAGAATGAAGGATAAATTGTATTCGATGAAAATCCACAGTCAGAGATGTTTGTTTTTTATTTTTTTCAAAAGCTGTTACTTGGACAATTCAAGGATGCTGGGGAAGTAGATGAAATGTGTTGTGTCCTCTAATGCTTTCCACGTCCTGCGATTACGTTTGCAATATAACATTACACAAACATACACACAGCTCCATGATTGTAGCTATGAAGAAGGCAGAGGTTGTATATCGTTTGAAGTTGAGACTGGTATAAGCGGAAGGATGTGTAATTTTATTTTATTTTTATTTTTATTATGTTAGAATTTGGGATGTTGAATATAGCAGGAATTCTGGGAAACAAACCAAGAAAGATCTTGTTAACGGACACATTGGACCTTATAAATACACAGCAAAAGAAAAGTTGGAAAATTTAACAACACTAAGCAAGGGCACTCTGAAGTCCATTTCCGTATATTCACACATTTTCATTTTGCGCTAGGCTGTGTCCCGAAACGAAACGCAACCTCCACTAATCGAAACTCCTTATTAAGTGGAATAGTGATGATGCTTGTTGATAGAACCTGCGATCAAATAACACTTATGATGCCGGTCGTCCACTATGTGCGCGATAAGTTACAACCTCTTAAACTAGTGCAGCAACTTACGTAATTCACGTTGAGCAACTAAAGTTGAACAAAATGCGTTTGGAGCCCCGTACACATAATTGATCAACTTTCCCATATGTTGATTAACCCCGCACACCTAGTTGATCAACTCTTAAAACTTATTCCAGTGTTGAATAGCTCCGTATACCTAACCTAGTTCACCATTTACTCAAATGTTGAATAACCTCTTACACTAGTTGATAAACTTGTTCGATTTTTACAGAAAAAAAAGTTTTTCGAGTTGATCAACTGCGTTTTCGATATGGTTGCTCAACCAGTTGATGAACGAGTTGATACCTTCGTACACTTAACCAAGGATCATTCGTTGGGGAACGAGTTGAACGCACCACGATAAACAAAAAACTCAAACGTCAAACCTGAAATAATTTTGACTTCAGTTCGGTACAAAAATAAACTACAGTTTGCTAGAGCTGTAAAAGTAACGACAAAATGAATACCCGTATGCATACGTTACTTTAGGTATGAGTACCCGTTACAAAAATGTCGTTACTCGTTACTATCGTTACTTTAGGTATTCCAATACAATTCGTATGTATCACGTTATAGTATTAGCCATAGTATCGTTACTGTAACGAAATACGTATATCATACTTCATACGCAATATTGGTTGGTTTTATTTGAGTCAAATAAGAAGATACGATGATTGCTTCGGAAAGGTTGATACTGGGATGTACTGGAATGCAACTTTTTTTCTCAGAGATTTTTATTATGTCAGACATTTGGAAATAAAGCTTCATGTCTATTTTGTCAATTGATTGAAAAACTTCTGAAAAATCTTAATTTTTTTGGATTTTTTTTTGTCCCGGAAAATTGCGATTTTAGGGCTTTTGGAAAGCATCTAAAAAGAAATACTCTAAGTAGGTCAAAATATAGTATATTACCAATCAACCAAGGCATAAACTGTCAAATTCCATTGGAGGATGGCTGAGATCTCGATGGATTAAAAAACATCTTAAAAATCTAATTTTTTTTAACGAAAAATTGAAATTTTTTGATTTTTTTTTTGTTCAGGAAAATTGCGATTTTAGGGCTTTTGAAAAGCATCTAGAAAGAAATACTCTATATAGGTCAAAATATAGTAAGGGTATTCATGTAACGAGATAATTTTCCGCTTTGTAGAAAGATATAACTTTCCGCAGCATGTTTTCATGAACACCCCCTAAGAAATACTTGCGTAAATGTGGGAAATATTTTGTGAAATGTCAAATTAAAAGTCAGAATCCATACTTCTTTAGTTTACGAGGTTTATTTCTGCACTTTCCGCAGCAAATTTGTGAGATAATTTTATGCGATTTGCAGAAACTTTTTCCCATACAAATTTTGACAGCTCGTTTCTGCCGAGATAAAATTATCTGGTTTACGAGGTTTACGAGGGTTTTCCGCGCTTACATGAATACCCCTAGTATATTACCAATCAACCAAGGCATAAACTGTCAAATTCCATTGGAGGATGGCTGAGATCTCGATGGATTAAAAAACATCTAAAAAATCTAATTTTTTTCACCGAAAAATCGAAATTTTTTTTTTGTTCAGGAAAATTGCGATTTAAGGGCTTTTGGAAAGCATCTAGAAAGAAATACTCTAAGTAGGTCAAAATATAGTATATTACCAATCAACCAAGGCATAAACTGTCAAATTCCATTGGAGGATGGCTGAGATCTCGATGGATTAAAAAACATCTAAAAAATCTAATTTTTTTCATTGAAAAATCGAAATTTTTTTTTTTGTTCAGGAAAATTGCGATTTAAGGACTTTTGGAAAGCATCTAGAAAGAAATACTCTAAGTAGGTCAAAATATAGTATATTACCAATCAACCAAGCCATAAACTGTCAAATTCCATTGGAGGATGGCTGAGATCTCGATGGATTAAAAAACATCTACAAAATCTGAATTTTTTTTAACGAAAAATCGATTTTTTTTGCTCATGAAAATTGTGCAGAAAATATGAACGTCCAACGCGAGCTCATCCTGTGTGTATGCTTTACGCATATTCCGTATGTCGTACCTGTGGATACTGAATTTGTACCAAAACAAAAGTAACGACGTCGTGCGAGTAACGACATCGTGCGAGTAACGACATCGTACGAGTAACGACTCCGATTTGTGTGTATACTTTTCGCATTCCGTATGTGGTATCTCGTATGTGGTACCTGCGTGCGTTATTAGATACTGAATGTGTGCCAAAAAAAAAGTAACGACATCGTGCGAGTAACGACTCTTATTTGTGAGTAACGTTTCGTTACTTGGTATTTCATTGAATACCCGTTACTCAGTAACGAATACATACGATTCGCTACAGCTCTACAGTTTGCAAGTTGCAACAACTGCAAGTTCATGGCAACGCAATAGTTCAACGAAGTAGACACATTTCACTGCAAACAACGCAACGCAACACAATATTACGTCAAGAAATCCCAAAGAAAATTAAAAAGTTGATCAACGCGTTGAACAAATAATGTGCAACACATTATCTTGAAAATGTTGAGCAACGGCCAACAACTAGATCCAACCCGTTGGTTGAACAGAATTGAAGGCACCGTACATTAGAGTTGAATTCGAAATTTGTGCGTTGATCGCCTAGTGGATGACCGGCATAAGTTTTGGAAATCTTTTAACGTGTTGAGCTGGCAAGCTTGAAAACAAATCTTTGAATTGCTACCAATTTATATTTGTTTTGCGAAAAACAGATTGGCACAGCAACTTCAACAGCAACTTTGACAACCGCCTCACTCTTTTTAGAGCCAGTGGTTTTAAATGGCTTTGATTACATTAACACCCTCAACTTCGACATCGACATCAACGTTAGACCTAAACCCTAAATTTGCTGTCGCTGTGCAAATGCTACCAACTATTAAGGTAAAATTTGTCAGTATTATCAACACTCAAATGAAAATGTGAGAACCATCTTTTTGTTTTGTCTATTTATTTTGGTTTTGACAATGAAAGAATTACTAAAAACAAATTAATTTTAGTACGACAAATTGCAATTCGTTTACATTGATGCAATTTACGTTAATTTTTATCAAATTATGTACGGCAAATTCATTTCGCATTTGAAACTACTCGTATTTTGATTATATATGCTGTCAAAAACGCTGTTCACGCGTTGTAATCTATTTCACAAGACTTTTGATGTTGAAGTTTTCGTTGCTGTTAAAGTTGCTGTTGAAGTTGCTGTGTTAATCTGTTTCTCGCATTTCGATAACCAATAACTTCTTTTGCATAGCAGAGGCAGAGTTGGGTGCATCAAAGACACTTTACTTACTTAGCAGAACCATCTCAAAACATTGCTGCAAAAGATAAGACATGTGAGAAGGAATGAAGGTGGTAACATATCAAGAAAACTTGGTGTTTAAATTGCATCCATTTTTCTTGGGAAATTGTTCTTCACTGGGTTCTTTCAAAAATCATTATTTTTGACTTAGTGATAGGGTAAATTTGGTATACCTACATATATACGATCAATAAATAGTTGGAACATAATTGGACTTAACCAACAACCTTGAGGAACAACATCACCTTTGCTTATAATATGTGATATTTTTTAGTAATAAGGAGCTTATATATAAATTAAGAAATTTTGAACTCCAAACGTTTATGGATTTAAGAAAGATTGCGTATATACCAACCACATCAAAAAAAAAAAACGTAATGTCTGCCTCGGCTTCTTACTACGGCACGGATCCGAGTAGTCCAATTTTCAATAACACTACCGTATAGATCCGGGTGCATTTGAGCGATGGCAAGTATTATTATCACCTTAAGGGCATCGGTAGATTGTGGTTTACTTGTATATAGCCCTGCGACTTCAAGAAACCCCACACGAAAAATTCGCCAAATTGAAGTCTGTGAAAGACCGAGTTCTTATGCACGGCGAGGAATCGACTGCCTAAAGTTCTGCTGTTCATTTTCATGGACCGCTGTGATGTTCTTGGCTGATCTGGCGTTCCTTTAACGTACGAGTGTTGACTGATTGATAACCAAACCGATCGTCTCAAATTTGGCCACCAAACTTTGAAGAGTCATACTCGTATATGTGAGGGACCAGCACGTCTATTGTATAATGGGCGCAACGAACGCAAAGTTTACACTAACAAACACTCATTTTTATAATAAAGTCTTATCATTTGGACGTTCTGTTCAATAGTGCAACTAGTCATGACAATTTGCGATCAGTAATTGAATAATAAATAACAGATTTGACCCTTTACTTTTTTTTCTCAAAAACTACTCCAAAGATTTTTCTGAAAAAAATTCAAGAACTTTTATTTAGTTAAAGCTAGCTAATGGTTAAAGAAAATATTCCCAAAAACTCTTATTAATGATACCTCACATAGAACCTTTTTTGTTTTCGATTTCCTTCTTAAAGGTCCTAAAATGTTTGAATGGTATTGTGTATTCAAATGTACAAAATATGGTTTGTAAAGTTTCAAAATTTGTTTTTGAAAACTCAAATATTTTTAAAACCATTGGCCTGGAACTTTTTTTTTGAAACTTGACAATTTATAGTACTTTAAAACTATCTGCAAGATGTAGGAAAATTTATTTAAAACAACGGTAACCACCATACAAATGTTCCAGGATGTTACAGTGAATAGAATTTTGATTCAAATTGTTCTGTTTCACTTATGTCGGTTTCCTTTACACAATAGGGATTTCGATCCCGGATCAATTTCTTTTATTTTAGTGTGCGTATTTCATATACAGTGATCCACAAAAGTCTACGTACAAGGAAGATATTTTTAAAAAATCGCTGTTATTCGCAAATGGAAAGTGAACTATTTTCAAAAAAGGTATTTTTCACTAAAAGAAATTTACCACGTTGTTATTTTCAACAAAAAAATAAAAAAAAAAAATATTCGTATCACAAAAAATTAATAAAAACCAAATAAACTTCTAAAATTCTTCCACAAAAGTCTGCGTACAGGTGAATATTTCTTGCATTACACACTGTTTAAGTATCGGTAAATTTGTTTTTGCATATATGATTGTTTGTTTATTTTTAATCGTTCTAAACGCGTATTGTAAATAATTGTCTTTGTTTTTTTTTAAGCAAAAAATGCCAAAAAAATAGTTAAGTTTGAGTGAGCGGCAGTTGATTATTAATCTTTACGTTAAATAAAAAAAATGCACGACTGGGTCGCACGAACTTGCTCCTATGTAAAAGACTAAGAATTTCAAAAATGAATGTTGTTCGAAAGCTCGATAAGAAAAAAAGATATGAAATTATTGCATAAATGAAAATCAAGAAAAATTGATATATAAAAAATTTAATTTATTGAATTCAAGAGAGTTTGGAAAAGCGATCTATTCACGAGGCGGTATGCTGCAAAAGTGAAAGAAGGTAGAAAGAAGAAATTGACATTTGGCTAAGTATTGATTTCAGATAATAGGAACAAAGTGAAAATAGAGTTATAATAGGTATTGCCAGTTATGTAATATTAAAGTTGAAATATAATTTGTGTTTCGGATAAATTATGTAATAGATCTTAAACATACCGCCGGGGAAGAACTACTGTTCTTAAATAAAGATACAATTCATAATTGAAATTAAATAAATGAATCAAAGATACAAAATAAAGTTTGTATATGAGCATTTCCTCTCATATAACATATACGACGAATGTTGAATGTTGGAACAGGATTTCTAGCGCCTGATACTCGCTCACGTTGTAGAAAAGATGATGAATATTGTTGAGATACTTTGATGATGTTTGAAGATGTTTATGTTGGAGTTTCGCAGTCGAATGATGATGTTGGTGTGTTGACATCGGGAAGTAGACATAACTTTGTTATGGGTCGTTTGAATTGTTTTCCATTTGCATACACAGTAACGACTCTGCATATGTCATCTGAACCTGGATGCAGTTCGACCACTCTAGCCAGTGGCCACTTTGCAGGAGGATATCTTTCATCCATGATGATGACAATATCGTTAATTTGAAGATTCCGTTTTGATTTTGTCCACTTTGGACGTTGCTGTAGACGTGACAGATACTCTTTCTGCCATCTGTCCCAAAAGTGTTGGAACATCTGTTGAATATGTTGCCATCTATTGAGTCGATGGGTTTTGATGTCTAATAGAGATGGTTCTGGAACGATGTTCGTAGGCTCTCCTATGAGAAAGTGCGCAGGAGTAAGCACGCTTAGGTCTGTTGGATCGTCAGTAAGTGGGCACAGAGGTCTGGAATTTAGAGAAGACTCAATTTGTACTAAAAGAGTATACATTTCTTCATACGTATGAATTTTGTTTAAAAGAATGCGTTTAAGATGGTACTTAACTGATTTGACTCCTGCCTCCCATAATCCACCAAAGTGTGGCGAAGCAGGAGGAATGAAGCTCCAAGAGGTACCTTCGTTTTCCATCTGGGCACGGACATCGGGTGAAAGGAGTTCAAGAAATTGGCGATTCATCCTTATGAGTTCCTTGTTGGCTCCTACAAAATTGGACCCATTGTCACTGTACAAGTGACTGCAGGCTCCTCTTCTTGAAGTAAACCGTCGGAACGCAGCCAAAAAACCTTCGGAAGTCATATCTGAGACTAGCTCAATATGAATAGCTTTCGTCACTAAGCAAATGAAGATACAGATAAAACCCTTGTAGGTCTTCGGCGATCTTCCTTTCGACAACTTAAGGTCGAAAGGACCAGCATAGTCTACACCGCTGTGTCTAAATGCTCTGCTTTCATTTACTCTTGATTTGGGGAGTGAACCCATTAATTGCGAAGTACGCTTTTTATTAAATCGAGTACAGAGAACACACTTATGAAATTCTGCTCTTGCAATATTTCTTAAATTAGTTATCCAATATTTATTTCGGATGTAGGACATTATCAATTGAGGTCCACCATGTAGAGTTTTTGAGTGCGCATCGGCAACTAAAAGTTTGGACAGGTAACAAGAACCTGATAGAATAAGTGGATATTTCGAATCTTCATCTATATTTGCAAAACGAAGACGACCACCAACGCGAAGTTGGTTATTTTTATCGATGAATGGATGTAAATCGAGAATTTTACTTTTAGAAGAAATTTCTTTTTTAGATTTAAGACATTTTATTTCGTCTGGAAATGATATAGATTGTGAAAGTGTAATAAGATGCATCAGTGTTGTTTGTATTTCATTAGCTTTTAAGCAACCACTGTAAATTTTCTTTCGGTCAGGGCGAAGTCTAAAAATATGAGATGTTACTCGAATTAAACGATTAAGTGAACTGAATCTGCTTAAGAGATTTGTAGAAAATTTGATTAACACATTAGAACATATAAATATCTTCATTCTTTGTTCTAGATCAGTATGAAATCCAGATGTATCTTGGCTGGGCCACTCAGATTTAGGACGGCAAAGCCACTGAGGACCATTCCACCAAAGCGAATGGTTTTCTAAGTCTTGCGGTTGAACTCCTCGTGAAGCACAGTCAGCTGGATTGTGTTCAGAGCTAACATGAAACCACTGATTTACGTTCGTTGTTTCTTGTATTTCGCTTACACGGTTGGCGACAAAAGTCTTCCAACGAATAGGTAGCGCATGAATCCAACCAAGGACGATAGTTGAATCGGTCCAAAAGTATGATTTTAACTGAAAAGTGTCAATTTGAGTAGCAGATAAAAACTTTTTATAAAGTTTCGCCAACAAAACTGCACCACACAACTCAAGTCGTGGTAATGAAATTTGTTTAATTGGTGCAACTTTAGTTTTTGCAGTTATGATATTGACAAAAATCTGACCGTCAGGCCTTTCAGTCCTGCAATACAGAACTGCAGAATATGCATGATTAGAGGCATCCGAAAAGCCATGAATTTCAATGGAAGAAGAATTTGTTGTACCCAGCCATCTAGGTATTTTTATTGATTGTAAAAATATTAAATGCTTTCTATAATGTTCCCATTCAGAACTTAATTTAGGAGGAAGTGGGTCATCCCATCCAATACCTTCCAACCAAAGTTGTTGAAAGTATATTTTAGCAAGAATAATGGTTGGTGCTAATAACCCAAGTGGATCGAAAAGTTTCGATGCGTCAGAAAGTAATGTTCTTTTTGAATAAATATAACATGTGGGTAGCGATACTTTGAAGAACAAATAATCATATTTTGGATTCCAAAATAAACCCAATGCTTTAACAGCTGAATCAGAATCATCAGAATCGAATGAAAACTCACAATCCTCTGGTTGTAAATCAGAGAGGAGTTCTGGACAATTCGAAGTCCATTTTCGAAGATTAAAGCCTCCGGAACTTAAAAGATCCTTAAGCTCTTTTTGAATGATTTTAGCTGAACTAATATCGTCAGCACCAGATATAATATCATCTACATAGATATCTTTCTTAAGAACCTCAGCTCCTTGAGGAAAATTTTCTGCTTCATCATTCGCTAATTGTTGCAGAACTCGAATTGAAAGATATGGAGCACAAGTTGTACCATAAGTAACTGTTTGTAATTCATACAATTGTAACGGACTGGTCGCGTCTGAACGCCATAAAATCCGCTGAAACTTTGTTTCTTCCGGATTCACAATGATTTGTCGGAACATTTTTTCAATGTCCGATGTAAAAACGAAGAGAAATGTACGCCATTTCAAAATCACTGAAGACAAATCATTTTGTAATGAAGGTCCGGGTAGAAGTTCTTGATTAAGAGAAGTTGAATTGAGTGGTTTCGAAGATCCATCGAAAACAACTCTTAATTTGGTAGTAGAACTACCTTCTTTCCATATTCCATGATGTGGTAATATGAAACCATTTTCAGTAGAAGGAAGATCAAGTAAATTGCATTTTAAGCTCATATGATTAAGGCTTATATATTCATTTATGAATTTGGAATACTCGTCTTTGAGAGTTTGATTATTTGGAAACACTTTTTGTTCTAAGTGAGTAAAACGTTTCTGAGCATTAAGCAAAGAATTTTGAAAAACAGGATAGTCTTCGTTTAAGACTTTGGATTTGAATGGAAGTTTTACTATGTATCTCCCTGTGAAGTCACGAGATATTGTATTTTGAAAGTACTCTTCACAAGCTGTTTCTTCCGGAGTAGCGATTCTGGAAACGGAAACTTCTTCAAGTTCCCAAAACTTCCGAAGTGAATTGTCAATTGCATTGACTTGTGTATGTAAAGAACTTGTATTTTGAATAGAAATGTTGTTATTTGTATTAATAGGACCAGATAATATCCAACCCAATTCTGTTCGCTGGGCCAATGGTCCGTTTTTAGGTCTGATTATACCATCAAGAATAATTTCGTAGAAAATATCTGCACCTATGAGAATATCAATATTCCCAGGCTCAGAAAAGAATGGATCAGCAAGAGTAATATTTTTAAATTCTCTTGGTAAATTAGAGGAAATTGGATATGTATTGACATAGTCACTAATGGATGACATTACTAGTGCTTTAACTAGTGTTTCAAAATTTGTATTTGTACAAGATTTTAGAAGAAACTCTACAAAACTATTGCAGACTGTTGAAATTGAAGAACCTATCCCACTGACTACGCAGTTGAAATGATGTTTTTTAAGTTTTAGACGTTGAACACATCTTTCGGTTATAAATGAAGTTTGAGATCCTTGATCTACAAGAGCTCGAATAATATGATCACCAGAAGAAGTAGAAATTATGACTTTTGCTGTAGCAAGAAGAGTTTGTGGAACTGCAATGGTTTTGGAATCAGTGCACAACAATGATTGTGTTAACGGTTTCGTTGAAGTATTAGTAGAAGTACTTTGTACATTCGAAGAGTTTTTATGTTCAATATGCATAAGAGTATGGTGCCGTTTGTTACATATTCGGCAATTGTATTTAATTTTGCACTGAGAAACAGCATGGCCTTGAACAAGGCAGTTAAGACAAAGATTATTGTTTTTAGCAAAATCAATTTTCTTGTCAGAAGAAAAAGCTTTAAACTGTGGACAAAGATATAAATATTGTGTATCTTGACAACAAATACATGATGGATTTTTAAAATTGGTACGCTTTGCAGTGTGTAAAGATTTGTAATACACTTGAGTTTTATTTGACGTTGGAGTTTTTTCTTTGCTATGCAAAGAAACCGAAACCTTGGTCTCTACAGCTTCCAAGGAACGAAAAGAATCTTCAAGAAAAGAAAAAAAATCTTCGAGTTTCGGTAACTCATTTGTTTTTGTTTTGGCACTAGAGTTTTTCTGTACCAGAAAGTTTTCCCAATTTCTACGAGAAGTTTTATCTAATTTTTGGGATATCAGAAAAATTATAAAGAGATCCCAGGATTCGGTAGAAACACCCAAGTTACTAATTGAATCTAAGCACTCTTTTGTTGTATACAAAAGTTTGCGAATTGAAGAAGCTGATTCTTTTTGCATGTCTGGTTGCTCACACAGATTTTTTAAATAAGAATCGATGATAAAACGTTTATTATCATAACGATCACAAAGCGTCTTCCATGCCGTAGCATAATTTACATTTGTGCACTTTATAGATCGAATCAGTGATTCCGCATCACCAGTTAAACATTTTTTAAGAAAGTATAGTTTTTGAGCATTAGATATATTATTTTTAATATGAATCATACTAGTGTATAAATCATGAAACGTTGACCAGTTTTCATAAGCTCCATCAAACTCTGGAAGTTTTACTTTTGGAAGATGAATGTCATTTTCTTCACGGAACGTTTGATCGAATATCGTTTGATTGACTTGACTGGAATTTACTTCCTTCGAAGCTGATGCTTCAATTAAAAGAATTTTATCTAAAATATCACCTTTTGTGTCAAGAAATTTTTGTTCAAATTTTTCATATTCAGATTCTGAAAAGTAACTAAAATCAGCTTTAGTTTTCTTAACACCTTTAAGAAGACCAAAAATCTTCAAATGGTTATTTTTATATGCTATCATATAAGCTTCGCACTGTTCTAGTCTACTACGTAAGTAGCCTAACTTTAATAAATTGTCCGCACTGGACTCGGAGAAGCTTGTTTGAAAACCATTGAAATCGGTATCACATAATCGTTGTTCTTCAATTACGGCTTTAATTTGTTCCATTTTTAAATAAATTTAAAATTAAATGAACGAAAAAATGATTTTAATTAACGTATTAACTTAAAAACCAAAACGTTATTGAATGAATCACTATGAGCGAAGGTAGCAAACCAAAATAAAGAGTAACAATTAAAGGTAGTTATCCAAAAGAAAAATGTAACTTGAATAGGTTAATGCAAAAATAAATGAAAGAAAATTAATTTAGTCAAAGCTCAAGTAAAAGAAACGAATGAAAAAAAAAAATGTTGTAGCGAAGGTAGCAAACCAAAATAAAAGAAACGAATTTAAAAATTGTTTCAGCGAAGGTAGCAAACCAAAAAGTATCGATTTATATCGTATTAAATCGAAATTATAAACACTCGATGGCAAATAATTATATTGAAAAGAGTAAACCAATTAATTTAATAAATTAAAAGAAATGCACCATTTAATTCAATTCGTATTGAATTTGAGAAAAAAATACAAGGTACTGAAGAAGAAAAAAGATAAATTCGCACGACAGCACTGTATTTTGTGAGCATTTATCTGCCCAAAAAAATGAAAAACAATAAGAGATGAAAGCGAAGAAAAAAAATAACTTTGATCCTATATGTGATAAAGCGATGCACATTTAATGCACTGAGAGAAAAAATTTATGAATATTTTTCACATTTTCTGCAACGTGAAAAGCACAAAAGAAGAAATATTATATATTTTTTTTTAATAATGATTAATTTAAATCAAATATTAATTTAATATAAAATTGATAAAAAAAATAAAATTACTATGCGCGCGCTTAGAAATAAGCCGATAATAGTACCGCATATAAAACTGTTAAGTAAATTGCGACGGTTTATATGTGCCGTTAAACAGTTAAAGTTGATATTACGGTTAATCAAAATAACATCACGCAATCACACAACTGTTTATCACAACCAATTAAATGATTAAATTACTAAACATTTTTTTTTTGTTCACTCCGTGTAATTTCGTGTTGATGTAATTTAATTAATCGCAAAACAAAGCACTTAATATGTATGTACATATATGAATAAAGGTTTTTTTTTATTATATATGAATAATGAATGATGAGGATTTGGAAAAGGCTGTGGAAGAATAGGATTAAGATTAGGATTTATTTAATTTGCCTACAAAATTAAAGAAATTTAAATTTAATTAATTTTATTTAATTTTCAACAAACCAAATTATACCAATACCGCACGCGGAATAATTAACCGTGTACTTGTGTACATAGAATAGGTATGCAGAAGGCAAAGAAAATGAAAAACTGTAAGAAAAAAAATTATATGAACGTGGAAACTATAATTTGATATAAAAATGAAAAACACTATAGTAAATTAATTGAAATTATTATTATTTATATCCGGCTCGAAGGACCAATATGTTCGAAAGCTCGATAAGAAAAAAAGATATGAAATTATTGCATAAATGAAAATCAAGAAAAATTGATATATAAAAAATTTAATTTATTGAATTCAAGAGAGTTTGGAAAAGCGATCTATTCACGAGGCGGTATGCTGCAAAAGTGAAAGAAGGTAGAAAGAAGAAATTGACATTTGGCTAAGTATTGATTTCAGATAATAGGAACAAAGTGAAAATAGAGTTATAATAGGTATTGCCAGTTATGTAATATTAAAGTTGAAATATAATTTGTGTTTCGGATAAATTATGTAATAGATCTTAAACAAATGTTATTAGAGAAACTGTTCATAAGCATAAAATTAATTTATTTTTTAAATGACTAAAAAAAACTTCTTTAGTACTCGTAGTTAAAGGTATATAGATATAGATTTATGCAAGAACAAAAATTATAAGTCTTTGTAGTGGTTTCTTAAAATATAGGGTTTTATATAAGAAAATTTTAAAACATTTTTAAGAGAAAATGTTGGTATGCCAATTTGAAGTTTTTATTATTGTATGAATAAAAATAAAATTTACAAGAAAAATATTGAGCCGTTTTCGAGATTTTGAATTTTCAAAAAACAAAAAATTGATTTTTTTTTTCAAAATTCAAAAAAATATTTTTCTCTAAGTTTTGAAATGCAATGTTTTTTATACTTTTTAAAAGCTTCTCTCTACGAAATTTCATTAAAATCCGTTGTGCTGATAATGAGAAATTAAAAAATTTAAAATATCTTGTTTTCAAAATTTGTTTTTATTAAATTACAGATATTAAAAAATAATAGAAAGAAAAAAAATTTAAGCAAAATTCTCGGAACCGTTTTCGAGAAAAATACGATTTTCGAAAACCATTTTTTAACATTTGTATGGAGGGTACCGTAATTTTTGGGTAAAAAGAAATTAATTTTCTCATATCTTGTAGGTTATTTTTCCAAACTTGTATTTATCAAGTTTTGAAAAAATCGAAAAATTTTGAAAGTTTTTTTAAAAATCCAAAAAATTTTGTTTGAAAAATTTGAATACACAATAATATTCAAACTACTGGGAAGCTATTAGCATAAAAAAAATGATCAAAATCGGTGGTACCGTTTTCGAGAAAATCAAAAACTACTCATTCTTTGGAAAAAATTTTTCAACCACTACCTAGGTTTAACTAAATTAATTTTTTTGAATTTTTTTAAAAAAATTGTTGGGACAGTTTTTAAAAAAAAAAAAAATTTTTATAAAATTTCGAAAAAAATCGTATGGCAGGTACCGTTATTTTAGGTCTTAAAAGATCAAATCAAAAAACATCCGGGGGTAAAAATTAAAACCCATATCATATGTAATCGAACAGACAGACAGACAGACAGAATTGCCAGACCCACTTTTTTCGTCTTCGCTAGCATCGTAATGTCAACTTTGATCAAAATCTCGAGTTCGATTTTTTTTACGAATGCATAACTTGCCTTATACGAGCCCAAACGCAAAATAGTTGGACTACCTATGATAAAAAAAAAACAAAAATCTTCTGATTCTTAAATTCTATCGGAAATAAAATGAATATTTTGGTATTTTTCTTAAGATATATTTATTTTGAATAGGAATAAGTAACAAAAACAAAATGACTTCAATTAAATAACGGTATAGAGCAATCTTACAAAATAAAATAACGATTTAAACATTTTTTTAAGTGCAAAATAGTTGGCCTATGGGTCTTAATTTTTATTTTACCATGGTGTTACGTCGCCTTTGGCCTTGATAACTGCTTCTATGGGTCGTGGCATTGTGTCAACTAATTTTTGACATTCTTTGTACCAAAAGACTCTCAAATATTTATGATTTTAGCTTTAAGGTCTTGAAGAGTCCGGCATGGTTATTTTCGCAGTTTTTGATTCATTTTATGCCAGCCAGTTTCAATTGGTGAAAGATCAGGGCTGCTGGAAGGCCATTCTAGTAAAGGAATAGCTTCAGCAGATAACCACGCCATTGTAGACCTTGCAGTATGACAAGAAGCTCCATGCTGTTGGAAAATATAGTCTCCATCACTAGTTTGAAGTCGTGGTATTGATCGGAAAAGCTCATTTTCCAGAATATCCTGTACTTGGCAGCATTGACAATTCCATTTACAAAATGTAAATTGTCCAAACCCCGCCCCGACATGCATCCCCATATCATTAGAGATGCTGGAAACTTGACCGTTTTTTTAAGGCAATCTTTGTGAAAAACCTCTTGAATTTCTAATGACTCGTTTTCGTTCGTCGCCCACGCAAACTTCAAACCTGGACTCATCACTCCAAATAACGGACCGCCATTGACTTAAAGTCCAGATTTTACATTGTTTGGCCCACTCTAGCCGCTTTTTCTTTTGTTTAGGTGTTAAAAGTGGTTTTTCTTTGGCCTATGTTTTTAACGAATTAAAATTGCTCTAATTTAAATAAATCTAAAACAAACCTTATAAAATTTGTATCCAATTTTTTTCATAGTCCGTTTGCAAGTGTCGACCGAAACACTTTTTTTTATTCTTTCCCTCCATTGAACAGTTATTGCAGCGGCCGTTTGACTTCGATTTTCTTTTATTATTTTTTTTAAAACTTGGCAATCTCGAGGTTTTGCAATTGGTGGGCGTCCCGTTTTTTAACCGATCTCCACATTTCCACTATTTTTGAACTTTGAGATAATGTTTCGAATTGATGAGCGCGGTAAATTGAATTGTTTTGCGATTTTATGGCTCTTGATAATGCTCTTGATAATGCAACGCCACGCACCATGGTTGACATTAAACTGTTGCTGGCTTGCATAAAACAAGAGATCAATAAACAACAAAACAAGTGCATGTCATTTTTTTAATAACGGTTAACTAAAAATCTATTTAAATCTTCATAGGCCAACTATTTTGCATCCCAGAGAGAGTAGTCCAACTATTATGCATGTATGTATGTATGTTTGAGAGAATGCAAACTGGAGCGAACTGGAGTTCTGTTTGGTCTAATTTACTTATTAAATGTAATTTATTACATCGACAAAAAAAAATTAAAAAAAAAACTGCTTGGGGACCAGAAAATATAGGCACATACAAAATGTTAATTTGTTAATTGATGAGTAGGCCAACTATTTTGCGTTTGGGTCGTAGTACCTATAAGTCGCAAGTAAAAAAAGTCGTATGGTGAAATATCAAAAATAACCTCAAGAGCTCGGTCAACGATACAGAGAACAGTAGATCGCTTTATAAACGCAGGACAGATTAAATCGGAGACAAGATAAGGCCGACCTTTTAGAAGCTCTCCGAAAGGGATAAGCGTGTGAACAAGCGAATGGTGGAGCAAGATCACTTTATAACGGCTAAGATGATAAGCACACGGCTCGAAATATTATAACAACAATACAGTGCATTCAGAAACGGTAAGAAGAGCTATTATTCAAGAGGGGTTTAAGTCACGCACACCCAGGAAAAAACCATTGGTCAGTAAAATAAACAGAAAGAAACGGCTAGCATTTGCAAAAGAGTATGTTAACAAGCCTCCGGACTTCTGGCGTAAGTTTATATTCTCCGACGAATCAAAATACAACATTTTTGGTTCTTACGGTCATTTGAGGATGTGGCGACGACCAAACTATGCTCTTAATCCCAGATGCACAATTAAGACTGTCCAGCACGGTGGTGGAGGTGTTATTTTTTTTTTTTTTATAATCTACACGCGCTCAAGGGATTATGATTACCCTTTAAATGTTTGAACACAGCGCAAGCGTGAAGTTAAGGAAGAGAAAGAAGGATAGGAAAGATGTGTGGCACGATGTTCTGAGACTGAAGGTTGTTGTCTCAGATACTTTATCTCCAGGGATGGCGGCTGAACTAAGGCGGAGAATGCCGTGTCTTATTTCTATGTCGCTTATAATTCTCATTATTTTATTCGTGTTCATCCTTGTTGGGCATACTAGTTTAACTCAATTACATGTTGTTAGTGTTATGCCTGCTGAACAACATGTAATGAGTAAACCAGCAACCCATTCATGACAAGTTTAGAAGGTTTTTAATGGAATTAAAACGACATAGACGACGGCAGGGATCGAACCTGTGATCATGAGGTTCACAGGCGAGCACACATCCATCGCGCTACGGCCACCCAGATATTAACCCTATCGAGCACTGCTGGGATGAATTGGAAAAAAAAGTTCCGAACCCACGATATCCGCAAAAAGGCGCAGTTAAAACAAGCCTTGTTGCTTGAATGGCTTGAAGATCAATAGTTCTTATACAGAAAAACTGGTAGGGTCAATGCAAAACCCTTTAAAAGAAGTTATAAGGCTAACCAACTTCTTTCAATTTCTGTTACAGCTGTATGCAGACTTTTGTGGAAGAATTTGTTGTGTGGTTTAATTTGATGTTATTAATTTCTTCTTGTTATGAATAATTGTGTTAATTTTTTTTGTTGAAAATAAAAAACTTGTACATTTCTTTATTAAAAAATATTTTTTTTAAGCAAATCACTTTAAATTTGTGAATAACAGCAGTTCTTAAAAATATTTCTTCCTTGTACGCAGACTTTTGTGGATCACTGTACATGTGAATCTCTCTTAAAATACGGATTCAAAAATTTTGATCTCTGTAAAAAAAAACGATTTTTTTAGTATGAAGGAACGTAAAATCTGTCGAGATCGAAATCTTCAGAAATAAATTGATTTCTCATGGAATCATTAAGGAAATCGACATTAATTATTCTATAATTTAATAAAAAAAATTGAAATTAAGATATTACTGAAAGTTCCTCCCACAGAACCATTTTTTTTTTTTTTGGATTTTTGGCTTCCTCATTATAGGCATAAGAGATGAATACACTAAAACTAATCTTTTTTAAAAACCGATCAAGGATTTATAATTTTTAAAATTAAATAAATTAGAGGCTACAAGGGCTGGTAGAGAGCCTTAACCTAGTGACTTGCAATTACAACTCTAAACCATTCCTCTTTGAGTTTAAGTAGGAATGGAGGGAACCTACAATTTTCTGTCGATTACGAACGGCTAATGAGGAGCAGCACTTTCCATGGCAAGGGTTACTCTGGGCGAGTTCGTCACTTCCTCGCAAGAGGCAGTACACCCATGAAAACTTTTTTTGCAGCGGCAGAGAATCGAACCCAAGGGGAACTACCAGCCCTATCACAAATTCCATCGTAGTCGGAATTTTTACGAATCCCGACAAAAAAGCTATCATCAAATCCGTTCGTAACAGCAATTTGTATGAGATTTTCCACTACGATGGATTTTGATAGTTTGTTTCGGGATTCGTAACAAGTTTCCGATTACGATAGAATCCGTGATAGAGCTGTACATTTATAATTTTTGTTCTCACATAAATTTATATTTGATCGCCATTCTGTTTTAAGATCCAGCTATTAAAGTAGTTGTTTTAGCAACTTTAAAATTGAATTTTAGAGATATGATGGTTTTTCTCTACTTACATTAATTTTTAAAAATTCTAAGCAGTCGAGCATTTGGGATAGACAAATAAAACACCGCCTAAAATTACTAGAAACAACTGTTAGTTTTATTTCGTTATTGATATATTTTGTTTATAACTAATTTGCAATTAAACATCGCCATACATAGCGACTTTGCGTAGATTTCAAATAACTTTGTCCTAACGAACGTCTTCTCTTCTCGTGTTGTTTTTGGTAATTTTACGATTTTTCATTTGAGATTAATGTTTGTTTGCTTTTTTTTAGAAATAAATATTAATAAAATTATGCTGTTTTATGATTACATACAAAATAAAAATATGTTTTGTAAATTGAATCGTAAATGCTAAGGGAAAACTAAGATTCCTAAAATCCGAAATGAGCTGCAACAGATTTACGAATCATTCCAGTCTTCTTCGTTGCGACCGAATTTATATACTAAACTGCCAACTAGGATGAGGACGTTCTGCATGAGGAGGGCTACTCCTGGCCAGCTGTCTTTTTTTGCTAAGAAGATAAAAACAGAACAATATTTGAATGGAACAATGTGAAATGAGGGTGGATGCGCCTACGATTGTTAACGAAATCATCAATCATAATCCAAACGGCTGCAATTACTGATGCGAATCCCATGACAAAGCCAATCAGAAGCCAAATCTTTGCTAACTTAGCTCCAGAATCATCCGTATTTTCGTTTATCTTTAAAGAAAACAACCCAGAGATAATAAAAAGAAACAAAGGAGAACAATCATCAATGTCACTTACGTGAGAATTCTTAACAGTGTTCACCATAAAGAAACTAAGGGTCCCGAAGATTCCGACGAATACTTGACCTGTGGTAATCTGGTGTTTGGGGTCAACTGACATAGCATCGATAAGGAACCACCAACCAGCGAAAAACTGTGTTTTTGGTAAACAAAAAGATTTTTTTTGGAAAACAAAAAATAATCGGTGACTCAGATGTAGAGACAAAAATGGGAGAAAATACAAATTCGTTTTACCAAAAATCCTGATAATATTGAGGCATTTTTGTTACGGGAAGTATCTCCGGCAAACCATTCACGAATATTGTCGATTATAGCCATTTTTGGAAAGATATTTAGTGAGTTTTAGTAAAAATGAAAATGTATTCAAAAATTTATGATTTTACAAGAAAAATGTTCGACTGTCATTGAATTCAAGTGGAAAAATTGTTGACAGATTATTTCACTATTTCACTAATTCTGCTTTCTCTTTCTTTTATACCAATCAGTTATTAAACTAAGGCGCGGAACAGATTGAATTAGCGACAGCACCGTCAACAGCAACAGCGGCCGCCATTAATTTAGAGCCAATGGCCCTTAGTAATAGACATTGATAGAATCGGTTTTAAAGTCACTTTTTGTTAGATGTAGAAAAGTTGCTTTTAAAATTTCGTAGTAACAGATCAAATTTACAAAAGTCTTATTTATACCAATAATTGTGACTCATTTTCATAATTTCGTTATTGTGAACTGATACACAAACAGATTTCTATTAACCAGATTCGTAAAGTTCTATTGTGATTCTATCATTTTAAATTTAACTTAGTTATAGGAAAGCAGCTTTTAAGTATTTATAATTGAAATTTGTTTTATTTCTACGAATGTTTGGTTAAAATCGAACTTAGGCTAGATTCGGATCTATTACTCAGGGCCAATGTATTTTAATTGTTTAACACACATAAGAACAGCAACAGCAACGCCAACAGCGTTGTTAGGCCAAAGTCCTAAATTTGCTGTTGCTGGTGCAGTGTTGTCAAATTTCCCACTGCAATATTCAATGGCACCACAATGAAAAACTTTGTTTCGATATGAAATGCCGTTGCTGGTGGTGATTTTGGTCCAGACTCCAGTAAATTTAATAAGCTTTAAAACAAAAAAAATTATGACGATCCGTCAAGTAGTTTTAAACTAATCGTGGCCAACAGTTGGAAAAACCTGGTATCGAGATAAACGCGTTTAAAGTTTTTATCGAGTCATGGCTCATGTGTCGACACCTGGTGGTTCATGTCTCATGTGTCTAAGTGTCGACACCTGGTTGCCCATAGGATACCTCTGGTTACCATAGTATGTATATATAGGCGCCAAATTCAAAAATATTTATGTAATACTGCGTATCCACTGAACGACAATCTGAGATTTACTCAAATCTACTTGAAATCTTCTTGAAATCACTAGATTTACCATACAAAAATTAATCATCTCGATTCGGGATTTCAAATAAATCTACTTGAAATCTACCGTACTGAACGGATTCACTTTTCCATTTCCAATGAAACTGACAGTTTGATGGAAGTAGAAAGAAAAAAAAAAAACAGTCTGTTGACAAACTGAACAAAAAAACATTTTAATAACTTTTAATTGTGACACTGCTTGTAATTAAGATTTAAGATGTCAAAATAAATCTAACTAGTCCAGTGGAAACACTACTAGATTATTTTAAATCAAACTGGAAAATTATCTAGAATATTGTTCAGTGGAAATGTAGTATAAGACATGGTATACTCTGTAAATACCGCTAAATGTCAATTTTCGAGACAAAAAGGTAGGTCTCGTTTTTGTTCTATAAATTAAAAAAAAAATTCGGACAATCGGTTTTAGCTACATATTCTACAAATACATATTTTACTATAAAAAAATGGAAAAAAATGCATTTTTGGTCGCCGAAAAAGGAGAACCTCCCCTTAACACTGAGCCTCCACTTGAAATAAATGATTGCAAGAAATGTGTCATGTAGCCAATATTTTTTGTGGAGCCCCTTTATGTCACGATTTTTGTTATTTTTAGACATAATTTTTTTTATTTATTTCTTGTCTTCGTAGAAGAAATAAATGCAGATATAAATTTTGACGTTTCGTGACTTGTGACTTCACTAGACACAAATTTCTCACAAGACGTCGAGTCTTGACACCAATTCCCACATTTTCATGTAACATTCCTTCATTTCATTGACAAACTAATGTTATGTTTTCACTTCGTATAGAAATTATGTCCTGTTAAGCCAAGATGTAATTTTTCTACCATTTACTGTCTGTTGAAGTACATACATAATGTTGTTTGGTTGTTTGCAGGACAAAATTAACATTAAAAGAATTAAACATAAAAGATAGTAGGTATTTTGATAAACTTTTTTTAAATTAGTTAGGGCACTCAGAGACTTTTCATGCATGTTGGACTACTCAATTATTTCTCGGAGCAAATGTTCTTCAAGGTCGTGCAAATCTCTTTTGCTCAAAAATGGATTGACCCAAAACCTGTGCTTCCTTTTGTATTCTTCCCGTCTTGCCTCTTCCAGTTGTTCTATTGCGTTTATCGCTAAAACCAAACGACGTGACTAACCTGGTGAGATTATGGCGAGGAATGAATAATCACGACATAATTTGCCCACAGAGTTAAAGAAATATAAACTTCAATTATAGTGTCAGATATATTGTCAGAAATAAATATTGCTAATGGAGGTGCGGCGTAATGTCTGATTTTTTCCAGCTTTTAAAAAAAAACAACAATTCTTTATGCTGACTGAATGTATGCGTAGTGTAATTTATAAGGGTATTCATGTAACGAGATAATTTTCCGCTTTGTAGAAAGATATAACTTTCCGCAGCATGTTTTCATGAACACCCCCTAAGAAATACTTGCGTAAATGTGGGAAATATTTTGTGTAATGTCAAATTAAAAGTCAGAATCCATACTTCTTTAGTTTACGAGGTTTATTTCTGCACTTTCCGCAGCAAATTTGTGAGATAATAGGGGTATATATGTAAGCGCGGAAAACCCTCGTAAACCTCGTAAACCAGATAATTTTATCTCCGCAGAAACGAGCTGTCAAAATTTGTATGGGAAAAAGTTTCTGCAAATCGCATAAAATTATCTCACAAATTTGCTGCGGAAAGTGCAGAAATAAACCTCGTAAACTAAAGATATATGGATTCTGACTTTTAATTTGACATTTCACAGAATATTTCCCACATTTACGCAAGTATTTCTTAGGGGGTGTTCATGAAAACATGTTGCGGAAAGTTATATTTTTCTACAAAGCGTAAAATTATCTCGTTACATGAATACCCTTAATTTTATGCGATTTGCAGAAACTTTTTCCCATACAAATTTTGACAGCTCGTTTCTGCGGAGATAAAATTATCTGGTTTACGAGGTTTACGAGGGTTTTCCGCGCTTACATGAATACCCCTTATATAAAAATATAAATTTTCTCCTGAATGCTTTCATTATACCAATTTCAATTTAAGAAAATCATAGTACTAGATCTTTTAACTTTTGACTTTTAATTGCACGTGCGTGTTCTGACTTAAATCAAAAATCACTATTTTCCATTTCCAAATTGTTGAAAAAGTCTTACCATCGAGTTGAACGTTTAAAATAAAAATTTATCTCCCTTAATAAAAGAAGCCATAAAAATTCAAAGTAAAAATCATACTGCATCAAATTTCGAATATTTAAACAGTCTTTATTTTGTATTTCCTCCTAGCAATGTCAGAGTCATCAGAAAACGAGGATATAGAAATGAAAGAGGAGCAATCCGACGAGGAGGTTGCATCGGACGAAGATGATGATGCTGCCGCAGAAGACACAGACCACGAAGAAGAAACTGTTGCCGAAGAACCAGATGTGAATGCCAGCGCCACAGAATCCGATGAAGATGACGACGAAGTTGATGATGACAAAGATATTCCAGCTATTGAGGCAAATGCCAAGGGACCATCATCGAAATATGTCGAGAAAGTTACTAATGCTATTAAGGAGCGACATGAGAAACGAAAGGGAAAACAACTTTACATTCGATTCCCTGAAAAATTACCCGAAAGCGTGGAAGACTTTCAGAAAAAAGTCAATGCGCTGTCGGAGTTGATTGTGGAGAGCCACAAGCCAAGACAGAAGCACGCTCGCTTCTGCCTCGTAGATTTTGCCACCACCGAGGATCGTGACAAGGCTCTAAAGAAACTAAAAAAGAACAATTCGAAGATCGTTGTGTCCATCCCTAAAACGGACGACGACGATTTCATTAAAACCCTAGTCGACAAGAAGCTCTTGCAGACCGAGAAAAGGCGTGCCAAGAGTCTTCTGCGCAAACAGAGCAAGAAGAATGTCATAGAAAAATCATTCACGCCCATTCTCTTGGTGATGAACTTGCCCAGCAGCGCATCAACTGCCCAGATCAAGGAGCTCTTCCCAGACGCCGTAGACATTCAGACCAAAGGTGCTCCGCCTAGATTTGCAGGCACGATGGTTGCCACAGTCACCCTGCCATCGACTGCAGATGCGAAAAATAATGTCAAGAGGAAATTGGAGTTAGGCGGCAATAAGTTGATCATTCGGTTCAATACCGACAAAAAAAAGAAGAAGTTCAAAAAGAATAAGAAAGCACCGGTACAACCTGGATCCATTAAGTCAGATCCCACCAAGAAACCCAAGCAATCGCCTAAGAAGAAGTCAACTTCCGAAAATGGAAGTACAAATTTGCCTAAAAAGAAAACGAAAATACAGAAGAATAAGTCACCAAAAAAGGGCACCGGTGTTCTCGCACCTGTGGAGTAGGTTTAATAATTTTAATAGAATTTTATGTTGAACATAGATTTTAAGGCTTGCGTACAGATAATATCGACATACATTTTATATATGTATAAATAATAAATCTACACGTATAAAACTGCAGTGAGGCAATTCCTGCTGCACTCGAATTGATTAGTTTTTTTTTTCTTACTTGGGATTTTCCTGGTTGTCCGTTGTCCCGAAATTTGGGCAAACGAAGTAGCTTTAAAACTGATTTTTTGGTCAGATATTTTTTCACGGGTGTTATTTACTTTACTTTTGATGTCCGAAGTTAACCACAGGCTGGACACAATAAGTTAGCCGAGTTAATTTCCATTTATCTGCAACACCTTTAGTTGTGACTTTTTTAAGCGTTGTTCATCAGGAGTTCTTTCGAAGACTCGACAGCCTGACATGCCCCAAGTATCTTTGTTGCTGATTTTTTGACCAGGTGGACTCGGCTCGTAGAGATCTGTCTTTGAATCGTCTAATCTTTTCCATGTGAGAATTACTGACCAAATCTCATGAATCTCGCTATCATCTGTCCGGCAAGTTTCCATCTGATCTTAATAGCTTAATAGAAATCCGTTGTTGTGGCTCTATATATTTATGTATACAAGGATTCTAATTTTCTTGTGGAGGTTCAAGTCGTTTGTTTAATTCTCCCATCTAATAGGGGTTAAGATGCTGGAAGGAAGACTGAAATCAAAAGTAACTTCAAATTATTCCTTTATCATAAGGTCGCCACAAATTCATAGATTCTTAAGACTGTTTCCGGCTTTCGATACACAATGTGGCCTCTGCGATTTTTGCATTAAGGTAAAAAGATTGATTGGAAAGTCGGTCATTGGACTCCCAACATGAGCTTTTTGCAATTAGATGTGCTTGTTCTTCCTCCTCAGATATGATGTGTGCGCAGACCAGCGTTTGATAAAGTCAGATTGTTATTTCTGGACCTGTTCTATTCGTGATTAGACCGTTTCTGGTCAACAATAATGGTGAAAAGAATCGTCAACGTCACTGACCCCCATTCAAATATTATTTTTCTCTTTATAGAGATTTTTAACATTACCACTTTCGGTTATGCAGTTCCAGAATATGCATAGTTACATGTTTAAAAAAAACATGTATGTACATATATAAGAATTATGTGTCTAGGGAATCACCAAAGACTTTCAAATACTAAGTTTAAGTATATACAGACAGACAGACGGAATTGGTGAATCCATTTTTTTTCGTGTTCTCTATAATCGTTTTGTCAAGCTTGAACAAAATCTCTAGTTCGATTTTATTCAAATTCAAAACTTGCCTCTATCTATCACAAAAAGTTAATTAATTAAACTATCAAGTTCAAGCCA
Organism: Chrysotoxum bicinctum; assembly: GCA_911387755.1. Lineage (NCBI taxonomy): Eukaryota > Metazoa > Arthropoda > Insecta > Diptera > Syrphidae > Chrysotoxum > Chrysotoxum bicinctum. The sequence goes on along the minus strand of OU426989.1, from coordinate 180,514,694 downwards.
TTATATCGTATTTAATTATCAAATAAAAAAAATATATTTTATTAGTAAATCACAAAAAAAAAAAAAATTGTAGTCTGACCATGTTGGAAAGGCTGGCCATGGCATTCCACTCCGGTACGCTATCCCACTACTGCTTACCACGGGGACTCTTGGCTGCTGGCTTTCGCCCCTGGCCCGGTTCATCCCTCCTTAGCCAACCTGAATACCTTGGACTCCTCCATGGCACCCATATTGATGGAAAGCTTAGTGCGGACGTTCCGTCAACATGAACTGACCCACAGCACAGAACTCCCATCCTCAGACCATTCTACAATTACACCTCCGAGAAGCCGGATTACAGGAGATGCCAACCTCCCAGTCGAAAATGTGTCTTTTAATTTCAACCACTTTCATAGGCCGGGGGAAATTTTTTGGTGTTTTTGATTACACTTAAATTTCCCTCTCATAAACCTAAGATATATTTTTTTAGTTTCTGTCACATTTTATGAGTTAATTAATTGTAAACGGTATTGATTTTGAAGATTAATATAATTTTAAGCTTATTAATTGACAAACAAATTTAATTCGTAAATTAATATGAATTTCCAACATTTGTAAGGATTTAACTCAAAAATAGCAGTAAATTTGCATTTGTAGTGTTTAGTTCGTTAATTTCCCAACAAAATGGTTGCTGAATTGGGTTTGCATTAAAATTTCCCATGGGATATTTGCTATGTATGTGATTTTATTTTTCGCCATTTTAAAACAACCATCAAGAAGTCGTTACAGCGTTATGCGCGAAACAGATTAAACCAGCATCGTCAACAGCAAACAGCACGCTGACCAGCAAACATTTCTCAAACACATTGGCCCTGAGTAATAGATCCGAATCTAGCCTAAGTTCGATTTTAACCAAATATTCGTAGAAATAAAACAAATTTCAATTATAAATACTTAAAAGCTGCTTTCCTGTAACTAAGTTAAATTTAAAATGATAGAATCACAATAGAACTTTACGAATCTGGTTAATAGAAATCTGTTTGTGTATCAGTTCACAATAACGAAATTATGAAAATGAGTCACAATTATTGGTATAAATAAGACTTTTGTAAATTTGATCTGTTACTACGAAATTTTAAAAGCAACTTTTCTACATCTAACAAAAAGTGACTTTAAAACCGATTCTATGAATGTCTATTACTAAGGGCCATTGTCACCAGCAACGTCATTTCATCTGTTTGACATTTTATATCGAAAAAAAGTTTTTCATTGTGGTGCCACTGAATATTGCAGTGGGAAAGTTGACAAAACTGCACCAGCAACAGCAAATTTAGGACTTTGGCCTAACGACACTGTTGGCGTTGCTGTTGCTGTTCTTATGTGTGTTGAACAATTGAAATACATTGGTTCTAAATTAATGGCGGCCGCTGTTGCTGTTGACGGTGCTGTTGCTGGTTCAATCTGTTCAGCGCTTTATGTATTTTTCAAAATTAATAGATCTGTTTGTTAGCTTGAATGGTGGGCAGATTTGTAAGAGACCTAGACTATAATACCTACAGATAAGTTAAGCATTTACACGTACACGTTTGGTGTGGCAAATAATAATCTATGGTACAAAATCTTAAACAGCCTTGTGTTAAGTACTACCTAACAATTTCTTTATTTAAAACCAGTTTAATAACTTTTTCTTATTATGATAACCTCTATTCGAGTTCTCAGATATTTCTATATTTTGTTTGTTAACTTTCTTTATAAATCACAAGCAAACCGAAACTGACTCCGACGACTAAGAAAAATCAACGAAAGATCAAAAAATATGACAGTTAACTTGTCAAAAGCATTATTGCATTTATAAGGATTTGTCTTAGATTTGGTTAGAAATACATATATGTAATGGTACTTCAATTTCTCTACAACTTTTTACCAAACTAGTCATTTTTTAATAACATTTGCTAAAATATTTCACCTAAATTATTTGTTTCAATTAAGAATTGGACATTTAATAGAATAAATAAAATGGCGCAAATTGTTAGACGGCTTAGTACGAAGCTAAAATTAAAACTATGCTAGCATGAAGTAGGTTAAAACGACGATTTTAATCGAATGTAGTATGGTTTAGTAATATGGGTTTATGCATTTACATATATTTTAGTGATTTTACTTTGATTTCCATAAAATCTTGTTTCACCAATTTTAATTTAAAACAATATATTCAGTCGACATATCGTAGATATTTCAATTTAATAGGATCATAGCATACAAAAAATATTTGCATTGCAACTTATTCTTGCTTGCCATAACTTGAAGTTGTGGATTGGAATTAACTAGGTCCACATAGCACTATGGTACTGTTATTTACGTATAAATTGATTGGTTCCGATGTCATTTTTTCCAATCCAATTTCATACGGAATTCGCATAAAATATGATTAATACTTCTATATAACGGTTTTTTTATAATAGAAACTATATACTACTGAAATAAATCAGCCAAGTAGAACCCCTAGCACTATTTAGTTGGACTTTTTTTTGCCTTAGTCCAAAAAAATTTGGGATTTCTTCCCGGTGAATTAAGTATAAACATTTTTTTTAATCATTAAATTGAAGATTATTTTGCTTCTATTTGCTTTTTAGGCTTGAATAGTGTGCATGCACATTATATTGTGGAAGGAAATTCACATAATATCGAATACACAAACCATTCCGGTAAAAAAGCTACATAAAGCCCCACAAATGCAACTTTACTTTGAAAAGTTTTTACGTGACGTTTGAGCTTTGGGATAATTTATGTATTTTTTTTTTTCGTGGCTTGTCTTTATTTAATTTGTGAAGAAAACAACTAAATGAAATAGCCAAGAAAACGAAAAATAATTTAGTTATTTTCATTTAAATTAAGTTTGAGTATTTTTAAAATCTATACGAAAGTTTAACCAGAAAAAAAAAAATACACAAACATGAGCTAACAAATTTCCCCGACCCTATGAAAGTGGTTGAAATTAAAAGTCACATCTTCGACTGGGAGGTTGGCATCTCCTGTAATCCGGCTTCTCGGAGGTGTAATTGTAGAATGGTCTGAGGATGGGAGTTCTGTGCTGTGGGTCAGTTCATGTTGACGGAACGTCCGCACTAAGCTTTCCATCAATATGGGTGCCATGGAGGAGTCCAAGGTATTCAGGTTGGCTAAGGAGGGATGAACCGGGCCAGGGGCGAAAGCCAGCAGCCAAGAGTCCCCGTGGTAAGCAGTAGTGGGATAGCGTACCGGAGTGGAATGCCATGGCCAGCCTTTCCAACATGGTCAGACTACAATTTTTTTTTTTTTTTTTTGGATTTACTAATAATATATATTTTTTCTATTTGAAACATAATAACGATATAATGTTTGTTTAAACTTGGTAGCTTATTTTTAATTGCGATATAATTTCAGTGTTTCATTTGGAAAAAATTGAATTCAAGATTTTGATATCTCGAACAAGTGGGTCCCCCAATTTCGTCTGTCTGTATGTCTCTAGATCGAATTAGAGCCTAAGCCGCGTAAGCTACATTTTTCAAACTTTGTTGATTGATTTTGCTCCAAAATTAGCAATACCTGCAATAAAGCCCTTGTGTAAAATCTGATCTATCTCGAAAAGAGCTCTTTAATAAAAAAAAAAATTATGTGTACTATTGCAGGGATGGAAAGAATTTTGGATTTTCTACTTTTTAATTAATTGATTTTGTTCAAAATTGTAATGCTAGGAAAAATACAGTTGGATGAGGCATACAGAGACGTGTTGATTAATGCAATAATCTGTGTACTTGAAAGTGGATACTGTAATATTTTTGCTAGGTTCTTTAAATAAAACTTATTACTCCTTTTAGAATTTCTTCTTTATTTACACTTTTCAAATCAAAACAATAAATCTCAATTTGTAATAAACTCCAATACTTTTATTCAAACTTAAATCACACTTCTTTAATTCCACAATCCAATAGTTCAGCTTTGCACACTTTCATAATCGAAAATAAACTGTTCCGCTCACCGTGTACACTCTCTTATATACTCAAACCAGTTGTTCTCGAAGATTCTTGTCTAGAATATTCCATTTGCTTGGAACAAGGGGAAATTCATATGGAGATATGTAGAGACCACACAATTGTCGTGTTTTTATTAAACGTAAATTCGTAAACCACGAACACGAAAGATAGAATGTTCTAGTACTTTGGAATAAGAGGAAATTTAGATGCGATGGAAAAGAGTTTTTTTTGTTCCCTCACAAAGCAGATATGTAATTCCCAACAGATGGCGCTGTAGGAGTATAAAGCTCTGTTCGCAACAATACTTTAGATCCGATACGTTGCCGAACGACCAAAACAGGATAGGTAACATTTACTGTCAAAGTCAAAAAAATGACGTGACTCGATCAGGGTTGGCCGAATCAACTACATGCCTAATTTGCTACAATTTGTTACGTCTGCTACATACGTAGTTAATTCATAAAAACAATAGAATAGCGGAAACCAAACAATTTTGCACGTTTATGATCTTATGAAGGTTTGTAAAAAAACTGACAATGTTTCATTTAACATAAGGATGAAGAATTGTAGGAATTATACAATGATAGATGGGAAGTTTATTTTCTTTGGCATAATCAAAGGATTTGGATTATGAACACATGACTTAAAGATATTTTTTAGAGTTGAATTTACTGTACAAGGTACATACATATAAATGTGGAGAGTGGAGCTTGAATGCGATTGACTTGCAAAAGCTTTATTTATTAAAAAGAAATTACAAATTAATTTATTAGTAGTTAATTTAAAATTATATAATTAATTCAAAAATATTCAAGCGAATAGTTTAAGTTTATGTGTCTAATGAAAATGTCTGATTCGGTTCGAAGTTGGCAGCAAAAAGATCGATGAGAAGGCATTTGCACTTCAGGTTGGTTGCATTTTCTTCTTCCTCTTCTTTTGCGATGTTCATGGAATTGGAATATCATAGCCATGAATTTGTGTTGCCATATATATTAGCGAAAAACTTTATAAAAATAATGTAAAACCAAGAACTGGTAGTTTTATTGAAGCTCTAAACTGTATATTTTTAAAAAGCGCAGCACACATGTCGAAGAGAGCTTCAGTACGATTATTTTCCATTTTAATTAGAGTAAATCCACCTTAACCCCAATAATTATGTAGCTGTCGACCAGCCATTTTCACTTTGCTTATTAAAAATGAATAAGCACAACTAACATACTCTCCAGATCTAGGCTAGGCTGGTATTCAGCGAGCGCTCATAACTTAAGAAGCTCATAAACCTATTCACCAAGCAATATTAGTGAAGATCTACGAGCGCTCTTAAAAGTTAGGAGTGGTCCCGAGCGCTGTTTTCGAACTTGAATGACAGGTGGCAGTGAGAATCCTTCGGTCGATTTCGTATTTTGCTTGGGGAGCGTTGCTGGTGATTATAACTGGTTTTGGTTTTGCATTCACCGTCGTTTGTTTAGTTTGTTTAGTTTTCGAGGAGCGCTCTCTTCGAAAGTTTGTTCGAAAATTCGAAAACTAAACAAACGACGGTGAGTGCAAAACCAAAACCAGTTATCGTCACCAGCAACGCTCCCCAAGCAAAATACGAAATTGACCGAAGGATTCTCACTGCCACCTGTCATTCAACTTCGAAAACAGTTTGATTTCACAGTTTGGGTATGCCTGAACAAGAGAGAGTGGCTCTCATTTTCGAACTTCGAAAAACACTTGTGAGTGGTTGATGATGAATACCCCAAAGAGATTTCAAGTTAAGAGCCACGTAAAGTTAAGAGATTCTCACTGCCACCTGTCATTCAAGTTCGAAAACAGTTTGATTTCACAGTTTGGGTATGCCTGAACAAGAAAGAGTGGCTCTCAATTTCGAACTTCGAAAAACACTTGTGAGTTGTGAGTGGTTGGTGAATACCCCAAAGAGATCAAGTTAAGAGCCTCGTAAAGTTAAGAGCCGTTTAAGAACGCTCGGTGAATACCAGACCTAAACTCTTGAAATCTGAAAAAAAAACTCCCATACAACTCCCTTATATCCCATTGCTATACCTAAGTATTAATATCTTGTTATGAAACTGAACTGGGTTTCATAACATTTTCAAAGAATAAAAGCTACTGCAAGTAGGATCCTAATGAGATCTTTAATGCAACAAGACAACTACTCACAAACTTTACTTTTCTAAATTAGTAAATTAGTACTAGACGTAACAAATGTTAAGAAGTTACAGTTCGGCCAACCCTGTACTCGACACTAAAGAAAATATATCAGCTGAAATGTCAGCTGTTCTTCAAAATTCCCCTTAGATAGTTTAGTATACCACAAAATTTTGGATAGCTTTAGATTTCTGCTTGACATCAGCTGTTTCGTTCCTTTTTCCTATGGGATTACAACAACACAAACATATCCGGACACCCTTGGTTACGTAGGCGAACGCGGCCAGTAAGTCTGAAGTTTGACTTAAGGATGAACTTGTGAACATTTGGAATTATTTCACTGGAACACTGTGTGTAAACGTAGCCTTAATATAGGGCATGTACGAACCTTTCGAACAACGCTCGAGAGTGATCATTCCACAAAAGGTGGTTTGTGATGCACCTACCGATCTCTGATAGCTTTTCAATTTCGTCAGTGCAAATGACTCTCTTTTTCATAGTGGAATTGGAAATGTGCTCCACTTAAAAGACCGGAGACAGCATTGAGTTCTTGAAGCATTTAATTCTAAAATGTTTTTGTTTCTCTATTAGACAGAGCTATCTAGATCAAACAGTTTGATGCATAAGAAGTGCGAGACTAAAAATTATTGACGAGCACAAACAAGGGAGTCGGAGATACTCGTATAACTAAGAAGATCTGTCTTTTTTAGGGACAGGCTATAAAAAATGCGCTTTTTCATTTGATTCCAAAGTAACCAGTAATGTGGGGCCGATAGAAAAGTTTATGTAGTCGTTCTTCAGCGTTGAAGAACACCTGTTCAAATCAATGGGAGGAAAACTATCGGAGCCAGCGTATTTGTGTATATCGGGTTTTTCAGAACTCTTCGAACTGCACGTGAAAAAATATATGTACGTTCCTTGAATTAAAAGCTATGCTGCAAGCAAATTGACTTTCCTTAACTGAACGCTCATGTCGTTGAAAACGAGCTTTGGAATTTCTAATTTTGTTTACAAATGACCAACATTTTGTATACGTTTTTGGTACATTGTAGTATTTATTGGTCCTTCGAATATGACCGTTACAGGTCACTGTTGGTGTGAATTGATCACAGTTTTCAGAGGATCCATTTACAATAATTGTTAACACATTTATGTTTTTTGTTATTCCAAAACGTTTTCAAATATCTTTTGTTGTGTTAATTTTTATTTTTACTCACAGAATTTAATTAAAAAAAAAAATAAAAATCAAAGTCCTTTTTAAATATAAAATACAAATTTATTTCGGAGCTATTATCATTACAACAATAATAAATTAAATATATACACATTTTTCTTAAATCTTATACAAAAGAAAAAAATCTTATTGGTTTTTGATTAATTTTCTGGAATATTAATTTTTATATAATTTATCGATTAATTAAAACTCCAAAAATATTTTAACTTTATTTCGTTCGTTGTTTCGAGATATAAGATTTTTTTATAATTTTAAATTTAAAAAACTTGATCCTCTCATCAGACTATTTCTCATTTTCGTTTCAAATTCAATAAGAGGCTTATAATTTTATATCAACAATTTTGTTTTTTTTATTTTATTTTTTTTTTAGTCAAAGAAAGCTTAGGACAGAGTGGGAAAATACTTTTTTTTAAGTTTCACAATAAAAATAGTAAAACTCAGAATAAATAGAAAAATAAATAATAAAAAGAAATAGATTTATATTAGTTTGATGGCAAATTGGAAAAGAGTCCTTCATACAATGGGCTTCTTCACAATTGCCAGTATTTTTTTTAAATAAAATAATAAATAGAAATTTAAATAAAGAAAATTAATTTGGTGTGCTCGTGTGTGGGGGTTGCCTTAGGCATAATAAAAGGTTACAGGCTTAATTCACGTAAGCCATACCAAGACCTTTGCGATCAAAATGCCGTACCCGGACGAACAGGAAAGCGGCGACTAGTGATGCTACTGCTAGGACCAGTAGCAACATAACCAAGCCTCCTACAAAGCTCGGCACTGACATGCAAATCGTTTCGGCGTCAGCGGATCGCGCTGACTGTATAACCACCGTTTCGTTATTGGAATTGCTGTTGAGTGCAAAATTGACATCTCCTGGGGCAACGACTTGAATCGTTCGACTCGTGTTGACGTCTGTCATCTCTTGGGTATCACGTTTGTAGATTCGTGGTTTTACCACTAGTTCCATGGAGTCAAAGTCTGTTTCCCGGCGCCTGCGCACTCCTCGAAGATCATCTAAACCTTCAACGGATCGAGGGCGACCACCTAGGGAGACCAAATTACCACCTTCGATATCATCCTTCCTCTTCATTGTGCTGTAACCAGATTGGCCTGGTAGTGGAGGAGGAGGGAGGTGCAGTTCGTTAGATCCCTGTGGCGATGGCGAACTTACTAGATTTGACTCAGAAGTAGTTACTGCTGATGTTTGAGCCTGTGGTGATGGTACGACGTCAGGTTGGTTCTCAGAGTAGGCGCCAGTAGCATCGGCTGGGTGTCTTGGGTCTGGGTACGCTGCTGGTGGAAGTCCACCAAGTCCGAAATCACCTCGCTCGTATCCATCTGGAGCTCCATACTCAGCCGAAAGAGCGTTAGGTCCGATCTGTGGTACGCCATACTCACCTCCACCGATTGATGGTCCATGTCCACACTTGGGCTCTGGGCAGTTGTAACGGCACACTTGTATCACACATTGGAAGTGAACGTTCATCGAGTCTGGGAACTTGAATGCTTGGAAGTAGGCAAACGACACCACTGATGCTGACGGGCCAAAGTTCTTGATCTTCTGGAACTTACTCATAATCTTCGGCCTAACCACACATCCACTTTGATCTACCAATTGGATGGGTGCCCTCTTACCGTCATGCGCCACACAGTTTCTCACCAACATGTCGAATTTGTTTTCATCATCCTTGATAGCTAATACCATGGTCATTGTCTGACCGATCTTCACAATACCTGAAACCTCCGAAGCCCATGGACCCTTACCAACTTGAATCTGCATCCAGCATTGCAGATTATCTCCCAAGAAATTGGCAGTGACTGCATGCAACATATCAACTTGGAATGGCCTAAACGTGACAGCCTTTTCATAGAAGTCATACCACGTGCATCGGAGTTTTCTAGCCTGATCCCAAACTTCCTGCACATAAGGATCGTATTGAATGATAATCGTATTTTCGACATAGCTGCCCGATGGGGTTGGCGATCCGAATCCTGCTGCATTGTGATTCGCAGAACTACTCATGCCACAACTGTTAAGGAATATCTCAAATGTCGCACTCAGATGTCCTGTGCCAGGCTTTAAATGCACACAATGTGAATCACTGTAGAATCCCTTCGAGAAAATCATTCCGTAGAATGGCCTATCGAATTCGATGTTCACACGCATGTGAGTCTTTTCACATTGTACTTGCAGATGTTTGATTTGTGGACTGTCGTTGGATGCGGCCAATGGCCACGCTTCATCCGTGGAAATTTCATTGTTAGCACCGGAACCTAGAAGAGAACCTTGCGGCGCTCCATAAATGGGCGCAGGTGACTGTTGTTGAAGTGGAGGGCCGTAAACGGATCTGTGTTCGAGTGGCAATGACGCCGAGTCTATGTGTGGACCATCACAGCGAGCGTTCTGCAATGAAAAAAAAGGAAAATTTATAAATTTATATTTTTTTCCACAATTATAGAAAATATATGATTTTTTAGTAATATGAGAGGGAGAGCTTAGTGTTTTTTCTGTTGGTTTGATGCTGCTGAGGTAAATATATACTGGAACTGGACATAAAATTCTCCATTATTTTTTGGAAGCTTGACTTTTTATGGTATTTTACTATTAACATCCTATTAAATCGTATTTTTCAAAATCGAATTACAAAATGAACGCAAATATAAAAATATCTAAGGTACACTCGGGCGTATGTGGAACTATTTTGACAAAATTATAAAATATGCAATTATGTGTGTATTGAGCCTTTACATACCGACAGATTTGATTTAATTTTTGTAAAAATTATTTTTACAAGACTCCATACCCGGTTGCAAGGTAGTTTGGAATTTTGTTCAACTCAGCTTACATTTTTTGGATAGCTAAACAAAAATTTTGTTCTCAAAAACTGTTATTTATTATTAATTTTTTCAACTACGGACTTGTGTCTAAGTTGTTTTACAATAATGAATATATTAAAATACAATTGAAATACAATAAATAATTAAATAATTATGTATAATAATAAAAATAACAAAATTTAGATGAAATGAATAAAAGAAGAAGTAAGTGACTTCTACAAGATAATTATTTAAGACTGTTGTACTCATTAAAGTCGATCAAATGATAAAAGCTACTAAAATCGAAACACAGCTTCAAAAGATTTTGGTGTGAATCCCATGTAAGATGACGGGGAACAAATAATAAGATTTTTTTTGTACACTTTCTATTTTATTAATAGATTAATAGTAGAGGATCTTTGAAATAAGAGGATCGTTGAGTTCTTTAGCAAACCTCTTTATTAATCCAAGAGAACTTTTTGCTTTACTTTTCATAACATCAATATTAGAGTTGAAAGACAGCTTAACATCAAATAAAACTCCCAAGTCTTTAAGTGTTTGAACACGATGTTTTCTCGATAAATTAAGAAGAAAATAAGGATTCTCTTTTTCCTGAGTACGATATCACCTTACCTTTATTTTTATTAAGCTCAATTCCTTTTGTAATACACCAATTGGACAATCTATCCATATCATTTTGAAAATACAAATATCCGTTTTGGATTTTTGTGTCCATAAAAGAGATTGGAGTCGTCAGCAAAGATTGAAATATTTGAATATAAGATGTCCACACCAACTTTAAAGCCCCTTTTAGACGGTTAGTTTTCAATTCAGTTATTAGTTCAGTTAAAAAAGACAGTGTATTTAGACGTCGCGTCAGTCTGGTGTTCAGTTGAGCGCCTTCATTTTACTTATGAGCAGTCGAAAGTCAGAAGAAATACATTTTGTAGAAGATGAGGCATTTGCTCTACGACGCAACTTCTTGAAACCATTAAAAAAAAGCAGTTGAATTATTATCGCATGGTTTTAACTACAGATTATCAAGAGCTCGACGCATTGTTGAGAATGCCTTTGCCATTTTATCAAATAAAACTAAAAAAATGAAAATGTGGATGTTGTTGTATTGACATGCTGCTACTTGCACAATTTCTTACGGAAAAAAATGTGGAAATACATACGTACAATCGACCCGAAATAGACGAAGCTGAAAGAGATCCAGCAAATCAAAGTACCACAGATTTAGCACGTACACATCACTCGTCCCTATTCCACTTTTGTTTGAGCGCTCTACTTTTTTTAACTCTTTATTATACGCAGAATGAATGCTGTTAATCTTTGCCCTGACCTTTACCTTCGTCGCTTCTGTATCCACCCCTTTTAGTTTTTGTATCAATATATTGTATGCTGCTTCTCTTTTCACTGAATTGTGTTAAAAGGAGTCACCGCCAACTGCAATTGTAATGACGACTGAACTGAAAACATCAGTTTCAGTTAAAGTTTCAGTTAAAAGCTTCTGTTTTTGCATTTAGACATCAGTTTAACTGATAGCTCAACTGAAACTGAAATGATCGCCTAAATGGGGCTTAAGTTTAAAAACTTAATTTTTCACAAATGAATCGGTCTACGTTTTGAAACAATCTGAATGATTTAAAAAAAAAATTATTCTTTTATTTAAATCTTAAAAAAAAATTAATGAAAAGCTTATAGAAAGGGACTGCAAGAATTTCTACAAAAACAGTTCTACGTACATTCTATAATTTCAAAGATTTCATGATACATTTAATGAGATTCAATTTTAAAATTAATCCCTTATTTGTCACGTTTCAAATTTTTCTGCTTGAATTAACGCCATCTTTTCAACATTTTAACAATTTGTATATAAAACTTATAGTTCTATCAAGAAGACGAAAGGTTTTGGCGACATCTTAAGTATAAGACAGTACTTGATAGATTTGTCTCTGCTAAATTTAGTAATAAAATATTCTCTTTTTTTTTACTGCTTGTTTTGTATCTTATCCTACTCTCCACTGTAAAATCTAGCGTTAATTTCAGCGGCACCACCAGGCTAGAGCTTGCAATACAAAATCACGCTCCATGATAATACTATAGGTTATATATACAAAGGTTATATTCAATCTTATTGCTGAGCTAAATTTCTGTTGTTTTCATATTACCATTATTTTTGAGCCTAAACAATTTGAAAAAAAAAAGCATTTAGGAATAATTTCGAAAAACAAGGCACAAAAAACGCTACTCTTATGAAAATATATCCATGCGTTCCAGGTTATAGCCAAAAAGTCGAATAGACAAACTAACAGAATTGCGGGACCCTCTTTTTGTATTCTCTAAAGCCTTACGCAGATCGCGCTAAATTTTATCTCCCACATTTTTCTCCAACTATCAGCTAAAATCCAAGTTAAATTTTGACATAAGAACCTTGTGGAGAATATGTGGAGAATATGTGACCGAAAACAGATGTTCAATAAATGAAATTTTTTCAAAGATTTAAAAGAATTTTTTGATTTCGATTTTTTCAGAATTTTGAATGGGAATAAATGAGAATTATGAATTATGAGTGATTTTTGCTGTTGAAAAAACTTTTTAGACTTCCGTCACCAATATTCTTCCAAATATTATTCCATTTCAAATTGAAATTGAAATTTAGCTCGAGAATAAATGTACCAGACAATTATTTCGTGCGCTAAATTTTGACAGATAAGTTATGTACAGTTCGAAAAGAAAATTTGATTTTTAAGCTGGAGTAGCGTACCTCTAGGCTAAAATGCTTGACATAATTTTAGCTTGGCTAAATTTTGGAGAGAATTTTCTATGAGAGATAAAATTTAGCGCGATCTGCGCACTAGGCTTAACATCGTAATATCAAATTTGTTTTCAAAGTTTCCGGAAAGTATTGTGCTAGCTTTTATGAAATGAATGTTTCAATTTGTTTGCAAAGCAACTTCTTAAAATAAAAACAAAAAATATATCTTTCCAGTAAGAGCAAAAATTACTTAAATTGCTCAAATAACTGTGCAACTATAATTTCTGAATTAAATATTTTTTTCTGATGTTAAATGAAAAGTGATCTACAGTGTAATTAGATTTTGACCCAGACAACATTTTTAAACAAGCTGAAAATTAGTGGTTATATACTCGTATTTAGAATAATGGCAATACTAATATTCGAAAGTGTTTCTAAAAGAGTCCAAATTTCTTTTTAAAAATACAATAAAATAAACAAAATTAAATTTTGTCCATGTTATGCATTGCTTTATTAGTAAAAGCAAACATTTCCATTAATTATGGAACACTGCCTCGGCTGTTCGTGCACCCTTAATAAATTACTGAGTCAATTGGACCTTGTAAGCGAATAATCCAAAATCTTGGTGCCGAATTCTCTTTAGGATACTGCATGAAATGTTAAGCTCTTGAGATCGATGGCGAGTTGATGTTCGTGATTTGAGTCTCACATTCTCGGCTGGGGTAGCCACATTCTTGTCTGTGTGCAACGTACGATGACGAGGACCAGTCTCACAAACTTTTTGCAAAACTAGGATGCAGTAGGCGCGCTCAAAATTTCTTTTAAAAAAAACGTATTGTTTGGGCTACACAGCACTTAATTTGGAAATAAGTTTCAATATTTCCAAACGTTCATCAAGCGTATAGCGACTGATTTTGTTCCGCGGAGGTATGGTACTGACTTTCTGTTAAGATTTTGAACGGGAAACAACTGCTAGTGTCAAAATAATTTATGATTTAAAAAGAAACCGTCACCCTGTATATATACCCTGTCTATATGTAGGGAACTAATTAGTTAAGAAAGGTAGTTTGAAAGTCAAATTAAGCGGGTTTGACTGCAATAATTACAATATCTTAAATTGTATGAGCTCTTGCTATACAACTTATTGCTTAAACGACTTTAACAAAGTTAAATGATTTGAAAAAATAATATTTTAAATACTATGTTCAATATTCACTAACTATTATTTAAATTATTTTATTGAAAATAAATATATAGGTAATTTTAATAAACGATAAAAATCTACAGTTCCTTTTCCTGTAGAGGGCGGATGTATAGCGAAGAAGAAAATAAGGGATGGGATCAAAGGAATAATGGATTTTTACATAAAGATCTTACTGGTTCATGCCATGCCATGCCCATGAGTAAGAAATAATATAACAAAGAGCGGACCAGCATATCATATCCCAAAATAATGGAACTGATACCTTTTATCTTTGAAGTTTGCTTTAGAGACTAATACCTGCATTTTATTCAACTTGAATAACTCTTATTCTTGAGATTATCAGAAGAAGCGCTACCAGTCACCCTAGTCCTAGAATGTTCTGATTCTTCAGTTCTCACATTGTTTTAGTCATCAAAAACCACCACGGCCTTCATGCCAAAGTGTGTTTCAAGATATTTAAAGTTCAGCTTATAAATCAGTTAAAAGGCCGCTGGGTGAATAAAAACAATTCCGCGAAAAAGGAAACCTCTATACGTGGCGTTCAAATTTAATACTGGATAAGATACTCGTAGTAAAGATTTTTTACGAAAGCAATGATAAACATTTTAACTTCCTACATTACACAATACAGACATTTCTTGTGGGGTCTATTAACTAACTTGTACCACAAATTTGTAGAAAGCTCTTTCTTACTAACAGTATACGAGAGAATGCAATGAACGTGAGTGAAACCCTGTTCAGCGAAATGATGGCTTTCAAACATTAGGCTTAACACATATGTATGTAAGAAAACAAGAATAGGAATTTTTTCAAAAGGGTTGTGAAAACAAAGCTTGTCACTAGACCCTACTATATTGTATATTTATCCACATCCTATACCAAAATTTTTCAGACGATGAAAAAAACATGTGTTAAAAATAAATTTTCTAATTTATTTATTTTTTGTCTGGTTTAGGGGTAGTTTTTCTCTATTAAATGTTTTATATAAAAAAATGACGCATAGCTATAATTGAAACAGATTAGACACGTTCAGAAAAAATAACATCTCGGAAATTTCTCCCTAGGGGCCAGTTATTATAGCTATCATTGAAATGCATCATTGAAAATTTTCATTCCCATTTTTAAGACGAATAAACAAACTGCAATGGCTTTAATTGGTACCAAAATGAAGGTAATGAGTAGTAGAATGTTTTTACTCTATAAAATACAAAATTCTGATTCAAACTTTCTCTTAAATTCACTTTTATTATTTCACTGATAGAAATCAATTTCAATAAACAGCTGATTTTCGTTTCTTTAATATGGAACACAATCGTTCCACTTCCACAAAATCGAGTTGAATTAGGGTCGTATTTACGACACAGGTTTTTCGTCATCTGAGTTAAGAGCTTGATTTGGAGTTGAGTTGAAATGGTGTTGAACGATTCTGAAGCATTTTGCTAAGCCAACTCCTCGACCCAGGTTTTTCGTCTCACATTTCGACTCGACACCGCTGAGCGAGTGGGATCGAGTCGAACGAAGCTCATTTCAACCCAGTACAAGTACACAAAAGGTCGAAGCGAGCTTCAAGCTCGTTTCAACACCTCATATACCTCATATAAACGTAGTAACTGAATGTGTTCGATTCTCTTTCTATTCTCAAATGTCAGTTTTCCTTTCAATGATCGACTCTAACCTCAAATGCATAGAATAGGTGGTAATCAGCCACTGACAGGATCTTTTACTGAAGCCAATTTTTCAATGATCGCTTATCAAAAGAATAAAGTCAGTATTTCACTCATTTGTTCCAATGATGCATTTCAATGAAAGCGATAACTGGGGGCCTTACAGTAAAAAAGCTGTTTTCTTTCGAATTATTTTAACGTAGTTGATAAATTTGTAAGGAGAAAATGGAGGGTATTTTTGACTTCAATGTTGTGTAAGTTTACATTGCTCAGTCAAACTGAGACCTACTATTCTTGAAATTATCAAAATATGAATGAAAATCTTAATTTTTAATTTTGGAATGCTAAATCAGTGATTATTTTTAAGCTCGTAAACTGGAAAAATATTTTGGACAAATAAATTATAAAAACAGATAAACTGCAATTCGGAGCACCACAAATGACTTTAAACTTAAAATTTTTTTAAATTCAAACCGATATTATTATATTCTCCAGATTTTAATTTATGACACTTTAATACTTTGATTTTGATATGCGAGATTTTCAAAAAGATATTTTGAAATGCGGTCGTCCGTAGTTAATTAAATTTCGTGTCAATAAAATCGTTAATTATATTTTTTTTAATTGTCCGAAAATTAAAAATATTTTTGTTCTCTTGATGATGATAAGTGATGGTCGCTTATGAATGTTATAAAGTCTAAAAACATGGATGCCCTTCGATCTTTAACCGATGAAAATATAGAAAAAGTGATTGAAATTGAATTCTATAGTTAGGCGCGTTTGTGAATACATATTTTGATACCATATTCGTGGACAACATCATGATTAGTGAGGAGGTACGAGATTATGAGTTTGATGTGCAAATAAGTCCACAGTTGCGATAGCAGAGAAAAATGATAAGTTCTTTCGAGTACTATAACTACTACTAGAGGTCCCTTTTATTCCTCTGCCGACTAAACATACGCCCACAGTGTGCAAGGAACTAGGTCCTGTTTTTTTAATTTTTTTAAATCTTACCTTAACAGTAACTCTTGATTGAAATGCTTTCTATCTACAAATTCATATGACCAGAATACACATACATATGTACAACCTTTGTAGAAAGTGCCAAAAGAAAAACGTTGAAGAAAGTTCATATCTCAACAATAAGCATTGAAAAATTCTTTAAAGCTACAAAAGTCATTCATGGTCTTAAACCCTATGCATATTTTTTCATCTTTTTCCCTACCCTTATTTTTGTTCTTACATTTTTTTTATTTTAAAATTATTTAAATTATTTTTGACACTTTTCCATGAAAATTAATTTTACAAAAAATTCTGTCACATGTTTTTCAAAAACAATTCAAATTCTCTACGATTTAATCAATTATCCACCATGTAACACCAATGATTCCCGGAACAAACATATAATTGCCATACAGCTACTGCCAGAGTCAAGAGCGTGCCCATGATCGATCTGCCTACCATCATCATCTTCTCTGCCATATTGTAGGCATTGCCACTCCAGCTCTCAAATCTGCCGATTCATACATCATGATAAAAATCACCTATAAGTCTATAATAGTATCTATCTTATAGTCTCGCTATTATCAAAAGAAAGTCGAAACTAGTACAAATCAGAGCATAACTGGATTTTTTCTTCTTCTCATTCACTCTTCGCGCTTGCCGCCGCGCTTTATCCATACCATATCTTATGGCTTTTTGAGTTAAGATACTTTTTTTTTTAATTTTCTGCATAAGAACTAGTATCTACTGTTGGCGAGATTGGTAACGGTCAGAAAGCGTATAATATCTTCTCTCTGTTTATAAAATGAACACTCAACACCAAACCAACACAAAAAAATATATCTATACTAAAAATAACTGCTAACAATAGGTATTTATCGATGAAGAAGAAGATGCCATGGACAAAAAAAAAAATTATATGTGTTTTTTTAATTGTATATGAGATACATTTCTGTTATTTGTACAATTCTTTGAATAGTAGAAATAAAAAAAAATACTATACTAATAGTAAAACAATCCAAACTCACCTTTGATAATAGCACTATGCATAGGAAAGACGCGAGCAAGTGGTGCCGCGTGTGATGTCCCATATTTGTTATTGAAAATTTGTATCTATGTGTCCAATTTTTTATTCTATGTCCTTAAATCCGAACACAGAAGTGCAAATTATACTTGAATCTTCTTCACAATATTATTTTTTAAAAAATCTGAAATTAAAACAGAATAGATACTTTAATCTCACACTTTAGATAATTTTTTTTTTTGTAAATTTTATTTCTAATAATAATTCACTGGCGACAATGTTGAGACGAAAAACAAAATTAATTAATCAAATAATCTCACATACAATTGATGATTATTTATATTTCTTTGATGTATCTTTCACTTAAGAAAAGGTGTTAATTGAAAAGTATGCCATCGCACGAGGAAGATATATTCTTACACTGGAAGTTTCACTTACAAAACTTTTGCCACCAAAAGGAACCACTTTCTATTTTTCATCTGTCATCATCGTTGCATCTTGTTTGCAATCATTTTATATCTTTAAATTTCAAAATCTACAAAATCTCTGATGACAATATATTTTCACAATAAGCCCGGCTTAATATAGGTCTACTTCACTAGCGAAGGCCAATTGCTAGACAAGTTCACATTGAAATCGGAAAAAAAAGAGCTCAGACGCAGCGCGTAATTCACCGAGAATTAAATAAAATAAAAGATACAATGAAAGAGAGGCAACTTTGAGATTTTGTCTCCTCTGCCAACCGATGTATCTGAGGCTAACGCTAAACTAATCGAATAGTATCTGATGGACAAAGTTTGAAGCATTGAAATCTTCTTTTTTTATTCTTCTACTACGCTACCTGCCACTTTTCATTTACCATTTCTTTTTTCTATTTTTCTTGATAGTATGCTTTTTCTTTTCTTCTTTTTTTTATTCTTTATTTTTATTCGTAGACTTATTTGATGCTGTTGTTTGTTTGCTTTATTAGTGCCTTGTTGGATGGAGTGATTCTTCACTCTGTGAATGCAGTTTCTCTATTTAAAGTCGAGAGTTTAGTATTGTTAGCTTAGCTAATCAGCTGATTTCAAGGAGATTTTGATTAAATACATGACATCTAGGCTGATTGATTTGTATGCCGGTGACAGATTTTATCAAATTTTTACTCAGCTTTCAGCTACCCAAACAGTAAAGTATTTGAAAGTTTTTAATATTTCAGATTTTGTAAGCTAACAACGAACTGTAGGTTTGAATTTCAATATGTAATAAGAAAAAATCAATTCGGTCCCAACATTTGATAATTGGATCTTACAGCAGGTCTACATTTTTAAACTTTTTATAACTTAATTGATGAATGGTATTCTGAAATTAATGGTGCAATACTACTTGATCTGTTAAAAACACAACTGTTAAAATAGTTTGAACAAATTTGACGTTTGGTATCGGATTAAAGAGAAAATATAAATACGTCCATTTTTACAGTAGGAAAACAACTCTGCATCAGTTACCCATCTTGAAATTTATCCGTTTAACGTCTAGATCTAAAAAAAAGTTCTTTTATCCAAAAAATGCACAATGTTAAAAAATGGTTTTAAAAGATCGTATTTTTCTTGAAAACGAAACCAAGAATTTTGATAATTTTTCTTTAATGAAAGCACCTACTATAGAACAAATTTTTCGAAATGACTTTCTCATTGTCTGCAGAACGGATTTTAATGAAATTTCCTTTACAGAAAGTTTCTAAGAAGTTAAAAAATAATTGCACATCAAAACCTTAAAACGGGTCAGTATTTATTTTCTTAAATTAAATTTTTATTTCTATAATAGTAAAAACCTAATAGACCGAGAGCCCACAGCAATTTTTGGGTGTGATTGATAACAAAAAATAATTAGCATAATTAGATAGGCCTTTTATAGTTATTTTTGAATGTGAATGTTTTGCATACTCTAGTGGGCGCAATAGTGCATCAAGTATGCAGTTTTTTCCAAATTCTAAAAAATTGGGATACAAAATTTGCCATAACTTCAAAATGAACAGCTAAGTGCCCTGATTGCAAATATCGAGGTCCAAGACGTTTTGACGGTGGCCTTCTTAGTGCAAGAAGTAGCCTATTCTTAATGCGTCTGGCAGGCAGAAGGCTGTCTTTAAAATGTCTTAGACCTCGATATTTTCAATCAGGGGGCTTAACTCTAATTTTTGGCAAAGTTGTTATCACAATTATTTGGATTTGGAAAGAACTGCATACTTGATGCACTATTATGCACTATTGCGTCCACTAGAGTATGCAAGACTTTCACATTTGTAAATAACTATGAAAATCCTATCTAATTATGCTTATTATTTTTTGTTTTCATCAATCACACCCGAAAATTGCTGTGGGCTCTTAGTCTATAAAGTTGGCGTACCAACATTTTTTCTTAAAAATGTTTTAAAAATCTTATAAATAAGAACTTATTTAAATAAAAAACGCCACAACGACTTATAATTTTTGTTCTTGTTAACTTCCCATAGGGAGTTATTGTAATCGGTCCGATTTGTCAAATTGGAATTTTTGACATTTCTCGACGTTTCAAGGTCCCTAGAGGCTATATCAATCATTTTTAGAAAGATGTCTGTGTGTGTGTGTGTACGTACGTTCGTACGTTCGTACGTTCGTACGTTCGTACGTTCGTACGTTCGTACGTTCGTACGTTCGTACGTTCGTACGTTCGTACGTTCGTACGTCCGTACGTTCTTGTACCATTTTTCGTCGTCGATATCTCAAGAACGAGTAAAGATATCGGCTTCAAATAAATTTTGTTTAATAGATAATAACTTCGAAAGAGGCTGAAAGGGCGTTTATTAAAATTCAGTGAGTAGTTTTTTCACTATAACGGTTTAAAAAAAAAGTAAAAATTTTGGTTAGATTCAAATATCTCACGAAAAAATAATGCTATTCACTTCAAATAAAATTTAATGTACTCATTATAAGGTCATACAGATTTGGTATGAATTTGGAAAAAAATGAACATACCGTTATTTTTTTAAATAAAAAAAACTGAAAAAAAAATTTCATAACCCAGATATTCTAAGAACGGAAAACAATTTGAAACTCAAAATAATTTTATTTTACGAAAAATAATGTGTTTGACAACTGGTGAAAATTTCAAAAAAAATCAGTTTACAGTTTTTTTACAAAAAATAAAAAACTATATAAAATTCTATTGAAAATTGGTAAAAATTGTTTTTCGACTCAAATTTCTCGAGAACTAGTAGTGATATTGACTTCTAATTTAGTTTATTTTATACATAGTATAATTTTGTACAATTTGTAAAATGTTGACAAATATTGAACTAATAGTTTTTTTTTTTTAATAAAAAAACTTTTAAAAATTCTAGTGAAAACTAGTTAAAATTGTATTTCATGTCGAATTCCTTGGTTATGAACAGCGATTGTGCCTTCTAAAGTATGTTGTTTTATACATCGATACCTCCCCGTAAGAATGTATACTAAGCGACATTTCTAAAATTGTTCAGGAAACGAAAAAAACGAAGAAAGTTCTAGTTGAATGTCTAAGAGACAATTTTGGTTAAACAAAGACATCTAACAAAATTTTTTGTTGCTCACGACAATGAGATCTTTATTAATGTCGCTTAGCATAATTTTTTTGGCGGAAAATACAAATTTCAGGTGGCAACATTATTTTAATGAGAAAACATGGCAGTTGATAAATTTTTTTATTTGTACTCTAGTTTCCTTTTCATGCATAATAGGTTGGCGAAACCCAGGCCAAAACGTGGCCCTTAACATATAGCATATTTCCTCATCAAAAAGTCATTTTCGAAAAAAGTGTCGCTTAGTACATTCTTACGGGAAGGTATCGACATAATACAATTATTAATATATGGTTAAATTTTGACAAGTATCGAAAATATTTCGTTTTTAAATTTTTTTCAATTAAAATGTTTGGAACCGAAATAATAAAGTAATTTCTATAATATAATACATAATTTTATTATCAACTTAGTTTTTAGAAGAATGTATGTACTGTACATACGTATATGAATAAGGTTGTTCAGTTGTACCCAAGTCCCACATATTAAAATTCCATTAATAGCTATGATAAAATTGAAGAAAACGTCACAATATGTTTTTATCTTTTTGTACATGAAAAAGAAGTAAAATTCTACTCAAGGTTTTCTTAGGTGTAGGAACACAGATATATTAAAAAACACGGAAATCTATAATTCAGTATAACATGTACCTACCAACCTTCGTAATTATTACAAGAAATTTAACATTTTAAATAGAAAAGTTTAAAATTAGTTAAACACATTTTCTGTAAAAAAAAAAACATAAAATGAGCGACTAAGTATCATTATCATCAACAAAACAAAGCAAATTTCCTAATATCATAGTATGCCACAAGCATCATCGATTTTTAAAACAGGAGTCATTGTATATCCAGTGCTGATCACAGCCTTTCAATCCGGAAAAACCGCAACAACAATTACACTATGAAACCATTTACTTCGATCTTCCATCTACTGCTCTATGATCGAAGTATGTGTACAAAATATCATACCAATTACCACACCAGATACAGTACAGACACAGCTAAAGTTTGTTTCGCTGAAAATTTGGTTATTTGAAAAAAACTAAATATAAAGTTTTCAAGACCACAAATGGGAAGTTATCAGTGTGGGTCGCACCCAGCCTCTTTTATAAATTTATATTTGCCTGGGAAATTACATGGCATTTGAGCTCCAACTACTAAACAATTCTATAAGAACGAATTTCATGTTTCTGAACAGTTTTCTCTAATAAAATTCTAAGTCTATTAAATATAAGGGCATAATTTCGTGCGACCCAGTCGTAATGCATCTAAAGACGTAAGCCACGTTGTAACTTTTTATTATTAGAGCAAGTCTGCGCGATCTAGTTGTGTATTTGTTCTATAGCTTAGTGTAAGTATGAATGTGAAGGGTTTTTCAAAAAGGACATACAAATGAAATTCCGGATTTTCATCAAACTTTGGAGAACGTTAGCCAAGCTGATTGCTTGTGGATACTTTGACTGTTACGTCATCTCACTGAAACAGGTATACTCTTTAGCGAATTTGTTGCTTAGAACTTATTTAGAGAAAGCACTCCTAAAGTTGCATCGAACGAATCAGAATTTCACATTTGACATCTTTCAAATTTATTATTTATTATTCAGTTACTGATGTCAAATCAAAATGGCAAGTTTAATGATTGAACAGCAAATGATAAAACCTTACTATCAAAAATTAAATTTGTCACTGCAGACGTTGCTTGTGTTGCGCCCATTTTACCTACACCCGTACAAGATGCAACTGACCCAGGAGCTCAAAGTTCATCACCATATACAACGTTGTTTATTCGGCGTTTGTGCCCCGTTTTTGTCGAAAAATCATCTTTAGCGATGAGGGGCATTTTTGGATTGACATTCTGCTTCAACGATTTGAGGGTAATATCTCGTAGAAGTGACGTGAATTGGTCACCAAGGTCACGCAATTTTACCCAGCTGCACTTTTCTTATATTGTTTCCTGAAATCGCAGGTATATGCGATTAAACCACAATCGACGATGCCTTAGGGTGAACATAACACAGGCCGATCAATTCGGAAGAGTAATTGAAAATTGGACCACTCATATCAGTGCCACCGTAAGAATTGGAGGTGGACATTTGAACAATGTTATATTTTATAAATAGTGGTATGCATGGGCCTTTCAAATAAAACATAATCTTTTTAATACCTCACACACATTTTGTTTTATTCTATTTCAACATCAACTCGCTTTTATTGAAAAATCATTGTTTACTATAGGGCAAGTCTTCAATTAAAAAAATCGAACTAAAAATGTTGATCAAAGTTGGCATTACGATGACAGAGAACACGAATTAAGTAGCTGCCGAATTCCGTCTGTTTATATATCTGTATCTCGACCTACAACTTAAACGGATTAAGCGATTTTCTCCAAAGTAGGTATTTAACGTTTTTCGGTGAATCCCTAGAGGAGAAATTGAAATTTAATTTTAGCTCCAAAGCTAACGGTATCTGTCATACAGCCCTTATTTATCTCTAATATAGCTCTAACTATTTTCATACAAAAATTAAGTTCAACTATTGTAGGCATGAACAACATTCTGTGGTCTATTTCACCAAATTACAATTACAATCACAAATTTGTAATTGTTACCTACAATTGCAAATTTGTAAACTGATTTTCTGTTTCACAAACTACAAACATAATTCCAACAAATTTGTTGGAAAGAGAAAAGATTAAGGGAAATTGTATTTGTTATTTACAAATAGAAGAAAAAGCCGTTTCACCATTTAATTTGCAAAGTTGTAAATAACAACTGTTTCTGTACAAGTTTGTTAGCATTCGACACATCATAACAAAAATGAATAAACAAGATAAAATTTTTATCGCCGATTTAATTCGTGATAAGAAAGATATTTTATTAGAAAAATTTTCCGATATCATAACACATAATCTTAAAGTTAGCGAGTGTCAAAAAATTTTCAACAATATAAAATCTAATAGTATTTTAATAGATAAAGATTGGAAATACCTAAGAGATGTCGTGTGGCAAAATTTAAGACGAAATACTGTGGTAAGTAAAAATTATTTCTTAGGTAGATTATATTTACCGGCAATATCAAAGAACCGTTCACGAATGCTTTCGTGTTCTTCTGGCCAACGTACAGTATTTTCAAAGAAAGTCTCAACAATGGCAGAACAAACACGATGGACAGTTCTGCATACCGTAGATTTAGATATACCGTGCATGTCTGCAATCCCGTGGTACTGTCCACCATTTCCAAGCTAATGTAAGGCTGTCAGAAATTGTTGTGTCGGTGTCAGTGAAAAGTTTTTTTCAGACTCATTTGCAATACGAGGTCCTATTTGACTTATTATTTCCTCTGCTTTAGAACGTTTTAACTGACAAAAGCATTTGAAATTTCATAGTTAATTCTCGGTCAATATATTTTTCTTTTCTTCGTCTACTAAACACAAAATCTACACTTATATCTCTATCGGTGCTACTATGCCTTCGACGTAAGGTTTTTTGGGTTTCAAATGCGATTTTTTCCGAAACTTACAAATTGTTATCAAATCGGCAGACGATCTTTCTTCTGCAAAAAATTTTCAGTAACTGAACAAATTTGTAAAATTTCGTGATTCCGTGAAACAGAAACTTACAAAAAAATATAAATTTTAACAAATTTGTACTTGTAAGCAACAAAAAAATTTAGTTTTGGTGAAACTGAAATAATGAAATTTCTACAAATT
The DNA here is from genome assembly GCA_911387755.1 of Chrysotoxum bicinctum. Taxonomy (NCBI): domain Eukaryota; kingdom Metazoa; phylum Arthropoda; class Insecta; order Diptera; family Syrphidae; genus Chrysotoxum; species Chrysotoxum bicinctum. The sequence continues at coordinate 180,489,557 of OU426989.1, read as the reverse complement.
ACCCTTTGTAAACAACAAACACATTTTTGTAATACAACCATTTTGTGAAACATAAAAAAACGATTTTTGAACAAATTTGTTAAAAAAGTGCTTGTAATATACAATTTGTAAGTTGGTGAAATAGGCCTGGTCTAAAAAAATTTAAGGACAAATGTTACAAATATTGATTTTCGACTTTCTCTTTAACGGTTCTAATGATTTTGACCAAAATTTGTATAAAGAAGATGCTTGGAGTTTGAATAATATTGTAGGCACAAATTTTCGAAAAAAAAATCTGTAGTGATTCTATATCAGCTACAACAGTAATCAAACAGAGTCAACTCGACCCGCTGTAAACACCCATCGAACAGTTCCACGACACGTCAAACGCCATTGTGCTCAGCCGTTACATTGCCTTTTCCGGTTTTTGCTATTCTGTTTTCTTCTTCCACGGCAAGGCAAGAAAAACACACTTCAGGATTAAGTTTTAGATTATCACGCGTTTTAAAGATTAAAAGTTAATAAAGTATAAAATAAGTCAAGCAATATTAAAAATCGTATTTTTATCATTAATGTACTTAACAAGTCTTAGGATTTAAAAAATCTTATATTTTTTTTGACAATTCAATATCTTGATAACCAGCTAATCATTAATCTTTGAAATACTGTCCTTAAATGTACATCATTAAATACTTAATATTTGCATTTTGGTCTAAGAAATCTTAAGAAAAATTGTTAGTAACGATAGCTGTTCTAGAACGGTTTTTTGATTTTCGACCTTCTCATTAACAGGGGCCTGTAACACAAAACTACAAGTACTTGTAATACAAGTGAATTAATACAAGTGTAACAAATTTCTGTAACACAAAGCTACAAGTTTGCTGGCTCTTCTACAAGTGTAATGAACGAACATTACAAGTGGGAAATTATATGATTTCCCTTTTTCTGTAACACAAAGCTACAAGTGTAGCAAAAAACTAGATCGTACTTGTAGAATAATCCACTCAATCTTACAAGTGATTCAAGACTTGTAGGATGAAGAAGATGTATTTAAATATACGAAAAAAAACAGTATTTTCAACTAATTACCATTTCCATAATTTTTTTCTTCGTAGTTAAGATATTTTTAACCAAAAAAACAATATCAAATTGTGAATATATTTTTGTGTAAAGTGTATATTTGTGATCTTTTTTCAATAGTAAATTATTTCGGTAGTAATTGTTATACAATATATATGCAAATTTAGAGATAAGTGTTGTAGGTAATTTAATATACCTATACTTTATACGGTTTTTGAAAAGTTAAACATTTTTAAATCTCAGTAAACTAAAAATTAAACATAACATAAAATAATACATTCTATTACTTTTCTTAGATTTACTTAGAAATAATTGAATTTTTATTTAATGATAATTAAAAAAAAATTAGTACTAATGGAAAACGTATGAAATCTAAGCAAAATGATCCAGGAACCTAGAACATGCTTAATTGTATTAAAAATACAATCCCAATTAAAAAAGGCACCAAAAAGAATGAATTACATATTTTCGAACGGATTCTTTATCCTTTTTACTTGCGATATGGGTACTATAGGGAAAGTTCTGCATTAAAAAAAATGGAACTCGAGATTTTGATCAAAATTCAATTAAGATGATAGCGAAGACGAATAAAGTGAGTCCGACAATTCCGTCTGTCTGTCTGCATGTACCTCGATCTACAGCCTAGGCCATTGGAGCTATTTTCTTAAAGTTCTTCAGTGATTCTCTAGAGGGGAAATTGAAATTTTTGTTAGCTCGCAAACTAACGGTACACCTTATCATACAAGCGTAGTGCAAAATCTTTTTTATCTCAAAAACGTCTCTAACGACTTTAATAAAAAAAAGGGTATTAAACACACAAGGACTACATTTTGGTCAACAAAATTTCGAAGCAAAATGTTATTAACGGTATCTGTCATAGAACGGCTTTTTGATTTTCGACTTTCGCATTAACGGTTCTAACGATCTTAACCAAAAATTTTCAGCAGCCCCCTTATGTTTAAAATAATATTGTATATACAAATATTCGAAAAAAACATATTTTGGGTTTTAAGAAAATTACTTTAATAATAAAACATTTTTAAGCTTTGTTTGCATCAATGCATACTTCTGCGGAAATCAGACGGCAATTCCATGCATTTGAACATTATTATCTCATTAAGTCCATGTTTTATATTTACACATGCATAATTTTTAAATTACAAAGTACATTTACATAAGAGCAAGTTCGTGAGATCCAGTCATGCATTTTATTTTTATTAAGATGCTATCACGTTGCTTATCTTTCTTTCATTGAGCACTTGTAAGCAGAATGCCTACAAGTGTAGGGACATTTTTGTTTTCTACAAGTGTAAAGTTTTTTTTTGTGTTACAGAAATAATCTACAACTGTAAGATTAATATAATCCTACAAGTGGCTGTTGACTTGTAGACTTGTAGTTTTGTGTTACAGGCCCCAGGTCTAACGATTTTGACCAACATTTTTATACAGAAGCTGCTTGGAATTTGAAAATATATTGTATATAAAAAGTTTTAACATTAAAAAAAATTGAAATCGGGCGATTAATTTTTGAAATACTGCTTTATAATCTACATTAAAGGTATTCAGGTAAACGCGGAAAACCCTGATAAACCTCGGAAACCAGATAGTTTTATTTCTGCAGAAATGAGCTGTCAAAATTCGTATGTGAAAAACTTTCTGCAAATCTGATAAATTTATCTCACGAATTTGATGCGGAAAGTGAAGAAATAAACCTGATAAACTAAACAAATATGGATTCTGACTTTTAATTTGACATTTCACAAAATATTTTCCACATTTACGCAAGTATTTTTTAGAGGGTATTCATTAAAACATGTTGCGGAAAGTTATATCTTTCTAAAAAGCGGAAAATTATCGCGTTTCATGAATATCATTATTATTAAATGTTCATAATTTGTAAACCAAATTTTCTTATAAAAATTTTAAGAACATTCCGTTAATAAAGAAACAAATTTCAGTAAAAAAGTCTTATATATCTTGAAAACAGCTCTAACCATTTTGATAAAAATAATCATGTGTACAATTACATACATGGTCTACATTTTGGTAAAAAAAAAACATATGAAAAAATGTTATTAACGGTACATAACATGGAGCCGTGTTTTGATTTTCGCTTTTCTCATTAATGGATCCACCGATTTCGCTTAAAATTTTTATGTGGCAGCGTATTCAAACTGTAAATATAATTGCATATAAAATTTTTTGAAACATTATTTTTCAATTTAAAAATTTTTTAATTTTTTTTTGAAAATTCGATATCTTTGATAATCATTCTTGAATGTATTAAGTACTTAAAAATAGCATACCATTTTTTTTTATTTTTTTAAGAAATTTCGCACAAAAAAATACGCACAAAAAAATATAATGAAACTCCTATAACGATTTTTTAAATTTTGTTTGCATAAATTCATAATTTCTCTAGAAATCAGAACCTCATACTATTTAGGAGATGTTTTAGTAAAATAAACAATAATACGTTTTTCATTAATAAGATTCATGTTTTTATATTCAAAAGACTTCCACATAAGAGCAAGTACGTGCGATCCAGTTGTGCATTTTATGTTATTTTTGTGTTGGATTGAACGGTATGCCAACACATGAAGATGCATTTTTTCCACATTGTTTGTTTGTAAAATGCTAAATGCAAAATTTTTTAAGCTACTTAAAATGATTAAAAAGATCTACGCTAATACCTCTTATAAGGAAAACTTTAAATTAAATTAAAATTTTGAGTTAAAAATAAAACAAGACTGATCCTCGCATTAGAAGTGCAACTTTTTTTAAATTTTAAAATCAATTAACTTTATTGTTTCAAAAAACTAGACAAATAATTTATTTTATTTTATTCTATATGATCCCCTAGAGAAGACAGCAACCACTGTCGTAACGTCAGGATAAGTAAATGAAAAAAGACTTAAGCCAATAATCCTTATTAGGAAAACTTTAAAGAAACTTAATTGTCACAAAATTCTTTTTATTCAAATGTTTAAAAAAAAAAAGATGTCCGAAGTTTCATGATATTCCTAAAAGTTCATTTCGAGGATAAGGGAGTTTTTTTTTAATTTAGTTAGACAGATATTGTAATCAATGATCAAAATATATCAATTCTTACAAAAATACGAAAAATACAATGTTTTAACAAAGGGCTTAAAAAAATATTTCCAAGCAAAACAAAACAATCCAACGCAAGCCTACTACAACATCAGGTATTAAGTAATCCATTAAAAACCCAAATATAGGCCGGCAACCTTAAAAAAATAAACACGTGAGAAGGTCATAAACCAAATAAACCTATGTAAAGAATGTTTGTTCTGTGACCATATTGAAGAAATTTCATTCGCAAACAACCATCACTGTTTTGTTCAGTGCACTTGAAATAAAGTTTCTTGCATTATAATGGAAAAACTAATGAAAGAATAACCCTTAATTGAGTTGTTAAACCCACATGAGGAAACCCATAAGCTTACAATTATTTTATTAATGGGAAATTAACTCAGAAAGAGAGTTGCTCATGTCTGGCTTGTACGAAAAAACGTAAAGAGACCTCTTAGTACGTCTTTATGAAAGTAATTCCACAAGACATGTTGTGATAAGAATCTTAAACAGCTGTTCCACATTATCATTACATTATCCAGAGTTCTATTTTTCCAGTCATAGAAAAACCCGAATAGAACACTCCGATCAAATCAAGTTCCCCTCAACATATACATAGCAGTCGTACGAAGACTAAACCTGGTATAGTCTTGACTGAACTGGACGAAACCGGACAGCACACTCTTATAAATAAATTCAATTCTTAACTGAATGAGCTAAGAATCAAAACACTTATCACTCTGATGATGTCCACCTCTCAAGATTCATTATGGCTTATTGCAAGACCATTCAATAAAACATCATCCAGAACCATTATCTTCCAGCTTCATGATGTTCGTACAACCAATATGATTTCGAAGAGCAAGCAAAAAAAAAAAAACCAAACCACAGAAAGTATAGAAGGAACCACATAGTAAGCTCGAAGCCAGCGTAAAGCAAGTGTGCCATTAACCTACTGATACAGAACCATCCAACTATAGTAAGCCAAGTTAGCACTGAGCTCTGTACGAAAAAAATAAAATGCAACAGAACTGCACCAATGACATTGGCTCTCCATTTCTAAGATGCTTCTCGCCATGGATGTGCATCCATCCAACGAGTCCAAGATATAAGTTTCACAGACTGCCAAAGAAATGGCGAGGAAAAGAAGAAACCAGTTCCTATCGTCACTTTTCACAGATATCATATGAATAAGTGGGAGGGGGAATCCCTCCGTCGTCGTAGTCGTCAGCCATTCGTACGTCTTTCCGCCTGTACGGTCTTGAAGATCCGTTGCTCTGTTCTGTGCGGTTGGTTTCTTCCGTTTGCTTTTTAATATTTTTTCCTCGAAGATCTTTTACTTTCTGAAGTACTACCTCCGGTTATTTACTTATCTGAGTCTCTTGGTGCTTCTACAGTACCACACGATACTAAGACCCCATTGAAAAGAAGTCGAGGAGGGAATCTCTGTTTTTTGTTGGTTTCCACTTAATGTTCAAGTGAAAGTTATTCTCCTCCGTGGGCTTCTAAGCTTGCAGCGATACAAATATTCACGGTGCGCACGTAAGGGTTTTGCATTTGGATTCTCCGAATGGACCACGGACAGACGGATGACTTGCAATAGCAGCAGCAACAACAACAGCATCTGGTTGGTAACACAAAATTTATGTTTACGCTCAGAAGTTGTGTATCTTTCACTGCTAGATTTAGTGCATTGATATGCCGTGTCTTACAGATAAATTACGCGTTTGCCTATGCAGCAGCACGAGGTGGTGCGGCTGCTGTGCGCGGCGACTCGGCGACACGGCAGCATCGATGTCGTGTAGGTTATATTTGGAAAGAGGCTTTTAATGCAGCTCAACTTCTTGAAATGAAATCGAAAGCGAAATCGATTTAATGTGGGGCATTTTAAATTTCTGTTGATGGCTTTGAACTATACTCGTACAACATGAGAGGAGATGGAGACTTCTCTTCTTGCAGAAAGAGATTAATTGAATTTCGATTTCTGATTCAAAAAAATCCAAAGCCTCCGTCCGGACACCATATTTAATGTATCTCCAGTCATTAGTTTATTCATAAATCCTTGAATTTGAATTTATTAAATCCTTTCGTTCAAAGATGGCGACTTGCGCTGCATCCAATGTCTACGAGGAGGTGCATACGTTTAGTGGTAAAGTAGTGAAAGTTTTGGAAACGTTACAGTGCGGTGTGGGGATGTGATACACACATGCACTCGTCTTGGACAAGAATTGCTTAATTAAAACCATAAAACTATCTAATAACAGTTAGTAAAAGCAATTTGTATTTTATTCGATGCGATTACGGAGCAATGCAATTAAAGTGCGCTATAGTTGCTATATGGTGATTTAGTCTTTTTTAATTGACAGCTTAAGCGACTAAGAGCAGCAATGAGTTAAATATCTGTGGTCTATGAGATATTCGTAGTGACTTATAGTTGAAAAAGTATTAGAGAGAAATCATTTGAATGGATTTTTGGTACATTTCAACACCACACACATTTCTTTTGGACCTGTTCTTGCGGTTTCCTCAGAGGAAGAACTTGATAGTGATTTTTATTTTTGGTGTCAAATATAATGGTAATGTGTCACTTGGTAAATTGATTGAAGTTATATTATGAAATTAAACCTCAAGTGTTGGTCATTTTAGAAAACTTAAGGGAACGTTATTCGTATGTTTTTGAGTAAATTTCAAATTGGATGATTTTTGAAAGAAAACAAATTGATTCATTTATTGAAAAATCTTAATCGTTCTAAATTATAATAATACTGGCCAATTTTTATTAAACACTCATGAATTTTTTTTAATTGATAATTCGAATAAACCCCAAACATTTAACTGCAAAACTCATGTATTTTTAAATTTTGTTTAGCAATCCTGTTTATATTTCTCATGAGATCTTAAAAATAATTAACCTACCAAATTATAGGGTTTTAACCATTCACACTAATCATCGTTTTGCAAATCTTACCCCGCAATTGTCAAAATAAATGTGAATTGCTTCGCAATATTTAGTAATTTCTCTTGGTATTTAAATAAGCTAGTAAAGTGATCATTTTACAAACCAGAAAACTTTTTTTTTATTTCACTCATTATTAAACTACCTATTCATCGTTAAACATTTTAGCAAAATGTTTATTGACAGTCATGCTGAAAGTCTGAAAATCTATTTCAAAGATATAAAAATTACTTCATACTCTGGCTGGTAGATGGCTTTTTATGGTAAGGCAGTGTAAACTGTATCATTGGCGATAGTAAAACACGCCTAATGTTATTAAGGGGTTATTAAAGTTAAGTATACCATTTTATACTTAAAAACACATTTAAGGTGCTACGGATTGCTACGTAGGTCTTGAGATATGGCAACACTAGTGTGAATATGTTAAGTTTAACATTTTTATTGATAATAGCGCTTATAACGTTTTGTCATACGAGTGCTATTTGTGTTGCTTACAATTATTGAAGACATTTATCTTGGTCAAAATGGAATTGTGAATGTACGAATCTCGAACATTTTTGTGCAATTATTTGGACATTGATTAAAAGAACAACAGTCTGCCGATCAACTAGCTTCGAATTTTTGCAGTAAAGCACTATCTCGAGTCATCGTATTTTGCTAATGTTTCGAACTCAATCGAGTTCGAAATTTCGAAATTCACTACAAGACGAATTTACCGATATTGAGATATACTTTGACATTAGTTCTACTCACTTACATACATACGTCAAAATGATTTTTTCGCATTTGATGTCACACAATTCGACAATCGATAAAAAAAATCTCGAGTCGATTAGTAACAAGCAATGTTAAAAAAAAAATGAATCGAGGAATTTATGTTATGAACCCGAAACCGTGAATCGACCGTATGGGTCTTTCAAGTAATGCCAAATTCAACGAAAGTTGTTTGCGCACGAAACACTTCGAAACAAATTACTAGCGGTTTTTTTTCGAAATAAATGGATATGTCGTCACGTACCATTCGAGTAGCATAGAACCATCAATTCAGAATCCAGAATTTGCAAGAAGTGTTCAGAAAAAGAAGGGAAAACAATCGCAGAAGACGAATCATTCTCCATTAAGGCAAGCTCTCGCACATCGGCTCAATAAAACATGTATTGGTTTTGACTGATAATTTTGATAAGTTGTGAATCGTTTCAAATCATCAAAGTCCGGGCTTAGATTCCTAGATTTTTTCAGTTCCTATTTTTTTTTCTTTCTTTTCGTAATCGATTCAGACTTCGAGGTAAAGCCAAAATGTTTCTCTCAATATCAGTCGATGTTTTTCATCCAACACAGAATAAATTTGCCCATGTAAATCCAACAGATGTCATAATGTCAGTGCGTTCAGGACCACAACTTCCGAAAGCCAAAGCGGACTACTTAACTAAACAAAAAGTAACAAACCACACTACAACGTTGTATTAGTATTAGTGATGAAAAAATACATTAGCTGTGTTTTTTTACAAGTCCATATTAGGTGTGTTTTTTTGCAAGTCCATATAGAATTGTAAAAAAAACGACATCGGGACTAAGCGCTTTACATGCAAATGCAACAACTACTTAAATCTATACAGAGTTAGCTAAGGCCAGATAATTATCGAGAGTTAATCTAAGACCCGATAAAAATGGTGATGCCAAAATAGTATTATCTATATGTTATCGATAATTTGCTCAGAGACGTCAAAAGTGAAGTTTTTGGATTGGTTGATGCTAGTCGTCAATAAGCTGACAAATGTCATAGCGTACACAGTGCTTCCAGCTATGTGGAAAAAAAACTCCTAAATCCCGATGTGGTTTTTTTTTACAATTCTATATGGACTTGCAAAAAAAACACACCTATTGAATTGTAGAAAAAACGACATCGGAACTTAGGAACTTTTTTGCAATAAGTTGGAAGCACTGTTAGTCCAGTCAAAGCGTCATTTGACCTTGCGCGCAAAGGCATGGTCTATTTTTTTTTCATGGATCGATAGGTGCTTATGAGAAAAGCTTAAAATCAAATTTGCACCACATGACAACTTTTTTTACCAAAGTTATTGGTAAAAATATGTTTTGTGTCATTTTTTGGTCATTTGCGAATATCTCGGCTCTACTATCTCGTACAAACAAAAATTAAACATGCATTTATTCCTAATAACATTATATATTATGTTCTAAAAAAAAGCATTTGTCTAAACAAATGAAAAAAAAGTTATAGTAAGTTAAACAAATTTTTTGTTGTTTAAAAATCACTTTTTTGTGATTATTAAGAAAAAAGCCCATTTAACGATGAAATTTTTATATTTTTTTATTAAAGTTCTGGTAATTCCCTACAATTTAAAAAAAAAGTCAACACTCTACGATGAACCAAAGCCGAGTAATAAATTATTGAACATAGGTAAGTCAGCGCACCCACGCATTTTATGATTTTATGTTTTAATTAATATCTCAGCCCCAGTATGTCGCAAAGTGAAAATAAAAAACTTCTCTGCGCGCAAGGTCAGGCCCTTTTTCATGACGCTTTGACTGGACTATGTGTACGCTATGGCATTTGTCAGCTGTATTGAGACTAGCATCAACCAGCATCCAAAAACGTCACTTTTGACTTCTCTGAACAAATTATCGATAACATTTAGATAATATCATTTTGGCATCACCATTTATATCACGACTATGGTGGATGTACATGTATCTGGGATGCCAAATACAGAATTCATATTTGTTAGATAGAGAGAAAAAAAGCAAAATGCAGAAGAACTTCATTTCTGCTTTATGGAAATTTGAGAAATGCAGAAGTCAAGATTATATTAAAGACGAACATGTTTATCTTTATTATAGCATCTTCGTCTGCATTTTGTAAATTTGCGATATTTTAACATTTTTCTATAATTTTTGTTGACGGACGCATGATATGAAAAAAAAACATTAAATCGAAATGGAAAAAAATGGAGGTAAGTTAAATTTTCATTGCATAGTTTCGTATTAACAGACCAACAAGTTATAGCAGTTTATAGGAAGTGAAAAAGAGTTAATACTTTTGTATTCTCTTCCACTTTCAGGTTTCGACATACATCTGCCTTTCTCTACTTTTCTGCATTTTGCAGATGCAGAAACATGTAAATCCACTTTTAGGTTAAGTCTAGAAAACTATCTGCACTTAGCTAAGTCCGTATAGACTTAAGTAGTTGTTGTATCACCCCTATTACAGAATTCGGCGAATGAGCTAAAGTGACAATTTCAATTCATTTCCAAACTTTTGCTATTACTGAATCCGACGAATGAAAGTTGAACGAATGTCGGTAACAATCCCTGCACCACTGACATTTTGTTCAACTTATATGGTATTACAGATTTCGCAATCCATTCGCACTCCATACAATTTCTATCATTTTACATTCGCACCAATTTCGAGACGAATCTGAAGTGAATTTTTGATTAAACGAAAATAAACAATAGAGAGTACAAAAATTTAAGTCAAAAGCTTATCATACTGAATGCTAAAGTGTTTGTTTAACAAATTTTAATAGAAAACGCACAAATAGCAACGCAACCAGAGAGCAAGAAATCTAAAAAAAAAAAAAAAGAGCACACGGTTGGTTTTGAACCGTCCGCCATCTTCGTACTAACCTCTCTCAACGATGCTTGATTTCGTTGATCGAAAACGATACTATTATCACAGCCTAGGCCAGTTGAATAAATGTTTGTTGCTGACAATGTCCATACGAAAGTTCATAAATGATAAGGTAATTTTAGAAATCGACAATGTAGTTCGTCCGACGAATTTCATAATTGAGTTTTACAGCGGATGCGAATCAAGTCAACTCACCGGGAGTAAAATTCTGCGAATTCTGTAATAGACATGAATATAACATTTCTACAATTGAGTCTGTAAGGCTAGGCGCCCACATTCAATTTTTAGTTGCACAACTGTTTGGTTGCTTATAGAAACAGAAACAAAAATGAAACAGATGAACTATTTGTTTGATTGTCCGCGCAGGTGCATATAATTAGGTATATGTTACAAAAAATAGCTCATTTTGGGCAATCGTTTAGTTTGTGTCAAAACACAAACACTTTTTAGTTGCTCAAACCAAACAGTTGCGAAACTAAAATTGAATGTGCACGCCTAGCCTAATGTTTTACACTTCAAACAATAATGTATGATGGAAGTACATAGTTCATAGGTTGAAACTTATCTAGTTCGATCTCGCTTCAACTCAACGACGACGGTTTTGGTGATATTCGCAATACTTTAAGTTATCTCGAAAACTTTATAATTGGTTTGAAGTAAAATTAAAACATTTATGGAGGGAATTTCACGTTCTTCATATGTCCAACACGCCTCGTTTACAGCGGACGATTCGTTTAATCCAATTGTCGATGACTAGGCCACACATTTCGACGGATATTGCCGATATCACTTATCCAATATTAGCTCTGAGGTTCTCTAACAAAGTCAGCATGTTGACAAAGACCATATAATTCTAAATCTCTTAATCATAAGAAAATCTTCGTGCGATGGAACCCGAGTATTTAATTTTTCATTTTTTGTAAATCCAAAGATTTACACAAGCCTCATTTAAAAAGTATCAATGTGTTAAATCACAGTATCTAGACGGCCAATCGACAGAACCATTTCTCCATATAACACGTTACGTGTGGCTTGTTGCACCGTCTTGTAGAAACTACACGAAATTGACCAAACAAATAACGTTGCAACGAGGATCTCTATTGACTGTAACGTGACGGTAATTTTCACCAACGAAAGAAAACGGCCCAATCACACCACTGGCATGAAAACCACACCATAAAGTTGTTTTTTGTGGATGAAGTGCTGTTTCTTGAAGCACATGAGAGTTTTCTCGTGACCAATAACGCATATTCTGTTTTTTTTTTTAGCAAAAAATTCAAGTAAGTATTCTTAAAGTTGCCGTTACCCACTAGAAATTCTTAATAAATTTTAATTATTTGTAAACATTCTTCGTTCATGAACTACTTCATAATGAAAAATGTTGTTTTCACTGAATGTTTGGACATTTACAATTTGATCGTTTGGTTAACGATGCAGTCAAAGTGAAATTTCAAAGTTGCCAAGTACGAGTAATAATTGGAAAACCCTAAAATTTGTTTTCAATAACAAAAAAATAATGCAACTTATCGCTATTGGTATACCTAACATTAATTGGTGATATACCTAAAACCACGACAAAGCTTCATAACTTAGTTGCACCGCTTTGATCTATTTATTTTTAGTTTATTCTTCATTATATTCCAATTTTATATCATACATACAAAAATTGATTTAGAATTTTGAAAAAGGATGGGTTGTTTTTCACAGGCCAACTAAAGCAAATGAAAATAAAAATTCCCAAAAAAAATGTTCTTGGGTAACAAGAGTGAAAGAGTGAAAGTATATTAGAAGAAACTATTTTAGGTTAGGCTTAAACTAAACAATGTTTAAATAACAACAGGATATTCTGTAGTCACAATTAAACTAATGTTCATTTTCCGTAAATATACCGAAAACTTTCTTCAATACCACACAAAAAAAAAGACTAAATTCTGTGCTATATTTTACTCTGTGACTAATTTAGCTTCTGTTTGCTAATTTTTCTTTCAATATCTAGATCATTGGTTTTCACCACGTACCTAACCAAAAAAAAAAACTATCTTTAAACCTCAATGTTCAACCACCAAAAAATCAATTTATTTTATCGCTTTCAAAACTTCAAAATGATATTAGTTGGTTACTTAGTTAAAGGTGCATCTTGTTGCTGGTTGCCGTGTGTTCTGCAAAACTTCATCCAAATAATGCAGTTCTATTGGCATCACCATCAACATATACAAAACCGCCAAACCAAAACCATCTCTAATTTAATCATTGGAAAATAAATCATTTCCATAATGATAGTCTGGGATTTAAAGAGGATTTTATTGTGAACAGAATTTTTTTCACATTTAAGCAACTTCAATCAAAATTTAGAGGAAACAAAGAAAACAGTGAAACTCGAAGTTTATAAAAAAAATAGTTGTTGAGTTTATTGTAATTACTAGTTCTGAGCACAGTTTGATAACAAAAGTTCTTTAGAAAAGATGGAACTACATACTACAATGGAGGAAACATAGCAGGTCATATAATTTCAAATTAAAGGCAGAAAATGAAAAAGTTAGCCGCAATTTAACAACAAATTTACTTTTTTTACGAAGACAAACAAAATCTGAAGAAAAAAGCATAACAAGTCGTACAATATGAAAATGTAGGTTAATCTTGATTTTTTGGATTTCCGCATCAACAAAAAATAAACAAATATCTTTTGATGAAAAACTACTTACTCAACAATTATTAAACTTCTCATAGAAGCTTTCGTTTAGCTTTCGAAATTCTTCTCCACAGATCAAACATTCAAAAGTGATATTTTTTGAAAAAAGTTGGTCTCCCAAATTTTGTATAACTGGGTACACCTAAACGAAGTAAAAGTGTTTAGCAATTAAATTTGAATCATTGAAAATTCATCAAAATGACATCAAATTGATCGACTTCTTTTAGTATCCGTGATTTCTAAACACTATTCAGATCTTTTTGCTAAGATTTTCTTCCTATGACCAATAATAAAATTATTAACGTCCTAATTTTTATTACATTAGAGAATATAATATTATGTTTTTCGGAAATGGTTGTAAAAAAATCCGCCGCTTTTAAGTAGACAACAATTTAATCAAACTTTGTATTTGACATTAACATCTTAGATACATTTTTTTATAAAAAACCTTCTAAATTTTTTAATAATATTTTTAAAAACTTTTTGTTTTAATTTAAATAAATTATATTTTCTTTATTTCAATATTTCGAATACAGCTTTTGGATTCGTCTCCCCAAAACATTTTATATTATTTTATTTACTTTGAAAAGCAATTAGCTTACGAATAATAAAAAAAAATTAACTCTTGCAAATAAAATTGCCAAGACATTTTTTTCGAGGAAAATGAAGATGTCATATGGATTAGGCAAGGTACTAAAAGTTAAGGTAGCCATTCTGTGATTTTAACTTTAGTAAAATGTTAAGAGATAGTAAGATGCTAAAATCGTTTAAGATTACCAAAATCTTCTTTTTAACTTAGTAACCTACTAAAATGGCTTTAGGGTTTAACTATTGTTTAAAATTCTTTGCAATTGTTTTTTTTAGTTACTACCATAACGTAGTTTAAATTTGTATTTCCATAAATTTAAATTTTCTTAAAAGAAATCAGAATACGTAGATCTTGTTAAAAAAAAAAAAACTGATTGATGAAAATTAAGACGAAGTCTATTCTATAATATATTTAACTTTTGTGTAACATACTAGTGAGCCCATGTTTGCATTGCTTTGGTTTATTTATGAGGTAGAAATAATTTCGACTTATTCGATATTTAAAGAGAATGTAAATATAATGGTTATATAGTATTGTTTAATAATTAAAAATATTTAGCACTCATAAAGATCACTAAATGTAAAAAAGCAATTATGTACATAGATTCAATTGTTCTTGATTTTTTTTTGTTTGAAAATTCATTTTTTTAAGAAATTATCGGATTTTTGCGATAGTGCCACATATTTGTAAAAACAAACTACATGCTTTTTTTTTTAAATACAAATAAAATTCTATGCCATTTTTAAAAAAGTACTAGTTTTTTTTAAATATTCTTATTTGAGCTATAAGATAAATAGAGGAATTTTAAATTTTCAAACATAAATTTTATTTAAATGACACTTTTAAACCTTCAGTTTCAAATATCTTTAAAAAACGGTTAGTCGAATTTTCTTTTGAAGACAAAGAAACTTATATGATGAAAAAAATCATCTTAAATCCAAGATTTTGGCTATTTCCACTACGGGGTTACCATAAGCCTGGGGGTCAGCATAATTTTTCTTTTAAGTATAATGAATATATAATGGATTATCAAAATTGACGAGTGGCAAATTACTTCCCAAATAGCAACACTACCTCCCCGACTATGATACACATATTTTCTTTCTTAAAGATGGAATCATGGAAGTATAAGTCCCACAATGTATTTGCTATACATTTTGGCTCAGAAATCGCGAGTTGTTTTTTTTCTCGTTTTCTACACATGTTTGCTTATTTTTCCGTATAACAAATGAAATAAATAAAAATGAAAAGCAAAAAGCAAACAAAAAAAGATAAAATATAAATTTTTTATACAAAAATAATAATAAACCGCTTTCTCTGTGTTTTTTTTTGTAAGATTTAGAGTGAAAAGAATACGCGGTTGTGCACGCATTTGATTAGGTTTACGCGATAGATACAAAGATTGATGGAGACTTCAGCTACAGCCACCATCATCCACCTTCCACAGCCAACTATCACAATAAAGCATTTCATGCAATAGCTAGTTTTCATAAATGTATCTCTCAGATACCTTTACTTTAATCATTGATTTTTTATTTTATTTTTATTTTTTGAATGAAAAGAAAACTCGTCTGATTATTTTTCTTCCAAATACAATAAAATAAATTTTCTCTCTATTTTCCTTTGGGGCATCATCTCGCGTTTGTTTATCTAGATATATGTGTGTCTAGCTTTTATTATAAAGTGCATTTTAAATTTGGAAGGTCGCTTTACCGCTTTTATATTACACATAACTTGCTTCACAGAAGTGCTCCAGTGCAGATTAAAATGCAGATTGTTTGGCTAGATATAAAAGTAAATTGTATGAAAAATAAAAAAAAAGTGAAGGTGATCAAGTCTCTATCCCATCAGGCTTCTCGATCACCAAAAGTATACTTCAATTCGCTGAAGTGGTTTAAAAAGAAAGTGCATAGCTTTTTAAAATTTCATATTCTTAAAAATTCAAGCAAACAAATAAAGAAATATTAAAAATGAAAAAAAGACAATAAAAACAAACAAAGCCTACTTTCTATACTAACATCCATGTGATGTGTCTCTTAGCTTCATGTGGGCATCTTTAATCCACGAGAAGAAGATATAAACAAAGCTCACGTATATATCTAATACAACAGATACATCAAGATGTTATTTATTTGGTCAAGGTAAGCTCTACCGTGCATATGGAAATTCAATTTGGTTGAAATGCAAATTAGGAAAGCGTTTTTGTCTTTGATCTTTCTCCTCTTGGGTCTTGTTTTATTTTTTATTATAGTTTAAGCCCCATCGACCGTGTAATCAGTTTAAACTAACAACACCAATTTGACAAAATTAATAAATAGCACATGGTTTAACTATGATAACTGTTTGATGGAGGACAATGGAACATAATTTACAGAGGTTATGAAAAACTTGCTTCGAAACGTGTAATGGGTTGTTATTTTGTTTGCAGAAACAAGGCTATATACTCGTACTCGTACACAACTTAAGTGTCTTAAATTTTGTAATGGAGGTTAAGGAGCTGTGAAAATATATATTCGACATAGTTTCTGCATGGGTGGATAGATTTTGAAACAAATTCGAAGATTTTGACTATATGAGTTAAGTAGGTTTAGCCAAGGTCTTTTAAAATAGTTCAAGCAAGCGGTATTATAAAATTACTGGTAAATTATTTATTACTTCATACATAGTTAACAAATATTAAATATTTTAGCAGGAATTCATATTGAAGGGACTTATTTTAGATTGCGACTGATGTGCGACTTGTAAGTGGAAGGGGATTGTAATCAATTTAGCTAAATAAAAAGTTTTCAATTGGAGCGGGTAGATTTTTTGTGGCTTGTGGCGGCCATGTTGTTTTGGTGATATTTGTCATATCTTTTGTTTTTTATTCTGTCAGTCAAATCGCCATGGCACGATTGAACAGCACGTCCAAACGATAAAATTTGGCTATCAAAATGAATGTACGTTAGTGGAAACGTTACACGCGTTGCACGCATTTTAAGGTAGAGGTGGTGGTCCTTCACAGTCGACGACCAGTTCGGTAGTAATTCAACCAATATTCGTAAGCAAGATCGGCCAAGAACCTTACAGCAGAACCTAAATTAGTCGATTCCTCGCTGTCCACATAAACTCGGCCTTTTGAAGAATTTTACTTGGCGAATTTTGCATTGGGACTTGGGCCTTCTCCCGTACAAGATCCAGGATCTCAAAGTTAATGACCATAGACAACGCCGCCGTTTGTTTGCTGGTTAGTTTTTGGAACGTTCGGGAGAGGACCCAATATGATTAACATTCTGCATTAACTATTTGAGGGTAAGGTTATCTCAAGCCGAGGCGACATGAATTGGCCACCAAGGTCATACGATTTGACTCCGCTAGACTTTTTCTTGCGGGGTTTCCTGAAGTCGCAGGTTAATGCGAATAAACCACAATGCCACCGATGCCTAGAGGTGAAAGGGCATTGAAAATTGGATTATGCTACCGTATGAAGATGAAACGATATCATATTTCATACATAATGGCATACATAGGCCTTCAAATTGAAAAAAAAAATCATCCCTATTACAGAATTCGGCGAATGAGTTTTAATTAATTTCCAAACTTTTGTTATTAGTTGACTAATTGTCTGTAACTGACAGTGTCAATAGGAAAGTTCATAAATAACAAGGTAATTTTAGAAATCGACAATGTAGTTCATCCGGCGAATATCATAATTAAGTTTTACACCGGGAGTAGAATTCTACGAATTCTGTAATCGACATGATTAATTTTTTGTTTAAAATGTTATGCTTGATTGATATTGATGTCTTAAGAGCTAAATAGTTAAAAAACTAAATTGGAATCCGAATTTGTTTGTCTATGTTTGAAAGATTATATTTTGAAAGCCACTGTCTAACTGCTTTAGGGTTGGATATTTTCCAGGACTGAGCTATTTTTAGATGATTTTCTAACGAAAGATTATATTTAGAGGATAGCTTAAGGTCTAGATATATTTATATGTAGCTTTTTATACGGTGAAATGGGTTAAAAACACAGAAATTTCATACGAGTTATACGAAAATGCTTATTATTTTTAAGAGTTTTGCTTTTAATTTATTTAAATGAAGCCGAATATTGCTACATCGAAAGAAAATTTATTTAGGGGAGGATCTCAAAAAAAAAAAAAAAAACAAGTTACATTTGACGGTTTTAAATGAAAACAAATCCTTTCAAGTTGTAGCTAAAAACAGGAGCCATATGATTTCTCCAGCTAATATTAGCTTATGCAAGAACAAAAATTATAAATTGTTTTAGCGTTTTTTTTAATAAGTTTTATATATAAAATTTTTAAAACATTTTTAAGAAAAAAATTTGGAACGCCAACTTGGAGTTTTAATTGTTTTACAAATAAAAATTAAATTTCAACTAAAAATATTGCCCCGGTTTGCAGATATCCTGTTTTCAGAAAAAAATCATTTTTTTTTATTTCAAAAAAATATTTTGTTTAAAGTTTTGAATTGCAATATTTTTCAAACTATTTAGAATATTCTCTATAAAAAATTTCACTAAAATCCGTTATGCTGATATTGAGAAAATCGGAAAAATGGTTCTATGGTAGGTACAGTCAGTTATCATAATTTAATTTTTTTATTGAATTATAGATCGTATAAATTAATCATAAGAAAAAAATTGTATCAACATTTTAGGTGCCGTTTTCGAGAAAAATACGATTTTCAAAAACAGTTTTTAACATTTATGTGGTGAGTACCATTAATTTTAGGCAAAATACATTTTTCTTTTACATCTTGTAGATTGTGTTAAAAAACTTTAAACTGCCAAGTTTTAAAAAAATTGAGCGTGGGGTTTTCGAAATATAGAGTTCTGAAAAACAAAATTGAAACTTTTTTCAAAAATCCAAAAATTTTATTTTTGAAAATTTTAAAACGCAATACTATCCAAACTTTTGGGAAACTTAGGCGTAAAAAATGGTCAAAATCAGTTATACTGTTTTTGAGAAAATCAAAAACAAAACAAAATAAAATGCACGACTAGTTCGCGCGAACTTCCTCCTATGTAATAGTCTAGGAATTTAAAAAACGAATGTTATTAGAGAAAACCGTTCATAAGGATAAAATTAATTTTTTAAGTTCTTTTAGTAGTAAGAGACAAAAACAGAATGCTATGCAAATATGAATTTATGCAAGAACGAAAATTATAAGTTCCTTTAGTGGTTTCTTAAAATAAAAGCTTTTATATACAAAATTTTTAAAAGATTTTTAAGTAAAAAATTGGTATGCCAACTTAGAGTTTTTATTACTGTACGAACGAAAATTAAATTTCCAAAAAAAATATTGAGACGTTTTTGAAATATCGAATTTTCCAAAAAAAAAAACTGATTTTTACTTGCGACTTATAGGTACTATAAGGCAAGTTATGCATTCGTAAAAAAAATCGAACTCGAGATTTTGATCAAAGTTGACATTACGATGATAGCGAAGACGAAAAAAGTGGGTCTGGCAATTCTGTCTGTCTGTCTGTCTGTTCGATTATAGCTAAACGGCTCGGCCGAATTTCTTCAAACTTGGTAGATATGAGTTTTGATTTTTTACCCCCGGATGTTTTTTGATTTGATTTTTTATGACCAAAAATAACGGTACCTACCATACGATTTTTTTCCGAAATTTTATAAATATTTTTTTTTCTCAAAAACTGTCCCTGCGATTTTCTTAAAAAAATTCAAAAAATTTAATTTAGTTAAACGTAGATAATGGCCGAAAAAATTTTTCAAAAAAATGAGTAGTTATGTTTTAAAATTTTCTTATATAAAACCTTATTTTTTAAGATACCACTACAAAGACTTATAATTTTTGTTCTTGCATAAATCTATATTTGCTTGAATCACATGGCATCCTATTCTTACCTTTAACTATCTACTAAAGAAGTTTTTTTTAGTCATTTAAAAAATGAATTTTATGCTTATGAACAGTTTCTCTAATAACATTCATTTTTGAAATTCTTAGTCTTTTACATAGGAGCAAGTTCGTGCGACCCAGTCGTGCATTTTATTTTTTTTAAATTCAGAAAATGTTTGTTTTTTTTAAGTTTTGAAATGCAATGATTTCTTGACTTTTGAGAGGCATCTCCACAAAAAATTTTATTAAAATCCAATATGTCGATAAATGAGTAATTCAAAATTAAAAAAATGGTTCTATGGTAGGTACAAGCTGTAATATCTTAATAATTTTTTTTAATTAAATTAAAGATCGTTAAAATTAGTTGAAACAAAAAAAATTTTATCAAAATTCTAGGCGCCGTTTTTGAGAAAAATACGATTTTCGAAAGTCGTTTTTTAGCATTTGTATGGTGGGTACCTTTAGTTTTATGTAAAATAAAACTTTTTTTATACATCTTATAGATTATGTTGAAAAACTTTTAATTATCAAGTTTGAAAAAAATCAAGCATAAGGTTTTCGAAATATTGAGTTTTGAAAAAAAAAATTTTGAAATTCTTTTTAAAAATCCAAAAAATTTTTTTTCGAAATTTGAATTCACAATTCTATTTACATTTTTAGGGAGCTTTAGCAAAAAAAAATGATCAAAATCCATTGTACCGTTTTTGAGAAAATCAAAAACTAAAAAAATGGTTCTTTGGGGGGTACCCTCAATAACCATTTTTCGGAAAATTTTTTTCAACCAGTACCTTGCTTTAACTAAATAAAATTTCGAAAAAAATTCGTATGGCAGGTAGGTACCGTTATTTTTGGTCTTAAAAAAAAAAAACGAAAAAAACGTGTGGGGGGAAATTAAAAATGATATCTACCAAGTTTGAAGAAGATCGGCCGAGCTGCTTAGGCTGTAGTCGAACCGACAGACAGACAGACAGAATTGCGAGACCCACTTTTTTAGTCTTCGCTATCATCGTAATGTCAACTTTGATCAAAATCTCGAGTTCAATTTTTTTTACGAATGCATAACTTGCCTTATAGTACCTATAAGTCGCAAGTAAAAATGTAAAAAAAAAAACAGGGGGGGGTACCATTAATAACAATTTTTCGGAAATTTTTTATCAAGAATTACATAGCTTTAATTAAATGACAAAGACGAGCCGATTAGGCTATAGTCGAAAAGACAGACAGTCAGACAGACAGAATTGCGAGACCAACTTTTTTAGTCTTCGCTATCATCGTAATGTCAACTTTGATCAACTTCGGCAAGTAAAAATAGGGAATAAGATATTTGTATTTCATATACTTCTCTTTCTGAAGGATTTAAGCGCTTACTAGTTGTCAAATTAGCAAAAAAATGGTTAATTTTTGAATTGCAAAATTATAGACAATGGAAAAATGCATTGGCATCAAAGTGCGGAAAGAGTTCCTAGATACATACAAAAAAAATCTCAGATACGAGATTGTGTTTTATGGATTTAAATATGCCGAGTCTCGGCGATCTCCATAGTAAAATATTAAAAATTTTTCCAGTTTCTAGATTAAACCTTCTCTTGACTTATCGCGTTATTAATCAATAAATTATTATAAATAAAGTTTCTCTAAGTCTAATTCAGAATATTTGAGGCAAACCTTTTTGCAGGTTGTTAAGCCAGTTGTTGTTTTTGCATCAGTGAAAGACGTTAGTCCCAAGAAATATGTAAAAGTGTACTGATGCATTGACCAGAAATCTATAACCCAATATCTGTAAGAACAAAACAAATTACTTCAAACTTCAACACCCAATGGGGCCCTACTCTTTGAATTTATATGAAAGTCTCATAAAAAAAAGAAACCTTAGAAAAGAATACAAAATTTTGATTTGAGTTTTGTTTTTCGAAATGGTTTTTGATTTGTATCTTTTAGTCTTAGGAAATTTAAGTACAAATAGACAAGATTTCCTGTAGGAAAAACTTAATGCAATTTTGAGAAAAAAATTATAATGTTGAACTTAAATAAAAGTATTTTATTTTCTTCTGCTACTGAATTAAAAAAAAACTAATAAAATTCTTAGCCTAAAATTAACAAATTGTTTAAACACTGGCACCAGCAGTTAAATTCTGACTCAAACAAAATATTCAAGATTACAAGTTGATAAAAATAACAACAAAATACAAAATGAAGATAGCGCTCGAATAAAATATTTCCACTGAATCTTATGCAACATAACCTTTCCCACCAAAAATTAAGAAAAACACAGCCCAACAATGTGCACTGGCAAGAAACGTTTCCAAAAAAAAAAAACACAAAAAAAAGAAATGTGAAAGTGTTTTCGTTTTCATTTTTTGTGTTTAATTTTTGTTAAACCAAATCTTAGATACAACATCTGGAGCTATTTCCAACTGATGATGGTATCAATGCATAATTCCCTGCTGGTTCTGCTGCACACAACCAAAACTGATACATATTTTATGTTGTATACTTCTTTTTTTTTTTTTTTGGTTAAAACTTGTAACGCATCTTCTGGATTGGTGTTGTTGTTGATAGCGAAGTGATAGATCTTTTGGAGAAGACAAAGATTTAAGAGAGTTTTTTTTTCATTCATGAAGCTGTTGTTGTTGACTGACTCGTCGTTCCGGCGCTTTTCTCCACAAGTTTAAAGCAAAGATATAGTTTTTTTTTTCTAAATTCAATTTCTTGTCTATGAAGTTTTCACCAGCATCCGACGTACGTATACAACTTCGACGTCAATGTGATAAACTAGGTGAACCAGTATCCAACTAAGATGGCAAAAGAAAAGAAAACTACCAGATACACCATACCGATTGAGCTTAGGCTTAATTTTTTTTTCATCATTATTGCACTTAATGCGCACATATTGCATGTTGATGTGGTCTTTCCATAATAATTGTCTTCAACTTGAAGAAGATGAACAAACAAACAAAAATAAAATTCAGCTCCAAATAATTTAACAATTATCAAGTTGGCTTTCTTAGTTAAGATACTTTTAAAAGATGCAGCTGGAGCTAAAAGACTGCATTTCAATTCCTTTCGAAGAAGATGTCAACGCGCGGTATGCCAGCAGCTAAATTAAAGAAAAATAGCATATGGTGTGGAATTTTGTACGCCTCAAGGGGAAACACCACGCCAGCCGCCACTACGCCGCCCGTAAGTATTCAATATCCCTGCAAACCCTGCACCACCCCTTGGAAGCTTGCTTATAAATAAATTAACGAGCGGAACAAGTGTATCTTATATTTTAAAACTAATATGCTCTCTTGTATACATGGCTAGATAGGTTTTTTGTTTGTGTCAGGTTGTTATAGTCTTTTCTACTGTTAGCCTTTCTCTTTCAATCTCTTTGATACATTCTTTTAGATTTAACAACTTCGGTGGCAAAATCTAGTTTGAATGTTGTCGTTTTGTGATGTTTTTTTTTTATTTGTAACTGTTTACCTTTTGGTAAAAGGTATTTGGAGACGCATCAGCCCGATGAGCTATTATATCAATTAAATAAATTGAACGCTTTCTCATGAAAATGACTGATTTTTATCGATCGCTATCTGCAGAGTGTTAGTGGTATTTTATCAAAAATGTCCGACAACTAGATACCACAGGCTATAGAGAAAGAGACAGAGATGTCGTATAGAAAATGGCCGTTGGCGAAAATTTGTTTAATTGCTTAGGGAAAGTGTTTTAAAAGGTGCTATAAATGATTTGTTTGACAATTTAGTGTAGTGGTGGACTATTAAAAATATATACGCCATTTTAATTATTCTACATTAAATTTGATGTCTTGTTAAGGTAGCTCCGTGAAAACGGTCCTTAATGAAAAATGTCCACCACCAATAATAAAATATGAATTTTTGTTAAAGTGATGATGAATGTGAAATTTCATACAAGATGGAAAGACATTTTTATCAGCAATAATTTATGTTCAAGAAAAATGTTAATGAAATACTCGTATTTATATTACGATCAACCATATTCCAAGCCCCGTCATAGACTCGTACTCTCTCTATATTGAAATGGGAAAGAAAAACAGAGTTTGATAAGGATACGTCCGAAATAAGGTTCAAGGGTGCACTGATGAGCATTTCTAGCAAAGCGGGTATTACGCTAAAATTATTTAAGGGGAGAAATGCAACTGGCTATATCAACAGAGCAACTTTTGAAGAAGTAGCCATAAAACATTGATAAGCATGAGATATTTCGACGGTGTTCCAAAGAAACAAATATTTCCGTAATAGATATGTTACTTATCAGTTTTAAAGCTCTATTCTGGATTCTATCCAGTAGGTGCAGTGATGTTTTGGATGCGCCTGACTATTCAAAAGACGAGATTCGAAATGCAATTTTCTTTAGAAACCAAAAAAAAAAAACAATTGTGCATCGGTATCTCCTTTCTAATCCTATCCCATTTTCCTAATTGCTCGCACTGTGTTTAACATTATAAGGATATTCCTAACCCCTTGAGTGAGCGTATAATAAAAAAAAAATCAGCTGATAGCGCTTAAAAATATAGTATGTTGAGTTGTATAAGTTATTATTTGTAATGATAAATCAGAATATAGTAAGTAAATGATTTTATCTATAGCTAGGTGGACCTTGCCAAGCTGCTGAGGGCTAAAAATTTGTCAGACAACTTTCTAAATTTTCCACTAATGTGTCTAATGTGTGTAAACCAAAATGTTTAATAGGGAGCATATACAATACAGGGTGTCATGTAATTCGTATACCATACTTTGGGATGTGATTCTTGATAATATTCTAAGAAAAAAATTGTTCTACAGTAAAGTCTGATTTTCAACTTTGATATCACTTTTTGACGATTTAAAAAAAGGCTAACTTTGGTGTAGCCTGACCCATGTTAAGGTCAGTTTCTCTATCACTACTAATAGTAGGGACTTCTTTGAAATGTCTAATAAATATAAAGTTTTTTTGTTTTTACCTGATGAAAAAAACAATAATTAAAAAAAACTCAATAATAAGTGCACCCAAAAACCCATACATTTCATAATACTTGGGAAAATCTAAAACAGGTAAAAATAAAAAAAAAAAAATAATAACTAAAATACAAATTTTAAGCATTTTAAGGTTGTTAAATAAGGAGAAAACTCAAATACAATGAAAGTGAGCGTAGCAGTATAATTTTAAAATCCATTGCCCACATTAATAAACCCAAATCAAATATTAACTATCTTAAGTCAGATAGTTAAATGGGAAATTTTTTCAATATTAAAGATGTTTTAGTATGAAACTTGGTAAAAACGTGCGTCGATTTTGCAAATTTATAAATTGAAAATAGGTTTGTTTACTTGGTTCTTTGCATGAACTGTAATTATTTTAGATGTGTTTAGAAGAAATTTATTGAAAAACAAAGCCTTGATCCCACACTAGCTACAAAATGTTTAAAATTAAGAAAGAGTAAGTAATCTACTTTAAAGTTAGTAAATTGTTAAGTAGTATATCATACTAATATTTGAAAACTAGGTTGATTAAAATTTTGTGCCAGTGTTATCTTACTACTTAATCGAACTAAATGGATGAACCAGTACAGTAATTGAGTTAAAAATATTTATTTATGTTATTTTTGTAAAAAAAAAAAACAGAGAAAACAAAATAAACAGACACATGCTAATAACAAGTTCTAATAAGAAAGTGTTTATACAAAAGATTTGTGAGAAAGCGTTATGTACAATTCACCTAATACTCTTTGTTAACAACAGAATTTTTATTGATTGTAGTAGATTTTCTTTCAAATTTAGTACCTTTAGTTAATATGCAGTTTATTTAAAAAACATTTTAATCAAGTGTTAAGTTTTGGTCAACGTTTTAGATAAGTAGTTAAAAATCAAATAAAACAAGTGGGAGCATCCCTAGTCCTAATCTAAATGGAATCTATGGGTCGTTGGCTTCACAAAAACTACACGAAAATTAAAAACACAAATGCAGTTCAAGTTGCAGTTGTAGGTAGCAACATATTTTCGCTTTTAGAGCAGATACCCTGCCTGAGACGAGACCCTTGCTAAGCTTTTTGTCAGAATATTTTTTATTTTTCCATACAGCACCTGTAAACTCCCGACCTCTTTTTGTGAAATTTATAAACTGTAGAAATCCAGCTAGCTCTAGTAGCAAGCTCTGGTAGATTTAAGTTGCTTCATTCGATTTCATTCGCAATTATCGTGACAAAACATGACCAATTCGTAGAAGATTGCTTTTTATTCATAGGCTTACTCATTAAGATGAATGATTTCTGTGCTTTGGTTAAAATGATTTTTAATAATTTAAAGTATAGTTAAAACAGATTTGATTTTGTGTAAAACAACGATCAAATATGCATATCGGCTAAGGCTTTTGTTCATTTGTTTTTTTTTTATTTTATCACGTATATTATCTTGTGATCAATGCTTTAGTAAGTTAGTTAATAGAAAGACAAAACAAAATAAACTAAATTATCCACTTATACTGTTTAGTTTGTAATTTTCACAAAATGTACGCTGAAGTTAAAACTACAATTACAGTTGTACTAGCATTTAAGGTTTTGTTTAGTATAGACTATACTCTGTCCAACAAAAATTGTCAGTACAGGAAAGATAGGACGTTTGTCTCTAACTGGTTGCATTGCCATGCATAAGTGTGTCGCCTTTTAAAGCTCTCACAGGGATTCCGTAGTTTAAATTATAAATCGTCGCAAATGAAAGTAAAAAACGCGTAGGGCTACCGTCTGCCAATTCAAAACGACTGAAAACAATATTCAATTTACCTTTTCCCACTTCGCCAAGCGGTAAGATAATAGGCGCGTTTTTTTTTAAGTTGAAAAGCAATACGACAACACTCAACATACTCATCTTCTTAAAATGTGTTCTCAAAAGCTTCAAATCCCAAAAGCTCCTTAATAAAAACCACTGAAAAAGCTCTTTGCTTGCAATTGAGAATGATAATGGTAACTCTGTTTTGATGTAGATAAAGAGCGCACGATCGTATTGAGTGACACTTGACACTCTTGTCTTGATCTCGACAGTATCTCATCTAGAGCTGTGCCAATCGTTCATTTTGAAAGATCGAATCAATCATTGATTGATTGGTTCAAGGATTCGATCTGTTCAATCAATCGTTCATTCAATCAAAATCATTTTTTATCCATACGTTTCGTTCCGAACAATAAAACGACCGACCCGAAATGTTTTCAATCAATCGAAACGACGTGAAAATGAACGAAATTATGGCTTTTTTCTACTTCGTAGCTTCGTTCACGCCATCTTTCATTGTATATAAAATGAGGAAGATACATTCTATTTCATATCCATTCCTATTTGGTATTGTGATTATGATGTCAAATGATTGAGAACAAGTTGAATGACCGAAACATAACTTTTTTTCGTTCGTTTCGTTCATCGGTTTCAGTGGAAGGGATTGGCAAAAGAGGATTGATTGATTTGGTCTACTTTGATTGCAATCAATCAATCTTTTTGGTGAACGGGTCACAAAGACCGAATCAATCGCGATTGACACAGCTCTAATCTCATCAGCAGTGGGATACGACGGTCGTGTTGAGGTGTACAACTTTTTGCAAAGAATTACAGCAACAATTCCTTAAGAAAAGTCAGTGGCTTGCTCTCTTTTTAGTGGCATTTTTCCTAACGCATTGTAGTGAGGGTGCATCAGGCGCCACTGCTTTAGAAAAAGCTCTCCCATAAGGCCCGTACTGACAATTTTTGTTGGACAGAGTATAGCACCTTTAAAAGTTATTTTCATTTTTCAACTATTTCGAGAACAACATTTTTCAACAACCATTTACAAATTTTCTTATTTTTTTAAATTTTTACTCAAAACTTTAATAATAAAATGGAGTGACTTGTTCCGTGTATAATTGTTTTTAATTGTTTTGCACTTTTACCCTTTTCTGTTACGAAATTTTGCTGGATCAAATCTCAGATTCGGCAACCCACACCCTTCATTCTTTTAATGAAAGAGAGTATGTTTGCCATTTTATTGTCATTTGCAACATTTTAACAGAATTCTGACTGAGTTACTTTGGCAAAACTTCTATGGATATGAATGAAATCCTTTGAATTATTAATGGCCACTATGGATTAGAAGTTGTACATTGAAATCATCAATGGCACCTTGGATATAAAATCCAATTTACTGAAGGAGACTTAAAAAAAAAAATATATAAAATTAAAAATAAGTATTCGAAATATTAAGCTTAACCAATATGAATTTACTAGATTAAATTTTACCCTTTTTATGGTAGAAAGTTAAAACCCATGATCCCTCGAGTACAAATTGACTGTACTAATATTTTCATAAATTTAATTCATTAGGATATTTCCCAAATCACCTGACACCGAAACAGTTTATATTTAAAATAAATTCATTTAGTATTTAAAATTAGTTTCTTAATATTATATTTTAAAAAACCTTTTAAGTTTTAAAAAACAAATTAACCAAAAAAAATAACTCAGCATATCGCACAAACCTACTCCTATATAAGCATATGAGAGTGTATTATGATAATTTCAATAAAATATGAGAAAACTAAAGGGTTTTCCAATAGGGATTTTCAAACTTTGACAGGTGATTGCGGACATATTGTTGCAGCATATTGTTTTCAACAGAATCGCACTACGTGTTACAGCTCGTGACACATTGGACATTTCGCACTAGTGATTTCTGAACATGACTATCTCACATTCTTGTCGAATTTTCCTAAGTCACAGGTCTATAGCAATAAACCACCCCTGCCATCCAAGCCAATTGGACGTTTGGAATGCGCTCCACTCATAAAAATCTTGGCAGACATTCGAATGAAGATATATTCCATACAAAATGGCTAAATTGGCCTTCTTAATAAATACAAAATTCAATGAAATCTTACTCACGGTATTTTTTTTTAATATAAAGGTAGAAAACGCTTATTAGAAAACCCTTGATATTAACAATGCATATACATTTACTAAACTAGCTTTATCCTTTGATTTCTAAGCGACCCATTGAGTCATCAAAAGAATAAAAGTACGATATGGTACATTTTTTCCTCAAGTACATATTTCATCTTTTCTTACACGAGTATTCTATGGAAGAGTATTATGCAGAATTACCAAATTTAATACCAGAGTGCGTAGCGTTGTTTAAACCAAAACATTTAATAATAGACATGGAGATCCTATTACAAACCTTTTGACATTCTTAAACTAATGAGATTTATGTTAACTTTATTAAACCTCAAAAAATATATAATTTAAGAATGAATTTTGAGCTTGTTTTGTTCCAAAAAAGCAATATTATCAGCACCTCCTTTACTAAAAAGGTCAGTTACCAGCACAATGAAATCAATTTTCATAACCATTTTTCAAAATATATTTATTTAAATTGATTGATTCTATGAAAAAACATTCAATTTTTAATTGTTAACTGATAATAATTGTGTTGATCAATAGAATTTATTTTTAATATGTTATTGATAAAATAAAAATAATTAAATTCTACGCAATATTAATATTTATGGTTATGTACATAAAAAAAATATTTTTATTAAAAATATAAATAAAATCAATGATTTTAACATCTACTATGATATTTTTTTAAAGCTGTTACAAAACAGGTAGCTGTGTATGATATATAAATTTAATTAAGCGTTCTCCTAAATTTTAAAAATAAAAGCGTTTCATTAGAATCAATTCACCAAATTCAATGTTACGAATTATTGTATGTAACTGTATACCGCAAAATCAATAATACAAGTTCTAAAATGCATTAATTTGAAATTCCTTTCGGAATTTCTTCTTTTCAATATTCTACTTATATTAGAAAAAAATTGTTCGATTTTAATCTTCTGCCTCAACATTAAATTGGTCTTGTAATACGTTTTTCTCATTTTTTCATTCAGGAATTGATGGCATTGTTTTGAGGAATCAAATACTCTGCAATTCCATTTTATTCTTTTTTTTTTTATTTTCAATTCTCTTCAAATATGTAATTACATAATTTCATTTTACTCTACTTTCTTCCATAGCCTTAAAGCTACTTCCCTGAATGCCATGAAGACCCATCTTCTGCATCCAAAACCCTTCAATTATAATTCACCAACAATAGATCTACATTATATCCTTTGCAATAACTTCTCAAATTAAATCTAATTTAAAATTCATGCAGTGTTCCAAATATAGAACAACAATGGAAACTAATAAGATACATAGCTATCATATTTACAGATGCTTGCTCCGATGCATAGAGGTATTCGGCTGATTTAGTTGTATTTTTCTGCACGCCACAATGTTACAAAAACAAATAATACCTGCAATTAATTTTTGTATGTACAGCAATAAAAGATACCCAAAAATTACACAGAGAAAAAAAAACTTTCTTCCATCTTTCCTACCATCTGTGAATACTTACGCGTGAGCTCGGCATGTCCAAATGACAAGTGCAGTCATCAGCTTTGTCAGCCATCAGAGTCAAAAGAAAAAAATTCAAGAAAGCCACCATCAGGCAATGAAAAACAAAACCCTTTCTTTTCATATTCCCGACCAGACCACTGGTGCTACATATTTTCATACACTCAATAAGTATATATGTCTTCTTCAACTTCTGCTTCTTCGTCGAAATCTATCTCAAGACTGCAAAAACTGAAGGAACCCACCAACAAGAGTGACTCTACGAAGTGGCAGCAACGATGAACCAACAACACGGACGGACGGAAGTACGCCTGGCTTAAGTTACGATCAAGTTTTGTCTGTTCAGTTGTTGTTTTGTTTTTACTATTCTGCGAAATAAAAATGGAAAGCACTTTCTTCGTGCTGCACCAACAACATAAATGCATATTGCCATGTGGAAACGAGCTGGGGTTTCGCATAAAACTAGGTCAACTTCTTAATGGCTTAGTGCACAAATATAGCATGGATACTGTTGTAAGTATATAGAGCGTTCGTTGGTTACCTGGGGTTATGCGCTGTGGATTATATACTGCACAAACCATGGTAGGTAGCAAGCAAGCAGGATATTTTGATAAAAAGTGCAAGCCCTTGAGTTTTTACTTTCGTTTCTGTCCCGAGGAACGGGTTTTACTTCGTTGTATTTCTGTGCTCAAATTTATCTTTCCAATTATTTTCCTTCTCATTCCCGGATGGATACAAAAATAAGTGAGAGTGTGCGCAATGCAAGTTCACGAAGTTCGCTGCTCAGCTCTTTTGTTTTGGTGCCAAAAATAAACCAATTTCATTTATCTCCTTTGCTTGAGCTATTTTAAGGCCATATAATTTACTGACCGATAAGGTAAGCCAATTACGAAAAAACACTTTCCCTATCGCTGTTCTGGTTTGTTTTTTTCATTCGTCGAGTAACTGTTCTGTTTTATTTTTGTTACTCCTTTTTAAGTGGGCGCCAAAGTGTCGCACCAACAATGAGCGATGAATTTGATGGTGATTGGTGACAAGAAGTAATTTTCACCAGAATGCAGGTATAACAAACAACTGACACTATCTATGGTGAACAGACCAACTGTGGCAGTAGTGTTAATTAACCGAAAACTAGAGCAAAGAAAATTAATTGCCTACCTATTTTACATAACGTTTGAGCTTATCGTCAATGAGCTTGTTGTTGCAAAGTATATTTCACAAATTGGCAGTTAAATTAAGTTTTCTGGTGGTTTTGTGATAAAGATGGCTATTTGGAAGTGTTAAATTCTTTTAACGACCATCGAAGTCAGCAACGGAAGTAAGTCTTAACTTTTAACTGTGAAAAAGTTACACAACCACGAATTGGTAATCGAAAAAGGGGGGATACAAAAGTCTTTCTGTACTGATTGCGTAAAACCAGACCAACAGTCATTATGATTTATTTTTTTTTATTCCATAATCCATCCATTAGCTGTGGCAAAATGCCAAAAAGTATTTATTTGTTTCTCTTTGATGCCCTTGCTTTGAGAAACAATTTCACTTTCACATCGTACAGGCATTAATTTAGAGTTAAGTTTTTTTTTTTGTTCGGTTTCATGAAACTCACTTGGCATGACGGACGGGAGAATGAAAAGGTGGCAACAATAATACTATTGAGCTGTCTTTCAAGCTTTTAATTTATATTAAAGGTTTTTTCAGTTTATTTTTCTTGAGTCTGAATAAATATACTCGTACACGAAAAAGCAATTTAAGATTGTTTGTTTAAATGCAAAAGAGAAACAATAATTTCACTACGTGTACAATTTGCAACCTAACTGTTTGACCTGGGTTAAAAAATTTATAATTTAGTACTACGAGCACAAGTAGTTTAAAATAAAATTGTCTGATGTAATTAAACCTTTAGACCATCTATACCTCGAATGCATTAATGAGTGTTTAAAGGGAAATTTTATTTCATAAATCAATTTTTTTTTAAATATATTTCGAAGTGCAACTTAGAATTGATTTATATAAATCAGTATGTTACAAAACGTTACATTGCTGTGCTCACTTTATTTTGTTTTTATTTTCTTCATCATTGTGAAAATTATATGCTAATAAAGTGGAAAAATTTGGTGAAGAAAATATTTGTGTAAGAGCTTATATAGGTTTAGGGCCAAGTGACTTATACTGTCAAAACTTAGTGTATGTTGAAAATTGGAAAAATTGGAGGTAGATTAATAATGATCTTTTTTTTAAATTCAAATTTCAAAAGGGCTAACCAAGATAAATTTACGAGCAAGGTCAGAAACCTATATTATTAAAGAGTACCGATAAATACATAGATTTTTCAAAAACAAGACTTAATCATGGATGCAAGAAATTTCAAAAATCTTACAATTTAGATATGATCATATTATATTAATGATAAATGATTCCGTCCAAATTCATTGGTGATAGACAGTAAGCTTTGAGTTGGTTTTGCTTTATGCTATAATTTTTAGGCCGTTGATAAAAAAAAACACAATTTTCTTAATTGTGCCATACAATTTATGAATTTATAGGATCAGGTGTTAAAATATTGTGATCAAATCGCGTTCTTTTTGAGGAAACAAATTTTTTAAAAAAACGAGCTACAAAATCTACTTTTTTGATGAAATAATGATTAATGAATTCAGTTTCCGGCTATAAGGCTTCAAATTCTAAAGGAATTGAAAATTGTTTGCAAGAAACATGTTTAATTATATGTTTAAATAAGCACAAATAGAATTCGTTTATTAATTAACTCAAATATGTTTAGATTCGAAAATACTATTATTTTACAGTAAAATATGTTTAAATCAAACTCATTCATGTTTGATAGGATCTGATCTTCATTTTTTATATGTATTCAAATTAGTTTGAGTTTGGTTTTTAAAATGCATGTTTAATTATTTTACTTACTTAAAAATTTTAGCATACAATGAACATGAACGAGTTTGTTTTAAATATAAACGGAGTTAAAATATTTACAAGAGTAAGAGATTAAACATAAATGTTAAATTTAAGCCCGAACGAGTTTGAATTGAAGTAGCTAAATACATAACTTTTCTTATTTTTGGCATCGAAAGACATATGTTCCGCGAGTGTTTTTGATCTAACAAAAGTGAGAAATTTATAAAAAAAAATCAAGAAATATTTAAAAAATACCATTATAATGGTTGATACCTGAAGTTCTGCTTCAAGGAAGAATATAAAGGATAAGATTACTCGAGGAGTGGAAGTTAATGTCATTGTTCCCTGCTCTCTATTGTAAGTGTAAAAAATATTTGTTTCAAAAACTGTTTTTTTATATACATATATGTAGTTTTATTTAAAAAAATACTGATTAATTCTATTTTCTTTCCAAAAGATGACTAGAAGGCGACGAAAGAAGTAACAAACGAAGCAAAATTCCAGAAGACGAATTATATGAACCAGAATTTGACGAAGATGTTCTCATAGATCTTAAACAAAAATTATGTGGGGCTAAGTTCACCTGGTGCTTTTGACAAAAATGAGATCGCAAAACGCTCCACAATTTAAATACTTTTTGGAAAAATGTAATCACGAAATTTCGCTTAAAATAAAATTATAAATATATACTTATTAATTTTTAATTAATACATAGAAGAATGAAAATTATTTCTGTTTAAGTGGAGTGATTGAATTAAATTCAATTAAAAAGTTCAAGTGACCTCAGCTCCAAGGTGCGTAAATTTTATTAGAGTCGGTAAACATCGACCAATATTTGCGTCTTAGAAGGGTACGACAGCATCTAACTGATGAGCCCACTGTCGTACCTGGGCGAAACGCACCTTGGAGTTGAGGTCACTTGAACTTTTTAATTGAACTTATTAATTTTTACTTGTGTGGAGTAATTTTCTTAATTTCTGAATTTCCGAAAAATCTGAAGTCAAATATGTTTGTCTTAAACAAAATACGTATTCGACTCAAACACGGAAATATTAAAAAAAATCAATATGATTCTATTTGAAACAACATCAAATAAAGTTAATAAAAACAAAGATAAGCATGTTTAAATCAAATAGAAAATGAGATAAATTTAAACAAGATCATGTTCAAATTGGGACAAACATGGGTAAATACGTTTCTATTAAAATTAAATAGATATTGATTCCATGCTAAATCGTATGTGTTTGAGTTTGATTTAAATATGAATATGTTTGATATTTTTCTCAGTGTGAAAAAGTTCGACCTTATTCCGACAGGAAAAATGAATTTCAGATTTTGTGAATTGAACTTTTACAAGTTATTAATATAATGAAACAAACTTTAAATTACTTTTTAGCTGATGAACTTATGCATTATTAATTTTTTATATTTATACTAAATTAATTAATTTAATGCTTATATACATATGCTTCATGCATCTAAAATACAAAAGCGAAAGGTTTTTAAATTTTGTTTTAAGTTAACAAGCATGCAAAAAGGAACTAAAAAATAAAAACTCGTCGTAAAAGAAAAGTAAGGACAAAAACAAGAAGGGAACAAAATGTAAAGGGTTGCTTGGGAAAATACTTACTTACAAACTAAAACTAAGTTTTGCTTGAAAGTCCTTTGTTTGTAATTTTATTTTTCAAAAAAAAAAAATAAATAAAGTCATTGTGAACTCAAATTGAATTTACAAACTTAAAAAGAAAATAAAGATTTCAAATTTGTTGGTAAGGATCAATCTTGATTCGTGAATTCATTGGATTATTGTTTAAAGTATCATAATGAAGAAAATAATATCCCAAACTTATAGAGAATAACTGATTTTAGAATTCTGTTTATTCGCTTAACTTAAAAGTTTTACGCGCAGTACGATCTAACCCAAAGCAGCTCTTATTATTTTCCAGTTAAAGCCTAAGCCGTTATTAGAGAAGGAAACCATTGAAGATTTAAATTTCTAATTTTGAAAACATTTTCAAGTATTCTCTTGTTTACTTTTACTTGTTTTACAACTTAAAGATTATAAAACATTTTCACTTTTTGTTTTACCATTAAAAGAAAAATTTTGCAAGTTTTACCGAAAGTATGTATACATGAAATTTGTAAAAATAAAATGCACTACTAGATCGCGAACTTCCTATTATGTAAAAGACTAAGAAATTTAAAAAATAGTGTTACTAGAGAAAAATGTTTATTTTTTTTTAGTTTTAAAATGCAGTGTTTTTTCAAACTACTTAGATGCTTCTCTTTAAAAAAAAAAAAAATTCATTAAAATCCATTATGCTGATAATGAGAAATTCGAAATTCGAAAAAAAAAAATATTTTATGGTAGGTTCAATCAGTAATATCTTAATTTCAGTTTTTTTTTTATTTAATAATAGATCGTAAAAATTAATCTAAAGACACCAAATTTTATCAAAATTCTAGTTGCCGTTTTCGAGAAAAATACTAATTTCGAAAACCATATTTTAACATTAATGGTGGGTACCGTAAATTTTGAATATATAATACATTTTTTTCTGACATCTTGCATATTTAATTAAAAAATGTTTTAATTTTTCAAAACATTTTTTTTTAATTTGAATACACAATACTATCCAAACTTTTGGGGAACCTTAGAATACAAAAAAATTATTAAAATTGGTTGTACTGTGTTTAAGAAAATAAAAAACAAAAAATGGTTCTAAAGGAGTTATTAATAGTATAACAATTTTTCGTTTTTTTTTTCTAGCCTTAGCTAAATGAAATTTTATGATTTTTTTTTTGTTTAAATCTGTGGAACAGTGTTTGAGAAAAAAATTATTTTCAAAATTCGAAAAATATTTGTATAATAGGTACGGACCAAAAATTAAGAAAGGTTTTTTCGGAAACAAAAAATTTAAAATACTATCTGCCAACCTTAAAGAAAATGGCCTGAGCTGCTTAGGCTGTAATCGAAAAGACTCACATTTTTCTTCTTCCATATAATCGTAATGTCAATTATAATTTTTTTATCTCTTAACACCACAGTGCATAAGAATGAATTTTAGTAAGCATTAATTTATTTTAACTTTTTGAAAAGCTAATTTCATATTGTAACTTTTTCTAAAAATTCACTCTCTTGTTAATGAAGGTGTGCCACAGGGCATACATTTGGCACCTTTATTGTTTGTTTATAAATACCTTGGTTAAAATCATATAAAATCGAAAAGTAGAACAGTATAGTACAGCATACATTTTTAAGGATTTATAAAATTATTCACTCACAAGTTTCGGAGTCCCAACATGTAGAGCTGTTTTGTGTGTTTCTGTATCTAATATGTTTTGGTTACGGGGAAAATTCGCAACAACTTGAGTTAATCGATTTTCAATCACTTGCAAAACATAAAAAATTATCTTTATAATTATATTCATTCTGGCTTTATTTCACTTTTCATTTTGCTACATTAGAATTCTATTTCTTGGAAAACTTAACGGTAATGTTCCCACGGGTTTGAACTTTGTAGATTTTCTAAAAAGTGAAAAAGTGTTTCGCTATTTAAGAAAAAGAATTTTCACTCTTTATTCTGTTTTGCAAAGTGAGTAAAAGAAATGCAAATGCAGAGTGAAACATAAACATACGTACCTTTAGTTTAGTGTGTTATATGTACATATGTATGTCTTTAGCTAAAGAAAGAAGAGATTCTATCGTCACAATTCAACATTCTTTAATTTTGTATATCAAATTTTGATCAATGAAAATCGAAACTAAACGATTTTGTACAGTAAGAATTCAAATAGGCATAAACAATGGGGAAACGGAATAAGCTATAAAAAATCCAAAAATCTGGTTGATATATATGACTTTTGACAAACACTCGCCATTTTCCTTGTGTATACTTCCTTTTTTAAGGCTATGTATTTTTGTTATTTATTATATAAAAGTTATTTTTAGGAACTTAAACAAATACTCGTATATCTAACTTTAGCGTATCTGTAATTTTTGACAAAAGAAATACGGACTCAATTTTATAACCTTTTCTACGCTATTTTTTTTATTTTAAGTTTTTAGTTATTTTAACTAACTTTTTGCAAAAAATGATCAGTTGTTAATAAAAATGTTTGTAGACTTGTGAGTGCAAAGTCCAAACTTATTTGATTGGCGAAATGAAATGGAATAGTTTTTACAAACTGATAAGACTTTGTTCTCTGCAAGACTTTCATATTTGAAAAACGAGTTTCGCAAAGAGAAGAAAATTGTAAATTAAGATAAATTAAAATATTGAAAAGTGCAAAGTGATAAGTATTTGGTGAAATAGAGCCCAATTCTGTACAATAGATTTAAGTTGAATTAGCAATTAGGTTAAGTTGAAATCACCTTTTGACCCAAATATTAAGCAAATCAAACTATACTTTATAATTGACTGCATTTTATATTTAGTATATTATTAGCATTAAATTTAAAACTATCCTAGAAACTGAATTTCTAAATTCGTATTTTTTTTACTTTCAAAAAAAAAAAGAATGACAAATATTTTTTTTCTTTTTATATTATCAATCCTATTTCCAATGTTCAAAAAAATTCGATAAACTAAACTTTTTTACTTAAGCTTTAATTTATTTTACCAAAAATAAAAAGCATAGATTTCTGAATTCCAAGAGTAGCAATTTGATGAAACAAGAAACCTTGTAAATTTAAAAACGACTTTAATAGTTTGATAAAATAAAAAGTTGATAAAATTTCTTATTTTGCCAAACATCTTGTGTTTTCTATAAAAAGCTGTTTTGAAATGGAAATTTTATGCTTAAAATTTTTTTCCTCAACCAATGAAAATATTTCTCTTGACTCCATACATTACATATTTCTGTTATTCATATTCATAATAAAAAACCTATCAACATTTTTAACTTCACAAAACAAAAGAGCTGATATGCAAACTTACTTTTACTTTAAAACCTTAGATGTATCATAAATTAAAAGTCGAGATGTTATTAAATCTCTTTTGACACTGAATAGAGCTTATTTTTTATAGGTATCCACTGTTTACGTAAAAAGTATACATTCTTCTTATTAACTATTCATTAACCCATATTTGAAATTTATTTGATTTTGAGGCTCCCTCAACATTGTCATGGTTATTTTTGTTCTTTCTTTTATACATAGTTTTTGTCTTGGTTTTTCTCACCTGTTTTATTCAGATTTGATTGATTAATCCTTTATTGTGTTGACTGTTATAATCCACAGTATATAGTTTCAAATATCCACAATGGCACTCTGTGTTGTAATTTCTTGTTTTATATCCACAAATGATTTTCACTCAAAATTTCTTCTTCTTTTTTTTCTTAAAATTCACAAGATAAGATTTCTTTTTAATTCAAACAATTGAATTCACTAATCATAGCACAGTTAAAAAATTTGTTTTATATGTTTTCGTTCAGCTATAGAAGGACATAAAATTGCACAAGGATCTGTGGATTTTTGCGTTTTTTTTTTTGTAGTTAAGATTAATTCACAGTGGAGACAAATATATTTTTTGTTTTAAGAAAACAAAATTTAGAAAAGGAAAAAATAATCGACAATGAACACACCTCTTAACAGATCCGAAGCTAACATGGAAATGCGGCAGGCCTGAATCAGTATCTAGATTTTATATCGCGTGAAAGTTGTGACCCCTTTCTCCACTTTGCATGGCATTTTTTCTCAATCGAAACCCATTCGCACAAACGAGAGAGAAAGAGTGTAAAACATGAAATTACCACAGTGCAACGCACACACCAGTCCCAACTTCCAACTTAAGCCACCATCCGAGATACCAGGTACCAGAAGTGGCAGCACCACACCGTCATAGTGGTTTCAAACATCTTCGGAACGTTACCACTATTTGTTGTTGGTTAGTGTTTCTTCTTTTTTTTTACTAAATATTTGCTCAGGTATTTGTCACTTGCTAGATGTGTTACAAGGTAAAGTCTGACGTCGTCTTCGTCTGTGTCATTCCATTGGCTCTTAGGTAACTCAAATTTTCAAGCCCTCCACATTGCACCGAAATAAAAAAAAAAACAAATATTTTGCAACCCGACGAAATTATGGCTACTATTTTTGGCTCCAAAATGATTCATTCTGAGCGGACATGGTTTTTTTGGTAACAACTGGGCCCTTCCATATAGAATCGTCCATTTGGTCGTGTAATGGTTTTGCATTTCATCAAACGTTCGAGTGATATCCCCGAGTTTCTATGGGGTATCTATTATTTCACGATACGGTATCCGGCTTTATTTTAATACCCCCATCATGATCGTCGATCGATTCCTATTTCATTTGGAGCTTCACTAAGGCCTCCCCTGATGGTCATATCACTTTCACTTGTGTTGGCGGATTTTATTTTTTAGCATGCGGGTTCCCAAAAAAAAAATAAACAGAATAAACAATTTAACGATGTGTGAATGAGTAACCGCCGACAACGAAGAGGTAAACGGGTGTTTTTTTTCGTTTCTTTTATTTTTTCAAATTATGATTATAGGTCATGGCCTCATCATTGATGGAGTCATGGTTTATGGGAACACGCATAAATCCACTGTCTGGAGATTTTGTTTTTTGTTCTTTTTGAACAAAATTTCGTAACAATAATAATAATAAATTCTCAAAAGAACTTTTACTTTCAAAGAATTAATTTTATAGGCAAATTCGAAATTTAATTTCTTTGACATTTTTTTTTAAAGATTGAGTAATACAAATTATATTTAAGGGAAGTGAATTTAAATTTGGGTATTTATTAGAAAGTAAATGAATAAATTATTATGTAGCGAAAAATTGCGAAATATTTATTTGTTGTTTGGATTTCATAGACTTTGCGGATTTTTGAGAAATAAAAATAAATTTGTAGCAAGGGAAGATGGAACTTGTAATTAATTTCTATTTTTGTTTCTCCTAATTGCTGAAGTGGCTTAATGTATAGACTGTTTATCAAAATATTCTTAGAATGTAATTTTTGTCATAAATTAATTTTTCTAAAATGAAAAATTTTGCACTCCAAAGTTGATAAACAATTGGAGTGCAAAATAATTTTTTAGTCAAGTGAAATACATTTTAGAAAACAAAAAAAAAGAAAAAATGTGGATATTGTATGGCAGTTCTTTTTCAAATGAATTCCATTTTCAAAGTCAAACCTGAAGTTCAACTAGAAAAAAAAAATTACAAAAAGGTAACTTGCTTACCCCAGTTTTTAGAAAAGGAACTGTCATTCATTTGAATGCCAATAGAACACTTTCAGAAGAGCCTACACGCATTTCAAACGCTGGGTTTCCAATCGGAAACGCCATTAGTAAAAGAAAACCTTAATCTCAAAGTATGTGAGGAAGGGAGATTCTAGAAACTCTAAGGCCACGAAGCATTTTATATTCAATTGGAAATACCAAAGGACGTCTTATACCATGGGGTACAGAGCTTGGTGACTTCTGCGTTCTGCTTTACACTGGAATTATTAAGGACATTCAAATATTTAACAAACTTGTTAAAGAGTTTTACTCTAGGCCATTTAAAAAAATCTTAGACAGTATCTATATCCACTCAACCAATTTCCATAACACCCATTCAACGTTAAGATTTCTAAATCAAAAAATTCAATAAATCAATTAATGCAATTTAATTGCTTTGGATTTTCTTTTTATTATTTAGCATCGGTAAATCATTCTTTTGCATTTTATTTATCAGAACTTTTTCCAAATAGTAGTGTTTATGGTAATTGATTGAAATAAAATATTTTGGCATTTTGTTTAAATTAATTGAATACTGTTAAATGACAAAAAAAAATGTCTCTATGATATTTTCGCTAACATTTCACTTCGTAAAGATGTATCCCAAACACATAAAAAAATAGTAAAGGAAATATTTTTATTTTGTCACATTTTATGACTAAATGCACTATTCAATAATGTTCTTTCATGTTTTTCTTAAAATCAATTTTTTTAATAAAAAAAAAGTATTAATATCTTTTTTTGTGTGAGCTACAATTTTCACTTTAATATTTAAGAAAAATAACCGTTATAGGGAGCTTTGCAAAAACTGAATTTTATCACATTATTTCACCCCTTTTCTTGTCCCAAGAAAACCTTAGGCATATATGGTACAAAGTTTCGGGTACTCTTTAGGAAATGCTAAAGACATACAAATTCAGCCTTGTCAGTAGTCCTTTAGCAGATTAATAGCAAATTGTATTGATTATTATTGTGTTGTACATTTAATAACAATTTATTAAAGTAATTAGACAGATAAATATTTCAACCTTTTTATTTTGAAAAATGATTTTAAATAAAATGCACGACTGGATCTTCCTCTTATTCGTAAGAGACTTAGAAGAGAATTTTAATGAATGTTAGAGTAAAAAAAAACAGAATGCCATATTATTTTTTAAATAATATGAAGAAACGCTAGAGCATAAATTATAAATCGTTGTAGCGTTTTTTTATATAAAATTTCAAAAATATTTTTAATAAAAAAATTTTGATAGGCCAATTCGAAGTTTATATTACTGTGCGTTTTTAAATTATTGAATTCTTCAAAAAA
Organism: Chrysotoxum bicinctum; assembly: GCA_911387755.1. Lineage (NCBI taxonomy): Eukaryota > Metazoa > Arthropoda > Insecta > Diptera > Syrphidae > Chrysotoxum > Chrysotoxum bicinctum. The sequence goes on along the minus strand of OU426989.1, from coordinate 180,447,764 downwards.
TATTTTGAATTATTCTTTCACAAATCAAAAAAAATATATATATGTATGCACATACATATGTACATATGTATGTAATCAAAAATAGCAAATTGGTTCTATGAAAATGTTACATTAATAACCATTTTTGGAAACATTTTTTGAAGCATAAGCTAGCTTTTAGGGAATGAGGTTTTTTGAATTTTTGTTTAAAAATCTGTGGAACATTTTGTGAGAAAAAAACCTTTTTTTTATATTCAAAAAAATATTTTTGTAACAAGTACCGACCAAAAATGTCTTAATAAAGTCTACAATGTCCAACACGAGAAACTAAATTCTATTTTCTTATCAAACATCAAAAATATCGTTTTTACCTTAATCTTTCTTGTTTGTGTCTCAGCTAATTTTCGGTCGATTATATTAAATTTTTTCGGAAAGATAAAAACTAAATTACATTACATCACATATAAATCTACGAAGTAGAGACACTGAAAGCACTGGCAACTGAGACCATCGGCTTAGACAGAAAGAGACACACAGAAAGAACAGCTGCTGCTGCAGAAGAAATACATGTCAACATCACACGGCACGGTTGGTATTAAACGGTCCCCCATCCAAGTACTACTAACCTCGGACAATGATGCTTGATTTCGCTGATCGATGGGAAGTGATGCTTTTATCAAAGCCTAGGCCGTTGACTCCAAAAATAAATACATACATTTCAAAATTTGTACAAAATACTTACAAAAAAATTACCTAATTTTATTTTCATTACAATTTCTGAAAAAAACAGACAAAACACGCTTTCTCCATCTTAAAAAAAAATAGTTACCATTTTCGTGTTCATTGAAATTAGTCTCAAATTGGACTAGAAACACACATTTTTGTCATTTTTCGTGTATAATATTATTTAATTTGAAGCACAGAGGTATGACCTGGGTGAAAAGCCCTTTGAAGTTGAGGTCACTTGAGCTTTTAACTGAATTAAATTCAATCACTCAATTCAATAGTCTGACGATAGACATTATCAGCTCTATCATCGTACCCGATCGCAACGTAATTTTCTCTGATTTCTACGAAATGTACGAATTTTGTATCATTGTAGCCGTTCCGATAGAGCAATCGGACAAATCTACGAAAATAAAGTTTGTGTGCGTTGAAAACGTCAAATCCTTGCGTTACATGCCGATGAAATGTCAAAATGGCAGCAACGCATCGTGAATTCATGCGATGCATGAAGATATTTGATTTCCGATTTCTCCGACAGCAAATTATAAGAGGAAAATTTTCCAAAAAAAAACCAAATGGACGCTCGTTGGAAAATATTTGATATTTCTTAAGAATCTTCTTTTTTCTTTATTTAATGTTCTTTCCGCTTCCAAAAACATTGCCGCACTATCCATGGTTCTTCTTTGCTTATTTGATACAATTCAACACTTAATTAATTTATTGGCGTTTACGTCAAATACATGCGTTGGTAAACGTCGGTTTTTCCGTTACGAAACAGATATCATGAAGGAAATAAACGTTACGATCGTAAGATTTCTCCGATCGTAGGTTTCTCCGAACGGGTACGATGATAAGGCTGTATTCCTCTAGAAAAATAAAATTCACAGTCTATTAATGCTGTAAAACATCATGTTTCCTGTCGGAAAACATCGACCAGTATTTTCCTCTTCGAAATGGTACAACAGCATTAGTTCCTGATGATGAGCCCACTGTCGTACCTGAGCAAAACGCACTTTGGAGTTGAGGTCACTTGAGCTTTCAATTTGCTTAGTGATGAATATATTAATTCAAATATAAATTTAAAGAGTAAATAAAAATTAACTTGTTTTGCCAATTATTAAATTGATTAATTAATGAATTTTGTAAAACTAGTAATAAGATCATTTAAAAACAAATAAGGTTTCCTAAGAAATAAAAATAAATTTAGCTATTTTTATTGACTCTTTTAATTGCTTCTTGTTTGATCAACCAAAACCAAGCCAACCAAGTTTCTAGAGTGTTTATTTTATTTTCGAAGGATTATTTTACCAAAACTATATTTTAAGTCCTCACTTTAAGCAACACTCTATTTTCTTCTAATGAGAATGTACATAACTAAAAAGCGACTTATGCAAATTACTGTTTTCTTTTTTGTATTAGAAGTTATTTAAGAACGTATTACTCCCTTGGGTTTCTCCACTTTACAAACATATGGATAAGCCATTTTTTTTGTCATATAACCGAATTGTTTCCCAACAGTTCTGTATATACAAATAAAAATAAGAATTCTGACTAGATTATAACTCGAACCCGCTTTTATCGCGGGACTCGGTCTACAAATTTAATAAAACTAAAAATAAGTCAGTTGAAAATTTAGAAATCCATCTTTTGTTTGAACATCTTCCTCTTATCTCTGGTAAACAAAAAAAAAAAAAAAAAAAAAAAACATCAGGAAGTAATTTGCACAAAATTAAATTTTAGTTAAAGTTTCTTACAGCTTCTTTTTTAAGATAATAATAATGAAAAATATACTGCATACATATACATATGTATATTAAAATCAAATTCACCTTAACCTTTATTAGACAATAAGATATATTTTTGTTTAAATAAAACAAGGTTATTCATGATAATTCAATTTTAAAATTCTTTTCATCAAAATCTTCTTCATATTTAGTATTTACATATCAAAGCTCAGGAAAAGGTTAAGCTCCATCAAAATAAGTCTAATTAAAAATTCAAAAACTCAATTGACTTGTAAAAATATATATTATCAATGAGTTCCTATTCATAGCTAATAAATCGATTTCTCATCCATTTATTTTGACAAAATTGATTTTTAAAAATATAATAAATTACTAAAATATCTTTTGTAATGTAAATTTGTTACCCTGAAAATATACAATGAAATTAAGTTCATTTAAAGATGTCAGATATCTAAGTGAAACTAATTCAACCTATACACTTATGCACATTTTTTGAAAAATTGTCTTAATAATGTGTCAAGGAAAAACTAATACAATACATCATCAGTCATAGTTCTGTCTTTAAGCATACGTCGAATGCGATACGTGCCACAAATTACACGTCCTATAATTACATAATTTGCTGTGCATTATGACAAGGCAGAAAGTGAATTTCACTTTCATATGAAAAATAATTTAATAAGAGCATAAAATTTAACAACAGCTAATTTAAAATTATTAATGGCTTCTACGTTTTTTCTTTTTGTTCATTGCAACATAAGCGTGTCCACAATACCTTCGGAATGAGCTCTGTTCATTGACTTATAGCCTATCGACTTGTCGTTTGCGTTGGTGGCATACAATTGAATTAATTTTTAACTAATATTTGTCCCTCTATATGGAAAAGGTGAACGATTTGAATTGGTAATCAACTCACGATCATAAATTTCCAGATCTCAATTGAAATTGATATGATTCATAGACACACAACTGTGATGGCTGATGGTTAACATAGTCTTTGTGTATCCTTTTGCAACATTTAAAAAATGACGCAGAAAAGATTCATTATAAAATTTAATCTACTTTCACTTTCTTGTCGGAGCACAACAAAACTGGGCTTGGGCATTAGTAGCCCTCTGTTAAAAGACTCATATAACTTCCGCATACCAAAATAAAATGAACAGGGTGATTTAATCTGCACGAGTAACTTTTGATCATAGTTTTTTGCGGAATGTAAAAATAGAAAATAGTTTTGTTAGTTGGAAATTGAGGATTTCTTATTCACATTATTCGTTTTGTTAAAATAACTGGATTTAAAAATTTATTGCATCTCAAAGTCTGGAAGAGAAGAAATTAGATAAAAAGAATACCCTCATTATGGGTAACCCCTTTTATCTGGTTGTAATTTTTTTTTAAATTGAAATTTTGACCATTTTTTGTCTACCCCTAAACTCTGCCCGAAAAAATAGAGGATTCATGAAAATTCCCAGTATTGGCTTAAAACAAGAAAAAAAATGATTTTTTAATTTTTACTGCCTTCTTTCTTTTTTGAGTTGTTAGTGTCTGACCTGAGAGAAGAAGAAAGCAGGTTTTGACCTTCACTACCGTGTACAAAGTGGTGTATGGAATCTATATAAAAATTATTTTTGCCTTAGATTTCGTTGGTACTACCAACCTTTCCAACGAGATATACTTATAATTTAACTTTTAATTTAGAAATATTTTTTTATAAACTATTGAAATGTATGGTATCGTAGCAATAGGTCCACTGCTGATCTGATGGTATACCTCACCAAAGCCTGAAACAAATCTTTACATCATTTTGGAGAAAATAAGATTATTGTTCTTGATAGTTAAAAGGATTTAATAAAGTTTGGCATCAAGCTCTCATATCGAAAAAAAGTGCAACGAAGAAGAGATTCATCGATACCAAGATACGTTTTGGACCAGTACAAGTAGTATTAGACAGTTTCAAATCTGATATCCACACAAAAAACGCGCGTGTGCACCAGGACTCCGTTTTGTTTCCGATACTCTTCCTTATGTTCATAGATGATCTTTTGTCTGAAACTTTAATCCACTAAATTATTTCGCTAACGACAGTACAATGGGGAATCAAAAACCGTTTAGAATTTAATGCCTCTAAAACTCAATTCTGCTTAATGTTGCTAAAGCGTAACACTCCCTCAAAGTTACTATCCATGGGTGGCACTTGCATCGAAGAACAACTTCTAGGTATATGCATCACAGACCATCTTTTGTGGTGTGATCACGTATTTGACGTCGCCAATAACGCTGCTAAGTGTTTAGGTTTTCTCAAGAAGCAAGAAGTTTTTTACCCCTTGTGATCTGGCTGTAATATATAAAACCTTTATTCTTCCCAAACTCGAGTACAATGAGCAGGTGCTCCAAACACCCATTTGAGTCTCTTGGACAGAAATTAAAAGAGAACTCTAAAAATGATAGGCGACCGTTGTCTAACTAAAACATTTGTATCTCTCGAGCTCCGCCGCCGTAATGTTTCATGTCTATCATTATTTTACCGCCATTTTCATAAACAGTGCTCTAGTGAAATAGCCAGTTGCATTTCTTCCCTGAAACAAATCGACCGTAATACCCGTACTTCTAGCAATGCTCATCAGTTAACCCTTGAGTCCAATTTCAGACGTACTGTCAAGTACAAAGATTCTTTTTTTAGCTGCACTACACGAATGTGGAATGCTTTACCCGGATAAATATATCCCACTCATTGCAATGTGCAGACACACATCTCCTTTCTAATCATATCCTACTTTCCTAATCACTCGTACTGTGTTTAACATTATAAGGGTAATTATAACCCCTTGAGGGCACGTACATATAATATAACAAAAAAAAATATCAAAATATAGAACAGTTCCTCCATTAAAGCCAGATATTTTTTTCAGTCTGGCCTTCTTAGATCTTATTGACCAATTTCTAGCATATTTTAATTTTACTTACATAAATTAGTAAGAGAAATAATATTTGATAAAAATCTTCTTTAAATATAACTTAAATAACTTTTAGGGAAGTGAAAAATCTTTCGAAAGTATCTCTTGTCATATGGAAAATGCTTTTCATCTTAACTGTACGGACTGATCAGATAATTGTAGGTTGCCTCCCTTCACAATGACAACACGCAAACAGAATGGTTAAAAATTCTAAGTCCATCTAGTTCTCCACGAGTTGTTGGACCACCAAATTAAGTTTAATGTTTTTTTTTTAAATGATTTAATTTTAAACCCAGGGGTGGAATCGCGTAAGGTGATAGTTGATTATCAATTTGTTGATTGTCGTTTTGACCATCGCTCTCTCTATAATTCTTAATTGATGTGATAACGACAATCAACGAATTGATAGTCAACTATCACCTTACGCGATTCCACCCCAGTATAAATAAATAAATATCACGTATACGCCACAGTGTTCGCATACTTTATAATAATATTTTTATCTTATAATAAAAGAATTCAAAGAGATTCTTGTTCTAACACAAAGCGTGAAGGTGTGTTGAGTCATTAAAAGTGTTAATAAATGCACTGAACTGCACATTGTAAAAATGTTTAAAGTATCCCACGAACATAATGAAATCGTTCGGTTTTGTTATAAAAATTCTTCAATTCAAAAGAAATTCATACCATGGTTTCTTAGGACTATTAGCTCAAACTTATTTTCGCTTCTGTAGTGTCAGAGAATAATATATTTCCTACCATTTACCCTTTTAAAAATTCACTAAAAAATACAATATAATTAGTAGATAATTTTTAGCATCTTAATTTTTTTTAAAACCTTATAAAATTTGGTGATGCAACAGCTTGAAGAAAACCAGGATCTAATGATTTACAACTCTCAACCATTCTTGTGTGCGTTTTACCAGGAATATGGAGGAGACCTAAAATTTCCTCCCTATTCCGAACGAATTATAATGCTTAAATATTCGATATTCGATCAATAGAACTTTATTAACTTCTTACTTAAGCCAAAACACTTTTTTGAGTTATCTTACTAAAAATAAGCAAGTTTTTCTTTTCACATTAAAAAAAAAAAACTAAACAATTACAAACCCATTAATAGGCTACGAAATTTGTATGGATATTTTTATTCACATATAAAAATTATGGTTTTTATTAAGTTTTTTTTTAGTTTATTTATATCTTTATTTAAAATTTTAAGTATAACAAACCCGATCAGGCGGATCGATATCAAGAAAGTAACCAATTTATAACACGCTCGCTATAAGGAAGTTAAAAACGCATACATATTTTGTTTTTTGGATACATATACATATGTATGTACAAGTAAAATTTTAAATATAAAAATATTTTAGGGCTTGTTAGTTTTTTTACTCGAAAATTAAGGAGCGTTTACATTTAATTTTTTTTTTTTACAAAACATAAACTATTACAATACTACAAGTTGGAGTTTTTCTGCAACAATAGTCTTGCCCTTACACTTTTCAAAAATAATGTCATCAGAAGTGCTATAGCTTCAGTACTCGAGACTTTAGCAACTTTGAAGCCGTTTAATAAAAAAAAAAACTTGGGCTCTATAAATATAAACAAATATTAAATTCAAAAATTAATAAACTGAATATTCAGGATAACAATGTTTTCATTAAAACAGCCAATCGTTTTCGTCCTCACAAATAAAGATAAAGTCGGTAAGACAAAAAAAATACTTTCTTTTCGATGATGAACCTTCTTAAGTTCTCAGATGATTAGTTATTTCTTTTGCACTACAAGAGACTTACATAGGTTCAAAAATGGATTATTGAGATTTCCAACTATTTTTAATTTTAAAAAAAATGCACCCTACTAAAATAAATATGTTTTCATAACTTAATCAAATTTTTATATACAAAAACGATTGGAACATTTTGTGGTACAATCTCCTAGATGGCAGATCTAAAACTGACGTGTTAGTAAAGTACTGGAGTCACAGTCATACATGGTATTTTTTTAAATTATATCCATAGGTGTGTTCCATTGAGCAGATATGATAGTTGTTAGAGTAGCTGTCATAACCAAAAACATTTAATTCAACCATTGGAATGTTGACAAATTTTATTCGCCGACACTTGTTAATCAAAGAAATAGACTAGAAATTCCTATGCTCATCTCAAGGTCTTTTTAATATAATCTCTGTTACGTTTATGCGAATAAGCCACACTTAACTGTTCCATAGAATTCAAATTCCAAATTTTACTACCTGAATCGGCCTCATCTAATTCTCTGTTCCTATGCTGCGAAAGATTTTAACATAAAAAAAATTAATATTGCGTAACAGCTTCAGAGCGAAAAAAAAACCATAAAACTAAGTCCGGAGAAATATTGCTGTCCAAATCTAAACATAGAAAGAAAGCTATCTCGACCTAAAATTAATTCTAAATTTAAACGTACGAGTACAACCATTGAAGCCTGAATCCAGCCGAAAACGTTTAAGACTTGCACACCAAACTATCTGTCATCATAATTAACAGAAGCGCTAATAAAACTGTGTTATTCTTTTTTCTTCGTTTCCAAGAACGTCTGGTAAGGCAAGCAACAATGTATATCTGAAGCTTGGCATGCAGGCAGGTAGGTTCGTTAAGCTGCAAACAGAATCTCTCCGTCAGGTTTGTGTTTTTGTTTTGTACTTCTTTGATTTCTGTTTTTGGTATTTTTTTTATTGCTTATTTGCATAACCAAATCGAAAGTGAAAAGTACCGATTCTGAAGTGCGTGCCGGTCAAAGCAACCCAACCACGACGACACGGCCTGAACTTTCGACGGACAGAATGGATACCACCAACACGCGGGCATCATGGAATAAACATTAATTTATTTTTGCAAATGTTTTATTCCGGTCCGGTTTTTGGTTTATTTTTATTTATATAGTTTTTTTTACTATCTCTTCAATATACGGGGAGAAAATTAAAATCAATAAACGATTTTACTCAAGAAAAAAAAAGAGATCGGGATTTGGCTCTTCGAATAATATGTAATGTAACTTAAAATTTTGGCAAATAAATTTATATATTCACGAAATTGGTCTATGGTTAAATTATGGCATTTGAAATGAGTGCTCCAAATGTGAGAGAATTATTTAATCTAAAACAACCAAAAAACTAATCTTTTTGGTATATTTAGTATAGATCGATAAATCTTAGGTATTACGGTGATAGTGAAAGTTTCAAATTATTTTTGAATCATTTAACAAAATATTAATAAACACTAAAAGAATACGGCATTTCTGCATGAAAGTAAAATTAATTTTAAAAAAAATTTAATCAATGAGTTTTTTTGAATAAAACAACACTTCTTTTTGTCTTAATTTGAAAATAAAATTAATGGCTGAAACGCTATGGACTTTTGGGAGAAAGGTAAAATTTGTTAGACAAATGGATAGCAACTCTAAGCAAAAAAAAGCTTTTTTATGGAGTTGAAGAGGTTGATGACATTTGAAGTACTTACATACATAAATGAACACGAACATAAGCGCCTTTGTTTATTCTTGCCGAAATGATAATGAGAGGAAACAATACAAAAATAAAAACACTTTTCACTTTGCAATGAAAAATGTTGTTGTGAATTTTATTGCGCATTCAAACAAAAGATGATAAATTTGTTAATTTTAAGATTACAGTGAGAAACTAGTTTACATTTTTTTTTTTAGATTTCAAGTCGACTTTTGAATCGGTTAAAACAAAGCAAATATTAATGTTTTTTTAAAGAAGCATTTTCGGAATATGAATATCAGACCAAAAACATAAATGTTAGAAAAAGAGCCAAGTTCTTCTATACAAAAACCTTTGTGTAACAAGTCAGCCGTGAAAAGTACTGAGATCTAAAAGTACGCCAAGTTTTTACTTCATGAAAGTTTAATACTGAATATTTAAAGTAGAATAATATTGAAACAGCTACAATGTAATAGAGAAATTTTATTATTTAATTATTAATTCGAAAGGTTTTAAAAACTTGACAAGTGAACCCATCAAATTGTATAGAAGAACTTGGCTCTTTTTCTAACATTTATGTTTTTGGTCTGATCTCACTCCTTTTTGCAAATATTTTAATATTTTGCCATGTCAAAATCTCGAAAGATACGGAAAGATAGAAGGGTGTACTCTACCTACTAAAATCAACTTAGTTTAAAGCTTCCTATTTCTTTTGGTATATTTTCTTTTTGTTATTGGTTGTTTTGATTTGCGCTTCAATTATTTCTTCTTGTCCTGGCAAGATACCTAACACTAACATACCTACCTTAATTACGGCAATCAGAAGTACTCCATATAAATTAAACATTTTCTCAGAAAGTGGGTGGATACCCCTGAATGGAAAACCCCAATTTTTATTTTTGGTCCTTTATATGCAATTTGAACTCTACCGTTCTACCAAATTTCATTATTCTACTGCAATCGGAAGTGCGCCATGTATAATTTACATCAGTTCTGAGGAAGTGGGCGGATACCACGCCCCTGAATGGAAAACTTCAAATTTTATATTTTTTTGTTTGTATGCAATTTAAGTCCTACGACTTTACCAAATTTAATCGTTTTACAGCAGTCGGAAGTGCTCCATTCAACCAACACCAATTCGAAGAAAGTGGGCGGATACCACGCCCCATGAATGGAAAACCTCAATTTTTATTTTTGGTCCTTTATATGTAATTTGAGCCCTACCGTTCTACCAAATTTCATCGTTTTACAGCAGTCGGAAGTGCTCCATTCAACAAACACCAATTCGGAGAAAGTGGGCGGATACCACGCCCCCTGAATGGAAAACCTCAAATTTTCGATTTTTTTCTTCTACCTGCATGACAAGACCTACCGTTGTGTAAAGTTACAAGATTCTACGATGTCGGGAAGTGCTCCATAATTTTGATGATCTGTCAGTCAGTCAGTCAGTTACGGTTTTTGTGATTTTTGAGGCCTTATATCTCAGGGACCGCTTATGATAGAAAATTGAAATTTGGTGAGGCGTCTGTGCTTGACTAGCTTAGCAAATATTCGGAATTTCAAGTTTCTGACTTCATTGGTACTGAAGATAGGGAGGGGTCAAAAGTCGCCTGAGTTTTTTCCTGTAAAAAGGGTGTAGTGCCAGAACTTGGCTGGGCACTACCGTGCCCTTTAATCTTAAAGGCAGAAAAACTGTTTATTCTTAAAAAAAAAACATTACGGAATCTGAAAGCATTAGTTTTTCCCTTAAAATTAATTTCAATATCTTAGACCTCTTAAAAATAGCAACACTTAATAATCTGTCAGAAATAACTGGCCGAATATGAAGCTTAAATAAAGTCTTGGACGAATGCATTAGGATGATACTGTACTGTGGGTGTGGATGAATTCAGTATAGTGTTTCAAAGGTTTTGTCAACATACTGGAGGCAAAGACCCTACGATGGCTTCTCTGACATATTAAGATGTAGGGTCAGTTAGAATTTTACAGTACTACTCAAGGTCTTAAAAAAAAGAGATGGTTCTGGATGCACACTTTATGGGCCATTGGTAGTTTTTACATTTTCCATTTTTCGTTACGGATTATTTGACTTTCTTATTATTTATTGTATTTAGGACCCTCATCTCCAGTCTGGGGGTTGTGTTTGCCGGGTATTACTACTTAAAAATTTACTCAAATGACAACAAGAACATGACAACGATCATGGCTACCAATTTGAGACCATGTACCTAGAATATTAGAATGTCTACCTCGGTTCTCATGTGGTAAAGGGCAGATATTACCACAATCTTTAAGATATAGAAGGATCAGGTGTGATACTCGTAAAAAAAAATTACCGCTGCTATTAAAAATTCACATAAAAGAATGCATTTGTTAACTTTAAAGCTTCGACCAGGCACTTGGCGACGAGCAATGGGTGGCCATTTATTGAGCGTCATCGCTGAGCGATAAATTTCGAAAATGCCATTGTCAAGTGCAGATCGTCGTAGTCTTTTAGTTGAATGTCGCGTTCATATTTATATATCTATTATGTATATAAGATCGAGAAAACAAAGATTTGATGTGCACCCCATAAATCGTGAAAGGCCAAATTATGTTTAATCTTCGCAGATATCCAGACCGATTTTGGTAATGCTGTCGTATGTTAATTGAATTTCTTGATTTGCTGTTGGGAAAAGTTTGGCCAAGATTAACCAAACAAAGGAAACCAATTAGTGTAGAAAAGCGGCTGGTTTTATTACTAAGGTTAGTTCTTAATTTTCTTATTCTTTATTTTTATTTTTTATTTTTACCAAAATAACATTCTGAAAGTCACTTTTTATCTTTAGTTTTTGAAACTCATTAAATTTTACCTTAAATGGCAAAAGAATTTTGAAAAATTTCTAATTTCAAACATTATGCGCTTATTTTCTCCATGGACTTACTTCGTCGCTCAGCGATCGACTAAAAAATTAAAACAGGGGCCAAATTACCGCTTCAGTGACCGAGTGAGTGAGTCCCATCAGTGATCGAATGAAAATGTCAAATTAGGGTAATCGATTGCTCGATGACGTAAACGGTAATACCAAACTCACATAATTCAGTCACGTATTACTCGAAAACTGATACGGTAATTTGGCCCCAGATTTGATTGCAGGACAACGTCGTCGCTCTATTGCTTAAAAAAATCGCAAGTCGCTCAGGGTGGCCACAATTTCATGTATTTTAATTTTTTAGCGTCGCTCAGTGCGTGCTTCTATAGATGAAACTGAAGAATCTATTAAGGGGGTTTTCATGAATTACCTTTGTGTCTTAAAATGAGTACCTGGTATGGTATTATTACCCTTCGCCCACTTGATTTCAGATCTAACTTCTTCGAATAGCTTGCTGATTCTGTTTTTAATAGCTCTCTTATACTCGGAAGAAGACTTTTTGACCGGACACTTGCCGAATTTGAATTGTACTTTTTCTTTTTCGAGCTGTCTTTCATTTTTTGCTTTTAAAACAGAAGAAAGCATTGACTTTTTGAAGCATTGTACAATGCCAACAAGATAATGCGATAGTCACGAAATCGGAGTGAAGTAATTGATTTTGGGAGTTAACTAAGCTTTGATTAAAACTGCTGTATGACTTTTGCAGCAATAAGTCCATTGGTGATCTGATGCTATATCCCATCGAACAGTGACTCGAATCTTAACATCGTGTTGGTTAAAGCAAGATTATCGCTCTTGAATGGTTTCAAGTCTGGTTTTCACAAAATAAATGCTGTTTTTCAGGGCTCTAAGTTTTGTCTCCGACTCTCTGCCCCATTTTTATCTATCTTGTCTAAAACTTCTAATCAATTTCAATATTTTTCTGACGACTAATTTCTAAGCTTTTCATACTTATTCTTAAAATCGCGTCCATCTTCTTCGAAATGATAAACATATTAATCTCCGATCTTTCCAGCATAGTTAAATGGGGTATACAAATCGTGTGCAGTTTAATGCTTCGAAAACTCAATGCAGTTTCTTGTCCTTGTAGGAGAATGTATCCCCTATACCATTGTTGAATAAGCCGAAAATATCTTAGTATTAGGGTATTCGAAATGTGTGTCAACAACGATCTTCGTCAGAATAACCATATTCTCAAGACCGCCAGAAATGCTGCTAAATGCCTGGGATTTCATCTTTCACACCCTCTGATCTCATTACAATGTATGTCCAAAACTTGTCTATAACCCAAATCTTTGAGCAGGTCCACCCCAAACTTCTCTTCATTTATTGGATACAGTCCATAACAGAGTGTTAAAACTGATAGGAAACAAACTATCATGGAATCATTCCCATCTCCCGAACACCTTCAGAAACAATGCCCTCTCGAAGTAACCAGTTGCATACCTTTTCTCAATCAGTTCATCCGTGATACCTGTTTCATATGGAATAGGAATGCTCATTAATTCATCCTCTTGTACACATAGACAAATGCAGAGATTCATATCTTGGACGCACAACAATTTACGAAGATTCAAAACCAATTTTGATGTACCTAACTCCTTTCTCTCTCCCAATAATTTCACCACCGCATGTGTCATTTTTAACACTATACAGGTCCCTTGAGCATATGTGAATTATAAAAAAATATCGGTGACGAAAAGGCCGGTCTTTGGCGAAATATAAAACTATACATTTTTATTTTCGTTTATCTCAGAATCTAGGTATTTGATTTATTGATTGAGCCATTTCTCCACTAGATAAAAAGTATTTAAAATATGGTCTGTTATTTGATCCACACTGCAGATATATCGGTTTTAGAATAATTAAAATTTTAAATTTCGTTCCACAACGTCTTGAACACAAATAAAGTTGGTTAATTTTTTTTTTCTTTTGAAGCATATTTTTCCAGTACACTTCCGTTTAGAAGACTTTTAAAGTTTTATTTAGGGCAGTCAGCCATCAGACGAATAGGGGGAACAACATGTAGCATACGAAAACATGCACGTGCCGTAACTATTCGGGACTGGTGGAAGTGTGATCATAGCCTCTTCGCGGCGGCCGCTAGAAACAAGCCTTTTAAAAAAGGTTTGGCTAATATGATCAGGCTGGTTCCTCAGGTTGGCGACAGGTTAATTCCCTGTCCCGTAAAACTTAATGAATTTCGAGAACGACAACAAGCCTCGGAAACGGACTGATTTCACGACGACAACCTACGCAAAGAAAAAGGAAAAACGATTTACGAATTTTCTTATGGAACGTACGATCGCTCTATAGAGCTCGAGCTGCTCAGCAGCTAGCCGATGCCCTGTCAAAATATAAAGCTGACATAACAGCTCTTCAAGAAATCAGATGGACAGGGAATGGTGTTTTACAGAAGAAAGAATATGACATATACTACAGCTGTCATACAAAACACCATGTGCTCGGGGTAGGCTTCCTAGTCAGCGAAAAAATGAAGTCTACTATCATCGGCTTTAACGCTATAAGCGAAAGGCTATGCACCCTTCGCGTGCGAGGCAAATTTACGAACATCAGCCTCATTAACGTTCACGGACCTACGGAGGAGTCCTCAGACGAAGAAAAAGAGACTTACTACGAACAAGTCGAGAGGGCCCTCAATGCCTGTCCAAGGTATGATGTTAAAATCATCCTTGGGGATTTGAACGCAAAAATAGGTCGGGAGCCGGTATTCAGGCATTACGCAGGCACCCATGGTTTGCATGAGAACACTAATGACAATGGACTTCGAGTCTTAGAATTGGCAGCATCGAAAAACATGGTAGTTGCGAGTACCAGGTTCCCGCGTAAAGATATCTACAAAGCCACCTGGGTATCCCCTGATGGAGTCACTCGTAACCAAATAGACCACGTGTTGATAGACCGTCGCCACTACTCGAACTTGATGACGGTACGAACGTACCGAGGTGCCAATATCGACTCGGATCACTATCTTGTTGGTATGGTTTTCCGAGGGCGGATTGCCTTGCGAAGACGCATTGCATCCGCCGATCAGGTTCGAATCAACACGGCTGCCCTGCGCAATGAAAACACCAGTAACACCTTTGGTAATGCGTTAGAACTCGCCCTAGAAACACCTAATTTAGGGAGAGTAAGTCCTGGAGCCAGTATGCTGGGCGTAAATGAGAAGTGGACACGCCTTAAGAATATTGTCATTAGTACTGCCAACTCCATCTTAGGCAGCAGTCGTAAAAATCGGAACGACTGGTTTGATGATGAATGCAAGCTAGCGACTGAACGTAAGAATGTTGCGTACCGAGCAATGCAACAATCTCATAGAACGCGGGCACGCGAAGAGGAATATAAAGAGCTCAGAAGAACAGAAAAACGGCTTCACAGACAAAAGAAATCAGCCTGGGAGAAGAACCTAATCTGTGAAATAGAAAACAGCCGAGAGCGAGGTCCGCACCAGGCGCGGAAGTTCTACCAATCCGTCCGAAACATGACGCAGTACACACCACGCTGCACATACTGCAAGGACGGAGAGGGAAATCTGATCACCGATCCTGAAAGCATACTGGAGCGATGGGAAGTGTACTTTAATGAATTGCTAAATGGTCAGCTCACTGCAGAAGTGGAGGCTCCACTACTTCAAGAAGAATACCCTATGTTGCCGCCACCAAGCATAGAAGAGGTTGAGAAGGCTATAGGCCGGCTTAAACAGAACAAAGCCCCGGGAGTCGATGGCATACCAGCCGAATTATTCCATCACGGCGGGCCAGCCTTACGTCAAGCAATTCATGATATTATAGTACACGTATGGGAGCAGGAAGAAATGCCAGAAGACTGGCGAAAAGGTTTAATATGCCCCATACATAAGAAGGGAGATGTCACAACGTGCAGCAATTATAGAGGTATCACGTTGTTGAGTACCGCCTATAAGATACTCTCCTCTATCCTACAAGACCGGATAACCCCATACGCTAAAACCGTCATCGGGCAATATCAGTGTGGTTTCATTCCAGGCAAATCAACAACTGATCAGATCTTTACCCTTAGGCAGGCGATGGAAAAATGTCTAGAATTTAACATCCCAACATACCATCTGTTTATAGACTTTAAGGCCGCCTATGATAGCATAGCCAGGGTAGAACTTTACAAAGCCATGAGAGAATTCGGCATCCCAAATAAATTGACACGACTATGTAGGTTGACCATGACCAACGTAACAAGCCAAGTAAAAATAGCCGGATTGCTATCCAGACCAATCAACATCTTTAATGGACTCCGACAAGGGGACGGTTTGGCCTGCCTCCTCTTCAACCTGGCGTTGGAGAAAGCAATCCGTGACTCTGGCACGGCAACAAGAGGGACCATCGTCAACAGGTCCAGCCAGTTACTGGCTTACGCAGACGACATTGACATCATCGGAAGAACCGAACAAGCTGTACACGATTCCTTCATCCAGATCGAGCAGGCGGCACAAAATCTGGGGCTGCACATTAGTGAAGGTAAAACAAAGTACATGGTGGCGTCGAATGCGAGAGGAACAGTTGGTCAAACAATCAAGGTAGCGGAGCACGAATTTGAAGTGGTGCAATCCTTTAAATACCTTGGGTCAATAGTAGCAGCCGATAACAACATAGAAGAAGAAATACGCGGGCGGCTTCTCAAATCCAACAGAGCCTACTATAGTCTGTCAAAGCTCTTCAAATCCAGAAATCTCACCATAACTTCAAAACTGCTGCTGTACAGGACCATGGTCCTGCCAGTACTCACATATGGATCCGAGACTTGGGTGCTTAGCAAAAGGCACTCCGACCTCTTAGCTGCGTTCGAGAGAAAAGTCTTAAGGAGAATTGTTGGCCCCATATGTGAGGAAGGACGATTCCGGAGACGGTACAATCATGAATTGTACGCAATCTACCTAGAAGCAGATATCGTGACAAAAATTAAGCTCGGTAGACTCCGGTGGGCAGGGCACCTAGCTCGCATGAGCGAAGAGGAACCTGCTCGGAAAGTTCTTTGTGGTACATTCTATGGTAGACGACAGCGTGGTAGACCATGCTTGCGCTGGAGAGATGGCGTAGACCAGGACGCCCGAAGCCTTGGGGTGCGCAACTGGATGGCGTCGGCTAGAGACCGGGATAGGTGGAGAGACTTGTTGAAAGAGGCCAGGACCGGAACCCGGTTGTCGAGCCGATGATGATGATGATGATGAACGAAAAATACACATTTTTGTTTGTAAGAAATTAACTTTAATTGATATAATCTTCCATGAATTTGAACTTATTCTTAAAATAAGCTCAGCAAATTAATTTTTTTTTAATTATTTGCTTTTTTCATTTTGATTTCTCAGCTTTTCTAGTTCTGCTGTGGCTGTATTCATAAGTTCCTTACCTTTTTCGCCCATTTTGTCACCAAGACTTTTTAAATCGTTTTGGAATTTCTAAAAATATATCAAATAAAATTAGTTTCACGAATTAAGAAGTATGTATACAAGGTCGTAATTAAACTTGTCTTAATCAAATTTTAGAGATAAAGTATTTTTTTTAATGTAAAGAATCGCTTACGATAAGTTTAAATACAACTGAAACGTTTAGATGATGAAGAAGATGTTATGTGACATTTTTGTTACAAGAGAATTTCAAATATCACATTATTTTAACTACTTTCGAAGCTAAATTTTCGAAACACCTAATCATTTATAGCAGAAAACACAAATACATATTTACAATAAAATTTCACAAAACCTTTTCATCAACTAAACGCTTCCATTATAGCAATACTCAGGGACATACTTCAATATTTTCCTTTGTAAAAGTTGCATCCAAATATGCTTTTAGGTTTTGAATTCCGTCTTCTAACTTATCGACATTTTCATCGATTGGAGCTCCTTGTGAAAGCTAAACCATTTTTATTTATTAGAAAAGCAAACATTTGAAAATAAGAAATATTTTTATTTACGTGAAAAACGCAAAAAGCGAACAAAAAAATAAGAGCAACTCGGGCCATTTGAATAAGATGTTTACACGAAACTGAGTCCAGACTTCAACTGCTTTAGAATCACTCCACCCTTAATTTGGTAAAAATTTAATATTATCTAAGTAACTTTTTGACCCTGCAGCGCAAGGCAGCATCTTCCTATAATATATTAAGTTATTGTACTTAGAAAAATGATAACCTTACAAATCGTTATCATTATTTCATAATAAAAAAAACATCTTTATTTGTAGGAAGTATGTATTATGATACAAATACACACGGTTTAATCGCTAAAGTTATCGCACTAAAGTTGTTCTACGATTAAATTTTTGTTATTTTATAAATTTTTTTTTTGACCAAAAGCAATTAATTTTTGTCTCATTTTGTATTAAATTGAATTTTTCTATTTTTGTACATTTTATATGAAAACTAAAGTTGCTGAAATTTTGAATTTTTTGTACCTACATATACATAAATTCGATTCGTATAAAATATACATATAACTTTTGTTTTACTAATCTCATCTTTAAGTTTAAGATCCAAAAATTCAGAGTAGAAATTTGAAATGTAGTTTTTGCTCATCTAGAGTGGGAAGCTTTATTGCAACAGTTTTAATTGGCAAATGAAAGAATGAGCCTGATCAGGTGCAAACAGAAGCAGATAGGCTGAACTATTTTGTTTTCTGTGCCAGAAGTCTGGTCAACCTGCATCCAAGAGAGGATGTGAGAAATACTCGTATACGACTCTCATAGCTCAAGGCCCAGAAATAGGAGACAAAATAAAAATTTCTCACCGGATCAGGACTACTAACAATCACTTTCCAAACGTTAATGGGAGTGTAGCAAAAACTAAAGACTTCAAAGCTTAATCTCGTACAACTAACAGTTGTTATTAATTGGATAAGTACATATGTATATCACAAGCAAATCAATAGTCCAACCAAAACTGTAACCTTTACATTAGCCAAGGTTAATACCTTCCTGAACCTATTTCACCTTGAAATGGCTGGTCAACCTAGATGAACATCCTTAAAAATAATTGCATTTAAGAGACGTATAGGGATTTACTACGATTTGCAGAATATCATAAACCTGACATGATTTTACTAAGCGAAACAAAACTGAAAAGCAGACCCTCTTAAGTCGGAACGACACATATCTCACATATCATATTTTTCCGACGACTCTACCGTAAGCTTCTAATATGTGTTCCTTAAATAACTTCCATCTCCTTCACAAGTGAAATTGCAATAGTACCGTATGATAAGCAACTCCGATCTTTATAGTATGGCTAAATGGGTTATATAATGGGTTAGAATATGGAGTTTAATGCTTCGAAAACTCAATGTTATTATGTCGTTAAAGCAAAATGTATCCCCTATGCTATTATCCCTGAATGGCACTTTCATCGAATGATCTTCGATGGAATGAATAATCACATTCTGGAAACCGCCAAAAACGCTGCTAAAGGATTTCTATATTGGTGTAAGAAATTTGTCATCACCCATCTGATATTATAAGATGTTTATATCTACATCGTCGTAAACTCGAGTTGAACTCAAATCTTTGGACAGGTGCTGCCCAACTTCTCTTCATTTGCTGGATGTAATTCATAAAAAAGCTTTAAAACTGATAGGACACAGAGATCTCTTGCCTGAAACTTCTTATCCATTGAATTATTTTGCTGACGACTGTACTCTCAGCTTCTCATACACATTTCCAGATTCACAGGCTCCTCCTTGGAATGTAGGTTCAGAACGGCAGCGTATGATAAGCTCATTAAATTCTGCATTGGGACTTCTGAACAGCTCTCAATTTTTGGTATGCACATCACAGACTACCTTATGTGGAATGAACACATAATCGACGTCCCCAAAAACCTTGCTAACTTGCTTTCCTGCGACATTACAAGAAATATTTCAACCGTTCTGAACTGCCTCTTGGATAGAATCTAAAATCGAGCTTTAAAAATGATAGATGATAGAACTGTAACGGAAACATTTGAATCTCTCGATCACCACCGTAATGTTTCTTGTCTTTTATTTTTTTACCGTTATTTTTATAAAAAAAAATGTTCTAATGAAATATCCAGCTGCATTTCTCTCCTTAAACAATTCAATCGTAATACTCGCACTTCAGGGAGTATACCTGTATACCCATCAATTTAGCCTTTAGCTCGGACGCACTGTTAAATTCAGAAAATCTTTTTTTAGCCACACTACACGAATGTGAAATACTTTATTCAGTTCAATATTTCTCTCCCATTACGATATTCAGATATTCAAAATAAATGTGAATCGGTATCTCCTTTTAAATCTAGCACAATGCTTAAATATTTTAAGACTAATCAAAATCCCTTCAGTGCGCGTAAAATTATTAAAAAGAAACATTTTCTTTAATTGCTTTGTTGATCTTATTTTTTTTATTTTCAATCTTTCAGCTTCATAGAATAGCATTGAAACAATATAATTGTATTATACATACTTCCAACGCAAAAAACAATGCTTCACATTATAATTGAAATTAAATTGGCAGCCTTCAACCGATAGGTAATATAATAGCTCTTAGGCATCTTATTGACCAACTTATAATATGTTTTCAATGTCAATAATTGTGCCTACTGAATTTTAAGTTATTTTTGGTTTCGGAAAGAAAAAAACCTACACCAATTAGCCTGATCTTACGGTCGTTGCTCTCTAATGCCATTTGATGGCTTCCAAGTTGCACAACGAAAAATAACAGAAAATCCAATGCCTCGACGCCCCGTCAATTTGCGTCTGCCGTTTGTCACGCAGTGACGGAGCTCCAAATCACTAAATTGGCAAATTGCCATCCACATCCGTGTTCGTTCAATGTGTTGGCGCACTCATTCGAGCTCCAACGAAATTGAAACCAAACCCACATACTGATACTAACTAAAGCCTTTTTCTTACCTAGGCCAATATATTTGCAGGCCTCATCAGTACTACCTATATACCATGCTTGGCACTTCGGCAGAAAGGTGGTCGGTAGTTGGAATATCCCATCAGCACGTCATTAGTTTTTCCGGCTACGAGTACTAAAGGTGACTTGGCTATCGCAACAAACGAAATTCGCTGAAACAGTTCCAGACTCCAAAGAGCCCTTCACACAATTGAATCGGGTGTGTACATATGTAACTATACATATTACATATATGTAATATCTATGTACATGAGGTGCCGCTGCGCTCGCTGGAGCGATGGCATTCCGAACTCAAAGAAACGGATTACATTAGTGAAAGTGAAATTAATGGCAATGTGAATGACTCAGAGAATGGGCTCGGAACCGTAAGCAAGCCATTGTTGGAAGTTGGCAGGCATCCAAAATTGAACGCTCACGCCTGGTCTGATGCCAAAGTTATGCGGCGATTTCCTGGGGAAAGATTTTTGTTTAATTTTGTGGCAACAAATATATAGCCATAGCTGGGCACCGTTAATCAAACAGTTAACTTCGTTAATCGTTAATCCGCTACTAAGAAAGTTAGCTTCGTTAAACGTTAAAGCGTTAAATTTCGAAAAAATTAACGCAAGTTAACGTTAATCGTTAATCCGTTAACATGTGATAAAAATTGCATTTTTTATATTTTTTTTTCTCTAAGCACCGGTTTAATTTCTCATATATTTCATTGAAAAAACAATTTTCTTCGCGACTCAAGAAAAAATCATCTACCCAGAATCGTCTTGGCTGTTTTTTCTTCCTTTGTAGTTCGTTTTCTAATATTATTAATGCGGCAGCCACTTTTTTTTTCTTAGGGGAAATCATACTCATACGGAACAAATTTAAGAATATTTTAAAGCGAAGGCGTACGTCGACAATAAATGTATATACCGAACTGAAGTCAAAATTATTTCAGGTTTGACGTTTGAGTTTTTTGTTTATCGTGGTGCGTTCAACGTGTTCCCGAACGAGTGATCCTTGGTTCCTTGGTTAAGTGAACGAAGGTATCAACTCGTTCATCAACTGGTTAAACAACAATATCGAAAACGCAGTTGATCAACTCGAAAAACTTTTTTTCTGTCAAAATCGAACAATTTTATATATCTATATATAATATGTACCTAGCTGGTTTTGTTTCACCCGCGGCACGCACCGCGCGGCACTTGTCTCATATTTGTCTGAACGTGTTTTTCGCGCCGCGCGGTAAATAGTAGGCATTGGATTAACGATTAACGGACTTAACGTGGATTAACGGATTTAACGTGTCCGTTAACATTTTTAAAAGTTAACTTAAAAGTTAATCCGTTAATCAAAATGTTAACTTCGTTAATTAACGATTAACGGATTAACGAGTTAATGCCCAGCTATGTATATAGCCCACTGGCCACAAAATATAATGCACATGATCATTGCAGCATGTGGAAATACAATATGTATATCTATCAATCACGATAGTAAGGCATCCGGAACTGAGCGAGAACGAAAAGATTTCTAATTTAATTCAGAAATCGTTAATTAAGGTTTTTTTTTGTTTTATTTTTAACTTCCCATATTTATTGTAATCTGTCCGATTTGTCAAATTGGAATTTTTGACATTTCAAGGTCTCTAGAGGCTATATCAATCATTTTTAGAGAGATGTGTGTGTGTGTGTGTGTGTGTACGTACGTTCGTACGTTCGTAAGTTCGTACGGTCGTCCGTTCGTACGTCCGTACGTTCTGGTACCATTTTTCGTCGTCGATATCCCCAAAGTTATTTTTGGTTTCGGAAAGAAAAAAACCTACACCAATTAGCCTGATCTTACGGTCGTTGCTCTCTAATGCCATTTGATGGCTTCCAAGTTGCACAACGAAAAATAACAGAAAATCCAATGCCTCGACGCCCCGTCAATTTGCGTCTGCCGTTTGTCACGCAGTGACGGAGCTCCAAATCACTAAATTGGCAAATTGCCATCCACATCCGTGTTCGTTCAATGTGTTGGCGCACTCATTCGAGCTCCAACGAAATTGAAACCAAACCCACATACTGATACTAACTAAAGCCTTTTTCTTACCTAGGCCAATATATTTGCAGGCCTCATCAGTACTACCTATATACCATGCTTGGCACTTCGGCAGAAAGGTGGTCGGTAGTTGGAATATCCCATCAGCACGTCATTAGTTTTTCCGGCTACGAGTACTAAAGGTGACTTGGCTATCGCAACAAACGAAATTCGCTGAAACAGTTCCAGACTCCAAAGAGCCCTTCACACAATTGAATCGGGTGTGTACATATGTAACTATACATATTACATATATGTAATATCTATGTACATGAGGTGCCGCTGCGCTCGCTGGAGCGATGGCATTCCGAACTCAAAGAAACGGATTACATTAGTGAAAGTGAAATTAATGGCAATGTGAATGACTCAGAGAATGGGCTCGGAACCGTAAGCAAGCCATTGTTGGAAGTTGGCAGGCATCCAAAATTGAACGCTCACGCCTGGTCTGATGCCAAAGTTATGCGGCGATTTCCTGGGGAAAGATTTTTGTTTAATTTTGTGGCAACAAATATATAGCCATAGCTGGGCACCGTTAATCAAACAGTTAACTTCGTTAATCGTTAATCCGCTACTAAGAAAGTTAGCTTCGTTAAACGTTAAAGCGTTAAATTTCGAAAAAATTAACGCAAGTTAACGTTAATCGTTAATCCGTTAACATGTGATAAAAATTGCATTTTTTATATTTTTTTTTCTCTAAGCACCGGTTTAATTTCTCATATATTTCATTGAAAAAACAATTTTCTTCGCGACTCAAGAAAAAATCATCTACCCAGAATCGTCTTGGCTGTTTTTTCTTCCTTTGTAGTTCGTTTTCTAATATTATTAATGCGGCAGCCACTTTTTTTTTCTTAGGGGAAATCATACTCATACGGAACAAATTTAAGAATATTTTAAAGCGAAGGCGTACGTCGACAATAAATGTATATACCGAACTGAAGTCAAAATTATTTCAGGTTTGACGTTTGAGTTTTTTGTTTATCGTGGTGCGTTCAACGTGTTCCCGAACGAGTGATCCTTGGTTCCTTGGTTAAGTGAACGAAGGTATCAACTCGTTCATCAACTGGTTAAACAACAATATCGAAAACGCAGTTGATCAACTCGAAAAACTTTTTTTCTGTCAAAATCGAACAATTTTATATATCTATATATAATATGTACCTAGCTGGTTTTGTTTCACCCGCGGCACGCACCGCGCGGCACTTGTCTCATATTTGTCTGAACGTGTTTTTCGCGCCGCGCGGTAAATAGTAGGCATTGGATTAACGATTAACGGACTTAACGTGGATTAACGGATTTAACGTGTCCGTTAACATTTTTAAAAGTTAACTTAAAAGTTAATCCGTTAATCAAAATGTTAACTTCGTTAATTAACGATTAACGGATTAACGAGTTAATGCCCAGCTATGTATATAGCCCACTGGCCACAAAATATAATGCACATGATCATTGCAGCATGTGGAAATACAATATGTATATCTATCAATCACGATAGTAAGGCATCCGGAACTGAGCGAGAACGAAAAGATTTCTAATTTAATTCAGAAATCGTTAATTAAGGTTTTTTTTTGTTTTATTTTTAACTTCCCATAGTTATTGTAATCTGTCCGATTTGTCAAATTGGAATTTTTGACATTTCAAGGTCTCTAGAGGCTATATCAATCATTTTTAGAGAGATGTGTGTGTGTGTGTGTGTGTGTACGTACGTTCGTACGTTCGTAAGTTCGTACGGTCGTCCGTTCGTACGTCCGTACGTTCTGGTACCATTTTTCGTCGTCGATATCCCAAGAACGAGTAAAGATATCGACTTCAAATAAATTTTGTTTAATAGATAATCACCCTTATTGCGATAGTCGTTTTACAAAAACGCCAATTGTCGTTTTTGTAGTCGTGTCGTTTTCTAAACAGTATTGCGTTGCTTAAACGCCAGTCTCCTCGTCGCTATTAAGTTCCAAATGCGATCCACTTAAACAGCTGACATTTTGACACATAAATTTTAATTGCAATTTTCAAAATTTTTAATAGAATTCTTTATTTCTTTAAATGAACTAACATTTTCTGTGAGTTTAATTTCTATGTTGTTCAAAGACTTTTTTTTTATATCTGTGAACAATCCCTCAATGTTTATATGTGGTGATGGAGGTGCAGAAAGTTGAGCAGCTTTGGGCGTCAAATCATTGACATTTGATTTATTTAGAATTTCAGCCGGGCGGCGCCCCCGAAATTAGATCGTCGTCGGCGTCGTTTAAAGTTGAAGCGATGATTCTTTTGGTTGGTGTGGATGAACAGAGAACCAGGTTATGAAACGCAAAATCATATAAATCACCTGCCACATATCCGGCTGATTAACAACATAATGCATAGACAGAACCCTTGCAATCGCTTCCTCAACGTCATTTAAACATTTTTGTTTGAAACCTCCTCCACCTGTGGCTTCGATTTCTTTTTTGTTGAATATCAGCTTTTGTTTGACCTTGAATTTATTTAACAATTTCTTACTTTCTGCCATTCCTTTCTATTTCGTGTGGGTGGTCCAATGCAATTTAGTTCCTTTGCCAAGGACTTCCACCCCAACGATTGCAGCGAATGCACCTCTTTTAAAATTTTTTGCGAGGTTTTCATTTGCCTCCATCAGCTCAACAAGGCATTTCATTTGTTTTTGACTCGTACGAGTAACTTTTACCCTAAAGAAACTTTGTATAACAATTATTATAAAAAACAAAAGAAAACTTACATTTTGAGATTAATTTTAGCTCCGTGTCGTTTGCAATTTTGTGAACTACAAAATTTGGCGTTTTAAGAGACGTTTTTGTTTTCAAAACGACCAACATAATACGAAAAATAGCTGTATTAAGACAAATGTCACTAAATGAATACATTCCACATAAACAAAAACGCCAATTGGCATTAAACGCCATACGTAATTCCAAATTCTTTTGTCGTGTTTTGATATGGCGTTCAACGACTACCGCAATAAGGGTGAATAACTTCGAAAGAAGCTGAAAGGGCGTTTATTAAAATTCAGTGAGTAGTTTTTTCACTATAACGGTTTAAACAAAAAAAAAGTAAAAATTTTGGTTAGTTTCAAATATCTCACGAAAAAATAATGCTATTGATTTCAAATAAAATTTAATGTACTCATTATAAGGTCATACAGATTTGGTATGAATTTGGAAAAAAATGAACATACCGTTATTTTTTTAAATAAAAAAAACTGAAAAAAAAAATTTCATAACCCAGATACATATTCTAAGAACGGAAAACAATTTGAAACTCAAAATAATTTTATTTTACGAAAAATAATGTGTTTGACAACTGGTGAAAATTTCAAAAAAATCAGTTTACAGTTTTTTTACAAAAAATAAAAAACTATATAAAATTCTATTGAAAATTGGTAAAAATAGTTTTTCGACTCAAATTTCTCGAGAACTAGTAGTGATATTGACTTCTAATTTAGTTTATTTTATACATAGTATAATTTTGTACAATTGGTAAAATGTTGACAAATATTGAATTAATAGTTTTTTTTTAAATAAAAAAATTATTAAAAATTCTAGTGAAAACTAGTTAAAATTGTATTTCAAGTTGAATTGCTTGGGAATGAACACCGATAGTGCCTTATATTATAAAGTATGTTGTTTTATACATCGATACCTTCCCGTAAGAATGTATACTAAGCGACATTTCTAAAATTGTTCAGGAAATGAAAAAAACGAATCATAGTTGAATCATAAGGTTTGTTCGTTGAACTTTACCCAGGGTTGACCCAGCACCCAGGTTTTCTTGACAACCCTCAGAGTTGTCAACAAAAACTGGGGTTTTCGGTTTTCAAAAAACACCCAAGGGCTTTCAACTATTTTGTTAACAACTAAAAGCAAGAGAAAATAGTTTTGTGATCTAATAAAACTTCAAATTTGTTATTAATTAGTTTTAAAAACAAACGAAAACAATTTCGCGTTGTTGCAATGTTTCATCCGATGAGTACAACAAACATTAGATTGCAAATACAAGCAATAACATGCAACATGCGAATCGCCAAACGATAGTTTGATCGTTACCTGAACTCGCCCCAGCAAAATACCTAGATCTACTTCATGGCGAGTTCAGGGCGACCCCAGGTCTCAAAAAACACAGAATTTGCTCACCAGGGTGACTTCAGGTTTTTCAAAAAACGATTTAGGGCTACCCCAGGGTAACTTCAGGGCTCAACGAACAAACCTATAGTATGCTAAGAGACAATTTTGGTTAAACCCCAGGGTTTAATTAATATTTTTTTTTCTTAATTGTTTAATATAGTATAAGATTTGCAGTAATACATCAAATTTATCAGAGTTTATAAAACCAATTAAAAAGACACAAGCAAACTAAAGGTGAGGAATAGGCCTATTGGGGATACCTCGTTAAAAAAAACGCGTGGAAGTTTACCTCCTGGGTCACGTGGAAAGAACTTATACATACATCAACAATCTCAATTTCAAATAATTAAAAATGCTTTTCAATCTTAAAATAATGTTTGTTTGAATTTTACAGCTAAAGTTTGTTTCGCTGAAAATTTGGTTATTTGAAAAAAACTAAATATAAAGTTTTCAAGACCACAAATGGGAAGTTATCTGTTTGGGTCGCACCCAGCCTCTTTTTTGTATCCTAATTGTGCGGAAGTGATTTTCTGTCAACAAAAATTATTCTTGATTTTCAAATGAATAACATTATTATTCACATTTGACGTTCCTCATTACAAACTTCAGAATCGTCAGAATCAAAAAAGTTTTTAGTTGGAATCCCGGATCGGAGAGAGATTCCGGATTGCCAAATAAAAACGACATAAGCTATCACTTTTTTTAAATTTCTACCTGTCAAATGCTTGTTGCAACCATTTAACTCTGTCTGCTGAGTTATTTTATTCTAAGCTCATAGGTTGCACTTTGAACACGCTCAGAACAAAAAATAAACTTAAATTTTTTTTTTACATCTCAGGCTCCCATACGGTGGAATCGACTGGAATATATGTCAATCAAAATAAACCTGCTGAACTAACCTTTGCATTTCTCTCTGCAAAATCGAATAAGTGAACAAGAAGGAAAACGATCCTCCAGAATCGCCAAAAAAATAATTTCGTATATAATTTAAGTATCATTTAAATCTTGTAAAATTTATTTATGTACAAAAATATATTAAATCAAATAGTAAGACAAATGAAAAAATATTTTTAAAGTAAAAGATTTATGTCTGTATATAGTATATAAATTGATCTACATATATATTTTTATCAAACAATTTTATTTTAATTAGATTGAATGCCTAGCATACGTAATATATGTAGTTACATTTTTATACCTTTCTTCATTAATCAATTGAATACTACTGAAGTTATTTGTATGGGCTATTGTGAAATGATTGCCGACACCACACCCCCAAATGATCTCATGAGAAACACTTTCATCGCTTTCTGGCTGTTCTATAAACAGTAATACGCCATCTTCGAAATCTAAAGGTGGCTCACTGTTGGTTTTGTGTGATTAATATTCCAAACACGTACTTTACTTACTGACCCCAAAATTTTACATAATTTTCGCATTTAACTATTTCAAGAACGATGGAGCTCCAATTTAATTTGCTCTATAGGGCAGTATTGGTAATTCTTCTCAACTGAAAAGAAAAGTCTAAAACAAGAAGAAGAATAAAATACCGATCTCTTGGTTTTTTTTTGTTGGGTTTTGTTATTTTTTGTATCCATTTTCCTATTGTTATTTCATACATATCACAAACAGTGTAACGTTTATTTAGTAGTATTTAGTATTTTAAGTTTTCAATCATAATTTATACGTTCCGAAATATTTTTTTAGTACTCATTATTTAATAAATTTATTAAGTTTTTCTTAAATTTATACACAATCAACATTTTGACAAAATAGAAAACAATGCAAACAGATTAATAAATTATAATGTGTATATTATATGTTTGTGTTTTTTTTTTCATTGCAGAGAAACGAATTCTAAGGTAAATAGGTAAATAGTTATACTTATATTATATACAAATATGATAACTTTAGATTTTATCATTTAAAAAAAAATATTGTTTTTGTTTTTTGATAGTTTCCTCTTGTTGTTAAATTTCATTGAAATATATTTTCAATCTGAATCAGAATCATCTGCTTTTGAAAAGAGTTTTTTTCCTCGTAACGAAGATACATCCAATTGGTTTCTCACCAATGAGACACTGTGCGGGGCTATATCGTAGTCTTCGAAGCTCAAAATATTGCTGCTTTCTTGTTTGGTATCAATTGAATCAAGTCTGAAAAGAAATTCAAGTAAAAAATTTGTTAAAGTTTAATAAAATGCAAGAAGTATTCTTATAACAAATTTCAATCATTTTCATACAATTATGAACTGTTTGCTCAAGATACACCAAATCTATATGTTTTGAAGTACAAATTTTATGAAGCATTTAAAAATAAAAAAAAATAATTTCGATAAGATATTGACAGACAACCCTCTCACATCTATTTGCAGTACGTTTGTTTTTTCAATTTGAGTACCTTCTTTCAGTTAAAAAAATCAGAAACAAGGATTTATGTAATTAAAAAAAATGGATTCGAAGTATACAATCAAACATCTATTACTGTTGTCAATTATCAATTGATAATTGATCAATATTGAAAAATGGTGTTTGAATTCTCAATTTATCAAACAAAAATGGTAAATAATAAATTGCCTTTTAATTAAAAATGATCTTCGTCAATATTTGCATCAATTGGATTGTTATATGAAATGTATCATTTGATAATTGTCAATCTTACTAGGGATGAATCTATTTAGAGGCCGATCACAATCAAATTTTAGTCTAAAATTTAAACCAGGATTCCAATAGGAATCATAAAATTGCCTACAAGGTGCCTCTATAGAGAAATGTCAAAGTAACCAAACCTAAGTTTGAGGAGGTCTATTCAAAGAAGTTGTTATAATTATTAAATAACTTCTGATCATATCACATTCAATATTCACTCACCTAAAACTAGTCTTTGTGAGATCCTTACGCGATCGAAAACTTTGATGATGATGATTTAATGGCGTCGAGTTGACAATTTTCATTGCAACATCACCGAAATGAGTAGGGGTTGCTTGATTATAAGAAATATCGAAGGAATTCTCCGCTCCAAAGCTATTATCCGTATTTCCCGTATTATTATCAAATCTTCGTGCTGTCGTTGTATTTGTTGCTGATGGTTCTTTGATTTTTAAATTCGTTATTAACGAAAAAACTAATCTGCAGATAAAATTCCTAAAATTGCACAATTTTGACCAAACGGCACGTCTGGACTTACGATATGATTGTTTCTGTAAAATATAATAAAAATAAAATATGGGTTAAGAAGAAATCATACACAAAATAATTATATTGTATAACTTACAACTTTTCTAATGAGATCCCACCTTCGTCGTCTTTGAAGAAGATTAACTAATATTCTATTGCGAAGCAATTCATCTACTGTTGGCCTGGCCATTGCATCTGGTGTCATCATTGATTTGATCATTTGTCTCAGTTCTGGTGATATTACTGTAAAAGAGAAAGCGAAGAGATGATAATGAATTCAATGACTGCAAGTATTTTTTGAAGACTTTTAAGCGGTGCCTTTTCTAATACAAATAAAGTATTGTATTGAAATACAACAGTTGGTTGGTGCCTTGATGTCTAGGGTTACGATGAGAAAATAATGCTTACATTGATTTTTATAAACTCCAAAAGCAAATATACAATTTTTTTAAATTAAAAGTCAATTTTTTTAACCGTGCTGCAAACAGAATATTTATATATTCAAAACTATAACAGCAAAAGGGAGTATCTTCATTTCAAGGTCACTTAAACATTTTTAAATATAACAAAAATTGACCTTCACAAGGGCAACAGTTGGATGTTATTACTCTTTTAATATATTTAAACCAAATTGTGAAATTTCGCTTAGCTTATTTTACCTTGTTAATAATTTAATCTTGAACCATCTTAAAAATAGAAAAATAAATTTTATATTGCTCTGTTCAAAAGGCGGTTATCATGAAATTTTTACAATTTTAATGATATGCAATTTTAAATGATTTGAAACATAAATTTAAGGGTTAAAATGGGCAAGCGATAAACGTGCGATTTTTTTTAATTTTAATGATTTACAAAAAAAGCAACAATTTGAAATCATTTAGGACCTAGAAGTTCAAATTGAATTTATTGAAAAAAGTGCCTGTTTTCAAAAGCTGTTTCAATACATTAGAGCATCGTCGGACCAACCTCGAACGCCATTTAATATTTCATACAAACTATTAAGTGACAGAAAACTTTC
The DNA here is from genome assembly GCA_911387755.1 of Chrysotoxum bicinctum. Classification (NCBI taxonomy): domain Eukaryota; kingdom Metazoa; phylum Arthropoda; class Insecta; order Diptera; family Syrphidae; genus Chrysotoxum; species Chrysotoxum bicinctum. Next base: position 180,416,658 of record OU426989.1, on the reverse strand, counting down.
TTGAAAATATAAGCGTCGTATTTCTTGTAAACTAGGACAGCAAATTTTAGTGTAATGTGTATAATAAATCGTATTTACAACAACAGCAGTCAGACAACAAACAACTTTCAGATTCCTATTTAATTTAGTCTTTTTTTAAAATATGACAATTTTAATAATTATTTTTTTATATAAAAAGTAAGTACCTACACTCTTACATTTACACTCATACATTTTATAAAATTAAAGAAAAACAACCTTCTCGTATTAATATTGATATCGATAAATTCACTGTATGAGTGAACAACGAGAGAAAATTAAGGGAAGAGGGCAAAACCTATGCAGCGCCAATGCATAATAAGTGAGCAAGCACCAAAAAACCAAACCCGCGACAGAAAAAATCAAAACGATCGTTGCCAGAATTTATGCATGTATTTAAAAGTAAGCTTAACAAAGAAGTATTAATAACCTTTTTTGCATTTAACCGAGCCTGCAGTTTTTCGAATACAGCTGTATATGCCAACTTATGAGAATGTTGTGTTTCAGCAGAGGAGTCTGAAAGCCCTTTTAGTCATTTTTTTCTGATTCACTAATGAAATTTTGATCATTTTTGTTTTTATGGTATATTATTCATCATTATGCATTTAGATTTGAAGTCAGGGGCCCTAGCACGTAACTTGATACGATCGAGTTAGGTCGATACAATCGAGAACAGGCAGTTCTTTCTTATGATAAGCCGATTGTTTTAGATTCGATTGAATCAAATAAGGAACTCCCTATACTCGATTACATCGAGTAGACTCGATTGTATCAAGTTACGTGCTGGCACCCCAGATTTCTGATATATTGGAAAAAAAAAACACAAAGCAAGATTTGATAATTTTTGATATTTTGAGACTGCTAATTTAATGTTCAAACTCCAACACCAACTAATCAAAAGTGAACAATGGGAAATGCTTAATTCATTGCCTAATGGCAAATAATACATAATTCGTTAAAAAAATTGAATTCTGCCCTGGTGAATGAATTACAAATTTCAGATTGCATTTGCTTTGTTATTGCCGCAGATATTCTATACAAAGATGCAAGAACTTCTTACGTTTCTTACTAATGCCTTATTTAACTGATATTTATCTAACCTGAGAATGAAGTAGTCTTTTAAAAAAATTAACCAATTGCTTTTAAAGGTACCTAAAGCAATGACAGTGAATGCAAAAATCTAATGGAGCTTAGCAAATTCAGATTCAGATTTTTCTGACCCCTACACTCTTAAAAGATTTATAAGATAGTATCGTTAGATCTTCTTTGGAATATGCAAGTGTAGTTTGGAATCTAATAACTCAGAAAGATACGAGTATTCATAAAATTGAAAGAGTTCAAACAAATTTTTTGCGTTTTGCTCTTAGAAAAATTTTCGGAAATGTTGAAAATCTAAGTGCTTATTCTTACCGCTTAAAGCGTCTTTTATAAGGAATGCAATCTCTTGAATTGCGTAGAGAAATGTATGGTATAGTGTTTATCAGAAACTTTCTGTGTAATTTTGTTAATTGTTCAAATTTACTTATTCTATTGAATTTATATGCTCCATCGAGAGCACTTAGGATTAATTCATTATTATTTGAAGCTCCACATCGAAAACCTTTCGTAATTGTTTTTCCTTGTTTAATGAGGCTTACTTTTTTTGAGATATCAGTTTTGAAAGAGATAAGTTTAAAAAATGGTAAATAGTGCTTTTAACTCATAGATTTTTGTCTAGAATAGTTTGTAAGATAACATCTGTAGATCACGTATCGTGGATGAAATAAATAAATAAATAATTGATTTTTTTCTTCGCGGCTAATGGAATGCGATTTGAAATTGATTTTCTTGGCTTATGCAGTAATCCACAAAAGTTTGCGTACTCCGATGAAATATTGAAAAGACAGTAATTACTCTTAAAATGGTAAGTTATAAATTTTCGTCTCAAGATTCCAGAGAACCATCGACCGCTTTAGAATAGAAAGACAAATAGAATCGAAAGATAGATAAATCTAAACGTCGAAGCTTTTAGTAAGAGGTAAGCTTTTGATAAAGCGAATGGTGAACCAAGATCATTTTACAACAACTTAGGTGATTAAATCTGAGCTTGGGAGGCATCACAACACTAATATGCACCCAGAAACAGTTCCAAGAACCATAGTTCAAAACGGATTTTAGTCATGACGCTTAGAAAGAAACCATTAGTGAACAAAATAAACAGGCAGAAACTGCTCGAATTCGCTAACGAGTATGTTATTTTCTCGCACGAGTCAAAATACAATATGTTTGGATCTGACGGTCGTTTGCAGATGTGGAGAAAGCAAAACGATGCCCTAAATTCAAAGTGCACAGTGAAAACTGTGAAGCCAGGAGGTGGGGGTGTTATAGTTTGGGGTTCTATGGCGTCATCAAGAGTCGGTTAGCTGAAAAAAAAAACTTAAATAAATGTATCTACTAATTTTAAAGAAAAAAATAGTCATCTCATTTTCAAATGAATGTTTTTTAGGCTTTCAATTTAAAAAAAAAAACATTTTCAAATTCAATAAATTAGTTCGTAATGTCATATAGAAAAACAGCGGTCAAAAAAATAGTAGCGCATTCAAAATCTACCTTTAAATATTACAAACGGGAAAATTAATAGACAATTTCTACCATGGGTGATATTCGAGTGTTTGAACCTTAAATTAATATTTAATCGCATGTCACTTGTTAGAAATAACAGCAGCACAACGACGTTGCATCGAATTAACAACATTTTCACATCCTTCTACAGATATGGACGACTGCTGTATAGCTTCCCAGAAGGCTGTGTTAGTAGTTAGTTTATAACTAGCAACATACTTCTTGACATCGCGCTAAAGATTTTCTAAAGGTTTGAGGTCTGGGGACTGCCCAGGAAACTCCATGACATTAACCCTCTTTTCTTGTAACTACTGCTTCCCAAGTTTACTTGTATGCTTTGGGTAAGTGCCTTGTTGAAAGACCTATTTCAGTGGCATTTGATCTTCAGCATATGGGAACATAACTTCCTCCATGATTTTCACATAAAGTCGCTGATCCATAATGCCTTCAATCCGGTATATGGGACCAACACCATAGAAGGAAAAACATGCCCAAACCATTATGCTTAGACCCTCCATGTTTTATTGTCATGTCTGTGAAGCGTGTTTGGAAACCTTCTTACATATTGACAAGATCCCTTTCCACCATATACATAACACAATCTTAGACTACTACTATTTTGACCGCAACTGTATATATATATTTATATTCTTGAAAGAAATTTAAGATCCAGTGCAGAAATGCTGTGTATTTTTAACGATTAATATTTCCAACAGGACCCAAAGCATTCCCCACATAACGCCCCTATTTTTCTAAGAACTCCACCGCAACCCCATTGAACACGCGTGGATTGCATTAGAAAAAATCTAGGACCAACAATATTCGCGATAAAACACAATTAAAAAATGCTTCATCATGCGAATGGAACAATATTAGTAGTTCGTATAGATGTTATTAGAATGAAGAGACATCTGACAAAATATTAATCTCAAAAGTAATATAGTACATTTCATTTTTGGAAAAATTGTTTAACTTTCTTTTTGTTTCTCTTACAACTGTACGCAAAGAAGTTACATACATAATTGGTAACTTACGTTTAATAAAGTCCTCGGGAAGGATACCGCTTCGGAGCTCCTGCCACAGTGGACCATTTGGCGGAAGTTCAATGTAGGACGAGAGCTCCAGCATGGCAATGCCCAAGCTAAAGATATCAGCTGCTCGCGAAAAATGACCCTGCATTAGTTCTGGAGCTATATATCGAGAGTCGCCTTCCGTTGCTTCATGACGATTTGCCTTGAAAAAAAAATAAAAAATCAATTTTAGTAAAAGAACACTCTTTACGGATTCCATCTCCAAACTCACCCGATCCACATCGATAACGAGTCCGAAGTCGGCCAGTTTGCATATTCCATCGTCTCCAATTAGCACATTGTCCAACTTGATGTCCAAATGAATCAGATTTTTGTCGTGAAGACTTTTCACAGCCAACAAAAGATCTAACAATATCGACCAGATCTTCTCTTCGGGAATCCGTTTCCGCACACCCAGGTAGTGATCCAGTGACTCCTGGCAGAGTTCCATCTGCATGTACAACCTGTCGTCCTGTTCCCATGCTTTGTACAGACGCACACAGTTGTCATGGTCCGAGAACTGCTCGTACCGCTTGACCTCTTCCAGGCGTTCGTGTCGATAGTTTTCGCTGCGAAAGAACTGCTTGGACTTTTTCACGGCGTATAACAGGCCGTCTTCCTTCGAGCGCACTTTGAATACCTCCCCGAAAGAGCCTTCTCCAATTTTCGAGATCTTCGTGAAACACTGATCGAAGTAGGAGTCCTCCGAGCTCCGATTGTAGACGGGCGAAAGCAGCGAATCGCTAACTAAGCCACTGCAGTCTTTAAATGAAATAGCATGGGCGGATAGGGAGCTTTGGCTGCGGTTTAAATTGAAGTCGTGGTAACGTGGCTTCAGCTTTGGAGGCTTCATCCGGAACGGGTCGTCTTTGTTTACATTTGACTGAGAAGAAAACCGAGGTTATCAATGAAACTCTAATTCAATTCGATTAACTTACCTTATAGGAATGTTGTAATAGAGTGTCTTCGCGAATTTCAGGAACTGGTAGGTATGGTCCATTTGATTTTGAAGTCATTTCTAGAGTTTGGGGCGGTCGATCGAGTGTTTCACCCACGTTTATTGCTTGATACGCGTGTTTTATGGTTTTATATCTGACGACAAGGACGGGTTTTTCTTATATTATCATTTCTCACTTTATGGGAGTAGAAATACGTACTGGAGGGATGATTTACAAATCAAATTATAGTTGAATTTAGTTTTTTCTTGGAATATTATATTTGTAGTTGGAAGAAAATTTATAACACAAAAGACTCTAAATTGACAGTTGTTATTTTTTTGAATAAAATTTTGAAAGTTGTTTTTTTGACAGCCGTGAATTGGTTATCTTACGAAAGAGAGGCAGAAATTAATGGAGATATATGTCGGCTATGTAGATAACAAGAGCACATAAGGTATGTAAGGCCCCTCCACACGTGAAAAGTATGTTAGCAACAACTTTGACTGCTTTTAAACGATACAATAAAGGTGTTTCGTCTAAGAAAAGTTATAAAGAATCTAAGAAAATCTGATGTGGCTAGAATTTATAAGGCATTTATACGTGCAAGACTTAAGTCTAACTCACATTTTTGGGCAGGTGTACCAAAACTCTTCTCTCCATTTGTTGAATAAAATCCAGAGCAGAGCCTTAAAACTGGTAGGAAACAAACCTATCATGGAATCATTCATATTTCTTGAATACCATCGGAATGTTTCATAAATTTCCTTGTTTTATCGTTTCTTCCACAAGCAATGCTCACTCGAAGTAGCCAGAGTTGCATTCCTCCTCCCAATCAGTTCACCCATGATATCCGTTTCACAAGTAATGCTCACCAGTTCAACCTCCAGCATAATTTCAGTCGTACCATCAAATACAGAAATGCGTTTTTTGTCGCACGATTATCGTGCCATTTCAATATGCAAACACATTCAAGACCAATGTTCATCGACACCTCCTTTCTCCCCCTCCTTCCCCTAATTTCCCCATCGCTGTTTTTAACATTATAAGAATCTCTCAATAAACCGTTGAGAGCGTGTGAATTAAAAAAAAATCGATTTATTTAGATTTCCCTCATCAGTGATCTTCGCAAAAGCATTCACGCAACCGAAAAGAAACAAAACAAAAAGATTAAAAATAACTGTTAATATTATGTTAGGCGCGCACATTCAATTTTTAGTTGCACAACTGTTTGGTCGCTTATAGACAAAAGATGAACTATTTGGTTGAATTTCCGCGCAGGTGCATCTAATTATATGTTACACAAAATAGTGAATTCATTTTAGGCAATCGTTTAGTTTGTGTCGAAGCACAAACTTTTTAGTTGCTCGAACCAAGCAGTTTCGCAACTAAAAATTGCAAGTGCGCGCCTAGCCTTATAGTTTTCTGGCAGGATATTTCTTGCTTAATAGTTTTCTCGTATGATAGTTTTCCTTCGTGATATGGTTTTCGCTTCTGATGATTTAATTTTTATAAGATAATCGGTTTTGTCGACTTTTAAAATATGTTCGTAGCCTCCCAAGAAGTTTGTTCGATAACTTCAAAGAAAACTGTATGAAGCACACCCACCCTATATCCCTCGGTCTTGAAAAAACACACGCCTCTATGGCGTTTATTTTTTGTATTTTCGTGAAAATCGCTTAGACCCGATTTCATTTATTTTGCCCAATTCTATATGAAATTACAAAAAGAAGTCTGTTGTTAATTTTAACATGAAAATTTTGCATCCATGCATCTCCTTTTTTCTCTTCAAATTTATTTTTGGCTGTGGAAAACTTGATGGAAGAAAATTATGCTACGTGTAGAATAGCACACCGTAAAGTACATTTCCGAACACTAGCTAAACGACCTACACTGCCGACAAAATATCAAATGTCAAACCTGTGTGAGTTGGACAAAATCATGTTGGAATCTTCATCTCGCGGTCGCACTGTTTTCTTCCTGTTTTAGATAGAAAAAGAATCCGCTCCGAAACTAAGTAAAAATAAATAAGTAACTACCATCTCTGGCGGTCGTTGTACTTTTAGTTATTTACTTTTCGTCTTTGTAAAGTTGCCTAAAACAATCGAGCTTCCAAAAGTAGCAGAATGGAGTTCCTTTGGTTATCGTTGATGTTCGTTTTGGTCGTCGCTGCGTCTGCAATTCCAAAACCCGAAGACAAGCACCACAGCCCTCTTGAGCAAGATTCCAACCATAAGAGTCACTTCGATGGCGAACAACATAACACCCAATACGACCATGAAGCGTTCCTTGGCGAAGACGAGGCCAAACAATTCGACACTTTGTCCCCAGAAGAGAGCAAGCGGCGCCTTGGATTGATTTTCGACAAAATTAACGACGACAACGATGGATTCGTGGATCTTTCGGAACTCAAGAAATGGATTCAGTTCACACAGCGGCGGTACATCGACGAAGACGTCAGCCGCATGTGGAAGCAACACAATACCCTCAATGATACCTCAATCCATTGGGAAGTCTATAGGCAAAATGTTTATGGCTTCTTGGATGAGTTGGACCCGGAGGAGCTGAATCGCGAGGAACATGGAATCTCCTACAAACGGATGCTAGCTCGGGACCGTCGTCGCTGGGGCGTTGCCGACCAAGACAACGACGATAAGCTAACGAGAGATGAATTCACTGCTTTCTTGCACCCAGAAGACCACCCCACCATGCGGGACATTGTCATCATCGAGACCATCGAAGACATCGACTCGGACAAGGACGGTAAGATATCTGTGGACGAGTACATCGGAGACATGTATCGCTCCGCGGAACCCGAAGACGAAGAACCCGACTGGGTCACACAAGAGCGCGAATCATTCTCCAATTTCAGGGATGTCGATGGAGATGGCTTCTTGGACAAAGAAGAGGTACGTGCCTGGATCGTTCCCAAAGACTTTGACCATGCCGAGAGCGAGGGCAAACATCTACTCTTCGAGGCCGACGAGAACGAAGACCAGAAGCTGACGAAAGAAGAAGTTCTAGAGAAATACGATCTGTTCGTTGGATCGCAGGCCACCGACTTCGGTGAGGCTCTCGCACGCCATGACGAGTTCTAGGCTTAACTTCCCCGCATCTCTAGCCATTCTGATCAAAGATTATTACTTAAGCGAAGACGAATCTCACCCTGGAGTCATCATTCAAAATCTATTCTGCTCTTGCTCCAGTGCTAGCAGCGTCATCAACAAATTCTTGTTTTTTAGTTTTTTACTCTTTTTTAGTAGTGTAAGTTTAAACGATTGTTTATAAATAAGTTCCGAGGAAGCTCCTGGAACACTCCTCTGCCAAAGGAAGTGTCATGGGCACGCCAACAGTATGAATGTCTTTTTATATTATTTGTTGTATTTCCTAAAAATACTCCTTTTCTGTCAAAAATCGAATAATAAAAATGATATTTTTAAAACCAACGTAAGTGGCTTGCATTTATCTTTTTTGAGGATTTTAGAAGGCATTTGACCTCCCAGGGGTTATCTTGTTTTTTTTTTATCAATGAAACGTGGTTGTCCAGAATACAATTTTATGCTAGCCAATGGTGCGACGGACACGTATGATTTGATTTTTTTTTTGTCACTTTATGGTTGTCTACATATGCGATTATTTGAAGTGATTTTTCTAGAAAACAGATGGTTGGGGGTGTTTTCTGTTTTTAGATTGATGCTATGGGTATCATGTGGCGAGAACTGATTCGTCGGAATGAGAAACATTGCTTATGCTAAGTCGGACATGCTGATAGTGTGCAAGACTTATCGTAAGTGATTTCTTTAATGAAAAAAAGCTGTACAGGAATTTATTTTGTATTTACGTATATACAGTTTTTTATAACGAGGCAATTTGGCTGGCGTCACTGTTTTGCTTAGCTCTCCGCACAAGACACACTTCCACAGAGACATGTAGACTTTAAAATGCATCGCTTTTTGTTGATGATAGCATTTAATAATAATAATAATTGAATGCGCTTGATGGTTTCCGGTTACAAAGCTGCAGTAGGTAGGAATGTTTCGTGTGGAGTGTACCTATAAAAGGCAGTTGGGATAATTGAAACTTGGAATTCAGATTAATATAGATAAATGGTTGTACATAATGACTAAATAACTAAGAAGACAGCATTTTTTAAATACTAAGAAGAAGCAATAATAAATCTGATCTTGATAGGAAATAGTTCTTATTTTTTTAAAGACTTGACAAAACACTTCGATTCAAGTGTTGGCTTCACGTGATTTTTAAATCTTCAATAATGTTCAAGGTCTCAAAGTACATAGATAGGTTGACCACATCTTTTATGTAATTTATGTAGAAAATTGAAAACTTAAAAGCGAATGTTAAATCTTCCCTATTTGAATGCACAGCTAACCATTTAAACAAAACCATTTTTTTAAATTGATATATTTCTTCTCCCAAGCCTCATTATATTCTTGTAACGCGTTTTTAACAGTTGAAAACTGTTCCAGTTCATCTGCCATCTTGTTCCCCTATCATGATGTCTCAAGGCCAATCTCAGCGCAACTATATTTGTTACACTGAGAAATCTCAGTTCATTACGGCAACGATATCTACGTATATTACAAAACGATTGCCTAAAATGAGTTCGCTATTTTGTGTAACATATAATTATATGCACCTGCGCGGACATTCAACCAAATAATTCATCTGTTTTCTATAAGGAACCAAACAGTTGTGCAACTAAAAATTGAATGTGCGCGCCTAGCCTTACAAGCCTCGCAACCAACCAGCTAATGAGCCGCACTTTTTATGATAAGGCTAGCCGCGCACTAGCAACTTTTAGTTGCGAAACTGCTTGGTTCGAGCAACTAAAAAGTTTTGTGTTTGGACACAAACTAAACGATTGCCTAAAATAAGTTCGCCATTTTATTGAACATATAATTATCTGCAAATTCACGGACATTCAACCAAACAGTTCATCTAAGTAACCAAACAGTTTCGCAACTAAAAGTTGCTAGTGCGCGGCTAGCCTAAGAGATACTCTTGGAGGATTTTTTACTTCATCGCAAGAGGCTAAACCTCTAAAAAAACATTGTTGCAGTGGCTGAGAAATGAACCCAAGACTCTCTGAATGACAGTCCATAAAGCACTAGTTAAGGTTTACTTTCGACTTAAAAAAAAAAATGGAAAAAACTACCATTCTCATTTGACTAATAATAAAAGGCCTATTCGGCGTGATCTTTTACTCTCCTATTCTGTTATTCTATTATGTTAAGCTGTCAAAAAATATTTTATGAATTATAATTTTGGTATTCTCCATTCTAAAATCTGCTAAGAAATCTGCTACAAAATGTCAAACGTTAGAACTCAGAAAAATCTCCCACGAATTGCGTTTTTGGTATTAAACATGGGAAAATCTACTACGAAATCTGTTAATAATCATAAAAGAATAAAAGCCAAACTTCTATGACTTTTATCATACAAGATTTCAATAAGTATACGGGTATAACAAGTAAAAATGGATATTTATCTTTTATGTCGTCAAAGAAATGTTCTTAAAAGGAGACAAATAATAGCCGTGTTTTTTTGGAAAAGTTATCCGTAGTACAGCAGGATTTTATATGAATAACAAATACAACATCCGCAGTAGGATCACTGCCGATACTCGAATAAACGTCAAATCTCTAAGCGCAGCAGGATTTCACTTCTCCTTTTATCTCCTTTTATATTAAAACACATATCATAGAATAGTAATGGCATGATTGGTGTTGGTATTCCATATGAAAAATAGGTGGCAAAATCGTATTCCATAGTGCAGATACCCTTCTTTGGTCGCCACCCATTTTATTTATGTCAGATAAAATATTTTACTTAATCACAGCTGATTATGGTAGCAGATTTTAATTCAGTTTGATGACAGATTTCGTTTTCGAAGTTGCATAATAAAAGACTTTTATAAAAGTTCGCTCTTCTAAATACCAATCATAAAAGATCTTTTAAGGTGCAATTTTTTTATAAAATAAAGTATAAATTTATAGCAGAATAACATATGTGGCAGAATAGGTCTAATTTTTGCCATACTTTTCCGCTTTTCAAGTGTGAGAGTCAATTTTATAACATAATTTTTTATTTCTATACAAAAATATACCTTACTAAAGTAAGTTCGAAATTTCGAACAAAGCATTTTCCTGATAGGTCATGAATTGAGATCTCGGAAACCTCCGAGAATGAGTGAACAAAAAGATTTGATTTCAGTGCATTACAATGACCCCACTGATTTATTTTTATAAGTTTGTATATCTTTATGAATTGCTAAAATATTTGTCTGCTGTTATTTTAAATGTTGTACTTTTACAAAATGTAATCATACCCTTGCATACCACGCTTACTACAAAGTAGCAGCCGCACCATTTGACATTTACGAAAAGACAGAAAGAAACAAAGCCAAGAAAAGAAAAACACCAAGTCAAACGTCAGAAACTTCGTTGGCATTTCTGTCAGTTTGGGAAAAAAAGTGCTTCGGGCGTGGAACTCTCGTTATTATTTTTTTTAATTATTTTTTTCTGACTTCTGTGCGAGCTAAATAAAAAATAGGAATTCAAATCCAAATATAAAAATCCAGAGCTATGTCAAAACACCAAAATCAAGGAGGTCCTGGCCAGACGCAAACCTACAAATTGGTTGTGGTCGGAGGTGGTGGTGTGGGCAAGTCTGCCATAACAATACAATTTATTCAGGTAAAGTTTAATAAAAGTTTCATATGTGCACCCGGTAACCACAGACGGAACTTCAAGTGGATTTCAGATTGCTTGCTGTTGCCTAATCTGTTTCTTTTTTGTGTTGTTGGTGTACGAAACCACAAATGGGTACTTGCTGTTGCTATCACCCAAATCGCCCACATTCATCCGGCTCCGTATTTGTCATACAATTTGTCGAGTAGAGTGACGAGAGATGTGATTTGATGAATTTTTTGTCTGCTCTTTGGCGGATCCTATGCAAAAAGTGCCAGTCTGATCTCATAATGCAGTTCGTGTCTGGCATATTGACGAGGCTTGTACTGGTGCCAGCTGCTAACAGAGATAGGAGCGCATCGCTTCAGAGAAAGTGATTTGCGATTTATTTTTAGTTTCTGACGTCACTGTTCCAATTTAGAAAAAGATTATCAAAATATTTTTTTCCATCACAACACATATTGTGGTTTGAGCATAGACTACAGGCTATATCCTCTCAAAACTCAAAATCCGAAATATTTACAAAATATAAGAATGTGGTCATCTCGAGGGCGTAGTTTATGAAATTCAATAAAATACGTCTATAAATAATGAGAACTTCAAAGTTTCGCACGATGACAAACACAACAGCAAAATACAACACACATCACACAAGGCCAGACCATTGCGCTTCTCTCTATTCTTATGAATTCTTGATCATTGATCTAAATAGAATGAAAACATATGTACTAAAAGTAGAACAGGGTAGACGACGGGGGAGGAGAAGGAGAGAAGAAACAATCCCAAATGTTTGTGTGCTTCTGGCTAACACGGTTCTGTTCGGATGATTTATTGGTCTTGCCCCTTTCCTGCTTGCGTGTAATGAGAGTGGAGGTAATATTAATATTTTTATTGGCATCATCTTTGGAGCTAAGCATTAGTATGCTAGACAGAGAGTTAGTTTCCTTGGACGATTGGCGAACTTAGAACGCTTTGAAATGCAAATTTTTAATTCATAAATTGCAAGGCTCCTCATGCTATTTCAGTGTGATTGAACAAAACTTTACCTTGATCATCGAAAGATATGGTTTTTTTTCGTTTATAAATATACAAAATTTGCTATACCCAATTTCACAGCCTAGTCGCATACCTAAAAAAATCAACTTAACTAAGTACTTCACCATTTAGAGAAATCTTACATTAAAAAACACTTCAAAGTGCATTTGCACTCGAAGTTGTTTGTTTACCCAGTAATTTATGTAATGAACAATTCTTATCTCAATGAATAAATCAATTTATATTGGAAGATATGAAAATAAAAAAGCAATAAAGCTTAAAGTGTCTTTATAAAACAATTAACTGAGGGCAAAAGGTTGGCAATTATTCCGTGGAGAGAAACGCATTAAAAAAATAATTTGTGTTTTTCATGTCGGCAGGCTATTATTCTTCTGTTTTTTAAGTGTGTATGCATTTTGTTTCCATTCGAAGAGTATTGGTTTCATATAAAAACAACTTAGTCGCTCGTCCTTGATGATAAGCATTTATTTTGTGTTTTAGGGTTTAACATGCGTTGGCTCTTGAAACAAGTTTTTCACTCCGTTTAGAATTCGAGTTAACTCTGAAAATTAACCCACTAAAGTTGTTGAATTAACACTAGATTAATAAAAAAACATTTTTGAATTCTGATATGTGTGTACTACCCCTTGGCCTTGACCTAATGGTTATGGCGTTCGACTTTCATGCAAAAGGTCTGGGTTCGATCCCAAACGTTGCAAAAATGTTCTGAGTGTACTGCTTTTGCGCGCGAGTGTTTTCTCCAAGAGTATGAAAACTGCTTTTTATCTTTGGCGGTGGGACTCGGCAGAAAATTGTAAGTCCGCACCATTCTTATTAACATCACACACGTAGAAGTGGTACTAGGGAGAGTTGTAAGTCTCTTAGGTTTATATAATGAAATAGAGTTTAATAAATAATTTATAAATGCAGTATGGTATACTTTAGAAATAACGTTGTACTAAAAAATTGGGCTTATAGTTCGTTGTTCTACTAAGTTGCAGGTCAGTTAAGTTAACCTTCTACTTAACCCCAGACCACGAAACATTGACTTTGAGTTTTTAATTGAGGTTTTCCTGTATTAAATTATCTATCCTGATAAGACTAAAAGACATTAGTTATTTATGAAAACAATCGCAGATTTGGTATTAGACTTCTTAATTGATGAATGTTTCAAAGAGAGTTACAAACCAAAGTTTATTGTGAAATAGGTTGATGAAATTTTTGCTATTGTAGACAGAGAAGAAATTGGAAATTGATAATGTCCTGAAATGCCTCAACGAATTTCATGGGAAAACTTAATTTACTGTTTGATGATGAAAAATGATCTGCTCTCCTTCAACTGGTAATAAAAAGACATGACATTAGGAGAAGCATTGTTAATTTCCGATCTAGCCTGGCTAAACCCATACGTATAAATACTGTATCCAACTTAATAAACAAAGTCTTTGCGTTGATTGACCGGGAATTCCACTCTGCCAACGAGGAAACAGTCACCAAAATCCTCTCTAAGAAGAAGATATTAGAAGAAAGGAGAGATGTATACGTTGTTTATGTCCTTTAGCTTTTCGAAAACTTTAAGGAGATAGTCGCTAAAAACAACATTGACATCAGCTTAGCGTATTAGTCGAACCGGCTTCCCTGTTTACTTGTTTAAAAAATAAGACGGAAAAGAACCTCCGTACTGACGTCGTTTAAGAAATAAACTACAAAGGAAAATTAAACGAATCATGAAATCTTTGCTACGTCCGAACGACCAAACAACTCCTTCGTTCGCTGGGAAGACGGCACTGTCTCTAACTGGACTGCCCGAGTAGAAATCCTTGCCACATAGAAACGCTCATCTTAATGTTACACGCTAGAAACATTACATAATTAAAAATACAAACAAGACACACAAAACATTTCAGCGGTTTACTGTTCCTTAGTTTCGAACTACACACCTAGAACTTGACGTAACTTGGACTAAACTTCTTCGGAAGTTTTTAAATTAAATAATTTATTTTCTTTAAGAAAAAATGTTTGTTTTTATTTTTAGCTGTATATGTATTTAAACATCATCATGTCCGCCGTTCACAGTATTACTTATTTATAATAACTTTTTGTATAATAAATAAAGATCTCTCCTGAAGAAGACGACAACCACCATAGAAACGTTGGGAAAAAGGAAATAAAATAAATCTTTCATTTAATCATCAATACACGGACCAACACAGTCGATGAGATTCAACATAGATAACTCTTAAACACACCTCCAAATTCTGTCAACGAAAACTGTACAAAATTTCTTGTGAAAAAAAAATTCATCAGATTGACTGCTTTTGTGCTCAAGAGCTTTTAACGTAGTTAATAACACAATATTTTTCACACTCATCGTTCTTATCACATTTTCAGAATTTCTGCCAGTTGTCATTGTGTCTTTTTGCGTTTTAGCAGGGTCGTCCTTCTTTACACGAGGTTTTCGATCTCTTTTGCCACAAAAAACATTTCTACATTGTTGGGGGCCTACAATGAAAACTACACGGAAAACTTAAGTTTAAAGATTAAGCTAATAAATTGCTAATCAAGATAAAATGATTGGACCGAAGTTGCATATCATACAGCAATAAAAAGAAAACATCCAAAGAGTTTGTACGAACAATTGAATTTTCTCTTAATACTCAAAGTTTTGGAGATGAATGATTAGCAGATTAAAGTATCTCCGAATTAATTAACGAGTACATGCCTTACTCACTGAAAATAGCTTTTAAAACTAACATTGGATGGAGTGGCTCGAAACTCCTAGCTTTTGTGATTCAAACGAAATACAGAAAATATATATAATTATTAAGCTTTTTTTTAGAATGGTATGGTAATTGCTGGTATATTAAAAAAGATGATTTTCTTTTATCATCCGTGGGCATATATAAAACTCGGTTAAACAAAAAAGCCGCTTCCATATCAATACAAATTTGCGTTGTGCGTCGTATTCGGCACAAATATTTGTATAGACACAAAAAAAAAAAAAATACATTAGTGTGGACGTATAGGCGCAAATTTGTGCCTCGAATTCAATGCAGACTATCGGATTCCGATGGATTTTCGGGCCACATAAACAAATTTACGGCTGACAAGTGTTTTGATGTGGACGCAATAAAATATTTTAACACATAGGTTAGGCTGACTGTTGACCCTGTTACCGTCACACTTAGATCAATGTAGATACGTTGTGATACCCTAGGGGTTGTGACCCCTTGTATTGAAACGTATGATAATCCTATGTCAATCCATCCCGTTAAGGATGTTGATGGGTTGCAGCAAACTATAGCCTGAAATGTCGGAAAGTACTTTTAAATCATTGAATTTTTAATTTAATTTTGGTGGGGGCAATACCACCATTTATTTAGCTTAATACAAGCTTCATAACTTAATCTAACTTATGTACAAAACAAAGTTTACTCTCAAGTTTATACAAGATTAAAAATGTAGCCGATTTAAAAAAAATTGCCGCTCTATCGTTTGGTTTTATTTAATTTAAGAAAAAGAAATTTAACACAAAAGGCCTAAAGCGTTGTTGGATGAATCATTTAGGTATTTAAATTTATAAAACCCGAAAAAGAGGGTCTAAATAACTATTTCTTATCATTTCCAAAACTGTATGCGAATCTTAGTTTAAGATTTTGAGATTTCCACAAATCCGATCGGTCTCAAAATAGAGAAAAACCCGTCTTCTTGGAGGAAAAAAAAAACGGGCAGAAACTGAGTACCAGCTTATGCCACAGATTGCAAAAATTTATTACGAAATAAACAAGAATTTTTGGCGAGTACACAATTTAAGGCAAATAACGTAAGTTTGTATTGATCTGCCACCATCTATGCATTTATGCCACTTTCCATGAGTGACACTTACATTGAGGGAACAGAACAGCTTTCAGTTCTTGGTATGTGCATCACAAACCACCTTATGTGGAATGATCACATATTCGACGTCACCGAATAATGCTGCTAAGTGTTTAGGTTTTCTCCGACGATGCAAGACATTTTGCACCCATTCTTTTCTTTTCACCACAATACTCGCGCTTTTAGGAATGGTCATCAGTTTACCCAACTTCGGACGTACTTTTAAAAACAGAGATTCATTTTTCATCGAACTACACGAATGTTGAATGCTCTATATCCGTCTCATTATAATATTTAGAGTTTTAAAACTAATGTGCATCGGTATCTCCTTTCAAAACCTTTCTTGTTTTCCAAAAGCTCGTACTGTGATAATCATTTTAAGGGTAGTAATAACACCTTATTATACAAAAAAAAACATGTATGTTCCTTTATAAACCAACACGAGCTTCCTCCTTTTTCTGACGAGACTATGATCGGCATTATAAGTCTAAAGGACTATTTTTTCCATTTTTTACATCTTAAACCGTTGAGGTTTAACTTCTCTTCAGAGAAATATAATTTAAAAATCTTTATTTGTACATCACCAATATAACTTATTACTATTATTTATTTATATTATTATTATTTCTTCTTTTCAGAGTTATTTTGTTACTGACTATGATCCCACCATTGAAGATTCATACACCAAGCAATGTGTCATCGATGACATTCCCGCAAAATTGGACAGTAAGCAATTTGAATCTTCTTTAAAATGTTCTAATAAAAAACAATATTTGTTTTTCTCTAAAACAGTTCTTGACACAGCTGGCCAGGAAGAATTCAGTGCAATGCGTGAACAATATATGCGATCCGGTGAGGGATTCCTCCTCGTTTTTTCGTTGAACGATCATTCCAGCTTCGACGAAATTCCCAAATTCCAAAAACAAATATTGCGCGTCAAGGACAGAGATGAATTCCCAATGCTGATGGTTGGTAATAAATGTGATTTGGAACATCAGCGTCAGGTATCACTGGATGAGGCGCAAACAGTTAGTCGAAATTTAATTATGCCATATATCGAATGTAGTGCGAAGTTGCGAGTAAATGTTGATCAGGCTTTCCACGAACTCGTTCGTATTGTTCGAAAATTCCAAATTAACGAACGACCATATATGGAAGAGAATTATAAAAGGAAAAACAAGAAAAAGTGTTGTTTGTTTTAAACAAACAAATAAAAAAAAAATATAAAAAAGAGATAGAAAAGTATTAAGGAATCGAAAAGTTTGCGTGTAAGTTACGTAGACAAATTTTATATTTAAACAGTTAAGTGACATAAATATTTTTTTTATAAACGAGATTTTATATTTTTTGAACTCAAAATTGTATAAATTATGAGTCACTAAAACTTAAAAAAAAAAACACCAGATAATGCAACAAAGAAGTAAACAAAGAAGAAAAAACACCAATATTAAATGCAATCGCTATAAATTAATATAAGGGTATGTGTCTTTAAACATGTAAGTAGATTTATACACTAATTTTTTGTATTTCGAATATTGATTTGCCAATGAACAAAGCAATAAGCAAAAAACTTGTTCAACACCAAACACCAAATTAGATTAAGAATGACAAATTTAAAAACAAAAAACAGAAACGAAAATCTACAACGAAAAGAGTCGATATGTAATTTTAAAAGTGAAGTATGAATTAATCAACTTGCATTTTATATGGTTCAGATGAAATTCTCCTCGGTCAATTTGATGAGCGAAAAGAGAAACCTCAACTAGATGGAAGTATAATAATTAATTTATGTTGAGATCCTTTCAATATTTTTAAGAAATCAATTTCTGTGTGAAGATTTTGATCCGTCGCCAGATTGAGTTCCTTCACACCAAAAAAATCAATCAGTTTTTCTTTGACAGGAATCAAAATCTTCAAATCCATATTTGAAGAGGGATTAACATGTTTGTATATGAAACACGCACACCAAACGGACAAATTTGATCCGAGATCGAGATCCCTAGTGGGTAAAAGAAATCGACATTAATTTAAAAAAAAAAACAATCTGACTTTTTTGAGATCAATTGTCGGAAAAATTGTGTTCAAAAATCAGAATTCTCAGAGATCTGAAAGCTGAACTGTAAATAGTTTTCAATTTAGTTGACAATTTTGATAAATCTCAAAACTCATTAACAATAATTAAACAGCCAATAATAACCCAAATTTGACAAGTTTAAATGGTGCCATAAAAAAATTCAACTCGAAAAATCAAAAAATTTTTGAATTACTTTGAATGCAGCCTCGAAAAACAAAGCTAAATACAAGAAACTTAATAGGGCCTGCTAGAAGAATACATTCAATAAGAACGCTATTGGAAATACGGAAACATCTTATATAGTGAAAAGCAATTTTGCTCTCCAAACTATCAGGAAACTAGTTTAACAGGGTGTCACTTTTTTTTGGCAATGTTTGATTCAGTTCGGAAATATCCCTTGCAGCCACATCGCATACAAGTGTCAAAATCGTATCTACGTAGCGTCAAGTCACATTGTTCACAGTACAAAATTTCGTGTCCAGTTTTTAAATCATTTTGTTAACAAAACGGTGCTTCACTCGAAAAATAACAGAATGTATAGTTAGAGCTAAAAGTAATAGACTGTTCGAAACAAATGCTCTCTTCTTGGGGTTAGAAGAATAAGGTTTAATATGTAGTACAGAAAGTTTTTTGCATTTCGATCATTGGCTTTCACAACATGGTCAGTGTTGGCAACGTAATGTTTCTTGCGAAATTTTTCGAATACTTTCAGATCTTCTAACAGGTTTCTTTTAAGAAAACATAATCAGAAATTTACCGAAAAAAACTTTTTGTTTCTTGGGAATTTTAGATCTGAATATTTTAAAAGAAACTGCCCTAATAGAGCAGGACACCAAAACCCTTCGGAAATGTAAAGTTTTTATTACGTACAAGGTACAAGCAAAATTATTCAACCATATCTCTTCGTTTTTGATAGCTATCTTTACCATATTTGTAGAAATAAATAGAGACACATAAATTTCAAAAGATATCGTTCCATGCAGAAGAACCCTAGGTTTTCGAATACCGAGCTCAAGTCCTTTGTTGTACCAAAATTGCTTAGCAAATAAATCAGACACCAAGTTGGTTATAATTAAAAAAGACCCTATAAATATGCTTGGGTCTTAAGATTTTAAGAATCTTGTCCCTGCAAGACCTTTATGATTTTTATGGTTTTCATGCTAGTTTTAGTTTTAGAATTTTCTGAATTAATGTTTCAGCAAAATTCGTCCTCTGAATAAAAAAAATAATTCACGCATTTAATATTGTCGACTCTTTTGTATTTTACGCGTAGCAAAGGTCATATTCCGATCTGCTTTATGTTTGCATGCAAAAAAGTTTTATAAAAACCTTTTTACTGCCAACAGATTCATACATCACAATTTTTTATATTAATGAAACTTCTAAAAGGACAAAAATCCTAGCTACACAAATTTTTATTATAAAAATAATCAAAAACAAAAAAATATAATCAAAAAAACTAACAAGTAAATAAAAACACAAAACTAACATTACGCCATTGCACGTAAAGGAATATTAAAAAAACAATTGACTAAAGCTTAAAGCTAAATTAAAAAAAAACTATTTATTCTAAATTTTCAAAAGAAAAAAAAACAAAAAAAAATCTAACCCATCGATTTAATTTTGGTAACAGAAATCAAACACAATATACAGCAAATAAAAATTATTATATATTTAACACTGAACATATTTTACAATTTAGTGCCTGAATAAAGAAAATCTAAAATAAATATTCAAACCATAATGAGTAAATTTAATGTTTTTACTAAAGCACAATTTTTGTTAATCAAAATCTACCATTTTTTTAAGTTTTTTTTTTTTTTTTAGTTTTATTTAATACTCAAAGTTTGTAATGCTTCTCTTCGCAAAAAAAAAATGTTTAATTTTTGTTTGTTTTCATTAAGGTACTTTAACTTTGTTGATGTTTTTGTTTATATTTTTCAACATGTTTGGCGGTGCTTTTAAAGTGTTCAAACAATGAAAATAAAATATTTTTTTTTATTGAAGATTTTTATAAAAAGTCAAAATGATGCAATATAAAATATTTACAAGAATTGTATTTTTTATTGCTTAGAAAACAGAAACAAAACAAAAAACATTATATATATATATATTGTGGTTTTATAAATATATGTTTTTTTTAATTTATAAGGAAAACAAAAACTTAAAGAATTTACACAATTTTATTGATGTTGCCAAATCGAAATTGTATTTAAAAAAAAAACAAACATCTTTTTATAAGTTTAACTTTTATTATTATAAATATAGCAATATGTATTTGTATGTAATTTTTTTTAACGAATAATAAATAAAATATTAATCTCTACAATTTTACATTTTAACGAAATTAATTTGTTTTGGTTTTAAATAAAAATAAAAATTTAAATTGTTTAAGAAAAAGTGTGAAAATAAATGAGGAATATTGCTGGCAGGGGCACCGCGGACAGGAAAAAAATTATTCATATCGTGTACAGTAGCAGTCTTTATGTAAACAGATACTATTGGGTTTTGTTTCCAGTTCTTCATATAGCTAAGGAAGCCTGAGTTACTGTGCGATTGGCTAAAAAAAGTCCCAACGAGGTTTGTAGTTTTCTTTCGGATTTGCAGAAGAAGTTTTCTTCTCAACTTAGCCGTTCGGACTTGGCAAACATTGTTGGTCCCCTTCTAACACGAAAATAATTGAGAGTTATAAGTTACTAGGTTAAGGATCTCTACGAGCCGTTGGCCTCTAATTTATTTTTTTGAAGAAGTGTTAAGGAATTTCAGAGTGGAAGGGAACCCATCAGTTTTTTTTTCTTTGTAGTAATGAATTGGTAAAAACGCTTAGGATCTGTGACTAATCTGCATTCTAGCTTAACAAGATGGTGATGTTTTGGTAGCATGCATGGATCAAATCATGTATAAGTATAAGTATAAGTATGGGTGGAAGAAATTATGATTGGACTATCAGAAAAGATTTAAATGCGAACTCTATAAGCTTAAATAAGGTGTGGATGTAGTCCAGAACAGTAGTCAAAACAAATCAAGCCAATGGTTAATGGTGCAGACAGAACGAACCTTCGGTTAAAAGCCCAAGTCATCACAGATTTAAAATTGCGACTCAATAAATTGTGTCTGCTATTCTCCACAAAATTTCAAACAATTCACCATTACTAGACTGCCACGCATCCGAAAGCAGAACGGTCGTGTATTAATTGAAAGAAATTAATTTCTCATACTCGCTGGCAAAAGCAGTATGAAGGATCAGCTTTCAAAATCCAAGACTACAAACATTATTGGTATATTTTGCATAACTTGAACTTTATTAATATTGTTATAATCGTATCATATTTATCTTTATATTTATGGAGCAAATAACTTATCGATTAATAAAAATGGTAAAATTTAGGTAAGGTATAAAGCACGGAACCTATGCGACATCGTTATTTAAGAAGAAGAAGAAGAAAAGATGCTGGTATTTCATTGGTATCAATCTGGGATTAAATTCATTCAAGGGCGACTTTACTTTTGTTGATTACAGTCCAAATACATTTGAGCTTCATTCTGGAAAAATATTTTAAAATATCTTACACTGAAAATATATTTTATGAATCCTTACCTGGACAAATTTGAAGATGTCCATCAACATTTCGTTGGCACTACGACAATTTCCTGGATGTGGTTCAAAGATACCAGCTGAAGATGAGCGTTTTCCCCAGCCAGGGGAAAAAGTCAGCTAAAATGAAATCATCAAATCAAAAATTAATGAACATCCGAAATTGATAATGAGAATATTATTTTGAACCTACCTGGCAATTGCACATGGCAAACACAATAAGAAGGACTGCTGATACAAGGACTGAGCGAAGAGAAGACATCCTGATGAAACTGATGAATTGTCCAGCTCGTATTTGCCTTTATATAGGAATTCATTTTATGGCTTCAATTAATGTCTTCATTGCAAGTTTCCTAAGAGGAAGACTTACTTAAGGTTGAATATTTAATTAAGTTATAGAATTCATTATAATTTCACTCCTGCGTCATATCTTCATTAAATATATCTCCTTGCATGGTTGCGGTCTATGTTAACCAGTAGATATAGTTGAAAATTATAACGATGGTATAGATTTCGAAAGGATTTGATATGTGATGCAGCAATTCGGTCGGTTTGTTTGTTCGTAGCATTTCTTCAAGCCTTACAAACTGAATCGTTATTTTCGTGCAATTTTTATCTAGGTTAAAAATAACGGTATCTGCCATACAACAGATTGCCGTCTTCATCGTAAACAGCATGAAAGAGTTCGATACACATTTTTAAACAGACTTTTTTTTAAAAATATTATTATAAACTGAGGATAATTGCGTAAACAGATTGTTTGCAATAACGATTTTCAAAGTTTGAAAAACAGCTGAAAATTGTAAACAAATCTACACGTGCATACATAATATGTTGTGTGAACTAAAAATTTTATATCACCAGAAAGGACTAATCATCCTCTTGTCAAACCTTAAAAGAAACCTAAAACTGGTCAAAAACAGATGCGTAAAAATGTGTGCGAGTGCGAGAAGTCAGTCAAAACTGGGTGTTCTTAACAATAATATATGCATTATAAGTTTGAGAGTATAGAAAGTATTAAAAAAATAATCGATTTTGTTAATTCTTACGGACGGAAGGACACGAAATTTATTTTTAAAGTTAATTTTTTTTCAAAATTTATTAAAAAATTCGGTATGTATCAATGTCAAAAGTGACTATCGTTAATTTTTGTCGATATCCAAAATACTTATGGAATTTTCCATTGGTATAATAAAAAAAATGATTTTAAATTTATACCTGTGAAAATGCCGATTTTGACAGTTTTTGCATTCCATTGGGCAAACAAAATTAATTTATTTTTCGAATTAAAATAATTTTGCAAATTTAAAACTTTTGGGCACATTTACACCTCTCTGTGCTAATACCAAAATAATTTTCGGCTGTCAGTTTGCAAATGCAAACTCGGAAAATTACATTCAAAACACGAAGAAAATTATTTCTACTAAAAAGTTTAAACATTTTAAAATGATTCGGTTAATTCATCAAGCTCATAATTCTCTACTGCAAGTAAATTAAGTATTGAGTTTTTATGAAATAATGAGACTAGACAGAAAATTAGACTAGTGCAACCACATAAATACATATATCAATTTGAAATCGCATTCCATTGGCAGCGAACAAAAAATCAATTTATATTTGAAATCTGAATTTGCCAATGGAAAACCCCTTGAGTTTTCAATCAAAAATTGATTGTTTTTTTTTGTTGTATTAATGTAGTTTCAGTAGAGAAAAATGAGCTTTTAAATTTATAGCGAATCAACTGTTTTTATTTTTTAACTATAGGAATAATTTCTTTTGTTTTTGGACATACATACATATGTATGTACATACATATGTAATTATGACAATTCAATAATTCACATTTGTAAACTGACAGCTGAAAATTGTTTTCGTATTAGTATATTATGGAGGGGTTAATGTGACGAAAAATTTTGATTTGCAAATTTGATTTTAAGTCATAAAATAAATAAATCCTTTTCGCCCAGTAAAATTTAAAAAATGTAAGATTTGTCATTTGTTTAAGATTCAAATTAAAAATGAATTAATTTATTTTACCAATGAAAACAATACTTACTTTACTTATATGGCTCCCGATTCATAAAGGGGGGCTGCCCGAAACACGGCGACTTTCTCTTTTCAATGTCGAGTATGCTGTTTCCAAGTAATCTTAACCAAGCGGTCTGGTATCCACGACCGCTTACTCATTAAACCTGAGTATCGATCTTCCTTTCCGCCTCAAACCTAAGAGTTGAGATTTCTATATGGAGTTCTTATCTTTAAAAATAAAATGCACGACTGGGTCGCACGAACTTCCTCCTATGTAATAGACTAGGAATTTTAAAAACGAATGTTATTAGAGGAAACAGTTCATAAGGATACAATTATTTTTTTTAATTCTTTTAATAGTAAGAGACGAAAACAGAATGCTATGCAAATATGAATTTATGCAAGAACAAAAATTATAAGTCGTTTTAGTGGTTTCTTAAAAAAAAGCTTTTATATACAAAAATTTTAAAAGATTTTTAAGAAATAAATTTGGTACGCCAATTTAAAGTTTTTATTATTGTTCGAATAAAAATTAAATTAAAAAAAAAAATATTGAGTCGTTTCTGAGATATCGAATTTTCAAAAAAAGAAAAAAAAAAAAGATTTCTTTTCAAAAACTCAAAAAATATTTATTTTAAAGTTTTGAAATGTAATGTGTTTTAGACTTTTTAGAAGCTTCTCTATAAAAAATTTCATAAAGAACCGTTATGTGGATAATGAGAAATCCAAAATTCGAAAAAATGGTTCTATGGTAGTTACAAGCTATAATATCTTAATTTCAATTTTTTTTTTAATAAATTAAAGATCATAAAAATTAATTGAAAACAAAAAATTTATCAGAATTCTAGGCGCCGTTTTCGAGAAAAATACGATTTTTGAAAACCATTTTTTTTAATTTTTTAGCATTTGTATGGTAAGTACCTTTATTTTTAGGTAAAATAAATTTTTTTTCCTCACATCTTGTAGATTATATTGAGAAACTTTTATTTATCAGGTTTAAAAAAAATCTAGCATGGAGTTTTCGAAATATTGAGTTTTGAAAAAAAATTTTGTAGTTTTTTTTTAAAAATCAAAAAAAAATTTTTTTGAAAATTTGAGTACACAATTCTATAATGTTTTTGGGAGCCTTCATCAAAAAAAAAATGATCAAAATCGGTGTTACCGTTTTTGAGAAAATCAAAAACAAAAAAAAATGGTTCCATGGGGGGTACCCTCAATACTTTTCGGAAAAATTTTTTCAATCAATACCTAGCTTTAATTAAATGAATTTTTTTTGTGTTTTTATTTTTAAAATCTGTTGAACAGTTTTTGAGAAAAAAAAATGTTTATAAAATTTCGAAAAAAATTCGTGTGGCAGGTACCGTTATTTTTTGTCTTAAAAAAAAAAGAAAAAAAACGTGTGGGGGAAAAAATTAAAAACGATATCTACCAATTTTAAAGAAAATCGGCCGAGCCGTAGCCTGTAGTCGAACAGACAGAATTGCGAGACTCACTTCTTTAGTCATCGGTATCATCGTAATATCAACTTTGATCAAAATCTCGAGTTTGATTTTTTTTCCGAATGCATAACTTGCCTTATAGTACCTATAAGTCGCAAGTAAAAAGAACTTTAAGGTAGAACTGGAGCTAATGCTATAGTCATAATAGTGTAAATAGTGTAATCAAAATTTTGAAAATCTTCAAAAAATTGAGAGAAAAAAAAAATTAGTTCAACGGTAGGAATTACATAAAAATAATTTGTACCGAATTTTTAATAAATCGGTCTATCCGTCTACATCTTGACGTACAGACTAACTTGACAGACAGATCGCAATCTTCATAATGAAACCATCGTTATGTTTGATTTTATTAAAAGTTCGAATATTATATTTTACACTTTACCAATACTTGCCCCATCGTCTTTTTTTTAAATTGCTGTCCTGTTATTGTGTCCTCCTTGCTTACTCAAACGATATACATTACATACCACGCACAGAAGAGGAGACGGTAAATTTTTGGTTCGAAGTCATAACCAAAATTTGAGTTTGAGTGTTGATAGGTGTATGGGTCATGATATCGAATAAAAAAGTCTGATAGGTTTTTTCGCCATTGATGTGGGGTTTTAAAATTGCAATTTTTCATAATTTTGTTTCCGAAGTAAACAGCCTTCAATTCCATTTTTAAAAACAGGAAATGAAGCTCTGCATGGCATTTTCTCTAAGCCTTAACACTTTAATCTTGTCGATCCAAATAATAGAACTCAAGATATAAGCTAATTACGCGAACCTTACCAGCTTTTTTTGGAAAAAAGTGATTCCTGCAATTCCGTCTGTCTGTAAATCAATTAAATTTGGTAAAAAAATTAATCATCCTCCAGGGATGACCTTAAGAGTCTTCGGTCATCCCTGGAGGATGATTATTTTTTTACCAAATTTAATTAATTTACAGACTCCAAAACTAACGGTACCTGCCATACAGCCGTTATGCCATTATTTATCTTGAAACAGCTCTAACGATTTTGGTAAACAAAAATTAAGTGTGCTATGATGGGTATGGACTACGTTTTTGGTCAACAAATGCTTGGGAAAAAATGTTACTAACAGTAACTGTTTTTTTGGTTTTCTATTTTTCTCATTAACGGCTCTTACGATTTCGACCAATATTTTTGTGGAGGACCTCCTTTGGATTTTAAATAATATTGTACATAAGAATATTAAAACAATATTTTTGGATTTAAAAAAATTTCATATACAAAAAATTAATTTAATAATAAAACGATTTTTAAACTTTATTTGCATAAGTTCATACTTTTCTAGAAATTAGACGGCATTGTTATACTCGTACACTTGAACATTTTGCTCTAAATAAATGTATGCTTTTATATTTGTTAATAATTTTTGAATTTTGAATACGTGATGCATTTTATTTTTGTTGATTTTTGCTTTCTAAAAAATCTCCTCATACTGAAGATTTGGTTTCGGCTCTTAGACTGTTATAAACGATGTTTATAAAAATTTATAAATCTGATTTAAAAAAAGAAAAAAATTGTTTAAAGATAAAACAAGAAAATTTTGAAAATGTATATGCTTTCTAAAAGAATCTTCATCTTCTTAGAAACCTATTAGTCTAACAATTTGTCACAGACTGTTTTGGAAATTAAAGCAGTGCAAAATTAAGTTCAAACTTTTGTCCCTCCACATTCATGGAATTTCGAGAGAGTCAGGAACAAAGATTCAAGGTATGGCAATGCAACAATATAATGTACAATTTTTGTGTTCATAGCTAGTACATGAACATTTTTATATGAATAAAATACATAGGGTCGGGGCTTTGGATAGGCTTTAGGTACAGAATTAAAGCAATTGCGGGACCAAATTTTCTCGTTGTAAATTTAGAATCTACACTAATTAACTGAATTATTTATATGTAAGTACCCACCCGGTTGATTTTTGATGAGTAAGCTATATTTAAAATACCGCCCATAAATAAAATACAAATAGGTTATAACAATTATTAAATATCTCTCATGATATTTAACTAAAAAAAATTATTTGATAAATTTGATTGCTGCGTAAAGTAAAATAAACATCAAAACAAAAAAGTGTCAATTAAATCATATGAAAAAGTTACCCAGCACTTTATTCAATGGACAATGGGGTATTCCCAGTTCACGGAGCACAGACATACTTAAAACTTATTTCAATGTTAAATAAATTATGATTATTGTCTCAATTTAAAAAAATTAAAAATTTTATTTTCCAAGACCCGGTCACCGGTTGATCTATTGAAGTTAGAAGTTAGCAAATGTTTAGAGTGACGGCTACGCTACACTTCAGTGTTTAAACTTTTACACACTGTGATCGGGAAATGTAGTAAGAAACGCTGAGTTTTAACGAAAATGTTACCACGAAACGGGTCCGCTTTTGTTGCGTTTTTGTTTAAAATTAGTACGTTTGGCTTAATTTTTTCGTTAGGAGAATGTAAGTCTCTAAATATTTATAAAACTGACATCAAAATTAGTGATGAAATATTAGTTTTTTAGTGATGAAATATTAGTTTTATCAGTATTTCGATTTTGATGCATGCTATAGATAAATACAAACAATATGTCTCATCTCTCAGTTTTTATTCGAATTAGGAGTCATTTATTTAGTAGTTAACGAGAACTGAGTGTAGCTTTTTCACAATTTTATTTGTCAACAGTTTTTAAGGGGTGGTACAAAAGAGTGAAAAAAATGGACTTGAAAAAAAAGATTTCGCAGAAAAATTGTGTCTTCGAAAGTGTTGAAAAAAATTACTGAACTAAAACATTAAATATTTAGAAAAAATGTGGCGTAAATTTTTTAAAATAGAGTTTTCAATAATGGCGGGTTTATGTTGAAATGGCATAAAATAAAGCTGTGCGTGAGGTATTAACAACACTCTTTTTTACTTGCGATATAATGTAGGTACTATAGGGCACGTTCTGCATTTGGAAAAAAAATCGAACGACGATAGCGAAGACGAATAAAGTGGGTCCGACAATTCCGTCTGTCTGTATGTCTGTACCTCGATCTAGAAACTAAGCCACTGATTGGACCTATTTTTTTCAAACTCGGTACTTAAAGGTCTTCGGTGATTCCCTAGAGGGGAAATTGAAAATTTTCTTTTAGTTCCAAAACTGTAGTACAACGGTACTCCCCATACACCCGTTATGCATAATCTTATTTATCTCGAAAACGGCTCTAACGATTTTGTTAAAAAAAAATTAGGTGTGATATTATGGACATGGACTACATTTCGGTAAAACAAATTTTGGGAGGAAATGTTCTTAACGGTACCTGTCATAGAACGGTTTTTTTGATTTTTATGCAAGAGCTCCTTTGCATTTGAAAAAATATAATCTAAACATTTTTTTCGAAATAATAGTGTTTGGATTTAAAAAAAAATTAATACAATTTTTTTTTTGAAAATTCAATATCTTGAAAACGGATACACGAATAAATTTTTAAATTCCGTTATAAAATGTATTTTATGAAATACTAACAATTTACATATCAATTTTTTTTATAAAAATTTTAAGGAAAATTTAGTACACAAAAAACATGTTTCAGTGTGTCTGTATATATCTGTACCTCTCCCTACAGCCCCATACACCCGTATTGCAAAATGTTATTTATCTCGAAAACGGCTCTAATGGACATACACTACATATTTAAAAAAAAAAATTGGGGCAAAATGTTATAAATGGTACCTGTCATAGAACCGTTTTTTTTTTGATTTTCGACTTTCTTATTAACGGCTCTAACGATTTTAAGCAAAAATTTTTACTAGGAGCCCCCTTAAGTTTAAATTAATATTGTGTATAATATAATAATATTGTGTATTATGAAAAAAAAATTCCAACTTATTTTTTAAAAAATCAATATCTTAGAAACGTGTAAACGATTATTTTTTTTAAATTCTTTTCTAAAATCTATATTATTAAGCATGTAAAATTGGCATCCCAAATTTTGTTCTAGAAAAATTTTAAGGAAATTTTGTATATAAAAAATTATTTTAATAAAATGGTTTTTAAACTTTATTTGCGTAAATTCATACTTTTCCGGAAATAAGACGGCAATTGCATACATTTGAACATTTTTATCTCATTAAATTCATGTTTTATATTTATAAAATGTATGTATTTTTAATCCCAAAGTACTTTTACATAAGAGCAAGTTCGTGCGATCCAGTGGTGCATTTTATTACATTTTCTGGTTAACGATAGCATAACATTACTGAACCATTAATATGCAACTTGAATATGTAGCTCCATTATAGTTCTTAATGTTATCGAATAGTATTTCATATAAAGTTTGTAGATTATGAGACCCTCTACAAAAAAGGATTCAATTTTTTTATCCTAATAGTCAATAATTCACAAATATTATCATTTCAAAAATTTGGTCAAAAATACAAAATATTGATAATTCGGTCAATCCTTATTGGATACAATGCAAAAGATTTTATTAAGTTAGGTTGATGTGACCAGCAGTGGCGGCGCAGGACCTAAACTTAATGTGGGCAAGATACATTTCGCGAGGCCCTCTGATGGTATAAATAGAAGGCAAAATAAAATAAAAAAGTCACTTTATCAAACTGTTTTTTTATTTATTAAGAAAAAAACCTAAATTTATACTCATACTTCTTTGGAACATTAAACAACAATGAATAAAAAAAAAAAAAAAAAAAACAGAAATTTTCTACTTTTGATTTTACTGAACTCCTTAATTATTGGTTCGTAATTTATTTTAGATGCTATATCTGCTTCAATAGATAAAACTGCCAAAGATGAAAGTCTTTCTTGACCCATAGTATTTCTTAAATAATTTTTTATTAGTTTCAATTTTGAAAAGCTCCTCTCAAATGTATAAAATTGTCGTCTGATTTGTAGAAGAGTATGATTTTATGCAAACAAAGTGTAAAAATCGTTTTATAACTAATTTAATGTTTTAAATTAAATTAATTTTATATATATTTTCTTTTAATTTTTGCAAAAAATTTGTTTTATGATTTAATAAATTTGATTTAGGAAATATTTTCTAAAACTAATCGTCCACACCTTTTCACGATGTTGATTTAAAAAAAAAATTGTAGCTTTTTATTTTTATATACAATATTATTTTTAATTCGTTAGAGCCGTTAATGAGAAAGTTGAAAATAAAAAAAAAGGTTCAATGAAAGTTATCGTTTACAATATGTTTTCTTAAAATTTTTGTTTACCAATATGTAGTCCATGCCTATAATAGCACACCTAATTTTTACTTGCGACTTATAGGTACTATTTATAAGGCAAGTTATGCATTCGTAAAAAAATCGAACTCGAGATTTTGATCAAATTTGACACTACGATGATAGCGAAGACTAAAAAAGTGGATCTCGCAATTCTGTCTTGTCTGTCTGTCTGTTCTACTACAGCCTAAACAGCTCGGCCGATTTCCTTTAAACTTGGTAGATAGTATTTTTTATTCCCCCCCCCCCACATTTTTTTTAAGACCAAAAATAACGGTACCTTTCATACGATTTTTTTTCGAAATTTTATAAATATTTTTTCTCAAAAACTGTTCGACAGATTTAAAAAAAAAAGATACAAGCAAATTTCATTTAGATAAAACTAGATAAACATTTCTGAACATTTTCCGAAATTAATTATTAATGGTACCCCTCCTCGAACCATTTTTTTGTTTTTGATTTTCTCATAAACGGTACAACCAATTTGGATCAGTTTTTTGAATGCTAAAGCTCCCTAAAAATTTTGAATCGAATTGTGTATTAAAATTTTCCAAACATTTTTTTTTTGATTTTTAAGAAAAGTTTCAAATTTTTTTTTGAAAACTTAATATTTTTTTTTTAAATTGATAAATAAAAGTTTCTTAATATAATCTACAAGATGTGAGAAAAATAAATTATTTTACCTACCATAGAAATGTTTTGGAGAAAAATACCAATCTTTAACATTTGTATGGTTGGTAACGTTTTTTTAAGATAAAATAACTTTTTTTAAGTTTTAAGAACAACGATCTTGGAGTTTTCGAAATATCGAGTTTAAAAAATTCTGGAATTTGAAATTTGTTTCAAAAATCCAAAAATTTGGTTTTGGAAATTTAAATAAACAAAAATAAAATGCACGACTGGATCGCACGAACTTGCTCTTATGTAAAAGTACTTTGGATTTCTAGGAAAGTATGAATTTATGCAAACAAACTTTAAAAAATCGTTTTATTATTAAATAAATAAATATTTTATATAAGAAATTTCTTTAAAATTTTTCAAGAAAAAAATGTGGGGTGTGAATTTTAAGTATTTAATAATATTGATTTTAGGAAATAATTTCAAAAAATAATCGTTCATAGGTTTTGAAGATATTCATTTTTCAAAAAAAAAAAATTTTCAAAAAAACCCAACAAATAATTTTTCGAATATTTTATATACAATATTATTTTAAACTTAGGGGGACGTCTGCTGAAAATTTTTGGTTAAAATCGTTAGAGCCGTTAATGAGAAAGTCGAAAATCAAAAAAACGGTTCTATGACAGGTACCGTTAATAACATTTTGCCCACAAATTTTTTTTTGCCAAAACGTAGTCCATGCCCATAATATCTCACCTAATATTTTTTTTATCAAAATCGTTAGAGCCGTTTTCGATATAAATACGATTTTGCATTACGGGTGTATGGGGGGTACCGTTAGTTTTAGAGCTAAAAAAAAAATTTCAATTTCCCCTCTAGGGAATCACCGAAGACCCATAACTACCGAGTTTGAAGAAAATAGGTCCAGTGGCTTAGGCTCTAGATCGAGGTACAGACATACAGACAGACAGACAGACGGAATTGCCGGACCCACTGTATTCGTCTTCGCTATTATCGTAATATCAACTTTGATCAAAATCTCGAGTTCGATTTTTTTTCCAAATGCAGAACTTGCCCTATAGTACCTATATCGCAAGTAAAAAACGAAAACGTTCTAAGGTTACCATTTAGAACTATTTTTCGAATTGTTTTTTCAAACATTACTTAGCTTTAACAAAATGGAATTTTGTGAATTTAAAAAAACTTAAAAAAAAAATATTATATTATTTATGTATATGTATTTATATATTATAAGATTTCGAAAAATATATGGCAGGTACCGTTATTTTTGGTATTACAAAAAAGAAAAAAAGAACGTAGGGGAGAATTTAAAGTTTAAAGAAAATCGGACAGGCCATTTAGGCTCTAGTCGAACAGATAGATTAAATTGCGAGACGTTTTTGTGTAGAATTACATGTGCTTTAATTTTTATCTTCGTAGCTATATTTAAAAAAAATAACTAATAGTTATTTCGAAATATTGTTTAAAACCTGAATTTCACTCTCTTTCATGCGCCAATAGAAGCTTAGAACTACTGAAAATTAACGGTACTTTTTTAGAATTTTTAAAGACATTCATATACAAATAAAGTTCTTCACCAAAGTTCAGATTAGTTGGAATTTTTTCTGAGTAAAAGTCTTTCCTAGGCTAGTTATAATAAAGCGATAAATGAACTTAGCAGCAACATGTCAAATAAAATCTGAATTCTTTTAAAAACTTTATTTTTTTTACATTGGGCTTGAATACCTCTATATCACTTTAGGTTTCCACTAAACTGATGTTTTTCTATTGAATATCTTAAGCGGGACACGCACTTATCTTGTGTGATGTATAGTGGTGTGTTGTGGAATCGAATATGCACATTTATCAAAATTGGTATGCTACGAATGGTTTTTATTGCACCGTCTTTTCTTTTACATAGAACGAAAAAAAAGTCAGCGACAGAGCGTTGTATGGGACAATAGCAACACGATGAATTTCGAAACAACACAGTACTTTAAAACACCCTCACACCACATCTCACAAATATGATTCTTTGCATATGAAATACATGAGAACGATAGCGAGATAGGCGTGGTTCCGGTTTCACTATATTTGCTGTCAGTTGTCGCTTAATATTTTTGATATTAACGTGAAAATTATTTACTTTGGTCTCCGTTTGATATGAAAATGTTTGTTTTGTTTTTGTTGGAATTTCGAATTGACTTAAACTCTAAAAAGTGAGATTATTTTTTGGTTGAACGTACATTTGACCCAGTTAGAGCTTATCCGATTACTGGATTTGTACATATGGTAAATCTTAGTTTTGATTTGGTACCAAATTTTTCAATTGCCCTGGCAAACATCGAAAGTATAGTTTTTCGACGTGGGTGGATAGGTTGACCCGCCCTGATTTTGTTATCTGTTGTCTTGACATCTATAAGAAAAACTCTACCAAATTCTCATAACACTTTTTAATGTACTTATGGTAGATATAAGCTAACACCTAGAAACGTCACCGAAAGTATCAATTTTCTGGCCTAACGGCTGTGAAAATTTTTCTTAATTTTTCGCCATCTTTTGCCAAGTAGTGGGTACATTTGCAACTAACCCGATGAGAAAGGAGGAGCGGTCATCTCGTGGATATCTGCAGTTAAAATTTCAAATTAAAAAAAATCCTTGTTAAAAAAATTTGCGCCACATTTAAGAAAACAAAAATTAAACAAGATATGAATCAACATAATTTTAATTTGAATGTGACAAAGTAACACACTCAAGGTGTTATTTAAAAAAAAAACATCGCACATTTCAATCTAAATCACTTTTTTCCGATAAAATGTCAATTACCATTTTGCCAATGTTTTTAATATTGTAGCATGTACATAGTTATTAAAAAACCTGTGGTGTTAATGTTTATTAAATTGTTTCTCCCCCCGCGCCGCCGCTCTTTCAACAAATTAACATAACATCACACGCCCAATGTTAAACAAATTATACATTTGCTTTTGAAATGATTGAACAGAATATAGAAAAATTCTATTATGCGATTAGACATCATTATAATGTGTATTTTTTCTTCTCAATTTTGTAAAAGATTGGTTGATGGGTATTTCCATGCAAAGGGACATCACACTATAGAAATTTGTTTAATGCCAAAGATTGACAAGATTGTCCGACACGTTGAAATGACGCATAGCACGAAATCGACGGTTCTGGTATCTAGAGAATTAAAAAATGAACTACTGGCCGAGTTATTTTGATTGGAATTATTTATTTGTCATAGGCGGTTGTTTCTAGTAGACACTCAAGCATGACACAATTTACACAATGAATCACTTTTAAAGAATGAAACTAGGTGTAATTTTTTTTCACCCTCAGGGCGGTTTTTTTTACCTTCATAGGTCCAAATGCACTACAGCGAGCAGTTTTGTACTATACAATGTAGAAGTCATTATTATTTAATTGGTCTGCATCGAGTTGAAGTTCTTTAAAATTATTTCCGCAGGTTTTTGGTCAGTTGATGGTTTCATCCAATAGTGACATGAAGGCTCGCTAAGAAGACAACTCGTAACCGGTGTACGGAAAGTTCCTTTTAGTGTTAGATTATCATGTTACTTGGAGATTTTTGTTTGAAAATATATTTGTGGCCATATTTGTCGTATTTGGCAAACCTAAAGGGTCTTTGTTCTTCATCCTACCATAAGCCAGCATTCTTTCCGATAATAACTCTGCCCCCAGGTGTAACTCTTGGAACGACTATTTCAACGTTTCAACCAACTCCACCAACTCGTCCAACTACTATAACTTTAAATCCAACTTTTCCTACATTTCCCACAGTTATAACAACTTTGACACCATCCACACCACCAACTACCATTACACCATCGCCCGTCACCTGTCCAGTTTTTCCAGTGATTTGCCTTCCGGGAGGAATACCACCTAATCCTAATTGTCCGTGTATAGATCCAAGAAATAATAATTCGGTAAAGCGCCAAACTGGGCCAATTGGCTCGGAAATTATGATATTCTCATCCCTAAATAATCGTCGAAGGAGAAGAAGAAGTGTTTTCAAAAACTAATATTGTTAAAAGAAAAAAAATCGCTTTTTAGATGTTTAAAACGAAAACAAAATGTGTGTTTTAGTTATGATGTTAGTTCCTTTCACTCTTGTAATCGGTGCAGAGAGTAAAAGTAAGTTTAGAAGAACAAAAACCACCTTAAGTCTAATTTAAACAAGCACAATTAATCTAAGAAATAAAATAAAATGCACGAATTTATCGTAGGAACTTAGTATCATGGTAAAAGTATGAAAACAGGCTAAATGTCTTGTAGATTTATGGTAATGAATCGTGATGTAATAATATTGTTGACGAGTTCTTGTTATTTAATTTGATAATCAATTGGACCGCTTGAGAGCAAAAAACTGTAAAATAATTTATATTACAATTCAAGCCATTAACCCAAATATTGGGCAATTTTCTCAAAAAATGTTAAAAAACCTTTTCAGTTTCGGGAATTTTTTGTTGGCTTAAAATATGAACCGCAGCTTTATTTGAATTGCTTTTGAAATTATTTCATTTAATCATTAGTAATTTTCGAAAAAAAAAAAATAAAAAAAAAATTGTACAGCAACTATTCACATTGTGCATAAACTTAAACAAAAATTGATTTTTTTTTTCAAAAATTCAAAAAACATTTTTTTTTCTCAAGTTTTGAAATGCAATGTTTTTTAAACCTCTTAGAAGCTACTCAATAAAAATATTTCATTAAAATCCGTTATGTTGATTATAAGAAATATGAGAAATATCTTAATTTTAAAATTCGTTTTATTAAATTATAGATCGTAAAAATTAATCAGGTGAAATTTTTTTTTTATAAAAAATTAAGGTGCCGTTTTCGAGAAAAATAAAATTTTTGTAAACCATTTTTTAACATACGAGTATGTGTGGGTACCGTTTTTTTTTAGGTGAAATAAAAAAAAAATTCTTACATCTCGTAAAATGTATTAAGAAACTTTTAAATATTAAGTTAAGAAAAAATGGAGAATGGGGCTTTCGAAATACTAAATTTTGATGAAAAAAATGTTGAATTTTTTCTTTAAAATAAAAAAAAAAAGTTTTGCTAAATTTAAATGTACAATACTATTTAAATTTTTGGTGAGCTTTATAGCATAAAAAAACAAAGTGATCAAAATTGAAATTTTTTTCAACCAGTACCTAGATTTAACTAACTGAAATTTTAAAAATTTTTCTTAACAAAACCTGTGGAAGAGTTTTTGAGATAAAAAAATATTTATAAAATTTCGAAAAAAAAAATTGTATGGCAGGTACTGTTATTTTTGGTCTTAAAAAAAAGAAAAAAACGTGTGGGAGCGGGGAAATTCAAAATGATATCTACCAAGCTTAAAGCAAATCAGCCGAGCCGTTTAGGCTGTAATCCAATTGCGAGACCCACTTTCTTCATCTTCGCTATCATCGTAATGTCAACTTTGATCAAAATCTCGTGATAGATTTTTTTAAAAATGCATAACTTTCCTTATAAGTACCCATAAGTCGCAAGTGATAAATATATACATTTTATAGATACAATAAAATTTAATACAATAAAGTTTAAAGGTATTATTATTGTGTGCAAAAACTTCAAGAATATATATTTTGGATTTGAAAAAAAATATTATTTTTTTCGGAAAGCTCAATATGTACCTACACACTTCAAAAACCCACATATTTAGCGAAAATAATAGTTATTTTAAAATTACAAAAGACAATTCAACAGTTAATGGTACATATATTTATATATATTAAGAATTAAAAGTAAAGGTTTTTAATCTAAGACTCGCCAGCAATGCGTCTGACGTCCGAGTTCCACAACGATCTTAATACTAATGCTCTCATATACGCTTATTGTATTAGGAGGAATTTACTTCTCCTTCTTACGCTGCGCTGTATATTCATCCTTTTTCCTCAATGATCATCGTTACACATACTCGATTTTCTCAAAACATGACACCATATAGTTTTTTAACAATATCTGTAAGATTTAAAGAAAATATATTCGAATATTTAAAAAACGATACCTACTATGCAGATGTACTAAAATCGTTATGGGTAATGTTAATTTTCTCGAAAACGTTTTCAAGAATTTAATTAAAATTTTTCGGATTTGTTGAATGTGTACGGTCTACCATCTGATTTAATAAAAAATTGACGATAAACATTATCAAAAAAAACCTATTTTTTAAATAAATAATTTTTGAATTAAACATTATCGGTAATACCCAATTAAATTAAATTATATTCAAAAACTCATAGAAAGTTTAATTAACAAAATTTGCAAGAAAACTTCAATAAAAATTTTTGAACTGATGACCGTAATTTGAAAATTTTCAATAAAACATGTCTTTCTTAGAAAACCATTTCAATAATTTATACATTGGTTTTATTAGATAAATTCGTAACTTAAAAAAAAATCATGAAAAAAATGTAAGACTATTACTATAATTTTTACCTTACTGAAGTTGAAATTTAGGGTTCTCTTTAAGAAATGCTTAAGACATGCAAATAAAGCTCTCCACTAAAATTCAGCTCTTTTGGAATTTTTTCCAAGTGAAAGACTAATTTTTCTGGGCTATAAGCTCTCTAATTATTATTGGTTGAGTTGTTAAAGCAATTTAAATTAAATGCAAGACTGTTTGGCCAGAACTTGTTCTTATGCTTAAGAGATTTAAAATTTTATAAATGTTCTATATTTTTTTTGGGTATTATATAGGTAAAAGCATATTATATAGGTAAAAGCTGTAAAGGAATTGTATTATACATTTTTTTTTAGAAATTTAGCGTATATGCCTAAATTTCAAAAAAATGTATAATTGTATAAATATTTTGACTACTGCTATTGAATAAATTGAAAAAAAAAATAATAAAACAAATATAAAAACAAAGAAAAGTTAATGGCTTTTAGAAGTCTGGCCTAAAAAAATAATACCAAGTGATTTCTTAACCAGTTATGAATTAACTCCAACCCAACAATTTAAAATTGGTGTAGCGATTTTTTCTATAAAATATGATTTTAGATTTAGAATTTTAATGTTATTTTTATGAAAAAAAAACTTTGGTATACCAATTTTAAGTTATTATTATTTGCAAAACAAAGATAAAATTTAAAAAAAATCATTGACCTAACATATCGACTTATCGACAAAAACAAAATTTGAGTTTTGTTCAGTCCAAAAATTATTTTTTTTGTTAAACTTCTTAGAAGTTTCCGTATACAAACTTTAATAAAATCCATTATTCCGGTACTGAGAAAGCCTGAATTAACAAATGATTCTATGGTAGATACAAGTAGTAATGTCTTAATAAAAAATTATCTTTTATTATTTTTTAGAATGATAGATCATTAGGAATGATAGATTATTAGAATGATAGATCGTACAAAGTTAACAACACAAATAAAATTTTTAGCTAGTCCAGCCTTCGAGAAAATTTGATTTCCAAAAACGATTTTCTAACATTTGTACGGATGGTATCGTTCATTTTTACTTAATGCCATTTGTTATGCCAAGTTGGGCATATACATTATACATACATTTCTCCAAGAAATCGAACACGAAATTTTGTTTAGACTTAGCATAAATATAAAATAGGCAAGATGAAAAAAAAAAATGAGTCTCGCAATTCTATCTATCTTTATGTGTGCCTCTTCAAATACAGCTTAAACGGATCGTTCGATTAACTTCAAACTTAGCAGATATTTTTTTTTAATCCCCCCCCCCCCCGACACTTTTTCTTTCTTTTAAAACTGAAAATAGTGATATCTGCCACATACATTTTTTTCGCAATCTTAAAAAATATTTTTTTTCTTAAAAACTCTTCGACAGATCCTTAAAAAAATTAAAAAAAATTTCGCTTAGTAAAAGCTAGATATTAGTTGGAAAAAAATTCCCAAAAATGGCTATTAATGGCACCTTTCATATAACCATCTTATTGTTTTCGATTTTCTCAAAAACTGTATGCAGCTGATTTCAATTAATGGATTTTATGCTCAAGTTCCTAAAAAGTTTGAATAGAATTAGTTTTGAAATTTTCAAACAATTTTTTTTTAAATCCATTTTTTTGGAAACCCAATATTTCGAAAACCACACGCTAGTTTTTTTTTGGAAGTTTGACTATTGACAGTTCTTTATTACTACATATATTCAAAAATCTTATTTAACTAAACAGAAACATACAAATGTTGAAAATCAATATTTGAAAATCACATTTTGTACCTGATATTTTGATTAAATTTTTATTCTTTCTATTAGTTTTTACGATCTATAACTCAATTAAAATAAAATGCACGACTGGGTCGCACGAACTTGTTCCTATGTAATAGACTAGGAATTTTAAATACGAATGTTATTTAGGAAAACTGTTCATATGGATAAAATGATTTTTTTAAATTCTTTTAGTAGTAAGAGATAAAAACAGAATGCTATCCAAATATGAATTTATGCAAGAACAAAAATTATAAGTCGTTGTAGTGGTTTCTTAAAAAAAGCTTTTATACACAAACTTTTTAAAAGCTTTTTAAGAAAAAATTTTGGTACGCCAATTTAAAGTTTTTATTATTGTTCAAATAGAAATTAAATTTACAAAAAAAATATTGAGCCGTTTCTGAGATATCGAATTTTCAAAATTCTAGGCACCGTTTTCGAGAAAAATACGATTTTTGAAAACCATTTTTTTAATTTTTTAGCATTTGTATGGTAGGTACCTTAATTTTTAGGTAAAATAAATTGTTTTTCTTACATCTTGTAGACCATATTGAGAAACTTTTATTTATCAGGTTTAAAAAAAATCTAGCATGGGGTTTCCGAAATATTGAGTTTTGAAAAAAAAATTTTAAGCTTTTTTGAAAATCCAAAACTTTTTTGTTTGAAAATTTGAGTACACAATTCTATTTATGTTTTTGAGGAGCTTTAGCAAAAAAAAATTATCAAAATCGGTTGTACCATTTTTGAGAAAATCAAAAACAAGTAAAATGGTTCCATGGGGGGTACCCTCAATAACCATTTTCCGGAAAAAATTTTTCAACCAATTCCTAGCTTTAATTAAATGAAATTTTTTTGTTTTTTTATTTTTAAAATCTGTCGAACAGTTTTTGAGAAAAAAATATGTTTATAAAATTTCGAAAAAAAATCGTATGGCAGGTACCGTTATTTTTGGTCTTAAAAAATCAAATCAAAAACTATCCGGGGGGAAAAAATTAAAACCCATATCTACCAAGTTTGAAGAAAATCGGCCCAGCCGTTTAGCTGCAATCGAACGGACAGACAGGCAGACAGACAGAATTGCTAGACCCACTTTTTTGGTCTTCGCTATCATCGTAATGTCAACTTTGATCAAAATCTCGAATTCGATTTTTTTTCCGAATGCATAACTTGCCTTATAGTACCTATAAGTCGCAAGTAAAAATTTTAAAATAAGGTATTAGTGAATGTACGAGTACCTACCATAGAACCATTTTTTCTATTTTTGAATATCTCATTATCGGCTTTTATTAAAATTGAAATTTTAATGAAATTTTTTAAAGAGAAGCTTCAAGAAAGTTTGAAAAACTTTGCATTTCAAAACTTAAAAAAAAAACAATATTTTTTGAATTCTTGAAAAAAATATTCAATTTTTATTCGTAGTAATAAAAATTTAAGGTTGGAGCTATAGATTTTATTCTTGTATAAACTAATATTTGATTGAAAAATCACATGACATCCTGTTCTTAGCTCCAACTACTAAAGAAGTTGTTTTAGTAAATTAAAAAAAATGAATTTTAGGGTTAGGAACATTTTTTTATTGTTACATTTATTTTTAAAACTTTAAGTCCTTACATAAGAGGAAGTTCGTGCGATCCAGTCATTTTTTGGAGTCGTGCTAGCTTCTTATGACTTTTCGACTTTTATAAATGTCAAAAAGGTCTGTTTACTTTGTTTTTTGAACGAACTAACGTTGTGTTAGGTTCAGAAGTAATATATTGAAAAATAACCTTAGTACGATACCAGCATATAAAACTTATAGTACTATCAAGAAGACAAACGAATATGGCGACATCTTAAGCATAAAGACAGTACTTGCTAGATTTGTCTCTGCTAAATTTATTAATTAAATATTCTATTTGTTTTGCATCATATTCTACTTTCCACTGTAAAATCGTGCGCTAATTTCACCACCGGGATAGCGTTCGCAATACAAAATCACGCTCCATGATAATACTCTATAGGTTATATATACAAAGATACTAGTTACAAAATGTTTAAAATTAACGAAAGGCTAGTATTTCGTAGTATTTCTGCATTTTTAAAGATAGTAGGTATTAGAAAAAAATTGTGTGTTGTCAAATTTCAAAAAATCGAGTATAAAGTTTTTGAGTTTTCGTTTTTGCATATTTATTTATTTTATTTTTTAAATCAAAAAAAAAATTTGAAAGCAATAATTTCTTTAACATAATTTGAACATAATTTTATACCCTTATTGAAAAAATCAAAAACTAAAAATGATTCCATGGGAGATACATTTTTCTGAAATTTCGTTTCAATTATAAGCTAGCTTTTACTCAACAAAATTTTTGTATTTTTGTTTATAAAAATCTGTGGACAGTTTTTGAGGAAAAAATACTTTTTTAAGTTTCCAAATATCTTTCTTTTTGGTTTAAAAAAAGTGTCAGAAGAATTTCTAAAAAAACGATAGTTATAAAGTTTAAAGAAAATTGACCCATATTTTTAGGCTGTAGTCCAAAACACGGGCAGAATTACGGGACTCACAGTTGTTTGACATCCTTATCATCTTAATATATAGTTTGATAAAAATCTCCAGTTGTATTTTTTGACCATGTATCCTACATTATGTACAAAAAAGTATGGGTATCTCAGCTTTTTTGTATCCCCAATATAATATTTTAGTTCCAAGGAACTAGTCTTTGTGTCTTTGTGTTGGTTAACATAGTTTCGATTTAGACTTGGATCAAAAGATTAGGTAGCAAAGAATTAACTATGTATATCAAGGTTTTTTGTAATACAAACTGAAATAAATCAACCAAGTAAAAGACTTAGCACTATTATTAGACTTGTTGAATTTATCGATTCAAAATAGCTTTTTTGGCCTTTAGCCCACCAAAATTGGCATTTCTTCTCGGCGATCTCACATGGACTCATCCGTTGACTGTGAAGTTTGGATAAAAGTTCACATTGGATATGTCAAAAAATCTACGTAAGATGAACTGAATTTAACAAAAATTGCGTATTGATAAGACCATCACAATCAACTGATGAGTCCATGTGAGATCGCCGGGACGAAACGCCATTTTTTGTGGACTAAAAAATCTATGTATTTCGAAGCAAAGAATTAACTCCCAAACTTATGAACTAAATTTGGTGAAATTAGTGCATTGAATCTAGTAGAAGTTAACTTCTTTGGTAATTAATTTGTAGGCCCTAATTTTAAAACGAATCCTTCCATTCATAGAGCCACGATTTACATACCAAAGACTTTTTTTTATCTTTTCAAACCTCCAATTTTATTTTTACCGAAATACATCGCATAGCAAGTAAAAATTGAATTTTTCAAATTAGCCTTAACCTGTGAATTTAATAAAAGTACAAGTTAAAGAAGAACGAATGTTTTTGTACCGAGCTGGATTTATTGTATTATATTTTTACTCCTACCGCATATCAAGTCCGGAAAATGTTTTTTGTTTTTGTTTGTTTTTAGGTCAAAATTGTATGGACTCCATGGAAACGCCTGGAACTTGTATTCCCATAGCTGGATGTCCTTTTCTTCTTGAAGAATTCTACGAAAAAGTTCGTAGATTTCCCGATGGCATTGATTTTCAATCCTTCATAAGCCAGAGTCTATGTGGTTTTGATGGTTTTCGTTTTTTGGTAACAAATTTTGTATTTTATTTAAGATTATAATAAAATAAATCCTTCCATAGATTTGCTGTACAATAAGATCAAATGGCAACCCTCAACAACAGGTTTCACAAGCAAATCCGTCGTCTAATTTATTTCACTTTTCTTCTCTGGGCAATCAAATTGAAACTCCAGCAAATCCTGGCCCGATTTCAAGTTCTATGATGCCACCTTCGCCAAACCCATCACAAGTGACAACACAAAATACGGCTCCCTTGATCATTGCACCAGTTCCTTCACAACAAGATCTAATCGTGATAGATCCTGTTCCTGGTGATTCATCATCA
The DNA here is from genome assembly GCA_911387755.1 of Chrysotoxum bicinctum. Taxonomy (NCBI): domain Eukaryota; kingdom Metazoa; phylum Arthropoda; class Insecta; order Diptera; family Syrphidae; genus Chrysotoxum; species Chrysotoxum bicinctum. Next base: position 180,373,156 of record OU426989.1, on the reverse strand, counting down.
CCTCTAAGCCCTCGGCCACCTTCTCCTCCGATGAAATCAATTGACCCTAAAATAATGGGATGTGGGATAACAAATGTTTTCACCAATCGAGTGGTCGGGGGAATAGAGGCTAGAAAGGGTAGGTAGAGCAAGAAGCAATCACGACTCAAGACACGAATCATTTATGATTTATTTTAGGAGCATATCCATGGATCGCTGCACTGGGATACAATGAACCTACACAGCCAACTGTCCTGAAGTTTCTTTGCTCTGGAAGTCTCGTGTCGAGAACCTACGTTATAACTGCTGCACATTGCCTGAATCCGTCACTGTCCATAGTCCGACTTGGTGCACATGACCTATCCAAAAGGGAAGCCAGTGCTCTCGACGTGAAAATCAAACGCCAAATAGTCCACGAGAAGTTCGACCTCAAAACGATCTCAAATGATGTAGCCTTACTCGAATTAAGCGATCCAGTGTCATTTACAGGTCTGAAGCTTGATTGCCAATCTTTTTTCAATTGAATGATTGACTATATTTTAAAACAGAATTCATTAGCCCCATTTGCCTGCCGGAGGACATCAAATTCATGCAACAAGATTTCGTTGGAAACAATCCGTTCATAGCCGGATGGGGTACAGTTCAGTTTCAAGGTGCGACATCGAACGTTTTGCGTGATGCACAAGTTCCGATAATTCAAACGACGACTTGTTTGGCCAACTACTCGACAATGTTCAAGGCTGTCGAAGAGCCAGAAACGGTAAGACATTGTTATTACGTCCTTGAACTGATTTCTTGTAAACTTTTGCTTTCTTTTGAAATGCAGCTGATTTGTGCAGGGAGTGATATAACCGATGCTTGCCAGGGAGATTCCGGAGGACCACTCATGATGCCGCAAGTATGTGACTCATGTTGCCAAGCTTAATTTTTTTTATTGATGATTGTTTTTGGTTTTCTTATATTTCTTGTAAAAAAAAAAATAAGTTGGAGGACAGAATCTTTCGCTATTACATTATTGGCCTCGTTTCGTATGGATACGAATGTGCTCAAGCAGGTTTTCCGGGAGTTTACACTCGTGTTGCTGTTTATATGCCATGGATTAAAAGTAACATGATATAAATTATGCAAATGATGCAAAATATTAATTTATAGATTTTAATAATAAAGAAAACTCTTTTCCATCTCAATGTAACTTCCGTTTGATTTCTAGATCACATTTTTTATTGTTGCAATTTAGATCAATTAACATTATTAGTAAGAATAGTTCGACAATTAAATTTGCATAGAATTTAATAATGAAATTTAATTAATTGAAATCTAGTTTTGATTGAATGTTTGAATAAAACTTGAAAAAATATAAATTATTTTTAAAATTGCCTAAGAATATGTTCTGTTCTACAAACATTTGACTTAGAGTAAACATATAATAAAAAAGTCCCAAGGTTTCAAATCAAAGCACCCTCAATACTCAAGAGGCCTTTCCTTTTTTTTTATAGAGTCTAGATACCATATAGAGCTTTAAGAAGTGAGTAATGGTTCAAACAATTTTTGTTTCGGAATGAGTTAATAAGAAACTATAACAAACGAAAACCTTAATCGTAGGTACTGTGAATGAAAATGAATATTAAGAGGTATGTTCATGCTGTGACCCATGCCTCGCGCTCGCTCCTACAGCTACCCTACGTGCTTGTTTGGCAAGGGGTTGGAATTGGAACGAACAAAAATGTCTGGATAACGAGGAAACATTATCTAATTATTACCCAAGTATTATATGGAGGGCTCACAGCTGTACCGAACCAAGTCATAAAAAAAAATTCAAAACTAACGCCAAAATCTCCGCAAAATTGACTTCTATTCAGGGCTGTAATGAACTAATTCAAAAATTGTTTTCTTTCTTAGTTAACGGTAAAAGAACCAAGTCAGTGGCTCTCACTTTCGATTTATTTCGAAGCATAAATGAACCAAGTCAGTTTTATTCAGTTTTCGTCAATTTTATCCTCGAACAGACGTGGGGGGGTATGGTTTGTTTCGCCTTTTTCATCTCGTTCTGCATGCTGCCCCCTGCAACCCCCCTATACTATACTTACTTACTTAGGTCCTCAGATCTTTTATGTCGTCCGCATAGTCAAGATGTTTCAGGTGAGACGTCAGAGTCTATCGAATCCCTCCGTTTCCCATCAAGGCCGCTCGCACGACATCAATTATCACCAACAGAAACAATATTGGTGACAGAATGCAGCCCTGCCTGACTCCACTTTGGACTTCAAACTCTTCTGACAGCCTCCCTTTGTGCAAAACGTGACATTTGGATCCATTATAAATTGCCTTAATAATAGCTATTAATTTATCCGGGATACACCTCCTGCGTAAAGCAAGCCAAATAAATCTCTATTGACGCTATCGAAAGCCTTCTCAAAGTCAATGAATAGCAGGTGAAGTGGTGATCAATATTCAACGCACTGCACAATTATGATCCTTAAAGTATTGATATGATCAATGCATGAGGATCCAACTTGTTCGGCATTGAGTGTGTCCTCTAGATGTTTCCTGATGCGTTCCAGTACTATTTTCGCTAATATTTTGGAAACGGCACGCAGGACGCAAATCCCCATTCAGTTTTCGGAGTTGGCTGTATGCATTTTAGAGAATCTGGATTTAAAGAAACTTTGAACCATCTATTTATCCAATGTCAACAGCTGTTTTCTAAATATACATACATATATGTGGCCAATTTAGCACTTCATTTCACAATTTTGAAAAAAATTGGTCTAAGCTTTTTTTTTATTTAAATTTATGCGAAAAATTCGAAAGAAACCGTTAGCGAGATAACCTTCACCGTTGATGGACATCATTTTTCATGGCTCAAAATCAGGTGGATTCGATTCGATCGCAATTCACCTTTTTCTTTCAAATTTAAGGAAACACTCAATAAAGAAGTGGAGTTTGATGAAGATTATTTAGGAAAGGCAAAGAAAGGGAGGAACCTACATTCCCTTTAAAATTTGGAACAAAATAGCTTCTATCGAACTCGTCGTAAAGTTACGTCAGATAAAAAAGGGATATGATGGATTTACTTTAATTAATTCCATCCATGTACCATAGTTTTGATAAGAACCTACCCATTAAAGAAGAATTAACAAGAAGCCAACACCAGGACCAGCCCCAAAGTGATGAAGACGATGAAAATGATGAAATTTTTTATGACTAAGAACTGAACCAAGGCACATTTTTTTAAATTTTTTTTTAAATATTGGGTACATTCTTCAATTCGTGTTTTTCATTTTTCGTCAAAAGAAAATTGGGTGAATAAACTTTCCAAATGTCTTTACTATGAGTTAAATATGTATTTCAGTAATTAATGGCAGTTTATTTACCTAACCTCTTAATATCTTCGTATTTACTTTTTCAGACTTGGTTCGGTTCAGTTGTCAGCCCTCCATATATAAAAATCAGCTTCTGTACTATAACGTTAGTAGAATTATAATTTCATGAACTTTAAGGTTGTCTGGCAAGGGGTTGCCACGACGACGTTAAGTGTCTGTCAATGAATAAAGTGATTTTTAATAACATTCTGAAGGTAATACCAAAAAATCCCAATTTATTATTTGGTGAATTTAGATCGGCGGTCAGCCATCAGACGAATACACACCTTTAGTACCGTCTAACTGCCAAAGCCACGGTGACCCAAGCTTCATATTGGTCCATCGTTCTTACTTGTGTTGGGAGCATGCATGCTGACGAACTTTCAGCTTTAATAAAATAACGAAGATCTGCGGTTCATGGGCTCTTAGACTATTAGGTTTTCTTAAATTACAAATTATTGCTATAATTTAAAATCAAAACAAAAAATGCTTTTAATTAAATTATATTTTGAAGATGACGATTTAAATAGTAATTTAGGAGTTATAACCTTGGCAATATCAATTTAAAATCCACCATAAGCTTTTAAACTCTACCAATCGACAGATCTTTTTTTTGTTCTTAATTACTTTTTGAGCGTTTTGGAAATACAAAAATTAATAATTTTACGAGCATCCCATAAATCACTTCGAAATTAACATTTTTTTTTTATTATTTTTTTCAAGTTAGCAACAACTCCATTTCAACAAATCGAATAAAATTTTACGATTGAAATAATGACAAGAAAGTCGATGACAGAATGTCCCGTCAAGTAAGCACAAACACTTAAAAAAAAAGTATTAATTTTGTGTTAAAAAGAACAAGAATAATTTCTTCCTAAAAATGGCTGGTGAGGTACTAATCTGCAATTCTATGGGAAGGCTGTTCCACAGTCGAATAGCAGACACAAAAAAAGATCGCTCTGCAACGGTATATGTAAAACGTGGGATAATAATCAATCGCAAGCCTCTTTGTGACTGGGCGTATTTAAGTATTTTACCTAAATACTGAGGACACTTTTTACGTATTATGCTGTGAAGATAAATAGTGTTACAAATACTTAGGTACTTGTCCAATGTCAGTCCCCATACCAAAATATGTGTATTGGATACACTAACATATCTTGAAATGTCGTTGATGAAGCGCAGGCAGTCGTTAAAAGCCAAATTTAGTTTACGTTTGTATTCAAATCAAGAACTGGATAAACAGAGCAGTTAAAAGTAAAAAAGGGCAAGATAAGATTCTTTATCAAGAGTTTCTTCATATCACCAAAGAAACATTTTTAGCTGTATTAATGCTTGAAAAGCGCTTTCAGAGCTAATCTTAGAGCTCGTTTATTCAAAAACACGCTCTAGATCTACCTTTAGAGCAAACATGGAGCCCACTTCCAGCTAATTCATTGAGTTTGAGAGCACTTTTTAGCTCCTTAATAGTGGTTGTAAGTATGTTTTGTCAGCTGAAAGCTTTAATATACACTCTAAAACTGCCATAGAGCCGCATGCTTTTACGTGGACTTATAAACTTTATTTTCTATTAGTATTAGTAAATACAAATCATACTATTGAACATGAAGAGAAATTATTATTTGTATTGGTAAATCATCTTAGCATCAAAATGTAATTAAATAGAATAATGAGTAAGAGTAATAATTAAAAGCCATAATACGTTCAATGCGGGGTGATTTCTAAGTGCGACTTCATTTTTATCAGAAATGTTGACATTGTACTTCGAAATATTACAACGCCCTTCTAAAATAATTTGTTTTAAGTGGATAGTAATTTTTTTTATTTTTATTTTGAACTTGAGAAAAAAATATTTATTTGGCTCGTGCACTTTTTTGGATAAAGCTTCTGTGTTTTTCATGATTCTTTTCAAAATGCAGTCATCACATCACTGTAAATAGTTTTCTTTTTCTGTTTTATAAAAATTCTTAAATATTCGCCATTTTCTTAAACATCCATGAAGATATAGCTTGCAGCTCTTAAATAACACTTCAAAAAATTCTTTTGCTGTTAAAGAGCTATTTTAAAGAGTTAAGTATCAAAATGCTAATATGCTTTCCGACAGCTGATAAAAACATTATTATGGAGCATATTTATCGAGCAGAAAGCTTTTAAACGTAACGAAGCTAAAGATTGTTAAGAAACTCTATTACAGAGCTAGATTTTTATATTCGTTTACCAAGAGCTGCAATCTGTTTTGAAATAGAGCTAGAACCTTGCATTTAACTCTCTCAGAGCAATTTAAGAACATTTAAATAACATTTAGCTCCAACGATATTACTTGGGCAGGATCTAAAAAATGTGATGAACATCTTAGAAAACGAAGACCATTCGTCTTATAGAGTCAGAAACCGCGTCACAACAGCTTAATTTAAATCCTAGGTACTTAACTTTTTTGACATATTCAATTATTTGTCCATTTAAAACAATTTTCGGAAAATTAGATATATTAACTTGACTTCTTGAACAAACCATACCTAGCGTTTTCGATGGATTAAGTTTAAGTTTATTAAAATCAGCCCATCTTTGTATGCTGAGTAAATCTCCGTTAATTGCAATTGACAGAAATTATATAGTATAACATCATCTGCATACATGTGTACGAGTATGAAATAACTGGGAATGATCTCAGGAAGATAGATTTTTAAACAAAGAAAACAGAAGTGGTCCAAGAACAGATCCTTGAGGAGCACCGCAGTTAACCACATATGGACTAGAATTACCTTGCTCAGTTGAAATCGTTTGAAACCGATTTGTAAGATAGCTTCGCAAAAGTTTAAGAGCTGTTCTGGAAAAACTGAATTCGTTTCTTAGTTTAGAAATCAAAATCTGATGGTCAATATAATCAAGAGCTTTGGAGAAGTCTAAGAGAACCATAATACCTAACTGATTTCTGTCAAGAGCACTGGGAAATCTGATGTAACTTTTACAACAGCAGATTCACAACTGTGTTTGTGGCGAAAACCAGACTGCCACATCGATAATTTGCTACTGGTTTGAATATAGGGGAGAATTTGATCCGCAATCAGTCTTTCAAAAACAATTTTTTTTGTTTTACGACATACATATTTACGACAGTTATTAACACTGCCCGTTTTCTTTTTCGAGTTCATTTTACCTTATTTTAAGGGAGTGTAGTGCTAACTTGACTGCCAAGTTAGCATTACCAGGGGTTGTTTGTAAAAAAAAATGCGCGACAAAATGTTTGCAATGTTTGCTTTTACAACATATTAACGACAAATTCACGACAATTATTAACACTGACTACTAAGTTACCATTACCAGGGGTTGATTAAAAAAAAAAAAAGCGCGACAGTTTATTTCTTTTCACGATAAATTTACGACAAATTCACGACAATTAATCTAATTATTACATCTCTAAAATTTTTAAGTGGTAGTACTAACTTGACGGAGATGATGACAAATGATGTTCAAAATAACGATTTTTCCCTTCAAATTAGACGATTGATACGAACTGGTAATAGTTTACAAACTGTCAATATCATAAAATCAAATGGATTGATACATGTCAACTCCTAATTCATAGTTGATCTTCACTATAAGGGTGAAAATATTTATTAATTCGCAAGCGGGAGGTTTTAATCTTGTGAGATTTCAATGTAAATGGATGGAATTCAATAATTGCGAGTTAATAAGTCGGGATTTTGTCAGCACGAGATTTTACTTTACGGGATTTTCAAACCCAAATTTTAAAATCGTACACAATCAGAATTAATCACATCACAGTAAAATTGCTTTTTTACAACCAAACTTTTGTTGAGGCCATAGTTAAGTTGGTAATTAAATTTAAAAGTTTGCTTTAAAATATTAGTCATACTTAGAAGTGCGATTTAGTGCTCGTAAATTAAAGGGTTACATCTCTTTTGATAATTATTTCTTATGAATTTTATTTATAGAATCTCCCTACATATGTATATCATTTCCCATTTTAATTACAACTTTGAAGTACCTATAAAAAATAAAATCTTTAAATTGCAGAGTGAGCTGGGAGGACAGGTAATCGTATTTAATTGTCTAAATCTATTTATCTTGTGCTTGACAAGAATAATAAATTTGTTGCAAGGAGTGTAGCTATGTATATTGTATATGTACATGAGAAAAGTGGTTTAATATTAGCTACATGATGTTCTTCTATTAAACAAGTTCCGAGTTATGAAATGTTTATGCATAAATTAGATGAACATACATTGTCATGAGCTGAACATACTCGTACATTGTCATGAGCTATAATTGATGTTTCAAACAGGTGTGTTATATAGATTTACCTCACTTGTATGCGGTCAAACAGTCTGTCGTGCGTCTTCGTCACTAAATCAACCACTTAAAAAAATATAAAAAAAAAATGAATTCCAAATCCGTTTAGATATTCAAATTAAAATGTACACCAGCAACTAATTAAACGGTAGCCAATAATTGTGCAAACGATGGTAAACGTGATGCCATTGATTCTTTCGTGAATTGAATGATTTTATCGGAAGACATCAACTTAATTTTATGAGTGGACACACCTTTTGTGATGGACGAAATCACGAGCCTTGATGATGATTTGATAGCTTCGATGATGAATTGTATCGAATTAATATTCATCAGTGTTCGATCTGATTTGAAGACAAGAATTTGTCATCGACACGTCATACTTAGACGAGATTGACAATTTATTGATAGGTAATGATTTATGTAGTAATAATAGTCATTCAAATACACATTTTAAAGTACTTGTGGCAGGAAACTACAAGGTCTCTGGTCGATATAACTGATTGCCTAATTTTCATTTGGACCTTTTTAGGAAGACAAAAGCTAGGTCGAACCAAATTGATCTTTCAAATGCTTGAAATTAAATTTTACTGAGAAAATATTTGACATACATACATACGTGTAAGACATTCGACAGGGAGTAAGGTGGATCAACACAGTCGAGATGAAATTTTTCTCCACAGTGACGACACGGCGTCCAAACCGGGCTTTGTTGTTGAAAATCTCAAATATGATTTCATCGCTGAAGCAGACCTATTACAAACATAAAATATATGTACTACATTTAATCAATATTATCGATTATTTCAGCGTTATCTGAACTTGGAGTTAAAATTGGCAGTATATCTATAAATTGTTACCCCAGGGACTGTCTGTGCCAGTGTCATCGAAATCGGATCTCTTGGCTGATGCTGCCATTTGAACGGTATCATATTCCACAAAATATTAATCTATTCTTCGATATCTCAAACATAACTTGTTTCTAATTTTAATATTTACCCATCACTATTACAAGTAAAATTAATAGAAATTATATGTCCCATGAAATCGCTATCTATCTATCGTATGGTTTTGCATTACGTAAGTATTTAAAAACATTATAGGTGTCTAATATTAGATTGTAATAAAGTGCACTACAACCTAAAAATATAAAGCGAAGAGAAATAGCTGAGTCCTCATCTAGCACCAAAATAAAAAAATTAATGTGCGACGTGCGCCTCATGTTAAGGTACACATTCGCAGCTAACACCTTTAGCAAAAAAATATAATCTAAATTCATAAAACGCTTGAAGCATCACATCAATTGAAGTAGTATTTAAACATTTTAAAGATTAGACGAAGGCTGGCTTTAGTGCAATCGCAAGTATTGCTCTGGAGTTTGACGTAGAAGGTAAGAATTGATGTAGAAGATTCCAATCGGTGAGAACACTTCGCGTATTTCTCCTTCGTATTCCCAAAATTTATATCTTAAACTTTATTATTAACAATAGAATGTAATATAGTTCTGTCACTGTCAAAACATAAACATCCCTATTTATAAACGACGAAAACAGCGAAGAATCTCTTATCCACGGAATAACTAGTAATTCTTATTAATAAACGTTTAAAAGTAGTAGCGAGGAGATAACTTCAACACAGAAAGTTCTGCTTGGAATGATCGGATAACTTTTTAACACTATCATGCTTACATTTGAAACAAATTTACATTTACAACCACAAACATAAATTTCTTAAATCATACAATAAACCACAATTTTATGAAATGATGAAGACTGAATAAACATCATACAGCAAAAATATGTTTATTAATAAATATACGAAATGGATTAATTACCTATCCGCGTGCCAGCTAAAACGGATAATTATTCCTTTACTAATAGTACTGATAATATAAGTGTATGAATAATGTTTACTAATCGAAGTTGAAGACATCACACATCAATTAAAACTTTATTATTAATTAAAGTAATTGTTATATAGATATCAATTAAAATTGATGTATGCAATAACCTAATCCGTATATTGATGTTCTAAGTACATATGTATTTATGTAGAAGATGATAATAAAAAATTACTAGCATCTGTACTTGTTTTCATGGGGAGAGGGTCAAAATGCTGTATTTCAAAATACTATATGTACAAAACACTGTATGATCAAAATACTGTGTCTTATAATACTGTATCTCAAAATTTTTCATCTCAAAATGCTGTATGAGCATGAACACCAGACAGATCATTTAATTTAGTGCAATTATTTATGCAATTGTTGATTATAATCAAAACAATTGTAAAAATATGCCGATGAGGATCAACCTTGATAACTCTTTAACATATCTTATTGATTTTATGTTGGTTATTTTCCAGATTTTTTTTATGCTAAGGAAACTTTGCATACACCCAAACTCGCACCTACCCCAAATCCTATAGTGTGCCCAAGGCCCCAAGCAGGGGGTTGCATACCTCACAGTTTATACGTCGTAATAAGAAAAGGGCTTATAAAAAACGGGATTTTTAAAAAGTGCGCACTTCTTTACATTATATTAAAACTATTTTTATTTTTCAGCCTATTTACAACATTTTGAAATACAGAATTTTGACCAACCAGAATTTTGAAATACAGAATTTTGACTTACAGTATTTTGATCATACAGTATTTTGAACATACCGTATTTTGAAATACAGTATTTTGAGATACAGTATATTTTAAATACAGTATTATGACCCATACAGTATTTTGACCCCAACCCATTTTCATGTGCGAGTAAGTGAATTTTATATCTAAGCCACTTCATCTTCATCTATATTTTACTATTAGTACATACAGTGCGACTTCCAAAAGAACATGGAAATTGTAAGTTTTCGGGACCTTAGTAAGTCATATGTGGGATATTCGAACTCGAACAAAAGTATGCCATCTTGAATCATTAATTGTCCATAAAAGCTCAGTTTGTTTTAATAATTGGCCAATTATAGGTGATTTTTAATAAATTGTAAAATTTTCGAAAAAAAAAAACAAATAATATAAAAATATAAAAATTTGGTCAGTCATAGTCGATTTTCATGATTTTATCAATTTTTTTTTTTGTATCCAAGTTCCTGAATAGAGGATATTCCTAACTCAATTGTAGGATATTCAAACATTTTTTATGAAAAGTCAGTAATTGTTCACAGAAAGTTAGTTGTTTCTTAATAAGTAGGCTTCGGATTCTCATGCACTTAAAATCTCAAAATATGCACTTAAAATATGCGCTTAAAAATGCAAAAAAAGCATTTAAAATATGCAATTAAAACCAATTCAACTTAATTTCTATTCAATATAAAAACACATTTTCTTCATCTTTTAAAATAAGTTAAAAATAAGACTCAAAAACTGAGCATGAGTGCATCAGTTAACATTTTTCAGTTTATATGTAGTGGTTTATGTGTAGTCGCAACCGAAAACAGTTGGCTGTTGTACATGAAACGTGTTAAGCTTTATGCGCGAAACAGATTAAACCAGCAACAGCAAACAGCATGCTGGCCCGCAAATACTTTTCAAACACATTAAACCAGCATCGTGTTGTAATTTTTTGACATTATACGTCTTATTGTTGTTGCATTTTGTGTTATTGTAACCAGCAACGCAAATTTTGGATTTTGACCAAACGACGCTGTTGACGTTGCTGGTGCTGGTCTATTTTGTGTTGAATAATTGAAATACTTGGTTCTACTCGTAAAACAATGCCTTCCGCAGTTGCTGGTGACGTTGCTGGTTCAATCTGTTTCGCGCTTTAAGCTTTACCACATTATACCCACACACTTTCATTTTTGATAGATGATCGTTTAAATTTCGATCTCACTTATATACATACTCGTAGTTTCAAACACACAGACTTAATTTTTTTTATTTCTATGTTTTACCGGCACAATCTAGTCAAGTTCATAAAATGCACCTTTGTTTATATAATGATTTATATTGTGGTGTTTGAATATGGTTCAAGATTGTGAAATGAATAAAAGAAATAGATAATAGTCTTAAGGTTCGTTTGCACTGACATAAAATTTATATTTTTTTTACTGTCTGGTTTAGTTTTTGAACAATATATGTAGGTAGGTTCTCTAAAAATATAAATTTATTATACAAAATATGCAAAATTATGCAAAATATGCATTTATAGTAAAATATGCACACAAACTGCAAAATATGCATTTATAGTAAAATATGCAAAAATATGCACTAACGGTTAAATGTCATTTTAAAGGAAATTTCTTGATTCGTATACGCCTTGCTTCCAAGGTGTTCCTAAAAAAATATGCATTTGCATGGAAATCCGAACCCTATTAATAAGTAGAAATGAATCTGTTATGGCTGAAAAACAAATTTTATTTCAGGTACCATACTAACTTTTTGAATATACCAAAAATGATAGCTTACATTCTCAAATGGTTATCCTTAAAAGAAGTTCAAACATTCATAAAAAATCACCTATGGAACTAACTAACTGCAATCTTATGAACCAAAACTAGCCTTTTGGATAGCATCTTGCTCATATCTACACGAAGGGGGATGGTTTCTGAAGACCTTTTTAAGTATTATATATAAGTACGACTTTAAGATAAAAAGAGAGGCTGGGTGCGACCCACACTGATAACTTCCCATTTGTGGTCTTGAAAACTTTATATTTAGATAAAAACATATTGTAACGTTTTCTTCAATTTTACCATAGCTATTAATGGAATTTGAATATGTGGGACTTGGGTACAACTGAACAACCTTATTCATATAATATACGTATGTACAGTACATACATTCTTCTAAAAACTAAGTTGATAATAAAATTATAAAATTATGTATTATATTATACTCGTAGAAATTACTTTATTATTTCGGTTCCAAACATTTTAATTGAAAAAAATTTAAAAACGAAATATTCAAATATAAAAGATATGGTTTTAGTAGATTTTTTTTTACATTTTTGTTAAAACTGTCAATTCGATACTTGTCAAAATTTAACCATATGTTAATAATTGTATTATGTCGATACCTTCCCGTAAGAATGTACTAAGCGACACTTTTTTCGAAAATGACTTTTTGATGAGGAAATATACTATATGTTAAGGGCCACGTTTTGGCCTGGGTTTCGCCAACCTATTATGCATGAAAAGGAAACTAGAGTATAAATAAAAAATTTTATCAACTGCCATGTTTTCTCATTAAAATAATGTTGCCCCCTGAAATTTGTATTCATCATCATCATCGGCTCGACAACCGGGTTCCGGTCCTGGCCTCTTTCAACAAGTCTCTCCACCTATCCCGGTCTCTAGCCGACGCCATCCAGTTGCGCACCCCAAGGCTTCGGGCGTCCTGGTCTACGCCATCTCTCCAGCGCAAGCATGGTCTACCACGCTGTCGTCTACCATAGAATGTACCACAAAGAACTTTCCGAGCAGGTTCCTCTTCGCTCATGCGAGCTAGGTGCCCTGCCCACCGGAGTCTACCGAGCTTAATTTTTGTCACGATATCTGCTTCAAGGTAGATTGCGTACAGTTCATGATTGTACCGTCTCCGGAATCGTCCTTCCTCACATACGGGGCCAACAATTCTCCTTAAGACTTTTCTCTCGAACGCAGCTAAGAGGTCGGAGTGCCTTTTGCTAAGCACCCAAGTCTCGGATCCATATGTGAGTACTGGCAGGACCATGGTCCTGTACAGCAGCAGTTTTGAAGTTATGGTGAGATTTCTGGATTTGAAGAGCTTTGTATTTTGTATTATCCGCCAAAAAAATTATGCTAAGCGACATTAATAAAGATCTCATTGTCGTGAGCAACAAAAAATTTTGTTAGATGTCACTTAGTTTAACCAAAATTGTCTCTTAGCACACTATGATTCAACTAGAACTTTCTTCGTTTTTTTCGTTTCCTGAACAATTTTAGAAATGCTGCTTAGTATACATTCTTACGGGAAGGTATCGATGTACAAAACAACATACTTTATAAGGCACTATCGGTGTTCATTCCCAAGAAATTCGACTTGAAATACAATTAAATTCACTAGAATTTTTAATAGTTTTTTATTTAAAAAAAAAACTATTAATTCAATATTTGTCAACATTATACCAATTGTACAAAACTATACTATGTATAAAATAAACTAAATTAGAAGTCAATGTCACTACTAGTTCTCGAGAAATTTGAGTCGAAGAACAATTTTTACCAATTTTCAATAGAATTTTATATAGTTTTTTATTTTTTTGTAAAAAAACTGTAAACCGATTTTTTTTTGAAATTTTCACCAGTTGTCAAACACATTATTTTTCGTAAAATAAAATTATTTTGAGTTTCAAATTGTTTTCCGTTCTCAGAATATCTGGGTTATGAAATTTTTTTTTCAGTTTTTTTTTTTATTTAAAAAAATAACGGTATGTTCATTTTTTTTCAAATTCATACCAAATCTGTATGACCTTATAATGAGTACATTAAATTTTATTTGAAGTGAATAGCATTATTTTTTCGTGAGATATTTGAATCTAACCAAAATTTTAACTTTTTTTTTAAACCGTTATAGTGAAAAAACTACGCACTAAATTTTAATAAACGCCCTTTCAGCCTCTTTCGAAGTTATTATCTATTAAACAAAATTTATCTGAAGCCGATATCTTTACTCGTTCTTGAGATATCGACGACGAAAAATGGTACAAGAACGTACGGACGTACGAACGTACGCACGTACGAACGTACGAACGTACGAACGTACGTACACACACACACACAGACATCTCTCTAAAAATGATTGATATAGCCTCAAGGGACCTTGAAGCGTCGAGAAATGTCAAAAATTCCAATTTGACAAATCGGACCGATTACAATAACTCCCTATGGGAAGTTAATAAATAAATGAATTTGGAACGCAACAGCATCTGGAGGTCAAAGAAAAATGAGATACTTTTGTTTTCTTAGCTATTTAATATTAACAAAAGGTTTAAAGGCTACAACTGAGAAAGAAATATGCCAGAACACTTAAAATCAGGATTAGTCAAAAATATCTACATTAAACCAATCAGATTGAAATATAACATTTCAAAAAAACATGTATAGAAAAATTTGCCTCTTATTGAAACAAGGTCTTTTGGAAGGCATTGGCATGGCTTTGATGAAAGCATCGCTTCCCATCGATCAGCGAAATCAAGCATCATTGCGCATGGTTAGTATTTGGATGGATGACCGTTCAAATACCAACCGTGTGCTGTTGACATGTATTTCTTCTGTTGTTCTTCCTCTCTGTCTGTCTCTTTCTGTTGTATTGTCTAAGCCGATGGCCTCAGTTGCCAGTGCTTTAAGTGTCTCTACTTCGTAGATTTATCTACGTAATGTAATGTAATATTTCCATTAATCTTGAAGAAATGTCGATTCGGTCGTGGACGATGGCTTCTCTTTTGACAGGTAGCAGTTTAATAAAGTTATTTCCCGATAAGCAGAACAAATCCTAAGATTTCGTATCTGCAGTCAACCGTACAAGGGAGTTTTAAGATTCTCTTAAGAATATAAGAGAAAATGCCGAACATGTTGAACAACCCACATCATTTCTTCGCTGAACTATAGCAATTATCTTTCTGCCCGTGTAATATCAGTTGTTTTGAACGGTTTCAAGTTTGAAATTCAACAATAAATGCTGATGTGCCCAAAGGCTCCGTATTGTCTCCAAGACTATTTCTTATTTTTATAAATGATCTCCTGTCTGAAACTGCTAATCTGCTGCGCTAATGACTGCATACTTAGTTTTTCATACTCCTTTCTTGACTCACCTCCCTCTCCTTTGAATGTACAGTTGCAACTTTTCTTTCCTGTCCTTACGCCCAAAACTATAGTATAACTCTCATGTTTGGCCGGGCGCATCCAAAATATTACTGCAGGTACTGCATAGAATCCAGAACACAGCTATACATCTAATACCTGAAAAATCGATTACGAAAACATTTGTTTGGTTGGAACACCGTTATTACTGTATTATCACTACTTCTTCAAATGTTGCTCTGTTGAAATAGCCAGTTACTTCCCTTCCCTTAAACAATGTTAGCATTGTACCCGATCTGCTAGAAATGCTCATCAGTATATCCTTTAATTTCAGACGTATGTATCATTAATAGAGATTCTTATTTAGCCCGCACAACACGAATGTGAAATTCCTTACCCAACTCTGTTTTTCATTCCCATTTTAATATTCAGACATTTAAGACAAATGTACATTGTTATCTCCTACTCAATTCCCCCTGTATTTCCTAAGCATCACTCACTCACACTGGGAAAATATTTTAAGGATAGTCAAAACCCCATGAGTGCGTATCAATTATAAAAAAATTTCAATTTAAAATAAGGGTTCAAATGATTTCATAAACCTAAACATAATGAACAAGCTTTAAGTCAGAAACAACATCTACTCAAGACTATTATAGAGTGTCTGTCGTTATTCTTGCAATATATTCTATAAAAAAAATCATACTGATAGACTCATTGTCAACGAAGACCACAGTTTCAAGATCAGGTTGTTCTGCAGTTAATTTAGTAATGGAAAAGCTGTGAAACCTGAGTACATTCTTTGATGCGAAAAAATATCATTGAGTGATCCTTTTACCGAGGTACTAAAATAACTTGAAATATATGTGGTAAGTCTTACTTTAAAGGTATATAAGTCACTTAGAATTTGGGAACCCCATCTCTCAACAGAATATTCTGGATGCAGCCCTTAAAGTGTGTGATGTTCTCGAATATCCCAAAAATTAGGTGCGAACGATATCTACGACCTTGAACAAGTATTTGAAAATTCAATAAAATTTAACTATGCCTAACCTTTTATGATAAATTAGTGACCTTTAAAATTGGTGATTTTTTTTTAACATCCCACAAAGGGGGTTTTTGGAGACTAGTTAATGGAAAAACTTCAGACGAGGGAGATATGAATAGTACCTAGACACAGTTGTATAATGCACGTATACTTTTCTTGGGATATTTAAATCGTTCTCTTATTTCGAAAAATGAAATTCAATAAAATGAACATTTTTTAATCAAACTTGTAAAGCTTTTTTTCAATGATGCAAAATTTGATTGTGAATATTGTCCATTAGATACTTATTATTGTTCAATTTTACTATATGAAAAACTTTTTTTAAATTTCACCAAAAACTTGACCAGCTTAACATCAATATTTTAAGAGTTTTCCAAAAACTATACATAACATTCAATTTCGGGTTTTTCTTCAAACTAATGCAGATCCAAATCAGAGAAGTTCCAGTGCTTCAAATAACCAAGAGTCTTCATTCCTTGAGTAAATTTGATCTTGTGAGTGTGTAGACCAAAATCTCAACGTAAAATTGGCAAAAATAAGGTCTGAGAGATTTTCAATTTCCTTGAATGACTCATTTATTTCCACCAGTGAATATTTTAGAGTTTTTGCACAAAAAATTCTTCAACACTATAGTAATATTTAGCACTTTCAAATATGGTAGATATTCTACCATGATGTAATATATCTACCATGAGCAATAAGTCTATAATAAGTTGTTAATTATTTTTACTGAGCAAGCCAATTATCGCTATTGAAATTATCATCTAAAAATACAAATATTCTTGTTCGAGGTATTTAATTCTATGATTTTCCCCCGGTAAATCACATTTCCCCTATTTCGCAGTGAAAGCTCTCCCAGCACAGATTTCAATTCTAAAATTTTCTCTCGATTTGTGTTATCAATTAAATTTACACACATCATGCGATAAGCCTTGGGAAACTAATGCTATAACATTTGTAATTCTACGCTGATAAAATAATTAGTAAATTTTATATTTCATACATTTTTATTGAAAACCCGTTTAGTTGAATTATTAAATGAGTCATGCGAACAATACACAACAGAAATATTAAATTTGTGTCTGAAAACTCACTCAACCGATGGCATTATTCCCAAAGGCGGATGCGACAAAAAACCGAGGAGACATTTAACAAAAAAAAATATGTTTAACTCCAATGCCTGTCTGCACGCAATTTGGGATTTTCCCTTAAACAAACAGAACGAGCCACAACTTGTAGACTTCCACGCAATAAATAACTCAAGAATATTTGTTTATAGGATGCTTCATGTTGATGTTGTAGGAAGACTCATTGATCGGAAAACAATTTGAGAATTAATAATGAGGTTCCTCTCTTAGTTCCTCTTAGTACTTTTGGTTCCTTATTTTTCTGATATGACGACGATGTACGATGTAACAATTTATTCAAAAGTTTTACATCCTACATAAGGCAACTGCCCTATGATTGAATTGTAGGCTTTGCGTAACACCTTATGATTTGCATTTGCTTATGAATAAAATGTAGAACCATAAATCATCGTAGGAATATATGTATGGCGCAACAAGTTTGTAGGCAATTAACTTAATTGCTCACCATTCGGAGATCCGCCTTTCTGGTGAATTTTTATTTTCTTCAAGACAACTCATTTCGGAGGAGATACACTAATAGTGCAGGCGTCAAATGCAGTTTACTTACCATTTAGACGAGACTAGACTAGAATCTTAAAAATCCTTCAAAAATCCGCTTCGATTTATGATTTCCAAAGAAGTACAAATGAATGGCTGTAATTTACAGTGGGATGGGATAGTTTAAAAGTTGACTTAAAGTCGAAAAATTCGAAAATAAGAAAAATTTTACTCTAAAAAACAAAATTAGGATGGGATTATATTTTTTTCCTGTCACTATTTCCTCAGGCAATAAGATTTCTCAAGCCTCTCCTTCCGGTTGTATGGAGGCTTTTATACGCGGTGATGATTTTATACAAAAAGGCGATTTTAATCTTTGTTTCTCTTTTGATGTCTTTTTTGGTTGCAAGGGATTTTTTAATCCAGCACTTTCGATTTTTAAATAAGTTTATCTTTTTTTAAGTGAAAAGGGGTTATCTCTCCGTGCACTTTACTCTTTTTAGTTTATTTAAGTTCACTGAAAAAAGGGAAAACCACAAGGAAAAAAGAACGACAACTTTTATTGCTTTACCAACCTAAGCTATTTCGCCTGTTGCATCGTTTGAAAGAAGTATTTATGTCAGTGAAAAGTGTTCATTTAGGGTCTTTCAATAAGAGTGGGTAGAAATGAAATATAACAAGCTGGATGTGAGGTATTAAGACAATTACATATTTTCATATTTGAAGGGCACATGTATGTAATATGGCATCCTTAAAATGCCCGCCTCGGCTTCTTACGGTAAAACGGATCCGAGTTTTCCAATTTTTAACTAATCTTTTGCATAGATCCGGAAGAATTTGAGTGATGGCCCGTGATATGTTCACCTTAAGGGCATCGGAAGATTGTGATAGTTTATTCGCATAGACATGCGACTTCAGAGAATTCCGAAAGAAAAAGTATAGCGTTGTCAAATCATTTGTTTTAGGTGGCCAATTCATGTCATCTCTAAGAGAAATAATCTTACCCTAAAGTCGAAACAAAGTAAAATTTGTCAATTTGAAGTGTACGACAGTCCGAGTTCTTGTGCACGGCGAGGAATCGACTGCCTCCGGTTCTGCTGTTCACTTTCACGGATGGCGGCTTTGTTCACGGCCGAATTTGCGTTTCTTTGAGAATGTTGGTTAATTGATTATCAAACCGCTCGTCTGAAATGCACCATACGAGTACGTCAAAGTCGTCTATGAAAATGGGCGCAACGTTTGCACTAATGAATTCTCATTTTGATAATAAAATTTTATCACTTGGATCTATTGTTTTATTGTGTTACTTGCTCTGATGATTTGGCATAAGTACCTGAATAACAAACAATGGATTTGGCAGATGTCACCAAAATAACATGCCGCCACAAGCCACAAAGAGGAGAGAATGATACCTCTGTAATTTTATCTTCTTTACCTGGCACCGAATATGCACTTCTTTCGCGTACGGACCTAAAAATTGCAATGTGAAATTGCACGTTTAAAACCCGTCTAAGCGACTGAATTATTTTCATTTGACATTACCACGTATTAGCGCTAATGACAGAAACAAATGTGCAGCATGTCTGCATACATCCATGCATACAGCGCTTTAGTCGGAAGACATTGACTTAAAGACAGATTGGGTGTTGTTAATCACTAAGATTGGCTTTTAACGAGTTGTCGCGCCATCAAATTTAATTTATTTATTATTAGTTAGTGTTTTATTTGTCGAGCGAAAAATGAAAAATATCCCTTTGTAAGTGAAAAAAAATAAATCAACGCCTGTTACAGTAAGATTTACCACAACAAAAACCATTCTTAACCTTGGTTCTTAAAACCTTCTTTCGACTATTTCGTTTAGTCATAACAATCAGCTGAATGGCCGATAGGCAATTTGAATTTTTTTGTAGAGAAAAAAAAAATAAAAAGTTGAAGAAAAGAAAATAGTTAAAAAAAATAGAATGTAAGTGTTTGGAAGAGAATATCATTAAAAAGGATTCAGAAAAGGAACTAAATTGGAAAGTCTGCTATTACACGATGCATCCAGACGCGTGCGACTTTTCGAATAACGTAAGTGCAAAAGAGAAAAAAAAATCGAAAGATGAGACAGAAAAAAAACTGCCCTGTGTCGCGTGGGTAAAATTTTCGGTGCAACAATTTGACGTTTCTCTTTTCTCTTGTCCGTTTTTCTTCCATTCTGCTTCATATGATTTCGTTATCAGAGGAGTAAACTTCAATGTAATGCATAGAAATACTTCTTTCTGATTGCTTCTTTATTTTGAAGAGCACATACGCTCACCAACACCGAAATGAAAAATAAAGAGAACTGTCAAATTGGATTCATGAATCTGGTTTCAACGTGTAATAGCGCTTGAATCAGTGGACGAAATATCAAAGCAGAATTCGAAGAAAGCGCATGCATCTAGATTCATCGTGTAATAGCAGACAAAGGTTAAAAATCGCAGAACGGGGCGAGTGAAGTTATCGAGGAATAAAGAAGGAAAAAAAAGGAAACAAGCTTTAATAATAAAAAAAGGAAACGATAAGTAGAGTGTTGGTTTACTAAGTTTTATTCCCTTGCTAAAAAGTGTTGGCCCTTGGTTCGATTTTATAATCTCAAAATTGTGAGACTCGCGACCTCATTCTTTTATCCATTTTATTAAAGGACTGGGTGATATTTATATTATATTTTTACTATTTAATTTCAAACTCATTTTATACTAATTTCCTTAATTTTCATTCGGTTTCATCAAATTTGAATTTATATTTTTACTTTTCCATATTTAAAAAACAAAAAAATTGGGTTTTAATCCAGATGATTTTATATAAAACTTTCTTACTTCCTCCATTGGAAGTTAAAAATTGTGTTTTCTTAAAACGAAAACGACCCCACACTGTTTCCTGCTGCCCACCCTACAACGTACATAAGTACGCCCCAGTACTACATTCCACGAACCCACCCTCCAGCTGACTAGCCGGCTGGCTGCATTGTTATCGCAGTTTGTTGTTGTAATATTTGTAATCTCTTTCTTTCTATAATACTTCCTTTTGACAGTTCGTCAATTCGATCTTATCTCTCGCGCGTGCCGCTTGCACAGTTTAATTGTTACTTATTAGTTTTTTTTAATTCTTTTTTTCATAATTATAATTTGATTCGTTTAATCCTAAATCGCGGTTTGTAAGTAATCATCAATCATCTGAATCATCGTAATAAATCGTCCTAAATTCAGTATAAATATTGCAACAGCCGTCTTTATTTTAAAAATTTGAACAATCTTTTATTACTTTAACTCTCTCTTTTATTGGTGTATTTATTGATGTTGATCGATTTTTTTTTCGTTTGTTCTTTTGGTTACCGAGTTAAAATTTACTGCGCTTATTATGAACTTTTCATTAAAACACGCCTACTATGAAAATTATGACATTTCCGAAGTCCTTTTGAAAGCTGTCAAGTGGTGCAAAACGACAAAATTAGCAAAAGAATATCATTTTTGTTCCATTGGACTTTGATTTCACGTTTGGTATTATTTTTTTGTAACTAAATGAACAAAAAAAAAATTCAATCACTTATTTTCTTTTCCAATTTTTTTCCAACTATTCTTCATAATGTACCCCATTGTATAGATATGGTGTGGCTTATTGATGAAATTCGATAATCGATAGTTCTTAAAACAGATTATTAAAGGCTTTAAGTAGCGTTGTGGTGATTAATCCCGTTCGCCTTCTTAGGTCAAAGAGCTCAAAGATTGTCATGCGATAAATAGTTAAATTGATTTGTAAAAACTGTTTAGAGAAGGTAAAGTCTACGTCATTATTATTATGTATATCTATGCCATTAATTTGTAGTATGAAAATTGAAAAAAATAAAAAAAAAATAAAACTGGTTTGTCGAATAATATAACCTTCAAGAAAGACCGCTACTAGGTAAGAAAATACACATCGACAAGTTCATTTAGTGTGTCTTTATTATGTTTCTTTTTTTTTTAACTTCGTAATATTTCATTACCAAACACATTGGGGTCAAATGCATATTAAGGGGCTCTTCAAAATAAATAAGTTTATGTTATTAAAAGTCAGTTTTTATTTTAAAAAGGAAGTTGATGAGATTAAATTAGATTCTTAATTTGTGGTTGGAAATTTTAACTTCGCTTGGCATACGCTAATAAAAAAATACGAAGTAAAAATTGAACAAATCATTAAGCCAGTAACCATTTGAATCTTGTATCTTCGTAAATAATGAACAGGATGTGTTGAACAATAGCAACACATAACGCGATATTTTATCTGAGTGATCAAGAAAGATCTCAAATTTTCAAACAAATGATTCCCCACCCTAGAGATAATTCAGGATTTCTCCATCTTATAGTGAAAAACTATGCTTAAATCAAGGTGAACTCATTAAAAAAGCTGTAGGTTCTAGCAGACAAAAGAAACGGTTGTGAGTTTTGTATTTCCAAGTTACGAGTAAAAATCAATTGGTCAGTCACGATCATGCGTTGGAACAGTGGGAGTAGGTTTGTCGTCGAGGCCTACTTTAAAAAAGACCTTAAAAGAAAGCTATACGTTTCCAAATCCAAATAAAGAAACCTCAATACACAAATTTTCCGACAGATCTTTTCAAATGATTTTATAAGATTTCCCGCATGAAAATATAAACATTTTGTCACATCATTTGAGAGTTTGAGGATATGATGAAACTTATTTATTTAAGGGCGAATTCGTCAGTCTCATTCAATTAAACTTTTATCTTGATATTTTATACTTTGTGAGAAGAAAGTGAAGATGTACTTAAGCAAAATAAGACAAACAGACTAAGAAAGAAAGAAAGAAAAAAAAATCACCAAAGCTTATGAACGCATTTTTACTTGCGATATAGGTACTATAGGGCAAGTTCTATATTAGGAAAAAAATCAAACTCGAGATTTTGATCAAGGTTGACTTTACGAAGATAGCGAAGACGAAAGAAAGTGAGCCCGGCAATTTCGTCTGCCTGTCTGTATAATGTATGTCTGTACCTCGATCTACAGCCTAAACTACTGGAAGTATTTTCTTTTCTTCAAACTTGGTATTTAAGGGTCTTTGGTGGAATTGAAGATTTTTTTTAGCTCCAAAACTAACGGTACCCCCCATAGACCCGTAATGCAAAATCTTATTTATCTCAAAAACTACTCTAACGACTTTGATAAAAAAAATAAAGTGTGCTATTATGAACATGGACTACATTTTGGTCAAAAAAAAAAAAAAGGAAAATATGTTATTTTTGACTTTCGAATATCTTATTAACGCGTCTAACGATTAAGAAAACCTTTAGCAGGAGCCCCCTTAAGTTTAAAATAATATTGTATATAAAAATATTGGAAAAAAATATTTCTTATTTTTTTTTTTAAAGTCAATTTGTTTTTGAAAAATCAAAATCTTCAAAATGTATGAGAACGATTCGATTATTTTTTGAAATTATTTCCTAAAATATATACTACTAAATACTTAAAATTTATATCTCAAATTTTGTTCTTCAAAAATTTTAAAGAAATTTCTTATATAAAAAATTACTTTAAAAATAAAACGATTTTTGAATTTTGCTTGCATAAATTCATACTTTTCTGGAAATCAGACGGCAATCTCATGCACTTCAAAATTTTTTTCTCATTAAATATAATGTTTTATATTAATACAAATGTATTAAAAATTCTAAAGTACTTTTAAGAGCAATATCGTGCGATCCAGTCGTGCATTTTATTTTATGTTTGCTTAAATGTTTGCTGAAAAATAAAATAATTTTAAATTAAAAACAAACAAAAAATTAACAAAAATGGTTACTAATGGTAACTTTCCCAGAATCATTTTTTTTTATTTTCATTTTTTTTTTAAAGGACTTTATAAAATTTTTATGTCGGAGTTTCTCAAAAGTTTAAATAGCACAGTGTATCAAAATTCTCAACAAATATTGTTTTGAATTAAAAAAAAAAATAAAACTTATTTTGAAAACAACAATTTAGGCATTTATAAAACTTGGTTCCTAGCTTTTTTTTTTGACATTATTTAGAAAATGTGTAACAAAATTTTGTATTTGATCAAAAATAACAGTTAAAAATAAATGTTAAAAAACAGTAACGGGAAATAAAACTCAATTTTCTTAATTTTTCACTTTCTCCATGGCACTAACGATTAAATTATAATTTTTAAATAGAAAATATTAAAACTTTCAAAAAAAATAAATTGTATATCATAAATTTGAAATAAATATTTTTTCGATTGAAAAAATTCAAATTTGAAAAATCGATATAATTTGCACAATAATAACAACTTAAAATTGGCATAGAAACATTTTTTTTAGAAATGTTTTAAAAAAAAATTATATATAAAAAATTATTTAACAATTAATTAATAAACCGCTGCAACTATTTAATTGTTTTTTTAATAAATTTATATTTATTCAAGAAATCAGATGACATAATTTTTTTGCTCGAAACAAATTTTTTAGCAATTTAAAAAATTATTATTTGATAATGGGTAAAAAGGTGTTAGTATCATACTACTTAAAAATATGCTAACTTAAAAGTAGTTTACAAACTCATTCTTAATTTTAAAATTTAAACATTTTATCGTACTGACGCAATTTACTTCATAAATTGCTTCTGAACACACCTAAAACAATGGCAGTTCGTGCAAGAAACTAAATAAACAGATCCTTTTTGACGTTTGTAAATGTCAAAGAGTGTTATGATGTTAGCACTATACTAAAAAAAAAATAAAATAGGTAGTCGATGATTTGATGATTTGAATTGTTGTTTGTAAAACTTTTTATAATATATTGAAATGATTTTATTATATAAATTAAATTAAAATTTTTTGATCATTAGTTTAACAATTATAAAAAAACAAACAAAAATAGATTCAAAAATAAATGGAGCAAATCAATAGCAGTGCCAGGGTGTTTTATTACAGCTTCGCAGCGACGCTTTATTGAGTGGACAAGCCCCCCACATCTTTGTGGTCTTATTGATTTCCAAGCCTTCTCAACTAAGCTCCATAACCCTTTATTCTTTTTTGGTTTTTCATTTCAGACTTCTTTTTTTTTTTGTCCGCCCAAAGATTCTCAGTAGGATTGACGTCGGGGACTAAGTAGGCCACTCCCTTACCTCAATCTTCTCGTCCTGAAACCATTTGGATCGTTATCCTGCTTAAAGACCCATTTAAGTTGCATTTCGTAGTAAACGTATGGTAGCATGATGTTGTGCAAATTTTCGACGTAAGAATGCTGGTCCTTTATACTTTTTATCCAATATATTGGACCAATTCCATTCTATGAGAAGCATCTCCATACCATGATACTAGAACCTCCATTTTTCTAGGATCATATTAAGTATTTGGTGGTCGTCTTACATACTGCCAAGATCCCTTACCAATTATACTTTCGTTAGTGCAAAAAACATTCCTCTATTTGTCAGGAATCCATCCCAAATCCTCAACGTCCTTATAGGCTTTGCAGTCCATAATAAGCTTTTGAATAAGTTGACGTCTTTCTGGTGTGCGGTGTTAAGCACGAAAAAGTTTAGGAAAAGTGGCAGAATTTTAAAGATATGACAAATTTTAATTTTTAACATCTTACACTGCTATTGGGTAATATTTTCAGCTCTAAGCTTCTTGAATATACGAGCCTGTAGCCGAATCCTATTTCGACGGAATTATTTTTTTCTAAAAAAAAATACAAAAAATCATTTCGTCAAGTCAAAGACCTTTGTACAAAGACTTTATTGGCCAAATTTGTTTGCCTAAGTATAATCGTAAAGTGGAACTGGTTTGATTAAAAATTCGGTTTAGAAAAAATCCTGTATTGCAAATATAATCGAAGACATCCAATAGTGGACTTGGCTAATCAGGAATTTGTTTCTCAGACGTTTTAAATGATTTTCATAATTTCAAACATTCAAATCATTAAAAAAAAAATCATATTTAAGCACAACATTACTTTGCAATCTCACTAATCGACCTCAGTGTACAATGTCTACCTGTATGGTTAATGTCGTCGGTTTTTTCCGAAAGGTAAACATTTCTATAAGTTTGTGTCCAGCTCTCAAGATAATGTGCTACCTATAGTAATGACTGCAACAACAACAACACAAATCTCCATAATATTATTGCTATGTGAACTCGAAGATTGAGAAGCGACTATAATCAAACCAAATCAAACTTATTTAAGCAGTCTTAACAGATACGCTTACCCGAGCGGGTTACCAAATACGAATCATTTGCTTAGATACATTCACCAATATACTCGTATTTAACGTGACGGATTTAATAAAAAAAAGATACTCTCGAAATTGTTACAATTTTTTTTTCGTTTCTAAAAACCTCTCAAATGTGTGTTAAAGTGTTATGAGGTGCTATAATTATTCCAAGTGATCCAAAGGGAATTCTAAAAGGTGCAGAGATAGAAAATCTAAAAAACCCGAAATATGCAATTAGTGCCTGAGAGAATGAAAATGAATCTTCTCATATCTTTAATTGGATTAGCGTGTATTGTTGCACCAGGATTAGCGCAACGGAACCGAATCCGTCAAGGTGAGACCTTTAAGTTTAAATGTCGCATAACGGCTGAAATTTTGGCCAGCAAAAAATTAAATGCATCGCATCCAAATGCTTAATCAAGTTTTTCCATATTCAATCACAATCAGGTGCCTTGATTGTTGTTGAATTATTGCTCGCAAACTGGTGTGAGCTTTGCTTAAGGCTTTGATTTTGAGTTTAGCGCAAATAACACTCAAAATTACAGTAGAATTATAATTGTTTGGTTAATTAATGGCGGCAAATATTTAAATTCATAATATCGTAATCGCGAGGGTATCAATTTACATGTTTATTTTATTATATTGTTATAAACTTTGTATTCATGTTCACAAAGATTTATATGAGCAAAATTTAATACTAATAGCGCAAATTTGTAGTGTAGTATTTCTACTTATATACATGAATATATGTAGGTAGTTGGGCTAGTCTTTTGCTAATTGCAGTCGCTTAGAATAGAAGTTTTATTTAAAAATTGCGTGCTTATTTATTTTTGTATTATTCTTCTCAATCGGGTTAGACGTTTAAACTTCTAAATATGTTTTTTTTTGTAATAAATTCATTCAGTTAATTATTTTAATAAATGAATACAAATTTAATTTTTATTGTGAATGTCTTGTGGTTTTGGCATATTAATATTTTAAGAAACAAAAAACAAGTTTTTTCGTTGAAACTTGTTAAAGGAATACGTATCCACTCAATCATTTTTTAGTAAAAACTAGTTTTGTATTTGTTTAGTAAAACAAAAAAAAATATCTCCCCTGCTAAATTCATTAGGCACTTGGCGTTTGCCGGTATGTTCTCTTTTTTAATTAAATGATTTTTATTTTATTTTATTCTAACAAACAAATTTGGTATCTAAAAATAACCTTAAAAACCTGTCAATATTTTTTTAACTAATGTCTTTCGTTTTCAAATATCAACAAAGTAAGATTGAAATAATTCTTGCATTATTAAGAAAGCAGAGCTTCGTTTTGTTGATAAATCGACGAGTGTAACAAATATTACTGATACAAATTTACGAAGTTGCCAAACTTGACAACTTATCAAATTTTTGTCAATTTTATTAACTAAGATCCAGCTATTATACCTAAAAAATAAAGTTTACGTTCATGCCTAGTACCCTACGTAACGATAACGAAATTGTCGAAAAAAAAACACTTAAAAGTGGATACAGAAAAATCAACAATCAACAGAAAAGTCAAGTTTCGTCCAATTTTTCTTTTGTACGAGTATTTAAGCCGTGTTTGTCGAGCAAGTATCACTGAATTGAAATTGAAATTTAGTGAAAGAGCAAACCAAGATATTGTAGATCATAACTTTCCCTCCACAACATAATGACTAATTCCACAAACTAGTGAATAAAAATTTCGTTCAAATTTAACCTCACTTATTGACATCTCTTGCTTATATCTTATGACATTTAATGCCATAATGCGTGAACAAAATACAATTACACATTATACTAAACTCTATTTCTAAAGAAAAAAACTTTATACACTAGGCGTTTTTCTTTTAAGCCCTGAGCACCTCATTTAGCGATAAAAAAAGAGCTATGTTAATTTTTTTTTCACTCGGATCGCTCTGAGTGCTCAACTTAGAGTTTTTTTGGGCGTGCTCGATGAATTCAGTAATAAACGACCGAGCAGATTGATCGAAAATCTGACCGCGACTTACTTCTTTAATTTTTTTCCATTTTGCATTCACCGAAAACACTCATTTTATAAACGAAGCTGACAATTTTGACAGCTTATTAAAAGAAATGATTCAATGACATTTCAGTGCTCAGTTGTGGTTCTTAAATGGATCGAAGCGCTAAGAATATGCTCGGTTCGGTGCAAGCTCTATTTGCTCAGGCCCCGCTCTTAGCCCGCTTGGAGCTTAAAAAATGCATTTTATAAAAATGTTTGACAGTTATTGACCAATAGTTTGTTCTCTTTTAAAAAAACAACATACGTAAAATTAAAGTTTCAGATTTTCACGAGCTGTCAATATTGATAAAACTGAAAATATTTAACTTGAACTATGTATGCATGCATTTGGTTACGTATACGGTAGCTAAATTTCTTTTCCAAGTCTAAAAAATAAGAAATCAATACGTTCCGTATATTTTTCAGACTAAACTAGTATTACCGAATTGTGAGTCACTTTTTTACTTTAGAAAATAAGATTTTGCACTTAACGAAAATATTTTGCTCAATTTAATCAATTTTTCTTCGCAATACAATATTCAACAAAGTTATAGCCCCAATCGTCCTCTTCAAAATTTAACAATATAAGTAGGGAGCGGTTTTTCGATTTATTATCAACAAATTCGATTGAAAGTGTTTTTAAAATGCAACTTGACAACTTTGGACTTCACTTTGAACGCACTCTTTAACCAGCGATCAAACTGTGAACACATTTATGTCGATTTCCTTTACACATAAAAAATTGATTTCTGTGTGAAGATTTTGATCTTCAATTGGATATTGTCAACTGAACGCATCCAATGATGCGACAAGGCTGTGGAATGGTTTCATGAAAAAAATGTGAAAGCAAAACAGAAGGGAGTTCTTAGAGGTCAGAGGAGAACAAAATAAATATACATAGTTCAATTAAAAGAAGATTGACGTTTCTTTTTATTTCTCCAGAAAAACATTTAACAACATGAACCATGTACAGTTTTATAATAAGAGCAATTTGTTAGTGTTAAAAAACGCCAAATATTGAGTTTTGAAACTAGTATTTTTTTTTTCAAAATTCCGGTTCGCAATACCATTTAAACTTTATACAAAATTTATAAAGATTTGGTATACATTTTTTTGATAAAATGGAAATTAAAAACATTGAAGGTACCATTAAAAGCTGTTTTCTTATCATTTTTTATATTGAGCTTCACTTTACTTATATATACTTATATACATTTTTTTTCAAATAATCAGTGCAACTTTTTTTTTTTTAAGTTTTAAATTAATTATAAATTAATTTTCTGAAACAAATTAAAAAAATAAAAACATTTCGGGAGAATAACCGAAAACATTCGCCACCAAGTTTAATTAAAATCGACTTAAAAGTTAAAAGTTTAAACTTTAAAACTTTAAACTTTTTCATCTTCGTGATGTGATCAAAATACCTTGTTAGATTTTTTTTACGAATGCATAACTTGCATTTAGTACTAATGTACGAGTATGTACATATATATCGTAAGTTTTAAAAAAGAAATCAAACATTTTCGGAGTTCGGAGTTGAACTCTTTTGTTTAAAATAATGAAGTGCACATAATAACCGCTCGTACTTTTATGTATATGTAGATCGAGTGGCTTAGAGTAATGAAGATTAACAATAATTTATAAAATAATTGTTGTTAGTTGTTCGTTCTTATTTTTTTTTTTATTTTGTCGGTCGAAATCTTCAAAAGACACTTGGTAATATTCGGTGCCAAGTAGTGTTTGGTTACCGCACGAAAACCACGGGGATCAGAACCAATCTATGTATGAAAGATCAACAAATTATTTTTCTTTCTTAAATTAAAATCACATTGGGGAAGTTTAAACTTTTGGTACTTTTCTATAGCTTTCCATCAGCTCATGAGGTGTTTTTTTTTTACCATTTTCTATTTGATGAACTATTTCTAGTACGATGTAGGTCGCTATTTTTTATGTACGACGTTTTGGAATTTTCGGACGGGTTTAGCATTTGTTTTGTATAGCCACATAGCTGGATATCATACATCCAAACGGTTTTTAGCACTAGCTTGTGTAACTTTATTTTTTTCTGAAAAGATAGGCCCGACTTTTATCCTAGTAACCAGTACATTTTTCTGTACTTCTTTTCATTTTAGCTTTGCATCCAAAGTCATTCCAAGGTATTTGGCAATACTGGCATAAGGTGCAGCTTAACCGCTTAACAAATTGGAACATTGCTTAGTTTTTTGTTTGTAAAGTTTATATGCGTCGATTTTGTTCGTTTCATTTGACACGCCATTGTTGCGTCCAGTCTCCAACTTTATCGACTTCATTTTGCAGTTCTTCTATATCCTTATCGTTACGGATTTATCAGACTATACTACTATAAAGAGTCGGTTCGTAACGTAGGATTACAGTTTTCGTAGTACTGCCTGAGAAGGTCCCTATGCAGTTTGCCTTATGAAAGGCTTGAGAAACATCTAAAAATAGAGCTAAACATATTTGTTTTTTTGTCAAGCGCTTTTTCAACAACAACCGTAATTCGACGCATTTGATCTATCGTGGAAAGTTTATTTTTAAATCTAAATTAATAGTTCTGGATTAGTCTTCTTTCTTCTGTTATTTTGCTAAGCCTTTTCAGGAGAAGTTTCTCTCGAAAACTTTTGCCATGTTTGGTATAAGCGATATAATGTATAAGCGGAGTTACCTCCGTTGGCACATATCTAAGCGTAAGGAATGTGTTTATTATAAATTGGAGTTTTTTGAAGGCTATTGAATACATTTCTTTCAAAACATGAGCAGGTGCTAGATCGTACTATGATGATTTTTCGTAAGATAACTTATGTTGACACATGCTACTTACTTCTTTAAGCGTGGTAATTTCACAGTTGTTCTTCAATAAAAAATAATTCTTCGAGATGAAATATTGATATTTGTTAATATCTGACAGTCATTTTTTGATTTTCATACCTTTAACGACAGAATTGAGAGAAAATAGATGCATCTACAGCATTAAATGATATTTTTAAAGCTAAACAAATTTAAAGTTTCCTTCTGAATAATAATAAATACAGAATGGAAAACAACTTCAGTAGTTTAGTAGTGGACGTGGTTCATAGTCAGACGCATATATGGCTCAATGGTCCACTTTTTTCGTGGTCTCTATATAATCGCTATGACAGGTATGATTAAAATCTCCAGCTCGATATATTCACGAATCCTTTAGTAAGTTGGCATGTAATGCAAAAGATGTTATCCGTTTTGAATAAAGTTAAAAAAATATGTCTTGAAAGATACTGATTCTGTTATGAAAGGATTTGAAAATTTTTTTGGAGATGTATCTCTGCGTGGGAAATTTATATTGGCTTATCCATTTTTACATTTAAAGTTTAGGATAAAAATGCGGACAGGTAAAATGTTTTTATTTATATTGATTATAATATTTTCGTATCTATATCATGTAATCGTATACAAATAGAAAACAATACAAAGAAAACTACCATCCTTGAAAGTTATCGATATTTTGTATCAATTTTTAAAATGCTCATTTCGCGGGTCCACCCACCGTTTTTTGTTTAAAATATATCTCCTATTTTGCATATTTTTTATTTGAAAAAAATTAACAAAAATCTACTCTCAAATTTTGAGAAAAACAGTAAAAGTTTAGCATATTAAGTTCTACATCCATAACATTACATTAAAATTTTAGAAATGTCAGACATTTTTCTTTCGATTTTGGCAGCCCTTTATATTGCTTGGCCTACGATGAAAAATTGGTTAAATTAATAAATAAAATATATTCCAATAGGGTTTCCTAAACTTTTATAGGTCCCTGTTGCTATGTTGTTGAAGCTTCATCTGTCAAGTTGGCTGTCATTTATTTTGTCTGTCTTGTTAAATTAACAATTAACATAAAGAATTAAGGCGTTCAAAAACATGTACAAATTATTAAATTTGATTTTTGAAAATGAGTCTTCTGTTCGATGACATTTCGTGCCCTTGACCCTAAAATTCATAGGTCAATTTCTGCATGAATGTGTTCGTCAACAAGAATTTGGGACAATAACAATCCACACGCGATCCACCAAATTTTAATGCATCCAGAGAATGTCATTGATGAATGCCAGCCATTATCGGTTCATACTTGAACGATATTGGTCAGGTTATGACCGGCGAGTGTTATTGGTAACCAATTTCTTATGGCCCGAATCGTAAGAAATGGACACCGACGACATGTGGTTTCAACAAGATGGCGCTACAGCCCGTATTACAATGGACATTTTGTCCAAGCGATTTCCGAACATAGTTATCTCATGTGGGCAGAGGCGGATCGTGAATTTGTGGGGCCCTGGGCTGAAACTATTTAGTGGCCTACCTAAGTACTCAACTAATAGCCATGTCAAAAAACTGTGTCAATAGTAATACGAGTATATTATTATTATATATTCTTTATTGCACAAAAAAAAATCATAAATGTTACTTAAATCTACGCAAGCATTAGTTGTGCAAACGGCGACCTTATTGCTGTGGTAGCAATCTCTTCCAGGCAACCTTTGGGTGAGAGTGAAAACGAAATAGTGATATATATAAGAATATAAAAAAAACCATAAAAAATTTTTATTTATTTATTATAAATTAGTAAATGTAATTGACAGATTATGTGTATGACATGTAATATAAATTAAAATTTTTTATAAGTCAACCTTTCTGCATTTCTGTGCTGCAAATTCCCTAATTTGGTCATTACATTGCAAGTGTTTTTTGAGATCACAATTTATCGAAAGAAGTGATAAATTATTTACTCGATGGTTCGACATTGTTGTCCTGTATTTATTTTCTACATAGGACATCTTAGAGAAAGAGCGCTCTGCTTCACAGCAGTAATTGGCAAAGTTAAAAGAATCTTTAAAATGGTATAGCAGTTAGGGAACACTTTAATAAGTTTATTTTCATACATGAGTTTAAAAATGTCACTGGAAGAGGTGTACCGTTCTGGCTTAGATTGGAGTAAGTACGATTTTAATTGAATGCACTCATTCACTAAATGCTCGTCAACGTCTTCTGGATAATAATCAATAATATGACGCGCACTTTCCAAATCTATGTTTTCGATATTTTTGTTTTGCAAATCCATTAAAAATTAGAATTTTTTGCTATATGTCTCTTTCTATTGATATATGACACAGTGACATAGCAAACCTTATTAAAAGACTCTGATTAAAAAAAATACTTTGCACAACTGTTTTTTTGCTCATAATTACATCATCCTATCAAATTTCAAGTAATTTGGTCCAGTAGTTTCGGACCAAATTAGCTGTGACAGACAGACGGGCACACGATTAAGGGCGCACGAGTGATCATATAAGGGTTTCGTTTTTCATTTTTTTGTACAGAACCCTAAAAATACCATAAAGAAGAAAAACATGATTTATAAATATTTTTACTTACCAAATAAAAGCAAGAAATCTTGTATTAATAAACAAATGTTACTTATTTAGACATAAGTTTTAAGTTATCACTTACTCATTAGTAAACTGACTCATTAAACACAGTTCTAACAATTAACACTGTCAGTTTGTCACTTTGATGACGAGAACAGAAGTGCGGAAGAAAAAACAAAATCACGTCAGGCGTTACGTTAAGCAGAGCGGCGGGAAGTCCCTCGTAAGAGTAGTTAAAAATACCTTCAATTGAAGGCACCCCACTGAAGATTTCAGATCATGCAAAGTATCTTGGTGTGATTCTATAAATTAAACTGGAGTCTTAACACTAAGGAAAGAGCAAAAAAAGGAATGATTGCATCCTACTCCTGTAACAGAATCTTTGGGAAATCCTGGGGACCTAGCCCAAAAATTATCAGGTGGATGTATTTGGCGATAATCAGACCAATACTAACTTATGGTAATTTGGTATGGTGGAATGCAGCGGAAAAAAGGCACGAACCTCAAAACTCTGCAAAAGTACAGAGACTTGCGTGCATTGGAATTCCGGGTACCATGAGATCCACACCAACAGCAGGGTTAGAGGCGATACTCAACCTGATACCCCTAGATCTTTTCGTACAAGAATCCGCAGCATATAGCGCCTTAAGGCTAAGCCAGACTAATACCTGAAAAAACAGTGCAATAGGACATGCTCAAATTCTTCAGAAATATTTGGGTGATAGTATCATTACAGATTATACAACACCCGAACTTGACTTTTATAAACCATTCCAATCTGCCTTTCCAAGCAGAGAAGAATGGCAGAACAACCAACCCTACGCCAGTGAATCAGAAATAGCAATTTATATTGATGGCTCCAAAATGGACACAGGTGTTGGTGCAGGCTTTTTCTCAAAACCTCTTGAGCTAAACAACTCACTTAGGCTCCCAGATCATAGCAGTGTCTTCCAAGCGGAGGTCCTGGCAGTGACAACAGCTGCTAGACAGGTATCAATGATGGCGATACCACGGGCTAATATCACCTTCTACATTGACAGCCAAGCGGCAATAAAAGCGATTTCTACCACTGTTATAAAATCGAAGCTTGTCTCTTGCTGTCGCGAAGAGCTTAAGGTTCTTGGCACGCAGCACAATATTAGACTCTTCTGGGTACCGGGGCACAGCGGCATACCAGGTAATGAAAATGCCAATGAGTTGGAAAGACATATGGTAAGTATCCCACTCTGCAACATGAAACGGAAAATTTCAGATTTAATCCTAAGGAAATGCAATGACAGGTGGAGTCTACTTGACACCTGTGATACTACTAGGAAAGTATGGCCTTGCTTTAACAAGCAGAGGACTGACAAAATTATGTAACTTAGTAAGAAGTCCCTTCGCTCTCTTACGAGCATAATCATCGAACATAATTTACTAAAATATCATAAATTTAAAATGAAACTAAGTACAGATAACCTATATGTATGTAGAGGATATGGTGATGAAGAGGTACATGAAGACACATCACACTTTCTTTGTCACTGCCCGTCACTATGCCACCAGAGAAGGAAATGGCTTGGTAGCTACTTCTTTGACAATCTAGAAGATATTTGTAATATTTCAGGAATACACATATTGAACTTCGTCAATGCCTCAAAATGGCTTGACTGTTTAATAGAACACATAGGTTTTTATCAGAAAAGAGTGATTACACTCATGGGCAACACAATGTATCTACATTGATCTAAGTGTGACGATAGTTACATCAATTGTCAGCCTAACAACCTAACCTAAGAGTAGAAAAAATACACCGATCAAAAACAAATGACGGGGAATCCCCGTTCCGTTCCATAGACGCGCACATACACTATTCGGCATCAAACTGAGCACGATTTTAGAGAGAGAGAAAGAGTAAGTTCGCGCAGCGCTTTTTCCAGGTCAAAGCAACGCGCGAATGTACTCTCTCTCTCTCTCTCTCTCTCTCTCTCTCTCTCTCTTTCTCTCTCTCTCTCTCTCTCTCTCTCTCTAAAATAGTGCCATCCAGCTTGCCGGGGACTATACATTAGTAGATTGATCTCAGGGTTGCCATTGCCAACCTTATGGTAGGTTTTTTAATTTTATTTTTTTTTTATTCAAATTAACGCCTATTGTTTTCAACGGGGTCTGGGGGCCCCTTGTGACCTCGGGGCCCTGGGCTGCAGCCCATACAGCCCTTAGGTGGATCCGGCCCTGCATGTGGGTGCAAGAGCAAATAGTCCTCGCAGCTATGCTCATTAATTTAAGAATTGTCATGTTATTTAAATTACCTGTTAACAGAAGATAATAATAATAAATTGGCCAACGAGCGATTTGACTACTCTAGACTTCTTTTTGTGAGGTTTTCTTATGTCTATGGCAATAAACCACAAACCATCACTGCCCAAAACGTGAACATAATTAATATCATTGGTCAAATTCAGCTGGATTTTTTCGCTTTGAGTTATGGAAAATTGGAGGTTTGGTATTCGAGCACCCAGCTAAACTGTGACAAACAATTGAATGATACTCGTATAATATTAAATGCATAATGGCATATTTTAAATAAATTAAAAAATGTAAATATATCTCACTCACACATTGTTTTATTCAAATTTTAAGATACAAAACGCTCAACGGAAAACCATTTAGAAAGATGCGAAATGAAAACAAAAACACACGCTGTAACTGATATTTTAAATCCAATTTACGAGTACATTAAATTTGGTGAAGTTGATATCTACCTACAATTATAATTATTCACCTCCTTCTGGTAGATTTCAAAAATGACAAAAATGAATACCTACTATACATATCATTCAATTAAAGTTAAACCTTTAGATTACCAGATGACTTTAAGCCAATATAAAATTGCTCTTCAGATAGAATGCTATAATTTCTACTGAATATTGTAGAAAAAACACTCGACAAGAAAATAAAGCGATTTGCCAGTTGTTGTGTAAATCTAACAATAATCAACAAATGGATTGCTTTAATATCTGACAACCACCTGAAGAACCTGTATCTAAAGCTTACAAATCAATGGTGGTGGGTATTTTCTACCATGCGCACAAGTGAATTTCATTGCATGGGCTTGGGTTGGGATTTTTATATTCATCACTGACTGCTTGTTTGTTTGTTTGCTCGTCCTTCTTTTTATTTTATTTTTGAATAAATTGTTATAAACATTGTACCGTTACTGGCTGGCATAACTGTTATATTTATCTCAGACATCTGAGAGGTTTGCGTCCAAGTTTTTGGCACACAAGTTGCCTTATTGTATCTTCTTTGCAATAAAATTCACTGGAATTTTTTCCTCCAATGTACGAATAATAACACAATTTATATCTAGATACTTTGGCGGTCTTGTATTTCACACTATAAAGGTTGGTCACACCCCTTAATTGTGGCAAACAAACAATATGGTGTATAGAGCTTCAGTCGAAGTCATGTACAAAAAACTATTAAGTTCTTAGCAACTGGTTTATATAATTCATATATAAAAAAATACAACAAAAAAATAAGAGTGATTGAGATACGATGTGATCGCTACTTTTTGCCTTTCAAACAGATGTATTCGCCTGTTTGAAGATAGATTGTATTTTTGGAATTAGGTTCTTATTTTATAAATTTAATATGAGGAATATTTGATTTGTAATTTGTTAAAAATATTGTCTTAAACTATAGGTATGTTGCATAATTAAGAGCACTTCATTACTTTTTTTTCTTAAACGAATGAGCTGAATGGGAAGGTTGTAGTTGGGATGATCGCCCAGCGACGCACGGCGAGGTGCAGTGTGGTCAGTAAAAAAGGGTTTTATTCTATCTATGTGGTGCTGGACAGTGTTTCGGATAGTTGATTCAAGGCATATCACATATGGTTTGAAGTTATATTTAAATGTCTTCAATTTTAGAGCCACTCACATACAGATTAGCATCATCGACAATCTCTATCTAGTAATTTCGTGTTCCCTGATTATATCAGAAATGTGTATATGCTTAAAAGGGATGGATCAGTCAGTGTACCTTGCAGGAGACCATTCTTAAGAGTAAGGCTAGCCGCGCACTAGCAACTTTTAGTTGCGAAACTGTTTGGTTACTTATAGAAAACAGATGAACTGTTTGGTTGAATGTCCGTGAATTTGCAGATAATTATATGTTCAATAAAATGGCGAACTTATTTTAGGCAATCGTTTAGTTTGTGTCAAAACACAAACTTTTTAGTTGCTCGAACCAAGCAGTTTCGCAACTAAAAGTTGCTAGTGCGCGGCTAGCCTAAAAACTTCAATTGTCATGTATTCCCTCTCTGTAAACCATGGATATTATCGTTTCTGTAAGGTTAGTTGAATATCCATATCAAATTAGTTTGTTAATCAGCCCATCGATCAATATTTTTCGATGGTTACTAAGCAAACAGCTGTACAACTTCTGGCGTTGATATTTCAATTGACGTATGATGTACATATGTAATAAGAATAAGATTTCTTTTGAACCAAAATTGGTTCCACCCTTTATTATTTTCCACAGGCGAACAGAATATATAGGAATGCTCATCAGTTAATCCTCGAAACTAATTTTGGTCGTACTGTCAAATACAGTACGACTGTCAATACATATTTTTACAAAATTTTAATACTTTTACATAAAAGCATCTTTGTATTTATATGTATGTGGCATCCAGTCGTGTATTGTATTTATTATTGAAAATATCTTTCACATTTTTCAGCTACTCGAATCGTAGTACATAGTAGCCTAAGCAGATTGATACATTTAGGAAAATGCTTTAGTACACAATTTGGAATGTTATCCAAACCACTTTTTACTTGCGACTTATAGGTACTATAAGGCAAGTTATGCATTCGTAAAAAAAATCGAACTCGAGATTTTGATCAAAGTTGACATTACGATGATAGCGAAGACTAAAAAAGTTGGTCTCGCAATTCTGTCTGTCTGTCTGTCTGTTGGTTCGACTACAGCTTAAACGATTCGGCCGATTTTCTTTAAACTTGGTAGATATCACTTTTATTTTTTCCCCCCACACGTTTTTTTCTTTTTTTTTTAAGACCAAAAATAACGGTACCTGCCATATGAATTTTTTTACGAAATTTTGTAAATATTTTTTTTCTCAAAAACTGTTCGACAGAT
Source organism: Chrysotoxum bicinctum (assembly GCA_911387755.1). NCBI lineage: Eukaryota > Metazoa > Arthropoda > Insecta > Diptera > Syrphidae > Chrysotoxum > Chrysotoxum bicinctum. The sequence continues at coordinate 180,334,243 of OU426989.1, read as the reverse complement.
TTAAAAAATAAAATGCACGACTGGGTCGCACGAACTTGCTCCTATGTAATCGACTGGGAATTTTAAAAACGAATGTTGTTAGAGAAAATTGTTCATGAGGATAAAATTAATTTTTAAATTCTTTTAGTAGTAACAGAATGCTATGCAAATATGAATTTATGAAAGAACAAAAATTATAAGTCCTTGTAGTGGTTTCTTTAAAAGAAGCTTTTATATACAAACTTTTTAAAAGCTTTTTAAGAAAAAATTTTGGTACGCTAATTTAAAGTTTTTATTATTGTTCGAATAAACATTAAATTTACGAAAAGAAATATTGACCCGTTTCGGAGATATCGAATTTTCAAAAAAAAGAAAAAAAAATAGATTTTTTTTCAAAAATTCAAAAAATATTTATTTTAAAGTTTTGAAATGCAATGTGTTTTAGACTTTTTAGAAGCTTCTCTATAAAAATTTTCATTAAGATCCGTTATGTGGATAATGAGAAATTCAAAATTCGAAAAAATGGTTCTATGGTAGGTACAAGCTGTAATATCTTAATTTTAAATTTTTTTTTATTAAATTAAAGATCGTAAAAATTAATTGACAGACAAAAAATTTTATCAAAATTCTAGGTGCCGTTTTCGAGAAAAATACGATTTTTGAAAACCATTTTTTTTAATTTTTTAGCATTTGTATGGTAGGTACCTTTATTTTTAGGTAAAATAAAAAATTTTGTTTCACATTTTGTAGATCATATTAAGAAACTTTTATTTATCAAGTTTAAAAAAAATCTAGCATGGGGTTTTCGAAATATTGAGTTTTGAAAAAAAAATTTTGAAGTTTTTTTTAAAAATCCAAAAAAACTTTTTTTGAAAATTTGAGTACACAATTCTATTTATGTTTTTGGGGAGCTTTAGCAAAAAAAAAATCATCAAAATCGGTTGAACCGTTTTTCAGAAAATCAAAAACGAACAAAATGGTTCCATGGGGGGTACCCTCAATAACCATTTTTCGGAAAATTTTTTTCAACCAATACCTAGATTTAATTAAATGAAATTTTTCTGTATCTTTATTTTTAAAATCTGTTGAGCAGTTTTTGAGAAAAAAAAATGTTTATAAAATTTCGAAAAAAATTCGTATGGGGGGTACCGTTATTTTTGGTCTTAAAAAAAAAAAGAAAAAAACGTGTGGGGGGAAAAAATTAAAAATGATATGTACCAAGTTTAAAGAAAATCGGCCAAGTCGTTTAGCCTGTAGTCGAACAGACAGACAGACAGACAGACAGACAGACAGACAGACAGACAGACAGACAGACAGACAGACAGACAGAATTGCGAGACCCACTTTTTTAGTCTTCGCTATCATCGTAATGTCAACTTTGATCAAAATCTCGAGTTCGATTTTTTTTACGAATGCATAACTTGCCTTATAGTACCTATAAGTCGCAAGTAAAAAGGATACACAAAAATTTCGTTTAGTTAAAGGTAGGTACTGGTTGAAAATAAAATGCACGACTGGGTCTCACGAACTTGCTCCTATGTAATAGCCTAGGAATTTTAAAAAACGAATGTTATTAGAGAAAACTGTTCATAAGGATAAAATTATTTTTTTTTAAATTCTTTTAGTAGTAAGAGTCAAAAAAAAAAATGCTATCCAATTATGAATTTATGCAAGAACAAAAAATTATAAGTCGTTGTAGTGGTTTCTTAAAAAAAAGCTTTTATATACAAACTTTTTAAAACTTTCTGAAGAAAAAATTTTGGTACGCCAATTTAAAGTTTTTATTATTGTTCGAATAAAAATTAAATTTACCAAAAAAATATTGAGTCGTTTCTGAGATATCGAATTTTTAAAAAAAGAAAAATTAGATTTTTTTTTTCAAAAATTCAAAAAAATATTTATTTTAAAGTTTTGAAATGCAATGTGTTTTAGACTTTTTAGAAGCTTCTCTATAAAAATGTTCATTAAGATCCATTATGTGGATAATGAGAAATTCAAAATTCGAAAAAATGGTTCTATGGTAGGTACAAGTTGTAATATCTTAATTTCAAAATTTTTTTTATTAAATTAAAGATCGTAAAAGTTAATTGAAAGAAAAAAAATGTTATCAAAATTCTAGGCGCCATTTCCAAGAAAAATACGATTTTTGAAAACCATTTTTTTTAATTTTTTAGCATTTGTATGGTAGGTACCTTTATTTTTAGGTAAAATAAATTTTTTTTCTCACATCTTGTAGATTATATTGAGAAACTTTTTTTTATCAAGTTTGAAAAAAATCTAGCATGGGATTTTCGATATACCTATTGAGATTTGAAAAAAAAAATTTTGAAGTTTTTTTAAAAACCCAAAAAAATTTTTTTTGGAAATTTGACGACACAATTCTATTTATGTTTTTGAGGAGATTTAGCAAAAAAAAATTATCAAAATCGGTCGTACCGTTTTTGATAAAATCAAAAACAAAAAAATGGTTCCATAGGGGGTACCCTCAATAACCATTTTTCGGAAAATTTTTTTCAACCAATACCTAGCTTTAATTAAATGAAAATTTTCTGTATTTTTATTTTTAAAATCTGTCGAACAGTTTTTGAGAAAAAAAATGTTTATAAAATTTCGAAAAAAAATCGTATGGCAGGTACCGTTATTTTTGGTCTTAAAAAAAAAAAGAAAAATAACGTTTTTGGGGAAAATATTAAAAATGATATCTATCAAGTTTAAAGAAAATCGGTCGAGGAGTTTAGCCTGTAGTCGAACAGACAGACAGACAGACAGAATTGCGAGACCCACTTTTTTAGTCTTCGCTATCATCGTAATGTCAACTTTGATCAAAATCTCGAGTTCGATTTTTTTTACGAATGCATAACATAAGTCGCAAGTAAAAATGTTTCCCAAAATGGTTATTGAGGGTACCCCCCAATGTACCATTTTTTTTGTTTTTGATTTTCTCGAAAACAGTAGTACCGATTTTGAAAAATTTTTTTTGCTAAAGCTCCTCAAAAACATAAATAGAATTGTGTATTCAAATTTTCAATTTTTTTTTTTGGATTTTTAAAAAAAAATTAAATTTTTTTTTTTCAAAACTCAATATTTCGAAAACCTCATGCTAGATTTTTTTTAAACTTGATAAATAAAAGTTTTTTAATATAATCTACAAGATGTATGAAAAAAAGTTTTATTTTACCTAAAAATAAAGGTACCCACCATACAAATGTTAAAAAATGGTTTTCAAAAATCGTATTTTTCTCAAAAACGGTGTCTAGAATTTTGATAAAAATTTTTTTCTTTCAATTAATTTTAACGATCTTTAATTTAATAAAAAAAAATTTGAAATTAATATATTACAGCTTGTACGAGTTTCTACCATAGAACCATTTTTTTAAATTTTGAATTACTCATTACTGACATAACGGATTTTAATGAAATTTTTTGCAGAGATGCTTTAAAACTATTGCATTTGAAAACTTAAAAAAAAAATATTTTTTGAATTTTGTAAAAAAAAAATAATTTTTTTTGGAAAATTCGATATCTCAAAAACGGCTCAATATTTTTTTTGAAAATTTAATTTTCATTCGTAGAGTAATAAAAACTTGAAGTTGGCATACCAAATTTTTTTCTTAAACATCTCTTAAAAAATTTGTATATAAAAGCTTTTTTTTTTAAGAAACCACTACAACGACTTATAATTTTTGTTCTTGCATAAATTCCTATTTGCATAGCATTCTATTTTTGTCTCTTACTACTAAAAGAATTTAAAAAAATAATTTTATCCTTATGAACAGTTTTCTCTAATAACATTCGTATTTAAAATTCCTAGTCTATTACATAGGAGCAAGTTCGTGCGACCCAGTTGTGCATTTTATTTTTAACGTAATTAGATTACATTGTATCTCAAACAATTTATGTATTTATGAATCTGTTGGTTAGTCAGTATTTCAGTTCTCGCAGAACTTTAGGAGATCTGGAATATTGCTACTGCGAAACCTAAACAATCCATTATTTACATCGTCAGTCTTCCTGTTAGGGATTTCTCTAGCAAGAACTGCTTAAGAATGGAGGCCAATAAGATTAAGTTGATCTACCCTAACATTTTAATAATGGTGTTGATGGATAATGGGATGTATTTGTTTATTGATCCCTGCCTGAAAAGATCTATAGTGGTATTCTGCTGACTCCATGTCATGTTTTACATCTGCATTAAATATCAGGAACCACACTTCTTGTTAAAATTCATGCTATTATTAATTACACTGATAAAGAGTGTTTTTTTTTATGCGGAAAACTTTAAATTAACAACACTGGTGCTAATTTATTAAGATATTAGTATGATACTACTTAAAAATTTGCTAAGTTTAAAGTAGTTTACTAACTCATTCTTAATTTTAACCATTTCTAACTACTATCGTACTAATGCAATTATCCTAATAAATTGCTTCTAAACACGCCTAAAACAATGACAGTTTCTTATATAAAGTTAGCACGATACTAAAAAATTAAAATAGGTATTCGATGATTTTAACATTAATAAAAGGGTAGAGAAAGTATGATGCTATATTTGATTAAAATTTGCAAAATCGTCCTTTTAACCTAGTTTTATTTTAAAATAGCTAATTTTAATTTAGATAAAATTTTGCGCTACTGTTTTTTGTAACATCGGATTTGAAGATATCGGTTTTTCTGAGGTTGTGAATAGACTATTAGACTCACGCCAGACCATCGTTTACAAATTGTTCAAATTTATTTAGAAGAATGTGGTTCAATTCGAGAAACGCATCGGGCGTTACGTTCGGTTTTTGGTGCTCATAATCGTTTATCAGAGCAATTAATTTAAGAAACTATGGATCATGAATCGTTTTCGAAATACCTTTACTCCAAACGATACTACGCATCACGTTAGATGTCGTACAGTGCGCACAGAATAAGCGATTGCTGATGTGCAGCGTAGTGTTGACGATGATCGAAATTGTGTGTAGGCAACATTCGACAGATTTTTGCCGAAAAAGAGATAGATTTACTGCAAAGACTGTGTTAAAATTGGACCTCTAGATTTCGCGCCAGCCACGGCAGCAATATTCCCGAAATCATATTCAAACATTGATTATCTTTCAAATAAAGCTAATTTCCGTGATTTTTAAAACATTTGCCCGTGTTTTATTTCAAATTAAAGTTATCTGCCTTTAAAAAAACACCCTTTACAAGGTTAATTCCTATAAAGGGTGGACCAAATAAAGTTTCTTTTTAAAAATGCAATTAAATGAACAAAATTAAATTTTTTCCATGTACATATTATGGCTTTATTAGCAAGAGCAAACATTTCCATTGATTATTTAATACAACGTCCAATTTTCAAATCGCAGCTCCGAAGTGGCCAATTGATATCGCCAATACCGCTGATAACACGATTTGGAAATTTGGTTTGCAAAATATCCATGGTGGCATAGGCTGTGTGGCATGAACCAAAGGTCGTTCATATCCATGTCTTCAATCTCAGTAAAAAAAAAGTCGATTAACATGGCTTTGTAACACCAACCGTTGACCGAAACCTTGTTCCTAGCATCATTTTTGAAGAAAAAAGGTCCAATGATGCAACCACAGCACAATCCTTACCAAACTTTCACTCTCTGTGGATGCATTGGCTTCTGGACAATAACGTCCGGGTTTTCGGAGCCACAGATGCGAATAATCCGAATTCCAAAATCTTTCTGCAGAATTCTCTTCAGGATAGTGCGTGAAATGTTGAGATCGATGGTGAGTTGATGTTCGTGAATTGAGTCTCACACTCTCGGCTACAGCAGCCTCATTCTCGCTTGTGCGCACCGTACGATGACGGGACCATAAGTGTTGTTGTTGTCCACTAGCATACCAGTCTCATAAACTTTTTGCAAAAACTGGCATACAGCAGGCGCGGTGGGTGCTTCATTTCCGCCAAAACTTCTTTTAAAAAAACGGACTGTTTGGGCTTCACAGCACTCGCTTTAGAAAAAAGTTTTCTAAATTTCCCAACGTTTTTGGAGCGTAAAGCGAGTCGTTTCTGTCAAGATTTCGAGCGGGAAACAGCTTAAAAAGACAGATTTAAAAAGAAACCACTAGATGTCCCACTTTTTACTTTCTGGTGTCTCAACGACGACATTGAAAGCGGAGCCAATCAGTTTGTCTTAAATTTAATTAAGGGACCTCGTGCCAAGTGGGCTAAGTCGTCAGGAAAATTTCTTCAACATGGCTTTTTCATAATGATTGCTATAATTTGAAATTAGTGACATATTATTTCTGTGGTAGGTTTCTATTTACAATCGATCGACCACGATGATTAAGATATGAAATTCCAGAGTGGTAACTTTGTATTGTTTTGATTACTTAATTCAGGACTCTACCATGCAATGGAAAATTTCCAATTTCTTGTAATATCTGGGACAATAATTTATGCAGAAACCTAATTTGACGTCTAATTGTGTTATATCAATTGAACTGATATCTGTGCTGCTTTTCACTCTTACATCCAGGGCATGGTATATGAGTTGGGTCGATTTATTTTGAATATTTTGAAATCATTGAAAAATACTCTAGAAGTTCTCTTTGGTTAGACATACTGGATTTTGTTCATTTCTAATTCACTTAAAAGTAAAACATTGAAAATACAAAACAAATAAACAAAACAACAAATTGTAAGCTGTTCGTTAAAAAAAATAATTTTTAATTTTTAGGTCAACAATGTTACACTCCAGAAAACGAAATTGGCCAATGTCTTACATTGAGTTATTGTCCCTCTATTGCGAATGTGCTCAACATCTATCCAAGAAATGACGCTGAGCTATATTTACGAATAAGTCGAAGAAATTGTGGAAATAATAATTTTCGTGGAGATCCTGTGGTAAACAAAAATTTTTAACTATACGATTAAACTAACAATTTATGCAGAGAAATCCAATGTAATAGTTTACTTTTTAAATTATTTGTTTTGGATGAAATTGAACCTATTGCATATGCTTTTTTTATTGCTTTTTTTCTTTTTTGAATTATATCTATTGCTTGAATGGGTTTTTTGGTTTTTCTTATTTCATAAATCCATAGGTATGTTGTGGTTATAATCAACAATATTTTACTACACCCACAACAAGTACACCCAGAAATCCATTTTTCCCAACAAATACACCACCAACAACAAATACGCCTCCAATAATTATAGATCCAATACCAATAACAACACAACCTCCGCCAAGGACAACATCTGCACCGGTACCGATTACAACCGAGGGAATATCAAACCGGGGAGATAATTCTGGGCCAGAATGCACCGGGCCGGATCTAAAGACAGGAGTTTGTATACGTAAGTTTAAACAAAACATAAACATTAAATGATATTTTTTTTTAATAATAACTAGTGCCCCAAGCACCCAAAACTTTGAAAAAAACAGGGAATTTAGTTAAAATATACAGGATCATCCTGTTTGTGGTTTAATATAAATGGCTCTCACGGGAGGTTTTACAGAACTTGATTCTAACAGGATAATTTTTCGATCACTTGACGAATATACGTTCACAATTGAATCCTGCAACTGTAATTGGGGATTCAGCTAGAAGTACTATCAAAAAGTATCTTAGGTATTGTTTTGCTGCCGTATTAATTTTTGATATTTTGGATTTGTAAAGGAAAGGCATTTATATGAGTAATTGAAGAGAAATTGAAGATAGCTTTAACTTAACCTTATGTAAAACTACATCGAGTGAATTGACTAGTTCAATTATGAAAAGTCAAAAATACTGAACGCAAAAGTCAGCCAACTCCTGCTGCAACTGTACTAGGTTGCGATGTGTTCGTAAACCATAAATCACTTGCTTATTCCCTTCGCGCGTGTCGGTTAGCAAGTCATCCTTGTTTGCCCGATGTGTTGATCCCTGCCAAAGGGGAACGGGTGAAGCGAGTCTGTGGAGTAGTCAATGACTTCAGCGCCAGTGCTACGATCTTGGTCAATCAGATAATGGTGAAATCCAATTATAAGAAGAAGATGGACCAAGTTGTTGTCTTTAAGAGAAATCTTTTTATTTGAAACCTTGAACTGAACGAAATTCAAAAATTTTAGTCTCATGGCAAAGAAAATTCCACCAAGTTCAAAACTAGTGTCTTGCATTCAGTTTTTCGGAAAGGGTAGATACCAGCGAAAATTTGGAAATAATTTCAGCATTGAATTGGCAAGAGGCACTTTCTGCAAAGTTCTCAAGGAGTTCCTTAACAGCACTATAATCTGCGATTTGTTGGTATGCTTTCAACTAAGTTAAAAATAAAATTGCCTTAACATACATTTATGATTAAATTTTAAGCATTACGAATTCAAATTCTCCAACCAAAACGAAACGAATTGAAAACGTAAAAATAATTAAGTATTGCCAATCCGACAGTTTTTCAGAACACACAAGTATAGAATACGAAACCAAATTTCGAACACCAAAGATCTGATTTGAAATATAACAACTGTTTGTTACGATTGAAAACTGTTTTAGAATTCTATGATTTACATTTCATTTCATTAATTAACCCGAGAATTCACGCAAATTTGATTGTCCACTAAATAAATAGTATTCTGTCATATATGACAGATGACAGATAAAGTTGAAGAACTTTATTTTGACATAAAGTTCGAGCAACTGTCATCGGAACATAAAGTGTCAATTTTGTTTTACTATTCAGAGGTGCTCTAACTGCTCGTAATTCAAATTAAATTCATTCTTCAATGAAATTTTAGTCACACTGTTAGCACAAAGCCCTCAAATCTGTATTTTCCGAAGAGAAACATGATCAAATTTTATTTTGATTTGTTTTTAATATTGCAAGTGTTTTTAATTCATTGATATCCTCAAATATAATAATGGCTTAACAGATGGGACGCAAATTATATATTGATTTCAAACTGTCATTGTAAATCACTCAAATCAAGGTTTTCCGCTTCAAAATTTATTCGTTAATATATTTTTGAGGTTTATTGTTCCATTGATATGATCGCCATCCTCCGATGAAATTTGAAAATACGTAGTTTGACGTCTGTTTTTTGACGTTTACAAAACATTTAAGTTAAACTGATAGAGGTTGGAATTCTTCCAATGGAGTTAATTGTTCTAGTTTTATATACGGTGTTTTCGTATAAAATACTTAATTTTATTAATTTTTAATTTAAACTGCCAGAGATTGGAATTCTTCCAATGGAGTTAATTGTTCTAGTTTTATATACGGTGTTTTCGTATAAAATACTTAATTTTATTCATTTCTTATTGACATACAAACATACATAATTCGATTGAAACAATTCCTTCGTTTGTAAATTCAACACCGCTTCAACTGAGCTTAAAGTCAAACACTCTAGTCGAGTGACCAAAAATTTGGGTCAAAAATCTACTCTTAGAGACCGAAACACACTTATTTAGTGTGGTTAGTTATGTAGTAGTTTGTCGATATCGCTCGGAAGTATTTCATATACATAGTACATACACAGTACACAGTATTTGTGAGGTGTGGTATCCTTCGTGTTCCTATTGCGTTATAACATTTATCACTGACGTTTTCTTCGTTGTATATTTGTATATAAAATTTTTAGTACTCTCAAGCAGATGGAGCAAAAACCTGAGCACGGCTAACTTCAGTTTTTTTTTTCGTGTGATATGACAGAGACACACGGCGAAAAAAAAAATAGAAATCGAAGGCTTTGACAGTTCAGTGCTCTAGTGTGTTTCTTAATAATTTGGAGAGCTCTGAACAAACAAACTGTTCAGAACTGTTCCCAGAGTTTAATTCCATTATAAATTCTATCTCATCAGCAATATCCTAGCTGGACCAGGTTTTTAGCATTTTCCCTTCAAACATCTTTTTTTTTCGTGGGTAGGTGAAGAATCTTCATAAACACTATGAGCCAGGTACTCATAGTAGTGTGAGATTCTTACTCACTAAAAAAACACCTCCCTTTTGTTCGTGCGACTACAACTAAGTTACCTTATCAAGTAGTTTTAATTTGATAATATAATCACGTTTGGCAGGTAGCTCCCCACTGAGAGGACCTGCGGATACCGCATTTGAAAGCGGATACTCCTTATGGAACTAGGTTGAACCGTCTTGTTCTTTGAATTCGGCGCACAGGATTTGTCTCATCAATTATTATTGTTTGTCGAATAATTTTATTTCTATGGTCTTTTAAGTGAGTTCGTAGCTTCCCAGCGAAAACTGTTATTTCATCTTCAACAGTTGGTAATCGCAAGTCTCTGTGAAAATCACTGTTTCTAATGTACAACGGAGCATTAACGATTTCTCTATAGATAAGCAGTTTATTGTAAATGCTGAGTTTGGAGTATCTTCCAATAAGCCAATTCATTTCATGTTATTTATTTTCAAGTTGATCTCGTTTCTTTTTAACGTGAGTTTTCCATTTAAGCTTAGCGTCTAGGGTCATACCTATGTACTTTGCTTCATTAGCATATGGTATTAGCATATTGAATTAATGTAAGTGGGCAGATTGGTAATTTTTTTGTAAGTAAAATAAACATGTGTTGATTTGGACTAATTAAGAACAATTCGCCATTTCTTAGTCAATACTGAAATTTTATCTAGAGCACGTTGAAGTTTCTCGGTTGCAGATTCAACTGAATCGGATTTTGCAAGTATAGTCGTATCGTCAGCAAAAGTACCTATTATGGTATCTTCTTCTTGAGGAATATCGCTACCGCTAGTGTATAGTATGAACAGAATCGGACCGAGAACAGTTCCCTGGGGAGCACCAGCATTGATTTCCTTAAAATTATAACTCGAAATAGCCTATTTTCGAGGTAGGACTCAAGGATGTAATATATTTTATCCGGAAAGACCTGTCGCAGTTTAAACTTAAGGCCATCGTGCCAGACCTTGTCGAAGGCTTGAGAGACGTCTAGAAATGCGCTTGAACATATACATTTTGCCCTCTAGTGATTTCTCAATTTCATTTGTTATTCTGTACACCTGTAGTGTGATCAGTGGCAAGAGGGAAATCGGTCTATAAGATTTCTTTTCGTTCGGAAACTTTCCCGGTTTTGGAACCATTAAAACTTCAAAAACCTGAAGTTCCTTCATTACTATCTGGGAAGCTGAAGGTGATTACCGGAGTTGCTTAAAGATCAGAATATTTGTTTTTTTGCTTTAGTCTGTTAATTCATTTCATCAATTCGTGCAGGAGATGGAAGGTCCTTCTAATCTTGAGAACTAGTTGAAGTGGACTTCACGTTGCGATTGTTTGCTTTAGTACATCCATCTGGGAGCTTCAGAACCAAGTTTTGGTATTTTTTTGTTCTGCAACAGCCTCTACTAGTCGATAGTCTTTTGAAGCAGACCAGTACCGACTTGGAAGTGTTGATTCTGATATCTTATTTCTTGTAGAAATTTAAGAGACTGTGAATGTGGGAGTAGACTTTCCGTACATGTCGAAGTGCATTTCTGAGATGATTACGTTTTCACTGCAGAACCTCTCCTGAGTAGGACTTCTAATAACAATTTGCTGATATTTCTATAAGTCTGTAATTTTAATAAGTTCCGAAAAGCTTTTTTGGAGTAAGAACTACCTTCGTTGTTTTTCAATTCTGTGGGAAGTAGCTGTTGTTGTTGATGTTGTTATTTACATTAGTTTGATGGAATATCATCGCTCCTTGAGGAAACATTTTGCGACTGAAATGTTTTACTCAGTCCGATCTAGTTGACTTTTTTGGTGGAATTCTCGATCATTTCTGCTATCAACTCCGTATTGAATAGTTATGAACCATCAGCAGAGGCATTTGCTGATTACCATCGTCTTAATTAATTAAACTCTGGATCTTTGGGTCTCAAATTTTCATCGAAGTCACCGGTTGAAAGCTTTCACTTTTTCCTGTGTTGATGGTGCTTCTATCCTAATTGCTGACGATTGTTTCTGAAATTGGAGGTTTCCTATAAACTGTTTTATTTTCTTGAAGACGTTCATTTTCTTGAAGACGTAAGAGACGTTTATTTCATCGAATGTAGTTTCTTTTGGAACTGAATGTGGTTTTAGAGTTCGATGAAGTTTCAAAACATGATTTTGAAACAATGAAGTTGTGTATAGAGTTCCTGCTGGTTGATTAGTTCTGTAAGAAGTCTGGAAGGTACTGGTATCTATTCTTCGATGTCCTAGGCCATTTTCGATTGTATTATATACATATATCTTGTTCCCGGTGACAATCCCTTTGTAGGCCTCAAGCTCTTAATAATATCTATCTAAAACTTATTAGTGTACCTAAAGCTATGAGCACAGTGTACATAACCTTCTGATGTCTTAACATAATAAACAAAATATTTATGTTTGTTTTGATTTTTTTTTTTTCGAAAACAGCTCTTGCTCAATGTAATTCTTTGATCACCCGGTTACAATCAAATCCAAAGGATGCTACATTCGTAAGATTTTTGCAGATTTCAAATGAAATTTGTAAAAAACAGTATGCAGTGGTTTGCTGTCCAAATGCTGTTCAAGAATTACCTGGAACAAAGGTAATATTTCCAAAGAACACCGATGAGATTCCCAGAAAACTTCCCTCAATGGCCGATGGCTGCGGTTATGTCAATAATGAATATCGAAAAATCGTCGGTGGTACGAGTAGTAAGATTGGAGCTTGGCCATGGATTGCTTTGATTGGTTACGATGATGGAATAGATCCGTCGTCTTTCAAGTGCGGTGGAACTTTGATAACTAGTCGACATGTCTTGACGGCAGCGCATTGTATGCGATCGGATTTGTGAGTAATTTATATTTTTTATGTATTAAATTTTGTCTAGATAGGAGACTATTATTATCTTTGGAATCAGCCAACTTGTCTAGTCGAAATGTTTATATTCTCGTACTAGCGGAATTCTAGAATTTTGATACAAATTTTAATCTATTTTAGATCCTTCGTACGGCTTGGAGAACATGATTTAAGTACAGACACTGAGGCTCAACATGTTGATGTACCTGTTATCAAGGTAGGTCCTAAGATTTTCTATTTAAAGAAATATTTCAAACCTTTTTTTCTGTAGCGTGTGAGACATCCTTCTTACAACCGGATGGATGGCCACAATGACATAGCTTTGCTGTATCTGGGCCAAAATGTGGTGTTCTCAGGTAAAGTTTTGCCAAAATTGTAAATTTACATTGAAAATCTTTAGTTAACACTTTTTGTTTGTTGTTTTCTAGAAAAAATCACACCAATTTGTATACCATTTGAGCCAAAACTTCGTTCAAAGGATGTTACTAACTTTACTCCGTTTGTTGCTGGATGGGGTAAGACTGTGGAGGGTGGTAAATCAGCTACTATCCTACAAGAGTTGCAAATTCCAATTTATGAAAATGAAGTTTGTAAGGACTTGTACAAAAAGCAAAACAGATATATTTCCGAGGAGCAATTCGATAATGCCGTTATTTGTGCTGGTGATTTAGGTGGTGGCAAGGATACGTGTCAAGGTGATTCAGGGGGACCACTTATGTTACCAGAGGTAAATAATATTTTTTTTAAATAAAAAATATACCAATATTTTTCATATAACTTACTTTTAAGCAATATGAGAAATCAATACGTTTCCATTTGATTGGAGTTGTTTCTTACGGTATTGGCTGTGCGAGACCTATGATTCCTGGAGTATACACAAGAGTTACAAATTTTATAGAATGGATAGAAGATGGAGTTGCTGATACATGATAGTTATTAGTAAATATGTGATTTATTGTGTTTTTTTTACCAAGCGAACAAAAATTAAAGAGATTGTATTTTTTTACTATTTTAGTTAAGAATTTTATGTTTTTTTTCTAAGTTTTGAGCTCATATCTATTTTAGAAGCCATTTTAGCAAATTAATTCTTTGATGGGCAAATCTAACTTCAACTTGCGCCATTGATAGCTATGCAAATAATTTTTCAATTTTTTTTGAAAATTCTTGGACTAAACACTTGTCTACAAAAATCATTATTTTTTCAAAGTTCACCAATCCCATCGAGATATACATCAAACGAAAGGTCTGCTCACTACCTATACACACATGCAAGCCAAAACGACCTGCATGGTCTGGTTACCGAAATATAGCCGTCCAAAAAGATTTAACTCATTCCACTGATTTTGGACCTCTAACCACCTAAGAATGTCTTTGGGTGGCGATAGTTCCGAAAAAAGGCCTCGAAAGAAGTTGCGATTTTCAAAATTCCTATTAAGCTTTTCCAGAGCTATCGACGGGTGAAAACCAGAAGGTTCTGCGGGGTCTGATTGCGAAATATGGCCATCCAAAATGATTTTACTGAAAATTGACCCAAATCTAAAAATGTCATCGGATGCGGATGGCGATGTTTCCGCAACAAAGGCTCGCTAGAGGTTGCAGTTTTCAGTACTGAATGGAGAATTAACAGACCTTTCCATAGATGTGCCAACCTCGAAAAAAAATTTTTCAATTTTTTTTTGAAAATTCATGGACTAAACAATTGTCTACAAAAATCATTATTTTTTCAAAGTGCACCAATCCCATCGAGATACACATGAAACAAAAGGTCTGCTCACTACCTATACACACATGCAAGCCAAAACGACCAGCATGGTCTGGTTACCGAAATATGGCCGTCCAAGGAGATTTTTGATTTTGGACCTCTAACCACCTAACAATGTCTTTGGGTGGCGATATTTTCGAAAAAAGGCCTCGAAAGAAGTTGCGGTTTTCAAAATTCCTATTAAGCTTTTCCAGAGCTATCGACGGGTGAAAACCAGAAGGTTCTGCGAGGTCTGATTGTCGAAATATGGCCATCCAAAGTGATTTACTGAAAATCGACCCAAATCTAAAAAAGTCATCGGATGCGGATGGCGATATTTCCAAAACCAAGCCTTGTAAGAAGCTGCGGTTTTCAAAATTCCTATTTAACATTTCTAGAGCTATCTACGATTGAAAACCAGAAGGTTCTGCGAGGTCTGATTGTCAATATATAGCCATCCAAACTGATTTTACTGAAAATTGACCCAAATCTAAAAAAGTTATCGGATGCGGATGGCTATATTTCCGAAGCCAAAGATGTTAAGAAGTTGCGGTTTTTAAAATTTCCATTTAACTTTTCCAGAGCTATCGACGGGTGAAAACCAGAAGGTTCTGCGAGGTCTGATTGTCGAAATATGGCCATCCAAAGTTATTTACTGAAAATTGACGAAATTTTAGAAAGTCATCGGATGCGGATGGCGATATTTCCAAAACCAGGTCTTCTAAGGAGTTGGTGTTTTCAAAATTGCTATTTAACTTTTCCAGAGCTATCGACGGGTGAAAACCAGAAGGTTCTGCGAGGTCTGATTGTCGAAATATGGCCATGCAAAGTGATTTTACTGAAAACCGACCCAAATCTAAAAAAGTTATCGGATGCGGATAGCGATATTTCCAAAACCAGGTCTTCTAAGGAGTTGGGGTTTTCAAAATTGCTATTTAACTTTTCCAGAGCTATCGACTGGTGAAAACCAGAAGGTTCTGCGAGGTCTGATTGTCGAAATATGGCCATCCAAAGTGATTTTACTGGAAATTGACCCAAATCTAAAAAAGTCATCGGATGCGGATGGCGATGTTTCCGCAACAAAGGCTCGCTAGAGGTTGCAGTTTTCAATACTGAATGGAGAATTAACAGACCTTTCCATGGATGTGCCAACCTCGAAAAAAAATTTTTCAATTTTTTTTGAAAATTCATGGACAAAAATCATTATTTTTTCAAAGTTCACCAATCCCATCGAGATATACATCAAACGAAAGGTCTGCTCACTACCTATACACACATGCAAGCCAAAACGACCTGCATGGTCTGGTTACCGAAATATGGCCGTCCAAAGAGATTTTTGATTTTGGACCTCTAACCACCTAACAATGTCTTTGGGTGGCGATATTTCCGAAAAAAGGCCTCGTAAGAAGTTGCGGTTTTCGAAACTTCTATTAAGCTTTTCCAGAGCTATCGACGGTTGGAAACCCGAAGGTTCTGTGAGGTCTGATTGTCGAAATATGGCCATCCAAAGTGATTTTACTGAAAATTGACCCAAATCTAAAAAAGTCATCGGATGCAGATGGCGATATTTCCGCAACAAAGGCTCGCTAGAGGTTGCAGTTTTCAGTAGTGAATGGAGAATTAACAGAACTTTCCATGGATGTGCCAACCTCGAAAAAAAATTTTTCAATTTTTTTTGAAAATTCATGGACTAAACACTTGTCTACAAAAATCATTATTTTTTCAAAGTTCACCAATCCCATCGAGATATACATCGAACGAAAGGTCTGCTCACTACCTATACATACTTGCAAGCCAAAACGACCTGCATGGTCTGGTTACCGAAATATGGCTGTCCAAAGAGATTTAACTCATTCCACTGATTTTGGACCTCTAACCACCTAACAATGTCTGTGGGTGGCGATATTTCCGAAAAAAGGAATCGCAAGAAGTTGCGGTTTTCGAAACTTCTATTCATCTTTTCCAGAGCTATCGACGGGTGAAAACCAGAAGGTTATGCGAGGTCTGATTGTCGAAATATGGCCATCCAAAGTGATTTTACTGAAAATCGACCCAAATCTAAAAAAGTCATCCGATGCGGATGACGATATTTCCAAAGCCAGGTCTTGTAAGGAGTTGCGGTTTTCGAAACTTCTATTTAACTTTTCCAGAGCTATCGACGGGTGAAAACCAGAAGGTTCTGCGAGGTCTGATTGTCGAAATATGGCCATCCAAAGGATTTTACTGAAAATCGACCCAAATCTAAAAAAAGTCATCGGATGCGGATGGCGATATTTCCAAAGCCAGGTCTTGTAAGGAGTTGCGGTTTTCAAAATTTCTATTTAACTTTTCCAGAGCTATCGACGGGTGAAAACCAGAAGGTTCTGTGAGGTCTGATTGTCGAAATATGGCCATCCAAAGTGATTTTACTGAAAATCGACCCAAATCAAAAAAAGTCATCCGATGCGGATGGCGATATTTCCAAAGCCAGGTTGAAAACCAGAAGGTTCTGCGAGGTCTGATTGTCGAAATATGGCCATCCAAAGGATTTTACTGAAAATCGACCCAGATCTAAAAAAAGTCATCGGATGCGGATGGCGATATTTCCAAAGCCAGGTCTTGTAAGGAGTTGCGGTTTTCAAAATTCCTATTTAACTTTTCCAGAGCTATCGACGGGTGAAAACCAGAAGGTTCTGTGAGGTCTGATTGTCGAAATATGGCCATCCAAAGTGATTTTACTGAAAATCGACCCAAATCTAAAAAAGTCATCCGATGCGGATGGCGATATTTCCAAAGCCAGGTCTTGTAAGGAGTTGCGGTTTTCAAAATTCCTATTTAACTTTTCCAGAGCTATCGACGGGTGAAAACCAGAAGGTTCTGCGAGGTCTGATTGTCGAAATATGGCCATCCAAATTGATTTTACTGAAAATTGACCCAAATCTTAGAAAGTCATCGGATGCGGATGGCAATATTACCAAAGCCAGGTCTTGTAAGGAGTTGCGGTTTTCTAAACTTCTATTTAACTTTTCCAGAGCTATCGACGGGTGAAAACCAGAAGGTTCTGCGAGGTCTGATTGCGAAATATGGCCATCCAAAGTCATTTTACTGAAAATCGACCCAAATCTAAAAGTCATCGGATGCGGATGGCGATATTTCGCCAACCAATGCTCGCGTGAATTCAAGACATCCTTTAAGAAAATCTGATCATTATAACTCAAGTTGTCTACTTCTGACTCGAAGTATATCACTTTATCCTCAACATTTTTAGCACAGTTTTAATAAATAAGACTGAAACAAGCATGCTATAATATTCAGAATAAACAATGGAAAGGTACACAATCCCACAATAAATCTTCCTAATTGACTTTTCAAAAAAGTGGCAAACATTCACGTAAGTTATTAATTAAATTTGTAGCCTACTTGATCGAGAATCCTGATCTTCATGGACATCATCCAACAAAGTTCAGAGCTCTTCTCGTAAACTATTGCTTGTTCTTTGGTAAGTTTTAAAAGGGAAGTTCGAGTAAGATGCTTAAAACTTTCGTTTTAATAGTTCGATTAAGAACTTAAAATTACGGAAAAACCAAAGTGCTACATTTATATGTAAAATATATATGTAGGTATTTATACAAAAATTACAATTTGTGATAATAGGTGACATTTCGAAAGGGCAATAGTGTCACATGAACTTCACACCTTCCAGTACACTATAATATCAACTTAAAACTTTCTTTAGACGTTATGTCTAGTTTTATTAAAAAATGTTGGCTCAGAAATTAAAACATTACAACTACAAACTAAAGAACAAAAAATAAAATTTATTTTTATTACCATACAAAAAAAATAAAAATACTTTTTAAAAATATTACTCAAATCAAATAATTATATTTTACGACTAGCTGAACAACACATGACAAAATCTTTTTTATTTTTTTTATATATAAGAACACAAATGCAAAATTTTTAACTAAGTTAAATAAATAAATACACATATTGATATATATACTTAAATGATAAATTTATTTTTTTGGAACTTTCTGCTGTATGTCAAACTCAAATATACAAATTTTTTCGGATTTCTTATCAAAGAAAATATTTACAATAAATATTCACAATCTTTTCTCAGATACTGTATTTAAAAAAAGAAATATCTCAAGCTTCAGTTTCTTGTTCTAAATTTTCTTGAAGTTCCTCAGGTGATCGCAGATCAATTGCAAACTTCTGGCGAGTCGGTGTGATATTGTCTGTGTGTCCTTCGCCGGTCTCCTTGACTCGTCTGGAGTAGTCTTGGAAAGCTGCAGCTAGAGCAAATGTTAGCTTCCTGGCTGTCGCTCTATTATCACAAACAAAAGCATGCACCTCAAACGGATGCGGACTGTTGCTGTCTTTGACCACAATCATGGCAAAGATTCTAGTGTAGACGAGATCTTGAACACCATACGAGATCGTATCTATGGGATAGTTCCAATTATTTATGCTGGCCTTTGGTGCGATGATGTCCACGTTTACACCGGATGTCGATACTTTTAGATTACAATGTGGAAGTACTTTGTTAGGGGGCAGGTTCTTGGCAACTCCGACCATGATGTCGACCGGCCGTCGGGTGTACTTGATGCCCCAGAGGCCTCGAGAAACTTCACAGCCGACATACTTGACCTGTTGGTAAATAAATTTTAGTTAATACATTTTAAATAAAGTTCATCTGCTAGAAAATTAGACGGAATTATTGAAAAAAAACTCCAATGTTGAATGACTTTTTCAAAAAAATAACTGATTTTGCTTAAATTGAGCATGAAAGGCATAATTGAGTCAAATTATTTAAAAAAAAAGAAGCAATTAGGGACCTTTGTAAGTATATGATTTAAAAATATTCCATTAAGGTATTCAATAGAAGAAACACACTCCATCCATTCTTTCCGACAACTTCCGGTTATTGACTAACTCTTTATTGTTCCGGTAATGACCATGAAATTCATGTAGGCACCATATAACTTTTGTCTGGCCAATACCGATAGGCTTCAGTGCACAATAAATGAAATATAAAATGTGAACATAGAGAGACAGTCGAACACAGCATTCATCGTCCAGTAAATACATTTGCATCCGCTTACAATTAATAAACGAAAAAAAAGAACGAGAGGAAATAATCATAGGAAGAGTTAATACCAAAATCGACCGTAGAGCAAGTCGTCACCGGATGTACATACAAAACGACAATCGTGGAATTGGATCAAATATTGTATTTTTTTGTCAAAGAACTTAACAAATCGGAACAATAGTTCTTTAGAGTTCTATTTGACAACGACGACACGGTGCGTGACGATTCATAAAATATTCGGATGTTTGTATTTTCAGTAAGCAATCAAATGCAGGCATGATACACATTGTCACTTTTGTCATAGTTTTGAAAATTAAATCCCATTTCGAGCTTCTTTGGTCTAAAGGAGACACGCTCCACCCATTGGCTATGTTGATATGTAAGTGCAATAGAACGTGCAATTAAAATGGAAATATCGAAATGCGTTTCAAAAACTTTCAAACTTGTATCCAAGTATTTTTTAAATATTGCCCCGACTCATTTTTGATATTTTTAGTGCCAAAAAGCGTACCTACCTTGCTATATAAGATATTTATTAATTTTGTATACAGAAGTTTATAGAAAATATAATTGGTAGATATTAAGTTCGAAAACGATTTGGTTGATTTGATTTTTCTTATTAAGCGTCTACGTTTTTTTCTTACGCCTTATAGGTACTATAAGGCAAGTTATGCATTCGTAAAAAAAATCGAACTCGAGATTTTTATCAAAGTTGACAAAGTTGACGAAATTCTGTCTGTCTGTCTGTTCGACTACAGATGGCTCGGCCGATTTTTGTGAAACTTGGAAGATATTGCTTTTTCTCCCCACAGGTTTTTTTCTTTTTGTTCTTAAGACCAAAAATAACGGTACGTGCCATACGATTTTTTTTTTTCTAAATTTAAAAAATATTTTTTTTATCTCAAAAGCTGTCCCACAGATTTAAGAAAAAAATCAATAGATTTCATTTAGTTAAAGCTAAGTAACGGTTGAAAATATTTCCAGAAAATGGTTATTTTTGGTACCCCCATGGAACCCTTTTTTTTTGTTTTTGATTTTCTCAAAAGCGCTACAACCGATTTTGATAAATTTTGTATGCAAAAGCTCCTTAAGAGTTTGCATATTATTTTGTATTAAAATTTTGAAAAAATTTTTTCGAAATGGGTATTATCAAAAAATTTTTTTTGTTAAAAACTGTTCGACAGATTTAAAAAAAAAATAGGAAATGGTCAAAAAATGTTTGTTTTAAAAATGGTTACCATATTAATTAGTATATCCTCCCTAGAACCATTTCTTGTTTGTTTTTCATTTTCTCAAAAACGGTTTAACGGCTTTTGATAATTTTTTGTATGCTAAGAATCCAAAGTGTTTTTGGAATTTTATTAACAGCAAAAGAAAATCTTGTCCTTACCCGTCTGTTCTCAAATTAAATGACATTTCAAGTCATGACCCACGGGTTATAACGCAACTTTTTTCTGACTTCTTTCAAAGTGCCTTCAACTGTGATACATCCAACTGTGATACCTTTAACTGTGATTCCTCAATCTGTGATAAATCTGACGAAATGGATCAAAACTTTGACCATTTGAAATCTTTTACGTACTTGACTGATATGAACTTTAACATTGATATCGACAACATTGTAAAGTTTATATCTAACCTTGATGACAGCTCTATACCAGGTCCTGATGGTATACCCTCTACTATTTTGAAAAACTGTGTACGTCATTTGTCATTACCTTTGTCTATTCTTTTTAATTTCTCAATGTCTTCATGTTCATTCCCATCTATTCGGAAAAGTTCATTCATTATCCCTCTACATAAAAAAGGGAAAAAAGACGATGTGAAAAACTACAGGCCTATTGCTAGATTATCTGTGATTCCTAAACTCTTTGAGGCTATTATTTGTGAAGCTTTATGTTTTTATGTTAAGTCATTTATTGTTCCTAATCAGCATGGCTTTATAAAAGGTCGCTCCACTATTACTTTTCTAATAGAATTAGCTGAAAATTGTATTGATTCATTTAAAAACAGTAAACAACTAGATTGTGTATTTACTGATTTCAGTAAGGCTTTTGACAAGCTGTCACATCGTGTTTTGCTTTTTAAATTAAGAAAATTAGGTTTTAGCGAAAATTTTGTAAAATGGCTTCAATCTTATTTATTAGACAGATCTTATTCGAATCAAATAAGTTTAAAATCAATTCAGGAATCCCACAGGGTAGTCATTTAGGCCCCATTCTTTTTATTTTATTTATAAACGACTTACCATCGGTGTTAAAATACTCTAAGTGCCTCATTTACGCCGACGATGTAACTATCTTCAAAACTATTTCTAGTAGTCGTGATTGTGAACAATTGCAATGTGATCTTAACTCGTTTTTTGACTGGTGCACTCGTAATTGTTTGTTTCTTAATATTGATAAATGTAAAACTTTGTGTTTTACAAGAAAATTTTCATTTATTTCATTCAACTATTTGTTTAATGGTATATCAATATCTCGTGAAACAGTTATGTCTATTCTTGGTGTCACATTTGATCGCAAACTCGAATTCATTCAACATATAAATTCCATTTCAAATAAAGCTAATTCAATTCTTGGTTGGATAAAAAGAGAGTCGAAACAATTTTCCGACCCTTTCTTGACAAAGCAGCTTTTTATATCTTTTGTTCGACCCATTCTAGAATACGCTTGTCAGGTTTGGTCACCTCATTACGAATGTCATAAAAATAGACTAGAACAGGTGCAAAAAAGATTCATTAGGTTTGCCCTCAGGGGACTTAGCTGGGATAATCCTTATGATCTTCTACCTTATAACAACAGACTTAGACTTATTGATTTACCTAGTCTCGAGAAAAGACGTTCCTATTTATGTTTCGTCTTCATTGTAAAATTAATCAACGGCAACATAGACTGTTTGCACCTTCTGTCTCGTATTAATTTTAATATCCCTCAAAGAACTTTGAGGAACATACCGGAGAGTATACTTATTTCAAACTATCGTACCAATTATGAAAAATGTTCTCCATTGAATAAAATGTTTAAACTATTTAATATTTACAATCTTAAATATAACAATTTGTTTGATAAAACAATAATTAATTCATGTCAATTTAAATCAACATTTTTTCATGAAATTGTTTAAGAATCTTAATATACACCTTTGTAAGAAATTTTTGTAAAAACTAGCAATTTAGTTATGTAAATAAATAAAAAAAAAACGCTCAGCAACAGTTAAGATAGTATTGTGTATTGAGATTTTGCATTTATTTTTTGGATTTAAAAACAAATTAACAAATTTAAATTTTTTTTTTGAAAACTCAAGATTTTAAAAACGATATGCTCAATTTGTTTTAAAACTTGACAGCTAAAAGGCTTTTAATAAAATCTAAAAGAAAATTTATTTTTATCTAAAAATATTTTTATATTATTTTCGTAATTTAATATCTTAATTTCAATTTTTTTATTAAATTAAAGTTCGTAAAAATTAATGAAAACAAATTTTTTTTTTAGGTTTTTTAGGGTTTTCGAAATATTTAGTTTTGAAAAAAAAATTGAAGTTTGAAAATTTTTTGAAAATTTGAGTACACAATTCTATTTATGTTTTTGGGGAGCTTTAGCAAAAAAAAATGATCTAAATCGGTTGTACCGTTCTTGAGAAAATCAAACACAAAAAAATGGTTCCATGGGTGGTACTTTCAATAACCATTTTTCGGAAATATTTTTTTAACCATAACCTAGCTTTAACTAAATGAAATTTTTTTGTATTTTATTTTTAAAATTTGTCGAACAATTTTTGAGAAAAAAAAATATTTATAAAATTTCGAAAAAAAATTCGTATGGCAAGTACCGTTATTTTTGGTCTTAAAAAAAAGAAAAAAACAGTCGGGGGGGAAAAAATTGAAAATGATATCTACCAAGTTTATAGAAAATCGGCCGAACCGTTTAGGCTGTAGTCAACAGACAGACAGACGGAATTGCGAGACCCACTTTTCTTTTTTAGTCTTCGCTATCATCGTAATGTCACCTTTGATCAAAATCTCGAGTTCGATTTTTTTTACGAATGCATAACTTGCCTAATATGTAGTAGTACCTATAAGTCGCAAGTCAAAATTGAAATTAAGATATTACTGACTGTACCTACCATGGAATCTTTATGGTTTTGGCTATTGGCATAACGAATTTTAATTAAATTTATCTAAGAAGTTTAAAACATATTTCGTTTCAAAACTTAAAAAAAATATTTTTTTGAATGAAAAAAATAACGTTTTGAAACGACAAAATTATTTTTAGGACCCTGACTTTGGAGTGTTTTGGACCGTTGTGTTTCTTAAAGTCTTTTGGTGAAACTTAACCAATAATTATTTAAGGTATCCAGTGAACCTATTTTAAAATTTTTCAGCAACCTAGGACCAATAATTCCACCTAACATAAAGCGTACTGAACGGTGACTTGTTCAGGATATAATGGTGTTTCGACAATGACTCGTGGATTATCATCGTAAAACTGAACAAAGTTTTTAAATGAAATTGTCGATCAATTGCAATGTTATTCAGAATACATTTGAACAATATGCAAATGTTGCTGCAATTTGAGCTCTGTTCATAATTTATTGCCAGCACCAACCTCAAAACAACCGAGAACTGTCAAATTGGCTGTGAAAGAGAACAATGTTGCCAATTTAAATCTTTCTACCTCAAAAACAAAACTCTCTTTATTTAATTGATAATTGTATAAATTTATAATTTTGTGAACTAAAAATTTGTGCGACAAATTTGTAAAATTTCTATAAAATAGGGTTCTGCTTACATGATTTAATTAAAATCAGTTGATTCATTATCTGAAAGTGATTTTTTTGGACAATGTTTTTAAGGTATTTACAACTCCACTACATCGTCAACAATAAATTATGAATAGATTAATTCCTTCACATCTGTGTTTGATAGTTCTAGTATCTGTTTTGAATTAATTGATGTTGAAGATGTGATATTTTCCTATTGTTTTTTGTCATTGTGCGAATTCGCTTTCCGTTCCGTTACTAAAAATCTTTAATCAATCTACTTCCAATTGTATTTTTCTGAATGAGTGGGAAGTCTCTTTCATTGATACGATTTTTAAGTCTGCTTCAAAAAATTTGGTATCGAACTAGAGACCAATAACTTAACTATTTTTTGTTCCAAAAGTTTTATATAGTTTTGTCAAAGATAAAGATAAATATTATGAAACAACATGTTAGTAAATATTAACATGGTTTTTGGAAAGGTAGGTCTACGAATTCAAATCTAATTGAATTTACAAATTTTTCCATTTATAATGTGGACAATCGGAAACAACTTAATGTGATTTACACTGACTTGTAAAAGCTTTTAGTAGGGTTAATTTGGATATTCTCTTAGAAAACCTTCAAGCTTATGGGTTCCACGGAAAACTACTTCAATGGTTTTCTGCATATTTACTTGGACAGACACAATATTTAATGATTGGGGATTTTTTCTCAAGTGAGATTAAAGTAACTTCCGGAGTTCCAGAAGGTAGTCATTTGGGTCCATTACTTTTCTTAGTTCTTATTAATGATCTACCTTATGTTCAAAATTCCCATTGCCTTATGTATGCGGATGATATACAGTTTTTTTCTTGAATTTCTAACTCAAATTATTGTATTTTTCTTCAAAATGATCTGAATTTTATTTGTAGATTGGTGCAAGTTGAAAAGTGTGCTTGTATGGCCAACAACAGAACCTTGTTAAATATTATTGCAAACTATTTATTAAATAATTTGGCATTACAAATATTTGAAGAATTCCAAGATTTGGGTGTAATATGTGACTTGAAATCAAATTACTTGGATTCATTAAAAATAAAATGCACGACTGGGTCGCACGAACTTGCTCCTATGTAATAGACTAGGAATTTTAAAAACGAATGTTATTAGAAAAAAGGGTTCATAAGGATAAAATTATCATCATTTTTTAAATTCTTTTAGTAGAAAGAGACAAAAACAGAATGCTATGCAAATATGAATTTATGCAAGAACAAAAATTATAAGCCGTTGTAGTGGTTTCTTAATAAAATCAGGTTTTATATATAAAATTTTTCAAATATTAAAAAAAAAAATTTGGTACGTGAACTTTAGGTTTTTATTACTGTACGAATGAAAATTAAATTTCCAAAAAAAATATTGACCCATTTTTCATTTTTCAAAAATTCAAAAAATATTTTTTTTTAAGTTTTGAGATGCAATATTTCTTAAATTTTTTAGAAGCATCTCTATAAAAAACATCATTAAAATCCGTTTTGTCGATAATGAGAAATTCAAAATTTTAAAAAATCGTTCTATGGTAGATACAGTCAGTAATATCTTGTTTTCAAAATTTTTTGTATTAAATTAGAAATCTTAAAAATGAATCGAAAGACTAAAAATTTAAGCAAAATTCTCGGAACCGTTTTCGTGAAAAATACGATTTTCGAAAACCATTTTTTAACATTTGTATAGAGGGTAGATACCCTTATTTTTAGGTAAAATAATTTTTTTTCTCATATTTTGTAGATTATATTAAGAAACTTTTATTTATCAAGTCTTAAAAAAATTTGAGCGTGGGGTTTTCGAAATATTGAGTTTTCAAAAAAAAAAAAATTGGAATTTTTTTTAAAAATCCAAAAATTTTTTTTTGGAAAATTTGAATACACAAAAATATTGAAACTGCTGGGGAGCCTTAACATAAAAAAAATGATCAAAATCAGTTGTACCGTTTTTGAGAAAATCAAAAACAAAAAAAATTGTTCCAAGGGGTACCAAAAATAATTATTTTTTGGATTTTTTTTTTTCATTCATTACCTAGGTTTAACTAAATGAAATTTTCTGATTTTTTTTTTTAAATCTGTGGGATAGTTTTTGAGAAAAAAAAATATTTATAAAATTTCGAAAAAAAATCGTATGGCAGGTACCGTTAAAAACTCAAATCAAAAAACATCCGGGGGAAAAAAAATAAAACCCATATCTACTAACTTTAAAGAAAATCGGGAAAATTAGAAAGATAATAAAACTGTTAATAGAACATAGTGGTACTCATTAAACTAATTAAAATTATATCTATACATATATTCTCACCTTGAATTCCATCGGCAGGTCTTCCACATTAACTTGAGCGTCGTCAATACCAGTTGCTGTTGACATCTTTATAATTAAAAAAAATTCTCTTTTTCTATATGTTTTTCATGGAACTCATTTAAACAGCTGTTTGTACCCAATCAACGAATTGTATCTGTAAATTAAAACAAAATCGTTAAAAGTGTTTCAGAACAAAACAAAAAAATATTGTCACTATTTATTTAATTTTACTTGAATTTTTTTTTGTGCGCAATAATTCAACTGGAGATTTTAGCACAAAATGGTAGATTAATAAAAGCACATGACTGTCATTGATATTTTTAATGATTATTTCAATCAACTGGTTTCACAAGAATTATATCGTCAGGTTTATTATGTAGGTATAGGCAGATAGGTACGTTTATTAATAAAAAATGAAAAAATCACATCTCTAATGACATCTCATCACGGATCATTAAATAGATAAAAAAAAAAAAAAACTACTGCTCATTTATGTTAAAATTAGTTGAGAAATAAAGCACTATCATTAGTTACTAACTAATTACCGCCTACCGAAGCTATCAAGCTTTAAGGAGAATCTATCTCTGTCTATTCCAGTCACAAAACAACGATAAGATAATTATATGTTTTTTATTTTTTTTTTCAAACTCTTTTAGATAGAATTTTTTCTTTATTTTCAAATTGTTTATTGTGTTGAAGTGCATTTGTTGATAATTTTGTTCAACCTTCAACAAATGGCGCCTTTTAAGTCGGAAACTTTAAGGTTGATTAGTTATAAGAAAAAAGATCTCTCCTCTTTAGCACTCTACAACACTTTATTTAAACTTTTTTTTTGAAAAACAAAAAAAAAAACACTAACTGAGTAGGTAAGGAAAAGCAAAATTTACTTCACCATCACTTCACTCTGTTGAGTGTAAAAAACAATTGCAATTAGTCACGTACAATATCTTGGACGAACGGAACCGTGCTCCAAACTGCCAACGGCTACATCTCTGACGATCTAGATTTCAATTTCGATTTAAACAAAAACAAAAAAAAAAAAACAAAAGAATTGATTTAAATTGGAATTTATCTGCACTTTCTTTCATTAATCCAACACAAACAGACACAATGACTGACGTCAAATGATCATTTTACTCGAACGTTGTACGTGTGTAGATACAAAATCAGACGATTTTAATCAGTGGTTTATCTGATAGATACTTGCAGCTGAGTTATTTTGTATGACTCACCACAAGTGTGTTCTTTCACTTATCAAAATCTCAAAATATGACATTTTTTACTTTTTGTATAAAAATTATCTAACGTTTTGTAAGCAAGATCACGTCTTGTTAGATACTAAAAGTATCTCATAGATACTTTCCGTACCTACACTTGTTCTATAACTACCTTCCGGATGGTTGAAAAGTCACCAACTAACTGTCCAACCAGTCTTCTCCGGTGTATCCAGTTCTGGTGTTGTGTTGCGTTGTCGTGTCGGTTGTCGTTGTTTATCGCTGATACTGTAGCGCATATAGAATAATGTTTAGATACAATTAGATTTTTTTTTTTTGTGGGAAACTTCAGAATGAACTACGAAAAACTAAGTCAATGGTCTGTACAACAGACACCATGTGAATGAAAATTGAATTTTACCTCCATTACGATCAGTGATCTGTTGGTGCGTATCCACTATTATAACTATAAGTGTTCAGGTACAGATATAGATACGCATTCTATGGCTCGTAGATAGTTCTGTGTCTGGAATACAGCTAGACTCTATATAAAGTTGACCGATTTAGGTGAGGATAACACAGCTACTTGGAGTGTTAATGCCTCTTAAAATGGAAAGCCACGATATAAAAAATAATAAATTAAATTAAAAAATAAAACGGAATTCAAATAGAACTTAAACCGATCGGATCGTCATCCAACAACTGCACTCTGAGCTTTGCCACCACCACACCACCGCCACCGAACTACCGGTAGTAGTAAAAGTATCTTTAAATCTACGACAATAGACCGGCAGTCTCGCGACTCATCATTATTTTCAATCGGAGATGGGTACGGCAAGCAATTCCATTTGTTATAATACTCGTACAACTTGTATACATTCAACCGGAATCCAGACGAAAAAAAATCGTTTACTCACAAAAATCAAAAACATGCAGGCAAACATTATTTTAAACACCGGCACATGAGTGTAAAATCGCCAGAGTCTTATAGTTAGCCGAATTTCACAAGCAGCGAATCGCTTTAAAATTAATTGCATGACTGGATTACGCTAAGCTACCTGTTGGTCAGGGGCTTACCCTTACATGCCAATTTTGTAGGAAAATTGGGTAAATCGCACTATATTGAAGTATACAACCACTTAACAATTTGTTGCCGCTAATTTACCGATGCAACTTTTTTTAAAATGATTTAAGCGATTTATTTCCTTAGAGTTGTTTATGACAGGTTAACGGACTTTTGCATGACTGGATCACGAGAAATTGTCCGTAGGCCAGGCTCTTACATGCCAATTTGTAGGGACATTGATTAACTCCCATTCTATTGATGTGCAACCACTTAACAATTTGTTGCCGACAACTTACCCATACAACTTTTTCCGCCTTAAAATCACATGAGCGATGTATTTCCTTAAAGTTGTTTCAAGTTGTTAAAACTTCCTTGTGGCAGATCCCGGTTTTTTGTGTTATGAAAAATTTCTTCCAATTGATTTTTACTTGCGACTTATAGGTACTATAAGGCAAGTTATGCAGGCGTAAAAAAAATTGAACTCGAGATTTTGATCAAAGTTGACATTACGATGATAGCGAAGACTAAAAAAGTGGGTCTCGCAATTCTGTCTGTCTGTCTGTTCGACTACAGGCTAAACGACTCGGCCGATTTTCTTTAAACTTGGTAGATATCATTTTTAATTTTTCCCCCCACACGTTTTTTTCTTTTTTTTTTTAAGACCAAAAATAACGGTACCCCCCATACGAATTTTTTTCGAAATTTTATAAACATTTTTTTTCTCAAAAACTGTTCAACAGATTTTAAAAATAAAGATACAGAAAAATTTCATTTAATTAAATCTAGGTATTGGTTGAAAAAAATTTTCCGAAAAATGGTTATTGAGGGTACCCCCCATGGAACCATTTTTTTTTGTTTTTGATTTTCTCAAAAACGGTTCAACCGATTTTGATAACTTTTTTTTTGCTAAAGCTCCCCAAAAACATAAATAGAATTGTGTACTCAAATTTTCAAAAAAAAATTTTTTGGATTTTTAAAAAAAACTTCAAAATTTTTTTTTCAAAACTCAATATTTCGAAAACCCCATGCTAGATTTTTTTTAAACTTGATAAATAAAAAATTCTCAATATAATCTACAAAATGTGATTTTTTTTTTTTATTTTACCTAAAAATAAAGGTACCTACCATACAAATGCTAAAAAATTAAAAAAAAATGGTTTTCAAAAATCGTATTTTTCTCGAAAACGGCACCTAGAATTTTGATAAAATTTTTTTTCTTTCAATTAATTTTTACGATCTTTAATTTAATAAAAAAATTTTTGAAATTAAGATATTACAGCTTGTACCTACCATAGAACCATTTTTTCGAATTTTGAATTTCTCATTATCCACATAACGGATCTTAATGAAAATTTTTATAGAGAAGCTTCTAAAAAGTCTAAAACACACTGCATTTCAAAACTTTAAAATAAATATTTTTTGAATTTTTGAAAAAAAAAAATCTTTCTTTTTTTTGAAAATTCGATGTCTCCGAAACGGGTCAATATTTCTTTTCGTAAATTTAATTTTTATTCGAACAATAATAAAAACTTTAAATTAGCGTACCAAAATTTTTTCTTAAAAAGCTTTTAAAAAGTTTGTATATAAAAGCTTCTTTTAAAGAAACCACTACAAGGACTTATAATTTTTGTTCTTGCATAAATACATATTTGCATAGCATTCTGTTACTACTAAGAGAATTTAAAAATTAATTTTATCCTTATGAACAGTTTTCTCTTATAACATTCGTTTTTAAAATTCCCAGTCGATTACATAGGAGCAAGTTCGTGCGACCCAGTCGTGCATTTTATTGCTCTTGGGCTTACGAGACTTTTAAAAAATTAGAACTGTCTAAAAATGTTCTGGTGTAAATTATGGATGTAACTGGCCAAAAATACAATATCCGTCAAGTTAGTACTACTACTTCAAAATTTTTAAGATGTAATGATTGGATTAATTGTCGTGAATTTTTCGTGAAACGAAAAAATTTATCGCGTTTGTTTTTTTTTTTTAAATAACCTATACGAGTAGTAATGCTAGCTTGACAGTCAAGTGCTAACTAAAAATTTTGTAGCGGTACGCCTCCGGCTACGAACGTTAATTTATGAAAAAGTGACCACTGGTAAGTCTAACTTAATAGTGAAGTTAGCACTTCCACCCCTCAAAATAGGGTGAAATGAACTCAAAAAAGAAAAAGGACAGCGTTAATAATTGTCGTGAATTTGTCGTCTTACGACAATTGTTTAAAAAAATTGCAGAGTAAAAAATTAGTTATAAGAGATAGTTTTGGTATAGTAGGTTTTATTGAAAAAATTCTATTTTAAGAACTTTTGCATTTTCATGGCATTTTTTTTGAGAAAAAATTTTGCGAACATTTTTTTCCTTTTACGATATATTTACGACAGTTATTAACGATGTCCTTTTTCTTTGTCGAGTTCATTTCACCCTATTTTGAAGGGTGATAGTGCTAACTTGACTGTCAAGTTGTCAAGCACGACAAATTTTTTCGTTTCACGACAAATTTACGACAAATTCACGACAATTAATCCAATTATTACATTTTTAAAATTTTGATATATCGCGAGTAAAAAGAACACATTTGTGGGTCAAGTTTGACAAGAATCGGTCGTAGTGTGACAATGGAAAAACTTTTGATTTGTTTTAAAGGGATTATGACTACCTTTAAAAGGTTTTATCACAGTGCGAGCGTTAATAAAAGTGGGAGAGGATTCAAAAGGAGATCTCAATGCACATTGGTTTTGAATACCTGAATATCTCAATGTGAGGTAAATATTGGACTGGATAAGGCATTCCACATTTGTGAAGTGTAGTTTAAAAAAGAATCTCTGCAATTAATAGTACGCCCGAAGATGGCTCAGGCAAAATAATGAGAGACAAGAAAATGTTTCTGTTATAGTTATATCACCTATAATATTTTTAAAGATATTTTTTTTTATTCTAACCAAAAGACTCAAGTGTGATATTGAATAACCTGCCTGAAAATGGCAATTGTTACTTATTCACATTGAATAAGTTACATTTTACATAGGCTTATTTATTTCATCATTATCAACAACAATGGGATTGGTGAAATTCTTTTCTGAGTCACACTCACCAATCTGCAGTATCCACACATGAGCTATACCTACGTAATTTTGGAGCAATGGCTACTTACTGCATTCGGTGTTGTATTTTCGTATGGGCTATTTTATGGTGGGGATAGAATTTTGCTGCCTGGAAGGGGGGAAATAGAAGTGGCAATGTTCGTAATCATTAGCATTTGAACAAATAATGTATCTAAAATCAACCTTCTGGTATGTACCACTACCAAAAGTGTTATAAATTAGAATATCACGTTTTGCATTTCCTCCCTGGAAGGTGAGGCGTAAATGAGTTCTATAAGTAGAAACATACTCTACCTTTTGTATATAATTTATTGTTTTGTTTCTATTAACTTAACAAAATTAAAAAAAAAAACATGAAACAAAAAACTTAACAATTCGATTGAATGAAACCGATTGGGTGGTTCGTTAGTCAACAAAGCCGACTTATATCAAGACAACAGTGATACTATGATTTCAGCTGGTAATCAAGAACCTTTTTGGAAAGTACATAATATGTCGATAAGCTTTTTATCTTATCTTTTGAAATGTTAGCCTATTTATGTGACATGTACTAGGTGTAGGTACTGTAGTTGTTTAGATATGATTAAAAGTTTAAATTTGAAATAAATGTATTGAACTTAAGAATAATTACGAGCAAAGGTTTATTTTTTGTTTACTCTGTTTTGGAAAACAGAGGTTAACAATTTGAACTCGGCTATAAAGTGAATAAAGATGTGAAAAATAATAATAATTCTTAAAAGCATATTTAAAAAAAGAAACTTTAATTAAATATTTAAACTTGTCATTTAATCTTTGCCAAAGGGGTATTTTTCAAACAACAACAGTCTTTTGATCTTCATTCAGCTAACCAAACATTTTTAGGTAACTCGTAACTCGTAAATTTTTCGCATTCGTAAAATAATCGCACTCGAACATTGGATGTTAGAGAAGACTATAGAAGTAGCTATACGAATTCTGTATGTCTGTTTTTTGGGATACAGCCTGATGGGCAATTTGGATTTGGCATCAAGCCTATTTGTTCCACCAGAAAATATTTATTATCATGAATTTCACTGGTCCACACAATTTCTTAACCCATAACTAGGACTCTGAAACTTTTAAGACTGTAAGCTTGTTTCCGTTTTATATAGAAAATGTTTAAAAGCCACTTAGTAATATTTACTATCAAGTAGTGTGTGACTCTTACCGATTTAAAAGTCGAAAAATCAAGATGAAAAATCGACAGACTTTTTCATAGCTTTTATACCAAAATCTCATGAGGATTGGTTCTTCTCAACAAACTTATTTTTTTAGTTCATTAGGGTGGCATGTAAAAAGCATAACCTCTTGCAGAGTTACAAAAGTAGCTTTCCTTTTACCTGAATAACATCCATAGAGAAGATTTTAAAGATACCGATGGGCTTTGAATATCTGAATATCGACATTCGTGTAAGGTGACGAAAGAAGGAATATCAGAACTTAATTTTTAATGTCTACTTCTATAACCTATCATTTTTAAAGCTCTTTTTACTTGCGATATATATGTAGGTACTATAGGGCAAGTTCTGCATTTGGAAAAAAAAATCGAGCTCGAGATTTTAATCAAAGTTGACATTACGGTGATAGGGAAGACGAATAAAGTGGGTCCGACAATTCCGTCTAGGAGGAAAATTGAAATTTTTCTTAGCTCTAAAACCAACCTAACGGTACCCCCCCATACACCCTTAATACACAATCTTATTTATCTCAAAAACGGCTCTAACGATTTTGATAAAAATAAAATGCACGACTGGATCGCACGAACTTGCTCTTATGTTAAAGTACTTTGGAATTTAAGATACATTTTATAAATATAAAACATGAATTTAAAATGAAATTGCCGTCTGATTTCTAGAAAAGTATGAATTTATGCAAACAAACTTTAAAAAATCGTTTTATTATTAAATAAATAAATTTTTTATATAAGAAATTTCTTTAAAATTTTTCAAGAAAAAAATGTGGGATGCGAATTTTAAGTTTTTAATAATATTGATTTTAGGAAATAATTTCAAAAAATAATCGTTCATAGGTTTTGAAGATATTGATTTTTCAAAAAAAATTTTTTTTTGAAAAAAACCCAACAAATAATTTTTCGAATATTTTTATATACAATATTATTTTAAACTTAGGGGGACTCCTGCTGAAAATTTTTGGTTAAAATCGTTAGAGCCGTTAATGAGAAAGTCGAAAATCAAAAAAACGGTTCTATGACAGATACCGTTAATAACATTTTGCCCCAAATTTTTTTTTTACCAAAACGTAGTCCATGTCCATAATATCACACCTAATTTTTTTTATCAAAATCGTTAGAGCCGTTTTCGAGATAAATAAGATTTTGCATAACGGGTGTATGGGGGGTACCGTTAGTTTTAGAGCTAAAAAAAAATTTCAATTTCCTCTCTAGGGAATCACCGAAGACCCTTAACTACCGAGTTTGAAGAAAATAGGTCCAGTGGCTTAGGCTCTAGATCGAGGTACAGACATACAGACAGACAGACAGACAGACAGACGGAATTGCCGGACCCACTTTATTCGTCTTCGCTATCATCGTAATGTCAACTTTGATCAAAATCTCGAGTTCGATTTTTTTTCCAAATGCAGAACTTGCCCTATAGTACCTATATCGCAAGTAAAAATTAGGCGTGATATTATGGAAATGGACTACATTTTGGTAAAAAAATTTTGGGGAGAAATGATATTAACGGTACCTGTCATAGAAAGTTTTTTTTGATTTTCGAGCTTA
This sequence comes from Chrysotoxum bicinctum, assembly GCA_911387755.1. NCBI lineage: Eukaryota > Metazoa > Arthropoda > Insecta > Diptera > Syrphidae > Chrysotoxum > Chrysotoxum bicinctum. The sequence goes on along the minus strand of OU426989.1, from coordinate 180,299,459 downwards.
ACGATTTTAACCTATGCATTTAAAAAAATAGAATTTAAAAATTTTTCCGAAAAAATAGTTTTCGGATTTTTAAAAAAATAATCCAATTTTTTTTTTTTTTTTGTAAATTCAATATCTTGAAAACGGATACACGATTAAATTTTTAAATTACGTTTTAAAATGTATTTTATTGAATACTAACAATTTGCATATCAATTTTTTTATAAGAATTTTAAGGTTAGTAGTAGTAGTTTCAGTGTGTTTGTATGTCTGTATCTCTCCCTACAGCCTAAACCACTAGACCTATGTTCTTCAATCCCGGTAGTTAGGGGTCTTCGGTGATTTCCTAGAGGAGAAACTGAAATTTTGTTTTAACTCCAAAACTTACGGTACCCCCCGTACACCCGTAATGCAAAATCCTATTTATCTCGGGCAAAATGTTATTAACGGTACCTGTCATAGAACCGTTTTATTGATATTCGACTTAACGGCTCTAACGATTTTAACCAAAAATTTTCAGCAGGAGCCCCCTTAAGTTTAAAATAATATTGTATATAAAATATTCGAAAAAATATTTTTTGGGTTTTCTAAAAAAAATATTACAAGTTTTTTTTTGAAAAATCAATATCTTTAAAACGAGTGACGCTTATTTTTTGAAATTATTTCCATAAATCTATACCACTAAGTACTTAAAATTGGCATCTCAAATTCTGTTCTCGAAAAATCTTAAAGAAATTTGTTATATAAAAAATTACTATATAAAAATTAATTATTATACAAAAAATTACTTTAATAATAAAACAATTTTTAAACTTTGTTTGCATAAATTTATACTTTTCCGGAAATAAGACGGTAATTCCATGCATTTGAACATTCTTATGTCATTAAATCCATGTTTTATATTTATAAAATGTATTTTAAATTACAAAGCACTTTTACATAAGAGCAAGTTCGGGCGATGTAGTCGTGCATTTTATTTGGTTATATCCAAGAGACTTGAGTGGTTTATTGGGGCACCTGAACAAGTATGAAACTTATTCTCAATCTTTACAAGAATATAAATATTATAGTATATTACAGTAAGATCGAGAGCTGGGTTTTTGGGAGCGTCGAATATGTGGACACTCCACACAATGTGGGCTGTGATGCTAATTTTGACACAGACATTACCGGAAATATGGAGGACTATTTACAAGGAAAAGGTTGGGTTAAATTTGTCAATTTTTGAAATATCGATTTGAAGAATCGATAGATCAAATTGTTAAAAAAATCGATTTTGAAAACGTCGTCGGCTCTTAAAATGTTGTGAGTGCCTTAGTTAATGATATTCACATCCATGTGGCGCAGCTTAATTAATTACTATTTTACAAAAAAAATGTGTCGCACCTTAAAAATTTGCAATATTTTCAAAAAAATTAAAAACAAAATTTTTGTTTAATGCAGTTTTGTTTATTAACATAAAAACAACTTATTCATGCAAAAAAAAATTGGATTAACTTAGAAACTAAACATAAATTAAGAAAAAATGGCAAGCACTTCAAATCTTAATATTTTACATTTCGGTTTTGATTTTTTTTATATCGAGTCCTTGTTTCCTTAATATTGAGTATTGCGTGCCCGAACATCTAACAATGTTTTTATTCACCTGGGCTTACCTTGAATGAAATGTGTAACGATGCTGTCCTCCAAAGCAGATCTCAGCTCACAAAGAGTCTCTGGAAGGTCAGGTCGCCTCCTTATAATTTTTCAGCAGGTCCCAAAAGTGTTCGATTGGATTCATGTCTGAGCTCATCGCAGGCCAATTCATCACTTCGATTTCCACGTCTTCTAAGTAATCGGTAACACATCTAGCAACGTGTGGTCTAGCATTGTCCTGCATCAGCAGGAAATTTTCTTCAATAAATGGTGTGAATGAAACCATATATTCCTCCAGAATGTTGTAAATGCAATACCTGGAATTCACCTATTCTTGCAAGGTGCACTGCTTGGTTTTTCCACGCATAGAAATTCCTGCCCACATCATACCGGAACCTCCCCAGATATGTTGACGCTTGGAAACTGCTGACGAAGAGAACCTATCTCTCACTTGACCGTCTCCATACTCTGCTACGTCCATCTAGCGACCTAAGCCTTGACACTGGGTGAAGGAGTTAGTTTTCCTATACATTTTAATGGCTCTTCTTAGCGTGCGTTGTCGATAATGAGAAAGTGAAAAATTAAAAAAAAGATTCTTTGTTCGTATAAAATTTTATTAAAATGCTAAAAGCCGTTTTCGAGAATCTAATTTACGGAAACGGTTTTTAACCCTACTTTTAGATATGGTTGGTTATTTTTGGAAAAACTAACAATTTTGTTCAAATGTTTTGGATATGTTAAGATGTGTTAAATTGAAAAAAAAAATCAAACATTTGGTTTTTGAATTATTCAGTTTTTTCAATTTTTGTTTTAAAGAATAATTTCTATAGTTCTAAACATTTATGTATTTTGTGTTTAGGTGTCATAGGCTAGAAATCAAAAAGACTTCCCTCCGCCATATTTGTCTCTCACAAAAACCATTACGTTATGGGGATGAATTGAACAATCGGATATGATGAACAAAACTGAATATTATTAAGTTTAACAGAAGTGATAAATGTTCATTCATATCCCATTTCAATGAGTTCCTCCACATAATGATATAACCATTGATTTTTATAATGAATTCAAATATTTAACTTTTCAAATACCTAAATTCCATATCTCCTGTATTTCAAAATTTTTCAAGTTCTTATAATTTTGCATTGTAAGTAGTTTTGCCTCCATTCATTCAAATTTACAATAGAAATTCATTAATTTGAATAGTTTTCTTGTGTTGTATAGGTTCGAGGGTACGTCCCTCATTCATCTTGTCTGTGCTAAATGTTATGCGCTAAAAGTTACGACCCCATAAAAGAGTGTGAATGAATTAATTATGCTCAAGTGTTGGAAAAAAAAACAAAAAAGGCGGAAAGTTCGATGATAGTTATTAAAAAAAGTTTTCATGTTTTTTTCCAACTTGGCGGAATCAAGTTAAGTAATTGTTACAAAAAACAATCTCACGTTCCAATCTAATAATGACAGTGACAAGATACAGTTGCATAAATTGAAAGAATTAAGCTTGTTATGGCATCACACCTTTCCAATTTGAACACGCAAAAAAAAAAAAACAATCAATCTTTAATAGGAATTCAATTTCTCTTGGTTATTTATTTCCTAAACAAGGCAATGGGAAACTGGATAGAATTTACAAACAATAGGTAAAGTCTAATATTATGATTTTTTACACATAATCAATTAACAAAAATTATTAACAAATGAGTTTAATTTAATCCTTTTGAACCAAAACAGTCGTTGCAAAGAAGTAAAACTAATGAGTATTTGGGAAGATTTGTTCAAAAACAAAATTTATAATTAATAATAATAATCTATAGGACTTTTGTTAAATAATACTTCGATAATACATAATAAAGTGAAGTTAAGAAGTTTGACTTAAGCTTCCACAAAAAATCATCTTTAATATTTCTGTAATCAGTTAAATCTTTAATATCTTAGGAATGCTAGTAAAATTAGCTTTTTGTATCTACTTACAAGAAACACTGGCACAAAATTTTAAACAGCCTATTATTAAGGTATTAGTATGATACTATTTAACAATTTGCTAACTTTATAGTAGTTTACTAACTCATTCTTAATTTTAAACATTTTCTAATTAGTATCGTACTAAAAGAATTTTCTTAATAAAATGCTTCTGAACACACCTAAAACAATGACATTTCGAGTAAAAAAGTAAGTACACAAACATTTTTTTGTTGTTTGCAAATGTCAAAGAGTCCTATGAAGCTGGGACGATACTAAAAAAATAAAGTAGGTTTTCGATGATTTTAACTTTTATAAAAGGGTAAGTAAAAGGTATAATGCTATATTCGATTAAAATTTGCAAATTCGTTGTTTTAATCTAGTATCATAATAAAACAGCTTTAGCATTGTACTAATTCAATTAAAATTTTGCGCCACTGTGTTTTTTTAGTTCGTAAAAAGCACTTTTTGAAGATTCTAAGGCAAAGAGCCTAAAAAAAACATCTGCTTTGTTTCCCATTTTGAAATAAAATGCACGACTGGGTCGCACAAACTTGCTCCTATGTTATAGACAAGGAATTTTAAAAAACGAATGTTATTAGAGAAAACTGTTCATAGGGATAAAATTTATTTTTTCAAATCTCTAGTAGTAAGAAATAAAAACAGAATGCTACGGAAATATGAATTTTTGTCTCTTACTACTAAAATGAATAGGTATCCAAAAATGGAAACCGTATTGTACAAGTGATTTATTGCCCAACGTGAGAGTCACGTTCCAATTAATGGTATACAAAATTAAAGGCCAAGGCATTGCAGTTTCAAAAAACATATCATCTCGGTGAATTCACAGCAAGCAGTGGTTGGCTGACAAAATTTAAAAGCGCTTTGGAATTCGACTTCTTCAAGAGTTTGATTTTAAAGAATTAAAATAAACAAAAATCAAAAAAAAAAAGAAATCTTTATTTTATTTATTTCGATTTAAACGTTTCGGATTTATATCCATCTTCGGGCTTTTTTCGTTGACTTTGATGTTGTTTGCTAATTATTTTATTTTTTCCGAAACGCTTAAATAAGTAAAAAAAAATTATGTTGTGATAAAAACGTTTAAATCGAAATAAATGCAATAAAAATTTCCGTTTTTAATTTTTGCTTATTTTAATTCTTTAAAATCAAAGTTATACACTCAACATGGAGACTAAACCACAAAAAAATTAAAGAGTCTGTTGAAAAGCTTTCATCGAGAGCTAACAAACGGTTTAAGAAAAAAATAACTGAAATAATAAAAGAAAATTAACTCAGATGTAATGCAATTTTCAATGAGGATGAAACTGGGTTGTATTGGAAAATGCTACCAGACACTACATATGTTCGCGCTGTCGGAACTAGTGCCCCTGGTAGAAAAAATTCAAAGGAACTTCTTACTTTTCTCGCGTGCTCAAATACTACAGGTTTAAAGAAAATTAAACCCCTAATCGTTGAAAAATCAAAAAAGCCAAGGTCTTTTAAAAACAAACTTCTACCAGTTAACTATACACCTACTCAAAATCTGCGTGGATGAATGAAACTCTCTTCAAAACGTGGTTCTTTCAGAATTTTGTTCCACAGGTTTGAAAAAAATGCCAAATCTTTGAAGTTACTACTAAGTTCCATGTGACCAGAAACTTCGTAGAAATAAAATAATGGAAAATACAACTGTACTTTCTATTTACCCAGAGATTTATATGAAAAAAACGTATTCGATATAACGAATTTTCGATATAACGAATTGACTCTGGACATTATATCATTCATAACTGGACCACCACTGTATTGACTTTTGAAAAAAAAAATTCTTTTTAAATTTGAATACACAATTCTATTTAAATTACCTGTGAGCCTTAGCATATAAAAAATGGTAAAAATCGGTTGTACAATCTTTGAAAAAATCAAAAACAAAAAAAAAATGGATCCAGGTGGGGTACCTTACCACTTTTTTCAATCTGTCGAACAGTTTTTGAGAAAAAAAAATATTTACAAAATTTCGAAAAAAATCGTATGGATGGTACTGTTATTTTTGGTTTTAAAGGCTGTAAATACAAAAGACAGAATTACGAGACCCACTTTTTTGGTCTTTGCTATCATCGAAATGTTAGCTTTGATCAAAATCTCGAGTTCGACTTTTTTTTACGAATGCATAACTTGGCTTAAAGAACCTATAAGTCGCAAGTGAAAAGCGATATATTTCGTGAAAGCAATTTATTCGGCACCTATCGATTTGAGAGTAGTTACTGATGTTTAGTTTTATGGAAAAAATTAGTGTGTATAACTTTTGCCGAAAGAATTTTTGACAACGTCGAAAAGTTGTAATGAAAAATGTTTGTCTTTGGTGCGCCATTTAGTATCTGATCTTTTTAACTCGATATCAGTCATTCAGCGATAAGATCGCTTTACTATTTGTATTTTTAATTAAGTAGTTTTAGGTTCATTTATACAATGTAATCTGGTTTAAGAGCAGCGTTACCACAATGTAACACGTGTAGTAGGGTGTGTCACTTTTGTATGGCCGCAAAAAAGTACTCTAATTTTTAAATGTAATAGTGCTCAAAAGTTGTATTAGGGTCCGAGGTTTAAGAACATGTAAAAAAATAAGATATCGTTCGTCTTTGGCTCGCTCAAATCGGGCTCAAATCGGTTGAAGTTGAAAAAAAAACTTAATTTTCAGTTATTTTTTTTTATTTCTTAAGTATACTTAAAAAAACTAAACAAAATACAGAAAGAATTTTTGTCTTTACAAAAAGATATACCATGATATTGTAGGTACCTACTTCCGTTAGTTTTTAAGAATGTTTTTTTGTAAAAAAAAAAAAACGATTTTACATAAAACTATTTTTTTTCTTCCTTCTTTTATTATTTCATAGCTTCTTTATCAAGTGTTCAATTTAAACAAAATAAGCTTAAAAGTGTTTCCTTTCACTTGAAAGCCTAAAAATATTTCATATAATTTTTTTGTATCCACACGGCGCAATTTAAAACAACACATATTATTTCAAAAATCTCGAAAAATCAAAATTTTTTGGATTTCATCCTATTTTTGAGTGAGCCAAAAATATTAATTAAAATGAAAATTGTAAATGCAGGATTTAATTTTGATAAGCAATTCAACTTTTAAAAGCTATTACATTTGAAAATACCATAGTTGAGCACTTTGACACACCCTAATGTGTAGTAAAAGTGTTTAATTTTTTTTTAATTTTATTTTTTTGTAATTATGTTTCTTTTTTACTTGTAGGTCCCTTCCGTTCCTGGTAACACGCACACAGGAATGGTTGAGAGTTGTAAGTCACTAGGTTCTGGTACACTTCGAGCTATTGCACCATCAAATTTATTTATTTATTTATTTTATTTCTGGTGTGGTGACCTCAATAGAGGGACCAAAATGTTCAGCGTCACTTGTGCAGGAACGAGTGGACAAAATTGTAAAATATTAGTTATGTAAATAGTTAATGTAACTAGGGCGGTATCAGGCCAATTTCTATGGAGTTTTGGCAAAAAAAGTACTTGAAGATTATATCACCATTTTTACGAATCTTCAAGGCTTAGGAATATAAATTCAGGAAAATAATTATCTTTTTTTAAGAATTGGTACAAATAATTGGTGGTTGCCATTTTTATGATGACTGGAAATGCAGTACACAACTGAATTACTACATAAAGCTCAAGTCTATAAAGTGAAAAAGTATTAAACAATCTAAAAAAAATGTCTTATAACATTTGGCTTGCAAGTAACAGATACGACGTTTAATCAAAATAATTTCAACCGTTTTAAGAAAATTTCAAGAAACTTACTAAAAATGTATTTTTTTTTTTTCATTTTTGTTAAGAATCTATTTGTGGTTCAAAAATTGGAAAATTTTCCAAAATCTAACATGGTCTCTCCGAGCTCGGTAAGACAATATATATTCGAACATCTCGGAAATATGAAGCACTTGTGAAATTCCTTATCTGCGTTCGTTGTTCAATTTATTAATGAAACTGAAGGAAATCTCTTTTGGAACCCGTAGATCCTAATTCAAATTAATGAGAATTAAAAATTCTATTTTTCATCCTAAAGCCATTTAGCTCAAAAGTGATTCATAAATAAAACTACACCGAAAACGGAAAAAGTTTTTGACCTTTCTTGGATGAAACTTAAAGCATACCAATTTTTCTCACCACATTTTCTGACCATTCACAATAAACTCCAACGAAATGATGAAATGCAACCATATACTGACTCATCTTCCTATTCTCAACTCAAACCATAGTCAAGTTGTCGTGTCATAATTTTTGTCGGATGAATTTCCTAATTGAACAGTAAGCAGCATTCTTGCAGTTATTGCGCGCATCCGAAACCAAAACGAGGAAGGTCAAACGAATTCAGTCGAAACCGATTCCTGCCTGAAGATAAACAACAAGTCAAACTATTCTTTTCATTATCTTCTTCCAACCAACGAACAACGAACGCAACGTCTAGAAACTGACATCTCAAATGGCTTTTGAAGATGGGAACCCTCCATCTTCTAATTGAAGAACAAACTTTACCAATTGCACCAGCAGAGCGCCAGCGCAGCTATAGAGTGTGGTTACGAATTGCTTACACTCTGACTGACTGTAGGTAAACTCGTACCTTAGGAACGCTCATAAATATTCTTCACTTCGCATCCGTACTGTTTGAACATCCGCTGACACCACCGCCGCCAACTGTTGTTGGTGTTAACGTCAAATGTAATGAATGGAAACACCACAAAAGAAGTATGTGTGCCGTTTGTTGAAAGCGTAACCAAGATTTCGACTGGCTTGTCGAAATATGGCATTCTTCGACCGAGTTCATGTGGAAACGTGGGAATCCTCTCTGCCATCCGACCATATAGCCTGGCGATGCTTTGATTTTGATGGTGATGTTCTCATCCCATGCACAATTAGTGATTAAATCAGTTCACCATTGTCGACGTCGCGTCGTCGCACCACACCACTGCACCGCACCAAGTGAAAACATAACACATGGACTCTGCGAAATTAACCCGATGCAATTGCAGGCAAATTGTTTGCCTAATGCGGCTAACAAGCCACGAAAATTGGTGGCCCTAAGTCTCTTCATGTTTGTTTTGTTTGGTTGCATTGCTGTGCGAACTCATTCAAAAAAAAAAGAGAAGAAAAAGCCTCCAAGACCTTTAAGACCTGATTCACCTACTTTCCAGACGAAAGTGTGCTCTTCTTGACTTAGTTTTCGAATGTTTCGAGGAATGTTGCAATGACGCCGACGATTAACTCTAAATGTTACATGAAAGTACATTCTGTACCTTCTTCTCGAATCAATGTGACCGACCGCAATTGTTGGTTGAGATAATTAGCTGATAGAATCGGTTGAGGTTTGTGGGAGGGTTCCGTTGATTGCTTGTTTAATAAAAAGAGCATATTGTTATGCGCAAAACATGAACTTTATAGATTTCTAACAAGCAGGACATTGCAGTTCCCACAGGTTTTGAAATTCTTATTGGTGTTAAATGCAAATATCTTAAGACATATCGGCAGTGCAGGTGGTAAAGCAGAGAATAATTGAATTCATCGCTTAATGTGAACAGTTTCCAAAGTTACGAATAGAATTGTTAATTGTAACGCTTGTAATAACGGGTGATTTTTTAAGAGCTTGAGAACTTTTTTAAAAAAAAAAAACGCATAAAATTTGCAAAATCTCATCGATTCTTTATTTGAAATGTTAGATTGGTCCATGACATTTACTTTTTGAAGATAATTTCATTTAAATGTTGACCGCGACTGCGTCTTAGGTGGTCCATTCGGAAAGTCCAATTTTGGGTAACTTTTTCGAGCATTTCGGCCGGAATAGCCCGAATTTCTTCGGAAATGTTGTCTTCCAAAGCTGGAATAGTTGCTGGCTTATTTGTGTAGACTTGAGACTTGACGTAGCCCCACAAAAAATAGTCTAAAGGCGTCAAATCGCATGATCTTGGTGGCCAACTTACCGGTCCATTCCTTGAGATGAATTGTTCTCCGAAGTTTTCCCTCAAAATGGCGTCAATCGACGTTGTGGCAGATCGTTCGGCTTCAGTTCTTGCACGAGCTGTATTTTATACGGTTTTACACCAAGATCTTTGCGTAAAATCTTCCATGTGGTCGAATAACACAAACCCAATTGCTGCGAACGGCGACGAATCGACATTTCACGGTCTTCAGCAACACTCTCAGAAACAGATGCAATATTCTCTTCTGTACGCACTGTACGCATTCGTGTGGTTGGTTTAATGTCCAATAAAGTAAACTGAGTGCGAAACTTGGTCACAATCGCATTAATTGTTTGCTCACTTGGTCGATTATGTAGACCATAAATCGGACGTAAAGCGCGAAACACATTTCGAACCGAACACTGATTTTGGTAATAAAATTCAATGATTTGCAAGCGTTGCTCGTTAGTAAGTCTATTCATGATGAAATGTCAAAGCATACTGAGCATCTTTCTCTTTGACACCATGTCTGAAATCCCGCGTGATCTGTCAAATACTAATGCATGAAAATCCTAACCTCAAAAAAATCACCCGTTAGCATTGAGCGCATAATTTTGTATCAATATTATAAGAGCTCAAATTTTAGGAGCATCTTTATTTTGCTAAACCTACTTATAGATATTGTTTGCCGAAATTTTGAGACCAATCATGAAATATACAAATTTTGACGGGTGCGCCATCTTTTATGCCGGTATATAAACATAGAAAAACATTGACATTTACCAACCGGTTGACTTGAGTATTTGAGTTTTTGAAAAGTCAATTCAGTATAATTTTAACCTTGAATCACTTCACACAGAAACAGGGCACCGAGAAAATAACGCTGTACGTTGAAAATGGTCGTTCAGTTGTGTCAAATTGCACTTGGCCAATAATCACCGTCTGACAAGACTATTCGGAGATTGGAGTCGAAATTTCTTGAGCATGGGACAGTGAGAGACTGTTGACATGCCGTTCACCAACGCCCCAGTACTGATTGAAGTAGTTAAAGTAATTGTTGCCGAGAACCCCCGAGTGCCGTATCTACACCGCGCCTACCATTTTAGCGTCCGTGAAGCCACCTTGCGGCACGATTTGCATTTGATTCCGCATAAAGTGCAATCGACTCACGAGGCTTGGAATACAACCATTCAGTAGTAATATTCGTCTGACTTGAATAGTTGGTTCGTTCTACATCCAAAACGGAACTGCACACTGGGTTCCAATAGAACAGAGGTGCAATACAGCTCATGGAGCGATGTACATTCTACATGAGCGATTGTAGTATATTGTTATTTCGCACGACGCCATGAACTGGCCACGAAAATCGAGTGATTTATGGACTTTGCAGTTACAGTAGACTCGCGTTAACAAAAAAACTGTCTTACATGAACACCGGCTAACGTTAACATAATTTTTTTTAACATTGACTACTCTGTAGCGTGAATAAGGTGAGAAAGCCCTATTATGTAAACAAATTTAAAATGCATTTAAAATATAAAACGTTGTTTTCTTTTCTGCATTTGTCTGTTATTTGAATCGTTTTTATAAAACGGGGAATCTTCGTAATCCCATCTCCGCTTTAGTTCAGCCGCCATCCCTGGAGATAAAATATCTGAGACAACAACCTTCAGTCTCAGAACATCGTGCCACACATCTTTCCTATCCTTCTTTCTCTTCCTTAACTTCACGCCCGCGCTGTGTTCAAACATTTAAAAGGCTAATCATAATTCCTTGAGCGCGTGTAGATTATAAAAAAAAAAAAAAAGATATCAGCGTACTTAAACGTCTCCGCCAAATAGCCTTATTCAGAAATTAGCAAAAAAGAAAATCCTGAGAAAGATAACCCCTTATTTTTCTTAACAAAGCATAAAAGTTAACAAAGTATTTAAAGAATTGCACCTTCGTTAATAGGAACAACTTCGCAAAAGTGAACACGCTCGGTTTTTAATAGTTCACGTTACCACAAGTCTACTGTACCTTAAATCACAGGTCAATGCAAATAAAATGCAAACAATTGATACTTTCAAAATTAATCATGTCTATTACAGAATTCTCAGAATTTTACTCCCGGTGAGTTGACTCGATTCGCATCCGCTGTAAAACTCAATTATGAAATTCGTCGGATGAACTACATTGTCGATTCCTAAAATTACCTTATCATTTTTATGAACTTTCGTATCGACACTATCAGCAACAAACATTTATTCAACTGGCCTAGGCTGTGATAATAGTATTGCTTTCGATAAACGAAATCAAGCATCGTTGAGAGTGGTTATTACGAAGATGGAGGACGGTTCAAAACCAACCGTGTGCTCTTTTTTTTTTTTTTTAGATTAATTTCTTGCTCTCTGGTTGCGTTGCTATTTGTGTGTTTTCTATTAAAATTTGTTAAACAAACACTTTAGCATTAAGTATGATAAGCTTTTGACTTGCATTTTTGTACTTTCCATTGTTTATTTTCGTTTAATCAAAAATTCACTTCAGATTCGTCTCGAAATTGGTGCGAATGTAAAATGATAGAAATTGTATGGAGTGCGAATGGACTGCGGATTTAGTATTAACAGATAAGTTGAACAGAATGTCGGTGGTGCAGGGGTTGTTAGCGTGTTCGTCCAACTTTCATTCGTCGGATTCAGTAATAGCAAAAGTTTGGAAATGAATTGAAACTGTCACTTTAGCTCATTCGCCGAATTCTGTAATGGGGGTTGATACCTGTCCCGTGTATGTTCCCAATAGCATATTCTTGGGTGCCCTAACAGAGACAAAGTGTCAAATTTACAAAGTCATAACAACGGACAGGGGCCGATAACTATTTTTTTTTTTTTTTTAAATAAATGTATTGTTAAATGTTGACAGTAGCTCTAGTTTTTTATTTGCATTTATATTTTTGATAAATAAACAATCCTTCTTCGAGTTTATTCAAAATAAAATTTGAAAAGATTGAAAGATTGGTAGTTGTTGATCATCTTGCAACAAAGCCATATTAAAACGGTGAAATAAAGTCAACTTTACTCATACAATTATTTCAAAAAGTTTTTGAATAGATGACAGTTTACAGATTGGACGATAGCTAGACATTTCATACTTAGGGTCACTTTTGTGAATTAGAATAATAAAAGATTTTTTCCACGTTGAGAAAATTTCACCGCTAGCAAGAGAGCTATTGAATTTATAAAAAAAGAAGGACAGAAAGAGCCATCTGCGTATTTTTTTAAAAAGATTGGACGAAAACTACATCAGGAGCGGGATCAAAGGGCACGGTAGTGCCCAGTCAAGTTCTGGATACCCTTTTTACAGGAACAAACTCAGGCGATTTTTGACCCCTCCCTATCTTCAGTACCAATGAAGTTAGAAACTAGTCAGGCACAGGCGCCGGACAAAATTGTCTTGTCATGCTAGCAGAGGAAAACAAAATTTGAGTTTTTCCATTCAGGGGGCGTGGTATCCTCCCACTTTCTCAGAATCGGTATTGGTTGAATGGATCACTTGCGACTGAGGTAGAGCTTAAATTGCATACAAAGAAAAAAATATAAAATTTAAGGTTTTCCATTCAGGGGGCGTGGTATCCGCCCACTTTCTAAGAAAGCATAGAGAGCTTGATTTGGTACTCTATGTTTTTTTGACATGAATGAAAAAAGAAAACATTTTTTGCATATCTGAAAAAATTATGAGTTTACATAAAAAAAAACTTTTATCTGTGATGTGAAAAAGAAAATACATATACCAAAAGAAATAGGAATCTATAAACTAAGTTGATTTTAGTAGGTAGGGTCCACCCTTCTATCTTTCGAGATTTTGACATGGCAAAATATTAAAATCTTTGCAAAAAGGAGTGAGCTCACATTAAAAACATAAATATTAAAAAAGAGCCAAGTTCTTCTATACAAAAACCTTTGTGTAATAAGTCAGCCGTGAAAATTACTGAGATCTAAAAGCACGCCAAGTTCTTACTTCATGAAGGTTTAATACCGAATATTTAAAGTAGAATAATGTTGAAATAGCTACAATGTAATAGAGAAATTTTATCATTTAATGATTACTGACTAAAATTTGATGGGCTTACTTGGCAAGTTTTTTTATGCCCAATTCGAAAGTTTTTAAAAACTTAACTAAATAGGAAACTTTTGTTTTGCGTTTGGGTTAAATCAATCAGCGTTAAGGTTGAATTGATTATCTATTTGGTTTCAAGAGTGAGACCGTTTTTGAAAACATGGAAAAAGAAAATTAAGAGGTTTTGAAAAAAAAAAATTTAACCAATATGTAAATTACTATAATAAAAATGCATAACAGTTTATATATATACATAAATGTATTTTTATATATAAATGTAGATCACATCTAGAATATTTTTCATTTTATTTATTTATTTTTTAATAATTATACTTCGTAAGACATCGCAGTTGTGTACCATCCCATCATTAATTTTATTTTTAAAAGATTTTAATTAAAAAGTACCTTTCAATTTTGATGATTACATGAAAGAAATACAAAAGTAATCAATACTTGCCCACTTAAAGTCTATTGTAAAATTCATGTACATATATATCAACATGCAATTGGCTTGTACATTTTTTATAAGAATCGTGAGACATTTAATGGGGATTTACTTTTCGAAGAAGGAATTAAATTAAAGTTGAATAGAATCTAAATTAAATTGCGTTTAGTTATCTTGTAAATGGTGGCCAATAGAGCAAGATTGTTGGCTTCGCGATAGCAAAAGTTTGTTCATCAAAATTATTTTTCTCACTATTTTTGTCTGTGATTCAAGATAGAGTCTAAACCAGTTGATCAATTTGCTTCAAATTTGATATTAACTATTTTTATTTAGTTTCGTAAAGGAACGAGTATAAGTACTATTTATAATGTCTTAACTAAAAGTAGTTTTTTTTTTATTGAATGATAGATCTTACAAATTTAGCTAAAAAGACTTAATTTCAACAATATTCTTGAAGCGGTTTTCGAGAAGAATAAGATTTTCCAAAACGGTTTTTTAGCATTTGTATTGACGGTACTATTATTTTTAATAAAAGAATATTTGATTTTTAAATCTTTTAGATAGTTATTAAAAGCTGTAAGGCTTAAAAAAAATCGAACATGTTATCTTCGTAATAATAAAAATAAAATATGTTTTCAACATTTTAGTGTACAATTCTCTTTAACGAACCTTAGCATACAAAAATGGTTCTATTAGGTATATTATTTATCATCAGTTTTCGACATTTTTTTTTATTTTAACGATAGTAAACGATTCACTTTTATATTCTGTATTTTGAATGTCGACGGTCACTCCAACCTACATAGTTTTGATAGCTTAACGAATTTTTGTTTCAATGTTTTGTTAGATAATAACGTTACACCGTATTCGAAAATTTGTTGAACCAAATAGTAATTAATTTCACCCAAACTTAAACAGATTTAACAAAATCGCATATAATCGTAGATTTAACCCAAAATCAAGCAGATTAAACCCAAACTAATACCAATTAAAACTATTAGCAAATTAACTTAAACTTTAAGTAAATCAATTGATCGCAGTTTAAATATATTTGCTAATAGTTAAAATCGACTTTCTTTTCGGTTAAATCTATTTTTGATTGGGTTGAATTTATTTACGTTTCTATTTAATTAATTTGCTATTTGGTTAAATGCATTTGTGAATAGTATACACATGTATATAAAATCAAGCAGTTGAAGGTTTTTTTTTTAAATTATTAAAAAACAGAATTGCACCATATTTATTTTATTTATTTTCTATTTTCAAGTTTTTTTTCCTAAACAAAGCTTCTTTTTGGAATTTATCCATAATCACCCTCTACTTACACAATCCAAGATCTACTTTTTTATAAGCTATAATAAAGAGAAAAATTGTTAAATTTCAAATATTTGAAAAAAAATTAAAATAATTAAGTCACCATTATTGCTTTTGCAGTTTGCAATCGACATAAAGCATGAGTTCGAAAATGTTTGATAAGATTTTCCATTATAACCACATACCGGATCAAGAAATAGGGGACAAAAGTCTCCACATTTTCCTCTTTGCCCATTGGAAACAGATATCATCATAAAAGCTATTAAACAAATACATTAAATATTTCAATTTTATTATTTTGTTAATAATAATAGGTACATTTTTGTATGTATATATCTAAAAATATATAACTTACCAAGAACAAATAGCAAAACAAGACCCAGAGCCCTCATTTTTTATCAACTTCAATATTTCAACAGAATGAATATAATGAAATTTATTCTGTAAGAACACCTGATTTTATATGCGTTTTAAAAGATACTTTATTTGGGGAATTACAATACAGTACAATATGGGTTCTTTTTGTAAAATATTAAAATTAAATAAAACAAGAAAATAATTACAGTTGACTCCGCTTATATAAAAGACTAATTTTAAATGATTTTTACGAAATCTGCATATAATAAATGTAATCAAATTTAGAATTTCAATATCGTAAAGGTACTCAAATAATTTAAATGTCTTGGGATATGAAATTCTAGGCGTGCCTTGCGCAAACGCCTGAACGAATGGGTTTACTTTATCTAGATTTCGCTCATCTAGAACTGGTAGCTCCCTTATAAAACGGTTTTTTTTTCAAGTTTTTTTTTCGAAAATAGCTCTAATGATTGAAAAACACCTGCATTCCAGGTTTTTGCCAAAAAAAAACAAATAGAAGTAAGGCTTTTGCATTTCTTAGGGTTATCCCAAGTTCTATCGATTATGACTCGAATGATTTTGTTCTAAATTAACAAAAAGATAGTTCAATATAAAAAGGTTTTTCAATAAGGGCATCGACCGATTATGGTTAACTCGCATTGATCTGCGATTTCAAAGAACTCCAACAATCAAATCGCATGACCTTGGTCTAGGAGAGATAACCCTTCACTCAAACCACATGTCGTCTAGGCCCATGTGTTTGAACTTAGGCACTAAGAAATTGATAATCATCGCAGAACCCGCCATTGACGGTGAAATCCTCGATAACGTAGTTTTCGACATAGCGATCAGTTGTATGGATCAGTGGACGTTAGCTTTTGTACTGGCTTAAGGCTAATTCCCGAAGCCTAAGAGATCTCCATATCTTTTGCCTTATGTCACCAGAACTTTATACTAAGAACCAGTGGCAACATTAGAAAAAAAAGATACCATCAGTAAAGCCGCGTCCTGGTTTTAAGAATAATACTGGAAGGAAACAACTGGTTCGATAATGAGAAATGGTAAACACAGCATGCAGTTACATAAAGTAATACAAGACCTTAAATTAAGCCTAGATGGACAACCAATGGAAGACCTTGGTAGAACCACAGTAACCGCTGAGAATATGGTCAAATCATTTTTTCAAACTGTTTAACTGCGATCTGCGATCTAATTTTGTTGTTAAACAATCAGTACCGATAAACCTAAGCGACGAAGACCAACAATTCGATCCATCCGATCTAGACGAAGTGAACATGTTTTAACTTACGAGCAAGTCCAACAAAGCTGAAGTTGAAGTTGATTTACAATGTCTTGGTTAGGAGTATACACCAGCTCATCTACAAAATACGGTCGGAGGTAACCATTTCTCGATGGATGCAACCTTAGCAGCATTTCGCTTGGAACTGCACAGACTTCAGATGTTTAACTGGCTGAACACAATAGAGACGGAAGTGCAAATGCAGCCGCAGCTAGAATAGGTGTCAAAATGTTACATACACATGAACCAAAGCACCTGCACAGAGAACTTTAGACGGATCTGCAGTTATAGCTGAGAGATTTGGTCAACTTTTAACTTTTGCGTGCAGCACTTTTAATGTTGAAGAGAGCTTATACCTTAATATCTTAATTCATCATATAATGAAGTTGCTTGCGGTAAATTTGCAAAAGATTTGAATCAGCTGGCCTAATATAAGAAACCGTAAAACATTTGTACAGCAGCATTGTGTTCTCGAAAATAATATCACGCATATACGACACATTTTGACAGCTATTTCAGGTGCAGCTCTAGTTCCAGCTCCATTGTGTTCGTTTGTAAATTTGGTCTCCAAACTCGGTGACCTACGTCCTACGATATATTTTCATATTTATTATGAGAACGCATGTAGCCGTTAACCAACAGTTTCACCCAAAGTTCATTTAATTGTGGCCAGAAAAGTTCAACATCGACCAAAGAGTCCCTTCGGTGGGGAACTTCAAATCGAACCCATCAACTTTTCAAGACTGCATGTGAAAGCAACTATAAGGACAAGCTATACGTATACTAGTAGAGCAATTTCTAGTTTAGGCGGTGAATGAGAAAAAAGACCAAGTATATACTCTAATCCCGATCGGACATCCAATACCCAGCGACGGACGTCTTGAACAGATCATTAGTAAAGGCACCTCTTCGAGGTCGAAACTCATGTTTCTCTTCATCAGGCACTTATAATCCCAGTCCAAACATATATCTAGATCTTAAAGATGACAATGCTTTATTTTTTTTTTGAGTGGAAATTTAAGTAGGTTCCTTCTAAATAGACAGTAAGTTTAGAGAAAGATACAGTAAAACGAACTGGACCCCGATATTACCAACAAAAATATTAGAGTCAAATGGCACGAAAGTTTCGAATCAAAACTTCACAAATTGTGCAGAAAAGGAAGAACACGAATCAGGTAGCGGATCGTAGTCGAAGAGGAGTTTAACCGAAATGGCATACAAATAAGTAGACATCTAACTTGTTAATGGGATCGAATTTGCTGGAAAAGCATGTTGGTTGGAGACATAACCTTAGTATCAAACATTTTTCGTAGTGATCGGCTTGCGGGTTAGTTCAAAGATTAAACTAAAATCTACAAAATTGTCTAAAATTTACTTTTATATTGTCGATAAAGGTTTGCCAAAAGTTTTTCGTCCAAGCTGCCGGTACTACTCTTTATTATCATAAACTCTGAATCAATTTGGAACTAAGGTTTAAGATTAATTGTAAAAAAAATTTTATGTATAAAAGTGAATTGATTTGCAAAGACTGTGAATGGATATGCTGAGATATTAAAAGTTTCGTTGGCCACCATGGCAATCATTTAAAGGTAATTTTATGTATTCATAGTTTTAATTTATTTAATGAATTGAATTTCATTTGATTGAATTCTTTCTTCGGAAAAAAGGTTAAAATGATTATTAGTTGTAAATCCCCAAAATAAGTCTTCTGTAAAGTGTATAAAAGCAGCTGCACCTTACAGAACAAACATATTACTTGGTCATATTATTGCAGTGTTAAAGTTCTCTTTATTTATATTTCAAACCATAATGAGGTCTGTAGCTATTGTTGTATTTGCTCTTGGTACGTGAATTCTGATATTGAATTGAGACTTTAAAAAAAAAACTTGTACAATTTAAATAAATACATTTTTGTTTTCAAGCATGTATGTTAGCCGTTGCAAATGGCCAAACTGGGCAATGCGCAGATATTTGTCCTCAAGTTGTTGATCCCGTTTGTGCTTCCAAAGACGGATCCTATGAAAAATTCTCCAACTCGTGTTATTTATCAATTGCAAATTGTATACACAATAATGGTAAATAACATATATTTCTTTTAAATCATAATTCAATTAAAATTTTTTCTCACTCCAGCTTACACAAAAGTGGATCTGAAATTTTGTCAGTAAAAGCTAAAGCGAAAGAACCTTATGAACATACATTAAAATTGTAAAGTATATCTTTGAATATTTTTAAAAAATAAATGAACTTCTTCATAGAATATTTTTTTTTTTTACTACTTGCGAAATATACTAGTTCGACCGAGACGTAAATTCTCGAATGGTTTGACAAAAAGCATAATCAAAGTTTTTTTTTTTAAGTTTATATAGTAAGGCAAAAATAGTGTACCTGCTTCTACTATCTTCTAAGATGCCAATAAGTTTTTTTAACTGTTTTTCGTCCAGCTATTAACGAGAAAAAATGGTCATTTTTGACATATGTAATTTTTTCTTTTTAAACTTTGGATATGCAATATCTTAGAGGCTTTTTAGCAGCTTCTAGTATCCAAGAAACTGAAAAACATTGTTTAAAATTATTCTAGGAAAAATACGATTTTCGAAAACCATTTGAAGGGGATAGCATTATATTGTTGGAGCAAACAGAAACTTTTTTTCTTAGAAAATAGTTATTAAGATTCAAAAAAGTTTCATGCTGATAACAAAATATTGAGTTTTGATAAAAAAATATTATATAAAAAAAACTTTAAAAATTCTAACTAGCAAATTAAAAAAAAAAATAGACAAGCCACTTAGCGTATAGTCAAAAAGAAAGAAGGACATATAGAATTGTAAGCCCAACTTTTTTACTCTTCCCCATGCGATACATTCGTTTAAGTATGATATGACAAGTTAAGAATTTCGTAAACAAAATTCGAGATCTTGGTGGGACTTTTTACATAACGTTGAGGGCAAGTGAAGACGCAAGCAGTGCTTCTCGGAATTCAGGTTTCTCTGTCTGTTTAAATACAAATTAAGCTACTTGACTGATTGGCATTTATAGGTAGCACTTTTAAACTTTTTTCCCCCGAAAAGTTGTTTTCTTTTTTTTTATGACCAATAGAATAATTATGACTATTGAACATTTTTGACCATAGAATAATTTTTTTTGATTTTATTTTCTCAAAAACGATACAACTGCTTTGGATCAATTTTTAAATATAAGGCCCTTCAAATAGAATAGTAGGGGAGAGTGGGACACATTTGAACACGGGGCACATTTGAACAATGCTTATTAAATTTTACTTTATTACTCTTTTTTAAAAGTAATTTAAAATTTTAACCTGTCAATACAATATCCATAAACGTCATTGACTTTCCTTGAATATCTCAGTTGTCTCTCGGACTTAGAGGTGAAGGTGAAGTGTTTTGTTTTCGTTTCTTAGTGGTAAGAGTTTAAACAAAAATTACTGCGCGATTTTAAAACAGGAACACATTTTTTTGGAGGAAAAATAAATTTTAAACCTAATTGCTGTAAGTTTTTTACTGGATATATTTCAGTTAAATATTTATAATAAATTTTATGTCACTGGAACAGTTGGGGCAGATTTGAACAAGCGTGTTGGGGCACTGTTGAACATGTTGAAAACTGCCATGATTAGTTTTTTTTAAACATATTTAAGACATTTAAGAGAAAATTTAATCAGCTTAGTTTAAGCTATTTTTATTCACACAAATTGAAGCTTAGGCTTGGAAAACAAGTTAAAACTAAATGAACTTAGCGTTGGCTATTTTAAAATAGCTATTACTAGAAAACATCTTTAACTATACTCTGTCCAACAAAAATATGCAGTGTGGGCAAGATAGGACGTTTGCCTCGCATTCTAGCTACAGTGGATTGCATAAATCTGTCCTTCATTAAAGCTCTCACAGAGTTGTCGTAGTGTTGATTTTAAATGGACCCTTTTTTTAAAGCTCTAAAATCAAAAGCACCTCAACAAAAACCCAAAAAAAAAAAAACTGAACAAGTTAGCAAATGAACAAGGGTAACTCTGAATGCACATCAATATTTAATTGGGGGTTGAAATTGAATATCACCAACAGCCATAGGCCACAGCAATTCAATGCACACTCAGATGTGCGGTCAATAGGACGTCGGGTCTGCGTCAGATGCACTCGAAAACTTACGGGCGCACAAACACTTTTATACGGAGGAGTTCTTTCAATTTAGTATGGTGCAAAAATATAGCACGCTACTGATTTTGAAAAAGCTCTCCCATAAGACGTGTACTGCATATTTTTGTTGGATGAAGTATAGCTAGCTTAAGCTTATTCTTATTCACTAAAAATCCAGCTTTTACTTAAAAATCCAAGTTTTAGATTTAGTTTTTTTTTTCTTATTAATCTCTGTGGATTTTTGTTTTTTTTTTTTTCTACAAATACATGAATATTATATAACAAAAGTATTAATTTTGAGTTTTATTGATAAGTTCTTATTAAAAAATGAATATACAAATAAAATTTTAAAGTTCTTTTATTCAGTAAAAAAATATATTATATCACTGTTCAAAAGTGCTCTTTCCAAGTTCAAAACTGCCCAATACATGGAGCACTTTTGAACATAAGAACCTGTTTTGATTGGAGATAAAAATTCAATATAAATATTTCGTTAAATGCACCAAATATATTTTTAAATTGAACGTTAATACCATTGTTCCATGTGAGTAAAATATCAGGCCAATTGCTAGAATATTTTAGGTTTTATCAGTCTGGAAAGCAAAAAGTGTTCAAATGTGCCCCACTCTCCAATAATGCGTATTCATTTTTTTTTTTTTTTTGAAAACTCAACATTTTCAAAATCAGAAAGTTATTTCTTTTTAAATTTGACAATTAATAGTTCCTTTATACTGCCTACAGGATTTACGAAAAATAAATGTATTTTATCTAAAAATTTTATTGTTTTTTACACTTAATTTGTATAGTCTATTTATCAATTGAAAATAATTAATTTTGAAATTAAGATATTACTGACAGTGCCACATAACCATTTGTTTTGATTTTAACTTTCTAATAATCGATGTAATAGATTTAAATATAATCTGTTATTATTTTTAGAAATCTTAAAAAAATATTGATAACGAAACTTAAAAGCAAATTATTTCTTATTTTAAATCTCAGAAACGGGTCAGTGTTTTTTTTTAATTTTCACAATAATATAAACCTAAGACTGTCGTACCAAAATTTATTGTTAAAAATGAATTTAAAATTGTGTTCACATAAACTTATTTTTAAGTTGCATCTTATAGTACTATAAGGCAAGTTATGCATTCGTAAAAAAATCGAACATTATATTGATAGCGAAGACGAAAAAGTGAGTCTCGCAATTCTGTCTGTCTGTCTTTTCGACTATACAGCCTAAGCGGTTCGGTCCATTTTCGTTAAGCTTGGTAGATATCATTTCTTAATTTTCCCCACACACGTTTTTTCTTTTTTTTTTAAGACCAAAAATAACGGTACCTGCCATACGAATTGTTTCGAAATCTTATATTTTTCTTACTCAAAAACCGTTCCACAGAATTAAAAAAAAAACAGCGTGTGTACAGAGTACGCATGTAAGAAGTGATTTAAATTTCATTGCTGTGACTTATTAATTAATGACTAAAACATGAAATGAAAATAAAAATATTTCATGCAATTTTTGTTTTGTTTTAATTGTTAAAACGAACTTTTATAATAAAATAATTATAAAGATATATATTAACATACATAATTACATAATTTAAAAAACGTAAAAATTGACCAATAACTACGATAGTTATAGTTTACCACGTGTTTCTTTATAAACTATCTAAACATTTTAACCTTAATTTATTCAGAATTAAATTAGAATCGATATGAATATAAAGAAAATAGATAAAACATCACTTACTGTGAACAAATGCTGTATGAAGATTTATAAATTTATCGATAAAAATTTGTCAACAATAAATAAAACGTTATAAACAAATCAATGTAGCACTATATAACACAAATTCACAACACAACTACAATGTGTGTAGTTAAACCTGGAAGAAAATATACATTTTGATCTATTGTCTACGTTCACGTCTCCTATAAGAATCTTATGGAGGCGTGGCTTTAGTGTGCACGCTCCCTCTACAACGAATATAGCTCAAAGAGGAGAAAATAATCCTATAACCCCTATAGTGAATAAGTATATAGCATGCTTTTTCTCTTTCTCTCTAGTTGTTTACATCTATCCGTCCTTTAAAATTTAAAATCGTCGCACTAAAATCTGACGCTTATTATCGTGACGCAGCCTTGAAAAGTTACCCCCATCGCGCGCAAAGAAGTTTCACTTCAAGCGAATTTCATAATTCAGTTTTACAGGGGATGCGAAAGGTCAACGGATCAAGTTAACTCAAAAAAAAAAAAAATTCAGCGAATTCAGTAATCGACATGATTACTGACTGTACCTACCCATAAAACCATTTTTTCAAATTTTGAATTTCTGGTTATCGGCATAACGGATTTTAATAAAATTTCTTGTAAAGAAGCTTCTAAAAAGTTTAAAAAAACATTGCATTTCAAAACTTAAAAAAAATGTTTTTTTTTTTGAAAATTCAATATCTCAAAAACGGGTCTATTCTTTTTTTTGGAAATTTAGTTTTAATTCCTACAGTAATAAAAACTTTAGTTGGCGTACCAATTTTTTTCTAAAAAATGTTTTAAAAGCTTATTTTTTTAAAAAACTACAACGACTTATAATTTTTGTTCCTGCATAAACGTATATTTACTTTCATCACATGGCATCCTGTTTTTAGCTCCAACTACTTAAGGCGTTGTAAGTCATTAAAAAAAAATGAATCTTATGCTTATGAACAATTTTTCTCTAATAAAATTTGTAACGGTCCGAGGTGTCATCGGCAAGGACTCTCATCGACATGTGTCGCGTTCTTTCTCTGAAAGGTGCTATAACCCTCTATTACGCCTTATCGCAGCACTTTATTAAAACACGCCTATCAAGAATCCTAAAAACCCTTCCTTCCTTTACCACCATTACAACCCACAGTTTACAGGCCCTGCGGGCTGATCCTGGCAGCAGAAGGAAGGGGTGTTCAGCGTACGACAGCGTGGCATGCTAGCATAAAGCACGTCCTAGCTCGTCGGTGGGGGGGTTCTTGCTATCGTGTCGCTAAACGTTCGTTACGTCATTACATGCCGGGGTATATATTGGGAAAAAATAAAAAATCGGATTCAAGGAGAGCCCATATTCGTCCTAATGGGAAAGCCGTTGCTCAAAACTTTACCGCAGTGAGGAGAGATCAAGGTGTTGTTGTCTCTCTGAGGTTGCCCACCCACGGATCCGAAGATACAACCTTGGCTGTCACGCCCTCAAATACTTATGACAGCCCCTAAATATCACTGGGTATTTATAAACTCAAACTATCATTTTCCGTTAACAAAAAAAAGTTAACGATATGAACACTTAACCTGAAAAGTTAATAAAACCCTCATCAGATGAGTTCTACGTCCATACTACCCATTTCATCTTACGTTACCGGTCTGCAAATTATACCCCTTCGCCACATCCTCCCTTAGCGTTGTTTAAACACAATTCATATTCGCCTCTGGCTCATCTGAAAGCAAAAAAAAATCCAAAGCACCTTCCCAAAAGTCTTCAAGAGCGGAAGAAAGAAAAGACAATAAGATCCGTCAGTTCAATTCGAGAATAGAATTTCTTCTCCTTTATTACACAAAAAAACTTAACCTAACCAATCAATAAAAAAAAATAAGCTAAATTCCATATATTATGTGCATCTATAACGGTCGCAAGACTATACATTTATTGTCATTCTTATTTTCTTATTTCCCAAATTCAAAAATGTAACAAGTAACACAACAGTCCAGGGCACTATTAATATTACGAGTACCAATAAAAAAAATTTATGTGGGCTCATTTATTTGTATCTACTTATTATATTTTGTAAACAAAAAAAAACGTAGTTCAATTAAAATTTAAAAGGTCTAAATCTTGGTAACTGGACTGTATTTCCTTTAATTGAGAAATACCAAAAAAAAAAAAATTAAGAAATTATTGTTTTAAATATAAAGCCTCTCAGCCAATTCACCAAAACAATAACAACACCTCAAATATAGCATTTATAGGGTTTTAAAATTCGTTATTCGCAAAAGGGAAAAAAAATATGTGAATTATAATTTTTCCCTCGAATGTAAAAGAAAAGTAAACGTTCGATCAAATATTTTTCTCCAAACCATTTATATAAAGAACTTACCACTAAATCCCTTGAGGTGGTGCACCGCTCCAGAGGTTGTAGGTATACTAGGTCGATAGCTAGATTTAGGAAAATTTATTTTTGAATATTTGAATTTATCACTTCACTTTTACACTCCGAATTTTCCAAGGTAATGTGTCGTATATATATAACGACGATATTTGGTAAGAAAAGATTTTTATGCTTTACAATATATGGCTATGTATTTTTTTATTTTAAATTACTTTGGTGAACTAGAGGGGAGGAGGGAAGGGAAATAGAATTTAATAGAATTAATTGATCGAACAGAGAACAAAACTTAATATATACAAAATTTATTAATTAATACATATATTCAAATTCTGTATAAAAAAAAAAACTTTGAAGGCTTCACATAGGTTGAGGATGACTGCGTAAATTTTGGATCTTTGGTTTGTTGCATCGGTGTCTTCACCAGGAACTTTGCGGGTAGGATTTCAATCATTGGAGCCAACTGGAGGCTGGTACGAACTGATAGTTTTTTTTTTTGTTTTTTTATTGTCTCGGAAGTGGATTCTTTGTTTATAAGAAAAATTTGGTTTTTGTTTTTGATTGCACTATGATAGGTAGGTAGCGTATGTATAACTATATGTGTGGATATTATATTTCTTCAACATACAATATGCTTTACGTGCTTTTTTTTGTCCTTTTTTTTCTGGGTTCTTTTCACTGATTTTTTTTTTCTCTTCAGGGCGTAGAACAATGATTTCGGAAGCTTTAGGGTCGTTTGCGTTTTGCGTGTTTCGAAGGGGCTTGGGTGCTCGCGGCAGATGGGACTTATCAAATGCGAGATTTTTGTTGGGCTCCCGTAACCTTTTTATTTTTGTCTGGGGTTACGCGCGTATAGGGAATAAAGGGATTTTTTTCCCTATATATATATACGTATATAGGCAAATTCATGGATGTGTATATTGTTTGCCCCGGGAACACTATTTCTACCGGTTTCGCGCTTTTCTTTTCCGTGAAAAAGGGATATTTCGTATTCGATATCGTACGCGTTTTCTTATTTTTTTTCTCTCGACTCGTTTTACGTAAAAGTCGTTATGGGTTCTTCTTTTTCTTTTTATATAATTCTTTTCTATATAATTCTTTTTTTTTTTGTATATATTCAAATTTTCACGACTTTCCCGCCACGAACCACAATGCAACCTTTCAGAAATATGTAACCAAAGAGAGCCCGAACGTTGGCAATCTCGGCCTTTTATAGCCCGTCGACAACCCTAACCGCGTCACACGATCTTCGAACAAATTTCGAAAGAGAGCCTCAATTAAAATGGCGCCTAGAACGCTTCCGATAGTGCATTTTCTGAGCGAATATTTGACCAGAAAACCATGAATTTGGGTTCTAAATTCATTTTTGAATTTTTCAAAAATAGGTGTAACAAAATATTAATTTTCTGGTCAAAATCCGCCGAGAAATACACTACCGGAAACACTTCCATGATGAAATATCCGCCTCATCATACATATGTTAGTAACCGACGCACATTCTATTTTTCTCTCCCTTTTTTCTCTTAGATTTTTAGCCTCTCGTGTACAGCAAATGGATGCTCAACCATCGTTCTGATTCTGAGTCTTAAAATGTCGACTCTCATTTCTATGTTTCTCTCGCTTCCTCAGAATCCATACACCTACACACCGATGCAACGGATCTCCAATTTCACCAATGCATTCCACAAATTATTTATTTTTTTATGTCACGGTTCAAATCGAGACTACGGAAATGATGTTTCAAACTTTGACAACCTGTGACCTGTTTGTTGTTACTTTTTTGAATTTGAAAAATAAATTAAAACCTGAATCGTTTCCCACAAATTCATTTTTGCAATTTTTAGTCTTTTACATAAGAGCAAATTCGTGCAACCCAGTCGTTCTTTAAAAAAAAAAAACAGCTACAACGATTTAAAAGGCTATATCTATATTAATCTTTGACGTCATAGTCCAACTAAATACTACGCCAAAAAAGTATTAAATTCAATACATATAAATACTCGTATAAATACTCCATGGACTGTTTCGGTACATGATTATCTAGTGAGTACAACTTCTTTGAAGTATTCTGTGGATTCATTACTTAAATACGTATGACGAATACATAACTATGTAGTGATGAATACATATTGACGAGTATGTACTCACTACATACTAAGTGTCAACTTCATTGCAAGGTCTTAAAATTCTATCTTAACAAATATTCGTAATAATTTCATTGATATTTGCGTTTTACAGAAATAAACAAGATTTGACAGCTGTGGTCATAATTTTTCTGATCGACTAAGGTCTTACTTTGTATGGTTTACCTTTGAACATAAGCAAATATGTAATTCTTAATATCATGCTTAATTGTAACCTCACAGTTTTCATTTCGTTCTAAGTAACCCATACCAACGAACAACAAAATACCAGTTGCAATCGCGATTGTCAGTCTTACATATATAAATCTTAAAACGGCATCCGTTTAACTGGAGCAATTGTCTTATTCATTGAGATTCATTTGACCAAAAGCCATCCGCCGCCGATCGATGGAGAGTTAAACCGATGGCATTTTAATGACACCAGCATCGTTGTCGTCACCAAAAACCGTCTCATGTCACTTGCTGGTTACATTTATTGCAAATTTGAAATTTCAAAGTGTGTGCTGATATTGCGGCTTGCAACCTGTTGATTCTTCAATGTTTCGCTTCGGTTATTTTCATTGTAGGCTCCTCAAGGCTAATTGATGTGTTGTTAGTTTTGTTACCAATGAATAGGAATATTAATGGAACTACTCTGCACTTATTTATCTCGGTGACAGATTAGCCTTGAGGTCAATATCCTACTATGACTTTGTATTGCTATTCACACAAACATTTTGTAAAATTATGTCCGACAATAAGTTGGCAAGCTACGATGAGGTTATTTCTTAAAAAAAGGCTTTTAACTATTAGGTCTTCTCGGCACAGGTACAGAAATTAAGTTGTTTGATTAAAATACTTCCATTGTTTTTTGGAAAAATTATTGTAAGGTTGGAAGAGTGAAATTTTCAAACGGAATAGATTTTTGACCACAGATAAAATAAAGTGAGAAACATAACAACAGTTGGTCAATTTCATTCGTATTTCTATATTGAACACAAGGGTCAAAATACCTTCAAAGGCATACCTGTAATATGTATGATCGTGAACTTGCAAAAATCAAACCAGACTCCCGCCACCGAATTCAATAATTGGGGTGATTTCGATAGACTTTTTTATATAGATTTAATTCAGAATATCAAAAAGTCACAGTTTAAATAGATTTAGAAATTTTCTAGAATTTTGTTTGCTCCACAAAAAATGTTCAGCAAAAATGCTAATTTTTTTAAATAAAACTAATGGTTTTCTAAAAGTCTTTTTATTCTACAATTAATTTATAGCAAATCATATAATAAAACGGCAAACATGTTTTTTGTGGTACACTTTTCTCCAAAAGTATTTAACCGATTTCGATAAATTTTATATGGTTGGAAAGCCACAGTTACGGAGATGTGCAGAATATACTTGAGCATTTACACACTGTGGGTCATTTTTGTTTTTGCACTGTCGAACACTTTGCATATTACATACAATTAAATTTAATTTAATAAATTTGCTTGAAAACACTGCCAATAATATAAATAATAAATAATCACCCCTGTTCTGATTTTCGTTCCGAATTGAATTCGTTACCGAAATTGATTTTCGTACGGATTTGAAAACAACGTTCTTAATTTCGTACAAATTTGCCTTGCAGTGGTACCAACATTCAGACAGGTTTACTGTTACACATGTGTCTTCCCCTTCATAAAAGACAACAAAATAGTTTTTAAAGATATATTTTTAAAAATACTTACATACATACATACATAAATTTTTAGATTTACGAATTCAAATTCTAAAGACAAAATCGAAACGAAATGAAAACGAAAGTATTACTTTCGTAAACGAAAATCAGAACAGGGGTGAATAAATAAATTGGCACTCGAATTTCGAGAGCTGGGTCGGCTAGTTTAAATTATTTCACAAACACGAATAGTTATGTCAGTTCTGTGTATGCTCTAGAATTTGAGAAGACATAAAATCATAAATTCGATATTGTTACAAATGTGTACGATGAAGATAAACTAACTTGGCTTGAATTAAATCTAAATTTCTTAATTATTTGCCCTCACATGGGCCTTAGGTCAATATTGATTTTCAATAGAGCTGCAACGTTTTGTTTCTTACAGAAGTTTTTATTTATTCATGTTAAAAAGCCCTTATACCTAGAGCGGTGGTATTATGTTGGCGTCATACCTGCGAATAAAGCTGATACTACACCTATTGTGAGGATGCTGTCCACGATGTTGATTTGAACCTTGAAGGGAACTAGATTCCACATTATATATTCTGAAGGAGTGGTAGGTAGAAATGGCTACCACTGGCAGTCTAGCCCTGTGGCTAATTTAGCGCTGAAGTGCACCATTTTGATACCATACCGTATGAACCTGTGGATGGAATTGATTTGGGAAATTGTGGACATTCTCACGGAGTCATCCAATTTGGAATCAGTTCAAAAATATGAATAGATCTAGTAAGTTTTGATCTCTTCTATAGAGTGTTTGCTTTTGCACAATCATCTGGAAATTGGATTACTCACTTAACCAAACCACCACACTCATTCGACACCTTCTAAGCTGTTATAAGCTAGCCATCCTATTCATCCGGCTACTCTTCACCCATTAACCTCCTTCAAACCTCTTAGTCCGAAAGTTCACGGTCTAAAGAATAAAACGTAGGGCATCGCACAGAAGAAACCGAAGTTCGTTCTAGAGCCATTTCGTCGCGTTGAGAAAAGAGATCAAGTCATCGATCTTCATTTCCGAAAGTTCGTCAATTTCGTCAAAAAATCCCCTTCCTAATGATTGAGACCATTTGCTGAGGATCATGTGGGTTTCACTCTCATTGTAATATTTAGAAATTCAAAACCTAAGTGCGTCCGGATCTCATTTTTACCACTCTCTTATAACTCATAGCCCCTTTAGTGCCTATTACGAGAACTAAAAAAAATCCGTTTACACCTGATGGTGAATGAGAACAGATATTTATTGAAACTATATCAAAAATTAAAAAAAGAGAATATCAGAAAAAATACAAACCAAAGTAATATATCGAAACATCGCAACTTTTAAGTTCTATTTAAAGATTTAATCCCCTTTTTTGTTTTAATTTGTTCATAATATTTTATTTAAAAAATATCAAATCATTCACTTATGCTGAAATCAGTTACTAAGATATGAGTACACAGCTTAAGCCTTGAAGTTACCATTTCATTTGGAGATCTTGTATGTATATCTATTAGTTTTTGGTGTAATTTGAGTTCAAAATTAAAAACCATATTTCATATTGTGACATATCCTAATCTATGTTAAGAGTGTCGTTGGTTGCCTTTCAATTTAGCAAAACGACCCAAAAATACTTTTACACTAAAACAGCAATCTCGAAAGACTTTAGATATTAAAAAAAAATTTTGCTGAGCTCTTATTATATTGCATAAATATTTGAATCCGAAAGGCAAAACGAAATTAAATGGTCTGACTTGGATATAAAGATTTCCAAACTTTGGAGAGTCTCATCAAATTGTCTTCTTCACATTCAATTGGCGCTGGATGGTGTCTGGTGCAATTGGAAGTTTCAACGTTTTGTTTGTATTTTTTTTTTTTGTTGTTGTTTGCTTCAAAGCGATTGTAAAATTCGACAACAATACTCACTTAGGAGGCTCATCCCAGATTCATCTTAGTTGAAAAGTTTAAAAGAATTTGTTTTATTTTAGAAAGAAACCGTATCTGACGGCCGTTTTATTAAGCCTCATATGTACCAGGGTACATTGGAGTATTTGATCAAAAAAATTGGAAAAAAACAATACTCATTTATACATAACGAATTTTTTAAAATAATTGAAATGGGGCATGAAAAAGATAGTTTTAAAAAAGTAATTAGCTTAAAACTCTGAAAAATGCGAAAGAGGAAACCGTAAAAGTCTGGTCCAAGCCAGACTTAGAACCTTATAAATCGAATTTCGAAGCAGATTGATATAAGATCCCTGTTAAAAATGTTCAAATATAGTTTAATACTAAATGAATTTCAATTTATTTAGATGCTGGGTTAACTTCGAGTTAACTCGACAAATTTGGTTTACTAACTCTTCATTATCTGATCAGATATTAATGAGAGGTGAGTTTTAACAAATTTGAAATTAGGGCAACTATGATATTAATGAGAGGTGAGTTTTAACAAATTTGAAATTAGGGCAACTATGGATTAGAATTAGAAGCAAAAAGATATCCCACACTGAAAAACATGATTTCACTGATTTAACTCAAAATTAATTCTAAAGAAACTAAGAACTAAAGAAATGGTCCCTAGTTGTTTAATTAAACAAAATAAGCAAACAAGATGTGCCTATGTTCGTAATTCCTCTCCCTCTAAACGACTTGGCCGATTTTGATGAATTTGTTTTTGTACTAATCGAGTCACCTCAATTGTTCTGTATTTAGACCCGACAGCAGGCACGGTTTCGAGGTGCAGACATTTTTTAGTTTTTCGATCCACAGAATCTGATGGCTTACTAGCAGAGCCCTTCAAATATAGTGTTATTTTGTTAGGTTGAATTAAAGCATACACGATGACTGAACTATTAACTCCACAAAAACTTATATATAAAAATCAATTTGTATGTCCTGGAAGAATTATCAAGGCATATCCCTGCTAAACGTCACATACAAGTATAATAGACTGTTAATTGTGATGTGACGATCTACAACATTATGATCAGCATCAAGTACTAGTGTGGCTTCAAGCCTGGTAGATCGACCACATAGTTCACATTTTTATACTGAGGTAAATTCTGGAAAAGCTTAAAGAATTTGAAGTCGAGACGCAACATTTTTTATCAACAGCAATGTAGAGTTGCTGTTGATAAAAATGGCCATAGCCGATCTCGGTAACACCAGCTGTGTTGTTAAAAAAAACAGTAATAGCTCTCACGAAAAATTAAAAACATGCCCAAGACTTCGGCAACGGCATGCATCAACAAGTGATTTCCGCAGTATTATTTAGGACCAGTTAGTTCGCAGATTAACAAATCTTTCCAAGTATAAGGGTATCCAGAGGATATCGACATCTTTAAACATTCTCAGCGTTCCATAACAGATCTCTCTGAAGCTGATAGAATAACAGTTTAAATTTGTGGGTCTTAAAGTAGACAATGACAAGATTTGCTGTTTAAAAAAAAAATACTTCTTTGGATAATTAGTTCTCTCTGCGGTCAGGGCGAATGATGAAACCCAAGATTATAAATTGGACATTTCCTGAAACCCCTCAGAAATATTGTCAGAAGATTATAATGGCTTCTTTTAGTACAGTTCCTAGGAGATTCTTATAAGACGAGTTTCTTTTACCCCAAATTATTTAGTTCGCTTTTTCCTTATTCCATATAATTTACTCGTATTTTTGAAGAGAAAGTGAACCAGATCTACTCTTTTTTCAGTGAAGTCCTAACTCTGATCAAACTCGAAACTGTTTCAAGGAAAAATCAACAAGCCCAAGACTCACTAAAAAATTAAAATTGTTAAACTGTAGGAATCTGATTCGAGCCCTCGGTATTCACATAGAAGTTGAAATGAATGAGTTTAAATATCGATAGATAATTTTAGAACCAGACAAATTTCATTTTACAGCTAGACACAAGTATATGTTTCAAGAAAAGACCTATTCCGATGTTGTGCTTTCTGTTGCAAATACTTTGCTCATTCCGAAAAATTTTGAATTTGATGAAAAACACAGTTATATCACGACGACAAAATACAGGTAGGGATAGAAGTTACTTTTTTAGTGCTGTTTAATTTTACGAAGGCTTTTAACTCAGTGAATCCTTCTAACTTATGTAAAACGCGTATGCAGGAGTTCAACTTTTTCTACTACTAAGTTAATATATTTGTGCTTAACAAACAGAAATAAATCGATGAAAAACCAGACTTCCTATCAGATATTTCCGACGTCCCACAAGAGTTCATTCTTGGTCCTCTTTTATTTTTAACTAACTTAAATAAGCTTTCAACTGTAACTGAGAACTGTTCTTTTTATATGAACGCAGTTGACGTCCAATTTAACTTGAACTGTTGAGCTTCAGCATAGTGATTTTTTCAATGGAAGCTTTTGCATTCTGTTAAGTTAGAAAGAATATCACTATACTCTGTCCAACAAAAATATGCAGTGTGGGTAAGATAGGACGTTTGCCTCGCATTCTTTCTACCGTGGATTGCATAAATCTGTCCTTCATTAAAGCTCTCAAAGGGTTGTCGTAGTGTTGATTTTAAATTGACCCTTTTTTTAAAGCTCTAAAATCAAAAGCACCTCAACAGAAACCCAAGGAAAAAAAACTGAACAAGTTAGCAAATGAACAAGGGTAACTCTGAATGCACATTAATTTTTAATTGGGGGTTGAAATTGAATATCAGTGCACACTCACACTCAGATGTGCGGTCAATACGACGTGGGGTCTGCGTCAGATGCAATCGAAAATTTACGGGCGCACAAACACTTTTTTAAGAAGGAATTCTTTCAATTTAGTATGGTGCAAAAATATAGCACGCTACTGATTTTGAAAAAGCTCTCCCATAAGACGTGTACTGCATATTTTTGTTGGATGAAGTATAGGATTGTGCACTACGTTTATGGGTTAGGAAGATATTACAGATTGTCCAGTTCTGGTAATCATCACAGATTGTCAAATTCTGCTAATCATCTGCTTGGTATATTTTTTTTAAATTATTTTGTGAAATAAGCGATAAGGAAAGACATGAAATATTACGATGGTGTTCAAGAGATGGTATTGATTCCGTGATAGTTCTCTATCTTATCAGTTTTCACGCTCTGTTCTGAATTCTATCCAAAAAATTAACAGAAGTTTAGGTTGCATCTGTCCAAAGATGTTAGATGTACTCGAGGTTTGGACGTATAAAGGACTTTTTAATTGTAGCCACATCAGAGAGGGTGAAAAATTTCTTAAACCGATGTAGAAATCCTAAACATTTCGCAGCGGTTTTGAGGTTCTCAAGAATGTGGTAATTTGTCATTGGAGATCGTCGTTGACACACATACATACCAAATAATATTAGCTTTTTAGCTTTTTTTATGAAAGTTAACATTTTTCTTCAACGCCAACAGATGAAAAGCTGAGGAAAGAGTCGTCGGCAAAACAATTTAGTGGATAAGAAGTTTAAGACAAGAGATAATTTATAAAAAAATGAGGAAGAGAATCGGATATAAAACAGAGCCCTGGGGAATAACAGCATTTATTTTGTGAAGATTAGACTTGAAACCGTCCAATACAACATGTATTGAATGACCCAGAAGGTAATTTTTAATTTAAAGAGTAAGGGTTTCATTGATACTAAACGCATGCATTTTCGATAATAGGGCCTGGTTCCAAACTCTATCAAATGCCTTAGAAACATCAAGCGGAAAAATTTTTCTTAGTCCAAAACAATGTAAAGATCTGTTTCATTCTTCGGTGAGATATTTTTAACTGCATTTCACTGAATCTTGAATTCGCTTTTTATTTTCAAGATTAGCTTAATACTAATTTATGGGAAATCTGTTGTCATACAGCTTTTGGTAAATAGCGTATTTAAATAAATAAAATAAAATTAAAAAGAAATCTTAAGAACTTCAGTTGCTACAAACCATCGTTGGCGATCTTGAAAAAAGAAACACTAAAAAGTCATTTGAAAAAAAAATCTATGTACATATATCTGAAAAATTACTGAAACTACATAGGTGACTTTTTATATAGGCCTACTGACCTTTCAGGCGGTATCCATTATTTGCGAATATCCAACAAACCAGGTGCCAAAAATTATTACGAACTTGAAAAAAATTCAATTAAAATAATCAATGGCTGGCCAACTACCTAAAATAGTTGATCTTTTTTAAGGATGTATAATATTTACGAATATTCCACAAATAAGCTGCCAAAATTCGAGTGTGACCTTAAGCCTTGATTGAAAATTTTGTACGGCTATTCAATTTCTAAAGCCAGGTGAACTTTTTTGACCAATTACTGACCAATAAGATGACATACTTTTTTACGAATATCCCACATACGGGGTGCCAAGATCCCAGAGCCTCATAGCTGTTCTGAAAACTGATTTTTAAAATGGCCTCTGTACCACACTAGCTACTCACTTAAATAAAAATTAATACTATGTATGAGACGAATACAGTTCCCAAAATAAATTTCACATTTAATCAACTTTTAATATTAAATACCCCAATGTAACCTACTCGTATAACGTTTAATAACAACTTAATGACGCTGTGCCGCCGCGGCGAGTTAATAATTTAATTTACTTTTGATAACATTACCTTTCCACCATTAAATCGGAATTTTTTTTAACACAACTTTAATGAGGTGATAAATTTTAAGACCTTTTATTGTTTGAAGATGACCATCGCTTTGTCCGTCCGCAACTCACTGCCACCGGCCGCCCGGGTGATGGATTAAGGTCGTGCCTTCTGCTGCTGCTGCTGCTCATCAAACCACTGATCTGTAACACGATTCTTTTGTCCATCTGGAAACGATGAGAATTTTCGGCGATAATAAAAGCAATCTAGAAGATTGTTTTTATTTCTTTTTGGGTTTAAATGAGTTTTAAGCTTTAGTTTAGGATAGCAAAACAATGTGGGTCAAGGCAAAAGAAGAGCCCATCATGACCGTCTGCCTTCAGATTTGGCTTTCATGTCGATCGAAATGACATTCAAGGTCATTTGAGCCTAAAACATAACAATGGAATGAGCTTATATTTTTATCTAGTGGATAAACAAAACGTTAACCTAAACTTATTTAGTGTTTTATGTGTTTAAACAAAAGCGAATTCTCACGCGGTATTTTAAATTATGTCCATCAGCAGTTGAAGATGTTTCTTCTCTGCAGAAGATAAGAAGGCGTTGGCACTGTTGCAGTGTTGATATATTATTTCTGTAATCTAAAGATCACGACTTGAACCCTAACCAGATTGACCTTGACGGACAAATAAAATAAAAAGAAAACATGTGTCAGTCTTGACATTGTAATTGAGATGATTTAAGTTAAGGTCTTGTGCAAGAATATGCCCTTAGATGTAAAATAATAGTACGAATAGAATAAACCAATTAATAATGTTATTCGAATGATTGACAGCAGATGGCGTGTGAGATGTCTGTGTTATGTGATTAATAAATTTAATTTCATTGCTGCGGTATTCTTAAAATTTAAGTACAATACCTCACTAATTTAATCTTTTGTTACTTATGAACTGACATGTTAATACAAGAGATCGAAGCTGTTAAAATTTGATTTAATGAAAATATATTGGAAAAGTTCGAGGCCACATCTAAGAAAAAAAGATGGACCCAACTATAGCTATTTCAACTTTTGTACAAAGAAATAAATATTCGTTTTCATAGTCTTGAGCTATGATATTCAAGTTTAAGCAATTAAGTACGTCGAACCCGCATACTTGTGAACTATATTGAATTTTCTTTGAAATCAAAATGGAGACAAGATTTGTAAACAGCTTCTGGTGGCTTATAAGTCTTGTAACAGATTGATGAACTTACTGTAAGAGGAAACATAACATCGACAAGAGTTGCAATATATAGGGAGTAAGTAAACTTGAGGCACACAATACCTATACTACTAGTTACTTCAAACAATTCATTTAATTGTATTTCATGGCACGAACCTGATTATAAGAGCAATCAGTTTTTGGTCCGTGATTTCTCCTTTTTTTTACTTCAATAATCTTGTTACTTGAATAAAATGTTGTAGTTCAGGATGTCAGCGATTTTGTTTGCAGGCGTGCTGTTTGAAAAATAATGAAATAAATCAAGTTGATAATACTTCCACCATTTTTTCTTAAATGATAGTTTTTTTTTTAAGTTTTAAATTGGAATAGGTATTGTTAAGTATAACACTTGGAGCAAAATATAAAACAAATCGTACAGTTCCAGAGTAGTTAAATTTTCTTTAATAGACAAATAGACGAAATATGGACCCATCAGTGACTAACAACTCTCAACTATTCCTTAGTGCGTATTACCAAGAATGGAAGGAACCTGACATGGAACATGACACTCTAACGACCATTATGCCAAGGAGTACTACCAAAATAAATATCAAAGGGCACGGTAGTGCCCAGCCAAGTTCTGGCACTACACCCTTTTTTACAGGAACAAACTCAGGCGATTTTTGACCCCTCCCTATCTTCAGTACCACTAAAGTCAGAAACTTCAAATTCCGAATATTTGCTAAGCTAGTCAGGCACAGGCGCCTCACCAAATTTCAATTTTCTAGCGTAAGCAGTTCCTGATATATAAGGCCTCCAAAATCACAAAAACCGTAACTGACTGACTGACTGACTGACTGACTGACAGATCATCAAAATTATGGAGCACTTCCCGACATCGTAGAACCTTGTAATTTTGCACAACGGTAGGTCTTGTCATGCAACCAGAGGAAAAAATCGAAAATTTGAAATTTTCCATTCAGGGGGCGTGGGATCCGCCCACGTTCTCCAAATTGGTGTTGGTTGAATGGAGCACATCCGACTGCTGTAAAACGATGAAATTTGGTAAAGTGGTAGGGCTTTAGTTGCATACAAAGAAAAAAATATAAAATTAGCGGTTTTCCGTTCAGGGGCGTGGTATCCGCCCACTTCCTCAGAACTGGTGTAAATGATATATGGCGCTTTTCCGATTGGAGTAGAACAATGAAATTTGGTGGAAAGGTAGGGCTCAAATCGCATATAAAGGACCAAAAATAAAAATCGAGGTTTTCCATGCAAGGGCGTGGTATCCGCCCACTTTCTCCGAATTGGTGTTGGTTGAATGGGGCACTTCAGACTGCTGTAAAACGATGAAATTTAGTGAACCGGTAGGGCTTATATTGCATATAAAGAGCCAAAAATAAACACCAAGGTTTTCCTTTCAGGGGGCGTGGTATCCGCCCAGTTCCTCAGAGCTGATGTAAATTATATATGGCGCACTTCCGATTGGAGTAGACCAATGAAATTTGGTAGAACGGTATGGCTCAAATCGCATATAAAGGACCAAAAATAAAAATCGAGGTTTTCCATGCAAGGGCGTGGTATCCGTCCACTTACTGAGAAAATGTTTAATTTATATGGAACACTTCCGATTGCTGTAATTAAGGTAGGTTTGTTAGTGTTAGGTATCTTGCCAGGATAAGAAGAAATAATTGAAGCGCAAATCAAAACAACCATTAACAAAAAAAATATACCAAAAGAAATAGGAAGCTATAAACTAAGTTGATTTTAGTAGGTAGGGTCCACCCTTCTATCCTTCCGTATCTTTCGAGATTTTGACATGGCAAAATATTAAAATCTTTGCAAAAAGGAGTGAGATCAGACCAAAAAACATAAATGTTAAAAAAAGAGCCAAGTTCTTCTATACAAAAACCTTTGTGTAACAAGTCAGCCGTGAAAAGTACTGAGATCTAAAAGTACGCCAAGTTCTTATTACTTCATGAAGGTTTAACACCGAATATTTAAAGTAGAATAATATTGAAACAGCTACAATGTAATAGAGAAATTTTATTATTTAATGACTACTGACTAAAATTTGATGGGCTTACTTGGCAAGTTTTTTCTTATGCCCAATTCAAAAGGTTTTGAAAACTTGACCAGTAAGTCCATCAAATTTTAGTCAGTAGTCATTAAATAATAAAATTTCTCTATTACATTGTAGCTGTTTCAATATTATTCTACTTTAAATATTCGGTGTTAAACCTTCATGAAGTAATAAGAACTTGGCGTACTTTTAGATCTCAGTACTTTTCACGGCTGACTTGTTACACAAAGGTTTTTGTATAGAAGAACTTGGCTCTTTTTTTAACATTTATGTTTTTTGGTCTGATTACATTTAACTAAATGTGTTATTTTCTAGCCAAATCAGTCCTTAGCTTGCATCTCCAGTTTCTGAAGACAAGTTGATTCCAAATAATGTGTTCGACTTGTGTCGTAATCTTCCACTTCTGCGCTCGCCGTACCTTATCGGTTGATCGTTCTACATAATCTACCCATCCAAAGATGATTGTTCAAATAAAGAGTGACCAGATAGCAATGATATTTTTTCCACTTGTTATATTCGAGTAGCTGTCAAAATTATCAATGACATCCAGCTGTCAAAATATTTAGTAAGATTAACCATTTCCTCCGGATGACCAAAGACAACGAGTTTGCTAATTGGGCGCTAGAAATTTTGGCCGGAGATCCGGATTTTTACCATCAACCTCTCGGACGATGCTCATTTTTGGCTCAGTCTTTGGCTGTATCAACAAGAAGCATTGCAGTTATTGGAGCAAACACAATCCATATACATATGTATGTTCGACTAGGCATCAATGCATTCACAAAAACTGATTGTTTGGTGCGGTCTAGGGCATGGGGGTATTATCGGACCTTATTTCTTATTTCGAAATAAGGAAGAAGACACCGTTACCGACAATGATCGCAGGTATAGAGTGATGTTAACTGATTTTTGTGGCCAGAGCTTGACAACATCGATATATCCGAGCTGCAGTTCCAACAAAACGCTCGAAGTTGTGAATGAGAAATTTAGCGATTAGGTCATCTTACTGCTACATGAAGTCCTAAAGGTTAGCTAACAATCCAAAAACTTTAGACAAGCTCAAGGCCAACATTCGAGACGATTTCAGCAGAATATCGCCGCAAGTAACGATAGAATAAAGGTAAGAGATGTAAAAATAATAATTGACAGCATTTATTGATAGCAACTATTAAATTAAAAAAGCAACTGACTTTTTTTCCCTTCCGATAGTTCTAATCCTATGTTTGACTCTCCAGTAACTCATTTGAAGTGATAAATAGCAACCAAGGAAAACCAACAAAGAGATGTCAACTGACAATATGATTTATGGATAAAGTTTTCAAATGACAAATGACGAAAAATAGAGTGGGTTTACACATTAAATTTTCGGCAGAGGTCGCTGAAATTGAGAGTTTGTCTTCAGTTAAGTCACAAGCGACATAAGTAAATAAAACAACACATATAAAAAGAGAAGAGAAGGAAAGTATTGGATCCCTAGCTTCAGCAGTGGAGCCGGTAAGATTGATGAGGTTCTTCGAAATACTTCTTGGATCTTACTGGCTCAAAATACGGTACTGTAGCGATTAATACGAAAGAAAATGTGTTCTCAATTACGATGGTTACCAATCTTTAGCAAATTCACACAGGTGTCATAGTTGGCCAAAACACTGCAAAAATACTAAATTTCTCATTGTGAATCTCTGGCCATAACCCTGTCAATATAACTTTGATCTTAAATTACAAGGGAGCCATAGCAATAAATCAGGTTCAAATCAACACGGCTGCCCTGCGCAATGAAAACACCAGTAATACCTTTGGTAATGCGTTAGGACTCGCTCTAGAATCACTTTTTTTTTTTGTTTTTATAATCTTGATTTAGGGAGAGTAAGTCCTGGAGCCAGTGTGCTGGGCGTAAATGAGAAGTGGACACGTCTTAAGAATATTGTCATTAGTACTGCCAACTCCATCTTAGGCAGCAGTCGTAAAAATCGGAACGACTGGTTTGATGATGAATGCAAGCTAGCGACTGAACGTAAGAATGTTGCGTACCGAACAATGCAACAATCTTATAGAACGCGGGCACGCGAAGAGGAATATAAAGAGCTCAGAAGAACAGAAAAACGGCTTCACAGACAAAAAAAATCAGCCTGGGAGAAATAGAAAACAGCCGAGAGCGAGGTCCGCACCAGGCGCGAAAGTTCTACCAATCCGTCCGAAACATGACGTAGTACACACCACGCTGCACATACTGCAAGTACGGAGAGAGAAATCTGATCACCGATCCTGAAAGCATACTGGAGCGATGGGAAGTGTACTTTAATGAATTGCTAAATGGTCAGCTCACTGCAGAAGTGGAGGCTCCACTACTTCAAGAAGAATACCCTATGTTGCCACCACCAGGCATAGAAGAGGTTGAGAAGGCTATAAGCCGGCTTAAACAGAACCAATCCCCGGGAGCCGACGGCATACCAGCCGAATTATTTCATCACGGCGGGCCAGCCTTACGTCAAGCAATTCATGATATTATAGTGCACGTAGGGGAGCAGGAAGAAATGCCAGAAGACTGGCGAAAAGGCATAATATGCATCATACATAAGAAGGGAGATGTCACAACGTGCAGCAATTATAGAGGTATCACGTTATTGAGTACCGCCTATAAGATACTCTCCTCTATCCTACAAGACCGGATAACCCCATACGCTAAAACCGTCATCGGACAATATCAGTGTGGTTTCATTCCAGGCAAATCAACAACTGATCAGATCTTTACCCTTAGGCAGGCGATGGAAAAATGTCTAGAATTTAACATCCCAACATACCATCTGTTTATAGACTTTAAGGCCGCCTATGATAGCATAGCCAGGGTAGAACTTTACAAAGCCATGAGAGAATTCGGCATCCCAAACAAATTGACACGACTATGTAGGTTGACCATGACCAACGTAACAAGCCAAGTAAAAATAGCCGGATTGTTATCCAGACCAATCAACATCTTTAATGGACTCCGACAAGGGGATGGTCTGGCCTGCCTCCTCTTCAACCTGGCGTTGGAGAAAGCAATCCGTGACTCTGGCACGGCAATACGAGGGACCATCGTCAGTAGGTCCAGCCAGTTACTAGCTTACGCAGACGACATCGACATCATCGGAAGAACCGAACAAGCTGTACACGATTCCTTCATCCAGATCGAGCAGGCAGCACAAAATCTGGGGCTGCACATTAGTGAAGGTAAAGTACATGGTGGCGTCGAATGCGAGAGGAACAGTTGGTCAAACAATCAAGATTGCGGAGCA
Organism: Chrysotoxum bicinctum; assembly: GCA_911387755.1. Classification (NCBI taxonomy): domain Eukaryota; kingdom Metazoa; phylum Arthropoda; class Insecta; order Diptera; family Syrphidae; genus Chrysotoxum; species Chrysotoxum bicinctum. Next base: position 180,257,171 of record OU426989.1, on the reverse strand, counting down.
CGAATTTGAAGTGGTGCAGTCCTTTAAATACCTTGGGTCAATAATAGCAGCCGATAACAATATAGAAGAAGAAATACGCGGGCGGCTTCTCAAATCCAACAGAGCCTACTATAGTCTGTCAAAGCTCTTCAAATCCAGAAATCTCACCATAACTTCAAAACTGCTGCTGTACAGGACCATGATCCTGCCAGTACTCACATATGGCTCCGAGACTTGGGTGCTTAGCAAAAGGCACTCCGACCTCTTAGCTGCGTTCGAGAGAAAAGTCTTAAGGAGAATTGTTGGCCCCATATGTGAGGAAGGACGATTCCGGAGACGGTACAATCATGAACTGTACGCAATCTACCTTGAAGTAGATATCGTGACAAAAATTAAGCTCGGTAGACTCCGGTGGGCAGGGCACCTAGCTCGCATGAGTGAAGAGGAACCTGCTCGGAAAGTTCTTTGTGGTACATTCTATGGTAGACGACAGCGTGGTAGACCATGCTTGCGCTGGAGAGATGGCGTAGACCAGGACTCCCGAAGCCTTGGGGTGCGCAACTGGATGGCGTCGGCTAGAGACCGGGATAGGTGGAGAGACTTGTTGAAAGAGGCCAGGACCGGAACCCGGTTGTCGAGCCGATGATGATGATAGCAATAAATAAATTTAAGACCCAACAGCTTTTGAATCCTTGTCAGGATCTTACAACTCTCCACTATTCCAGTGTGCTTTTCTATATTGTTGGTAAGAATGAATGGGACATACGATTTTCTGCGGAATCCCAACGGCTTAGATGAGAAGCTATAGTTTTGATGACAAGAGATATTCTTGATGATTTGTCACTTTCTTGCAAGAGAGATCAAAGCAGGCCTCAACTGTTCCTCGTGATTAGAAGACTAAAGGGTGAGAATTCAGTGAGAATCAACATAAACAGAATGGGCATTGGAACAACTGACGAATTCAGGGAGTATCAAAATAACCAGGCTGAAGAGGGCTCATTTAATTTCGCTTGTGAATCAACGGTATATTTTAGACTATAAAAATAGCATTCGGAGAATACTTTTTTGATCAGTTGGGAAACGCGGACGTTTAGATCAATCTACACAGAGACATCGGGAAATCTATTCACAATAGTTCAGAGAGTGGTGCCCTACATAAATTGCCAACTTATCCTCCTTTGCTTCCTCTCCCCCAACCTATCTCACATACATCATGGGAAAAGCAATATGATTCCATTGGGTAGCAAGAGGTCATTGGGATTTCCGTGTCATCACACTTTCTAACTTTTCTTATCTTTTATCTAGGGTTTTCAATTACCTGAAATGTTACATACCCTTCTAAATCCTTTCCAAGAAATCAAATTCTTGAGCTTCCGGACTTTATAAGTTTGTCTTTGAACTAAAAGATTACCTCGCGTGAACTGGGACTTTTAAAAGTAAACGCGTATTACCACATGGGATGTTCAAAAATATTTGCAAAAATTTACCTCAAGTTGATGTTTGCAGCCTTGAGCTAAATGAACCAAAAACTTTTTTATCCACATTTTGCAACTATATCTCTTAAAATTGTCAAAATTCGAACCAACCATGAGCTGTCCTACTTCAATAATTCACAATTCATCAATCCCCAAAAGCCCACAAAAAAACCCATCACTTCAAATCCACTTGATTCTTCCAACGAGTTCATCCATCAAACTTATGCAATGCTTCTTGAATATAATTAAATTTGCTAAAAAATAGGCATACTCGAAATTTAAAAATTAAAAGAATGTCTAGCCGCATTGACAGCCTCATTCAAGACTCTTCAATAGAAATTAATTACCATTCAATAATATTTTTTTTTGTTTTTTAAATTAACCATGAAGTTACATCACAAAATAAATCAATTACTTGAATTAAACAATTCACGAAATAATAAGAAAAAAAAATTATATAACAATGTAATTCCTCAATTACCAAAAGTCCAATCTTCCATATATCATAATGTCGGTACCATAGGTAATCCGTCTTTAATGAATTGTTAGATAGTTTCATTGCTCCATGAAGTCGAAGCAGATCTGCCTGAGCAACAATATCAATGTGTGTGATCAGTGATCACAAAAGAACACAAGCTCTTACCAAAGATCCTCTCAAGAAACATCAGCCAGCGAAGAACTCTCACACACGAGCCACGATCAATATCGTCTGAAAGATACCAAATGCATTCAAAAGATAGATCGTTTATTTTTAGGGTCACATTTGGCAGCGGCGCGCGGTAGTCTTGAAGATGGCTATCACTTTGCCTAGATTGCTTGATGGCCAGATCCGTTCTTTTCAAGAGAAAGAGAGAGGTCTTTATGGGTATTTGATATGAATGATCTTGTTATTGGTTAGATACTTTATTTTTCGGATCTACCGCACTTTTGTTAGATACATTTCAACCGAATTGCGGGGGATGGGGTCTCTTGAAGACTCTCGAATGGCTTGAAGCACCTCGACGAAGCTTACTACTTGTCTTCACGATGAGGCTAGGGAATTTCTCACACACAACGCGAGAAGATGAAGGTAATCCATGCTATACAGATACAGATAGACTTCGAATTCGCATAGCTTCTGCTTGTATATCTTTAGTTAGAGAGGTACAACATATTGGGGAAGCTTCTCTTGAGCGCTCACTTGGATTGGTATAAATAAAAATGTTGGTAGATTTGTTCGACTTTTGTATCCGAACTTGCCAGAGATTCGCACGTGCATTTACTTATCCATCTATCGTCCTCCCTCAAAGAAGTGCATTCGGGCTTGAATTCGTATACCTTAAGATAGTTTTGTATCTTTTGCTGTTCTTCTGCACTGTGTATCCCGTGTCCGATCTTTGACGTGTTGAAGAACGATAATTATCATCCACAGAACGAAACGAGGATCTTCTTCGTTTGTTCTTTTTTTATTTTTAATAAATTACAATCGTGATTTGTAACTAAAGTGTAATAAATTTCGTGAGGCTTCTCATCTCTGGGAACTCCTTGGTAGCCAAAGCCGAAAGAAGTTGTAAGCTTGTCGTTTGGTGAATAGCATCTTTGTGGTCGTCTTCGGTTGATCGTCTTTGTTGTCTTCGATTCTCGAAATTTGTTCGGCTGAATTACTGTGTGAAGTTAACGTGATTCCTTTCTAAAATAGTAGAAGTCACTTCGACATCGTCATCATCATCATCATCATCATCGTCATCATGATGGTTAACGTTGGATCTCTGGAAAGGAAGATGGCTTGTTTGGTACTGGCAATTGGATTACTTGTTGCCATGAACATGTGTGTCAGTGGAGTAAGTATTATTTTTTTTGTCTATGCTTGTTGAAAGGTTGTTGGAGGCTTCTTTTTTTGTGTCGTTTTGTTGATGATTGTGGGATGTGAATCGCAAGGAAATTAAGGTTTCGAGATTGTGTAGTTTTGTTACACAATTATTTTTTAGAATGGAATACTTTTACGATTATGTCGGAAGATTAATGAAGGATATTGTTAAGTGAAATAAAAAAGAATTCAGATTGTTAAAAGAATAATGAGTGAAATGTTTGTTATTCCTTTGACTAAGGAAAATAAGCTTGAATTACTCGGGGACTTAAATCAGGAAATCATGGCTTGTCATGCCGAAAGAGATATAAATCAGTTTACATAACTTTGATTAATGGTTTTAATGTTGTTGTTATAAATTGTCGAAAACGTTTGATCTTCGAAGTTACCTGAAATGGTTTGGCGGGCCATTTTATTTTTCTCTAGGCTATATAGGTAGAAACTTTTAGTGAGAGTTGTTGTACAATTATTTTACTATTTTATTTTGCACTTTTCTTAAGCAAAAAAGCGTTTTAGTATCTTGTTTAAATACAATTTACAATGGAATTAAAACTGCAAGTGTAACTCTCATCTTTTCTATCCAGCTCGTCGACACTTATTTACTGTTGATCCAATAAATTCGTTCACCCTTACCTCAAATCATTGAGTGGATAGAAATGTATATTGAAAAAAAGCAAAAGTGCGACTGAGTCACACAAGTTTGCTCTTATGTTTAAGAGACTTAGAATTTATCTTCTATACATAAAAATAGGGAACATTTGTCAAAAGTCTGAAATTGATGTTTAAAATAATTGCTTAAAGCCAAAAGTAGTTTCAGGTCACAAAAAAATGCCAAGTAATTTCTTAGCCAAATAAGAATTTTGGCAAGAATAAAAATTTTTGATTTTTGCAGTTGTTTTTTTTTTTTAATAAGTTTTTATATCTTTATAAAATGTCATAAAGCAAATTTCATTTTTTTTCTCAAAGCTGTTTGTTTTTGAAAATTAAATAAATATTTCTGTGTTTTTGTAGGAGCTTTAGCATACAAAAATTAACAAGATCGCTTGTATTGAATCTGAGAAAATCTAAAACAAAGAACATGGTTCTATAGGAGGTAGCATTAACTACCATTTTTTGAAATTTTTCTTCAACTATGAACTAGATGTTACCAAAAGAAACAGGTTGTACGGCAATTGTCCGGGGAAAAAATAAACAAACTCTCTCAACTTGATTTAAAGAAAATCGACATAGCTTCTTATGCAGTAGACACCATTTTTGGTAATATTTTATTAATAAAACTGAAATTATTTATCGGAATAACCCAAAAATAGAATCATTTTCAAAGTTTTTAAAATTTGAAATAAATGTGAGAGTTATAGGTATCTTCCATGTGAGCTAAAACGAACTATCGATTTTCTCCTTAAGAGGCTTGCATAAAAATCCCTTGTAACAAATTGAAGCAAGCCTGTCTATACCAGTTTAAGAGAATACGAAAATATAAGTAAAAACAAATAATCTGTACCTTGATGCCAATGAAGCGATTTGCTTCAAATAAGATACTCAAGGTTCTTTGGTGATTTCCTAGTTGAAAAATTGTAATTTTTTGAGAGCTCTAAAACTAAAGGTACCTCTCATACAACTGTTATGAAAAATCTAAAGAAAAATGTTCATAACATTCATTTTCATAAATTCATTTTATAAATAACCAAAACAACGCCTTTAATAGTTGGAGCTAAAAACAGGATTGCTTAAGCAAAAGAGAGAGAGAACAAAAATTATAGATTGTTGTAGCAGTTTTAAATAAAAATAAACACTTATATATACAACATTTTTTTAATAATTTTAAGAACAAATTTTGAAACGTCAATTTTAAATTTGTATTACTGCACGAATAAAAATTAAATTTCCATAAAAAATTAAAAAAAAAATATTTTTCTTTTTTAAGTTTTGAAATGCAATGTTTTTGAAACTTTTTAGAAACTTCTCTATAAAAAAAAAATTCATTAAAATCCGTTATGAAGATAATGAGAAATCCAAAATTAAACAAATACGATGATAAAGAACACAAAATAAGTGGGCCTCGCAATTCTTTCTGTCTGTTCGACTACAGCCAAAACGACTCGGCCGATTTTCGTTCATCTTGGTTATTATCGTTTTTAAATTTCCCTTCCCTCAAACATTTTTTTCTTTTAAGACCAAAAATAACGGTACCTGCCATACGATTTTTGTTTTTTGAAATTTTATAATAATTTTCTCGAAAACTGTACCACAGATTTTCTTAAAAAATTCAAAAAATTTCAATTAGTTAGAGCTAGGCAGTGGTTCAAAAAAAATTTTGCGAAAAATGATTATTAATGGTACCCCCCTTGGAACCATTTTTTTTGTTTTTAATTTCCTCGAAAAGAGTACAACTGATTTGGAAAAGTTTGAATATTGTTGTGCATTCAAATTTTCAAAACATTTCTTGTTTTCAAAATTCAATTTTTCGAAAACCCCATGCTAGATTTTTCAAACCTTGACAAATAATAGTTTCTTAATACAATCTACAAGATGTGAGAAAAAAAATTTTACCTAAAAATAACGGTACCCACCATTAGATTTGTTTCTTTCAATTAATTTTTAAGATCTATAATTTAATAAAAATAAAATGCACGACTGGGTCGCAAGAATTTGCTCCTATGTAAAAAACTAAGAATTTCAAAAATGAGTTTTATTAGAGAAAATCTGTTCATAAGCATAAAATTCATTTTTTAATAGACTAAAACAACTCCTTAAGTAGTTGGAACTAAAAACAGGATGCCGTGTAATTCAAACAAATATTAGCTTATGAAAGAACAAAAATTATAAGTCTGTACTGGTTTCTTAAAAAATAAGATTTTATATACAAAATTTTTAATTTTAATTTTTTTATTATTTTACAAATAAAAATTAAATTTACAAACAAAAATATTGAGCCGTTTCTAAGATATCGGTACAGTCAGTAATATCTCGATTTCAATTTGTTTTTTTTTTTATTTGATTATAGATCGTAAGAACTATCAAAATTCTAGGAACCGTTTTCAAGGAAAATACAATTTTCGAAAAACATTTTTTAACATTTGTTAAACCGTTATTTTTAGATAAAATAAATTTTTTTTCTTAAACTTATAACTTATATTAAAAAACTTTTATTTATCAAGTTTTAAAAAAATCGAGCATGGGGTTTTAGAAATATTGAGTTTTCAAAAAAAAATTTTTGATTTTTTTTTTTAAATCCAAAAAAAAATTTTTAGAAAATATTTGAATACACAATAATATTGAAACTGCTGGGGAGCCTTAACATAAAAAATGATCAAAATCGGTGCTACCGCTATTGAAAAAATCAAAAACAAAAAAATTGTTCCAAGGGGGGTACCAAAAATAAACATATTTTGGAAAATTTTGTTCGACCATTACCTAGCCTTAACTAAATGAAATGTTTTGATTTTTTTTTAATCGTGGGACGGTTTTTGAGAAAAAAAAATATTTATAAAATTTCGTATGGCAGGTACCGTTATTTTTGGTCCTTAAAAAAGAAGAAAAAACGTGTGGGGGAAAAAAATCTAAAACCCATATCTACCAAGTTTCAAGAACATCAACCGAACCGTTTAGCTGTAGTCGAACAGACAGGCAGACAGACAGATAGACAGACGGAATTGCGAGACCTACTTTTTTGGTCTTCGCTATCATCGTAATGTCAACTTAGATCAAAATCTCGTTCGATTTTTTTACGAATGCATTACTTGCCTTATAGTAGCCATAAGTCGCAAGTAACAATTTTGAAATTACGAGTAAGATATTACTGACTGTGCGTACCATAGATTAACGCATTTTATTGAAGTTTTTTTTATAGAGACGCTTCTTAAAAGTTTGAAAATATTGCACTTCAAAACTTAAAAACATTGGCGCAAAATTTTAAACAGCCTATTATTAAGGTATTAGTATGATACTACTTAACAATTTGCTAACTTTATAGTAGTTTACTAACTCATTCTTAATTTTAAACTTTTTCTAACTAGTATCGTACTGCAAGAATTTTCTTAATAAATTGCTTCTGAACACACCTAAAACAATGACATTTCGAGTAAAAAAGTAAGTACATGAACCTTTTTTGATGTTGCCAAATGTCGTCATATGAAGCTAGCACGATACTAAAAAAAACAAAGTATTCGATGATTTTAACTTTAATAAAAGGGTAGAGAAAATATGATGCTATATTCGATTAAAATTTGCACATTCGTTGTTTTAACCTAGTTCTAGTATCATACTAAAACAGCTATAGCATCGTACTAATTCAATTAAAATTTTGCGCCATTCATTTTTGAAAATCTTAGTCTTTTACATAAGAGCAAAGTGTTTTCGAGATGAATTAGATTTTTCATATCGGCCGTTTGGCAGGTTTCGTTAGTTTTGGGGCTAAAAAAAACCTTTAAATGCCAATTTTGAAGAAATTCGGTTCAGCGGTTTATGCTGTTGGTCGAGGTAAAGAAATAAAGGTAGACGGAATTGCAGGACCCGTAATTTCAAGTTCGATAAAAATATTGTTTTTTTTTTCAAACACAAAACTTGCCTTTGTATATAACAAATAAAATGTTCATTATTTCACACATATGTATGTATTTATGTAATTTTTACTCCACGCAAAATGTTCACTCTGATGTTCTGATATGGTATTTTGTATGATTTGACTAGTGAGGGACTTATTATTACGCAAGTTTTGTTGATGTGACATCGAATTTTGTCAAAAATGTAAATAATAACCAACAAGATTAAAATTAGTAATTAAAGTTGGAAGTTTTTTCCCAGGAACAGGCGAAGTTTTTTTTCTTGTAATATAAAATAACAACAAAAAACATAAATCTTAAAAAAGAGAGACAAGTTCTCATATTAAAAAAAACTCCTGTGTGTAAAAAGTCAACCGTGAAAAGTAGTGAGATCTAAAGGCAAGCCAAGTTATTAGCTTATGAAGTTTAATATCAAATTTCTTAAATAGAGTAATTCGAAAATACTCCAAATTATGAGGGAACATTTTGTGATTATTATTACCCACTAAAATTTGGAGCTTTCACTGGTCAAGTTTTCATAACCTTTTAAATTGTGCGTAATAAAAGAAAACTTGTCAAGTTAACCCCGAAAATTTAAGTCAATAATAACAAAATAAAAACGAACGAAGACCTAGAAAAGACAATGAAAACATCGTAAAAACCCCACTAGTCTACCCATTTTAATCGTTCTATACATATAATATTCGCAAGTGTTTTACCCTCCCTGAATAGAAAATTCCAAATTTCCTTTGCATACACCACAAGACCTACCATTGTGCGAAATTACAAGACTCGTGGGTGTCCGGCAGTGGTCCATAATTTTGATGATCTCGTACGTCAATGAGTTAGTTATTTTATGGTTTAAGCTATTTTTAAGTAGGTACTATATCTCAGGAACCACTAATGCTCAAGAGTTTAAAATTGGTGAGCCGCCTGTGTTTGCTCAACTGAACAAATACTGTAAATTTAAAGTTTCTCACTTTACTGACACTGAAGTTAGAAGGCGGTCGAAAATCGCCTGAGTTTGTTCCACTGCCATTCCCTTTGATTTTAATGGAAGACTTAGCACTTAATTGATTTGAATTGTTGAATTGATAATTCAAAAAAGGCTTTAACGGTCCTTATTTTAAAATATAACTTTTTCGCATTGAAATCTTGGATCTTAACAAAATCTTTCAGCGTTAATGATTATAAATTTCAATCCAGTTAGTTAAAGTTTACATTGTATTTTTGACAAAAATCGATGTATGATATACTCATCAGTTCTGCAGATCCCTAATTGTGAACTCCTATGACCGAAGTAAATTTGAATGTAAAACGAATTGCTCATTGTGAATTGGATATTCGAAAATTAAAATAGATCGAAGGAATCGATGAGGATGTGAAAACGGACGGATATACATATTTCCCTTAATAAATAAAGTGACACATGACAGTTCTAAGTGATTTTGAATTTTTCGAACTCCACCGAAAAAAAATCTGAAGTGTTTATTTCGATCAAAAGTGAATATCGATTTCAATATACTTTCGATCACAATGCATAACATGGGCAATAATATAACTTTCTTTTGAAGTATTTCCCGATGAGTTCCGAAACATTGTTCAAGAAATAGTTTTTCGACTTTTTTGACAAGAATTGTTTGTAAACCTATCGAAAGCTTTGTTAGTTCTCTATTCAACACTATCGATACTCAGTAAAATCACTTTCGATATAAATACAAGTATTTTGAGAACAGGACCTTACAGCAGGTTTTGAATTTCAGGAACAAATAGCTCCTGAAAATATAAAATGTAAAGGAAAAAGTGAAATTTATTTTTTTTTTCATTCATTATATCTCAGTGAATTTTTTGCATTATGATTTTATTTTTATTTTTCCGATTGGTGAAACTCTCCATGAATATTTTACCGCAGTATTTTCGGTACCATTTGTTAGAGGGTAAAGGCGTTTCGTATAGGCAGCTAGGTTTATACCATTTACGCAAAGTTATATCAAAATCCGACTTCGAAGATGTCAAATCAGCGCCAATATGATCGTTGAATGATCGTCATTTTTTGACGCAGATATTGCTTTCGTCAAATATGCAATCGTCCTTATCGCAAGAAATCTGTTCAAGCAGCGTTAGTCCATTTTCATGCAAACGCATTTGACGTTGATTTGATAAACGTGCTCTCTAATTAATTAATATTTTTGTCATTAAGGCGATTTTTTTAATGCAGAGTTCGGTAGCTAATGATGTTATAGAACATATGACTTAAGAAAAATGCTTTTGAAAAACATTTATTTTTCGAACAGTCGACCATTGCAGTTTGCGTTTAAGAATAGTCACATCTATAAGTTCTTCGACATATCTTTTTTTTTGTGAAAAATTTACAGCACCTTAGTTGAATTTTGTGGCCTTTTTATGGATTGAAGCTTAAGAAATCCATTATTAAGTCATTCTATTAACGATAACTATCTAGATTTGTTGGAAGTCCCCTTCATTTCACTGATACTCCATACTATTGAACGCTTAGAACAAATTAAAATTTGATTAACATCTTTTTGATGCCTTCTTTTCCTAACACCAAGGTCGTACATTAAATGGTTGTCTAACACAGTTAAGCATCTAATTAAATCACTTCCACAAAATTTAGATAATAACTTTGTACCTACATAGATACTTTAAACACCACAGTAAACGATCGGCACAACAGGAGGCAGATAGCCAAGACACACATATCTGTCATGTCAATCATTTGACGCTTGGCTCAACTCGACTTAGAATAAATTATAATCTCTCATGCGTTCAAGAAAAATTTCGAAACAATTTCTTTTAAGACCCTAACTGCTAGCAAAGTCGGATGCCCTACTAACCAGATTAAATATGATTTTTTTTTTTTGTATTCACAACCTCCTTTCGAAGCTTTGGAGCTTTGCAACTCCGCTCAAAATACTGATATTGCGCGATACATCATGACATGGAAATATCTATTTTTGCATATTATGCATGCATATATATGAAGCTACTCGTACCTATTTAGTCGTACTTCAAATTGCTGTTTTTTCTCGAAGTATTTTTGAGAGTAATTAAAAAAAACCTCTTTTGCAAAACTGATCAAATATGCAAGGGCTTCCCCGTCTCTTCGACGGTTTTACCTTTGACGTTGGTTGATGCTGCAACGCGGACAGTGTAGAGGGCGGTGACGACGCTCTTGGTGCCACTTGTTGTTCGCCGCCGCAGCAGAAAGATGAGAAATTATCTTGGCTAAGAATTGTGGGTTTTGTCTTCTCGTGCATGTACAGTACATAGATTCATTTTTATGAGTGGCAGCTATCTGCGGAGTCTGGCGTTTGTAATTGCGGAACACTTTTGGGAAAAATCCTGAGCCAAGCCGAAACATGAAACAATCGAAGTAAACAAATATTGCGCATAAGTTTTGTTTAGTTTTAAAAATTGTAGCGTGTTTGTTGTTGTGGTATCGCAAGGCTAATGCACGATGATATAGGAAGAAGAGGGTCTATAATGCTGAGAGGAGGTGCGGAAAACTAAGCTGAGTAGGTACTGCTGACACATATTCCAAGGTGCTGTAATCATAATAATAACAATAACTGAAAGTGTAGAGGCTGTAGGTCCATGGGAGTAGGGTTAACATTGCACTTAAGCGTGTGAAATCTTTCTGTATATTGTAAAAGGAAACTGTAGAATAATCCATTAAGGGGCAACGGTGAACCGAAATGCGTTTAGGGACATTAAGTACTGAGTACTGAGAAGTACTAAATCGTGCGTGTAAATATTACCTTAATAATTTTAAGTGGGGTAACTAATAGTAATCATCCCAAGGAAGACCGCCTTAAGCAAAACCGATAAGCATCTGTACACCATCAATTCTCTAGGAATGGTTTTTTGATATACGTTGACCAACCCTGACTGGCTTAAATAAGAAGGAGTTAATGATATGTGGTATACGGGGATTTGGTAGTATAAGTGTTAGAGAATTTTTGACACCAACTCTATGAAACTGGGAGATAAGGCTCTGTGTCACAGATAATATCAAGATCAAGTATGGAAGATGCCGTAATATCGTCGGCATATTGAGGAAAGTCACTAAGTAACATTTTAATAAAATTGAGAAAATCAAGTTTGATCATTTATCTTTGAATTAAATCAGAAAATTGTGCCCTTATTGTAATTATTTTTGACATCTAATAGATTTTGCGCCACTTTGCTGCTCTTACTTAGTTATTGTATCGATAAATAATATCGATATTCAAAATTGTGAGTTCCTATAATAACATCCATCAAATTGAACTTAGTGAATTTCAGCAATAAGTCGATAATTAAATAAAAATATGTTCTAGGGAAAGTTGGCGTTTACTTGAAAAATCCATGAACTCGCATTTAGGAACATTGGAGACAAAATACTGGGAGGTAGTAAATAGTTTTGAGGTGCGTGTAAATCGGTGGGAGTAAATATTTTTTTAATAGTCAGAATATTTAATGATAAAACTTAGCCTTTAGGAACACTTGAAGTGGCGTATAAATAGAGATTTAAGACCTTAACATAACCCTGTAAAAAATTCTGTAATCATCATCATCATCATCGGCTCGACAACCGGTTTCCGGTCCTGGCCTCTTTCAACAAGTCTCTCCACCTATCCCGGTCTCTAGCCGACGCCATCCAGTTGCGCACCCCAAGGCTTCGGGCGTCCTGGTCTACGCCATCTCTCCAGCGCAAGCATGGTCTACCACGCTGTCGTCTACCACAATGTACCACAAAGAACTTTCCGAGCAGGTTCCTCTTCGCTCATGCGAGCTAGGTGCCCTGCCCACCGGAGTCTACCGAGCTTAATTTTTGTCACGATATCTGCTTCTAGGTAGATTGCGTACAATTCATGATTGTACCGTCTCCGGAATCGTCCTTCCTCACATATGGGCCAACAATTCTCCTTAAGACTTTTCTCTCGAACGCAGCTAAGAGGTCGGAGTGCCTTTTGCTAAGCACCCAAGTCTCGGATCCATATGTGAGTACTGGCAGGACCATGGTCCTGTACAGCAGCAGTTTTGAAGTTATGGTGAGATTTCTGGATTTGAAAAGCTTTGACAGACTAAGGCTCTGTTGGATTTGAGAAGCCGCCCGCGTATTTCTTCTTCTATATTGTTATCGGCTGCTACTATTGACCCAAGGTATTTAAAGGATTGCACCACTTCAAATTCGTGCTCCGCTACCTTGATTGTTTGACCAACTGTTCCTCTCGCATTTGACGCCACCATGTACTTTGTTTTACCTTTACTAATGTGCAGCCCCAGATTTTGTGCCGCCTGCTCGATCTGGATGAAGGAAGGAAGGAATATGCAATATGGTTTTCGAAAATCGTATTTTTCTCGAAAACGGCACCTAGAAATTTTTGGTGAAATATTTTCTGTTTTGCTCAATTTTTACTTTTTATAATTTAAAAAAAAATTAATTAAAACATTACTCTTAGTAACTACCATAGAAACATTTTTTTCAATTTCTGGATTTCTCATTATCTACATTACGAGTTTAAATGAAGGTTTTTATACAGAAGCTTCTAAAGAGATTAAAAGATATTGCGTTTTAAAATTAAAAAAAAAATCATGACATTTAATTTTTTTGAAATTTAATTTTTAATTGCGAAATATTAAAAACTTCAATTTGGAGTACCATATTTTTAAAATAAAAATCTTATTTGAAAGGTTTAAAATTTTTATTCGTGCAAAAATTCATTTTTGCTTACAGAATAATGTTTTTAGCCCCACCTACTAAAAAAAAGCTAGTTTGTGTAATCCATTCGTCACTTTTATTTTATTTAATCTTCTTTCCACTAGATAAAGTGGGCCCAATTATTGTGCTGCACGTTCTAAATCTGGATGAAGAATGGATGTAAGGAACTTGTCGCGAATATGGGATCTACAATTTTCTGCCGAATCCGAACGGCTAATCGGCAAGAGGTACTTTAGGTGGATTTGCCACTTCCTCGTAAGGGGCAATACACTCCTGAAAAACCTTTATATTGCGGCTAAGAATGGAACCCAAGACCTTCTGCATGACAGTCCATCGTACTTACCTTTATGACAATGGGATAAATCTACTCTAGTATTATCCCAATGATGACTTTGTACGTTCTTCTTTCCACCATGTATGATAAAGAACGATATATGTATGTATATCTTAGATAAAGGATATAAAAGGTGCGCGAATGTTTCAACAATAATATCAAATTTCCAAAAAAATAAAGCGTTATTTTATAAGTATTTTAATTATGTAAACAATGCGGATTTTATATTTTAAAATAATCGTCATCTTCTAAATGTCTTCCATTCCTCTTAACTCACTTTTGTAATTGGACTCATACAATTTGTGAACAAGCCACACTAAACCGTTGGTTCAACGGGAGCAAGTTCATTTTTAACAAAATTGCGCTTCAAAGGTTTAAGTTTGAATGTACAAATACTTCCTAAAACGTGTTTTTTATCATAGTAGATGAAGCCTAGTTTACGTTACCATATTTTGTGCAACAATTTTTGCATGAAAAAATATTTATTACTAAATGCATATATTTTCTTCTCATGATTTGCCGTCAATTCCCAAACAAAAAAATATTTTCAATTATTCATTCTAATTCGCCCGAAATTTGATAAGCTTCCTGTACTCACAAAAAATATGCTTCCAAATAATAAGCGGCTAAATGGTATGAGTATTAGTCTGAAAAACTCTTTTTGCATGTAAAACATTTGACCGCCAACTATTTTTAATGCGAAAAATTTTGCACCGAAAACATTTTTTGCCCGATTTGCATTTCTAGTATTTCAGTTTGATTGATCAGGGTAGATTTAGAACAATACAACGATTTGGAAACTCCGAAAATTTGTATTGTCTAAAGAAATAAAACTTATTCTTCTTAAAGTTGTCGTCACTAAAAATGTACTTCTTTCCTTTTTTTTAGCAAATTGATGGCTATACAGCAGGCGAAGACTATCCAGCATACGAAGCGGTGCCTAAAGGACTTGCATTCAATTGTCAAGGAAGACTTCCAGGATACTATGCCGATCCGGAGACTCGTTGCCAGGTAACAATCAAATTAACTATAATTCAACCCAAAATCCATTCAGGACTTAATTTTTTGTTTCCAAGGTTTGGCATTGGTGTCTGCATTCGGGTCATCAATATTCCTTCCTCTGCCCCAATGGAACAGTTTTCAATCAAGCTGTTCGAGTATGCGATTGGTGGACCAATGTGAACTGTGAGTCCGCTGAACAACTCTATCGCAACAATGAGGAATTGTACCTTAGTGAAACAACAACCGAATCGACTTGATACAGGGCTAGCGATTATCGAAATTCATCCACAAGTTCTGCCAAAATCACAACCACAACAACCAAAAACTCTCGTTCTGACTCCAGAAGTCAACAATTCGTCACAACTCAACGCAGCCGACTTCAGAATAGTCAATCGCAATCTAAATTGTCAGCAAAATCTACACCTACAACAACAACTACTACTACCCGCACAATTACCAAAAATATTAATAATTTAAGAGGTACCGTTAAATACTCAATGCACAACAAAAACAAAAACCACAACCGGCAGCAACCACAACAAAATAGTTTAAGCAGCAACCATAACGGTAAACTACCAAAAAATCCTAACACTCTTGATGCCGAAAAGCTCAAGGACTACAAAAGTAGAATAAAGAACCGTTATAACATCGATTACGATCGATCGCTTGAAGATGAATATGAGATAATCGAGGCCATTGAATAAGACGAAGAAGAAGTGAGATAGTAGCAAAGAAGCTGATGGAGTGAGATGGTGTTACTTTCGTGTATGATAGATAGCTTTAGTGTAAATTGTTAAGTTTTATTTTTAATAGAATTTTTTTGTTATAATTTTAATAAATTTTAAGTTAGAAAAAGTGTACAGTATTTTCCTCTCTGTAAAAATTGTAATAAAACAAATTCAAAAGAATGATATTTTTTTTATTGTCCGCCTGAAAGTATGTGAGAATGTGTTTTCCACTTGGGTTTGAGTCTGAAATAAAGCCTTGAAATTTTACCACTCCATCAACGGCACACAACAACAAGATCGGAGCTTTAAATTCGTGTTGAAAAGTTTGAAACTTATTTTTTTTTGTAACAAAATGACTCAGTTAGTTGTTAACCTTATGTCGTTTTGTTTACACTCATTGTTTGGTAAGTGCGCTTCATTGACGTTAATTTTATTCGGTTTTTTATCATTTTTTATTTACTTAAATTAATTTACAATATAATAATTGCTATAATGTCAGTTTGATGTGTGTTGAAATATTTTGAAACAAAGATAAAACTCAAAAACGAATTGCTTGCTACTGAGAAGTTATTTGCTCTTAAAGCTTATTAACAAAAGCAAGTTGATTTGTTGTGGTTGTTGAGTGAACAGTTAAGCTGAAAAGTTACCGTTCTCTTGGAATTGATGATTTTTTAGTCATTTGTAAAACAGTGGAACTAGTTGAATTGGGGTTTGACTAAACAAAAAGTTTTATTGAAGTAATTTTATATCTTAAGGTGTGAATTATAGTTATCATTGAAGACCTTTATTGAAAAATTTAAACCAATAATTATTTTGATGTCAAATTAAAGTTTTTACATATTATTTTAAGACAAAACTATTTCAATCAGCTTCAGCCTTCCACATAAAATGTCTTTTAATATTCCAATGATTGAATTTCCTTAAAAATTATTACTGGAACAGTTAAAGTCAATTTATGTCGAAAGTTGGGTAAACTTAAGATTTTCGTTGACGAAAAAAATAAATCAAATCGTAAGCTTTACTTTGACATCAAAGTATTTTCTGATTTAACTAAAAATTTTTAAAGATAGTTTTAATTTTATAATGGGAATAATTAAAAATTTTACTATTTCAAAAATAATTAATAAGCCCTGTGTTGTTCAGTAGTCCCATTGCAGCCTGTTAAAATCTTTACCGTAGCTCAGCAAAAATTATTTACTGCCGATTACTTTAGTTTTTTTTTCCAAATTTTTGTCCAATTTTCATCATTGCTGCGGTGATCACGCTGAATTTGAGCGATGACACAGAAAAGTTTGATAAGTTTTAAGGGTGTCTGTCGTTTATGGCTGATTGGTGGAGACCTGCCACTTAGGAAAGCTACAAGCTAAATTCCGTATCAGAGATCAGACGACATCAAAGTCCAATTCAGGTTATCTCTGCATGAGACTTGCTCTCAAATTGCTCGTGCAGAAAGTCCATTGTGAGATCATCTGTGTGGCATGAAACGTCATCCTGTTAGAACAACATGTAGCTGATATCTACGATTTCATCTTCATTTCATTTTGATGACGTTTTCACACAAACACAGACCGAAGATGCGCTCAGCCACAATCCACACCACTGCGGATGCATTACCACTTGGTGGACCTCTTGCAGATTGGAGGTTTCCCAGGGGTGGAATTAGAAAAGGTGATTAATGATAATTGACAAATTTCGTAATTATTACACGCGACAATCTTATTTTTACGACTTTTGACACATGACACATTCTTGTCATTTTCAAGTAAAATTCACATTTGTGTTTTAATATTTTTTTTTAATTTTTAGAATAATCAACTTGTTTATACTACTTGAATTGCTTTTACGACTTGAAAATGATAATTATACTTTAATTTGTAATTCAAAAAATCGAAAATAAGTACACATAAATGAATTTACGACAACTGTCAGTAATTGTCTCTCAAAGTGTTGCCAAATTTTAAATAATAATTCTTTTTGGTTACACATAAAAAAATCAATTTTTGTGTGAAGATTTTGATCCCTCAGCAGATGCAGGAAATCGACATTAAACAGATGAAAAATTAAATTTGATAACTTTTGATTGTCATAAATGTGACAGTCACCGATCACCTTAGCCGATTCCACCATACCAATTTTGCTTCAGGACATACACGTTCATCTTAAAATGAGTCTCGTTCTTGAAGATGATTTTTTGTTTATTGGAATTCAGAACGCAACAAAAAAATATGCTCGATGTAGCTTCTAACAGCAAATTTATATTAGTGAATGAAAAATAAAAAAAAAAAACAACAAGAAAGTCAGCAACAGGTAAAACATTATGGCTGCCATTAATTGTCAAAATCTAACATCCGTGTTTAAAATTTCTATAGAAGATGTACATAGCTCGGAATTATAGCCATCGAAATTCCGTAGTTCACTGCTGTCACTTAAAATAATAAATGTAGGGATGGTTTAACCCATAGCATGCATATATTCTTGCAATTATAAAATGGTCGAGCAATAGAAAGTGCATTTTGTCATTCATTTTGCATTAAATTTAAGTAAAAGTGTTTATTTGAAATTCATATTTTTATAAATTTCTGAGAAAATCAATGTTCTTTTATCTTATCTAAAATTTAGAATCTAATTGATGATTTTCGTATATTAAAATTTTTTCCGCATTACGAATGCAACTAATGAATAAAATGGTTAAATTAAACTTTCATGTACATATGTTAAAATTAATGTCAATGTCGTTTTCCATTGGTTTTAAAAATGTATTTACTTATTTTTTTATAATTTACGTCCATTAAAATATTTTAACACAGTGCGAGAGTTTAGGAAATTGAGGGAGAATTGAGTAGGAGATAAATATGCATATTTTTCTTAAAGGTATGGATATTGAAATGAGAAGGAAAAACAGTGTTAGGTAACGAAAAAGTAATCTCTATACTTGAAAACATGTCCGAAGTTTGGCTCGAGGGTATACTAATGACAATGAGCATTCCTATTCGAGCGGATATTGCTTAAGGGTCGGAATGCAACTGGCTATTTCAACAAATTTAATTTAATTTTCTTGAACCGAAAAAGTCAAATTCAAATTTAAACGAAGTTTTCCTACTTCTGACTTTGTAAAAATAATAATTTTTTTTTATTTAATTTATTTAAATTAAACAAATAATTTGCAACAAAATTTAATTCGATGTTACGATGTAGGAACTCGAACTATTTTAGTATGATATTTGGTTAAAATGATAATTTTGTAAGCTTTGATTGAATTAAGCAACAATGGAGCAAAATTTTAAACAGCTAAGTATTAATGTAATAGTATGATACTTCTTAACAATTTGCTAACTTTTAGGTAGATAACTAACTCTTTCTTAATTATAAACATTTTCTAACTAGTATCGTGCTAGTGCTATTTATTTTAATAAATAGCTTCTGAACACCTAAAAAATGACAGTTCATGCAAAAAAAAATAATCAAACAGACCTATTTTGATGTTTGGAAATGTCAAAGAGTCATATGAAGTTAGCACTACACTAAAAAAAATAAAATAGGTATGCGGTGATTTAAACTTTAATAAAAGGGTACAGAAAGTATGATGCTCTATTCGATTAAAATCGTCGTTTTAACCAAGTTTGATACTAAAACAGCTTTAACATCGTACTAAATCAACTGAAATCTTGCGCCATTCTGTCATATAAGGTGTGTTTGCTTAGTTTTTGCACCGTCATTGTTTAAGGTGCGTTCAGAAGCAATTTATAAGAAAAATAGGCTAAGCACAAAATTATTTAGTGTTAAATTAAAAAAAAAAACTTATTAAATTACTTAAAAATTGTTGAGGAGTATCATAATACTGTTCTTACAATAAACTAAAATGCTTAAAATTTTTATGAAAATGAAAATTTCCAAAAAACTTACTTTGCGTAATAGAATTATGAACCATCACTATAACATTTTTAATACATTTCATATCTGTTTAAAAATACAAATTAAATATTGTGTGTTGATATTGTAAGGGTCCGGTTTATATGGAAGCACAAATTGATAGATTGTAGTGTTCTCCAATTAAAAAAATAAAATAAATAATATTCATTACTATGTTTTTAAAGAAAAGCATGAAATTCGTTCTTTTAATTGCATATACAACTACATAAATAGTTTTGTGATAATAAACGTGGATTAACGATGCACTTATATACATACTTAGTTCTAGAAAAATTTACTCCATAGGGGAGTTTTGTTCACTTTAAGTTCACTTTTAAAAAGAAAAGGGAAACAATCTTATTGGAGTTAGACATTTTCTAACTTTTTATTAAGAACAATTTATTTTTATAAGCGAAAGAGTTTTACACTTCTCCTCCTAGAGTACCTTTATTATCTAGAGCATCGGTTCTCAACCTATGGTCCGCGGACCCCTAGGGGTCCGCGCAGAATCTCAGGGGGTCCGCGACAGCTTTTCTATAAAGCATCGGCTCATTCTCTTATTTTTTGTTTGTAGGCTGTAATTACGAAGAGTTTTGTTGAAATGCTTGCTTTTCTTGAAAATTGTATGTGCATTTGAATTTGAATCCGAAGTTTGCAGTAGGCGACGCAACGTTTTAATTGTTATGCGTATTTTCTTCTTTTAGCGGAAAACTCAGAATCAAATTTGTTGTGTCTCGTTCGCGTTTAGCGTTTGTTCTTAAAAATATTAGTTTTTGCATTACTTTTTTAACAAATGGATCGCTGGTTAAAACATCAACTTCGAAAATCAGTGATGACATTAAAAATAAAAAACAACGAAAGTATTCCTCTGAATATCTTTCGTTTGGATTCGGGTGTTTAGAATTAAATGGCGAAGATAAACCACAGTGTGTTTTGTGCTGCGACGTTTTGAGCAACGAATCTATGAAGCCTGCCAAACTAAAGCGACATTTTGAAACAAAGCACAAGGAATATAGAGATAAGCCTCGTGAATTTTTCAACATAAAACTACAGGAGTTGCAGAGGAATAAGAAATCCCTACGGAAATTTGCTACTTGAAGTATCAATGAAAATGCTGTACTTGCATCCTACAAAGTCTCCCTGTTGATAGGTAAGTTTGAGAAATCTAATGTCGAGCTCCTTTCAACCACTTGTTGTCGACCTCAGTGACAACTAAATTCGATTTTTTTTGGCTATTTATTGAACTAAGAAGTAGCTACATAATCTATCTTTGTTTGTGAATGTATGCATGTGCGTATGTACTGACCAAATCATTTATTTAAAACACAAATCCAAACTGTTAAACTTGAAATGTGTATAAAAATTTGTTTGAAAGTTTGTGGAAATTGTTCCTAAAGAGAAATTCAAAAAGCATCAACTTAATAAATTCGAATGAAAGAAATCGACTGCAGTTAACTACAGTCAAACTTCTGATTATTTGGAAATTAACATAAAATTTAGCTTTTGTATTACTCGTATATCCATGTTCATTTTTTGTTGATAGGCAAAGCTGGAAAGGCTCATATCTACTGTCGGTGAGGATTTGATTTTACCGGCCGCAAAAGTATTGGTGGCAACTATGCTGGGTGAGAAAGAGTCACGAAATTTAGACTTAGTTTCTCTTTCGAATGATACCGTCAAGAGAAGAATTGTTGATATGTCCTGCGATCTCAAGGCACAGCTTATAGAAAAAATAAAGGTGAGTTCCTATTTTGCTCTTCAATTGGATGAAAGCACTGACATATCAAACAATGCCAATCTGATGACGTATGTGCGGTATGAATTTCAAGACTCTATTCATGACGATTTCTTGTTCTGTCTGCTTCTTCCTGATTATACGACCGGAGAAGCCATTTTTAATCTTTTAAATGAATTTATAACATCAAATGGAATAAATTGGAAAAAATGTGTTGGGATTTGCACTGATGGTGCAAGAGCAATGTCCGGATGTAAAAGTGGTCTACGCGCTTTTGTTAAAAATGTTTCGCCCGAAGCTACATGGCAGCACTGTTGCATACATCGAGAGGCATTGGTGGCGAAACGAATTCCAGCAGAATTAAAAGCTGTTCTCGATGAAGTTGTGAAGATTATCAATTTTATAAAATCAAGGCCACTAAACCACCGCATCTTTAATAAGATATGTAATGATATGGGCAGCATCCGCAGTCAGCTACTACTCCATACTGGGGTTCGTTGGCTATCCCGAGGAAAAATTCTTAAACTGTTTTTCGAGCTTCGCGAAGAAATAAGAATGTTTTTCCTCAAAGAAATAATTTTGTCATTTGAATTGCGCGACCGTTTTAATGATTTTGCATGGTGTGCACAAGTTGCCTATCTTTGTGACGTTTTTGGCTATTTAAATGAGTTAAACATGGATTTACAAAACTCACAAAAGACAGTAACTGTATTCCAATTTGAAGACAAAGTAGAATCGACATTTAAAAAAATTGAAATGTGGCAAAGACGATTTGAGAAAAAGGATTATTCATCATTTTCAAGACTACATGAATCTTTAACAACTGCCAACGATATTTTACCAGACTCAATTTTTCAAATTTTTCTCAAACATTTCACGGACCTAAAAAAAAGTTTTCGAGAATAATTTCCAATTCCTGATAATAGCAAATTATGGATTAAAAATCCATTTTCAGTTGACTTTAGTGAAATAAGCAGTTTATCAGCTTTAGAAGAAAACCAGCTTATTGATATTTCTTGTGATTCAGCTCTACAACTTGTATTTAAAAACATCAGTCTTTTTGAATTCTGGTTAAGTGCTAGAAAGCAATATCCGAAAGAGCTATTAAAGTATTAATCCCCTTTTCTACGTCATATTTATGTGAAAAAGCTTTTTCAACTCTTGTTTATACAAAAAATAAATATAGAAATAAATTAGACGTAGAACCTGATTTACGAATTCAGCTATGTTCGTTTGATCCAAATATAAATAACTTGGTAGCTAAAAAACAACACCAGCCATCACATTGATTATACTAACTGCTAACATATGTACATTGTACATACATAATATGTACTTTCAATAAGATTTTAATAAAAGATAATTTTATAAAAACAACATGTTTTCAACTTTGTGGGTGTAACCGTATTAATTTAAAGTTTATACACAACAATACATCAAATTTTATTTTTGGGGTCCGCCGACTGATAAATTCGTTGTTAGGGGTCCGCACATTCTCAAAGGTTAAGAACCGTTGATCTAGAGACTAGAGATTATACTTCGATTTGATTTGATTTTAATGACTTGAATTATCATTAAGTTACTTTTTTAACTAATATATCAAACTATCGTTTTCTCTGAGAAATCGGTTGTAATTGGTAAATTTTATATTTACCTTATATTTCCTTAATTTAAATTTAATAAAATCATCTAAGTTGATTAATTAATTCTTGCCTTGAAGCAACTTCGAAGATTTCTAAGTTGAGCACTGTGTAAGAGTTCTAGGAAAACTTCCAGATCAATCATATTTTTAACATTGATATGTAGTTACATTTATAACAACGACGTTTCAGTTGACACATCATCTGTAATAGATTTTTGTAAGTCAAAGAACCCACCATGTTGGATAAAGGAGCAAAATGGCGGCCTAAACTGAGTCAGATGAATTTTTTGTTAAGCTAAGGATGCGTGCGCATTGAAATTCAATATTTTTAATATTCATAAATATTACTAAATTTGTATTCCAAAAGTAAATTCAAATTCATTTTAAAATATTCAAACGCGAACTTTGATCAAACTCCCATAAATGATAGTACCATATACAATAAATAAGACAACTGTTACATGTTCAGTTCTTTTGGCATTTTCCTCTCACTTCAGCTTGTAAGGTAAAAGAAAACAACCCCCTTAAGTGGATTCTCTAAATAATAAGCTGTTCTATGCTTCGTGTAAGGCCACATTCACAATAATTTATTTATAAAATTTATAAAATATCCCTTTATATTATTTTCATTGCCTACAAATTTTTCTCTGTCAAACTTCAATTGTTGATCCTCGATAGCTTTGCAACAAAGTCACTCGCATGGCGAAAAAAAAACGTTTTTTTTATTTAAAAAGAAACAGTAACGATTTCTCTGAGAAAAAAAAATATTACTCAAATGTTTAAAAACTAATTTTTAAGAAAAACGAATGTGTTCTTTGTATGTTTTCCATGCTTTTGCTTTTCCATATTTTGGTTTATAATTAAATTGAAATAAATAACTTGATTTGTGTTCCTACATAAAAACTGATATACCACTGACACAATAAACCAATAACTTTTTAGACGAAAATTACTTCTGTCCGACGGTCTTCACTAGTTTTACAAATCCACTTTCACTGTTTTTGGTTCAGCATCAGATAGCATTGATTTGTATGATCTTTTATCTGCAGATGCAGTCCAATGAATTTTATCAGTTACAGATGTTCTTTGACTAAAAATTATATAATTATGAGCTTAAGGTTTAACTTTAAAAAAAAACCTATTCAATCCAACATTTCTGCTGCCAAATGTCTTGTATCATTTCTGATACATTTTCTCATATGAAAAAAAGTCATACAGTCCTTTGCTTAGAGAGAGAACAAATTTAAATATTAACGGAAAAACGAACTTAAAACTCCGTGGGGGTACAGGCATCATACATAATTATGTATGTGTGTTCATTTACATAGAGTTGGTTCCTTCCAGTAATTCTTTTCAAACTGAAATATTTTCCACAATCAGCTCGTTCAACTTTTGAAGCTTCAAGGAAGTTCCTTAATGCCAATATTTCATGAATAAGACTTCCCGGTCTATGCGGTCTATCACCAAGAAAGTCACATTGTTTTTTAAAGAACCACAAACCGTTTCAAACACACTCAATCATAAACAAATAAAACAAAACTCTTTACTAGACTAAATTAGCTAATCACAGACTCAAGAATGTGTATAGCAACTTCGAAAGCTTTTCCACCCACCCCTGGCTACCTATAGATAGAGATACCTACATCCATATTATACAGTAGGTGCAAAACCAGTAATTCTTCCTGTTCGACTTTTAGTGACGAAAAGTAAACCAACAGCCCTGTCTTAACACACATTCACAAAATTAAATTGTAGGTAGCTAGCTTATCTACAAAAAAAAATCAAAATCAAAGACATAAAGTTGAAGCTTGATTCACAAAAAAAAACAAGACTTGTCGCACTGTTTTAAGTCGATTACCTTCAATATTGGCACACGTCGCTGTTGTTGCCCGCTCTGTGACTTCACGAATACAACCACTTATGAAACTGCTTTTAACATGGTTGCCAATCACATTTCAATATCTCTACAGAAAAATGAAATAGTATTGATTTAAAAAACACAATCTAGCTTACACATGCCTAAATCTCGTGTTTAAAAAAACATACCACAATTTATAAAATGTCACAAGTTACACAATGTTTCCAAAATAATGAACCAATAAAACTATTTAATACTTGCAGATCTACGCCGCCATTTTGCTTTTGTACAGTTCTGTGTTTTCAGTTATTAGTAGCCGGTAGACCCGTTCTCGTCTTGTTTTACTTAATTTTAAAAATTTAAATTTTGAACATTTAAATTTTGGCCGAATGAGACAGAAAGTATTCCCTTGTTTTTCAGAATATCTATTGAAAAGAAATTTAAAAAATCGATTGTCAATACTTCTTTCGTGTTGCGCTAAAAGTACAGAGCGATTTGAGATTTTATTTATATACAAAATATTTTTATAGAATATCGTTTATATACGTTAAATATGATATTGAAGTTTATTTTGTTTCGATAAAATTTCAAATATGATAGGACTCAACCGAAGGGAAGAAGAATTAATTAAAAACATAGGCGCAAAATAAAATTTTAAACAGCTTAGTATTAAAATAATAGTATTATACTCCTCAACAATTTGTTAACTTTTTAGTAGATTACTAACTCTTTCTTACTTTTGTTTTGAACACTTTCTAACAAGCTACATGATTAGGCTATTTTTTTTTAATAAATTGCCTCTGAACATACCTGAATTAATGACAGCTCATGCAAGAAACTAAAGCGCGAAGCAGATTGAACCAGCAACAGCACCGTCAACAGCAACAGCGGCCGCCATTAATTTAGAGCTAATAGGGGGGTTCACATTCTCAAATATGTTTGACAAATGCGGTTTGATTGACTCGAATTTGAAAATGTGAACGCTTCATCAAACGGATTGTCAAACATGCTGGATGATATCAAAATATTTTGATATTTTGCTGATTTGACAAGCATATTTGAGAATGTAAACGCATGCTTGTCAAGCCACAAGCAAATTTCATTTTCAATGAAGTTCTCGAGCTGTGCATATCGTAAGAAAATATTTCAAAATGAGTCATATATGCAATACCGGTAATTCAGGTGGATTTTATTAGATTAATATAAGTTTTCTCAAAACTTTTAAATATAAAAAATGGTAGTAAATTTGCTCAACTAATATTTCATCTATGCTCTGAGTTGGTCCGCCATGGTAAGAATTCTAATGAGAAGTGATGTTTGATAGCATATTTGACGAATGTGAACGCAAATGCTTTCAATCCGTCAAATATTCATCAAACCATATTTGTCAAACATATTTGAGAATGTGAACCCCCCTAATGTATTTCAATTGTTCAACACATATAAGAACAGCAACAGCGTCGTTAGGCCAAAGTCCTAAATTTGCTGTTGCTGGTGCAGTGTTGTCAACTTTTCCACTGCAATATTCAGTGACACCACAATGAAAAACTTTTTTTCGATATGAAATGTCAAATAAATGAAATGACGTTGCTGGTGGCAATGTGTTTGAGAAATGTTTGCTGGTCAGTGTGCTGTTTGCTGTTGACGATGCTGGTGCTGTTGCTGGTTTAATCTGTTTCGCGCATAATGAAACAGTCCTGTTTTGATGTTTGTAAATGTTAAAGAGTAATAATGATTATTTTAACTTTAATAAAAGGGTAGAGAAAGTATTATGCTATATTTGATTAAAATTAGAAAAATCATCCTTTAAACCTAATTTCCTTTTAAAACAGCTTTAACATTGTACTAATTCAACTAAAATTTTACACGCCATGGCATTTTATCAACGATAAACAGATTTTGAAACATTCGAATTCTACAAGAAATAAGTACATAAGATTTAGAAATTGACTGCACTACTGCCTGCAGTCATTTAGATGTAGACAGAGTTACTAATAGAATTTTTGCACTTTACAGAGAGATATACAACCAATTGACAGTTAAGATTATCCAACAAGAAAATTCACACTTATTGTAATAGATTTTTCTTCGATAAACGTCAGTTTGATAACTATATTCCATAAATATTTTATTTTTTTTTTAGATACGAAATTATAACTCGCGAATTCACTCTTAGTTCAAGGTCTGAGGTAGGTTAACTCGTATTTTAAAGCTGAATTAGACATTTTTATGAATAGGGGTGTAACAGTTAAATCGTTAGGAAGTTATAAAAGACAGTGAATGTATCAAATGTTCGCACTTACTACAGTGGCCAGACGTTCATCGACAAAAAAAAACAGCCCTATTTATTGATTTAAAAGCGGCATTTGACCATAATAAACAGAAGGTCATTATAATATAAACTCACAGCAATCGGGATTTTATTAGGGTCTACAAGCTGTTAATCATTATGTCTGCAGTTGCATCTAATGGAAAGAATGAGTCAAATTCAATTAACTCTGAAACTGGTGTCCCACAGGTATTTGTCTTAAACCCGTTAATATTTGCCTTGTTTATAAACGAAATCGAGAATATTTTGTCGATATTTCAACGCTACAGTTTAACAGTTGATTCTGCTATGGCAACGAAGTCTTCAGTTATTAGTGAATGGATGATATTCAAAAATTGAAAAATATTTTTTCAAATCACCCTTGAAAACAACAAACTACGCTATTTATGTGGAGTCCGGTTTATCGCAAATTTTCAAACAAAAATTTAAGGCCAATGCAGAGTTTTTAACCAAAGTTACAAAAGCACCTTATAGTTTTTGGAAAAGTATAGACCAATGACGCGGCCGGTCCAAAATCTACACCAAATTTTTTGAGTGTGCTTTGTTACCTGGTGAACCTAAGTGCGGTTTGATGTCATCATATACATATACGGCAATTTTGTCCTTCATCCAAAACTGCGCCTCGTCGCTATAATATGATTTTTCGGCCAAAATTTGGGCCCTCTTCCTTCGGCTTCTAGTTCTGCTGTACACTTTTACGTAGCACGGCGATGTTCGCAACCGATCTTGCATTTCTTTGACGTTCGAACATTGGCTTATTGATTACCGAAACGGCCGTCGCAAATTTGACGGGCCACCCTGTCTACCGTACAATGGATGCAACGGGTGAATCTTTTGCACTAACGAACACTCAACTGAATAATAAACAACAGATTTGACAGATGTCACCACCAAAACAACATGGCCGTCACAGGTTGCCACAAGTTGCAGAAATCAGAAAAGCGCCTATTGAAAACCCCTTATATGTACAAATAAATAAATAATAATAAATAAATTATAATATTATTAAAAATTGCGGATTAACTCACTTTCTTAGCATTTCAAACACAATACTTACAGCAGTTCCACCTATTTTCTGAAGTCATAATATCTTAAAATCTTATAAGCACATTTTCACTAGACAAAGATCCGTTCGGAACTCTTTCAGCGAACGCGCCTGTTTTCCAATAAGAACCTTGATAAGACATTACAGAAATGGTTTTGGATCGATCTTTTAAGGATGGACACAAATATCACTTTGGGGTATCCCTCTATGCAAGAATGCAAAAATATTTAAAACTACGCCATCCTGGAATTTGGTATCTTCGTGTTCTAGAAAATTTCTGAATAAGATTGGAAGACGACATTGATTTTTTTTTTCGTTTATTTGTATCATTGTTCGTATTTGTATAATCGTACAAAATATGTAGCTTCGTTATAAAAAATATGGCCATATGTCAGTCGTTTAAATCTAAACTATAGCTGTTGCTAGAATTAAATAAGACCCTGTTTCTTTCAGTTTTCTTTTGAACAAAAAAAAATTTTTTTTAAGTTCGCTCAAATTAAAAAAAAAAACTGAGAATTCTAAATCATTTTATCCAAAGAATCTACTAAGTTGGTCACCATGGCTACGGTTGACGTTGGCTGGATGGCTGGTTTAACTTAAATAAAGTGAAAGAAGTCACAAAACCTGAAGCTTGGAATTTCATTTTGTTGTATTGGAGGAAAGTATAAAACTAGGGTAGGGTAGTATAGGGGGTGAACTATTTATTCGAGTGCAAACTGAAAACCGAAATAAGTAGGTACTTGTCATTCAACGTGTGTCAACCAGAAACTGGTTGTTTGCTGATGGCTTATGGCCGATGGTGATTGCTGATGGTGACACCACCTACGCTAATTTGACAGATGATTACCTTGTGTTCCAGGTTCTTTGACATTTAACAATGAGCACTTGGCCAAAAATCCCCAACCACACCCATATTGTTGATTATGTTGTTAAATTTTTTGTTTTTTGTTTTTTTAAGGGCTGTCAAAGTGTCAAACTAAGGCGGACTTTCAACTTGGACTGGTAATGTTAAAAAAAAAAAAAACAAAAATACAATATTTGCATGGCAATAGCAGCAATCCGGCGAGTTCCCAATTTTATTTCTTCTTACATATTTAATGCGTGCAATGTGCATTGAATTCAAAAATTATTGGAAAAAATTACATAAGACCCATTGAGCGAAGTAGCAGTACAGTAGGTACTTATCCTAGTCTTAAGCGTTCGTTGCTTAGGGAAGCAAAATTAATATTTTCAACGGAAAACAACTACAGCGGAGCGTGAGTGTAGTTATTGCTGCCGCTACCGTTCATTAATCGAAATTGTGCAAAACTTTGAGTTGAAAATAGTTAATTAAGTAAATTGTTAATTTTTAATCAATCGGACGAGGGTTAGACTTCCGTATTTGAAGGAAAGGCGAGTTTGTTTGTCTTGTCTTGTTTTTTTTTCGGTTTTTAATTTATTGATTTTTCTTGTCACTAAATATTTGGAAATAATAATTACCGAATGAGTTTGATTGCACGATCGGTTGGTGGATCAGAGGAGGTAATATCAATGAATGAGGATTTCGTGCGTGCAGGCACTTAAGAAGCTCCGAATGGGATTTTAATATTTTAAAGGAATCGTAATAGAGCAGTGTCACGTACGTAGGATAAATAAAAATGGTGATACCTATACTAGTGACTGGCGTGAGTTCTCCCACTAACGATCTTGATTTATGGATTATCATTAAATATTTTTTATAGCTATTTTGATTTCTTAGAAGAAAAGCGTTTATAGCCGTTGCGTATAAGCTTGTGGGTTTATTATTAAATTTTGCTTAAGATTGAAATCTATTATTGTAATGGCACTTTTCAACTAGCAGATTAACACTCGGGTGTAGAACTCTTGTAATATAGTAAAAGCTAAGTTTGTCACTTTTACACTTGCTTACGCTTTTTTTTTTGGGATGAAGTATTTGCAACAAAGTTTTTTTTTTTATTTAGTTTGACATTATCGTGACAGTCCTGAATTTTTGTTTGCAACTGACTGCTCTTGATTTTATTTACGACCACATTTATCGTAGTTACGATTTTAGTATCAAGTTTAGTCAAACTCTGAACGGCAAAAATAATAATTGTTTACTTACTTTTTCTTAATATTAAACACATTGTAACAAATATTCAATAAACTGAACACACCTTAAACAGTGACATTTCATGCAAACACACCTTTTTGACATTCTTAAATGTCAAAGTGTCACATGCATTTATGCTATGATTCTTAAATAACAACGAAAAGTAATCGATGTTTTTAGCTTTAATAAAATGTTGACTAAATATTATGATTAATTTGATTAAAAATTGTCGTTTTAATCTAGTACAAAATTATTTTTAATGTTGGTCTTATTCCAATAAATTTTAGACATTCAGTACAAAGTGACAGATAATATGAAATTTTAGCAGTCGTGTAAATTTCGTTAATGGCTTCTAGTTTTTTAGAAAACACAATGCACTGAGCTTTCAAACGAAATGGGTACAGTTCTTTGAAAGATAGCCTTCGAAGATTTAATTTTAATTTATTAATTTAAAAAAAAAATAGTTAGATATAAGGTGTTAAGTCCCACAAAGTGAATTTGTTCATACTATTCGCTGGTCATTGCGTGCATCAGTGAATACATGTGTCTACTCATCTATGTGTCATAATGAATTTTTCGTTTTTAATCTCAGAGCAGGGATCTGTGCTTATTTTTAATATCAGACCTCAGGCACATCAGAGCGCTCAGGTTGTATTTCTTTTTCAATCAAAGCTAGCTCGAAGCGCGCTCTATGAGCTCAGAATTAAATGTCCAAACAAATAGAGTAAAAATCTTAGCGCGAGTAACTTCAATATTTTTTAGTGTGATATGACAGAGACAGACACCAAAAAAAAAAAACAAGCAAACAAATAAAAATGGATATCGACGCTAGGGTTGCCAGATTTTTCTTACACCTCGACGGGCCAAATGACTTACATAAATAAATTAAAATCCCGGGATTTCAATATATTGCCCGGGACAAAATAAAAAATCATAGTATGCGTATGTATGTCCCCGGCGGGACAGTTGAATGTATGTCTGAAATCCGGGACGGGTACACCGGGACGTCTGGCAACGATAATCGATGCTTCTGACTGTTCGGAGAGCTCTAATCAAACTCTGTTCAGAGGTAGAAAAGAAAAATACCTACTATACATCGAGCTAGAGCCTACAGAGGATTATTTTTCCATTTTCTAGAAGAACATTTTTGTTCAGTTGATTAGGAAAATGAGTATACCTTTAAGTAACATATAATAGGTTTTTATTGCTTAATTATTTATGCAGTATTGATTGACTTTTAAAGTTACGCTGCCACCGTCCCGGGTGCGTATTGCCAAACTGTATATCAGTACAGAGCTCCGACGCTCTATAATAGACTACAGAATGCTCATTCAAATTAAGAGCATACTATATATTGTGTCAGATCAAAAGCAGATTTTTCTGTGTTGGTATACATTTTGCTCAGGAAACTAAGAGCAAAGTACCTGTGATTACAGAGCCATCGTTCACGTTGGTATAGTTATTGTGTGTGGTGAGTTCTGGGTTGGTATACATTTTGCTCAGGAAACTAAGAGCAAAGTACCTGTGATTACAGAGCCATCGTTCACGTTGGTGTGGTTATTGTGTGTGGTGCCGTGACATAAGGCCAAGTGACAAAAGGCCAAATTTGTTTGTGACTTAAGGCCAAACATAAAATGTTTTGTCTTGAGCAACAGTACCTCGTGTGGCCCGCTTCGCGGGTTTTTAGGATTTTAACTCCCTTTTCGGGGCTCACACCCGCTCACGCAACTCCGTTGCTCCGCTTAGGGTATGTTCAGTCGCCAGGCAGGCGCCTGTAGCAACAGTTTTCCTGAGCAGCAGTACATAACTGTTAGTTGTTTACTCCAATTAATGTAAAATACAAAACTGTTGCTACAGGCGCCTGCCTGGCGACTGAACATACCCTAAGCGGAGCAACGGAGTTGCGTGAGCGGGTGTGAGCCCCGAAAAGGGAGTTAAAATCCTGAAAACCCGCGAAGCGGGCCACCCAAGGTACTGTTGCTCAAGACAAAACATTTTATGTTTGGCCTTTTGTCACTTGGCCTTATGTCACGGCACCACAC
Organism: Chrysotoxum bicinctum; assembly: GCA_911387755.1. Classification (NCBI taxonomy): domain Eukaryota; kingdom Metazoa; phylum Arthropoda; class Insecta; order Diptera; family Syrphidae; genus Chrysotoxum; species Chrysotoxum bicinctum. Next base: position 180,224,889 of record OU426989.1, on the reverse strand, counting down.
ATAATAACCACACCAACGTGAACGATGGCTCTGTAATCACAGGTACTTTGCTCTTAGTTTCCTGAGCAAAATGTATACCAACCCAGAACTCACCACACACAATAACTATACCAACGTGAACGATGGCTCTGTAATCACAGGTACTTTGCTCTTAGTTTCCTGAGCAAAATGTATACCAACCCAGAACTCACCACACACAATAACTATACCAACGTGAACGATGGCTCTGTAATCGCAGGTACATTGCTCGATCTGAACTAGCATATAGTTTGCTTCAGCTTTTTTAATATTTTACAAGCAAACTGCATGTGACCACAGAGCACTCTGTGGTAGCATACAGTTTGCTCTACAATACTTTCAAATTCGGTGAGCAGAAAATGGCTGAGCACAGACTATGGAGATCTGTGCTGATATACAGTTTGGCAATACGCGTCCCGGGTCAGAGGTCGATTCTCATGCGCGGCCAAATTAAAATAAAAAGTTTTTTTTCGTGAGTTCTACCTCTTGCGAGAAGGTGAATATTCCTCAAAAAGTATCATTTGTCATGAAAATTTGCTTCTCATCTAAGCGCTTCCAACTCAACCTACCAACAACACCTTTTTGCACCCCAATTTTATTTTACATGGTTCACACTGTGCGATAAAATTATTTAAGTGAAAGAAACATTTTACAAACGATTGATTTCGCGAATGGAAAATGTACTACCTAAATTATTTTCTCTTGTAATGTCGCATGTCTACGGCGATAAACTAGAAATAATTTGGTACAGTGAAACCAATAGATATTTGACGTTTTTTTGCCGAACTTCAGCCTTTAAAAATTTCATTTCTTCTAAATTCATACATCTTTTTCAGAAAGAAAGTACTGGTTACATAGTTTTTGGTGAAAAATATACAGGATTTTGACGTTTAAGAGAGATTCTTATTTTATGAACATATTATATTTGGTTAAGAATTGTAAAAATTGGAAAATTTACTTGTAAAAATAAATATTTCATTCTAAATCTTACAAAAAACACAATTTTTATAAAGAAACAAATTAGAAAAAAAAATTGATAGGATACTAAAATGTTTGTTTGTCTTGATAAGCTAAGATAAATTTAAAAAAAAAAAAAAATGATCGTCAGGAATTGTTGAGAACTGTCAAAATCTATTCGCGTTCCACATACAATCATTAGGGGTGGCCGTGGCGCGATGGATGTGTGCTCGCCTGTGAACCTCATGATCACAGGTTCGATCCCTGCCGTCGTCTATGTCGTTTTAATTCCATTAAAAACCTTCTAAAATTGTCATCAATGGGTTGCTGGTTTACTCATTACATGTTGTTCAGGCATAACACTAACAACATGTAATTGAGTTAAACTAGTATGCCCAACAAGGATGAACACGAATAAAATAATGTGAATTATAAGCGATATAGAAATAAGACACGGCATTCTCCGCTTTAGTTCAGCCGCCATCCCTGGAGATAAAATATCTGAGACAACAACCTTCAGTCTCAGAACATCGTGCCACACATCTTTCCTATCCTTCTTTCTCTTCCTTAACTTCACGCCCGCGCTGTGTTCAAACATTTAAAGGGTAATCCTAATCCCTTGAGCGCGTGTAGATTATAAAAAAAAAAAAAAAAAAAAATCCACACTGTGGGGAATGAATTATCCGTGCATACATATCTATGTAACTTCAAAACCATTCTCCTTTTTGCTGCCTTAAGCTTAGTACTCACCTAGCGTGAAATGAAAAATAAATACGTTCCAAATTACACGCGAAGAATAAAAATGAAAATAGAATAAACTTTTCCACGTGAATTTTTGATACTCACTTTGAATGAAAAAAAATGACAATTACCTATTTTTAAACTGATTCGTTCTTTCTGTTTATAAATTTTCAATTTTTTGTTTTGAAACAAAATATTGAAATCAACTGACAAATGTCGCAGTTTTCCACGTTGCCTTAAACTTTTTCCTGATGGTTGTACATTGAGAAATGAAAATCATAGCGTGAAAAAAGTTGTGGAACATATTTGTTTTTCCAATCCACATTTTAAGCCTAGTACTCACCTAGCGTGAAATGAAAAATAAATACGTTCCAAATTACACGCGAAGAATAAAAATGAAAATAGAATAAACTTTTCCACCTGAATTTTTGATACTCACTTTGAATGAAAAAAAATGACAATTATTTTTAAACTGATTCGTCCTTTCCGTTTATAAATTTTCAATTTTTTGTTTTGAAACAAAAAATTCAAATCAACTGACAAATGTCACAGTTTTCCACGTTGCCTTAAACTTTTTCCTGATGGTTGTACATTGAGAAATGAAAATCATAGCGTGGAAAAAGTTGTGGAACATATTTGTTTTTCCAATCCACATTTTAGTACTCACCTCTCGTTGCGGATTTCATGCCAGTGAACCAGCAGTCACTTTTATATGAAATTTTCATTTTCACTTGAACTGAGTACTAGGCTTTAGTACTCGCCTCTCGTTGCGGATTTCATGCCTGTGAACCAGCAGTCACTTTTATATGAAATTTTCATTTTCACTTGAACTGAGTACTAGGCTTTAAACGTTATTCGTTCGTGACGAATAATAAACAAAATAACATGTGAACGAAATGTCAAAATGGAGGAATTTTCTTTCATTCGTCGCGTCGGTAGGCTCTAATGTGAATAGTCCTTTAGAAGTGTACGAATGTACTTTACCGACGAACCCAACTATTGTGTCTAGACGAAAGGTAAGTGGACTACTATTGGTCACAAAAAACTTTCAAATAAATTTAGTACTTTTCCTCATTCTTCTGTGAAAATGTTTTGTGTGAAAATGTGAAAATCTACAATTCGTGGACTCATCAAAAAATTCCAATTCCAACGCTGGTTTCTATAAAAGCGTCGAATATGAGTATACAATAAACAAAGTCTTACGCAAAATTTCAAAAAAGTTTGTTACCGAAAAAATTGAAAATTTTTCCTTAGCCTACAAATCAAATAAAACGCTTTGACATTGATTCTCCAAGCTAAATACCAAACCCGAAAAAGACAATGCTAACGATTTTGTCTACAAAATCAATTGTAGAGCTGTGAAATTTATATTTACATTTACATTATATGACAAATCCTTCGGCCACAAGTCGGACATTAAATCCAACGACCTGTAAAAACTGCATTAACCTACATAATCGAGTCATATCTTCGAAAGCGGACATTCACCAAACTTCGATGGTATCAAAATCTTCACACATAAAAACACACGTCTAAATGATAAACACTCAAAATACTTAACATGGACAGCAAAATAGATACTCAAAACATATGCGATATTTACTGTTCTATTGTCACCGTTAAGACAATAAATCGGTACTAAATTATTAAAATTTATAATTGACGTAACATTAATTAAAATCTGTTTATACAACTCCTTTCTAACCTGTTTTTCATCCATTTTAAAAGAAATAAAATGCACGACTGGATCCTACAAACTTGCTCTTATGTAAAAGTACTTTGGAATTTAAGATACATTTTATAAATATAAAAGTATGAATTTATGCAAACAAATTTTAAAAAATCGTTTTATTATTAAATACATTTTTTATACAAGAAATTTCTTTAAAATTTTTCAAAAAAAAAATGTGGGATGCGAATTTTAAGTATTTAATAATATTGATTTTAGGAAATAATGTCAAAAAATAATCGTTCACAGGTTTTGAAGATATTGATTTTTCAAAAAAAAAAAATTCTGAAAAACTTCAGGGGACTCCTGCTGAAAATTTTTGGTTAAAATCCTTAGAGCCGTTAATGAGAAATTCGAAAATCAAAAAAAAAAACAGTTCTATGACAAGTACCGTTCATAACATTTTGCCCAAAATTTTTTTTACCAAAATGTAGTCCATGTTCATAATATCACACTTAATTTTTTTTTATTAAAATTGTTAGAGCCGTTTTCGAGATAAATAAGATTTTGCATTACGGGTGTATGGGGGGTACCGTTAGTTTTGGAGCTAAAAAAAAATTAAATTTCTCCTCTAGGGAATCACAAAAGACCCTTAAGTACCGAGTTTGAAGAAAATACCTCCAGTAGTTTAGGCTGTAGTTCGAGGTACAGACATACAGACATACAGACAGACGGAATTGCCGGACCCATTTTTTTCGTCTTCGCTATCATCGTAATGTCAACTTTGATCAAAATGTGAGTTCGATTTTTTTTCCAAGTGCAGAACTTGCCCTATAATACCTATATCGCAAGTAAAAATGGGGGCACATGCAATGGATAATATTAAAGACTGTAGGAAAGTACATACATTCTCCCTTCGTTTTTCGAACAACAAAAATTAGGAAAATATTTTGCAATACATTGTTCTTCAAAATAGCTAGATACTCGATATTTGAAACTTCGAACAAACAGTGGCCACAGGGCATAACCGCTTAAGTCGATTTTTCATATTTTTCAGGAGAGCAGTTTTAAGTTTCATAATCTCTCTATGAATCAGGAATTATGAATTTTTAAATTTCTTAAATGCAGAAATGAAGAAAGAATACACATTTCTCATATACTAGAAGTAATAAAATGTATGTCTTATATTTAATGAGTTATTAAGGAAAAAAACACTTAAGCTGTTATGGCTTATTGAACTTTAAAAAAATAAAAAGCTTAGGTCGAGTTAGGTTGTTATGGCATATTAAGAAAGAATAATTAAAATTTCTTATGTCGACTTAGGTCGTTATTCCATGTGTGAGATTATGGGAAAAAATTTCTTATGTTGACTTAAGTTCTTTTTCCTTACCAATAAACCAGGGTATTTATTAACTTAAGTTAATTTTCCATGTTTGTTTTCTTTTGGTCGTGAAAGTATCATACAAGTAAAGGAACATTTTGTAATAAGAATATTTTATCTATTCAAGTTTTTAATATGCATAAGTTTAAATTATGTATTGTACATTATTGATTAAATTTTGAGCAAAATTGATATTTAAGTATCTTCTGAGTTGTCAGGGCCTGTTAAATGAGGATAAGTATTTGGCTCGTCTATATTGGATGGAAGATTGTCTTAAAAAGACTGAAAATCAAGACTTGACGTTTTAAGTCCATGAAATCTTCTTTTCTTTCCGGAAAGAAGTTGTTTAGATTTAAAGAAGCTCTCGTCTTGTTTTTACTTTTTATAATTTTAGAAACCTCATTTTGTGCAAGAAATTTGTGTAGGACATTTGATGCAGTTTTTATAGTAACGTAGCTACCGAATAGAGTTCCAAGTTATTTTGTTACCATCTTCATCTATTCGTCTCCAAGAAACTTTAGATCTATACAATTTGGCAAAATCAGAAAAATCATTGTCGTTGTTCTTCGTGTCAATTAAATCAGTCTTATTAACGAAATAAAACCAATCTCTTGGGGTTTCAATTTAGACCTTCGTTTTTTCCCACTAAGCTAATTGAGCTCGTGATGGGCGCAATCACATTTGTAAGCCCTGGTTCAAGGATCGATGAAGGTCCAAGCTTTAATTTAAAAGTGTTTGGTTTTTATTGCCTCTTTTTTTCGTTGCGTTTTGCTTCACTTGCAATGCGAATTTTTCATTCTCGGATTCGGTAACCTTTCTCTTCGAAGCAAAAGAACACTTGTCTACTTTTGGGGCATTAAACTCTTGGCCGATAAATCCAAACATTTTTAAGTATTTTAATAAGCTTGCCAGATTTAAAGATTATGATTTATAATGGCCGTGCATCGATGTAAGATTAAAGCTAGCGTTTAAATATTTTGTACACGAGTCCCTTCAAATGAAGTGGCTTTCATGTGCAGTAAACCTCGAAATATGTCGTTTTATTGTTAGGAGCACGTTTTTTTCTGATATCCTTAAATGGAATCGAACGACACTAACGACAGTGAAGATTTTTGTTTTGATGACGGATTTAAAGAAGCTCTCAGTTTCGTCAAAGAACTGATGAAAATATGTTTTACAAAAAACATTACAAATATTTTCGTATTTTTCATACTACGGTCGCGTTTTGGCTTCCAGTTAACTGCGTACACAAAGGTGTCAAATTTTGTATCTTCAATGTGTTTGAGGGAACCAATATATAAAATTCTTTGGTTATATATTCCTAATGACCAGTAGCTGTTGACCTACAGTTCAGGTTTTTAAAATTTAATTCTCTCGCTGCATTTACTTCTAAAAATATAAAAAGGTCCTAGCCTTAACAGTGTTTCTGCTGATTGGAAGTTTAATACGAAGCTTTTACTTAGTTTTGCATTTAGGTCTTGCAAACGTTTCTTCTACATATTTGAGCTCTCAGAAATTGAATTACTAGACTTTCTTAATAAATTATTATTATTATTATTTATTAATCCAACAATAAATGTACAGAATAATAATTTATATCAGCTGGAACGGCTTGTGCTTTCTGCTGAAATAAATTAAAATTTGGATATTTCACTGAATCATCTGAGTGTATCATTTCCGGTTTATTAAAAAAATTACCATCAAATCATCAAATCCAGATCATTTTCAACGTTCTCAGTTTCATGTACATTGTACATAGTTGAATAGTTCACCTGAACAACAAGAAATTATATGCATATCTTTATCTTAACATAAACTTTAGAATTTGTATTAAATATTAAACGTTTTCTTGCTAAAGTGATGACTTAAAAAGAAGAGTAATTGGATCAAGTCAACATCAAAAGTTTGGCCGTTCATTTATCACTGTGCTACGTTATATTCGGTTTAAAATATGGAAACATTTTTGTTTGGTTTAATTGTAACAAAACTCATAATATTATATTTTGATTTAAAGCATAAATGCATTTCTAAAAATTCCTAAAGTTTGCATAAGCGTAGTGGAAAAATATTACTCAAAGGAAGATCAATTCTTAACACTCCTTATTTTGATATTTCTTTTTGAATTTTGCTTTAATTTGACACCCAACATTTATTTTAGAACAAATGAAAAGTAAATATGTTGTAACGAGTACTTGCTCTTATTAAGTAATACCTATACTAATTTTGTTTGTATAGGGCACTGCCACAATGTGATATCAGCTCCTTAATACATCACATAACTATATTGTGTAATCAGAATGGTAATAGATAATTGTGACGTTAACAATCAAACAGAGGCTAAAAAAACTGAACATGACACCGAGCAAAAGGGCGGAAAACTATAATTCCTAAAATATTTAAGATAATTTAATCAGTAAATTTTGTAAAATTTGTAGAAGTCTTTTTTATTAGATTGACCAATAAAAATACTAAAGGGACCTTTTATTTTCGTCCTTTAGTGAAATGTTTTTTTTTTAGGCAGTTTTGTTTGTTAAAAATATATTTAGCGCGTTTTGAAAATAACTTTTTTAAATTTTGATTCTCAAATGCCTGTAAAATTAAAAAAGAAGAGAACATTTAAGTAAGGAAAAGTACTCTTTATTGGAATTCATTAAAACTTATTAAACAATGATAACAAAGAATACGATAGGTAAACTAAAGATCCTTTTGTAAGTGTCAACAATTTTAGCGCCCAAAATTATTTAGCTCCTTTTGAAAAACAATCCTATCTATTTGATTTCATTTAGAGAAAAATAGAGCTGTTTTGAAAATTACAAGCATTGTATGAAAAATAGCACCCATTTGATTGTTAAAAACATTAAAATAGTAATAACTTCTAAACCAGCCCGTTTTGAAATACAATTATTCCACCATTCTATAGCTCTCTTTAATACGCAAATTTTGGTATACCACACTCCATATTTTGAAAAAAAGTGCCTTTAGCACCGTTTTGATTGTTAACGTCACAATTATTATCTTGTAATTTGTAACATCCTTGCTAATTCCATTATTTGCAGAGCTCATTTTCGGTATCTTACGCACTTCTTTAATTAAACCTTTCAACAAAACATCACTTACACTACAGATGCGACTGTTCGTAATAACCTATCTTCACTTATGACTCATTTTTACAGTAAACTGATTAAGGCAAAAGAACATAAGTCAACTTAGATTTGTGATTTTTTAAATTGAAACACGGCATAACGGCCTAACTCGATTTAAGATTTTCATGCAATCATAGTCTGGTTAGCCAAAAGAACTTAAGTCCAGTTAGGTTTGTCAAGAAATAGAAATGTGATTTGCCATAACAACCTAACTCAAGTTAAGAAAAGTAAATATTTTTTCTACTTTAGGGAATAAGAGCCTATGTTGACATAAGAAAAATGAAAAATAAGCGTTTTTAATTCTCGGCAGATTTTAAATTGATTAACTTGACTTATGTTGTTATTCCTCATTATTTTTTTTTTTAATGCAGAATAATAAAAACTTAACTTAAGTTATGAAACCGCCGTTGTATTTTTATTGAGTTAAGTTGTTATGGCAAATTATAATTTTTGAAAAGCGAGTTAGGTTGTTAGGTTTTTTGTTTATAACTTTTGTTTAAAAAAAGATACAGACGTAAAAAATTGAGTGGGCATGGATTTGTATATTCTCAGCACGATTATGATAAAAACTCAATTTCGTCATAACTCGAGTTAGGCGGTTATGGTTTGCGGCCACAGAAATTTATTGTCATTCGGTTTTGACTTCTGTTAAAAATTTGAAGCCTCTCGGTCATCGCAAAGTTATTTAAAATAAATTGCAGTTTCTTACCGTACAGACAGAGTGGATCGGGAGTTAATTATGTAAAACCTGACTTTACAGGTTCCACAGTCGTGACTAAGAGTTACATGAAGCAGATTCTCATAAAAGGTTTTTCAATAAGAACTTAAGTAATGAAGTTGAAATGAATAAAACAAGCTGTGTCTGAGGTATTGACAAAATTTCTTTGAAAGATCCATATACATTATGTATGTACACAACACATACAATATGTCATCGTTTAAATGCCTGACGCTTTTTAACGTTCCACGGATCCGAGTGGTAGTGCAATCACTATTCCACTCGGATCCGGCTGAATTTGCCCAATGACATTGATTACAATAACTTTATTATACAGCTCTGATTTAAAAAAAAAACTCAAGAAGAAGTTTAACGGGACCGTATCATATGACCTTGATGGCTAATTCAAGTCACCTCTGCGAGGGATAACCTTACCCTCAAACTGTGCATACAAAATGTCAATCATGGCGTAAAGATGTTTTTTCGGGAAAACTTGGGGTCGTCTTCCAAAGGCAAGGCCAAGTAAGCGAAAAAACGGCGGCGTTGTCTATACTCATGAACATTGAGCTCAATGGTCAGTTGGATCTTGAACGCGTGAAAACTTGAGTCTCGACGCAAAAGTCGTCAAGTTGAAGTGTGCGAAACACTATGAGTTCTTGTGCACGGCGAGGAATCGACTGTCCGGGCTCTGTTTTATACTTTCACTGATCGCGGCGATGTTCTCATTCGATCTAGCGTTTCTTTGACGTAGTACATTGGCTAATTGATTACCGAATAATGAATGATTAAGACGATCGTCTTAAGTTTGGCCACCAAACGTTGAAGATTTGACTGTGAAGGGCCACCAAGTCTACCGTAAAATGGGCGCACCATTTGCACAAATAAACACTTATTTTATAATTAAGTTTTATCATTTGGATGTGCCATTCAATCGTGTAACTTGTGATTTGACATGAGTAACCGAATAATAAACAACAGATTTGACACATGTCACCAAAAAAAACATGGCCACCACAGGCCGTCATAATCTAACCACGCCAATCGCAAAACCCTTTACTTATAACTTTCTCTAAACTCTTTTCTATAAATCAGAAGATTATGACAAGTATTAAACGATTTGAAATTTAAAGAAGCCCACACCCAAATTTCATTTTCAACTTTGAAGTACATATTTTTTCAGAGAAGTTGTATAAAATTTAAATTGAAGTTTTCAATATTTCAAAAAGGATACGATACGCTACTGTTGGTATTCAAACAATAAATGAAAACTAAGAAGAATACATTTGGCACATCGTTCAAACTTCACAAGAGCTCAAATTTAAATCCTGACTGCTTACACCAAAATTATTTTTTAACCTTAACTGTCATTCGTTTTAAATTTTTCAAAATTCCAAATTATTCTAAAGTGTAATATCGTAAGAATATAATATGTGCATATGTATAAAAGACATAACCTTGATAAATTCACTAATAGTATGTAGATGTAGTTTGTATAAGAAATATTCCAAATGAAAATTAACATAAAATTCTTTTTCTTTTCAGATCTCAGTAAATTGTATGTTTGTTCTACCGGTTCTCCTGCTCAAATTGATTTCAGCAAAAAAGATTAACTATTGCATAACATCATTTATGACCACCTGAAATAATAGTAATTCAATGCTAAATAAGATCTTAAAAATAAACAAATCGTTGATTGTCCATTCTGGCCCGAATGTATATTTTCAATTCATTGCAATTATCATCTTCGTATTTACATAAAGAAATACCTTCACTAAGAGTTCGCGCATAGTGGATAAGTCAATCCGATTAACAACCGCAAAACCAAAAACAACAACCACAACTCAACCTCGTGATGTCAACTCCTGTCCATAAACCTAAAGAAAATCCATTCGCTTCGTTGCCTTTTCAAGATAATGAAGAATCCGAGGACGAACAGATAGTGACGGATGAGGTGGTACAGAAGGAAGAGGAAAGGGAGTTGTCAGATGAAGAAGATTTCGATGATGGCGACGACAATGACAACGACGATGACGATGACGAAGAAGGCGATGAATTCGGTGCTAATTCCAAAAATGACTTCGATGAAGATGAATTCGAAGTTGACTTTGAAACCGAAGAAGACGACCATGACAGCCTTGACGATGAGGAGGATGAGTTTAGAAACGCCTCTGAAACCGAACCGGGTTGCTTCTTACCCGACCAGCCATACATTCCACCTCCAATTGTACCCAAGCCAGAACCCTCATCGTCCAACCTGATCCCCTACATTCTCTCGATGTTTCGCGATGTATCTGTGATTTACTTACAGTTTGTTATTCTTTTGATCCTCGTCTATTCGTGCGCTCTAATGTATGTCTTGTATAATAATGGAAACCTGACTTTATGGACTGACACTGACGAGGATGACATTGCCACCTGCCCTGTCGTCTATGCCTATAAATACCAAATAGAGGAATAATCCTATTTAATAAGGGTGAATAAAATAGATGCAAGCAGAAGATACATTTTGTTATTAAAGATACACTTTTTATTTACAGCAACAACCATGAACGTACACATACAACATTTGCATCGTATCGAATTTTATGCGTTTTATAGTTCAAGACGCAGGGTTGCCATTTCTACTTATGATTTTAATTAAAGGTTATATTAAGTCATCATGTTTTTACACACTATGTTCATTCTGTAGGAGTAACAAAAGGATTGTATTTTAAGAAAAAAACATATCACTAATCCTGCTTTAAAGTAAAACAAAAAATGTAAAAAAATCGATTGGGAAAGTCGAAAAGTCCCTTCAGGTTCTAAAAACGATTATTTTCTATTCAACTTTGTTAAATGAATGCAATTAAATTTTTCACAGAATTGTGACATATAATGCCTTGATTCTGATAACTTTAAGCGGCAAACTTTAAATGGCAAAGAACAAGCAAACCTTGGCAAACCAAGCGCCACCTCAACTTACCTTTGAAATAAAATAAGATAAAGTTTAGTTTTGTCAGAACGGCTCTTTGTTCTTCTTTTAAGTAAAACAGTAATTTAAAATCCCTTATTGACTATGTACATACGTTATGTATGTATGTGTGTACATGTTCGGCTCAAGAAATTAGGGATTGATTTATGTAGTTCTTAGAAAAACGCCAAAGATTTGAAAAGACATAATACATAATATAATATATTTTTAAATTTTTTTTCCAAAATTAAATTTGACCAGAATAAATATGTAGATTATCTGCTCTAATTTTTATTTTGCTTTCTAGCTTTCTTTTTTCCACACGGGACAATTTCCATACCTATTGTACATATGTATATTAGGGTGTGTCAAAGTGCTCGACTATGGTATTTTCAAATGTAATAGCTTTTAAAAGTTGCATTGCTTATCAAAATTAAATCCTGCGTTTACAATTTTCATTTTAATTAATACTTTTGGCTCGCTCAAAAATAGGATGAAATCCAAAAAAATTTGATTTTTCGAGATTATTGAAAAATGTGTTGTTTTAAATTGCACCGTGTGGATACAAAAAAATTATATACAATATTTTTAGGCTTTCAAGTCAAAGATAATTGCAAGGAAACACTTTTAAGCTTATATTTGTTTAAAAGAAGGAAGAAAAATCATTTTTTTATGTAAAATCGTTTTTTTTTTACAAAAAAAAATTCTTAAAAATCAACGGAACCACCTACAATATCGTGGTATATCTTTTCGTAAAGACAAAAATTCTTTCTGTATTTTTAGTATACGTAAAAAAAAAAAAATTTACTGTAAATTAAATTTTTTTTTCAACTTCAACCGATTTGAGCGAGCCAAAGACGAACGATATCTTATTTTTTTTTTTACATGTTCTTAAGCCTCAGACCCTAATACAACTTTTGAGCACTATTACACTTAAAAATAAGAGTACTTTTTTGCGGCCATACTAAAGTGACACACCCTAATGTATATACATATGTATGCATATTATTTCTGGCTTATTTTCTTAATAAATATCTTCGTTTTTTCTAAATTTGGAGCAAACTTAATTTTCTGATTTTTTTCAAAAATTAAATTCTGGCGTAATTTCTGACAGCAAACTATATAAATTAAATTAAATTAAAATTGTATTGAGCACAGTGCGAGCGTTTAGAAAATTGCAGAGGATTTAAAAGGAGATACCAATGCACTTTGGTTTAGGATGTCTGAATATAGTAATTTGAGGGAAATATTGAATGGGGTAAAACATTCCACATTCATTCAGTGCGACTGAAGAAAGAATCTCCGAATAGGTCCGAAGTTAGGCTCAACGGTAAGCTGATGGGCATCAATTTCAACTGCCTATTTTTCTAGAACATTATTAATAAAAAATAACGATAATATTATGAAAGGCAAGAAACATTGCGACGGTTCCTGGGAGATCTAAACATTTCTGTTATACTATTATTAACTATCATTTTTAAAGCTCTTTTTAAATTATATTCAAGAAACTCAAGAGAGTTATTGGAGTACCTGCCCAAATATGGGAATTGTGCTCAAGCCTTTTACCTTTTAGTTTGCAGCCAGATCAGGATTGATGAAAAATTTCTTGCAACGTCGAAGGATACTAAGGAATTTTTGGCGACGTCGAATATGTGGTCATTCCACACAAGGTGGTCTGTGATGCTCATAACAAGAACAGAGAAATCTTATGGTTTTCTCAATGCAAGTACCGCTCATGGATAGCGGCGCATTAGGGATGGGTTCCATTTTAACGACAGAAGACAGTATTGAGTTTTTGAAGCATTAAATTCTAGGCGCCGCTATAAACTCTGAAAACAACACCAGTGCTGAAATCAAACGGAGAATAACTCTTGCCAATCGCTGTTTCTTTGGACTAAGAAGGCAATTGAGTAGCAAAGTCCTCTCTCGAGCAACTAAAGTGTCCCTCTATAAGATCCTTATCATCCCGGTCCTTGTCTATGGTGCAGAGACATGGACTTTGTCGAAGGTGGATGAGAGCGCTTTAGGCTGTTTCGAGAGAAAAATTCTTCGTGTGATCTTTGGTCCCGTCTGCATAGATGGGGAGTGGAGGAGAAGATTTAACCACGAACTGTACGGGCTGTACAGTGAAACTGACCTAGTCAAACGTAAAAAAGTCCAGCGACTGAGATGGCTTGGTCATGTAGAGCGAATGGACCCGAATGATCCGACCCGGAAAGTCTTCGAATTAAACCCCGAGGGACGGCGAAGAAGAGGAAGACCGCGACTCAGGTGGCGCACACAAGTGGGGGGAGGACCTCAACCAACTTGGCGTGCGAAACTGGAAACAGCTAGCTAGGGACCGAGCTAGCTGGAGAAGCTTGTTGGTTGAGGCCCTGGTCCACCCCGGACTGTAGCGCCACCTTAAGTAAGTAAGTAAGTAAATTCTACGTGGCTCATGGTTCCCCATTTGGCAAAGCTAAAGAGATCAGAATTTTATGATCTTAGCATACGTTGCTGATCTTAATTCACATCCGAAGAACAAGGACAGGAATATGAAAACGAATATGAGAAACTGAGAGTCCTTTGGTCATCAAAACAATTTAATACATTAAAATATCATTGGCGAATATATGAAAGAGAGTGGGAGGCAAAACGTAGCCCTGTGGCACACCAGCATTTATTTTATAATTAACAGACTTGAAACCTTCTAGGTTATGATATACGTATCAAAAAAATTGCATCGCTACCTAAAAGTTGCACATAACCGAATCTGTTGAGAAAGATTTCTAAAATGTCAATAACAAATAGAAATTATTTTGTTTTACTTGATCTTTTTCATTCTTTCTTTACTGATTTGGGATTTTTGACGCAGTGATGTGCTTCAAAATGACTTCTTTTGTTGCAAAAATTATTTTTAACAAATAAAGATATTGATACAATTTGTTTCTTCCCTTAGTTAATTATTTTCAAGGCTTAACAACTAAAAAAAATAATAGAAATGGTAAAAAGGATTCCTGAGATTTATTTTGTGAAAATAGATTTTCTTAAAACAAAAACATAGCTTAGAAGAAGATTTTATTTCAAAAACAGTCACCATCATTGCCAATTTAACTTTAATCAAATCAGAACACAGTGAAGAAATAAAATGAATTTACTATTACCTGCACAAAAGTCGGCATTTTGAAAAAATTTAAAATTAAATGGTCAATAAGGGCATTAAAAGAACCTTAACAAAAATTCAAGTCTTCGAATACTTCAAAGTTAAATAGCCAGTTTATGAAGATTTAGACTTAAAATTGGATAGACTTTAAGAATTTTAAATTTTCAAGGGATCTACATTTAGTGTGTTTACAAAATTTCTTATTACGAGTAGCTAACTCTTGGCTTAGAAGTACAAAGCACTTAATCACAAAGGGGTAGTGTTCCTTGTTTTACGTGGATTCCTAGTTATTATACCATAACCCCACGGGTGGCCTACCACCATAGGAGCCAGATTTAGTCCTAGCCATTAACCCCTCCGTAGCAAGCTACTTCGGTAACAAAGTTGTGATATGTTGCAGCATATGCACACCTCTTGTTTAAAGTCGAGACCTACCAACGCCTCTTGAATCCAAGAAAAGAATCCTGAATCCCATTCGTTTCCGCATTTGGAGTAAACCACGCCACCACGATCTCCCACTAGGGGGCCGACCTCAAGATAGCAGGAAAAAGAGAACTGACACACCCGGAGATGTGCACTATTGTTCTCAAAATCCCGGGCACTATCACCCATGGTACCAGTATAAGGCTACCGGTGAAGCCTCGCAACTTTGTCTATTCCTTCCTAGGCGAAAACGGAAAAGAGGACAAAGCCTAATTCCTACTCAGCTTCGGAAACACGGAATAGAACCAGGACCGGCCCGAGCTAAATTAGAGCCCTGCGCAAGCTTTATCAGTGGCGCCTCTCATTTGGATTGGATTGGCGGAAAATGTCATTTCCTCATTACCCAAGGGGTACCCTTTGCAATGCGTTTTTTTAACGAGGGATCCCCAAGAGGCCTATTCCTAGATAATACTTATATTTAATTAAAATAAATATGATTTTTATTAAAAACTAAGAAATCAAAAATATATCACAAAAATAATAGTCAAAAAATTTAGGAACTGAAAAAAGTATTTTTTGAAGTAAAAAATATTTAAAAACTAATTCAAAAACATAACAACATACAAATAAATAATGAACCCATTAATTGTTGCTCATGTAGGAAATAATAATAAGATTATTATTTTAATAAAAATAAATAGAACCGAATTTATTGCAATAGATTAACTTTTCTGGCTTTTGTTTTAGCAAACTCAGCTACCAGATCATCATAATATAATGACTTGACAAGCTCTTTCTCTATAGCCATGATTGACTAGTCAACTTATCTTTCCTGAGTCATTGGGGTCCTGAAGTAGTTTTTTATTAATTTTAGTTTCAAAAAACTGTTATTTGAGGAAACTGTGATGGTATTTATAGATTTAGAGCTATGGCTTCAGCTGATTGCACGTTAGTGAATTGTTCTTCTGATCGCATTTCAACTAAAGAGTTTTAAGTAGCATATTTTGTAGATAAATTAGCAGACGGAGTTTGTAAATACTTACTAGTTATATTGGCGCAAAATTTTAAACAGCCTATTAATAAGGTATTAGTATGATACTACTTAACAATTTGCTAACTTTATAGTAGTTTACTAACTCATTCTTAATTTTAAACATTTTCTCACTAGTACCGTACTAAAAGAATTTCCTTAATAAATTGCTCTGAACATCACACCTAAAACAACGGCATTTCGTGTAAAAAAAATACGTACACGAACCTTTTTTGATGTCTGCAAATGTCAAAGTGTCATATGAAGCTAGTGCGATACTAAAAAAATAAAGTAGGTGTTCGATGATTTTAACTTTAATAAAAGGGTAGAGAAGTATGATGCTATATTCGATTAAAATTATTGTTTTAACCTAGTATCATACTAAAACAGCCTTAGCATCGTACTAATTCAATTACAATTTTTCGCCATTATTTTTTTCTTAAATATCAAACTAGATTAATATGCAACATATAAACTTGAAACTAAAATTTTACTTCCTAATGACAGCATGTTTCTATTCTCAACGTTTCCAGCCTCAGATATTTCAATAAGAGCTTCATATTATAGCTTCTAAGATTTTTTTGAATGGTTTTAAAGCATTTAGTCTACTCCCATCTGGTTTCAGAAAGGGGTTTTAAGTTCAAACCAGCGAAATTTTTTGTATATATGTATGTCCCAACGCATTGTTGAACCTGATATAAAGTTTTATATGCATTGAGCAATGTCAAAAAACTTAACAGCTTCCAATGAACAGCAAGCTGAATCATTAAAAACCAACACCAACCAAAAGGAATGCAAGCAGCCTGAACAAAATAAGCTCTTGGTTCAAAACACTTAATTTTGTTTTGAACACCAGCCTCTTTTCCTTTCATGTTTGAACCATTATCGTATACACTACTGGAATTGTAGCGTAGCAAGTTTTATTGTAAATATAGATTCCCTATCCTTTCTTTTGTTTTGAGTTTTTTTTACCATAATACATAGACAAATAACTCCCTATGGGAAATTTATAAAGTAATTAGACCAGTCAAGAAATCCCTTTTTAAATGTAAACAATAACTGGCAAGAACAAAAAAATAGAGAAAAGGAGAAATTGAATAAAACAGATTCAGTCATTAACGACAAACCTCAACATTAATCATCGCATCATCATCACTCAAGTATTTCCATATTTCAACCCTTTGTCTCATTCTCGACACACGACAGTGATAAAATTTCACTCATAAACAGAGGCCAGTGCCAAACTAAAACATAGTACAAGAAACACTCAACCGGAAGAGTTTAAATTCCTAGACGCAACTTTTAATTCTGCGCACTGAGTATGAATTTTGTACCTCAGAATTTCTGTTTGAGTAACATTGCTGACTTCGATTTCATATAGAAGAATTGGCATCGTGCTCATGTTATCAACTTGCAAACTGGTAACTGTCTGTATTTGCTGTTGAAATTCTGTTTTATGTTACACTGCATAGGGGAGGGATAACAAAATAAAATAAATCCCTTCATTCATACACGCGATATTGAGTGTGAAGAATAACGTAACAGTGGATTGATAAAGAGAAAAATAGCAAATATTTAGGTATCTGTTGTTAAGCGAACAAAATTGTGCACTCTGAAAGATTTTGTGATGTAGTTTTTTTTACTGTGGGAATGGGGGTGTGTATAGGAAATTAAACATCGACTTATTTTTGGAAAAGTAGATATGTATCTATATATATATATATATATCTGTCTTTAAATTCAGAATCAGCTGTTAATTATATAATAAATACCAATATTAGAGTGAGCTATAAAAAGAAATGAAACTTAAAAAAGATGGTAGGTAGTGGTTATGAAGTAGTGGCTTTTTTAACGCTTGCCCAAGGCGCCTTTTGAGTTCAGCGCCCTGCGCATTTGCACAGCTTGCACGTATAGCTTGTCCGGCCCTGAATAGAACTAGTCACTTCCAGATAGGTTACTGCAAAACCCTGGGCCTAGCAACCCTAGGATGCACATATAGAGAGAAGTAAGTTGAGGGCGGTCAACAAACAACTCATGCACATCCTAGTCTTATTTAGTTCACCTTACGGCAATCAAGGAAAGACCCCCCTGTCTTTAGCCACCAGTTGGTGAGCAAGGAGAGACGCTCCTGTCTTTTGATCCCCTTTTACGGTTCACACGGGTGACGCCCCGGTCTTTGTTCCGAAGAACTCTGGATGACGCTCCACTTCACGCTATTAACGTAGGACGCCAGGTACAAGTACCCGGAACCCCCAAGTCTCTGACACCTCTTGTCTATAAAACACTCCTCGTCACACGTCCTTGTCTTTTTTGAAGAACTCCAGCTGGTTACGATCAGCCGAAGAACTTCGCCACATCTGATGCATCCAACCAATCATTATCCATGTACTAACCACCGGAACCACCATCAAAATCACTTACCACACGATCGCTTGGGAATTACGCATGGTACACCCTGGAGACATGCCACCAAGCCTCATGTATATAGTAAGCAACCTTCGACAGTATTCCAGCAGCAGCACACTTCAAACAACCAATTAGACACATCGGACACACTCTGACACCTCTTGTACCAATATGACACACGTCACACCAGACTTAGTCCCAGACCCCGGATGAGACCTAGGATCCCCAACTGCATGCCCAGTCGAAAATCCACAGTCCCACCCCAACTACCATCAAGATCGAATCAAAAGGTTCTCATTGGTCGCGTATCCCAAAGAGAACCATACCAATTGTACTCAACAAAACGCCCATTTTTATGGTAGGACTTTCGGACCCCTAGTCATCGCAGCAACTAGAGACCCTCCGGTCCTACCAAACACTACCAATCAAGATCAAATACTACGGGATGCATTAAGATTCCGGCTAGGCAGGTCACCAGAATCCTAACCATCCCATATCGTCTCCAACCCTGACTGTCCCCATCTCCCTGACTCTTGGGTTTTCTTAGTTGCCTAATACCTCCTGCTTATGCTCAACAGCAGGAGGATAGACGTAAGCCCCCCACGACAAGGTGAAACCCGTCGAGGGGGAATCACAAAGGGGTGTGGGAGTGGGTGTAATTTTCAAGAGATGATGAAGAGTTAGGAGTCCAAAATTCTATGGTGCAAGTATTTGATATTGCACCATCAGCCGTTATGAATGTTCCTTAAAGGCGGCGATTGAGGAACAGAAGAAAATTATGGATCTTAAAGTGAACATCTGTCCATCGATTATTGGCAGCACCAAGATTGAAGTAGGTAGTTAAGGTGTTCATTAATATCGGCTCAATATTTAGCCCAGAAATACGCTGCTGCTTTGTTTGGGAAATAAAGAGGGTCAAACCTTCACCTTTCTAGCGAAAGGGGTATTACAGGTGAACTGATTGAGGGGAGAAATGCAACTGTCTATTTCTAGTGAAGATTGCTTGTGAAAGAAGCGACATAACAAAGAAAGGCATGAAACATGCAATCCGACAGTGTTCTAGAGATTGGAATGATTCCATGATAGTTCTGTTTCCTTTCAGTTTTAACGCTCTGTTCTGGATTCCATCAAATAAATTAAGAGAACAGACAACATCAAAGTCAACGAAAAAAGCCCGATGATGGATGCAAATCCGAAACGCGTCGCTTAATAAGTAAAAATAAAAAGAAATATATGTTGTGAATAAAAGTTTAAATTGAAATAAATAAAATAAAAAATTCTTTTTTTAATTTTATATTTTAATTCTTTAAAATCAAAGTTATAAATCAACATGGAGACTGAACCACAAAGAAAAAAAAAATTAAGAGAAGGTAGCACCTGCCCAAAGAAATGAGTTATACTCGAGTTTAAGACGTATAAGAACTTTATAAATTGTAGACAGGTCAGAGGGATTGAAAAATGTCTTTCATCGATATAGAAATCCTTAGCATTTAGCAGCGTTTTTGGCAATCTAAAGAATGTGGTCATTGTAACGATTATCGTCTTTCGCATACATGCATGCTGAATGCTAAGAGCTTTTTGGGTTATTCGATGCAAGTTCCATGAAAAGATACAATATGGTAGAGAGGTTACATTTTACTTCAAGGGCAATAGACAGCATTGAGTTTTCGAAGCATTAAACTCCAAACGATTTTTCATACTCCATTTAACAATGCTGTAAATATCGTAGTTTAATGTGCCTATCATACGATGCTATTGCAATTCTTCATCAGAAGGAGATGGACGTGAATTTGAGAACGAATATACAAAACTGAGGGTAGAATCGTCGGCAAAACAATAATGTGGTTAAGAAGTTTCAGATAAGAAATCATTTATAAAAATGAGAAAGAAAGTCGGAGACTAAGCGGAGCCTTGGGGAACGCCAGCATTTATTTTGTGAAGAACAGACTTGAAATCGTCTAATACTACATGTATTGAACGATCTAGAAGGTAAAATCTAATCCAAGGAATAAATGTTTCGTTGATACCAAACGCACGCCTCAAGCTCACTTAAATTCCATAAAAATATCAAGCGTAATAATCTTACTTTCTCCAAAACATTGTAAAGATCTTTTCAACTCTTCGGTGAGATGAGCTTGGAAAGAAGGGACGTACTCTTCAGTTCAATTGATCGGTAGAGTTTCCTTTTTTAGGAACAAGCTGGACAAATGCTGTTTTCCATCTTTTAGGAAAAATTTCAGAACAGTAATTTTTCCAGCGATAAAGAACACTTCTTCAAAAGAATGGGGGTATACCATTAGGACCAGCTAATTTATTTATATTAAAATCTCGAAGGGTTCTTGGAACTGTACGTGTGCAAAAATATACCTGTCAAGTGATTGCAACAAACAAAAATTCGTTTTTGGTTTTTATTTGTTCCGAAAAATATACAGAATCAAAAATTGGATTTCGACCATTTTTCGGGAATTTGTGTTATTTTTGGATCTTTCTTGGATATTTCTTTAACAGCTTTAATTTTATTCGAATTTTGAGTAAATTTACTTAAATAATGAGAAAAATAATATTGAATCACTTTTGACTTTTTCCACACTTTTCCATAAATGTTTTTATTTTCAGAACCAAAATTAACAGTATGAACTTGCCATATCTGCTTGTTCTGGAATTAAAAAAACATTTTTAACTTGCAATTTTTTTATAAAAACTTTTATAAAATAATTTTAAAGCAATTTACTAACTTTTTCTTTATTTTAAACTTTATTGAACTTGTATCCTGCAAACATTACTGTTTTTTTTTAATAAATTCATTCCGAACACACCAAAACCATAATAGTGCAAATTAATAAGCAGACACACCTTCTTTTGACATTTGGAAATGTCAAAGTGTCATCTGAAGATAAAATAGGAATCTCGATACTTTGATTTTAATAACATTTTAACAAAAGTATGAAAATATGAAATTGAGCAAAACCTAATATCAATTAAAATATTATTTCTAAAATTTTTTGATATTCAACATTAACAATACTTTTCGGACTATTCATTTAGTGCATCAGTTAGCCGCTAAAATGCAATGAATAAAATAAAAATAATAAAAAAAAAATAAAACAATATAAAGAAACAAATAAATATGGAGTACGAGTTATAAATAAATAAAAAATAAATACATAAACCGCTTATTGCATCACACATGTGAAAGTTGAATTTTTATCATTTTTTTTTTGTTTGTATCTTTGAAGTTGTATATCTGTAGCTCTGAAATCATATGAATTCAGAGCGTACTGACTGACTGAATGTCGGTGTTTGCTTGTGGTTGATTTTTTGTGTTGTTTAAATTTTTTGTTTGTATAAAATCAGTTAAGATTTGTAGTGTTGGCGATCACATGGTTATAGTTGGTTGTTTCTCTGTTTTGATAGTACAACCGACCACTGGAAAAGTTGCTATTTTTATTTTCCACCGATTTGATCCAGTAGCCCAAAAGAAACTAAAATTGCACTGAGGTCTGCTCTCTTCATAGCTCACGAGTATCTCTATAAGAAATGTAGACCAATGATGGATTTGAATTAGGATGCTGAAGAAGAAGTGAGTAGAGTTGTGTGACCCATTCATTTTGTGGTCGGCCATAGGGAACTCTGACAAATATGGGGAAGGCTTTTTTTCTTGTTTCTTTATTAATAGAAAAACAACAAACAATATTGCAAAGCGCACAATGTTACCCAAGGTATTAGAGTGGCATGTATGATTTTTTTTTTCTTAAAAAAGCTTTATGGTTGGATTAATATATTTATCGTGCAGAGCCAGTTATACATCAGAGTTAATGGAAATTTATTTTCGAATACAGGTTTATAGATCAAAAGTATGTTGTTAAGGCAGTTGTATCGGAAATTTTTTGCATTTCAAGATGGAAAATGTCAATGAAATGTTTTGCGAATAGACATCAAAATAAGTAAAAATAATGAAGCTTGAAAAAATACAAAACATTGACTTGAAACAGTTGCAAGTCAATACACACTACAGATGGATTTTGTGAAAATGTTCTGTAGATATGAAAGTATTGATTCCAAGACTAAATATTTCGAAGTTCTTTTTTTCTGTAATGCTGTGGAAACGGCATTTAAAGAATTTATTATCACTGACCCTTTAGAGCACGGTACAAATCGGAACTTAAAAGGAGTAAAATCGGTGTACCAAAGGGAAGTGTACTAGGTCCAACTCTGTTGTTCTGTATTTGTTATATTACAGTGGACAACACGACAATACTATGATATTGGTTTCTGATGAATAAGAATAAATAGGTTAGGAAGATAAAAAAAATAAAAATATTGCGAGAAGTGCCTAGAGCTTAAGCTGTATCTCACAATTAGCTTCGTAGTCAATGGTCATAACACCTTCGAAATGGAAAAAATCTCAAATATAATAGAGCTCATGGTCTTAAAACTGTGCGAAAGCTTAAGGACTTTATATGTTCAAAAAGTAACTTTTAATTAAAGAAAACAAAATTATCTGTTGATCTTTCATAGATTGATTCTCAATATAAATATCTATTGTCAACTTTATACAAAATAAATAAGAATATAATGTTTGGAAATATTGTAGAAAGTATTTTAGAAAACTGCTTCTGGAAAGAAATCTAATTTTTAAATTATAAAACGATTTTTGCGAAATATTCAACGAAGTTTAAATTTTACAAGTACAATGCCTACTGAAAAACTAATTTTATTATGGAATTTTGAATTACAACAAAATTGTTATTATGTGCTGGAAGAAAAACACACAGCGCAGCGTCGCTTTGAAGACGTGTTTGATATCTGCTGGTGATAAGGCACAAAACGCTATGTGAAAAAGGTTTTATTTTTTATTAAAAATTTAACCAAAAGTAATTCACTTAATTTTATATATATATTTTTTAAACATATATGTAGGTATTTATTAAAATATAATAATCCAGAATACATTTTTAATCTGGACGAAAATTCGAAAATAAAAGTTTCGATTCATTTCTATCTTTCTTTTGTATTTCCTTACAGTAAAATTTCTTGAATGTGTTTACGCTTTTCCAATTGCCTCTGGCAAGTATATCTTGAATAGAATGATTTTCTACCCAACTGGCTGAAGCTATAGCTGATCTGATGCTTCCCGGTGATGCCTCAATACCAGCATCTCTGAGAACTGATCGAACCCATCCACCAATTACAGTCCTAGATGCTGGTTTTGGATCACCTGTTAAGGTTATAAACAGATTTGCCAATCCGTTTACCGTTGCTCTTCTTTTGTCCGAAACAGCTATGAGTTTATTAATCCAAAATACAGGACAGACATTTTGATTAGGATGCTTGGATAAAAGCCACCCAGATTGCCTATGGGTAGAAGAATCGGTTTTGGATCCAAAAACTGGCCAAAATATTACATCGCCATCCACTGAATACATATTATCCTTTGAAATCCGCAGTAAAGTTAGATCGTGCACTCTGCGACCTGATGCTAACAAGAGAATTGTAGCCGTTCTTCTAGATGCCTCAAACAAAGTATTCTTAGCATTAAATGAAGCCAACCAATCAAATACAATCTGGGGATCCCAAATTGGCCATTGTACTTTTCTCGGTTGAGCAGATGAAATTGCTTTAAGCACTTGTTTAACCAAAATATTTTCGGATTCTTCAGGTAACTGAACACAGAAAGTAGCTATGGCTGACTTGTGAACCAAAATTGTACTGTACGATAGATTTTCGTCTAAAAACAAATGCGCTAGAAACCTTGCAATGTTTTGAGATTGAGGTGAATTCGGGTTTACTGTATTTTCTTCGCACCAGTCTAGCCACCGTTTAATTGCCGGATAATATGTATTTAGAGTAGAAATCCTCCAGCTCTCATTGAAAAGTTGTTTTTCAGGAATAGACTATTTGTCTATTAGTTTGCCCCACCTCCAACTAACCAAGCCTGAAGGGCCAGACGGTCTACTTGAGCTGGCGGAAGGTTGGTTGACACATCCACTAAAACTTCTTGCAGATTTTCTATTTCTATTGGATTTGTTAGGGCTCGTGACCTCAAATCTGCCATCCAAAACGTTTTCTCCCAAACAGGTGCCACTATTATGTAGCCACCTTTTGCTGAATTCAAGTGGTCTAAAACTCTGGGCATTACATTGGGTGGTGGAAATATCCAACCCAGCGGGAAGTCCCACTGATGGCTGAAGGCGTTTGAGAAGAGAGATAATTGATCTTTGCAGTCTAATGACACGTAGCTGTTGACGACGGTTGTTTCTGCAGACGCGAACAAATCTACGTCTGGAGTGCCCCAATGATTGAAAATTTTGTTTGTTGCCGGAGACAACAGGTGCCACTCTGGCGGACGCCGTCCCCGAGACAGATTGTCCGCAATGCAATTGTACCTCCCCGGAAGGTATTGTGCTGACAGACGAATCTTCAAGCGGTGTGACAGAATCAATAATTTTCGTGTTAATGCCAGTAGACTCAAAGAGTGTGTTCCGCCTTCTTTTCGAATGTATGCTACTAATGTTCTGTTGTCTGACTGAACAAGAATGTGGGCATTCCTCAGACGATGTTTTTCTGCGCTCAAGGCCGCATAAACCGCATACAATTCTTTTCGATTTGAATGCCACTTTTTTTGTTCGTTGGTCCAGAGGCCGGACAATAGCTTTTCGTCTATTTGCGCTCTCCAACCTGTGTCCGCTGCATCCGTTGTCAGGAAATTGGTGTAGGGCTTTGGATGCAAGCCTGACTTCATGTGAATGGCTCCGCGCCACCATTTTAAGTCGCCAACTACTTGTGGTGGAGCTTTTTGTTTCTTTGTTGGCTTTCGATTGAAGCGGCGACAAAATATTTGCAATTGACGGCAGTACAGGCGACCTCTCGGGACTACAAACGTTGCGAAATTCAATTGGCCTAGTAATCTTTGGACTTGCTTCTGGCTGTGGAGATGTTTGGTCAAAAAGTTCTCTATTGCATGTACTATTTTTTCTGTTTTCTTTTTCGAGAGGGAAATTGTACTGGCCTTGGTATCCCATGTCACTCCAAGATACTCGAGTTTCTGCATTGGATTTAGTACAGCTTTTTGATAGTTTATCCACCATCCCAGATACTCCAAAGTATTCACAACCTCGGCGGCTTGCGAAATTAATTTGTTTTTGTCCTGATGGGCAACCAAAAAGTCGTCTAGATAGACTAAAACTCGAATGCCACGCTTTCGAAGGATCTCCGCGATCCAATTCGTTAAAGCGGCAAATATTTGAGGAGATGGAGAAAGGCCGAATGGCAGAGCTGTCATTTTGAGTATCTCCTCGTTGTAAACTAGTCTTAGGAAACAACGATGGTTCACCGATATGGGAACATGGAAGTATGCTTGAGATAAATCGATTTTTACCATCCAGTCGAGTTTTTGGAGGAACTCTGGGACTACTGCATGGGAAATTAGTTGAAAATGCTTTGTCCTTATATATGAATTCAGACCTTGAAGGTCGAATATGGGACGAAAACTTTCGTCGCTTTTTTGAACAAGAAACATTTTGGACAAGAAACTTGGCCCTGCGATGTTCGGCTTTTCCAATATATTTTGAAGCTTCAACTCGTTTATTAATTTCATCATAGAATGCGCTCACGTCTAATCTCGATGCACTCAGCTCTTTTTCCGCATACTACTTGTAACATTTGTTCCATAACTCTATAATTTTCAGAACTCGGTCCAAACAATTCTACAAACTTATCCAGTAAGTTAGAAGGAGTAAACTCACTTGAAGAATTATTTGCCCAGTTAATTATAGATTGTAAACCTGATCGCATTAAATCTTTAGAATCCAACAAGCCATTTGTCACACCCGCCATTACTCTTTCAGTTGATGCTAAATAGTCTTTTCCTCTATTCAAATGACACAACTCATCATTGACTTTTAATTCGATAAAGCCAGGAGTAGCTAAGAAACCCTGGAGTGACTTCGAGTATTTAACATCTTTCCATGAATCAGAAAGAAAATGCTGGAGCTTAATCACAGACTCCACTTTAGCATGAGGTGCTTGCTTAATAGCATATTTGTTGTCGACGCAGGTTTTTGCGTCACCAAAATCGAGCATTCTTGTCTGAACAGGACCAATCAAGAAAGGTGTATTGCCATCTCGCTCTCTACTTGTTGATGGTAAATTCAATTCGTTCCATTCAACCGAGGATGGAAATTGTTGGGATGTTATAAAATTGGTTAAATAACTTACTTGATTAATCAGAGCATCAATCCTTGGATCTTGTTTTGCTCTTTTGTTTGGAGGTCTCGAAGAATTCCAATCAGATTCCGAGTTGGACGAGGTGTAATTTCTACTAACCTCACTTTCTGGAGCACGCTGTCGTTTCCTTTCATGCTCACTGTCTTTGATGTGAAAATCTGCATCAGAAACTTCTTTTTGGATTTCACTATTTGAAACTTTATCTTGATTTTCACTCATAATTATTTAATAACAGCACTGAGTATATATATTTTCTTGTAATTAATTATTTCAACTTTGGTCTATATGAAAGAAATGACCGTTCACGGGGAATACACAAAACGCTATGAGATGACAGAAGTCACAGACACTTTCTTGTGGCTGGAACAGGTGGCATTGCAGGCGATAGGCAGAACATTTATGAAACTAAGATGTTTAAGGGGTAATTTACACGAACCATTCTTCAAAGCGACGCTGTGTGTTTTTCGAAAAGCACATAATAATAATATTATATCGAAGTAAAAACAAAAAATTAAAAAAAATTTGTTTGATAATTAAATTATACGTACAGTAAACAACTCTTAACCAGGTTTAAAAAGTTAAAAATTCTTCTTTTAATCATAAGAAAATGCACTAAATCACAGGTACTTAGTGGAGAACGGGACTAAAAGTAACACTTTTTCTAAGACTAATGATGCTTTTAAGATTTGGAAAATAGTTCAGCTAAACCTTTTTTAAGTTTGAAAGAAATGTTTGAGTTACTCAATCCAACAAAAAAGCTGAGCAAGGCTTACTGATAAAATGTTTTGATTCAACTAAGCTCAATTAATGGGGTAAGTTGTAACATATGAATGGTTAATGTTAACAAAAATTATAAGAAATTAACCCTTTTTGTGCCAAGATATGACTTTTGCTTGATTTTCTGCAAATTTGTTAAAATCGCAGATTTTTTTCTTTGCTGTGACTTTGGGTAAGACCAAGGCCTTACAGCTTTCGATATAAAAGTCACATTTTAAAGTTCTTAATTCCTCGTTGAGCAGTGGGGCATTGAAGTAAAAATTTGAAGGCATAAAAATTAACCTTCTATGTTTAGTACCCTTCGGCATAATAGTTAGTGCATTGGACTGTCATGCAGAAGGTCTTAAGTTTGATTCACAGCCACTGTAAAAAAAATGTTCAAGTTTTTTAGCAGTTTGGAATCTACACAAAATTGTAGGTCCCATCCATTCCTGTTAACACGCACACAGGAATAGCTGAGAGTTGTATGTCACTAGGTCCTGGTTCTCTTCGAGCTGTTGCATCACCGAATTTATTTATTTACGTGTTCTGAAGGATGTTCTACAACAATATTGTTGTTTGTTCAGATTCGCTCTCCAATTTTCGTACCACAACAATTCGTGTCTCGTCCTGAAGGATGTTCTACAACAATATTGTTGTTTGTTCAGATTCGCTCTCCAATTTTCGTACCACAACAATTCGTGTCTCGTCCACTTATGTTTTTCATTATAGCATCAGTTTAGAGATCAAATGAAGAATCACGCTCGTCAATCACTGTTTCTTCGCACTAAGAAGCCATTTAGGTAGTAAATGCCTCTCTGAAAGAACCAAAGAAACCTTATATAAAATCTTAAGACTACAGCGGCTAAGATGGCTGGGACACGTGGAGCATATGGAAACCGACGCACTAGCTCAACGAGTCTTCGAATCTATCCCTGATGGTCAGCGCAGCAGAAAAAGACTCTATCTAGACTTAACCAAATTGGAGTGCGTAACTGGAGGCAGCTAACTAGGGATCGAGCTGGCTGGAGAGGCTTGTTGGTTACGGGGGTAGCCTTGGACTGTAAGAGCTGCCTAAAGTAAGTTACTCTCAAAAACTGTTACAATAAGTCCCGCCTTGTAGCTCGATCGAATTATCAAGTTGCATGATAAAATTAAAAAAGTGTTTTTTCAAATAACCTGTAAGCTTATATAAAAATTACAACAATCCAAGTTGCAAGTTTTAGGCCAGGGTAACGTGCCTACCACGGAAAATTAACTCATACCAAAACAATAACAAGTTTCGAATATGATGATTTTAAAGTAAGCTATTTTGAAGTTCCTATATTATTTTTCAGAATTCTACAATTTCTTAAAAGCCGCACTTACATGTTTTATTTTAAAATATTACTATACATATTTTGGTAACAGAAATTTACATACACATAAATATATGGCGCTACCTTACCAATAGCAAAGAATCGTTTATGAATGAGAAACAAACGAAAGAGCTGAGTTGCGAACTTCTAAAAACAAAAATTGTTAGTTTAATTTGGAAATAAAGAAAATCGCATATTATGGACTTTTGAAGTACTGAATTTAAGATTTTCTAAATTGAAATTGAACAATTTCTTCATCCTATTCAAAATTGTTTAATTTTTGGAAAATTCAATAGAAAATTGAAATCGAAAAATAATGGAAGACATAAATCACTTCTCTTCACTCGAACTTAACCTTAATCCCTACTTAAGATCAACGATATTCGTTCTTAGATTTTCCACTGAGCATTTAAATTTTTATTTTAGGGACCAACACTGCAAAGTTTTAAAGACAAAATCCAACAATAGAATCACAGAAAAAAAAAGACAAAAAAAAAACAAACTCAACCACATTATCATTTGTAACCAGTTTCAAGCACAATCAGAGACAAAATATCTTGCACCACATGCGAGTGGAGTTTACGTGCGTCTAGCAACTACCATTTATCACCAACAGACCCAGCCAGAGTTGTGGTATATCCACCTATAGCTTAAA
This sequence comes from Chrysotoxum bicinctum, assembly GCA_911387755.1. Taxonomy (NCBI): domain Eukaryota; kingdom Metazoa; phylum Arthropoda; class Insecta; order Diptera; family Syrphidae; genus Chrysotoxum; species Chrysotoxum bicinctum. Next base: position 180,195,316 of record OU426989.1, on the reverse strand, counting down.
ACTCTACATGCATTCGGATCATGATCATTTCGAGTTGAGTCGAATAGAGTCGGTCTTATATCTTACCTACATCGACCATGCCATTTCCATGAGACTATGTTTAGCATTTAACAGTAAAGCGCCAATGCCGCCGCTACCACCACCACACCACCCCCTATCATCGCCATCACCATCACCATGATCCCCGTCATAGCTTTTTACTTGAATTCGCGATCAAAATGTACACCTATATATATCTCAAAGCCTCACTTCTCACACACAAGCGTACCCATATACAAATACCTACTACACACAACCAAACACAGAAGCCCAGACAAGCCTAAGAAAATATATCTTTTATCCAAGACAACGGCAGCATTTACCTGACTTTGTGTCTCCCACTGCCCATAAGTCTGCAGCGCAACTTCAGTCTGCAAATAGGCAGCAAAGTGATCGGCGTTTGACTAAAAAAGCACTTCTTGGTAATAATATAATCGATCGGGACAGATACAGTTTTTTTTTTTTACTTTTTTGTTTCACTTTTCCATATCCGTCGGATTCGTTTGTTAAATTTTGGCAAATTATATAATTGTGATTCTAGAACTAGACTTAAAATTTAACCTTGGACTTTTCTTTTCTTCTAATTTTTTTTCGTTGGTGAAAATTTTCTTCTATCGCGAAAATTTGACGAAAAAAAATCAAAACCGAAAACAACTTTTTCCTCGCGATCGTTATAATTTTTCTTTTCCTTTTCTACTCTTAAATTGTTCATAGTTGAGTGAAGTTTTTCATTAACTGAATTTTCCATTATATTTTTGATTTTGTTTCTTAGCAATTTTCCTTCTGTTTTCTTCTTGGTTTTTCCTATTTTCTTCTTTATCATCATCTCTGTCTATTTATCATCGTCATATTGTTAACGAAAAATTTCCATCTTTGTCCATACATACCTCTGCAATTTTTTTTGTTTTTGCATTTAAAGTGATTGTCTCTGTGTTCAAGTGTAGATTTTTCCATTTTCCACGATAGTGAATAACAAAATAAATAAATTACTTTAAAATAAAAAAAATACTTAATATTTATAAAAAATATTTTAAAAATATAGTTCATTGGCTCAAGAAATTCCTGGAAATTAAAGAGTGTGGAAAAACTCACATTTTGGATAATTTTTCAAATATTTTATTTCGCTGAAGGTGAGTTTTTTTGTAATTAATTATTTTACTAATTTGTTTATTTATTCGATGTTGAAAATATGATCCCTTGGACACGAAATGATTGATTGGATTATGCCTTATAGTAGTTTCCATCTTACAATGTAACATTTTGTAAATCTTACTTAACCTTTACATTTTTTTTATATTTCAAAAACATCAGGCAGGTGTTGAGATCATTAAAAAAATAAACCATCATTCCAGTACGTGAGCAAGAGTGGTGCCTTCACCCATTAATACAAAACACAGTGGATTATTTAATTCGGTATCGTTCCACAGTAAAAAAAAAAACAAAAACGTATCTTTATATCTTTTACCAATACGAATCGAGGCGGCAACAACGAACAAAAACAACGACGACAAAATGATAAGGTTTCGTAAATTCATTTGATTTATTTTAATTTTGCTTGGAAATACCTGTTGGTGTTGCTGTTGTTGTTTTCGTGTTTTCGTGTGGTCACGATGGTTTAGTGTGTGGCATGGTATGTTGCAAGGCTTCCAAACAGCAGGTTTTTACTTTCAGTTTTTTTTTTTTTTTTTTTTTTGAGATACTTTTTTGAATGAATTTGGCATATTTTAAGATTGGCGTATATGAGATATTTATTTTTACAAAATAATTTTGTAAATTGATGCGACCATTCACTGAATTAAGATCTTTTGTCAGAAATAGTATATGAGATCTGTTAAAAAGTAATAAAATGCTGGTAGTTATATTTGATTAAGAAATGTCGCAAAAAATTATATTTGATTTTGTAATTTAAGTTCAATCGTTATTAACTAATCGATGAGGCAAATGAGCTCTTTGAATGCAAATATTTGACACTGAAATGGGTGTGGTCTTATGTGAGATAAGCAAAAGAGATGTTAAAATTTGACTAACAAAAAAGTAGGCTAGTTAAATGGGTGAATGTTACGAACTTTTGTCGAAAATTTAGCATTAATACCGGTTCTATTTTAAAGTGGATAAAAACTTTGATATTTATAAATCTGATTAGTAACGGGTTACTTAACACTCGAAGGGAACTAAGAATTTTGTATTTAAATACAAATTCACGTTTAAATTTCTATGATCTGTCAATTTAAAAAAAAAATAGTTAAGGCTACCATTTATTTATTTATTTCATTCATTCAACTATCGAGTTTTTTCTTACAGATTGCTTAGCTTAACTTATATACATACGTATATTTACATTTTCAATCAATAATAATAATTTATATAATAATATAATATAATATTGTTATAAATATTTTTTCAAGACATATCTAAATTATTATATCTAAGTTAAAGTTAAAGTTACTAAGTTACTCTGATGTTGAAAGAGCTTTTGGTGAACTGAATCCGGTATTCCTCCAATCGTGTTAAAAACATGCGCTAGTGCTTTTTTAGAACCATTAACTCTGCTTTTTAATGAGTCTCTTAATATGGGTCAGTTTTTGAACTATTGAAAAGTATCTTTTATTATTCCTATTCATAAATCTGGATCAAAGTAAGTTGTCAATAACTACTGTCCAATAAGTAAGCTTCCAATGATTCCCAAACCTTTTGAAAAACTAATTTATGAAAAGTTATCTTTTTTGTCAAGGAAATAATTTTCTCCATTCTAACATGGATTTGTTTCGACTCCTACAAGATAACTCTTCATCTTGAGGATGGTTATCAATGTGATGTCATATAAGTATACCGATTTTCCCAAAGCATTTGATGAGGTTAATCATGCAATCTTAATAAAGAAACTTTCTGTGCTCGGATTTCATTCAAATATATTGAAATGGTTGAATCTTATTTAACTTGCCGTACTCAGTAAGTGCAAATTGATAATTTACTATCTGATCCCATTGCTGTTACTTCTGGCGTACAGCAAGGGAGCCATTTAGGTCCACTGCTTTTTCTACTCCTTATGAATGATATATTAAAAAAATCAACCTGTCTTATGTTCGCGGACAATAAAATTGTTTCGTTGCATTAAGTCCTTTTGATTGTATTTTACTTCATAACGACCTAAGCTTTTCAGCAGACTGGTGCATCTCTAATCAGTTACTTCTTAATGTCTCTAAATGTAATTTTTTAACTTTCCGTCGCAATTTTTCTTTTCTAAGATTTAATTATGAAATAGATAGTATTCCATTGCAAATGGTTTAAAAAAAAAAAAGATCTTGGAGTTATCTTCGACCCTAAGCTTACTTTCTCCCTTCATATTGACTTGGTTGTAGCTAAGGCGAATTCTTTACTTGGATTCGTTACACGAAACTCTAAAGAAGCTATACACACATAGAGAATCATAAAGGGTTATCCATTTTGCGGTTTCAAAAAATAAAACACATATAAAAGTTTGAACGTTGATATTATGTGTGAAACACTACATCATTTAAATGACCACCACGCGAATTGTTGCAAGCATCGATTCTTTTGAGGTAATTTTCGACCACTTTTTGACACATATTGGGCGGTATCTCAGCCATAACTGGACGGATGTTGGTTTTTAAGTGCTCAAGAGTTAAAGGTTTATCTGCATAAACACGGTCTTTCGCGTAGCCCCACAAAAAAAGTCCAGCTGTGTCAAATCGCATGATCTTGGTGGCCAATTTTACCAATTGCTTGCGTAGTTTGACGATTATGTAAGCCATAATCTCCTCTTAAAGCACGATATGTGGCTGTGGCAGAAGTAGGTTTTAACAATTTTTATGCGTTGTTCGATAGCTAAGCGATCTATTTTCGTAAATGTCAGACTTTTAACTGAAAAAATTGGTTTAACAACTTAGTTTGACAGATGTCGAATTCCAGCCCTATACTTTTGAAACCGCAAAATGGATAATCCGTTACTATTCGTATGTTAGACCTGGGCTGAGTTCGTAATTGCAAAACTGCCGCAGTCCTGCAAAAATTGCGTTCATAATAAATTGTAAACAAACAGCAACATCTCTGCAGGAGCATGGCAACATTTGTGTTCATAAAAGTAAACTTACAGTCAACATGCGGTCAATTTGGCATGTGTTTTTTTTATGTTGCTGAATTTGCAGGAAAATGGCAGAGGATCAAATGTGAGTAATTTTTTTTTTGAAATTAATTTATAATCGTACAAATATTGATTTTTACATCTTTGATAAGAAATTAATAACTATCCATCAACAGGATTGAATACGAGGCCAAAATCTGGTCCGATGCTGATATCGAACTATTTTGGCAATTATGAATTCATTTTTAACAAAGTATGATGACTGCACACATGCTGTTGTAATTGTGTTCATAAATCGTCGCTTTTCCGGCAGAGTGGCATAAGTCGAAATTTGTCGTTTTTTAGTTTAAAACACAGAACTGAGCTGAAAGAAAAACACAATTTTTCTGTGTAATCGGCGTTGACCTACTTCTTCTAGTTTCCGAGTTATGAAAAAGCGCCGCTCTCAATGTTCAAAAACATCCCTGTCATTTTCTACGTATAAACACGGCATAAATCAATTTTTGTTTTTTTTTTTTTTTAATATTTCGTTTTTTATGAAACTTAACAAACAAATAATGCAATTTTTTCACGTATTCAACATTCGAGTTTTGTTTTTTATGAACAACGAAATTTTTCTTTTCAGTACGAAAAAAAACTTTAAAAGGCTCTCCTGAAAATTTGCAAATTTCGACTTATGCCACTCTGCCGGAAAAGCGACGAAATGTATTCAAAGCATGTTCTAGGCAGGGCAGGGGCAACAAACATTGCAATTACGAACTCAGCCCTGTTCTCGAGTATTGTTGTATCATATGGAATCCGTAGGTACTATACCATACAATGTACTCTGATCGGATTGAAAGTATACAAAAACGATTCACCAGAATTGCTATTCGTAAACTTAATTGGAATATTCAAATGCCTTTTTATAGTTCTAGATGTAACCTACTGGGTCTTCAAACTTTAAGAAAAACTCGTAGGAAGTACTTTGAAATTACTTTTATTCGGGATATATTTACTTAAAAAAACAGATTGATCGTTCTTTTTTTTATTTATTTATTTATTTATTTATTTAAACTGTAGGCTCCTGGGAGGGCTCTGCGAGTTCATAGTTTATTCTTTGTTCCTTATCATACAGTCAATTATGGATGGACTCAATTAACTGATCTCTCTGTGCATTAAACAAGCTAACTTAATTTGTAATCATTGATTTTACCGACAATCTAAGTCGTCATACATTTAAAAAAAAAATGTAATCTTTATATTAACGTTCCTTAATCCTGGCAGTTAGTCATTAAACTAAGTTGTAAAGTACCGCATTCCACTGGTATATTTTTCAATAGTCTTATAAGATTGTATATTATTATTTACTTATTTTATATGGTCTGCTTGATGAGAAATAAATAAATACATTTTAATTCATTGAACAATCTCGACATCTTTGAGAATGGTTCTCTTGAACTATTATTACATCTGTGTAAATGAATGTAAAACAATTGATTGCCACGAATATTTCTTCTTGAAACGTAAATATTTAAAAGACTAAGTAATTCGGGGCATATAACATGGTAAGAAATGTTTACCATATCGAAATTCTGAGTCAGTGGCAGCAACTGTAAGAACTTTTTCACCAATTTTTGGTAGTAATAGAACCCAGATATGCAGTGGGTTCTATGATGGATTAATTTGAGTCAACATAATTAACTATTGAATATTCCTGTGTTAGTGAGAAAATGCACTAATCGAAGAACCGAAAATATCGCAAACGATATCTAACCAAATCAGTCGATTCTACAACGGAGCGGCGAAAGCCAAAAATCCACACAAAGCTGTGTTTTGTAGATTGCGATCGTCCCAAATTCGACAATTTCGCCTCGTCGCTGAATGTGATTTTTTAACCAAAATTAGGATCAAAATGTTTGCTCGAACAGAAGACGCACTTTCATAAAAGCATTCATTTGCACATCACATGTTCTTGAACGCTATAGCTCTTCATTTCGATTTGGAAAGATAGATTTAATAAATATCAACCAATTTGAAAGATGTAGCTTCAACAATATGGCCGCAATCACCTGTCAAAAATTCCTATTGGAAAGCCATTTATAAATTTAATTATTTGTAATGATAAATTTAAACAAAAACAGGACTTTAACAAGAGAGTTCAGAGATTAGTTCTTTATTATTTAATTCAAATTAAGCACGAAAACTACTCATACGATTTTAGTATAACTATTTGTGTAAGTATGAAATGTATTTTACTATGTAATTATATTAAAAACGAGCAATTAGTAAATTTTGAAAATCTGATTTGACATTCCAAACATGTTTTATATCATTCGAAAATTAAAACGAAGAAGAAAATATACGAACTTGTATTATATTCATATTATTACATTTTTGAAGTTTTAACACAAATTCTTATAATTCCATTAATTTGATCATCCAATAATATTATTTCAAAATTCACCATATTGTGGTGAGTTTTGTTATTACTTTTCGTGAGATGGTTTTTGAAGAATTTTAAAATTGATATCGAATCACAAAAATCCTGACAAGGAATCAATGGCTATGGTAGATGAAACCTAAAAGAATTGGTGCCCTTACCAGAATGGAGAAGGAAATTTGAAGCAGAAGAGTACCACTTGCACAATAGAATCCAGTGACAGGGTTTTTCCACCAGCAAATGAAAACCATAAAATCGTGGTTTATAGTTTAACGGCAAATTTCTTAGAAAAATAACTCAAATTTTCATTGTGTAAACTAGACTTTACTTTGCAACGAGTGGATGGATGAGCAAATAAAATTAGACTTGCCAACTCGGCCAGAAAATGTTAAAAAAAAAACAAATTTAAATTTAAAAACTAAAAATATCCTCTTCCGGCATTCTACTGCGAATGGAAGAGTTGCAACGTATGACACTCTGATAATTTCTTTATCCGCTGGAATAAATACTTAAAATGGGATGCGCTCCAGGTGGCAAGTTAAAATTGGTGCGTTCCAAGTTGTTAAAAATTTATTATTCATTGATGAGGAGGTTTGATGTGACCTTACAAAGGCAGATTGGGCTGTAATACTAAAATAATTGGTGTTTTAACAAAACCTCTACTAAATACTAAAAAAATCGTCTTTCACAATTTTATACTAGGGTATATCAAAACATTGAGCCAATCCAGAAATTATGACTTCGTATTCAAATGCAAGGTATCAAAGCCTTTCGGGAAAATATAGTCTGTTTTCTGCCGCAAACATGTGTTTAAATTGTACTACTCCATTGTTATTGACTACTAAAATTCAGTAAGCAGTATTTATAAAAGTAAAAAATAAAAGCTAAGTGATCCTTATTATAAGATTTCAAAGTGCTTGACAAGATTTAATTCTTTAAGATCCAACAAAATTCTAAGTTTCTTGTTAAATGAATAATACATTTTTTTAATAAAATATTTTGAGAAATTTGCTTCTTTTTCTGAATTTTTGGTAATTTTTAAACAATGTGATTGAGGAATTTATAAATTAATTGCACATTATAAAACATTAATTAACACAGTATGCCTGGAAAAGAGGTTTATTACGTTCAAAATGTGGCGTGTGAATAGTCAACATTTATTTAAAAAAAAATAGTAAGAAAATATGAAAAAATTTTTACTTAAAAATATAATTTTAATGCCATGCTTAGTTTGAAAATAAAGTTAAATATGACTTTTGAGGTAAGGATTATGAAGGTTCTAACAAGATGTTTTAAATTAAAGACAATTAAATTGTCTTAAATGGAATATTATATAACTATTTCATGGATGGAAAAGCTGACTTTTCAACAAAAACATTTGTATCACCCATTGTTTGACCTTTTATGATTCGTTAATTTTCATTTCTGTACCAAACAAAGAAGCAAAACAAAACAAATCTAAATTTCATGCAGATTTTTCTATTGTTGAAGATGAGATACAGACATAATCTTTCTGTGAAGAGATTGTTTTTGTTTTTTTTTTTTGTTCAAACAAATTTTGAATAGCAAATGCAACAATCCAATCTGTATACTATTTTGAATACTAAGTACATAAGCCACCTCCACAAAATGCCAGCAAACTACTTTGATTGATGGTTTAACTTTTGCAAACACGTTCAAATTCATCTGAACTATAAATAAAATATACATAGAAGAATACCTACCTGTACCTGATACTCATCAACCATCACCTTTAAAATTGAATAACTTAACATTTAGTCGAGTGGTGGGTTATAATTATGTATTTTTATTTTTTTTTTAACACATTTAAGTGGTGTGCCTATTAAGAAAAATAATTATAAACAAACATTGTGTTTCCTGTTGGAATTAATAGTCAAAATTAATATTTAAAATGAAATATGTACGAATTTTCCTTAGACAAAAGACTATTACTCTACCACTTTAGATTCTCCTCAAAATGGAACCTTTCGCAGATTACACAATTCAATCGTTTTATTGTTTGTCAAAGAAACGAGATATTCAGAATTAATTTTGAAGGAAAAGTAAATTTCAAAATCTTCGGAAAAAAATCATATGGTTCCATTTAGAAGCATATAAGTTGAGTTCTAATGGTCAAATCTTCAAGATATAGATCGAAAATTTATGAAAAACTAGGAGGCTATATTATTGAGAAAATATATTCAAATAAAAAATTAGATTTCGAATTTTAGTGCCAAAAAATGTAGGTCTAACACCCCTATGAGAAGTAGGCAAGAGTTCATCGTATGTTTAGACATTTTATTTAAGAAAAAATGCACATTTAGATCCGACATACTTGTTTTTATTTAATTTTTAATTAAGCTAAATAAAAGCCACTTATACTTTATCACAATAAAATACCTTAAGTCTAACATTGAGTACTTAAGTCTAAATATTAATAAATTAATTAATACACCCTAAGCCGCTGAATGGATTTTCTTCAAAATTGGTACTTAAGCGTCTTCGCGTGACTCCCTAGAAGAGAAGAAAAATGCAAAGTTTATTCTTAGCTCCAAAAGCCGTTATGAAAAATCATATACATATATCTCGAAAACGGCTCTAAAGATTTTGATAAAAAAAATAATGTGTATTACTGAAAGCATTTAAGAAAAACAGCTTATTATTAGTATCTGTCACAGAATATTTTTTTTTGACTTTCAACTTTCTCATTAACGGCTCTACGAATTTCGATCAATTTTTTTTAAACAGGAGGTTATTCAAATTGAAATTAATATTGTATTCGAAAACTTCTAAAAACAATCAGCCTTATTTTGACATTCGATTTTACTAGAAAAAGTATGTCGAATTCGAGTAATTTGTATTTTGAGATTCGTACGATTAGAAAGTTCACTTTATCAATGTTCATTTTCATTTATCTTTCGAAAACTAAGCAAATTTTCACTTTCGAATCGTTCGAAAGAAATGTCATTTCATTCTCGGTTAATTTTTTCTGGCGAATAGATTCATAAGACATGTAAGTTTAGTATAATTTCAGTATACAACTGCTCCTCACCGTCTTTTTTTTTTTCATAAATAAAACAAATGCCATTTTGATTTTTAACGTCTCGCTTGAATTTATCAATATTTTTATAAAACAATAACAAATTTTAATTCAAAATTCAAGTGTGACCAGATATGTGTAAGTTAAATAGGCTTTGAAGTTGCCTTCTTTTTTACTTGCGATATAGGTACTATAGGGCAAGTTCTGCATTTGGAAAAAAAATCGAACTCGAGATTTTGATCAAAGTTGACATTACGATGATAGCGAAGACGAAAAAAGTGGGTCCGACAATTCCGTCTGTCTGTCTGTATGTCTGTATGTCTGTACCTCGAACTACAGCCTAAACTACCGGTGGTATTTTCTTCAAACTCGGTACTTAAGAGTCTTCGGTGATTCCCTAGAGGAAAAATTGAAATTATTTTTTTAGCTCCAAAACGAACGGTACCCCCCATACACCCGTAATGCAAAATCTTATTTATATCGAAAACGGCTCTAACGATTTTGATAATAAAAAATAGGTATGAAATTATGAACATGGTCTATATTTTGGTCAAAAAAAAATTTGGGGGGAAATGTTAATAGGGGTACCTGTCATAGAACGGTTTTTTTGATTTTCGAATTTCTCACCAACAGCTCTAACGATTTTAACCAAAATTTTTATGCAGGAGCTGCTTTGCATTTGAAAAAATATAAACTAAAAAGTTTTTCGAAAAAATAGTTTTTGGATTTTTAAAAAAATAATACAATTTTTTTTTTGAAAATTCAATTTCTTGAAATACCGATACACGATTAAATTTTTAAATTACGTTTTAAATGTATTTTATTAAATACTAACAATTTGCATACCAATTTTTTTTATAAAAATTTTAAGGAAAATTTAGTACACAAAAAATATGTTTTAGTGTGTCTGTATGTCTGTACCTCTCACTACAGGTCTACAGCCTAAACCACTGGACCTTTTTCTTTCAATCTCGGTGGTTAAGAGTCTTCGGTGATTCCCTAGAGGAGAAATTGACATTTTTTTTAGCTCCAAAACTAAAGGTACCCCCCATACACCCGTTATGCAAAAACTTATTTATCTCGAAAACGGCTCTAACGATTTTGATACAAAAAATTAGGTGTGATATTATGAACATAAGCTACATTTTGGTCAAACAAAATTTTGGGGCAAAATGTTATAAGGGGTACCTTCCATAGACCCGTTTTTTTTATTTTCGACATTCTCATTAACGGCTCTAAGGATTTTAACCCAAAATTTTCAGCAGGAGTCCCCTTAAGTTTAAAATAATATTGTATATACAAATATTCGAAAAAATATTTGTTGGGTTTTTTTTAAATCAATATCTTTAAAACCTATGAACGATTATTTTTTGAATTTATTTCCTAAAATCAATATTATTTAATACTTAATATTCGCATCCCACATTTTTTTTTCTTGAAAAATTTAAGAGAAATTTCTTATATAAAAAATTTATTTAATAATAAAACGTTTTTTTAAAGTTTATTTGCATAAATTCATACTTTTCCGGAAATCAGACGGCAATTTTATGCATTTGAACATTATTATCTCATTAAATCCATGTTTTATATTTATAAAAAGTATTTTAAATTCCAAAGTACTTTTACATAAGAGCAAGTTCGTGCGATCCAGTCGTGCATTTTATTTGTTTATCAATTTGGAAAACAATTTAGTTTACATGAAAATTAAAACATAAATCAAGTATTTTATTATACAGAGAAGTTGTATCGTTATTTTACTTCTTTTTGATATCAATAAACTTACCATACTGTTTTCTAAATGCTCCCAAATTTTAAAATGTCAGTTATATTGATGTTTTTCAAATTTAAACTTTACCGGGCCGTTAGCATTACTTTATTTTTTTTTAAATGATAAAGTATTATTTTTATATTTTTAGACCATATTTTTTTTTTTTAATAAAAATCATAAAAAAAACAGTTTGGTCACACTATATCAGATAGAAATGTCAGTATATTTCAAACAGCTGCTTTCGGAAATGAATTTCATTGAGGTTCATTTTATTTAATCATTCGACAATGAACATTTTTCGCTCGAATGTCAAAATATGCAAAGTTCATTCGAATGAAAATGTCTATTCTATCGAATTAGCTATTCGTTCGAATCTCAAAATAAGCATGAATATGTTTTCTATTTTTTGGAACACAAATTTTATTTTTGAAAATTTATCTTGAAAACGGTCGAACGATTATTTTCTTAAATGTATAGTATTAAATACCTAAAACTGGCATACTAATTTTTTTCAGAAACATTTTAAACAAATTAAATGCATACAAAACTTATTTGTTTAATAAGACTTCTTTAATAATTTTTTAAAATTTGTACATGACTAAAACAACTCCTCAAGTAGTTTGAGATTAAATCAGGATGCAATGTGATTTCTCCAGCATAATATTAGTTTAATAAATTATAAATCGTTGTAGCGGTTTTTTAAATAAAAAAGCTTTTATATACAAATTTTTTAAGAAAAAATTTTGGAACGCCAACTTTAAATTTGTGTTATTGTACGATTAAAAACTAAATTTCGAAAAATAATATTGACATGTTTTGGAAATATCAAATTTTCAAAAAAAATATATTTATTTTTTAAAGATTTCAAAAAGAAGCTTCCCTATAAAAGTTTGTATTAAAATCCGTTAATCCGATAGTAAGAAATTCGAAAAAATGGTTCTATGGTAGGTACAGTCAGTTATATCTTAATTTAATTTTTGTTTGTTCTGAAGTATATAAGATAGTAAAAATTATTCAAAAGAAATTTTATGTGCTGTTTTCGACAAAAAATCGATTTTCGAAAACAATTTGTTCACATTTGTTAAGAAAATGGCCGATCTGCTTAGGCTAAGGTTGAACAGACAGCTAATTTGAATTGAATTCTCTCTTTGCTTTACGAGATTTCTTAAATTTAAGGCATGGCATGTGTAACTATTCTGCCAATTTCCACTCCGTCGTTATATGTTTTTGAATTTTCTTCCTAACGTCAATTAAAACATTTTGTTATAATGCTTTTGAGAGCTACCATCTTCTCCAGATATGAAGGGTTTTCCAAACAAAATTTTTAAGCTTTAACAGGTTATTGCAGAGAAATTGTTCAAATAACATCTGTCAAATTAGCTACCATTTATTAAGTCTGTTATACCAAATCAAAATAGAGAGCTATAGCGTTCAACAACATTTCGAGCAACATTTCACGCGTTTCGCCCATTTAGGGTCGCTATAATCATTCTTCCGAGAGTACTATTCACAACGTGGTTGATAAATTCGAGTCCCCCGATTCAGTGAACAATTGACACTCATACGTCAAACAAATGCAAGATCTGTCAAAAACATAGCCGATGTTCATAACAATGTGTAAAAGAATACGAAGCTCAAAGTAAGAGATCACAGACAACGACATGAGTTCTTCGCTAACAGGGCTCTCGAGCAGTTGGGATTTGACCCCAATTTGGATCGAATCACGTTCAGCGACGAAGCCCATTTTTGTGTTCAGCAAAACAAACAAAATTGTCAAATTTGGGATAGTCACAGTCCTCACAAAATTCCAATAAACAAAAAAATTCAGAGAAAGTAACTGTTTGTGCGGTTTTTTGACTGGCGGTCATCGGTATGTACTTCTTTGAGAACGACGATGGCCATACCATCACCGTCACTGGCGGGCGTTATCGATTCATGATAATCTATTTCTTTTGGTCCGAATTGGTTAATATTGACACCGACAATATTTGGTTTCAACAGGACGTGCGTGGCGCCTCGAGTGATTTCCATATTCTATTGTTATCTTTCGCGGGGCGATGCGATTTAACACCTTTAGACTTCTTCTAATGGAGTTTTCTAAGTTCACAGGTCTATGTCAATAAACCACAAACCCCCACTACCCTGAAACATAATCATATACAATTGGTCAAATTCCGCCGTATTTATGCGCCAGAATTATTGAAAATTTGAAGTTTCTGATGCACAGTTTGCTTTATTAAAATTTGAAGAAAGAAAACACTTAATGGAAAACCCTTTAAAACGATAAATGATATTATAATTTTTTGTTCAATTTAATAGTCACTCCAAGTTAAGAAACCATTTGTTGAAATTCCGGTAAGCCATTTAAAAAACAAATACAAATTTTCCCCATTTTAAATGAATAACACAAGTTGGTTTTGAATTTCATATCTTCTATCATAATTACAGGGCCTGAACATAATAATAAAAAAAAAACCTACTAAAGCCAAACAAACCTGATTCCGTTAAAATAATAACCATAAACAGGTTTGCATTTTTAAAGGTCAGTAGCGATCACAACGCCGAATGACAGTTAAATAATTATGGCGGCAATCACATCAGCATACGCAAATAAAACCTTTTAAATTCCCCCACAAGCTGCTACTTGTCAATATAGCAGCAGAACTAGATGCCCGATTATAATCTCTATAAACGGCTAAAAAGCCTCAAAGACGCATCAAAAAACTCAAGGTCGATTGAATAATATTTGTTTGTTGTTTTTTTTTCTTAATCTTTAAATCCAAGATATTTTTGAATTAATTAGCACAGTTTATATAACTTTTATTGTCTTAAAACATTTCACTTTCTATAACTGGTACCGTTAGTGTGAGGGTTTTCTACTTGTTAATTTACATTTTTTTTATAGTTTTTCTTTCGAGTGGGAAAAACAGTGTCTGGCAACAATTGAAGGGCAATTAAGATTAGATACGGATTTGATTTGACATCCCACTGTAACAAAGACACCAACACTTACACAATAGGATTGCACCTTTCACAACCAGGAAATAAGGGAAAAGTTCGCCATCAAATAATGAACTCAAATCCCAGACTACATTATAGAAGAGATGTCATTAACTTGTAAGACTTTGACGTTGCTATTCAGGGATTTTGAGGTGAATGGAATTATACTTGTGACTTTTTCGAAATACTTTTTAGAGCAAATACATTTTTGTTCGTGAGTAATAAAAATACAACAACGTTACTCGTAGATCAGCGTGTCATCTTCGTGTAAGTGGTAGATACAAGTGAGGTTCACCTGATCGCATATAAGTATACATTTGCTTCCTTAGTGGGGTTTATGACCAGATCTGGGAATTTATCTGCAATCAAAGATATTTTCATTCTGCTTGTGAAATTTTTTCACATACAAAACAAAATGCAGACAAAATTAAGAAAGCAAGTCTTTCGTGGTCTTCAAATTATTTTTCATTCGATTTGTCAAGAGGCCGAATTTGGGAATTTTTGGATATAAAAATTGATTTTTTATTTACTCGGAATTTTGCAGATCTATTGATTATTGATCTAAGAAATCAAATAGACTGATGAATTGTGAATTAACTTTTAAAGTGACAAGCACATACAAGTTGCTTGCGAAGGGTTTTCCATTAAGCTTTTTATATCTTTAAACTTGAACAAATCAAACTGTGAGATATCATTTTCAAATAAAATTTTGTATTTATTTAGAAGACCCATGTTTGCTATTATGTATGAAACATAACATCTTTCAACCACATGTCGTCGGTGTCCATATCATCCAATTCAATCCAATTCAGGACAAAGGAAATTGGTTATCATCGACAGATGGCGCTCGTTACTTTACCTGGAGGGTCATTCCGTAAAACGATTATCGTCGGACGATATCGTTTTGACGATAGTCTCACTTCACGTAAGACGATAATCGCCAAAATGATATCGTCAAAACGATATCGTTTGCACGATAGCTAAATAGGTATCGTCTGTCATTAATTTCCATTACTATTTAATCAAACTGAAGTCAAAATGTTTCGTCGCAATTTAGTTTTGTTATGTACATAATGAAAATGAAAATTCAAAAATAAAACAATTAATACGGTTACGAAGACAATTAAGAGATGAATCAGACCCTCTATCTCTTTCAACCCATATGTAAGTATATTTTTTCACATACAATACATAAATATGTACATAAGTAATCTTTCTTACTTATTGTTGTAAAATAATTTAAGCCATTATAGTTTTGTTCAACGTTTTCGAATTTCAAAAGAAGCCTTTTTAATGATACTTCAAACTTGCCGGATGGTTGCCGTTCTACATATGTACATATGTATATACCATCAATATTATGATTTGCTGTAACTATTGAGACTTTGGGTGGCGGAGAGTACCAATGGTTGACAGGCAACGATTTTGGACTCGCTCTTGCACAAAGCACATTATCCAAAATAGTTTCGGAAACGAAAAATATCTTGGAAGCCAAGTTATGTCCCCTGTGGATTAAATGGAATCTTTCTAGCGAAAATGAAAAGTCCGAAATAAAGCAATGGTTTTACATTTTCAAGTTATCAAACAAGCATTGTCTTTCATGAATTTCATTTTGACATTTCAGTCACAGTATAAGAGTATCTGAAAATAACTGAACGATCTTATACAAAAAACGATTGACGAGACGATAGTGATAAAGTTACGTGAAGCAAATTATTGACGATAACGTTAATGATAATCGTTTTGACGATTATCGTTTTGAAAGTTACGGAATGACCCACCTGGGTAAAGTCGTTTTCAAATAAATATGGACCCATGAGACCTCCGACCCCAAATCTACACCTAACTGTGACTTTCTTGTACTATACCATACACACGCGCTCAAGGATTTAGTGAGAGACTCTTTTAATTTAAAACACAGCCGAGGGATAGAAAAATTATTGGGGGAGAAAAAAGAAGTGTCGATGAAGTTTTAAATATTTGCAAATTGAGATGACAAGGGAAAATCGTTCCGGGTAAATTATTCCATAGGCTCGAGGGTGAACTGATGATAATTCCCCCGTCAGCAAATAACCCGAATATACATATACTAGGTGTCGCCCAGTTCTCCTTCACGATAGTACTGCAGATCTCATACTCTTCTTTGGGGCGCTTGAAGCATAGTAAATATCATCCTTGTACTTAAGGAGGTATTACGTCGGAAAAATCCAAAATTCTTTCATCAAAGTTTGCTGATCCAGCACCAGATGATCCTTTTCTTCTCCGGTACTCTTAACACTTCGTGATCTCAAACACGTTAGTGCATTCTTAAATAAATTCTACGACTGTCGCACCTCCTATTGGGATATCGGCTAAATTGTAGCAGAATTGCATATCTGCTAATTCTTCTCGAGAGTTGTTTGACATCGTGATGATTTTGAAGAGTTGACAATCAAATGGAAAATAGTTTCTAGTAAAAATTATTTGACTTTTGTTGGAAAGTAGGTATTTCAGTTTTGTATACCCCAAGTGGTAAATTGCCGTCACGAGACATTTTCATGAATATTCATTGCTTATATTATTCATCATTTATTATATTATTAATCAGAAATAAATAAATCGTATCAAAAAGTTTACTGCAAATATCGCATCGTATCACCAATTAAATGTTCTTTTATTGAACGCACCCAGTCACTTGAAACATGTCCTCTTTCTTAATTTATTGAACGTTCGCACTTCCCGAACGAAATTACAAAATGTCAAAAACTTTCATTCTCGATCTTTCGTCTTTAATTCTTAGATTCTTAATTTCATTATTCGATTGTGTGCTGGTGCTGGTACCAACAAAATTGCTCCCGACATAAGGCAAAAACTAATTGTGCCTTTTTTATAACAAGTGATTTTTAAAGAGCTATCGGAAATTAAAAAAAAAACACATACAATTCAGAAAAATGCATGAAATCTTCATTTGAATCGATAGTACGGCCGATATAGTTTAATGCTTGAAGATTATTTCATGCAAATGTTGGCCGTGGCTGCGCTTCAAATCGTCGATCCGCTTGGTCCAAAATTGGTATACTCTTTCTTACATTTCGGCCGGTATCTCACGAATAATTGCTTCAATGTTGGCATAAGCCTTAACATAGCCCCACAAAAAATAGTCTAGAGGCGTTAAATCGCACGATCTAGGTGGCCAATTGACCGGCCCAAACGTGAAATAAACTGTTCACCGAACTCGCCTCTCAATTGGTTCATTGTTACGCGTGCTGTGTGGCGTGTGGCACCGTCTTGTTGAAACTAAATGTCATGCAAGTCAAACTCTTCCATTTTGCACAAAAAAAAAGGTTGTTATCATCGCACGGTTATCATTCACAGTAACGTTGCGATTCACATCATCTTTGAAGAAATACGGCCAAACGGCCCAATGATTCCGCCAGCCCATAGTCCGATCTCCGATTTCTCAGTATGAATTTTTGTTGCTTAAAGCTCAAAGAGTAATGTAACATATATGCTTTGTTTTAAGTCTGTACCTGGGCGTCCTATTTTGGGTTTTTCCATAAAGGGCTAAGTTCTTCCTTCAATCTCAGAATTAGGTATTCATTATGAATGTTACTTTTTATGAATTTAAACGTTTCATTTGTTTGTACTTACAAGAAATAATTGCTTTGACATTCTAAAATGACCGAAGAATTCCTCATCCGAAAACTTTTCGATTGTTATGATGTAATTACGCATACGCACCTTTGGAATTTTACGGCTCGAACTTCGTAGTCTAAGACAAATCGCCTTCTTTTTTTGTATAAAAATAATTTTTTTGTTTGCTATAGTAGCACGTATTTAAATTTTTCGGCAATTTTCAACCACAATTTTTGAAAAATTTTTAGCATCCATTTTAAATTTTGTTGACCGTGTTCGTAAACGACAAATGCATTTGCAAGAAAATTCACTGACTTTGATCAAATATATTTTATGCAAGCAGGACGATTGCATATTTGACGACAGCAACATTTGCGTAAAAAAATGACGATCATTTGACGATCAAATTTACGTTGATTTGACGTTTTCGTTAACAGCCTAAGATAAATTAGCTTCTTTTTGCCTTAACTTTTATTTTCAAAACTAAAGAAAAATTTAAATAACCCGAAATCTTAAAGAACAGGTTTGAAGAAAATCGATTCAGCGGTAACGTTGCCAGACGTTCTGGATTTCAGACATAAATTATCTGTTCAGCAGGGGTAGCTTTTTTCCCGGGTTGGGACTCAAAATCAAAAAATAATGCCTAGTCTACCTAAATAACTTTCAGTGATAAAGAACAATCGGTGCATTAACCTTAAGATATTGCTTTTAAAATCTCAATCAAACAAACCTAACATCTGTCACTAAGATTGACAAAAAAGAAATATTTGCAAATGACAAATAACAAAAAAGTAATTTAATTAGTAAATAATAAAAGAATTTATTTATTTTGATCTATACGCATATTATGCTTTTTACTTGCGACTTATAGGTACTATAAGGCAAGTTATGCATTCGTAAAAAAAATCGAATTTGAGATTTTGATCAAAGTTGACATTACAATGATAGAGAAGACTAAAAAAGTGGGTCTCGCAATTCTGTCTGTCTGTCTGTCTGTCTGTCTGTCCGTTCGATTGCAGCTAAACGGCTCGGCCGATTTTCGTCAAACTTGGTAGATATGGGTTTTAATTTTTTACCCCCGGATGTTTTTTGATTTAATTTTTTAAGATCAAAAATAACGGTACCTGCCATACGATTTTTTTTCGAAATTTTATAAACATTTTTTTTTCTCAAAAACTGCTCGACAGATTTTAAAAATAAAAACACAAAAAAATTTCATTTAATTAAAGCTAGGTATTGGATGAAAAATTTTTTCCGAAAAATGGTTATTGAGGGTACCCCCCAAGGAACTCTTTTTTTTGGTTTTGTTTGTTCTCAAAAATGGTACCACCGATTTTAATAATTTTTTTTTGCTTAAGCTCCCCAAAAACATAAATAGAATTGTGTACTCAAATTTTCAAACAAAATTTGTTTGGATTTAAAAAAAAAACTTCAAAATTTTTTTTTCAAAACTCAATATTTCGAAAACCCCCTGCTAGATTTTTTTTAAACTCGATAAGTAAAAGTTTCTCAATAATATCTACAAGATGTGATAAAAAAAAAATTTATTTTACCTAAAAATTAAGGTACCTACCATACAAATGCTAAAAATTAAAAAAAAAAAATGGTTTTCAAAAATCGTATTTTTCTCGAAAACGGTTCCGAGAATTTTGCTAAAATTTTTTTTCTTTCAATTAATTTTCACGATCTTTAATTTAATAAAAAAAATTTGAAATTAAGATATTACAGCTTGTACCTACCATAGAACCATTTTTTCGAATTTCGAATTTCTCATTATCCACATAACGGATCTTAATAAAAAATTTTATAGAGAAGCTTCTAAAAAGTCTAGAACACATTGCATTTCAAAACCTTAAATTAAATATTTTTTGAATTTTTGAAAAAAAAATCTATTTTTTATTTTTTTGAAAATTCAATATCGCAGAAATGGCTCAATATTTTTTTTGCAAATTTAATTTTTATTCGAACGATAATAAAAACTTTAAATTGGCGTACCAAAATTTTTTCTTAAGTTTGTATATAAAACCTTTTTTTTTTTAAGAAACCACTACAACGACTTATAATTTTTGTTTCTGCATAAATTCATATTTGCATAGCATTCTGTTTTTATCTCTTACTACTAAAAGAATTTAAAAAATTAATTTTATCCTTATGAACAGTTTTTTCAAGTAACATTCGTATTTAAAATTCCTAGTCTATTACATAGGAGCAAGTTCGTGCGACCCAGTCGTGCATTTTATTTATTTTGTCCCGGGAAATATATTGAAATCTCGGGATTTTTCATTATTATTAAGAAAAATCTGGCAACCCTATTCAGCGGGTAACTGTGTTGTTCTAATAACAATCCAGGTGATTAAGTAAAAAAAAAAAACAAGTTAGTTCAACAAAAAAAAAATTGTAAATAAAAAAACATTCAGTTTGACAAGCCCACAGTGTTAATTTCTACCAAGTTTAAGTTAAGATACATAAAGTTAACTTCGTGATGGGCCTGATTTTTTAAACAGAACATCTTGTTTATGTTCTAAAAAGATATATGAAATGAAACTTAATGTAACATGAAAACAGTCTTGATCTTAAAACTATGACTTCTAATTTTATCAGAAGTTGGCATTTAAATCTTAAATATTTAACATGCTTATGAGAGAGTAAAACTTTGAATTGATTTACTGTGAATTTTAATAAAAGTTTTCTTAAAAACGAATATAAGAAAAGGATCTATGGTAATTAAACCCTCTACAGACATTTATTTATAAACACAAATAATGTATCAACTGCTTAATATTATTCATTAATTTATTTAATGTCGAAAATATTTTGCTGGTAGATACAATCTTCAGACTTACTCATTAATGGCACCTCATTATACCCCAATTCTTGTTTTCGCGCTAAAAAGATAAGTGCAATGACTTCTCAAAATTGGTTGTTTTTTCTGCAAACCATCAACTCAAAAAAAATTTTATATATTGATTTACAACTTTGTTCACAGTATTAGCACTAAAAACAAATAATTCCGACAAAATGAATAATGTTCCTTCTGCACACTTAATTATCATAAAGAGGACCTTAATCGAGCCTGTGCCAAAATTATGGTCAGAATAAATTTTGGTAGCTCACAAGTTTTACGTGAATTTTAATTTATTATCATCAATATTCGGAGTTGACACACCACGCCATGCCACACAGTGGGGCGACTTGTATGGGAGAGCGGACAAAAGTCCATAAAAACCGAACCACTTAACCAATTTGGATGAAATTTTCAGAAATAAAAGTAGTAGTAGCCCACTAACAAAAAAATCGTCAAAATTGAAAAAAATCCATGTTTTGTGCCAAGTAAAGGTTCAAGATAGTGTTTTTTTTTTAAGGAAGTTGGCCATTGACATTTTACACACCCTCTTTTTGGGCGGTTTTTAATCTTTTTTTTAAATTTCTTGTACTTGTTTTGTATGTAGACAGGTTTTGTTATTGCGATAAAATCGGAACCACACAACTGATTTAAATAATATTTTCAAATATTATAAGGGATAGTTTTAGAAATGACAACAAACTATTTCCACCCTTTGACACGCCCACACAAAAGTTTGTCTAAATTCCAAAGTTGGTAGGCTAAATTTTGAGTAATTAGAAAAATATATTTTCGCGAAAAGAATCAAATAAAATGCTTGATAAATGCAACCATAACGTATCTATCGGTTCAGACGTTCAGTGTTTTTATGATATAAATAATGGAAAGAAGCGATGCTGTTCTTATTTTATGTGGTGGTAAATCATAAAAATAATGTAACCATTAAAAGCCGACAAGTGTTAATTTACAAACGCATAGTCAAACAGCAACAGCAACACGTTTTATGTTAAGTGTTCACTGCTGAAACTTGCATCAAATAATGAGCAAACTTCAAAGCAGAACCAAAAAACAACGCACAACATGTTTAAGACATTTTTCTCAATTTTGAAAAAGAGGTTTTTGATAAGAAGGAGTACGTTAAAAAATAGAACTATATGAATGTAAAAAAAAAAAAGAAAAAGATTTTAATTTATATTAATATTTATTCTAAGTCATTAAAAAATGTATACAAGTTCTCCCATGTTACACCTAATTCTTATTGATGCGACATTTAACTCTGTAAAAAAAAAAATTTAAAAAACACTAATTTATTCAATATTGTTATCATATTGCAAGCTGTAAGTAAATATTGTAAATTTTTCCTAATTATTGACTAAAGATTGTACAAATACAATACAAATATTCCTTTTTAGGACACAGAAGTGAAAAAAAAAGATTTTTTTGCAAGATTTCGTAACTTTAAACCTGCTCACTGTGCGGATTTGCAGGTATTTGCAGCTAAATTTTGTTTGAATGTAAACTTGGACATGTCTACATCGAGAAATTAGCTATCTCAGAGCAGAGGAACGTGGAGCTTTTTTTATATGACTACAACTTTCCATTACTGTGGACTGAGTCTTATTTTGTGCTGCCGTAATTCACTTAAATTTTTTTTGCTGAGTTTGACCGCTGTATTGTATTATTAGGCATTCCAAATAAGCAAACAAAAAACAATCCCATTTTTAGTTCATCCCGAATAGACGTAACACCCTAGGAAAGTCAAATCAAATTCCCACACTATTTCAAATATTTTGACTTTGAGCGCCTTTTTACGTGTTAAGACTTCAGTTTTGGCCCAAATCCTTAGTGTACCCAGATTCTCTGGTTAATTTACTATGAGAAACATGAATCAGCTAATCGAAATCAGCACTTTTGCAAAATTGAGTTTTGTCCGCCTTGGCCCCACTGTGTGCCATGCCGCAAGCCTTTAAAGTCATTGATCTCGTAGAGTTAGAAAAAACATTTTGACACTTTGTTTGCCTCACGCTGTATGTCTGACATACATTGGTGGCGTTATTAAATTAACTGCGTAAGGGGTGAATTTTTAAGATTCATTTCGATTTTCATTTGAAACACTCTTTTTTTAACATTTCGGATTCTTTGTTGCGTTGGGCTTAGATCAAGCAGCAAATCTACAATCAAAATCTAATCATGTTTCTTCTCAGTTACAAAAAAAAATCTGATTATCAATTTTAGGAAAAAATAAAATATACAAAAATGTCTCTTATTTATTATAATCTCACGCACTCAGCCATCGACATATTTCAAGTTTTCCTGGGCACGCTACTGCAGGCTTATAAGTCGACAGTCTTGGGATGTACTTTTGAACTCGACTTTTGTGATGAACGATCAAGTGCTCTTAACAATATTAATAAGTCATTGAATTTATGGCCTCGCTCTGAGAAGTTATTTCTTTTTTTTTTTTAATTTTGAACATCTTACACACTCCTACATGAAACATATAATGAGTCTTTTGTCGAGGTTAAGTTCTATTTTTACATTTTTCTTTTAGCGGTTTTTCTTTTTTGAAAATAAGAATTACACTTAATATTCACATCACATTTGTATAATAACTGCGTTCACTCAAATAAGAACAAGCTAAGAGTGGAATAATAAAACAGATCGGGAACGGTTGTGCATACTCGTATTTAGCCAAACAATATCTTTGAGTGTTTTACTTGAGTACGTAAAGAGTGTGCAACTGAATAAATTTTATTCTTACGACTCAGAAGTCTCACAAAGAATTAAAATGCATCGCAAAATTCATTTTGGTTAATCCTCATATATCTTAACTCAGCATATTGAAACCCTAGCGGATTTTAAATATCTACATTAACAGTCATTTGTTCACTTTATTCTTTAATAAGTTTAGTTGTCACCATCAATCAACTGCATTTATCTCTTCTAACTACATAATTTTCTAAAGAATAATTATTCATTTTGAATTATTCTTCGAATATATAATTGACGACTGGATATTAGAGATCATAGTTGTAAAGTGACTAGACACTAAAGATTCATGGTATTGGATCAATAGTTGTATATTTTGGCATATTATGTATAGAACGGCTAAAAATTCGACCAAATAACGCATCCGTCAAAACATGAAGAAAATTTTGTATGAATTAAAAATCTGGCATAAGCCTGTGAATTAAGAAACTCCAACAAGAAGAGATCTAATGGTGTCAAATCGTGCTATAGTGGCCAAACCAACCACATCGCCTCCAGTGAGATATCCATGTTCAGAAATCGCTCGTTCATAGTGAAACGTAGCACCGTCCTTTTTAAACCACATATTGTCGCAATCCATATCATCTAATTTGGACCAGTGGAATTTGGTTATCACAGACCGATAGCGCTCCCTGTTGGTCAATGTCGTTCACAAAACAATATGGACCGATGATACCGCCAGCCCAAAATCCGAATTAAACAGTGGCTTTCTCTGGATGTATTGCAATTTGGTGGATCCTGTGTGGATTGTGATTGTCCCAAATTCAACAATTTTGCTAGCCAAATTTGTCGACCCAAATTGTGGTCAACTTCCAACTGCTCGAGAGCCTAGTTAGCGAACACCCGTCGTTGATCGACGGGTCAGTTGAGCTTTGTACGAGTGTCCCAATTCATGATGCAAAATTCGCTAATTACTGAACCGGACGACTCAAATTTATCCACCATGTAGCAAATAGTTCTCTCGGAAGGACGTTTATGACGACCGATAAAATGGGCGAAACACCCACGAATGTGTCAAAACCTTATTACTTGTTGAATCAACAACACGGATGTGATTGAAAGACGTGTATCTCGTGTTTAACCCTAGAAAGGTGATCATATTTTTTAGTACGTTAAAGGTAATCATTCGTCGAATCGACGAAGTAAAATTTAAATGCAATTTTTTCGAAAAGTTATTAACAAATTCTTGTAGATGTTAATAATTTATTTTTATCAAACCTTTCTTTTAATAAAAACACCCTTTTCATTTTATTTTTTTTAGATTTGCGACTTTTTATTCTCCTTAAAGATCTATAAAGAATCTATGAGAAATTTCAAAAAGAAAAAATGATGTTCGTCTAATCGACGAAGATTACCTTTCTAGGGTTAAGCTGGAGTTGAAATACTCATGAAAATGCAGATCGATTTGAAATATTCATCAAAATGCAGATTGAGTTGATTTAGAGTTTCTCTCATTTTTAAATTTGCATTAACACTTTGGAATTTTACACACTGTTCTAAGGTAGTCAATACTTACAAAAGAAAATGGCGCAAAATTTTAATTGAATTCGTACGATGCTAAAGCTGTTTTAGTATGATACTAGGTTAAAACAACGAATTTGCAAATTTTAATCATACTTCCTCTACCCTTTTATTAAAGTTAAAATCATCGAATACCTACTTTATTTTTTTAGTAACGTGCTAGCTTCATTATGACTCTTTGACATTTGTAAACATTAAAAAAGGTTCGTGTACTTATGTACTTTTTTTTACACGAAATGTCATTGTTTTAGGTGTGTTCAGAAGCAATTTATTAAGAAAATTCTTTTAGTACGATACTGGTTAGAAAATGTTTAAAATTAAGAATGAATTAGTAAAGTGCTTTAATGTTAGCAAATTGCTAAGTAGTATCATAGTAATACCTTAATAATAGGCTGTTTAAAATTTTGTGCCAATATATCTTTTTCTTGTATCCCTAATATTACTATTGTATTTGTTGAACTTTTACATTTGTAAGAAATACTTAATTCTTTTGAGTGTTGGAGAAAGAAAAACCACAATATTCAATATAAAGACACTTTGTCAGTTGTCATATGAATTCAGCATAATGCCGCAGTAACACAACATTTCTGAACAAATGCCAGTGTACTGATTAAACATACTAATCGAAACTATTCGCCCTCAGTAGTGTAAAAAGGGATTATGGTATGGATTAAAATTATGCATTTGAAAAAAATATTTGTTCTGTAAATTGAGGAGCGATCACATTTTGGGCTAGTGAAAGCAAAGTATAACAAAATAAATACCAACGAACACACCCTCAAGCACACGCCAACATATATTTTGTCGGACATCATTTAAACACCTTCTAGACGGTGTTCACATTGGACTTACTCAAACGATTTATTTTGACGTAAGGCCACCCTGTCGTGTTCAGAAACTAAAGTAGTGTGAACACTCCAGACTCACTTTGACGTCTTGTAGTTGTCACAATTGACAATGTTTGGAAAATTTAATAATATTTCAAATGAATTTCAACTCAAAACACAAACCCATAATAAATATATAAATAACGGTGTTGACTGCCGTGCCATAAAGTGCAAATGAGAAAAACCACAGAGACGTCAAATTAAGTCGGCGGAGTGAGTCCAATGTGAACACCGTCCTGCGTTTCAACATTCGAAACTCCATCTTCACTTAAACATTCGTTTTTATTACTAACTTACTTTCTTCCACTAATCGTTTGTGATTGCTTTTAATGTTAAATTTTGCAATGCAGCGTATTAACTTACCAATAAAACACGGCTATTCAAAATGGAAAGAAAAATAAATAAAATCGAGTGGCAATGCTGCTTAGTTCATAAAGTTTCTTTGTCTTATAAATAAATTCAATTGAAGTTTAAGTTTATGCTGTATGTATTTGAAATAAAAAAAAAACAATTATTTTAATATCATCATTTTTAAAGTGAAATCTCTATAGATGACAATCTTTTTCACATAAATTCAATGACAGTATTTTCTTAAAATAATTCCAGACTCGTAGAAAAATGTACATAAAATATCCTCCGAAGTCTTTTCAGCTAAATCCCAATAAAACACTCACAAATCATTAGTAAAACTTGGCAAAATCTATTAACCATCCGGTACCTGTTCAGAATTGTCAATTAAATAAAACCACAAAATCCAAATCACGGACAAAATTTTCCGGTAAACAGTTTTTGCCAAAACAACTTATTTAAAAAAAAATAAAGTGAAGTGCATATCGCACGTTTCTTCAGAAGTGCTATACCTATCATTAAGATTGCTAAGTGCTATTAGTGAACCAAAAATATGTGATGAGTTTTGCAATTTAAACCAAAGCGTCTTGGCTGAGTGGCCGATGGAAGCCAAAACCCACAATCGAGAGCCCATGAAAACGAAAGTTCATCCATCCGTTCGACTGTAACCGATCACTGATCGATATTCATACATTTAGGAACAAAAACAACAACAAAATACTTCAAAACGTAATTAGATACTTTTGTAGATCACACAACGATTTTGTGTCGGCATCGGTAACGATTCGGTATTAATGCTGATTTGAATGTGACTTACCATACATGTGGTGATTGATGTGGTAATCCATTATACTTTGTTTTTGTTTTTTTTCTCTCAGTAGTGTGCCTCTGTCTCGGTTTTATTATCTAATTTTGAATTCCGCATTGATATCCACTTCGAATCAGTCGAATGTCTGGTCAAGTGCAAAATAAAAAAATTACAAAACCAAAACGCACACACACAATTCTCAATCTGATACGTGTCATTAATACCTTAAGATACTTTTTTAATTCGGGGAGTTTATGAGCAATGAGAGGCTGAGGTTAGCAGAGACTTGGACTCAGCAGTAGTTATAAATGCATTTGTACTTGTATAGCTATGAGCATAGAATCTCTGGAATTTAATTTCATAATGGAATTACGTCTCATTTTATAAACTGGATGACCTAAAGTTCCACAAAAATAATTATGGAATATTCATCGACGTGGCATCGTGGTATAGTAAAATCCGGCGTTTTTGCTGACGACGCCAAAACGGGAGATAACGCTTCCTTCACAATATCTATTGAAGCTCCTGGTGTGTTATACCGTGCGTCTTGTTGAAATCACATGTTCACCAGGCAGTAAAAAGTCATTTATCAGGGTCCTGTTGCTTTCGCTTGCAACAGTGACTGTATTGCCTATGGCTTCGTCAACAAAATACGGCTCACTCCTCCCACATGAACGCCGCACACAGTGGCTTCGAGTTGATGTAATGGCTCTCCGTGCATCACACGCGGATTTTCAGTCTCCCAGGAACATAGATTTTGCTTATTGACGAAACCGCTTAAGTGCAAGTGTGCCTCATCGCTCATAACGATTTTCGACACAAAATCGTCCTCTTCGTTGTTGAGGTTAAGGATGGCTTGACAGTAATTCACACGTGACGGATGGTCAGCAGGCACTAACTTATGCACTGTTTGCACTTTGTACGGGAACATGTGTAATTCTTTCAATAAAATTCGCTGTCCATCTGGTGATGTCCAATTGCGTGGCCCGTCGTCTGGTTGATGTTTCTTCATTCTCAGCGACATCGGCAGCCACAGCCAACGACCAGTCCGGTAGCGGCTAGTCTGTCCGAGTCAATTAGCTAAGCGCCAGAATGTTTGATGTAGGCGCGACATGATTAGGAAATCGACGTCGAAATTCATGCTGCGCTAAAACCATCCACTGATTATTGGTCAAAAAATCGACACAATTATTCCATGTTCTTGCAGAATATAGCGCTCGATTGCTTGTCTGTTTGTATACTGCAGCTGTTTAGTTCACAAATGTCAAATATGATTGACGTACGATGCCATTTGCAAAAATTATAACATCTTCCGATAGGGTAATAGTACCTTGTAATAGTATTATAAACCAGTTAATTTTCAAGTTTCAAGAAAATATCGAGCAAGTGGTTTTCGAAAAATTTAGTTTTCAAAAAACAAATTTGAAATTTGTTATTAAAAATCAAAAAAAAAATATTTTGAATATTTCAATAAAAAGTATTTAAACTTTTGAGGAGCTTCATAATAATTTTTTAGAAAATCAGAAACCAAAAAAATGGGAGATGCTATAAGAAACCACTTTTTGGAACAAAATTTTTAACCATTAAATAACGTTTACTAAATAAATTTTCTTGATTATCTTTTTAAATCTGTGAAACAGTTTTTGAGAATTCAAATATTATCTAAAATTTCGAAAAAAAAATTGTACAGGACTTAAAAGAAGAAAAAAAAGGTTTGGAATATGATATCTACCAAATATAAAGAAAATTGGCCTAACCGTTTAGGCTGATGTCGAACAGTAAGACAGATAGAATTTCTAGACACACATTTTTCGTCTTCTTTATCATAGTAATTTCAGTCCTGATCAAAATATCGAGTTCGTTTTTTTTTTGCAAATGCATAATTTGTCATATACGAGTAGTACCTATAAGTCGAAAGCAAAAATTATGTTCTGTTTCATTATGTCATTCATTGCTTTAAATCGATCTACTAAGATATCATACCAGCTGTTGGGATATTAATAGCCGGATCGACTTGTTTGTTTTGATTTAGTTACCATTATACTGTTCTGAAATGATTTGAATATGCGAGTACCATAGGCTCCTACCTCATATTTGTTTCAAATCTCTACATCTTATAAATAGTTTTCTCAAACTGCATTTTGCATTTAAAACTTTAAGCAACAAACTCTCTAGGATTCTGCCCAAAACTGTTATTTGGAGGAACATCTACCGTGCTAACGAATGGAAGTTGTTTCTTGGGGGGTTTCAACTAAAACTATTTATTGCACTTGACTATTTAAAGGCACCTGCCTTATTAATGCCTGAACAAATTTTGATCAAACAATTTTAATAGATTCTCAGTTTTTACAATAATTAGTTTAAAAATGTTCAACAATTTGTTTTTCCAGTCTGAATTTTTTTTTAAATTATGATTTTTAGTGAACATTAGTAAGCACTTATAATTACCTTTCCAAATTTATGCCTTAAAAGTGTTATAGAAATATTGTATACATAGAAATTTACTTTTAAGAAAGTCGCTCCAATGATTTTTGAAATTTGTTTTGCATGAATTCAAGTTTCGTTTTTCGAAGGTCAAAACTTTTTAAAGATTTTATTCCATGCTTTTTTAGATTTACTCTAAATGCTCATCCATGCTTTTATAGAAAATCTTTAAAATTCTATGCAACTACAAGTGGAAGTTTGTACTATTCAGTTGTGCAATTTGCTTTTCATAGTTAATTTCTTTACACTCTAATTTGTTTGGAACTTTTACGGTGGATGGATATAATTTCGCGGGAAATATTTCTATTTTTTGGAAAACTATTTCAGTTTTTAGTGAAGATATTATGCATTTGAATCGTTATTTTAGACAATTATGATATTTATTTATTCTGAATGATAAATGAGATTAGATTTTTAGCACAACATAAAATTATAGTTATACCTTCGTCCAAATTAAGGTTATGTCTAAGATTTCATGATAAATCACTCAAAATATTTCCCTTTATTTATTTTAATTTTCGTTTTTTGTTTTATGACTGTGCTACTTCTTCCAATCCATCTTCAACCAGAAAACTGGATAGATAAATTTTAAAACAAGGGGAAACATTTCAAAAACAAATTATTAAATGCTTTTTAAATAAATGGGAGACATTCGAGACACATTTTTTAGACAAAGTTATCTAAAATATTTCTTTATATCAAATAAACCCTTTTTTTTTTTTTAATTCATTTTTATTTTCATTCATCTTAAAACTATCTTAAAGCTAGACAAAAATTCATAAAAACTAGCCTAATTTTCCAATAACTTAAAACTAACTTACTGGCCCTATGCGGGCGCTCTAAGCTAAACTTTATCTTAATTGTAATACCTTTCGGCCTAAAAACTATTTTTTATTTAAACTATATCTTTTTTTTTTTTGTTTTCTCGAGAAAATGTAAAAAAACTCGGATTCTTTAACTTTTTTTTTTTAATTTTATATAAAACTTAAAACTAAAGTAGACTAAATAAAACTATCTAAAACTATCTAGACTAATTAAAACCATCTAAAACTACTTAAAATAAACTAAAACTACTTAAAACTAGAACAGCCACAGCAGCAGTGTTTTTTTTTTTTTTTTTTTTTTTTTTTTTTTTTTTTTTACATAACTCCATGAACACAGCCATCGATTTACAATCACATTGGGCGCATTCACTAATCTAGTCACTACGTAGTCAAAAATTCCACGAGCTTTGTGAATGCAAAATTGCACTACAAAGCTAGTCAATTCAAACTGTCATAATGACAGATGTAAACAATAAAAAAAATATAAATTGTGTTTTGAGAACTTTAAATAAACTTTTTTTTTAAATAACATCAAATATAAGATATAATATTAATTTGTTTAATAATTTCACTTGGAAAATATCATCCACCAAAACTTAAATTTGTATTTTCAACGAACAGCTGATTGTGAAATGTCAAAATCAATATCCACTAGCTTTGAGGCAGAAATTTTTACACTACGTTTGAGTGGAAATTTCAACTAAATTTTTAGTTGTCTTTAGCCAATCAGAACGAGTTGACTACGTAGTGACTAGATTAGTGAATGCGCCCATTATCCATCGTAATAAATCTACCATCATTTCATTCGATACTCGAATAGACGTCAACAGTCCATCGACAGGAGGATTCTACTCGACTTTTATCGGCGGTGATCCTACAGCCAATGATATATGTACATAATTGTCATTTGTGTAAAATAATATATGTATTATAAATAGCGTTGAAAAACACAAGACTATTTTGTGATTCTACCGGATGAAATAGACCGATAATTCCGTTTAAAATCTGATGAAGTTTACCTAAAGTGACAGTGCAATCTTTAAAAAAAAATACAATAAAGTTCTGTTCAGCTTCGAGGTTTCATTTCAGATGTAAAGGTCCCTCCAAATAAAAAGATCCGTAACTGTTTTATACATACTTTCTAATTTTTCTTCGAGCTTTTTCTAAAATTGACACAATGATCTATTGACTTACATGTATCTTGAACACAACAATGAAGCTTAATTGCTCTAAATACCATCACTAATGGGATACTTGCTCCAAAAACAAAATAGAAAATTAACTATGATTTATCTTTTAAATTGACATTAGACTTCAGAAAGTGAAGAACAGTTGTAAATGGCGTGTGTAAATTGTGTGGAGATTAACAATTAGCTAACCTTTTTAGATATTAAATACAATTAATTGGTATAGTGATTCTCACTTCAAATTCAGTAAGTATTTTTGTGCGACATGATTTTGGGTTTACCTAATCCTTAAAAAATCATCTTCCTTACATAATTGTGCTCAATTTTATAATCAGGCAATTCGAAACAAATTGATATTGCATTTTAAATTGCTCTTAATTGTGAATAGCTTATAGTTGTTGTACGAGTATCTAAATAAATTACTGTGTTTCGATTTCAATACGAATAAAGAAAACAACTTCTATTATTAATGATAACTCTCAGCTGCCAAATAGCCATTATTGAATCGAATTAAAAAAAAAAAAAACAGAGCCATAAGATTTAAATGCTTTACCCCATAATGGTTACAAAGTAAAAGTTTTCACTTGGTCTCACTCAACGTTCAACACACAAAGACAAGTGCGCTACCATGTTTGTTTGGAAATTGAATGCAATTTAATGATTCACTCGAACAAGCGGATATTCATTATTTTTCGTTCATGGCATGCAACTCTCGGTACCGGAATTTGTAGTTTCATTTTGGCAAAAGCACGATATTCAATTTGTAATCGAACTTAACTAAAAATTGTTTCATGATATGACGTAGATTAAGGTTCAACGATAAGTGAATGTAAAAGAATTGGCAATTTCTTCATCTCAACTGCAAGGTGTTGGTAAAGCAAGTTGCACGAATGTGTCAAAAATATCTGTTATTGTGACATTTCTTTTTAAAATGACATTTTGGTAGGGTCTATAAGTCCGTGACTTTTGGAATAAAACAAAGATTTTTTGATAAACAAAATAATTTTATTTTTCAACGTAGTCTCCCTTGAGCTCTATACACTTTGTCCAACGCTTCTCCATTTTTTGTATCCCTTCCAAAAAAAATGATTTGTCGAGGTCCTCAAAATAGGCCTTTGTTTGCGAGATGACTTCATCATTGGAGTCAAATCTTTTTCCACCAAGCCATTTCTTCAGGTTTGGGAACAAGAAGTAGTCGCTCGGAGCGAAATCTGGAGAATAGGGTGGATGAGGGAGCAATTCATAGCCCAATTCATGGATTTTTGCTATGGCAACTGCACATGTGTGCATCCTTGCATTGTCTTGGTGGAAAAGGACTTTTTTCTTGGCCAAATGAGGTCGGTTTTTTTTTTCAAATCGTCATTGAATCGGTCCAATAAGTTGGCATAATATTCCCCATTGATTGTTCTTCCCTTTTGAAGGTAGTCAATGTGGATTATCCCGCGTGCATCCCAAAAAACTGTCGCCATAACTTTATTGGCTGACAAACCCACCTTGGCCTTCTTTGGCGCCGATTCACCCTTAGAAACCCACTGTTTTGACTGTTGTTTGGTCTCTGGTGTGTTGTGATGGATCCATGTTTCGTCCACGGTTACAAAACGGCGCAAAAACTCCTCCATATTGCGATTAAACAACGCCAAACCTTCCTGTGAAGTTGTTACACGATTGCGTTTGTGGTCGACTGTGAGCAAACGCGGCACCCATCTTGCGGAAAGCTTCCTCATGCCCAAGTGATCATTCAAAATTGAAACCACTGAGCCATGCGAGATCCCTACGGCTTCCACAATCTCTCGCACTTTCAATCTTCGGTCGGCCAACACCATATCGTGAATTTTTTCGATTGTTTCGGGTGTAGAGACCTCAACTGGGCGTCCAGGACGTTCGGCATCTTCAGTGCTTGTACGGCCACAACGAAATTCAGTACACCACTTTTTTACCATTGAAATCGATGGTGCAGAGTCCCCATAGTATTTATCGAGCTTAGCCTTGGTCTCGGTAATGGTTTTTTTCGCAAGAAATAATGCTTAATAAGCACACGAAATTCACTTTTTTCCATTTTCTCCTCAAATTAGTGAGTAGTCTGATAAAAATAGCTGTCAAACACAAACTAACTGACGCAGCAAGTTTAAATTTTGACAGGAGTCAACTGACAGATGCCTGTTGACAGGAGCAGTGTTGCTGTTTCAGTAAAGAGGTCAGAAATTCAAAAAGTCACGGACTTATTGACCCGCCCTCGTACTTTGACAGTTGACTTTGAAATATCAGAATGAAAAAAGAACAACACCATTAAGAGCTTTTTATATTTTTTCTTTACAAACTGGGGACATTTCTATCATTAGCTTTTGCTAAGCAATTCAAATTAAAAATTGGAATAAATTGGCAATAATATCATTACTAAGCTACAGTAGCGCCAAATGACTAATGAACGAATAAAGTTATACATAATACGAAAATATTTTTTTTTTGGGAAATACCCAAGGATACAAAGTTTTCTCTTTACCGGGAAACGTTTGGCTTAAGTTAAGACTTTCTCAGAATAAGCAATAAAAAATCGCAAATTATTCAGATCTTGTAAAAAATTAATGAAATGTATGACTAAATTAATAAGAGGGTGCCCTTAAGTATACTCGAGCGCAACAGTGGAAGAATAAGTTTTCCATGGTAATCTACATCTTACGAGAACTATTAGAATCTTATGATTTTTATTTTATTGTACTTTGAGAGTATATAGATACATATTTATATTTAACGAACTGATTGTAATGATATTTTGCATCTAAAATAGTGACGAAAAAAGTTAATAAGCAATTTAATAATAATGTTCTATAATTTTAGTCAATATTTTTATTTTTTGGCACAAAATCCAAGAATATTGCAACACAAGAAAAAATATAAAATGATTTGTTATACCTTTAATTTATATCCTGTTCAGTTTATTTAAATATTTCGCATCTTAGTGCAAAATAACATACTTTAATAAGTTACTTGGCGACTTTAAGATTAACAAATTTAAAAGCTTTAAGACTCAATATTCTTTATAGATAGATAAATGAACTCGATTGAGGTTTGACATTCGCAGAATATTTCGTTTAAGATTGGCCATAATGTCTACAGTCTACACTTTAACATTACTAATGCCATGTTTACATGGTTACATTTTTTAACTCCTAGGTTTTTGGAATAATTTTATGTTAGCTAAATTTTCTTCAAAAGTGGCCTCGAAGTGGGTGCATTTTTTAAACAATAAAGAAATACTTAAATGTAGGAATTGTATTTCTTCATATAGAAGTCGTTATATTTAGGATAGGCAAACGCAAATAACGAAATACCGTACATACGAGGTTAAACGACTATTACGGTTTAGATAAAACAAGCGAGCCCAAAGTTTTGAAATTCGAGTGAATAGTTATTACATTATTCTGTAATATATTCAATACTCAAACATTTGAAATATTAAAATTTATATTACAGATGGCGTATTCACAAAATGTCTATCATTTTTGTAAATATTTGCATAAGAAGAAAACAAAGATAAGAAAAGTAGGATTGAGAGAGCTTAATTAAAAAAGTTCAGATTATTTTAAAATGTCACACGGAATATATTCAGGAAAAGATTCGTGGATTTTCATTCACCGATTTTTGCAACTGATTAAAATACCTTGTTAGATTTGAGAAGAAATCTCGATTTCATTCCGAAGTCTTAAACAACAACAAACCATGACTCACAAAATCAGAAAATACAAATTCAGACAATCCATACATCTCTGCGTATTGTCCAATTTAGAAATTTTTAGGTTTTGACAGTACGTCAAAGATAAATGTCTTTTTGTTGATAGATATCTGATATTCCTATTATTTTCTTAGTGCCTGGATACATGGAGGGCAGTGCGCATTGCGCAATGCCTCACCACACACTACGTGGCTACACATACAAACAGAAATAAACTCCTTTCTGATGCATGAAAATTGACAGCAGAAAAAATTCAAACGCAACATAATCTCTTGGACGGTGTTTACATTGGACTTACTCAACCGATTTATTTTGACGTAAGGCCGCCCTGTCGTGTTCAGACACAAAATTAGTGTGAACACTCCAGACTCACTTTGACGTCTTGTAGT
The DNA here is from genome assembly GCA_911387755.1 of Chrysotoxum bicinctum. Classification (NCBI taxonomy): domain Eukaryota; kingdom Metazoa; phylum Arthropoda; class Insecta; order Diptera; family Syrphidae; genus Chrysotoxum; species Chrysotoxum bicinctum. The sequence goes on along the minus strand of OU426989.1, from coordinate 180,159,541 downwards.
TGTCATTATTGACAATGAAATGAAATTCAACTTAAAACGCAAACGAATAATAAATAAATAAACAACGGTGTTGACTGCCATGTCATATGTCACCAAAACAAATATCAAAAAAATCCATTAATTTTCAATTTGTTTTAAAAATCCTGCATCACTTTCTCGTCTCTTTCTTGCCATGAAGTGCGAATGAGAAAAAACACAGAGACGTCAAAATAAGTCGGCGGAGTCAATCCAATGTGAACACCGTCCTCTGGAAGTAAGTTGCGTCAGAGTCAGCGTCAGAGCAATGAAACAATGAAAACTAAAAATGTATTTATCTGTCAAACGTGAAACGATATGAAAACGAAACTTGCATCACATACGCAGAGATTCATATAATTTTATGAGTTTCGTTTTTTACTTTGATGAAACTGACATTAGTTGATATATTTTTGAAAGCAAATCTACTCTTTTACTGGTATTGTGTGCGATACTCATACATAATTAATAAAAAAAAAACTTTTATTTTCACTACGCAATTCTACATTTATCAGATCCGTCAAAGTAATTGAAGTCACTTTTGTAGTTGAAATATTCGTAACAACCACGTACGTTTCTACAACCCAAGTTCAAAATGTTTTACAATTTAGGTACACTGACGTATGGTGAATGTAATGATTAAAAAGTTTTCAACTTTACTGCAATGAGGCTATCAATTTGAATCAAAATATTTCAACGTAGACGCGGGTCGTATACAAAAAGGTTGAAACGTAGTTCAATCTCGCTATACCAACATCTTTTTTACCTGAAAAAAAAAATAAACACACATCCAAAACACTGAGCTAAAATAAAAAAAAAACGATCTTTTAGTTGCTATCAGCTTCTGCTCTGTGCTATAAAAGATTAATGACTTATGATTTGTTAATTTCAAAAAGCAATAAACCTCCGCCAACTCCTAAAGTTGAATTTATTAATTGTTATGTGACATTAAATTCAAAGATTCGCCTGCAGCGAAAATGCTAAAGTTCAAGGTGATTTCGTTTTAGAGATCTTATCTCAAAATGGTTAGACACTTTTTTTATGTCATTTTCAATTCATCATTAATCTTATCTCTCAATTATTATAATTAACTATTAGTGGAATTCCACCAACGCAAAGCATAGGGACAAGTGGTGAAAAATTTAACATTTAGCGAGTGCCAATCTTATAAGTTTATGATCTTAGTTTGTTAATTATACAATCACAATTATTTCCAGATGCCATTGTTTTAATGTTAATTTTGTTTATGTTATTTTTTTATGTGTACATAAATAAATAAGATTAATAGTATTGCCAAAATTAGTGACAGCTATTAATTTCTGTCATATTCGTTCAAATTAAAATTTCAGCCATGAGACTAATTTGTGCAGCACGATTCCAGTAGTTAACCAAAAAGAAACAGAGCTCTTAAGTTTCGCAGAAACAATAATTTTTTAATAATATATGTAGCTATTGTATTTTATATTCTCTGTAAACAATTCATTTTTAAGCAATATTGATAATGTATGATTCCATTTACATAATTTTCTATCACATTTAGCCATATTAAACCAAATTATTCCCTTTTTACACAAACATCTTTTGTCGGAAAATGACAAATCGATTCTATTCAAAATAAAATAGGTGTGGTGCCCACTCTGGTTTTTCAGGTTGGAACTGTAAATATCACCTATAATATGTAATTCATTCATGTTAAGTTGTTTTACTGCAGACTGATATTGAATTAAACCAACAATAATTTCCTTTCTATTTCTACAATACGAGGAATCTAGTTAAATGAACATCCCACATCACCTGATTGAGGTTTTTTGTTTTTTCTTATGAATTTTAAATCTCTTTTGCTGTCAATATCTTTTTAATATTTTCACCTGAGTAAATTTAGAATATCTGAGTTAATACACACATAATTATAAATACAAGGACAAAAAATTGAAATTCAGTAAAAATTTTCGATTCCACGTGTAGTATTTTGATTATAGTGGTTGATATTAATTGTAAATACAGTGATACTGATGGTAATATTTTTAAACTCAGATCTAGCTTAGAGCTTATTAATCATGCAAATAAATTAAACTTGGATACTCATCATGCGTTTTGTGGTGGAAAAATCAAGTTATAAATTAACTTTTAGTTGTTGAAAAACTATTTAAATCGAAGTGCGGCAATGTAACATCCGTTCTTTCACTATCCACATGCAGATGGTGCCACTATTCAAATCGCACTTTAACACTGGAGTACAAGCGTGGCCTACTATAGTAGACCACAGTAACAGTCTTATTTATTTATTTTGTTTTATTTTTTGTACTGAAAAAGTATTTTTTTTACAAAATTTGAAGTTCCTAACTAATATTTATGAATTTAAGTTATTAAATACTCAAGACAATAAATGAATATAATATTAATTTTTTTTTTTCATTTAAATCTTTATTAACTTTAAAATGATTGAGATTTTTAAATGGTCTATGATAGTAGGTCACGCGTGCATGTGTAAAAAAAATATGGCGCGTATACTCCAGTGTTAAGTAGAATCGAACTTCCATTTCGTAAGAGCAACGTTGCCAATGTTGCACGATCATGCTTTTTTGACAAGGAAATTTCCTTGTACTACGGTGATACATACACCTCCGAGTTAATATAACCTCCAAGAACGACATCTTAGTGAAGATCCAACGAAGAATTACCCTAAGAAACCGCTGCTTCTTCGGCTTAGCAAAACAAATGGGATCAAAACTCCTCGTAAGACGAAGTGCACGGTCTACAAAACTCTTATACTACCAGTCCTGCTTTACGGTGCCAAATGCTGGTCTATAAGCAGAATGTGAGAGATGAAAAATTCCTCGAGACCGATATTTGGTCCTGTGTGCGATAAGGGCGAATAGAGAAGATATAACCGCAAACTCTATCAGCTGTACCAAGATGGAGATGAAGTCCAGAAAGTCAAAACACATCTGCTACATCTGCGAGGCCACATTAAGCGAATGAACAACAATATTCCAACTAAGAGAGTCTTCAATTCACAGCCCTCAGTTTTGCGGCGACAAGGAAGACCGAGTCTCCGGCTTAAAGACCAAGCCGTCGCGGATGCAAGAGTGCTTGGCCTGAATGAATAGAAGCAGCGTGCTCGGGATCGCAGAGGATGGAAATCTGTCGTGTAAATTTATGTAAAAAAACATGGATTTGATTAGAAAAACAAGTTCGGATCCATAAAATCGCCATTTGATTTCTAGAAAAGTATGAATTTATGCAAGCAAAGTTTAAAAATATCGGCTTATTATTAATTTAATTTTATGCATAAGAAAATTCCTTTAATTTTTCGGAAAAAAAATTTGGAATGCGAATTTTAAGCTTTTAATAACATACATTTTAATAAATAATTACAAAAACTCATTGTTCACTCTTTTCAAAATATTCCTTTTTAAAAAAAAATTATTATTTTTTTTTAATCCAAAATCTATTTTTTGATAATTTTTCTACGCAAAATTTTTTTTTTACGAAGCAGGTCCTTCTTGTATTAAAATGTTGATTAAAATTGTGAAAGCTGTTCATGAGAAAGTTAAAAATCAAAAAAACGATTCTACCGTTAATATTTTTTCTTTAATCCATGCTTACAACAGCACACCTAATTTTTCTTATCAAAATCTTTATAGTAATTTTTGAGATATATGGGATTTTTCACAACAGCTGTTTGGCAGGTACTGTTAGTTTTGGAGCTAAATAAAATTTCAAATTCTTCTCTAGGGAATCACCGAAGAAACTTAAGTACCAAATTTGAAGAAAATCACTTCAGTGGCTTAAGCTAGGCTATAGGTCGAGGTATAGACATGAAGACAGAAAGACCAAATTGTAGAACCCACTTTTTTCGTGAACAAAACAAATTTGATGTGAGTAAAAAATATCGGTGTAAAGGAAGAGAATATGTTGTCTTTCAAACAGATGTTCTTTTGTTAACTTTTTGTAAAGGCTGATTTCATTAGTTGCGGAGAACCTTACATTGAAATAAAACCGAGAACAATGTTTTGAATGTCCATAAAGTTGGCTTTATTCGATTAATATTTTTTGGCATTGATGTTTGAATATGCTTTAGCACTTCTGGAGGTTCAGTTTTCACACACTCTTCGCAGTTACTCAGGCTGTGTTTCGCGAATAACTCATCGAATGTTGATTTCCAAGTTCGAAAATGTTAATCAGTATAACCCCAGAGAAATGAATCTTTTAGTGTCAATTTAGACGAATTATTTACCCAGCTAATGGGTCCGTTTTGTGAAATTAATCGGTCGCCAAATGTACACTGCCGCTCATCTGAATAGGTTCACTGTTTTTCGTAACTTACTGTAAGACTATCTGCATATATATGGCAATGACTCGTCTGTGTTATGTATGTAATGAAAGAGCATTATTATGCGCTTAGTTTGGGAAAAAAAATGTTCTCTTAAAGCTTACCGTTATTCTCACACGCTAGCTAAACTTAATTCATTAAAAAAAACTAAGTGTTTTTTTGGCTCATCTGAATAGGTTCGAAAGCAAAAAAATCATTTTTAATTGATGTGCGCGGCGGATGTGTACTGAAAGTTAAGTTTTTTGGTAAATCGAATTGTTTTAAACCGTTTAACAAAAAAAATGGGTCGCGGAAAATCCTTAAAATAGGAAGAAAAAGGCAAAATAAAAGCATTTATTGAATTGGGGATAAGCCAAAGAAAAATCGCAAGAAAAAATAGAAAGAAGTCAAAATTTAATTGGTAAATATTTGCAAAACATCGAAAACTACGGGAAAAATATGAAAGGTTACACTTATAAGGCCACATCAATGGCCGATAGACGCGCAATCATAACAGCTGCTTCTAATTCGCATGATTCCGCGTCAAAAATTAGACTCAAAACTGGTGTTAAGTGTAGTTTGGTGATGGTGAAACGCGTTATTAAGAGTACTAAGCATTCAAAAAGAAAAAAAATACCGAAAAAACACCTTTGAACGAAAAACGAAAAGAAAATCGTCTCCAATTTTGCAAAAAAAATACATGTCGTTGAAATCGGAGTGGAGGCGAGTTATATTTTCAGATGAAAAAAATACAACTTAGAGGGCCCAGATGGCTACAACTATTACTTTCATGACCTTCGTAAAGAAGAACATTATATAAGCCGTCTGCATAGCTGTAAAGGCAGTGTCATGGTGTGAAGAGCAATTTCATATTATGGAACCTTTGAGCTGCAATTTCTTACATCGCGAATGAATATCAATGTGTACAAAGTTGTGTTTGAAAAGGTCTTCCCACAAATCTCTGACCTTTTCAGACCAATACCATTGTCATTCTAGCATGATAATGCCCCTATCCAAACAGCGAGGTCGGTAAAACAATGGATCGAGAACCAAAATGTAGAGGTGTTGGAATGGCTTCCATACTCACCTGACCTTAACATAATTGAAAATGTTTGGGGACTTCTTTTCCGTAAGGTGTATGAGTCGGGGAGACAATATGAAGACAAGTTGTCCTTAATCGAGGGAATTAAGAAAGCGTGGGCAGAGATTTCGCTGCAATATCTAGAAAAACTATATGACTTCATTCCAATTCCAATTTTCGAAACAGTTTCAAAAAAAAGGTGGCGATATACATTATTAATATGAATTATTATGTCTCTACCTATTCAATGTGCAAAATAAATCATTTAATTACAGTTATTTTTCTTGTTTTCCTCCATTTTTTGCTTTTGAACCTATTATGATGAGCCAAAAAAACACTTAGTTTTTTTTAATGAATTAAGTTTAGCTAGCGTGTGAGAATAACGGTAAGCTTTAAGAGAAAACTTTTTTTCCGAAACTAAGCTCATAATAATGCTCTTTCATTACATACATAACACAGACGAGTCATTGCCATATATATGCAGATAGTCTTACAGTAAGTTACGAAAAACAGTGAACCTATTCAGATGAGCGGCAGTGTATGTGCCAGCCGCGCTTGCCACAAGCCCGAAGCCATATTTAAACATTAAAATTATTTTTCAAAACTAAAAATTATTTATAAAATGCAAAAAATATCATGGATATTTAACACCTTTTTCGGTGCTTTAATTAAATTTGAAGCATTTTGGTCCGAAAAACAAAGCGGCACTATTTAGCACACGTTTTCGTAAAGAGAAGAGATTAGTCGGTGCAAGTATTTCTTTCATAAATGAATTCATAAAATGTCTACATTTTTCATTGAGCTGTAGTATATTTGGTTGACAGTTCTTTATTCAAGTTCTCCTTTTTTGTACCCTAAATTTTCAAACAACTTAAATCTAACCAAGCACGATTTATGATTAAGGACAAAAAAGAATTATTCGATTGAAAGTCGTAAATGCAAGAATTCAGCATTCGCAAAGAAAATTCTTCTCTTTCGATGAAAAAACAACTCCTCCAAAAACCTGGAAATACGATGTATTCAAATAGCATACATTTAAAATGACAAGAACCCTTTTTAGCTGTCAAAAATAAATTAAGATTCATTGCATTTAATTTTCGGATACTTTTGCATACGATAAAACTTACATATGGTGAAAACCAGCTGCCCTTCAAACCAAAAACAGATTTTGTAAATAACAACTTTACTGTTTAACCATAATTAAAAACTGACAGTAGGTAGCCGTAACCGTTCACGTGTAAAATCATTTTCGTGTAAGATTGTAAAAGTCTAAAAAATAATGAGCCAATTTTATCTTTATTCCATTCAAACAATACCTTTAACTGTTTCGCTTTAACCTAAATATTAGAGGGCCTTTTTTGTCAAATTGTGTTCTTAATTTCCATTTTTAACCACTTACCACTTATGTGAGACATCACTCTCGTTTTTATTTTGAATTATTTTTTTTTCTCCAAGTAGGTTTTACCTGCCTTTCCGGTTTTAAGTTCATTTTTGTTAGTTTAATCATAACAAGGATCGGCGTGAAACAACTTGGATCTCATGTAACAAGTACCTACCTCACTGTTAATAGTTTTCTGGTTTTAAATTTTAATTTGATGCTTGGTCGAGAGTTTCGATTTCATTGAACCGATAAGTTAGGTGGACAAAAATTACGCAAGGTAAATTCATTATTGGGCTTAATTATGGATGTCTGGTTTGTTGTGTTATATTAGCTATTAACCTGATTAATTATGATGATTTTTGCATCAAACAAACCGGCCGGTCAATAGTAGTTGATCAATCTGTATAACAAATTGAAATTTATTTTACATTTAATTGAGACAGATTTTGTATGACAAATATAACACTCGAGCTTTGGAGGGCGCAAAGCTATTTTTCAAATCTTTAGCATAGTATCTAGAAAAATTTTAAGCAAAATTTTATCAAAGCCAATTTTAAAACAAAACTGAACAAATATTAATGTTATCTACACAACTTAAATCAAAATCGTTAAAGAAATTATACAGGAATATTTAAAAACCAAAAATAATTGTTCCCTCTATAAAATTGTATTCAAATTATTTAAACAAATTTAAAGAAATTCTTTCCGAGTTAGTTCGATGAAGATGCACTTAGACACAGAGCGTATTAACCAACTGTTAAACAAAAACATCTCCTTTGGAGTCCTCAATTATCGTATTTTTAGAATTGATTTCTTAGAAATTAGTCTTAAGAAAATCAATTGTTCCACATACGCCCCAGTGTCCCACCTCTGACTGTTATTTGTGATAGTTATTTTTCATGAAGAAACTAAAACTTAGTAACTTGCAAAACCACGTTTCTTGTACTAACAGAACTTCGGCAAAAAATGTTTAAATATTTGTTTTAAGGACCTGGAGAAGTGTGGAACTATTGCCACAAAAAAGTAGCACACATTGTTTTAAATGTCATAAGAATAACCTGTGTCATTAAGAATCTTGATTGGAATTTATTTAACATTTTCGGAAGATGAGTTGACTTTTGTAAAAGATGCAATATTTATATTTAATCAAATAATAAAATGTTAATTCTGTCTATGCATTATGTTTCATCATCATCATCGGCTCGACAACCGAGTTCTGGTCCTGGCCTCTTTCAACAAGTCTCTCCACCTATCCCGGTCTCGAGCTGACGCCATCCAGTTTCGCACTCCAAGGCTTCAGGCGTCCTGGTCTACGCCATCTCTCCAGCGCAAGCATAGTCTACCACGCTGTCGTCTACCATAGCATGTACCACAAAGAACTTTCCGAGCAGGTTCCTTTTCGGTCATGCGAGCTAGGTACCCTGCCCACCGGAGTCTACCGAGCTTAATTTTTGTTACAATATCTGCCTCAAGGTAGATTGCGTACAGTTTAGATTGTACCGTCTCCGGAATCGTCCTTCCTCACATACATATGGAGCCAACAATTCTCCTTAAGACTTTTCTCTCGAACGCAGCTAAGAGATCGGAGTGCCTTTTGCTAAGCACCCAAGTCTCGGATCCATATGTGAGTACTGGCAAGACCATGGTCCTGTACAGCAGCAGTTTTGAAGTTATGTTGAGATTTCTGGATTTGAAGAGCTTTGACAGACTATAGTAGGTTCTGAGTTGAGAAGCCACCCGCGTATTTCTTCTTCTATATTGTTATCGGCTGCTACTATTGACCCAAGGTATTTAAAGGATTGCACCACTTCAAATTCGTGCTCCGCTACCTTGATTGTTTGACCAACTGTTCCTCTCGCATTCGACGCCACCATGTACTTTGTTTTACCTTCACTAATGTGCAGCCCAAGATTTTGTGCCGCCTGCTCGATCTGGATGAAGGAATCGTGTACAGCTTGTTCGGTTCTTCCGATGCTGTCAATGTCGTCTGCGTAAGCCAGTAACTGGCTGGACCTGTTGACAATGGTCCCTCTTGTTGTCGTGCCAGAGTCACGGATTGCTTTCTTCAACGCCAGGTTGAAGAGAAGACAGGCCAAACCGTCCCCTTGTCGGAGTCCATTGAAGATGTTGATTGGTCTGGATAGCAATCCGGCTATGCATTATGTTTACCTACTTTAAAATTATAAAATTCATAAATCAAAATATCTACCTTTTTGTCCGTGAAAAGTCTCTTACAAATAAAAAAGACTCAATAGAAAAAACATGGACTTAAGGAGTTTCCATTGAATGGTGACAATAAAATATACCTCAGTTCCCCACTGTAATCTAAACAGGTAATCAAGAGCAAATTTATAGCTATAACAAATAAGAGATGGACTCCGTTCAATACCTGTCTTATAAACAGAAAACTATGGCCTAGGTTCCGCACACAAAAGCCCACATTATCATCCAACTGAGTAAAAAGTCTGTATCTTTTCTCACTGTCTTGTGGTATATCTTCTGAGAAACAGGCTTCTAGGGAAACACTTCTTCAACAACTTTAAAGAACTCTCTGACATTTCAAGCAAAATAATATTGAAATTTATTAACGCTTCCAAATGTGTTGAACATTCCTGAGCTCTATCAACCAGCCGACCATGATACTGAAAATCGCCTGCTTCTACAGTCAAAAGACAGAAAAAGGGTCACGGACGACAGTGATAGAACCAACAAAAACGACTGAACGATGCACGTGTTTTTTGCAAGAGCAGCAAGAAACGGAGAATGGAACTTCGCCTATACACCAGCGATTGCCACTCTTGCGGTGAAAACGAGCGTCAGTGATTTAATGATGACACCTTTCCCTAAAATCTTGAAGAAAAGAACAGCTCCTTTGACTTATTCAGCAAAGAAACGGACATATACACCAACCACTAACTTATCAAATTCATCCACCAGATGTTACAAGGACCCACCTACTCCTACGGGTCTGGAGGAGGGATGATTTCTCAAGTAGCGATAAAGTAAAGGAAAACGTCCTCCGACAATTCAGGCTATAGCTTGCTGAAACTCATTAACACCCTTAACGGGATTGAATGACAAAGAATTATCATACGAGTATGTTTCAATATATGGAAGTCACTATCCCTAGGGTATCACAATGGATCTGCATTGATATAAGTATGACGGTAACCTAACCTAACCTACATCTGTATTTTTATACATATTTGGTCTGAAACTAATATTTTCCCTCAATATATTATTTTTTCAGATTTTTTATTTTTTGGAAAAAAATTCTTTGATTTACCATCTTCAAAAATTCAGCTTTTAATCATTCGTATTTTTCATCGAATCATTTTTTTCTTCACTCTTATACCAATACAAGTATGTATATTACCCTGATTGGTAAGTACGTTCAACTACGAAATTTCTGAGGTCGGTCCTAAGTCGCCGGCACCTAAAAACAAATTTTTCAGGAGTACTGCTTCTAGCGAGGAAATAAAAAATCCTCCAAAAGTATGTCTTGACTTGGAAAGTGATACTTATCTTAGCCATTCAGATTTTTCAAAAAATTGTAAGTACCCTCCGTTTGTTTCCCCAACACTCACAAATAAATGGTTAAGAGTTGTATGTCAAAAGGCCCTTCTTCTTTACAAACTTTTTGCACCTCAAATTTATTTATTTATTTTTCAACGATCTCACCAAGCTTTTCCAAATGATTTCTTATGCAGGGTGGGCTTTATGTTCCAGGTCGATGGATTTTCCAAATAACTTTTTTAATAAAATGCAATTTTATAATAATTTATATTTTATTTATTGATTATAATATGGCAAGTTAGTGCCTCTGGACGTGGCGTAAAGGTAATCTCTTTCAACCACGTTTTTCAGACTTCTGCTGTAATTTCAGCAATTTCAAGACTAATGTTGTCCATAAGCGTTGAGGTGTATTTGGTTCGTTGATGTGTACCCTTTGTTTCAAGTACTCCTATAAGAAAAAATCGGGAGGCATAATATTATGGGATCGTGGGGGCCAGTCGATATAACTAATTTTTGAAATTAATCGGCCGGGAAAAATTTCCAGTTAATTGTGCATCGTAGGACGACGAGCTAAGATATATGTGGCACGGTCCTGTAAACCTAATTGGACCATTTTGGATACAAGAAAGTTTTCGCAACATGCCTCGATACTCGATAGGGGTCATCAATAACTGTTACTGCATTGCCTATAGCATTTTCAAAGAAATATGGACAAAATGGCGTTACGATAGGGGAAAGTGGCCTAAGATGGCATAGAGCCTAAGACGGCACACTGCACTTTTCTCCGGTTCTAGTTTATGGATCGCAAAACTCTGAACACGACTTTGCTTGTTTAGTCTGTGCGAGAAACCTGATACAGACGGTCGGCTGTTGAAGTGCCGCAAATTAATTAAAAAAATCAAAGAAAAAAAAGTAAGTAAACAAAAAAATATTCTCATATTTTGCATGTTTCAATAGAATATTGAAAAGTGAATATTTAAACAATATCTAAACAGTGTCTGGTTAAAAAACATATTAGTTTTTATATAAACGTGCTACAAAGTGTGTGTGTAAAACTGTATTGGCAAAATTAAATATTTCTCATAACAAGTCAAAAAAGGCAAGATGGCATACTATGGCGATGGGCAAAACGGCACACTATGCCATCTTGCCCCACCTTAATAATTGCATTTCTTATTTTGCCACATATATGTTTTATTTATTTTGTTAAAAGATTATTTTATTTTTTCAGTGGTTGGCAATTACAAACGAACGACCAGCAGGCAAAGCTGGAGCTCAGAGGCTATGAAAGGAGCTATACGGTCGGTCAAAGAAGGACAAATGGGATGGGATAAAGCAGCGGAACATTTTAAAGTCCCAAAAAGCACTCTTCGCAGACACGCTGTTAAAGAAATAGACGCACAAGGTGCCAAAAAAGGTATTGGCAGGTTTAAACCCATTTTTTCACCTGTTATTGAGGAGGAGCTGATAGCTCACATAAAACTGCTTGAATCACGACTATTTGGACTGACATGCTTGGAAGTACGGCAACTCGCTTATCAAATTGCAGTTAAAAATAATATCGTGCATCGATTCGATGAAACAAACAAGTGTGCTGGAAGAGATTGGTTACGAGGATTCAGGAAACGTAACCCAGATATTTCTCTCAGGCTGCCAGAAGCCACTTCAGCAGCCAGAGCCCGAGGATTCAACAAAGTGCAAGTCGCAAAATTTTTTGAAACTCTACAAGATGTTATGGCAAAAAATAAGATATCACCTTTGAACATATGGAATGTTGATGAATCCATCAACTGTTCAAAAACCCAGAAAGGTACTTGCGCAGAAGGGTCGTAAGCAGGTGGGCTCCATTACAAGTGCAGAAAGGGGACGAAATACGACTGCTGTCTGCTGCATGAGTTCATCTGGATCATTTATTCCTCCAGCCCTTATTTTCAAACGAATTAATTTTAAGGCAGATTTGCTTGATGGAGCACCTCCAGGGACCTTAGGACTTGCACAAGAATCGGGATGGATGACTGGTAGACTTTTTTTACTCTGGGTGCGACATTTCAAAAAGTGGGCTCCCCCAACACCTGCGAACAAACTTTTGCTGTCGCTAGATGGCCATGTAAGTCACAAGCAAATTGACGTCATCTCCTACGCCAAGGAAAATAATATAATCATGTTGTCTTTTCCACCACACTGCACACACCGTATGCAACCGCTCGATGTTTCATTTTTCGGCCCCTTAAAAACGTTTTATAATGGTGAAATAACGATGTGGCTTAAGGACAAACCTGGTCGTGTTATTGGACAGTATCAAGTAGCAAGACTATTCGGAACTGCTTTTGGTAAATCAGCAAGACATGAAGTTGCTGTTAACGGGTTCCTTAAAACAGGGATTTTCCCTTTGAACCCCGATATTTTTCCCGAAGAATTGTTTTCACCTGCAGAAGTTACAAATATTTCCTTTAATGACGAAAACAAGGAACCTGAAAGTGTTGAAGAAGCTCTAGAGTTTATTAATGTCATAGATTCTCAGCTATCAACATCGGCTAGCTCTCTTTCGGTTCTCTTTGAACCAGCTGCAGATCCCCTTGAACATGAACAACCAACTTCTACTTCGAGATTGTTGTTTTCACCAGCTGATATTTCACCGCTACCTGTGTCAACACACTTGGAAAAACGAGCAAGACGAAGCGCAGGAACCGAAGTTTTGACAGGCACTCCGTTCATGGCAGCAGCTAAGGAAAAAGAAGTTGAAAAACGATCAGTGGAACAACGAAAGGCTGCTAAAAGAGCCAAGCGCAACCTTAAAATGTTTAAAACTGATGAACCTGAGGATCCCTTTGCAACGGAAGAAAATGAGGACGATGTTCCATGCTTATATTGCAATGAGCTTTGGTCTGTTTCTAAGCAACAGGGTACATGGATCCAGTGTCAAAAGTGTGCGAAATGGGCACATTGTGAATGTGCCGGCCTCGAGATAAGCTCGACTGTGTATATTTGCGAAATTTGCGATTAACTTAAAAATATTTTTTTTTGTTAAAGCTTTAGAAAAGCATATTAAGGTTTTACTTATTTTGTATACTATTTATTCTCATGTTATTTATTTTTAGTTTTGTTAAAGCTTTAGAAAAGCAATAAAAAGTTCCTTTTTATACATTCTTGTATCCAATATTTTTTAAATAAAATAATAGAACAATATATAATCCGAATTATGTTGATTTTTTAAATATAAGGTAACGTATGCCATCGTGCCCAACTTTGGTATGCCATCTTACACACCCCGGTGGGCAAGACGGTTTTTCGTGGACTTCTATTCAAAAATGTATATTGCTGAAACAGCTGATTCAAGTGACCTTTACTTTTAGCATCTGATAAATAAAATGACAACGTAACTTTTGTTATCCAAACTCAAGCGATAAACCTAATCTGCTAAGTTCTATAGCTGAAAACCAAAAAGTGGGCCATCTTAGGCCACTTTCCCCTATGTATTACATACGAATAAGATTAAACAAGTTTTTTATCCATTGATTTGCATTGTTAAAATTCTGAAAAAATGTAAAAAAGAAATGGTTGCAATGTCATCAAGATATACTTATTTACTCGTATACCAATTTATTTACCTCAAGTTTCTTGTTATACTTATACAAAAACGAGTACTTAACCTTGCTTCAATCTTATGCAGGAAATTCCAAAAGAATAATGTTAAGTTGAGATAAAACACGAATTGCGTGTTTTCTTTTTAATTAAATCTTACAGGGAAAAAAAATTAACGTACAGATACCATTCTGACAAAAAAAATGAAAGTGGGAATTAAATTGCAGCAGAGACACCTTGTTTAAGAGATATGTATACGCAAACGAATTGTGGTAATTTATTTGCAACAAGAGGTGTGGAATAAAGTGTTTTTCTTACAAGATTCATATTGTTTTTAATTCGGTAACAAAACGACAAAAGTCCGCTTAACTACGTTGTATGTATGCAGACAGTTCACCTTAAAAATATTTTTTTTTTTTAATTTATTTTTAGGTGACAGCGACTGGGGAGAGAAGTGAGAACTATAATGAAAATTATTAATTTTTGATTAATTTCTATGTCCTCACTTTTACATCTTCCAATTAGAAAATAGTTTTTGACTGCGCTATTATTTATTCTTAAGAATTTTATAATCTATTTAAAAACAAACGCTTTTTTATTAAAATTTTGTAAAAGCATTTTTAAAAAAAAAAAAATTGGCTTTCCATTTTCAAGATTTTGATAACAAATTAAAAATTGTCTCGTTTATGAAGAAACATAGTACCTACAAATTAAGCATTAAAATAAATCATTTTTTAACAAAATTTCAGATTTTTTAAATTTTAACAAATTAAATTTTTAACAAAATTTTTAACAAAATTTTCAAGAACATAAAATTTTTGAAAACGGTTTTTAACCATTTGTATGGTATAAAGCAATACTTTTGAGGTTGATAAGAAAATGTTAAGTATCAAGTATTAAAAAAAAACTTAATGATGTGGTTTTCGAAACATTAAGTTTTCAACATAATCTCTGCACTTATTTTAAATAAAATAAAAAGGAGTAAACAAAACTTTTCAAACTTTCATTGTATTCGTTAAAATGGAATACAAAAAAGGGTTCTGTATACACCATTATACAGGTTGGGTCAAATACAAGTTTCAGTTTAAAAATGCAATGGTTTTATTAGTTTAGTAAGAGCAAACATTCTCATTAATTATGGAACACGACGTCTTTCAAGTGACTGCCTCGGCTGACTTCGCAGTAGCGCATTCTGTTATTTGGGAATTTGATGCGCAAAAGATCAGCGAATAATCCGAGATCTTTGTGCAGAATTCTCCTCAGGGTAGTGCGTGAAATGTTGAGATCTTTGACGAGTTAATTGTTCACTAGTAGTCTCACGAACTTTTTGCACAAACCTGCGTACAGCAGGCGCGGTGGGTGCTTCATTTCGACCAAAAAAGAAATCTTTCAAATTTTGATTTTATTAAAATCTAAGCAACTATTTATGAGAAAAAAAAATATTTTCTTTAATTTCGAGAAAAAAAGGTTGTAAGAAAATCCACCGATTGGCGTAAACTGCAGTAAAACAGAATTACAGAACTGTTATACTCAATTTTTTTTCATTTTCCCTATCCTAGTTATAAGTTTCATCAAAATTTCGAGTTAGATTTTTTTTGCGATTATAATACTTTGTACTCGTATGTCGTATGTATAAATATAATTAAATTTAGTATCGCACATATGATAAGAGTTAGCTGACTTACATGTGTACAAACAATTTTTTGTCATACAAAAGTGCCCGAAATTCATAATTATGCTCAAAATACACAAAATAATAAGCTTCAGGTGTCTTTTTTAATTCAAAATTAAATATTTTGATATCCGTGTATGTTTATATGTATCATACATTATTCTTAAGCTCAAGTTGGGCACAAAACGCCGCAGGTTGCTGTTTTTTTTTAACTAAAAAATGGCGATGGTAATTTCAGGCACATGCATTCCACCCTTCTGATGAACTTATATACAAAAATCGGAAACTTAAAATTCCAATGAGTTTAATCCCCTTTAAATTTTGAATTAAGCATTAGCTATTTTACACAATTAACATTGATTCAGAATTTTTTTTATTTTCATTTTTTACAGGTGGTTTAATTTTTGCTAAACGATGAGAAGAGCCAAAAGATGGCTTCTGATATTTGCAGGTGAGTTTGAAAAATTTGTTTTCCAAATTTAATAATATGACTGTACTTACCTTCTTTCAAAAATAATCTATAAAATGCTAAAGAATTTGGTAAAGAACTTTTTGTGTCTTATATTCTAAATGTGATTTTTTTTGGTTTTATTCAAATTTAAAATTTTTTGATTTATAAAAATACATTTAATGATTGTGTCTAAAAACTCACTTGCACGATAATTAATTTGACGTTTTTGCCCAAAGTGCAACATTTTATTTCCGATTTTGTTATAAAAATCTGTTTAAATAACAGATATTTCTAGAAACTTTGGCTAAAAGTTTAAACAGTTTCTACGCCTTTTAAGTAGCTAACTTAATCGTTCTTAATTTTAAACATTTTTTTACTATTATCGTGCTTAAGCTATTTTTTAATAAATTGTTTCTGAAAACATCTAAAACAATGTCAGCTCATACAAAAAATAAAACAAAATAAACAGAACTTTTTTGACGTTTGTAAAAGTCAATGAGTCAAAAAAAGTTAGCACGATACTAAAAAAATAAAGAAAATAAGCGCATCACTTAAAACAGTATAGTATTAAAATGTTATTATGTTACTAATTAACAATTTGCTAACTTTAAAGCAGATTACTAACTTTTCTTAATTTTAAATATTTTATAACTAGTATCGTGCCAAGGCTATGTTTAAAAAAAATTCTTCTGAACACACTTTAAGTAATAACAGTTCATGCCAAAAAATAAGCAAACAGATCTTTTTGACGTTAATAAATGTCAAAGAGTCATAAGAAGTTCTTACGATACTAAAAAAATAAAATAGGTATTCGATAATTTTAACTTTAATAAAAGGGTTCAGAAAGTTTGATGCTATATTCGATTAAAATTTGCGAAAACGTCATTTTAACCTAGTTTCATATTTTACCAGCTTTAAAATCGTACTAATTTCACTTAAATTTTGCGCATTTGTTTTTTATTAAAAAAAATGTTCTTCGTATTGCTTGTAGCTTGTATCATTGTTTATTTTAACATTTTCAAAGTAAAAAGTTGTACTAAATCTGTACAGCCCTTTTCATTCAATATGAAAAGTAAAAAGTTAAAAAATTGTTTTATTTTTATTTTATGTTTACTTTAAGGATAGAAAAAAATATATAAGGGTGATTCTACAAACAATGGAATAAAATGTTACAAATTTCGGCATGACATTTTTGGAAGCCAAAAGACGTAAAAGTTGTTCTAGTTGATCATTAGAACGTCTCTTTCCATTGTTGAAAGCGGCCAGTCAAAAAAATAAAAAATGACGATTTTAAGGACATTTTTTGAAAAAAGATATTCAAAGGACTGAATTTTTTTTAAGGGAATTGAATAAATCTTTATTTTTTGTTTTTGTATTTTCTCTCGGGTACAAATTGAAATATAGAAACTAAATTTAATTAGTCTTCATAAACATACAAATTCATGGTTAATACACATAACGTAGCATTTTATGAAAAGAATATAATATGTTATAATTAAATATTTTTTTTCTACTTAGAATCAATTTAAAATAAATTATTTTCTTTTTAAAAATTTTAAAAATATTTCGCAATGAAGTTCGAAGTTCAACATAACTAAAAATTTCTCAGTTTTCTGAATAAAATATCATTTGTTCATTTATTAGACAGGGGACTGAGGTTAGATGACTGAGGTTTTTAATGGCTTTTGCGCAAAAAAGATTTTAAGGTCTTACTTAAAAAAACAAAAAACAAAAATATATATAATATTACAGTTTTATTAAACATATACTATACTGCTAACAAATATGCCTACTTACATACAAATTTGTTTTGTAAAACCTCACCAGAGGACTGATAAACTAAACGGACAATCCACGACTTGTTGCACAAATGTCCTTTTCACAATACTAACATAAGAAACAGAATCGAGATGCACCACGATTTTATTGTAAGGAGACTTGGTACTTCAAATTGCCAGTACTGGAAACTCGATGGATATCCTAGTTTTTGATTTTTTCGACTGTTTCAATATTCCAGGGGACTGATATGAAATACGGGGGACAAAGTTTAGTTAATTTTTTTGTTATAAAATCAATTACTAAAAAATATTTATCAAATTCGTAGCAAAGATGTATTATTTGGCGTAACTTCGGTGGAATTCATCTTAGTATGAAACCTGAAATAGGAGAACGGTAATAATTTTTCTTTGCGAAAACACACTGGGGACACGTCAGGGGACTGAGAATCAGACACCTTGAAGAATTTTTTGAGCAAAATAAAATAAGGTCACGCTAATAATATTGTTAGGCCAGGTAGATATCAATCAGATTTAATTTTATAAAAAAAAAAAATCAGATTAAATATTTGAACGGATTTTAAAATATTTCTTGGGCCGCCGAAAATTCCATCGTTTGTAGAATCACCCATAAACACTTTTACAATAAAAAATAAAATGCACGACTGGATCGCACGAACTTGCTCTTATGTAAAAGTACTTTGGAATTAAAGATACATTTTATATATATAAAACATGGATTTAATGAGATAATAATGTTCAAATGCATAAAATTGCTAAAAAAAAATTTCAATTTCCCCTCTAGGGAATCACCGAAGACCCTTAACTACCGAGATTGAAAGAAATAGGTTCAGTGGTTTAGGCTGTAGTGAGAGGTACAAACATACAGACACACTGAAACATGTTTTTTGTGTACTAAATTTTTCTTAAAATTTTTATAAAAAAATTATTATGCAAATTGTTAGTATTTAATAACATAAATTTTAAAACGTAATTTCAAAATTTAATCCTGTATTGGTTTTCAAGATATTGAATTTTCAAAAAAAAAATTGTATTATTTTTTTAAAAATCCAAAAACTATTTTTTCGAAAAGAATTTTAGTTTATATTTTTTAAAATGCAAAGCAGCTCCTGCATAAAAATTTTGGTTAAAATCGTTAGAGTCGTTGGTGAGAAATTCGAAAATCAAAAAAACGGTTCTATGACAGGTACCCCTAATAACATTTCTCCCCAAATTTTTGTCTGACCAAAACATAGTCCCTGCCCATAATATCACACCTAATTTTTTTTATAAAAATCGTTAGAGCCGTTTTCGAGATAAATAAGATTTTGCATTACGGGTGTATGGGGGTACCGTTAGTTTTAGTGCTAAAAAAAAAATTTCAATTTCCCCTCTAGGGAATCACCGAAGACCCTTAAGTACCGAGTTTGAAGAAAATACCTCCAGTAGTTTAGGCTCTAGTTCGAGGTACAGACATACAGACATACAGACAGACAGACAGACAGACGGAATTACCGGACCCACTTTTTTCGTCTTCGCTATCATCGTAATGTCAATTTTGATCAAAATCTCGAGTTCGATTTTTTTTTCAAATGCAGAACTTGCCCTATAGTACCTATATCGCAAGTAAAAAAGTCTTTACTATCATAATAAGTGTTCGTTAGTGCAGCCGTTAAGCGCATTGCCCCCATTTTACGGTGGACGTGGTGGCTTTTCACAGTCGATGCTTCAACGTTTGGTGGCCAAAGTCAGTTATTTACTAGCCAACATTTGTACATCAAACGAGAACATCGCCGTGGTCTATAAAAGTATACAGTAGAACAAGAGGCTTTCTATTCCTCGCCGTTCACAAAAACTCGGTCTTTCGCACACTTTAACTTGACGAATTTCGCGTTGAGGGGCTACATCCGTACAAGATCTAACTGACCCAGGAGTTCAAGGTTCATGACCGTAGACAAAGCCGTTTGTTCGCTTACTGGGATTCGCATCCTCAAAATGTTAGCGTTTGTAGTGGATTTTGGGCCAGCGACGTCATAAGCCCGTGCTTTTTTAAAAACCACTTTAAGTCGGTCACCGTCTGGCGAGAGCTAACAGAACGATGATAAATAATTTCTTGTGATCCAAATTTGAGCATATGAACCGAAAAGACACGAAGGACGCCACGATTAACATTCTTTATGATTGATTTAAGAGTAAGGTTATCTCTCGCAGAGGTGACGTGAATTGTCCACCAAGGTCATGTATTTTGACTTTTTCTTGTGGGGTTTCCTAAAAATTTACTACAGTCAACCGATTCCCTAAAGGCGAAAATAACACAGGGCCTCGTTCAAATTCAGCCGGATCTATGCGCAAAAGTCATTGAAAACTGGACCACTCGTGTTCTTGCCACCGTAAAAAGCCGAGTTGAGCATTTTAACGATGTCATATTCTATACATAATGGCATTCATGAGTCTTCCAAATACAAAAATGTTAAAACTTCACACAAAGCTTGTTTTATTCAAATTCAACATCTACCTGCACCTTTTGAAAAACTCTTTAAAACGTGCCTTCTTCCAAAAGTGGAAACAAAACCAACGATAATTATTTATATGAGTACCTAAAATATAAAGCCATTTGAAAAAAATATTGTTTATCGATAAAAATACATAGTTGGATTCATCTTCTCGAAAATTTGGAAAAAAAAACTAAAACCATTTTATGACAGTCAGCCTTTCCAGAAGTATTAATTATCTGCTTTCTATTTTGTTTGTAACCAAATACAAAAAAAAAAAACTTTGTATCACTACAGAAATAATTTGAAATTTAAATTTAAATAAACGTAAAATTAAAAAAAAACATACGAGTACATATGTATATATGAAAATACTCGTATTTAAATTTTTCCAACCAAAATCTTAAGTTTAAAATCTGGTAACTGCTAACAGGCAAATGAAACGCATAAGAATATCTAAAATTTGATTTTTATTGAACTTAAAAATTAAAAAAATTCAATTTAGACTTATTAAAGAATTTAAAAATACAAAACATTATGACATTAATAAATTTCCGTGTTGTGTTTCTTTTTTAATTTTTTTAATAATATGCAACGAAAATTATTTTTAGGTTTAAAATTAATTTTTTCACATTAAACATAAACCGAATCAGGTTTATCGAAGACCAGACCGATCGTACCACATATCATCATCATTATCGCTTTTGTTAGTTTTCGTTAAGTAATGTTGAAAATCAATTATTAATTGACATTTCATTCAATTTCATATCACCCTGGACGTTTTTTTTTTTTTTTTAATGTCAAAGATGAGAATACATAATAATAAACGATTCACAAGCGATAAAGATATATGTACATATTTATAAATTTATTATAAACCCGTTAAGCTTCTCAAAACGTGTGTCTAGGTCCAAATTAAAGTCTTAAACAAAATCATAATAAAAATTGTAAATTTTCAAATGTTAAAATTTACTATGTCAACATTTGTTCTTAATCAGATCTTATCTTTTGACTTTATAATTGTTGGTAATTTTCTTCTTTTATTGTTTTTTTATTTTTCAGCTCTTTTGGGATTTATGTCACACACTGGAGCCCTAAGAGCGGGTTTTCCTAAGCCAGCATATACAACTTCTACAACCACGACCACAACTACAACGACAACAGAAGTTCCGGAAACGACAGTAGCTGTTGAAGAGACTGAATCAAAAGTCAGTATAAAAGTTTTGTAAATATTTATCTTTGATAGATTTCCATTTTAAAATAGCTCAAGTTTTATTCAGCTTTTTTCGTCATGCTAAAAATAATACATTTGGTATTGAACTTTCGTATTATTGACCTAGCCTAACCATAACGGCTCGCACTATGTGTTGTCCCAATTACACAGTTACCTCTTTAGGGACAACATACAGTTACTTAATACAATTTGACTATAAAATTAGTTGTTTTTGTTGTTGTGTGTGCAAATTATCGGGTACTCTATGACCAAGTTGTTCAAACTTCGTGTGGGTGCGCAGAAAGGCAATTTGGAAGGTGCATGCCTAATGCTTGGAGCTAGTTGGAACTTGGAAAGCAGAATGAATGAAGTTGGTGCAAGACAACATCGAGAAGAAGGTCATTCTGTCATCTAGCTTTTGGGCCTAAGAGTATGTAGAGGCAGTGAAAGGGTGATGTGTTTGTTTATGCCTCCAAGCTAATGAGCTCAATTAGTCAGCAAGCAGTAAAAGTGATTCAACTGATGTTTGTTTGTGGCTAGCGTCTTTTGTTTTGTGTTAAAAAATAGGAAAGGTTGAATAATGTGGAAATGTGGTTAGGTATGGGCTAGTTTGAATAAATTAGGTTGTTGTTGTTAGAAAGACATGAGACACACAAATGTTTCTTTTTTTTTGATTAAAGATTTTAAATATCTCTTCTCACATCCAACCGATATGTTGCAAATATGGTAACAAAAGAAAGGGAAATTTATAGAATAAATTTTAACTGCAGTCCCTTGGTTATGCCCTCAATGTTTTCTTTTTTTGACAAAAGATTTCAACCACGCGAATAAACGCATAAAATGCAGAACTTGGTCAAATACCAGAAACCGATGTGAATCAAAAACAATATGGACGTAGGTACTTGCTCGCAAAAGAGATTTACTATCGTCTACGAGTAGTAAATTCTCTTAGACGGCTACTGTCAATATAGGAATAGGACTTGTTTTGACCACTTGTGGAAACCAGCTTGTCTGCGAATTTTAGTAAAATGGAAAAAGCGCAATATCGGCCGGGGATTCGATTCTTGTTTTTGGAAGGGAAATCGCGCAGCGAAATCAAAGAGTGCTTGGATACTGTGTAGGTACTGTGACTATTCTCCTTCGATGGCGATCATCAAAAATTGGTATAACGAGTTTCAACGTGGTCGCACATCGGTTTTTGATGAGCCCCGCTCAGGTGCCCCGAAAATGGCTACCACGGAGGATAACGTGTCAAAAACCAAACCTCCGATTGAAGATGCGCGAGATAGCCGGAACCGTAGACATCTCAAAAGACCGCGTAGCTCATATCCTCCATTAAATTTTGGGCATAAAAATGCTGTCGCTGCGATGGGTGCCGCGTTCGCTCACTCCGGACAACAAGCGCAACCGTTAGACCAAAGGCCAAATTAGTCGAATTGCACTACGAACTTGCTGCCCCGTATTGTCCAGATTTGGCCCCGTGCGAATTTTTTTTTGTTTCAAAGTTAAAAAAATCATTCGACGGGCAGAAATTTGAGTCGAATGAGGAGGTCATCGCCACGACGGAGGCCTACTTTGCAGACCTCGAGAAAACCTATTTTTTGATGTATTAAAGAAGTTGAAGCATCGCTGGATCAAGTGTATCGAGCTAAAAGGAGACTACTCGTTTATTGAGAAATAAATCGCCACTTTTTCAAAATTTTTGTTTTTCATTTGTAACTAAGTATGTACTTATCAGACCGCCCTTGTATATCTATCCCTATAAGGATGTTCTATTAATATCGTTTCCTCTTAACGAAACCGGTGTTCGAAGAGGCTTATGTTGGTTTTTACCACAAGCACGTCTGGTTTGCATGTATGTACTTGCTCTTATATAAAAGTACTTAGGAATTGCTAAAATAACGCCTGAAGTAGTGTGGGCTCAATACATCTGATTTCTGAAAAAAAAAAGAATTTATGCAAATGAAATTTTAAAAATTAATAATTAAGTTTTTATACACAAAATTTCTCTAAAATTTTTCAAAACAAAAATTGTATGTAAACTTTTAGTAATTTGTCCTTAAGTGGGCTAAAAGTCAAAATTGGTTTTTAATAGAGATGCAACGTTTAGAGTATGTTTACACCCTTCTTCAGGCCTGTTTTTTTAGAAAAATTAGTAAAAATCAATTAAAAAAAAAACATTTTCCAACTTTTAGTGTTTATTAATATAAATAATAATAATATTAGTATAAATTTAAGTTAATTTTTTTTTATTTTAATTCACCAAAAAAAAAACGTTCACTGTTTTGAAGATATTGAACGTTGGAAAATTTGAATAATTTTTATTTAAAAATTCCACTCCTTTCTACAAATTTTCGATCGAAATCGGTGAAGCCGTAAATGAGAAAATCGAAAATAAAAAAAATAGCTGCTTTATGCCAGAAACTCTTATTAAGATTTTTTTCTTAAAATAATTTTTGATGAAAACATAAACTATCCTTACAAAGGTAGGTAGTTAGAAATGGCGATCTTTGACACTGCCCCTTTTTGATACTTTAACTGCTATGAAATTGTGGATGGAATTGATATGGGCAATGTGGAGAGTCTCACAGAGTCATCCAGTTTGGATTCAGTTCGAAAATAAAAAAAAAATCTAGTAGATTTTGATGTCTCTTATCGTGTGTTTGCTCTTGCACAATCATCCGGAAATTGTATCACTCACCCAACCGGACCACATACAAAATAACACATATTTTTTTATTAAAATTGTTAGAGCAGTTTTCGAGATAAAAAAAAAATTCATAATGGCTGTATAGCAGGTAACGTTTGTTTTGGACCCATAAATACCGTTTTTTAGCTTCGCAATTTAAGCTGTAGATCGTGGTACAGGCCAGGGTTGCAAAAGCTTAAGTCACTTTTTAGCTTATGCTTGTCTTTAATTCACAAGCTAGTGGGTGACTTATGAATTGAGAAAAATGTAATTCAGCAATTCAGCAGCTAGTATAATAACTTATGTATGAATTAAAAAAATTTAAATCATAAGCTTCTTAGTGACTTATGAATTAAAAAAAATAATTCAGAACCTACTAAGTGACTTATGAATTAAAAAATTTTAGTCATGAACAAGTGACTTCTGAATTAAAAAAAAAAAAACAATCTATTACAAGCAAAAGCTTGAAATCTACTTTCGTTAATAATTAAATAATTATGTAGTCAAAACAAGCTTAAACACTTCTAATCTACCAACTAGCTTATGAATTAAATTTTTCTTAATTCATAAGTCTTATTAGTAGCTTGTGAATTAATTTTTTTTAATTCATCAGTCACTAACTTGCTTAAATTTTTTTTAATTCATACGTCAGGTAGTGAATTAATTTTTTTTTTAATTCATAAGTCTTATTAGTAGCTTGTGAATTAATTTTTTTTTAATTCATAAGTCACTTAGTAGCTTATAAATTAAATCTTTTTTTAAATCATAAGTCACTAACTATCTTATGAATTAAATGTTTTCAATTCACAAATCATCTGCAGACTTATGACTTATGGTTTTTTTAATTAAAAACCTGGTGCAGACAAAGAAACTGGCAGACGGAATTGCGAGACCAACTTTTTACTGAATGAAAAACTTGTCATATAGTATCTACCTAGGTACATAAAGAGTGAGTCAATAATCCGAGATCTTTGTACAGAATTCTCCTCAGGCTAGTGCTTGAAATGTTGAGCTGTTGAGATCGATGGCGAGTTGATGTTTGTGAATTGAGTCTCACACTCTCGGCTACAGCAGTCACATTCTCGTCTGTGCGCACCGTACGACACCGAGGACCATGAGTGTTGTTTACGCACTTTTTGCATAAACTCAAAAAACACACTGTTTGGGCAACACATCACTCACTTTGGAATTAAGCTTTCAATATTTCCGGACGTTGGTCAAGCATAAAGCGACTCATTTCGTTCCGCGAAGGTATGATACTGACTTTCTGTCAAGAGTGGGAAACAGCTGTCAGTGTCAAAATAACATATGATCTAAAAAGAACTAGTGGTTTCTTTGGCTCACTCTGACTCTGTATGTCCATACATATATATCTTATATATCTTTCTTTAAATTTAAGACTTCAACAGCTGTTGAACAGTGGGCACTCATGGTTCATTAACGATAAGCCTGTTATTTCAATCAAAATTCAGGCAGAGCCCGGTCATTGAGCATTTCTTTTCAAATACGTACATATGTATATACATACAATTTCTTGGCAGCAACGAAGAGACTTCTTCTTGGCCAATCTTTTTCGGCTTAGGCTAATACCAAAATATTTTTGGAAGACTTTCTTGTTCTGGTTTGCCATATTGATGTAATGGAAAAGCTATTTCAATGTTATCAATTATAACAGAATTCTTATTTTTCATAAAAAGTTGTTGTGGTATCTTAAAGCACTATATTTAAAAGAGGTTTGCTTACGATTATTTTTACTAAACCTAATTGATTTTCACTAACTATTTCTTGGAATAAAAGTTTATTTGCCTTATTTTGCTTAGCTTAAAGTTCAAGAATTCTAGTTAATAATATTCCAATAAGGGCTCTCTGGAAAAACAATAAAAAAGCTAAGCTATTCCATATTTTGAAAATTAGACCAACTTTAAGTCGATGTTTGGTATTTTTCCAAATTATGTTTTCATTTTATATGCCTACCCTTATATTTGTTTCATTTAATTGTACACTTACAAATATGTATGTAGGAGAATGCATATAATTTTAAATCTCATTTAAAAAATAATTAATTTTATAGGCAGCACCAGCAAATGTGACAGCAAAACCATCCAAAAAACTAACTGGAATTCCCCAAATTGATTGGGTCTGGGATCCAAACTTGCCACGTGAATTAAATGGGTAAGTTTAATTGATTTCACCTTCAAAGCTAAGTTAAATTATTTTTTTTTGTATTTTTCTTATTTCAGATACAATCTATCAAGCTATCCTTTCTTCAGTACTGTTCCACCTCACAATGAGATTGCTTTCAAATGTGATGGACTTCATGATGGATTCTATGCATCTATTGAATACAAATGCCAGGTAAGATATTTAAATAGAAAAACAAAACAATTATTATCAAGCCCAAGGATTCAATTTGTATGACAATGGCAAGCTCTTTAACAATAGATAATTTGTATTTTCCCATATCATTCGTCATATTCAGTTTTTAACACCATCTTCAGATTTTTTTTTTCACAGTTAATTTAAATAAATATCTTTTTTTGGAAATGTTGGTTTCTTTCTTCCATTTTAACTTAAACACAACCTTGACCGAATAAAAGCCTATTATGACTCTTATAATAGTAATTAATTTCTATGAAAATTGGGAGACAATCAAACGTGATAATTAGGTTTATTTAGTTTAGGTGTGAAATAGTGGATGGTAAAGTTATTGAAAAACTCTAGACTCTTATGAAAGTGCATTACTCAGGGACACTTACGATTGTTTGTATTACTTCGTTCTAGCACAAGCTTAAACTTAGTCTAGATTCAATGAACTCTTTGTTTAGTCTTAGAACACCTAGTTCATACCTTAAATCTTAAGTGTAGTTCGGAATCAATCATTTAAAATTATTGCCATATTTTTCGATCCATCAAAAAAGTTTTGTTAAAACAGTATAATGATGAGGTATTTGCACTGCGAACTAAAGATCTATTGTGTCCCCATTCAGAGTTAGATGAGTTGCTAACACTACAGCTCTTCCTTCAAGTTTATGCTTTTGGTGAATTTGATTATTTTGAGAAACTTTAGGGAGGATAAATCACTCATTTCTACCTTGTAGTGTTCCAGGTACTTATTTCTTTAATGCATTAGTGATTCCCATCTGCCTTGCATGTGCATGTGCTCCCGTTACTTTTCGTAGATTTTTTGTACTTAAGCTGATAAAGTTCATGCAACGATCTTGTTTATAGTTCCCAAGAAGTAGTTTGATCTGCTAAGTTTTGGGAGTTATTTCCATCTTTTATCCTCCGAATCTTTTATCGTCCTCCTCTATTTTGATTTCATTTCTCCTACTGTTTTCTCCTATTCTAGTTTGCCTTTGCCTTTGCTTTTTCTTTTTCATTTTTAACTTTTTATTTCTAAATTTTGTTTCTTGTTTTTTAAAAACAGATTATTTTATAAAATTCAATATAATATAAATTAAATATTTGATTAAAACAGTTTTCGGTACAAATTTATAGGATTATTGTTTAGTTAACTTTTTTTTTTTTTTTTTTTTTTTCATTTTTATAATAACATTCTTTTTAATTATATTTTTTTTTTGTCTCTAAATCTACTGTGCTTAATTATTGAATTTCAAATGCATTCTTGTAATTGGTTTATTTTAAACTGTTAGTTGCATTATAATAAAAATAAAATAAAAATAAAATAAATAAAAATATTCCGCAGAAGGGTTCTGGCCCCATTAAAGGAGTGCTTGTGCCTATTTTTGCTACAAAGTTGGCCTCCTCTTTTTCCGGTACCTAATAAAATGACACAATAAGTTCGTTTAGCCTGCCTACACATTCCCACACCAAATTGACCTGATAACGTATGAGCTTAGTGCTCTGAGTGCGTTTTGGCTACCTGACATTATAACAATGTTTTAGTTTCGGTAATTCCTTTCGACATTTCGACCTGCACATTCCGCTATATAGAACTGATTTCCACCGGGAAAATCCTGGTGGATTATCCCATTGGTATGGAAAGTGGGTTCTCGGCCCAATTGGCAGAGGAAGCCTTGCTGCCAATCCTTATAATTTTTATCTCTTATACAAGAGTCCATTGAACTAAGAAACAAATATTGATAACTGTATGCAGCGTTGGTTTTTTTCCGATTTGGATTTTAAACTCTTCAGAGATCTTCCAATGAATAGAATATACAATTGTATGGATCCATCGTTTGTTGCCGGGTTGGGTACGATATCCCGCTTTTTATAATTCCGTTTTTTAAAATCCCGTTTTTATAATCCCGTTTTTTATAATCCTGTTTCTTATAATCCCGCTTTTTTAAAATCCCGCTTTTTATAATCCCGCTTTTTATAATCCCGCTTTTTAAAATCCCATCTCTTATAATCCCGTTTTTTATAATCCCCTTTATTATTACGACCTGTTGGCTGCCTATCTAAAGACAGAAGCTAAATGTCAATTTCCTTGGTGGTCTCTTGTTAGCTAATGAAAACCCCAATGACCTAGAATTGTAGTTGAATGGAAAAATGTGGAACTATCTAATCTATATAGGTACACAGAAACAGTTCCGAGTGACCACAAGGAAGTTTTGTAAACACTGTGCCAAAAAATATATCAAATACCAACAATTTTAATGTTCATTGTACTTGAGTCATCCTTTATAAAAATAACATTTATGAATTTCCAGGTCTATCATCACTGCATTTATGGTATTCGTCATGATTTTCTTTGCGCCAATTTTACAGCTTTCGATCAGAGGACATTCATTTGCCATTTTGTTTCCGAAGTAGACTGTGAGCATTCTGAGAAGTTCTGGAACAGGTAATATGCACTAAATACTTTAAACCATTACATTTAAATATGTAATCTTCTTCTTGTCAAGAAATGACAACTTATATATGGCAACCACAACAACATCAACAACCACAACGACAACACCAGCTCCACTAACTCCACAGCCAGAATTCAGACCGCGACCTAATCGCCGACCTTTGAGGCGTCGTCGTCCATCTGATTACTATTACGATGAAGATTATGAAGATGACTATTATGAGGAAGATCGGAGAGCCAACAGACGTCGCAAGCAGAGACCACGTAACCGTCGACCAGAATACGATGATGATGATTACGAGGAAAAGCGAGCATACAGCGATGAAGATTCACGGTAAGTTCAAAGCTTTATAAACTATAAATCGGAAACATTTTTATGAAATTTCTTCCAGATTTGACAACAAGCGTTCAAAGAACAGAGATCCAATAAGAGATGAAGAAGAAGAAGATTATGAAGAAGATCGTCGTTCGAAGCCTAAAGCTCGTCCAAAGAGCAGTGCCGTTGGCAGACAAGGTGACATATCGGAACGTCGGAAAAAACCTATTGTTAGAAAATCGGCAGCTGATCGTCAAGCGGTCCTCGATGAGAGACGTAGTTTAAGTGATGAAAGGGAAAAACCTAGAAACAGGCTTGATGATGAACCAGATATTGTCCCAGAACGACGCCCGCTAGCTGGTGGAAGGAGGCGTAAAAACGGTCAGAAACGTCCAGCACCTATTGATGATGACTTCGATAGACCAATTAGGCGTGATGAAGTAGAGGAAGAAAACGAAAGTCCGCCTGAAAATAAACAAAGCAAAGATGAGATTGTCGTTCGTCCACAGACCTCAGCTGCTGCAGGAAGTCCAATAGCATCGATCTTCGATCGACCACGTGTTGCCCCGAAAATTCCCAGACCAGTTCCAATACATGAAAGAAATAAGTTTGGTTACCAGGGACAAAAGGCCACAACATCAACAACAACATTATCACCATTGAGCGACGAGTACTACGACGAGTCAGAATATGAGGATGTTAGTCCAGTTAAGGAAAGAGCAGATCCAGCTGACAAAAGAGAGACACCTCGCCGAAGACTTCAAGATGAACTTAGTCTTCGTCGCACCGACGACAGCCCTCCCCGTCGTTCTCATAGTCAATCAAGGCGCGGAAGTGAAAACCCTAAGAGGGTTGGTAAGCCATTTCCCAGGAAACCCGTAGCTCCAATCGATGATGAATATGATTCCGTTCCAGCCAGTGATGAACCAGAACGGAGATCCGGTCCCCGAAAGCGCCCTCATTCAACCCGTGAAAAACCTTTGGAAGATTCTGAGCCAATTGAAGAAACAGTTCGAGAACACAGACCACGATCACGAGAGCCTTTGCGCAGACCTCTGAAGAAGGAAGATCCCATAGTAGAAGACAGCAGAGATCATAGACCGCGAGATCATCGCAGAAGACCCATAGAAACGGAAAAAGCTCCTCTTCCGGTGTCAGAAGAAGACGCAGAAGAAGTCTACGATGAACATGTTGTAGATGATGCCGATGATGAAAAAGCATCAGCAAATCTCGAAAGCGAAAAACCAGCGCAACGCGATGGTCGTCCGGTTGTAAGAGTAGTGAAGCGTCCATTCCTGCCATCGCGAGGTGGAAGCCCCTACTTACCCAGAGGACTCCAACCTGTAGGAGCTGCTCTCAAACAAACTTCCACAGAGAGCACACCCGTCGATATGGGCTCGACAATCTCGGGAGTCCGTCTCCTAGAGCACGGAGCCCCAATTCTCCGGGAAACTGCCCCAAGTGGTGCAGACTCCGACTACACGGTGTCCCCACGTAAAGGCCCAAGAACCACCTTGCCACCCCAGATCGAGCATCCAAAGGCCATCCTCGATGAATTGTATGAAAACGATTATGATGTTACCCTTAACGATGCTCTAAATCCCACTTTAAAGCCCCTTTCCTCTAACAATAGGAACTTCTTAGGTCCGTTCAACAAATACGAGCGGGCTGGATATTCAGCTCCAACTAGTAATAATTATAATAACGCTCCTGACTCCTATTTCTCGTCCACAGATGTCCGAAGACGGACCGTTCCAGCACCGCGAAACACACGACAAGAATTTCGAGGAGCGACGAGGGTAGCGCAACATTTTTATGATGACTTCGAATACTAACCAGGGGTTTTAGCTTTCCACCTGCCTTTTTTGTCTTTGAAAAAAAAATAGAATTCTTAGCCAACGAATTTCTTTTAAGGATTTTATTATAACGTAAGGATCAAACATAAGATTTTGCAATAAATTTAGGCCAACAAAAAATAAACAACCAAACCTAAATATTGAGAAAAAATTATGTACATAATATAAACGAGCAGAAAAAAAAAACACAAGTTTTAAATAATATTTTTTTGTTTTTTTTTTAGAAAATACTCATGAGTCGTGATAGTTATGAACAGAGCAGACTTTTCTGTTTTTGTTGCTTTTTTTTATTTTTTTAAATAAAATTGTAAATTATTTAATTAAAATATCCTTTTTTCTATAAACACCTTCTGTTATAATTTTTAAACTTTTAACAACATAAAATATGAAAAGTAGAAATTTTGCAAAATCTATTTGTACGTTTAAGGATATAATTTAATAGAACATGTACCTACGTTTATATAAAAAAAATAATGTATGGTTATCTATTTATGTCGCCAATAAGACTTGATAAATAGTTTTTAAATCGAATGAAACAAAAAAGACGAATAAAAATATAAATAAGAACAAATTAAAACTTGTTTAGTTTTCGTTTTTACACTACTGACACTCTAATTAATTTTGTCACAAAATATTGAATCAATCCACACGAATGCCAATAGTTTCGATTAGTAAGTTTTATACCGGAATTCGTTCAGAAATGTCGTGTAAATGTGATATTCACCCCTGTTCTGATTTTCGTTCCGAATTGAATATCGAAATTGATTTTCGTACGGATTTCAAAACGACGTTCTTAATTTCGTACAAATTTGCCTTGCAGTGGTACCAACATTCAGACAGGTTTTCTGTTACACATATGTGTCTTCCCCTTCATAAAAGACAAAAGAATAGTTTTTTAGAGATTTTTTTTTTTAAATACTTACATATGTACATACATTTTTAGATTTACGAATTCAAATTCTCCAGACAAAATCGAAACGAACTAAAAACGAAAGTTTTACTTTCGTAAACGAAAATCAGAACAGGGGTGATTATGCTGAATTTATATGACAACCAACAAAATGTCTTTATATTGAAATTGTGTTTTTTGTTTCTCTAACACTCAAAAGATGTCACTATACAGCAAATAAAAATGTGTTTTTTACAAATGTAAAAGTTCAAGAAATACAATAGTAAAATTAGAGATCCAAGAACACCCTAAAAATGTTTTCGGATGGTGATATTTCCGCAACCTAGCCTATTTAGCTTTTTTAGAGCTATCCACGGGTAAAAACCAGAAGGTTCTGCGAGTTGCTATTGTCGAATTATGGCCATTTAAAGTGATTTTACTGAAAACTGGCCTGAATCTAAGAAAGTCATCGGACGCCGATGGTGATATTTCCAAAACCTAGTCTTGTAAGAAGTTGCGGTTTTCAAAATTCCTGTTTAACTTTTCCAGAGCTAACCACGGGTAAAAACTAGAAGGTTCTGCGAGGTCCGATTGTCGAAATATGGCCATCCAAAGTGATATTACTGAATATTGACCCAAATCTAAAAAATTCATCGGATGGAGATGCGAATATTTCCGCAACTAAGGCTCGCAAGAGCTTGTAGTTTTCAGTACTTAATAGAGAATTAACAGACCTTTCCATGGATGTGCCAATCTCGAATAAAAATTTTTGAATTTTTTTGAAAAAAATCATGGACTAAACACTGTCTACAAAAATAATTATTTTTTCAAGGTTCACCAATCCCATCGAGATATACATCAACGAAAGGTCTGTTCAAAACCTATACACACATGCAACCCAAAACGATCTTCGGAGTCTGGTTACCGAAATATCGTCGTCCAAAGACATTTAACACATTTCACTGATTTTCGACCTCTAACCACCTAACAATTTCTTTGGGTGGCGATATTTCCGGAACCAAGCCTTGAAAGAAGTTGCGGTTTTTAAAATTCCTATTTAACTTATCTAGAGCTATCCACGGGTAAAAGCCAGAAGGTTCTGCGACGTTTGATTGTCGAAATATGGCCATTCAAAGTGATATTACTGAAAATTGACTCAAATCTAAAAAATTCATCGGATGCGGATGCGAATATTTACGCAACTAAGGCTCGCAAGAGGTTGTAGTTTTCAGTACTAAATAGAGAATTAACAGATATTTTCATGGATGTACCAATCTCATGAACTAAACACTTGTCTACAAAAATAATTACTTTCATTTCGTTCACTGGACTAAGTTTTTTGAAGAAAATTTGCATTAAATTTTATTTTATAGTTCACAACTGGAAACAAAAACTTAACAGAAAAGTTCATGCGAGTTTGGAAAACACCAAAAGATGAAACTTTTCAAAATTCCAAATTTATTTCCTGGACGCTCGATAAGAAAAGAAATGTGTTTAAAGTGCAACAAACGTATAAGCAAATTTCTCTTAGCCCAACACATTTAAAACAAAAAACATGCTACTAAAACTTATACCATTATACTACGCGCACTACGTTTTTCGTTTAAAATAGTTTTTAAAAGTTTTCAATTGATTTTAAAATATGACTTTTAAGCTAGAATCCCAAAGGTTTGAGCTTACTGTGATCAAATTTGGAAAATTAGCTTAAAATTTAAAAACATGAACAAAGCAAACAACCGCACGGAGACAACCGCACGTTCTAAGAAATAAATTTTGACAGATTTTTAGACCTAATCTAAGCACAGACGATCATCAGCTAATATTTTCAAATTTTTCTATGTTCGAACGTTTGACAGTTCATAAAAGTTTTCTTAGCAGATTTTATAACAGATTTTAGCGTGCTGAATACCAAAATTAAAATTCATAAAAGATTTGTTGACAGCTCAAACATTTGTATGGAAATTCATAGCAGAATAACAGAATAGAAGAATAAAAGATCTCGCCGAATAGGCCTAAATATCTGACAATGAGCTGACAATAGAGAAAAACCACGTTACAATTCTAAATTGTTAGTTTTAGTTTACACAGTTGGCAGAGTTTCGAGCATATCGAGTACGCTCTGAGCAGAGTTTGATCAAAGCTTTATTTATTTATTCAGAAACACGCTGGAACACTGAACTGTCAAAGTCATCGATTTCCATTTTAATTTGTTTGTTTGCTTTTTTTCGCCTTCTGTCTCTGGCAGCATTCAGTCTCCAAACGTGTTAAGCTTATAATGTATTTATTTCAACGTTGCATAAGTTTAATAAATAACATTTCCGCGGTAAAAGGCATTATTAGGACTGTATAACTATAATGCAATCGCTATAATGAGTTTTTAAATAAGACTATAAACGTTTAGCGCATTCATGCATATATTAAATAAATTACTGATAAATATAATAAAACTATTTTTAATAATTTAATTTATTTTAGTATTAAACAGCTTTGTTTTCATGATTCTATATTATGCTCGATTCTATCCTTAGAACTTATTTAATATAAGGACGAAACTAGAGACATGTCCAAAGAGCAGTTATAACAGTCAAATGTGGCTCAACTTTCCTTTAGGCTAGCCGCGCACTAGCAACTTTTAGTTGCGAAACTGCTTGGTTCGAGCAACTAAAAAGTTTGTGTTTTGACACAAACTAAACGATTGCCTAAAATAAGTTCGCCATTTTATTGAACATATAATTATCTGCAAATTCACGGACATTCAACCAAACAGTTCATCTGTTTTCTATAAGTAACCAAACAGTTTCGCAACTAAAAGTTGCTAGTGCGCGGCTAGCCTTAAGGTAGCACGAATTTTCACACGCTGATAGTTTCATTCGGTAGATTCACAGATTATTATTACAATTTTAAAGGGATGAAATATTAATAACTATTTTAAATTAAAATTAATTTTTAAGGAAAGTTTCTGAACCTTCTAAACCCACAATACTTTTAAGTTAAAAAGCTGTTGGCATAGGTGCCTGACTGGGGACTTTACATACCCTAAGTGAAGCAACGAAGGCAACAAGGGAGTCACCCACAGTACTATTAAGTTAAAACTCTGTTGATATAGGCCATGCTTGCCTGTAAACGTCATACACAACAAAAAAAAAAAACACTTACAAAAAGTGAGGTTTAAACTGAAAAAGTAAAACATTTTTTTTATCCTCATTTGAATATTTTTAGGTCGGTATTCACCGAGCGCTCATAACTTAAGAAGCTCATAAACGTATTCACCAAGCAATATTAGTGAAGATCTACGAGCGCTCTTAAAAGTTAGGAGTGGTCCCGACCACTCCTAACTTACGAGAGCTCTCTTCGAAAATTTGTTCGCTTGTGCGTGTGCCACGCACGCATTTGACTCGAATCCATGTGAGCAATGCCAAGTAGAAGAGTATCCATTTGCTGTCAAGACCAACATTACACAACATTTCACAGTTTGGGTATGCCTGAACAAGAGAGAGTGGCTCTCATTTTCGAACTTCGAAAAACACTTGCGAGTGGTTGGTGAATACCGCACAGAAATTTCAAGTTAAGAGCCTCGTAAAGTTAAGAGCCGTTTAGGAGCGCTCGGTGAATACGAACCTTAATCTGTAATATTGCGACCACAAACTAACTGTAAAAAAAAATCAAATCAATGAGACCTAGTCGGTGTGACCTTTTATTCTACTATTCTGCTATGAATTTCCATACTAAAGTTTGAACTGTCAACAAATCTTTTATGAAATATAATTTTTGTATTCGGCATACTAAAATCTGTTATAAAATCTGTCAAACCTTCGATATGAGAAAAAATCTTTTACGAATCGCATTTTTGGTATTCAGCATGCTAAAACCTGCAAAAATCTGTTAAAAATCGTAAAAGAATAAAAAACAAACTTCTGTGACTTTTATCATAAAAGATTTCTTAAAAGGAGACAAATGTAAGAAAATATATTAAAAAAATATCATATAAACAAAGTAGAATAGTACTGCCATGATGGTATTCCCTGAAAAATAGGTATGGTAACATCGTTCAGATACACAAGGTGGGTAAGAGGCTTTGAGTATATATAATATGGAGGGCTCGTTCCTATCCCTAATGCATTGTAGTACTTGAAGTTGTGATAGGGGTCGCTGTCTCACTTTCTGTAAGTTAAGGATACAGCCGTATCCTCCGATTTGTGCTTACCTTCTCCTCGCATATAGTTCTCCGTCACATGTGATATGAAGCACTCGGCAATAACTTTGTCTTACACAAATTTGAGTAGCGCCCCCTATGATAGTCACGCATTTGGAATAGAAACGAGCCCTCCATATTATATATACTTAAAGGTAAGAGGTTACTTTTTTGCTCGTCACCCATTTTAATTATGTCAGATGAAATATTGTACTCAATCACAGCTGATTATGTTAGCAGATTTTAGTTCGGTTTTAGTTTCGAAGTTGCATAACAAACTTTTATAAAATTTCGAACCTCTGAATATCAATCATAAGAGATCGTTTATGGTGGAAATTTTGTATGATTCATAACAGAAAATGTATAGTAGGATAACAGATTTGGCAGAATATGCCTTAATATTATACGCGTGCTACCTCAAAGGAAAGTCGCCCCTTAACTGTCATTAAAAGTAAACATAAGCAGCTAACAGCCAAAGCAAATTAATCATAAATAATTAAAACGAGTTTCAAACCAATTTACCTACATCCGCATCCGCTTCATTGTTCCATTGACATTTGAATCCCGACTCTCTATTCGATTTCGAATTCTGTTCTCGAGTATCGAAATCGGACTGTCTTGCTTTACCCAGCTGTAATCTGTCAAAAAGACTAAAGAAAACAGATAAATATTTTGTAAAATTCTTACATCGTACATCCCCATTCGCATTCAGTTTCAGTTCAGTACAGTATTTTGTGTTGCTTCGTGATTGATCTGTGAAAAACTAGAACCAATCACACGTTTGTGTGACCGATTGCGTTGCTTTGTTCCTATACAGAATCGAACCGCTAAGTCTTGTGTTTATTTTGTTTCTACTCAATCTAATTAGATATTCCAAACAAAACATAAATAATTAAATCTCCTTGTTTTCAAAGATGTTCAATGGTTAGAAGAAAATATAAGGTTTTTTGTGCCGTCTCATATCAGAAAAGATTCCATCATTTATGCGCATGAATTTCCATCATAGATCTAGAACATAGCTATACTTGCCATTTGTGTCTCTGTAGACAGACAGAATTGTTCCCACATCCACTCTAACCGTAATCTTTGTTTTCTTAGAAATTGTTTTCACAAATTCAATTATTGCTTATCCATGCCGTGGAAAATCATTCTTGGCTTAATAACATCATAAGTGTTGCATAACTTAACTTTTATTGTAATCAATATACGAAGCAATAAACTCGGGGATTCCCCAGTCCCACTGGTCAAAACCGAGGAGCATAAGAACCAACTAATCCATTTTATTGTCATTTTAATTGTTATTTAATAAATGCTGCTTTATTGGAATTCCCATCGCTAATGCATTTTGATTTGCTCGATGAAATTGCAGGGATTTGCAAAATGCACTTAATTTAGTTGAATCATCAGAAACACTAAGCGGCGAGGTTTATTTTAAAAGCTTACCTAAATCGCTTCATCTAACGCGATAATCTAAAACAGAAAATACGAAACACATGCAGAGATAAAAAAAAACTAAGTGATTCACTAAGTCATTTCAACATTAATAACCACATACTTGCATCCCGGCCACGAGCCTGAAGGCGAAGCCGAGCGAAAGATAATCAAGTCAGAACAACATGACTTGGTTGGGCTTAGGAGCAATCGCTACCGGCTATGGTACTTTTCTCATTTCAAACCTTTTATTTAGTTGCTCTAAATCACCCAGTTTTCATTTAATTAGCAATAAGTTGTTAGTATAATTTCTGCTTAATATTTGATACTATGTACCACCCTGCCTAATCCATACCCAATAGGGGAATTTGTTTTTTTTTTTTTCTTGGTCTCATTATTTTCGTTTTAAAGTTTTTCAAAGGCTTCTCGGCGGTGATGTTCCACCGAATAAGGTGATTGAAATCAAGGGAGACGCATTGGGAACTCTGCAAGTAATCCATCGAGATGAATCAATGGTATTATTCGCTCCACCCCAACAACAGCCGGAAAAGAAGACAATTTGGGAAATTGTCCTTCAGAGGCCATGTACTGATCCCAATACGACGTCATTCAGTTTATATCGAGCTACAACCCAGCAAGAGGCCGAAGATAAATTCAATGCTTTTCTACACAGATTACCGATATATGTTAGCATTGTAAAAGAGGTAAGTAGATCATCAATTTGCCACTCCACTCACTTGCTTTTTTTGATATTATCTTTCTTACTTTTTTCAGCAATACAATATCAATGGACTACAGAAAATTTGTGATGTTCTGGCAGAGAATCCATCATGGTCTATTGCTCATTTAGTGGCTTATTTCAACTATCCGGAGTATATAAGTCATCCGAAAGTCTTGCAATTTATTGATTATCCTGATCATGTAACAAACATGTCGCCGCTTCAGGTAAGAAGGAAGTATTTTCTCTTTAAAAAAAATCATCTTTCTAGCTAGGTATCTAGAATAAGTATGTACTTACCATTTAAGTCGAGATCTTGAACGTGACGTGCATTAAGACGCATTGTTAATTTTTTTGA
The DNA here is from genome assembly GCA_911387755.1 of Chrysotoxum bicinctum. Taxonomy (NCBI): domain Eukaryota; kingdom Metazoa; phylum Arthropoda; class Insecta; order Diptera; family Syrphidae; genus Chrysotoxum; species Chrysotoxum bicinctum. Next base: position 180,120,783 of record OU426989.1, on the reverse strand, counting down.
TATTCTGATGGTCGTCTCATTCAGTTTTTGTTTATCATAATTAATGTACTTGGGCAGGTGTGATTAATTAAACCGTTCGATGATAGAAATGTGTAAAAAAATGTTTTCTTTTTTTCAAACCACTTGTCTAGTCGGTTTATGCGGTTGAGCGCCTACATGTACATATGTACATCGAGGTAGATCCCAAACGGATTTATTTCTAATTCAGATTGTATGTAGGTAGTTATAACCTAGAGGAGAAGTTCCCATTTTTAATTAATGTCGATTTCCTTTACACACTAGGGATTTTAGGGATTGCGATCCCTTGTCACATTTTGACTTTTACTACAGATTTTACGTTCCTTCACACCAAAAAAATCGATTTTTTTTTGACAGAGATCAAATCTTTTTCGAATCCGTATTTGGAGAGGGATTTACATGTATACGAAATACGCACACTAAAAAGACAAAATTTGACAAGGGATCGAAATCCCTAAAATCCCTAGTGTGTAAAGGAAATCGACATAAGATCATCAAGAACAGTATTCATTTTTATAAAATTAATGCGTCTGTTGAAATTTTGATTTAATTCCGTTCTTATGTTCAGAGGACGGAAACGCGTGAAAACCAGGGCACTATGCCCTTATACTCTTATACCCTTGAACATTCCTCTCTGGATTTTGTTAGTCGGCAGAAATAGGGAGGGTTTACAATTTTCTACCGAATCCGAAGGGTTAGGAAGAGAAGGACTGAAGAAAAAATATTTTAATTAAACGAATAACTAGCACGCCGATTCTAGGTTCGATTCTCAGTCACTGCAAAAAAGTTTTTCAAGGATGTACTGCCTCTTGCGAGGAATTTATAAATCCTCTGAGTAAATCTCTTGTCATGAAAAGTGCTGCTCATTAGCCGTTCGGAATCGGCAGAAAATTATAGGTCCACTACATTCCTGGTAACACACACAGGCATGGTTATGAGTTGTAAGTCACTAGGTATTTTTACTAGCACACCGAGGGGCATTGCTCAGGTTATATTGACATTTTCCAGACATTAGTCTTGTTTTTTTGGAAAAGTTATCCGTAGTACAGTAGGATTTTATATGAATAACAAATACAACATCCACAGTAGGATCACTGCCGATACTCGAATAAATGTCAAATCTCTATCCACAGCAGGATTTCACTTCTCCTTTTATCGGCAGTGATCCTACTTGCGGATGTTGTATTTGTTATTCATATAAAATCCTACTGTACCACGGATAACTTTTCCAAAAAAACACGGCTTTTGTTCTGAATTTTCTTTTCTCTAAACAAAAATAACGGCACGTACAATATAACTGTTCTGCTGTAACTATTTTTTTTAAATTTGTTCTGAGTACTGAGTATTCATATTCAGATTTTTTAATATAAACATCAAAAAATGGATATTTAACAACTGCAGTATTTTAGCAATCACCGAAGCAATGAACAAAAGATCGCTTTAGTAATAGGTTCGTTCGTTGAACTTTACCCAGGATTGACCCAGGTTTTCTTGACAACCCTCAGAGTTGTCAACCAAAACTGGGGTTTTCGGTTTTCAAAAAACATCCAAGGGCTGTTAACTGTTTTGTTGACAACTAAAAGCAAGACAAAATAATTCTGTGCTCTGATGAAACTTTAAATTTGTTATAAATTAGTTTTAAAAATATTGCAAACACAAGCAATAACATGCAACTTGCGAATCGCCAAACGACAACAAAAGAAATACATATGAAATCTCATATGACTTTTGACAGTTTTATCGTTACCTGAACTCGCCAAAGCAAAATACCTAGATCTACTTCATGGCGAGTTCAGGGCGACCCCAGGTCTAAAAAAACACAGAATTTGCTCACCATGGTTACTTCAGGTTTTTCAAAAAATGATTTAGGGCGACTCCAGGGTGACTTCAGGCTCAACGAACAAACCTAATGTTAAAATCTTAAAATTCTTTAGATCTACGTTTTACAAACCCAAGCACACAGTACTTATTTTAAAACCGTATTTTGTCAATATGATGTTTAAAAGTTTGTCGGAATGTATTGTACTTTTTTTCATAAAAAAAGGAAGAAATATTGCACTTCTCTACATTTAAAATCATTCATTTCATTTTATGCTATTCAAAAATTATTATCATTTGTTATCAACGAAACTCTAGTTCTTTAGATTATAAATTACCTTACAGATCGTTCAATACATTTTGTATTGGACGGTTTCAAGTCTGATCTTCACAAATTAAATGCTGGTGTTCTACAGGGATCCGTTAGTCTTCGACTCTCTTCCTCATATTTATAAATGATCTCTTGTCTAAAACTTCTAATCCACTTCATTGTATTGCCGACGACTCTACTCTCAGCTTCTAACGGTAACGGTTGTAACGGTATTGAATAAGCTCATAAAACTCGGATCTTTACAACATTGTTAAATGGGGTATACAAAATCGTGTGGAGTTTAATGCTTCGCAAACTCACTTCTGTCAATTATCATTTAAACAAAATGCACCCCTTATGCCATTGTCCCTGAATGGCACTTGTATAGAAGAAATCAAAAAGTTCTCAGTGATCGGTATTTTGTGACGAACTTCGTTGGAATGACCAGATTCTCGAGACCGCCAAAAGAGCAAAGTCACATCCAAAAAGACCTATCAGGTCGAGTCGACAATTTCAGCATCAAAATGGCCATTTTCTGATCTTTTCCCCAACATATTTTGGTAAAAAATCCTTAACTCCTACTGGAGCTGAGTCTCGGTTGTAAAAAATTTAGTATACAAAAATCTGGATTGTATGATACGAATTCTCGTACACAATCTTCTTCTGGTAATTTTTTGAACAAAGGGATTATTTCTTCAGGGACACTTATCTTAGAGTTGAGATATTGTAGCTCAGGTGACTGATCTGATGCGTTAGCAAAAAGCCTGTTAATAATAGCCTTAATGTGATTGCTTTGTGATTTAAGTTATTTGTTAAAATGTTAAATAAAACGGTTAAATACATTGTTATTGGGGAAAGCTCTCTCGAAGGCAGTCTGAAAGATATTTCCATTTAAAATTAATTTTGTAAATGTACTATTCTTTCTAAAACCAATTCAATTAATTTTTTAATGAAATGTTTGATATAAAATTAAAAAATTAAGAATCTACCTTGATAAACTTGGTCTCGCCTCTTTTGTTTTCTTAATTTTCATACCATGGAAGATTGCCTAAAGAACATTATTTACTTTCCAGCTGGCTATTAATGTAAACAACATTGAAATGGTAAAGGTTCTGCTTCCATTATGTAACATCGAACACTTGGACAACAGGAGTAATTCAGTATTTCATTATGCAGCCAATACGACCAAAGAAATAATTAGTGTAAGTCATGATTTAAAAAAAAAACATTATTTCGTCTCAATTGAAAAATGTTTACCACATCTCTTAAAACAGATGCTAACCGAAAAGGGTACAGTACACTTGAATCATTGCAATCTCGATGGTTATACGCCTCTCCACCTTGCGTGCCTCTATGATAAGCCCGACTGTGTTAAGGCTCTCCTCTTAGCTAAAGCTGATGTTAATTTACCAGCAAAAAATATAAACAAAGTCTATAAGACCACAGCACCGAGTTCTGTTGCTGAATTTGTCAAAACCAATGCCAATAAATTATATACACAAGATATGAAATATGGTGGAACACCTTTGCATTGGTGTTCGTCAAGAGAAACAGTACAGGCTTTGATTAATACCGGATGCGATGTTAATGCAACTAATTTCGATGGAAAAACTGCACTTCATGTCATGGTAAGGCAAATAGATTATTTATATATTTTTTTTACATTTAAATGGTATGTGTCTTAGGTGGAACGAAATCGTTTTGAATGTGTTGTAACTCTGTTGGCCCATGATGCAGAAATTGACGTTGTAGACAAAGATGGAAACACGGCATTGCATATTGCTATTGAAAAGAAGCTGGTACCTATTGTACAGTGCTTGGTGGTATTTGGAAGTGATTTCGATATGAAGAACCGAGAAGGTAAGTTTTATAAAAATAATAGACCGATTTTATTCAAACTTTGATGAGTCTGAAAGGCTATCCCAAGAACAAAAACTGTCATTTCTATGTTTTTATTCTAAACGCCATACTTCAAATGTGGCTTCCGAAAAATATAACTTAGTTGTACCATGGCTAGGCAAAGTTTTTAAGAAATGGCTCTTTTCCAATCATGATCCCATGTCAAGACAAGAAGTAGGTCTAATCCTGAAAGTTAAAAGGCGGGGACAAGAATCGGACAAGATTTTCACCCCACTAGCCAGACTACTTAACCCTGTTATTAAAAAAACAAAAACAAAAAAAACATTGGAGGGCGTTGAAGCGCATGCATATTAAAACTATCCTAGATTGGAGCTCTCTTTCAAAGTCTAAAGAGTATAACTGACTCTTCATGAAGATGAATTGGGAAAACAATCTCTTCTTTTAAAAGAAGATTCCTTCACTACCTTCTTAGACGTTGAAGAATCAATGCAAGAGATTCTTACAATTCTAGAATCTCTCATGGCAAAAATCTCTACACAAAACTCTAATCTGAGGATGCGAGTGAGATGTTTTCTTCTTGGAACGAGCCTAATTAGCAAGCAATATAAACTCAATCAAACACGCCATTAAGAGTTCTCCCCCAATGAGGTGTTTAATATCTGATCATAAGATTTAAGTCATGAATAAAATTCTCCTGATGTTGGACCGATGTGGGAGGTTGTTTATGCGGACAAATTTTGAAATTAAGAAAATCTGCGTAGACTTACACGATTATGGAATAACTTACATGGCACAGTTTTCCCTCGCCATGTTAATTTGCAAACATTCAAAACCAATGTTCATCGTCACCTCCTTTCTCTTCCTCTTCCTCCCTAATTTCCCCATCGCCCGTGCTGTGTTTAACAATATAAGGGTCTTTAAACATACCCTTGAGCGCGAGTGCATTATAAAAAAAAAATTCGCCCTTCAGGACATATGGTTCACTGGAGTGTTATATACAACTAGATTATCCTTCAGATGTTATGTGCCTTTGAATAGGCCAAAAATTGTCTAGTCTGGTATAGGGTTGAAAAATTGAATACTCTAGTGGGTTTATTCTCAAATTTCTCACTTTATACCTATTAAATTCCATTTCACAAATGCATCAAAAAAAATTATGTTACAAAAACCGAAGATTCCAATGACGATTGGGTCACAGATCTGGCGAAATCTTGTCCGCCGTTTTTTACTTACCTTAGTCGTTATATAAAACTTGACTAAATCTAAAAATAAAATTAAAAATGAATTTCAAATCAATTTTAGGTACCACGCCACGTCATATGGTAGGCAAAGAGGCTAGTGGCACCAAGGACGACGAAATTCTTTATATACTCCACTCTGTTGGAGCAAAAAGGTTAGTTTATTTCAAATTCCTTCATTTAATCGAACTCATTTTACTCCATCATTTTGTTTTTCCATTCAAATAAGATGTCCTGAAACAAACAAAAGTTGCCAAACTGGTTGCAGTGCTGCAGGCACCTACAACGGTATTCCTCCAGAGGCTCCTGAATCTGTTGAACCTCGTGAGCATATTGAAAATATGCTTGCATCAACCAGTCGACAAGCTATTGGACTTCTTGGGAATGGAGGTACTGGTGGTGGATTTTATGGAAAGCCCGTGGAGTAAGAAACCAAGCTTTTAGAAAAGATAAACATCTATACATTTTTTTTTAACTATTAACAGACCTCCAGTTATAGTTGACACTGAAAAGGAAAAGAAAGGTCAAAGTGTTATGGATACGTTATTAGGAGTATTTAGTCTCAAAGTTAAAGCTGATTCTCAACCGACATCCAAAAAAGACTCACCCACAGGCAGTGTTGAAGAAACTAGTGATGCGGCTATGGCATCGGCAACTTCTTCACCAACATCTCCCACATCGGCTTCTGCATCTTACAAAGGCGACAAGCCATATGGCCGTGGTAGGCTTCTATCGCTCGATGGTGGAGGTATTCGCGGATTAGTTTTGGTGCAAATGCTTTTGGAAATTGAAAAACTCTCCCAAACTCCAATCATTCATATGTTCGACTGGATTGCCGGCACCAGTACGGGAGGCATATTAGCTCTTGGTCTGGGATGCGGCAAAACAATGCGCCAATGTATGGGGCTGTATGTGCGCATGAAAGAACAGTGCTTTGTTGGCTCACGTCCGTATCCAAGTGAGCTTTTCGAAACAATTCTCAAGGATAATCTCGGTGAATACACTCTTATGACTGATATTAAACATCCCAAGATCATGGTCACCGGTGTTATGGCCGATCGGAAACCTGTTGATCTTCATCTTTTCAGGAATTATACTAGTGCAAGTGATATTTTGGGAATTGTAACATCTATAAGTGAGTTTAATGTTTGTAATGTAATAATTCGATTTCGATAAAAATAAATGAAAATTATTTTAAGGCAATCGCCGTGTACCTCCACCACAACCGGATGCTCAATTAGTTTGGCGTGCTGCACGAGCGACTGGTGCAGCTCCATCTTATTTCAGGTAATGACCATACCATATAATATGGTTTAGTGAAATTGACTAGTTTGAAAGAGCGTTTTTTGAATTGCAGAGCCTTTGGTCGATTCTTGGATGGAGGATTGATTGCAAACAATCCCACACTCGATGCTATGACTGAAATTCATGAGTACAACATGGCACTCAAGAGCGTAGGCAGAGCATCCGAAGCTGTTCCTGTAAGTAAACAAAGGGTGGTCGTCAGCACGGCATACATCGATTTCCTTTCGTATAAACGTGCTAATACTAATATCTAACCAAATATATGCACTGGAATCCTCTTAGACTCTGGATGCACTTGTTAACCTCGTATTTTATGATTTTTATGATTAAGCGATTTCATTTATTTTATAAGATCGATTAGGATCTCAGCACCATAAAGTTCCCAATTTAGTGCTGTACTAATCTGAAACTTTAAACAAATATTTATATTTTCTAGGTCTCCGTTGTGGTTTCATTAGGGACTGGCCTTATACCCGTCACTGAACTAAAGGACATTGATGTATTTCGCCCCGAAAGTATCTGGGACACCGCCAAACTTGCCTATGGTATTTCAACCATTGGTATGTTTTTTTTTTTTATATTCGTCAAAAGTTTGAACCGATGTTAATATTGTTCTCAATTTATAGGAAACTTACTCGTAGACCAAGCAACTGCTTCTGATGGCCGTGTAGTTGATAGAGCTCGTGCATGGTGCAGCACTGTTGGAATTCCATACTACAGGTAGAATTTTAACTAAAGGATTTTTCAAAAGCTGTCTTCTATTAATATTCTTCTCTTTTGCAGATTTAATCCACAACTCCACGAAGACATTTGCATGGATGAGAAGAGCGACCAAAAGTTAATCAATATGCTGTGGCAAGCTAAAGCTTATTGTTATCAAAATCGAAACAAGCTCCTTGAAATGATTAATTTAGTAAAATAGCACATTGGAAAGTTTTAGATCGTTTATATAATAAATAATTAAATAATAAAATGCACTCATTTTTATCAGAGTTAGGGATTCTCTAAGGGCGCTCCCACGATCTAAAACTCCTTTTCTTTTAATTTGAGCCCACGCAATTTTTAAAGTTATTTTAAACTTCTTTTATTTTCCTTTCATCCCAGACCAAAAAACGATTTCAAATTTAGGCTATTCCTTACAATTTGATTTTCAAATTAATCCTTACCTATTAAACACGAAAGTATCCTTAGAGAATAGTAAGAGAGACATAATCAAGTTTATTAATCAAACTTAGTTTAATTTCATGTTTATTCCTATTATTCATATCGTTAATATTTCTGATTAGCTTGGGCATCCTCAGAATTTACTTAAATATTTGTACTTCGTTATACACACTTTAAAAACTAAATAAATGTCAGCTAAGGTAACATTCCAGTTTCATTGAATACGGCTTCCAAATAATATGCTTTTGGTATTGTATTTTTTTTTAAATCGCTTTTGGAGTGTTTATTAGTTTTTCTTCTTTTTTTTTTTTGAATAGCCAACATTCATGCTATTATTTGTTTTATCTTATAATTAGATTATAATTTTTTTCTATGAGATATAAATGTAATACATAAAACTCGACTTTATTATCTAAGCAACTCCCAAACGATGTCTAGAATTGTGTTATTAAATAAATGTAGATTTAAAAATATTACAAATATTTTGTTTGCTTTTTTATCAGTGTTAAATTCAATATAGTGCTGTAAGTTTAATTATTACGAACTTTTTAGGATACGAGGATGAACGACTTGTTGCTGGATTCCACATGAATCAAGTAGACTTTCTCCTTACTCTATGAACCAGTTAAAGCTCCTTACGAAGCGTGCGACACTTGTATTGTCTATATTTGCCAGTTCGCTAGGATCATTATACTAGAACTCTCCTAGGTGAAGCCTAGATAGAGCAGATGAGGAATCGATTCCCCCTCGTCCATAGAGCTTCTTCAAAACGCGTTTCAGAATACTCGTTTATTAAACAGTGTCCGGTTATGAGACCTATTACGGATCCGATGTGTAATCTGCTTAAAGATAACGAACACTTCAGATCCAGCTGTGGCCAGATTCGTTTTGTCGCCCGACAAGTGGTGATGTTGTTACTTCTAAGGTTTGTTTTCTCAATAGCATCTTGTTTCAGCATAAATTTGAACGTAGCAATGGGTAAACCTATATTAGCTTTATATGGCAAAATATTTAGTGTAGATCCACTTTTGGCGAGTTCATGCATTTTCTAGAATGTCTATGTTGGAATGTTGAACTGCTGTGCCGTCTCCTTGAGAGATGATCGATAGTTAATGGTTGTTATAGACAGTAGAGGCAGAGTCCATAGACTTAATAGCAGCTTGGCAGTCTGAGAAGCCACTGACATAACTATTTGATATCACGTTTTCCATGAACCAAAACAGCACTTCTTTTATCGCCAATAGTTTCGCCTGGGACGCACTACAGTGATTACGAAAACGAAAGGAAAGACTTTAGTTTAGTATTTCTGTGTTCACCAATCCCATCATTAGTTTTTGATGCATCAGCATAAAATTGGATCGATTCATCTTCCCCGAATTTCAAGTCCTTCCAGATGGATTTGGAGAAGGGATGATAACCTGAGAGTTTGTATCGAACTGTAATTGTGAAATGGTGTTTGTAGTCTATGTTGCTTGGTATTGATCCGAATGAATTCAGAATGGTTGAGCGGCCAATTTCATTATTGGTCCACTGCAAGGTGGCTGTGCTTGCATCCCATTATTTGGTGCAAATATCAAATGAGTTTGAGCGTTGGTCCATGTTTGTAACCCTGGTATTGAACTTTGCTTAATTTTTCACTGTTTGTTGTTTTATACAAAATGGTCCACCATAGTATTACACCGTATGGTTAGAATCGGTTTGATTACCGAAGTGTACCCCATTTATTTTTAAAGGCTTTTTTGCATGAGTAAAATGCCACTATGGCCTTTTTGAGTCTTTTATTTAAGTTAGGTTTCCAGCATAAATTTTTGTCTAAAGGATGCTCTTCTGATATGCAACGTCGTCCGCATACGCAATTACCCTGTAGCTCTCCACTTCCAGGCAGCTCAGCAGTTCATTTACTACCAAGTTCCAACGAAGTTCAGTTAGAACACCGCCTTGTGGCGTACTTCTACTGACACATCTTGAAGCAAAAAAGCCACCTAGTTTTGAATTAATAATCCTGCTGGTCAGCATTTGATCAATCAATTCACCAAGCGAAGTATCTACATTCAGAGAAGACAGTGCAGATGTGTTGAAGTTGTTAAAACTTACTTCCTTACTTAAGGTGGCGCTACAGACCGGGGTGGACCAGGGCCTCAAATAACAAGCTTCTCCAACTAGCTCGGTTTCGGTTCCTACCTAGCTGTCTCCAGTTTCACAAGTCAAGTTGGTTAAGGTCCTTTCCCACTTGTGTGCGTCACCTAAGTCACGGTCTTTACCTACTGCACCGCCCTTCGGGTTGGATTCGAAGGATTTCCGGCCGGAGCATTTGGGTTAATTCGCTCTACATGACCTAACCTAATATCCTAAAGCGCTCTCATCCACTTTCGACAAAGTCAATGTCTATGCACCATAGACAAGGACCGGGATTATGAGAGTTTTACAGACTGTCTACATACTCCGAGTCACTGTGAAAGCATGAATAATCGATTAACGAAAACAGAAAATTGTATTCTTTTCATTTGTATCAATTTATTTTCAGCAGAAAAATATATAAATAACTAACAATCTAGACTTCTCCCAATAAATATTATGCCATCGTCGTCATACTCCAAACCACTCATTCATTCAGTCTTCAATTACACACATAATATTAATGCCACTCTTTCCCAAATTCACACCTTCCAATAGACCCTCATGATTCTGCTTCATGTAGATCAAAAATTGTATAATAACATAAAACAAGTTATTCCGATCATACACACAATTGTGGATCTCCTTTTCACTAATAAAATTAAACTTTGGATTGAGTAGATTCGTGCAGAGAATTGCACATCGTGATTTGTTGGTCACATTGGCGACCGTCTCCTTGACGGTCTTCTTATCGCCGATGATGACGTAACGATTGAAAAATGATCGCCCTCCCGGTTGTGGCAGAGGCATCAGTTGGCTATCCAAATAGGTGCAGAATAAATGGAAGAGAATCTGGAAAGAAAAATCAGTTAAATGATTTTCAGTTTTTTTGTTTTTTGGAGTTGAGGTGGAATGCTCACTGCTGCATCAGTGGGTAAGTGCTCGTCCCATCGTTGGCCCTGATGCGATGAACCACAGTTCCAGCGATAGTCAGCCACACAAGTTCCCTTAGCGAGATCTGAAATGTGGAATAAAGGAGTCAAAATAGTTCGAAGCTGTTTTATGTATTCGAAGTGAGGTTTATGAATAATACGATCAGTAAGATGCCGATGATTATCGACCCCCATCGAATCAAGTAAGTAGTTTAAAATTTAACAAAGTAGAACCTTTTATTCTCTGCACGACGTACTCCTGATTGGTGGATATCTCGAGAAAAGGAACTATCAGAGGCAGCATTGGGACATAGTGCGTAACGAATTGCTGATTGTCAACAGTTTTCTTTAGACGTTCCAAACCAACACAGCCGATCTGCATGTCAGAGAAACCTCGCATCTTGAAGGCACTGTCGATTTTCTTGATTTCACTCTCCAGACGTTGCAGAATTGTAATTGACATCCACTGAAAGGAGCAAGTTAGATGTCATACAACAGGTTAAGATAAATCTTTATTTTTGGACTGACCCTCCTTAAATTGGCGACATACTGAGAGAGTTTCTCGGAAGAAATCTTCTTGATTAGATCCGAATTGCCATCCATGTCACTGACGCCCTCGTCCTTGTTGGACTGCTTGTTCTGAGACGATGGAGCTGTTAAAGACATGAGTTCGATATGAGCAGATTATCAGGAAGACATTTTAGACTTACTATTTGATGGAGCCAATTGATAAAGTGAGGTTTTGAGGAGATTCGCTGCTGTGTTGCAGTAGTTCCAGAATGAATTCATCGATCCGGGATGGAACGAGCTGCTCACCTCATGTGGTTCCGTCATTCCGAATTCTTTTTGTTTGGAAACCTCTCTGTATGATGAGATTGCTTGAGAGTCCACAAATACGAGCTTGATTAGACAAACTTACCTTAAATAATGTTGGAGACCTTTCTCGTCGGTTATGATCTCATCGCGGGCATACTTGGTGTAGGGAGACGTAAAGGAAGCGTTGCTGCTAAGTGTGCTGGCATTCAGAGACGAGTTGTTCTGCATAGAAGTGTTCCACGAGACATTTTGTCCTGGGCTGAGACTTGTTCGCGGCGGGGTTGTGCGGCTGTAGCTCCAGTTCGGAGAACGAGCAGCTGAAAATACGGAATTTACATAGAACTTGATATTAAGTAACCAAATGCTTAACACACAATCATTGAAAGATGAATGCCAACTGAGAATTGTTGAGTTTAATGGAGCCGTACTTGCAGAAGGCTTAGTCGCTTTGGCTTTCGAAGCTGTCACAAATGAGGTATCTGGAATTAAAGTAAAATTAGAACCTATTTATACCATATCAAACTTTACTTACCATTGTCATCGAAACCAAGAAGATGTCTCTGCTCTTTTGTGCCTTGAACCGATTCCTTGCTCAGGACGTAGTACAAATATTTTGAGAAATTACACAGAACAGACACGGCCAAGATACCAGCTGCTGTGTATTCCACGTAATACCACTTCGAAACTGCATAGGGACACTTATTGCTTATGTCAAACAAGAGAATGGCCAGAAGAATAATGTTAATCGAACCCCAGATGAGGTATTCTTTGGCGTGTTTTGCATCTAACTGGAGATCGAGACTTTTTTCGACGATTTGATTGCGCTTCGAGGTGGAACTATGCGGAAGAATATTATGTGAAATGTTGTATTAAATGTTGGTTTATAAAACGACTTACCAAAGTTTTTGAGAGCAATTCATTTTGATTATGATTTTGAAATTCTAAATTTAAAGTTGAAAGTGAGAATTTTTAAAGCATTTCGTTTACAAGAAATGCCGCCTTTTGATTATTTTTATTTGTGACAAGTTGATGTTGAAGTGATGCCAAAATTAATTTTTGGGGTTCACGAACAAAGCGTTCTGGGTTGCAACATAATTGCTGAAATAAGGCAGCGGATATACCGAAACGATTTTTATACCGCAAGGTTAAAAGAAATTATGGAAACGTTTTGCAAACATATTCAAGCGATACATTTCTCTGGAAGACAGATTGTAAGAAAATATACACCGTCTTTATTATTTGATTAAGTGCCCATAAAAGATCTGTTTCATTTCATTCACATAAGTAATTTTGTTAATGGCGGACTGCTAAAAATTAATAAAAGTTACTACTATCAAGTTAAATTATCTGCAAACTGGATCAACTTACTATGGATCGTCACAGAGTTGGATTATTTGTCGCTTTGGTAGAACACCTTAAATCTGGTATATAATCCACATATCTGTGGCAACAAGGAACAATCCGATGCCGCAATTAGCCAAACCAAACGGTTAAGAAATTAAAGACAAAAGAAAAACAAGTCTTGTATCTGATTTGTATTGCAATAAACATTCAAATCGTTCCTTAAGCCTAGTACGCAGATCGAGACAAGACAAATTTTATCTCTACAGTTTTAATCTCTACAAAACGTTTCAAAATCTCGCGCAAAAGTTTGAATTTCGAGATAAAATCTAATTTAATGTGTTTTGTAGTGTATCTCTGGAACGGGTTGTCTTACAAGAGTCGTTCATATCTTTTTGGAATCTCCTCTTGATGCTCTCAAGACAAGCATCAGCACCTTTTACATAAAATCAGAATTGACGAAAATCACTTTCGGAAATACGGTGGGTGTCAAAATTTGTCCCGCAAAATAATGCTTGTATCATTCTTTTTCCTGGCAAAATTTAGTGGAGACATTTTGAAGAACAATTCACAATAGTATGAATTTTGCGCGCGAACTGGCGTACTGCTCGGAAAAATATCCGAGACAAAATTTGTCCCAGGAAAAAAATGTATGGGAGACAAAATTTTTCCCGATCTGCGTACTAGGCTTATTAAGAAGTGATTTTGTTGCCTTATTTTGCGGTCTTTATAAGTAAATTGTACATCGAACTAAAAATGTAACAATCATTGGATGATTGGAATGTTTCTAAGTTCCAATTACTGTTTCAATCATCGGAATAAAGAAAATAATTTTCAAATAGCAAGGCAATGGGCTTTACTAATAGTCAAACGCTTATGTCGACTATAATTAGTTAGCTGGACGGTTAAAACAAAGTGCTGAGCATTAACAAAATGGTACCAATAAACAATTTAATTCTTTTACTAACTAATCTCGACTTTCTGTTAAATCAATTACAAAATCTACAACAAATGAGAAAAAAAAATGTAATGAACTGTCAGAATTTTCACCAAGGTCTGTCAAAGTTCAGCTTTGACACAAACTAAACGATTGCCTAAAATGAGTTCGCTATTTTGCCTAACAAATTATATGCACCTGCGCGGACGTTCAACCAAATAGTTTATCTGTTTTCTATAAGCAACCAAACAGTTCTGCAACTAAAAATTGAATGTGCCCGCTTAGCCTAAAACTGGATTTACATGTTTCTGCATCTGCAAAATGCAGAAAAGCAGAGAGGCAGATATGTATGTCGAAACCTGAAAGTGGTAGAGAACACACAGGCGGTAACTCTTTTTTACTTTCTTAAACTGCTATAAATTGTTGGCCTGTTAATACAAAACTATGCAATACAAATTTGACTTACCTCCATTTTCTTCCATTTCGAATTAATGTTTTTTTTTTCATATCATGCGTCCGTCAACAAAAATTAAAGAAAATTGTGAAAACATCGCAAATTTACAAAATGCTGACGAAGTTGCTATAATAAAGATGAACACATTGACTTACTATATATGGACTGCTAGTCGCTCATTTTCTTCATACAAATCCTCAAAAAAAGTGGTTCCACTTTTAAGGTTCTCTCAAACGAAAATGCGCGATCAAAAGATGTCACTTAAAAAAAGGAACTAATTTTTGACAATTCAACCCCAGCGGTTGTTGACAATTCAAAATGAACTGTCATTATTGTTTTTAAATTTTGCGATTGCAATCAATTTTCACATTTAATAAAATTAAATGGTAAGTTTTTGGTTCTTGCATTAAAGAAAATAAATTCAATATTAATTTGTATCCCTTTATTTATACAGTTATACAATAGAAGCTAAGCCATAAGCGCACAATCATCATTATTCGTAAAATGATCCAGGAGATCCTTGACGCCCATGCAGAAAAAAAATGTGAATCTCAATCTAATGAAATCCCGCCTGTCTTTCATCATGCTGCTGTTCCGCAGGACGTTAAAAAGATTCTCTTACCCAAGTTGAGAGCAATGCCGATTCGAACTGGGAGTGGGGTAGGTTTCGGATCTCATGCCTCCGAAAAATTTCTAATGATATTCTCTTAGATTACTGTGGTAGCTATAATGTGCAAACCCTTGCAAACAACTCGGACACTCGATGGACGTTGATGTGTTTGCCAGAGGATTATCGTGATTACTTCACTAGAAATCTGCATGACGCTCTGTCGGGCATGCCAGCAAGTGTTGCTTATAGGATGTGAAGTGCTCGGAGAAATCACACATAAATGTATTGGCATAACCATTGAGAGACATCCCGAATACTATTTGAAGAGGCATCTCTCCAACATGCTGTCTTATGACTGCACTCGTCTTGCAATCGGTGTATGAAAATGTGACCTTCGATACGAATCGTGGACATACTGTGAGAGCGGTTTTCCACTTGGAAAAGATTCTGGCTACAAGATTATGTTCAGGAACCTTTGCGTGAGTAGAATTGAGTTTCGAATTATCCAAGTGCATGTGCTTGTGGTAGTAATTGGAAGAAGCTAACCCCGAGCAATTCAAAGAACTCAAAAGGTATAGAATGGAGGAGTTTTTATAAGGGCAACAAATTTTAAATAAAATAATAAGAAAAGAAAAGGTATTTTTATTTTCTAAGATTCTCGGCCTTGGTGTGTGCAAACCATCTTTTACAACTCTGTTGGTTCCTTGTCTTATGATCTATGTGCTTCCTTAGATACTGAACAAAATAATAAGCATGTAAATTAGAACCGTTCGTATGATAAATTTATGTTATTTGTCTTTGTACCTGATGGTTCTCTAACATGGTTCATTTGGACCCAAGTTCGGGCTTATCTAAATAGATTCTTTCACATAAAAATAAAATAAAACCAAAAGAAAATTCTTGGTTCGATAAAAGCTATAAAGAAACTATCAGGTTGAGAGAAGTAAGTTTCCATTCTTACAAAGCCATACCAACTGAGGAAAATCAGAAAAAGCATAACAAGTTAGAAACCATTGAAACGCTGTTATAAAAAGAACCAAATTCTTCCATGATCATAAATCAAGGCAAAAAATTATGCAATGTCCCAAAGGCAGTAGAAATTACTGGTCATTTGTCAAGAACGTAGAAAATCTTCGGTTCCAAAGCTCATCGATAAGGCAAATATACTTGCACATCATTTTGCTTCTAATCATTCATTCGATGGGACAGTTTAATTTCCGCACACGTACAGTTGCAAGAGGTCATGAATAATGATATAAACAAATCTGCTGGTCCTGATGGTATACCCCTGAAGAATTCTTAATCGCTGGCAAAACCATTGCGTAACTGTTCTGGATTGTTCCCTAGAAGATGGAGAACAGCATTTGTCCAGCCTGTTTCTAAAAAAGGCGACGCGTCCTCGCCCTCCTATCAACTAATTGCACTTACGTTCCTTCCTTACAAGGTCATGGAATCGCTGATAAATGATCAGCTCACGAAATATCGAAAGCTTCTTAATGACCGGCAATGCGGCTTTTGCAGCCGCATGTTTTATTTGACAATATCAAGTCTGATTTTTACAAAATAAATGGTGGTGTTTCCTAGAGCTCCGTTTTGTCTCCGGTTCTCTTCCTATTTTTATACATGATCTCTTGTCTGAAACTTCTAATTCACTTCATTGTTTTGCAGAAGAATCTACCCTCAGCTTCTCATACTCGTTCTCAAATTCACGTCCCCTTCGGAAGTAGAATAGCAACGGCATTGTATGATTAGCTTGATTAAATTCTGATCTTTACAGCATTGTTAAATACACAATCGTATAGAGTTAAATGCTTCAAAAACTCAATGCTGACTTTTATCGTTGAAGCAAAATGTACCCCTGATGCCATTGTCTTTGAATAGTACTTGCATCGAAGACATGTGTAAGAGGCATAGGGGTTTAAGTTGATATAAAATAAAGGATTTTATTCGATAAAATCGAGAATTACCAGTTCCTTATAAAATCGATAAAAAAATCAACTAAGCCAAATTAGTAACTCCCATTCTCGATCGTATCAAGTTACGTTCTAGAAATACTGGATTCTAACCAAGTTCTCTGCTCCGGCTTGATAGGCTATGCACTAGTCATGATGCCAAGGAGTAATGCATGGTCGCAAATTGCACTTCGCTTAATTAACGACTCAATGTAAATGAATTTGTTGTTCAACTGATTCAATAAATAAATTTTATTTCTGAGTTACAACGATTTGAATTTAGTATTTTCCATTTGTTGACCAAATTTAATTTATACAGGTAATGTTTGACTACTTTACATTGAAAGCAAAATACTTTCGAAAAATGTGTTCATACTAACCTTTTCTCGACTGTAATTTTGTGTATACCTGTTTAATAACTTCATTTTATAACCAAAATGATACTCGTTTGAATGACAATCTTCACTAATAAAAAAAGACATTTTTCCACATGTTGTTGTATTATTCTAGTAGTATGCCTTGGTATAATTTTTTTCTGCTGGACAGTCATGCAGAAACTCTGGCCTTCATTTCCAGCCGATGCAAAAATGTTTTTTCAGGTATCTTTTTTCCAAGGTATCTTTTGTCATACAAATACTTCTCATTTTAGCGGTTGAGACTCGGCCCAAAATATTAAGCCCTCTTAATTCGTCCTAACACCTACTCATGAATGGTGGAGAATTATAAGTCACTAGTTTTGAGTTCTCTTCTAATTTATTTATTGTATTAAAGATTCATTAATCTCGAGTGGTTATTAAGAAAGTTAATATTTAAATTTTAATTCCGAAAAGGTTTGTTATTGAAAATATATGCATTTTGGAACCTTAAAACATCAGTTTTACCTATTTAAATCCATTAAAATCCGTTGGCCCAACAAAACTCTTTGAAAATTAAAAAGGTATAACTTTTTAACGTTTACAAGCAGCAATTTGGATCTGCTTCAAAATGAACATTTTGCTCTGAGTTCCATCAATTGCCTTAGAAAAAAATTAAGTCGGGAATATTTTACATATGAATTTATTTAAAAAAGAAAACATAATTTAATATAAAAAAAAGGTTATCCTTAATGCATAAGAATTTCCGTCTGAACCAGTCGGTTATTTGTATCGCCGGGCATTCTGTATGGAACAGTTGCCATGTTTGTTAGTGCCTTTGACTTTTCTCTCAAATGTGCCAATTGCTATATAATAAAAAACACAAAATAAGATTAATTTGAGCTAAATATATTTAAACAGAATTCAAATAATTACCCTGTCTCTTCCACTGTCGATAAAACCACCTCCTTCCTTTCCGCGAATACTCTTATACTGACTATAAAGAATGTCCATAGTTGCCATTTTGCCAAGAGAATATCTGGATATACTTTACAGATTCACCGCCAATACGTTTGAAATTGTTAATAGAATCCTTAAGGTCATTCATTGACATCGGAACAAGTTTTGTATTGGCTAAGACTTCTAGAGCCAAATGATATTTTTTTCTCATAATAAAAATCAAAGAATTGCACAAGTTCGTTCAGTAGATTGTAAGTGGCAATTTGAGGTTCGCATTCAATTTTGTTGCCTGCAGATTATTTTTTTATTAAAAAGACTTTTGTATTACTGTATTTGATATTGTTGAGATCATCTAACCTCTGAGCCTGTCACTGAAATCACTAGCCAAGACCTGCAATCGCTCTCTGAGAGATCCCTTCTTTGACTTTTGATAAACTGCTTGCGACAGGAGTATAGAAATATAACGGAGTGCTTGATCTTGCATCTGATTTTGGTTAAAAAATTAAATCTTTTTTTTTTCAACTTCACTTACCCCAGCAATATCAAGCATCTTGATGGCGTCTTCAAACATTCTTTTCTTGACCAAGGCTTCAGCAACCATACCAGCTGCTGTTCGGGTATCGAAATCAACACAATCAATCTGTTGAAAAAGACCTCTGCAATATTAGATTCAAATTTCTCTTGAACTTTCAGAGGATTTTTTTTTGTAAACCTACCCAACAAGAATACCATTAGCTTGCATTTTACCAAAAATAAGATCATAATTTGGACATTCTGTTGCCAAATCACTGACACACACGAGGAATAAATTACGTCGTTCGGGATCTTTGAGATTCCGCAGGAAGAAGAAGTATTGTAAGGCTTCAGCGGGGTCAGATATTTCTTTTTCACAAACAACATAACCAGGCGAGTGATTTTTAATCTTCGCATTGGTACTGGATCATCAATATCGACAGATACTGAAAGTTTTACTATTTGTTTACATCGTCAGTATATAAAGAATCTGTTCTTTTTTTCTATTCTCACAAAGGTTCCTGAACATAATCTTGTAGCCAGAATCTTTTCCAAGTTGGAAACCGCTCTCACAGTATGTCCACGATTCGTATCGAAGGTCACATCTTCATACACCGATTGCACCGATATCAAGACGAGTGCAGTCATAAGACAGCATGTTGGAGAGATGCCTCTTCAAATAGTATTCGGGATGTCTCTCAATGGTTATGCCAATACATTTATGTGTGATTTCTCCGAGCACTTCACATCCTATAAGCAACACTTGCTGGCATGCCCGACAGAGCGTCATGCAGATTTCTAGTGAAGTAATCACGATAATCCTCTGGCAAACACATCAACGTCCATCGAGTGTCCGAGTTGTTTGCAAGGGTTTGCACATTATAGCTAGCACAGTAATCTAAGAGAATATCATTAGAAATTTTTCGGAGGCATGAGATCCGAAACCTACACCACTCCCAGTTCGAATCGGCATTGCTCTCAACTTGGGTAAGAGAATCTTTTTAACGTCCTGCGGAACAGCAGCATGATGAAAGACAGGCGGGATTTCATTAGATTGAGATTCACATTTTTTTTCTGCATGGCGGGCCTCAAGGATCTCCTGGATAATTTTATGAATAACGATGATTGTGCGCTTATGGCTTAGCTTCTATTGTATAACTGTATAAATAAAGGGATACAAATTAATATTAAATTTATTTTGTTTAATGCAAGAACCAAAAACTTACCATTTAATTTTATTAAATGTGAAAATTGATTGCAATCGCAAAATTTAAAAACAATAATGACAGTTCATTTTGAATTGTCAACAACCGCCGGGGTTGAATTGTCACAAATTAGTTCCTTTTTTAAAGTGACATCTTTTGATCGCGCATTGTCACTAGGAAGAAAGCTTAAAAGTGGAACCATCGTGAAGTTGGCTACTAGCAGTCCATATCTAGTAAGTCAATGGATGAACATGTTCGTTAATCTTGACTTCTGCATTTCTCGAATTTTCCATAACGCCGCAGCTCCATTAGCAATATTTATTTCTGACATTATATCAGACACTATATCTGAAGTTTATATTTCTTTAACTCTGTGGGCAAATTATGTCGTGATTATTCATTTCTCGCCATAATCTCAACAGGTTATTCACGTCATTTGATTTTAGCGATAAACGCAGTGGAAAAACTGGAAGATGCAAAATGGGAAGAATACAAAAGGAAGCACAGGTTTTGGGGTCAATCCATTTTTGAGCAAAAGAGATTTGCACGACCTTGAAGAACATTTGCTAAAAAACATAATAATTGACTAGTCCCACAAGCATGAAAAGTCTCTGACTGCCCTAACTAATTTAAAAAAAAAATAATCAAAATACTTACTATCATCAATGTTTAATTCTTTTAATGTTAATTTTGGCCTGTAAACAACCAAACAACATTATGTATGTACTTCAACAGATAGTAAATGGTAGAAAAAATACATCTTGGCTTAACAGGACATAATTGCTATACGAAGTGAAAACATAACATGAGTTTGTCAATGAAATGAAGGAATGTTACATGAAAATGTGGGAATTGGTGTCAAGACTCGACGTCTTGTGAGAAATTTGTGTCTAGTGAAGTCACGAAACGTCAAAATTTATATCTGCATTTATTTCTTCTACGAAGACAAGAAATAAATAGAAAAAATTATGTCTAAAGATAACAAAAATCGAGACATAAGGGGGCTCCACAAGAAATATTGGCTACATGACACATTTCTTGCAATCATTTATTTCAAATGGAGGCTCAGTGTAAAGCAGAAATGAAGTTCTTCTGCATGTTGCTCTTTTTCTCTGTATTTAACAAATATGAATTCTATATTTGGCATTCCTTTTTTTTGCAGAAATCAAATGCAGATACATGTAAGTCCACCATAAGGCCCTTCGAACTATTTCATCTTCCATACGTCACTTACATATTGAACACACCTTTTCCAATAATTTCCACTGGAATATTCAAAGCACGTATGAGAGATGTCAAAAATTTGACAAAATAAAAAAGTCAAATAAACCCATACCAAAAGCAAAGGAAAAGCGACTTCTGAACTAAACTTACTTTTGTCTGCAAATTTTAAATCCCTAGCTTATCCCTCATGAACCTACAAACAATCTGAAAATTGGCGTCATAAATAAACAAGACAATAACCAACCTATCAACTCATCAAACCATAAGGTAATTGTTGCTTCAGTTCTGAAAATACATTTCATTTCGGAAATCATAATCCGAGGATTATGATTCCCTGACTAATTATCCTTTGTCTCCCAAAAAATACAAAGCTTTATGCTAACGCAAGATTCCCAACTGCTGTATGGAATTCCAAAGAATCACGAGGGGATGAAATCATCGTTATTCACACCTCGCATTTATTGAACTTATATATTATGCATTTATTTTCGTTCTAGAAGAAGAATAACCCACTACGCAACCGAAAAAAAGAAGAAAGAACTCGAGCAGAAAAAAAAAATTCTCGTGCGTGGCAACAAAATCAGAAATCACACCCAACCAAAATGCAAGGTTCTCCTGACGCAAAGAAGCCCTGCAAAGGTATTCTAAAAACCTCCAGCAGTTTCGATCGCCATTCAGGGTCGGGAGCAAGGTATCCCCATTCGTCACTCATTCCCACCCCACAACAACCCACTCTCAAATGTCTCGCTTCTCCTTTTCTAGTTACAGAAAAAGCGCTAAATTCGATGAGCTGAACGTTATGCAGACTTATCATCCCCCAGACAAGGACTACGGGCACATGAAGATCGAAGAGCCCAAGACGCCCTACAACTATGCTGAAGTCGATCCGGAGAACATCGATCAGCTCGACGCTGAGTTGCTGGCTGAGAAGTATGTCAGGCCAATAGACAGAATTTCGAGCTCCAAATTAAAATCTCCCTTGTTTCAGACTGATGATAGCTGCGAACACTAGGACTTCCTCCTTTGACGATGACGACGACGACGAAGATTCATCTGACGACAATCGCAATGAGACTGAGGAAGAAAAAGGTTTGCGTCCTAACGTTTTTTTATTTTATTTCATTTGATTCTCTTGGTGGATTGGACGGGCAGGGGCTTCCACTGTTTGTCCTTGAGACGTCAGCCTCACCCTCAGATTTTATTTTTTAGTGTCGTGACAATTTAATCAAAATCCAACGGCATACTCATTTTATTCGTGTTAAAGTAAATTAATGTTTTTTTTTCGTATTTAGTTTTGTTATGTATGTAGGTGGGGATTGGAAAATAACAAAACATTCTCCGCCTCTACCCCTGCTCGCTATAAGTTGGTTGGATTTGGCGTAATTTGCATTCGCCTATCGTCGCTACCGCCATCATCACTGCGCCACCAACCCAATTGTCTCGAGAGCTCTGCAGTTTATTTATAGAATCTCGTGGAATTTTTTTTCTCTCGGTTGACTTAGTCGCGGTATTTGAATCGATTTTCTAGTAATCGGTTGAATTGTATTGTTGACAATGTGTGCAAAAGTGCTGTTTAGCTGTTAATGAGTTGAAAAAGCTGATTTAACTTGTTCTGGGTGTAGTTTGAATGGAACTTTTTGAAGATAAAATGTACAATGGCTTATGTTGGTGGTGATCAATTTTCTCAGACAAAGACCCCTGTTGGCGAAGTCACTTTAATAGTTCACAATATCTGCTTTTAAGGTAAACGATGAGTAATTGAGGTGACAACGTCCGGGATTTGGTCGTTCTTCCTTTTTATGCGGCCCTCTGAGCAGGCAATATAATTGCCAAAAATATTGCGTGAAAATGGGTCGTGCAGAATTCACCATGAGATTTTACTGCCCTAGATTATGGCCTTTTGTGTGGCCTTTTCTGTTTGTTTATAGCTGGAAGAAAATGATTGTATATTCTTATAGTCTAGAATATATTTGGCTAACGAAAATAAATCGCCTTAAAAGGCCAATAATAACGCGAAATCCTTAAAGGTCTTGAGTTCGATTCTCAGCAAATTATAAATTGTTTTGTTATATGCTATGAGCTGATAAAGTGGTTATCGTATATCGGTCTTTGCGCTGTACTTCCACTGTAGATCGAGTTAGGGGTCAGTTTTGATATCATTTTTATGTAATTCCCTGGGGGGAGAAATTCGCATTTTTGTTTTGGCTCATCTAGATCGGAATTTCATCGTTGTTGATTCGATTGATAATCTTAAAGTTAAAAAAAACAGAAGCTACACACATTTATTTATTAATTGTTTTTTTTTTTTTTTTTGTATTAATGGACGAAAGAGGACGCGAGATTACGATGAAATGTAACAATTATTAAAATATTCTTCAAAAATTATGACTTATGGATCTCCTTGTTCTCTGTATATTATTTGCTCTGTCTTTGTTTTATTAGAAGTCCTTCAATAAACTGTCATTTTTATTTGAGAAAATTCTGATCATTTTCTTACCTCCAATCTATCAATCTTGTAAGACAAGGGATCTAACCTCTGCAATTATAAGCTTGGGCTTTTTGGTAAAAAGGAGCGAGGAATAGGCAGTTATTGTCCTCAAGTCGGAAATCAGAATCGGACCCTTCATTGAGGATGCTTATCGGAGACATATAATATCTCTGGTATCGACTAACTGATGTTAACCATAAATAAATGGCTAAGGAAGAGGTTGTCATGGTGTTGTAATAAGGAAATTCTTTTTTTGGCTAAAGATGTGAGGTAGTCTAGTAAAGGGACGATTTTCGAATCCTCATATAACGATTTATTGGAGTACCACTTTCCTCCTACGTTCTACGTCATTGGAATTGAACAAGGTTTTTAGCATTGCGGCAGCTACCTTTCCGTTATGAAGAGCATATCTGGCGTGATGGTTTGTTTTCAATCTTTCATGTAATTTAATTCCTAGATATTTAATCGATTGTCTGAGCGGAATCCAATGTCCATTTATAACTAGTTTTAAGTATTTGCTTTCTCTTACTGCAAGATGGTGTCCATATTTTGTATAATTAATTTTCTAAAGTAAGGGATGATCACATTCAGATGTGAGGCGATCTCGTTTAGCGCTTCATGAGGTATCTCATGGTGGCTAAAAACTATAGTGTCGTCCGCGTAGAGAATCGTGTCAGAGTTGTTGAAGTGTACTGAGAAGCCCAATACTCCGGCACAAATAGGGATGGGAGAATATTTTTCATTTACAAAACAAATGGTACAACTACGGTTAGATAAGAAGTTTATGATTAATTTGATGAAGTGAGTAGGTAAATTGAGACTATTAAGTTAATATATTAAGCCTGCATGCCACACCGAATCAAAGGCCTTGCTCAAATCAAGGGCACATGCCACTGTGCATTTCTTAGCTCTCAGGTTGTTCAATATTTTATTTTGTAGGAATAACAGAGCGTGTTCAGTGGAATGTCCTCTTTTGAACCCAAACTGATGGTGTTGAACTAAATTTGACTCAGTGATAAAGTTTTGAATTTTTGCAATGAAATTTTTTTCTAAAATTTTCCCTAAATTTGAAAGTAAGGAG
The DNA here is from genome assembly GCA_911387755.1 of Chrysotoxum bicinctum. Taxonomy (NCBI): domain Eukaryota; kingdom Metazoa; phylum Arthropoda; class Insecta; order Diptera; family Syrphidae; genus Chrysotoxum; species Chrysotoxum bicinctum. The sequence goes on along the minus strand of OU426989.1, from coordinate 180,096,089 downwards.
ATGGGCCGAAAGTCCTCAATTTTATTGGATCTAAAGTTTTTTTCATTGCAATGGTGATTTTTGCTTTTCGCAGCACAAAATTTGCGATGCTATCTGGGCCAGAAGATTTTTTATTTTTGAGTAAAGAGATGGCAAGTTCTATTGCAGCTAATGAAGTAAAATGCTCATCAGTTTGTAAGTCTGATTTATTGTGTGTTGAGAAATTTGTTGTTGTTAGTTTGGCATTCCAGGTTGAGAAGGCGCTATTAAACGTTTTTACTGCTATTGTGTTTTTAGCATCAGCTAGAGGGATTTTCAACGAGTAAAAACTGGAGAAATGCGAATGGAAGGCAGGTTGTAAGCGTTCGCTCATCTATTATGAGTTATTGAGCATGATTGTTCAAGCCGATTTTCGACAAGTTATTTGATTAATGGCTTTAAAAACATTACTGGAGGTTTGAACCCGACTATTTTTTTACGAAATTTTTCATTTAATTCAATTCTGACACGATCCTTTATTATTTTACTGCGAAAACGTATTCTGGCAGCTAAATTTAAGTAGTGTTGGGAGACTCGGTCACCGAAGAAACGGAAAATTCTTTCTAGATTTTTTTTCCAAATTTTTCTTGTTTTAAAAAGGTTAAGCGTTTCGACAGAAACCTTACGGTGAGTAATTTTTATTGTTTTCTTTTGGCTATGAGGATGAGCATCAATACAGTCTGTGAGTGCATTAGAGAGGGAAGAAATCAGGTTGTCTATTTCCGTGTTGGAAATATTTCTTTCTGTCGGTATGTCTAAAGAGTTGAGTTTGGTAAGTAATATGAAATATTTAGGGTTTTTTATAATTTTGTTTTTTGAATAAAAGGTTTTCCAAGAGGATCGGATAGATGTTGAAATTGAATAAAAGTTAGGTGTGTGAGATATAAATGCAATTCTCTGTTTCATCAAAAATGCATATTAATGGCAATATAAGTGTAATAACATGATATTTTTTAAATGCCCGGGCGGAGTGGCTTCGCTGTTTGGCGCGCCTCCGATAGAATCAATTTTCTATGACATAGATCAGGCTGAATTATGGGTTATGTAAAATACGGTGGTCACTTTACGTCCCCATTGTGTAAGATAACCATGCGCTAAAATCGGGGCTACCTGCTGTGTTAGGGCCGTAATCTAGTTTTGTACTTCTGCTGCTCCGGATAATAAAATTTGTATCATTTGTACGTCCTGCTCGAAGCTGTAACTTGCCACGATCATTTGCTTTTAGCATCTGAAAATATAAAAATTAACAACAAAAAAAACATGGTCACCAGGTACTGTCCAAATGTGTCCGGTTTGCTTGAAACAATTTTCAACACGCAAAATATTAAAGCAAAGGAAAAATATAAAGTTAAATTTATTTCCAAATATTAACATGTAGAAATTCCGCATTTCAATACAAATTGTATAATTACTAAATGTCTTAAATTTGTAAATGTTATAGCTCATGTTTCAAATTCAAAAATTATATGATTAAAATTTTACATAAACAAAACACAATTTAAATTTAAGGAAAAAATAAATTAGTGGTCAACGACTCGCGGAGAACCTAAACTTATTGCCGTACAACTCTCAACCATTCTCTGCCGAGTCCAAACGGCTAAGATGAGCAACACTTTTCTTGACAATAGATACTCTTGGTGGAGCTATGAAGGCTTGATCCTTACCTGGCTAGCTCGTTTTCCCTTATTCCACTATGACCTGGAACCCCGATAAAAGTGACATACAGGATAGTGTTCATAATCGCAAGCCCATCCCTGCTTTGCTGGACCACTTTAGAAGATGAAAAGTCTGTAAAAAAAAAATAGGTGTATTACGGATTTGGTTTAGATCTAGTTAAAGCATTTTCATGATTCCGTAATTGCCAATAATTCAGCTTGAAAGATACTGGCAAAACCAAAATCAGGTATTTGAAAAGGCTTAGAGACATTTAAAGGCTTCCCCAACCCACACTATACTTCACCTCTGATCTGAATTTGAGCCGAATTTGTATATTTTTTTAAAAAACTTTTCGAATTTCATTTAAAAACATGAATTTTTGCGAGTCTTCTAAGTTGTTTGACGCCATAAATGTATGTGAGTATCCCCACTACGGCAAGGTTCAAGCTGTCGCGAAGAATAACATCATGAATCCTTATTGATTCCGCTACTAGCATAAGGAAAGTTTTTCTTGCAGTGTTTTCCTCCTTTAAGAAATTTTGAATAACGTTAACTTATTTAAATCGAATAATTTATTAATTAAACTCCTGAATCCGAAAATTATTTGATTGATATTTTTAAAATATTCCAGATCGAAGAATTGCCTTCGAAAGACGCCGCAAAGCTCACTACAATGAATACGAAGCAGTACGACTAGCTCGCAAGCTCATAGAAGAGGAAGACGATGATGACGACGAAGATGATAACTCTGATAAACAATCAAACAGAAATGCATCGACGAGCAGCAAAGAAATGGATGTTGATATCCAAGATGACTCTCAACACGCCTCGCAGTCTTCCCGACACTAGTTTAAAGCCTAGACCCAATGGACTTTATATATATATTACAAATTTTAACTTTAAAATAATATCTCTCATTTAAATAACTGAAAGTAGAACAAAATTACATACAGCATATATTTTTCAAATATCATTTTTATTTAAAAGAAAAAAAGAAAAGTACACAATATGTAAGGTTCACTAGTAGAATATCATTTAAAGTTTAAATAATGTGTATTTTCGAATACGAACGCTTAGAGTAGTTTCAAAGAAATTCGCTTTTATCATGAACCGCTGGCGGTTTAACAAGAAAATTATAAATCTAACATCAAATTTAACTGCTTCCGAATTAAAATCTCAATTTGATTTTCACTTAACTTGAGCTCACTGATAAACATAAATATTTTTGCTACTAATGTAGGTTTGAATTTGCCATATTTTTCTTTCGGAAATATGTTTCTTTTCCCCTCAAACGAACAAAAATTTTAAAGTTATTTTAATTCAATTACATATGCTAATATTATTAATAAATGTTTGAAATTTTATTCTTTGAATTTGTATTTTGTTTTTCTACAAAAAAAAAAAAATGTGCCAGAAAAATCGTATTTAAAGTGAGCTTCTCAAGCGGTAGCTTATTATGTATTTTCGAAAAATGAAAAGAATTTTTTTCTCGAATATAACAAAAAGAAAACCAATTGAAATAAAGACCTCAAATTTCTTTGGGTTGATTTCTAAAGCCAACCAATTTAAAATATTTATGAAAAACAATTGATTATTTCGAAATTATTTCTTCCATATAACCAATTTACCATAGTTTTAAGATAACCACCATGAGCGAGGTTTCCTCATTTTTTTTATCAAATTCTTTGCACGGATTTCAAATAAAAGTATGAGTAGTTATACCCAACAATAAAAAGATTTCAATCTTCATCAACATAAAAAAAGCAATAGGGTTTAATTTAAGATGCGGATTTATTTACATAATTCAATAACAAAATCATATTATAAATAATTAGAATTAAATATTGAAACAAAAAAAAAATAAATAATACTTTCTATTTATGTAGATTAAATTTCATTATTTATGGAAAAAAAAACGAAAACAAAAAATATAAATATAAATACAAATAAACAAAAAAAAAATAATTAAAACTTATTTTAGTGTCAAAATTTCCTTAACTAAAAAAATAAGGCGTCGAAAACTTAACGAATATAAAATAAAAACTGTGAGCAAAGCTGATTGTATATCTGTTAAAGGGATTTTAACAAAATATCTTTCGAGCTATTTTCTTTCTTTTTTGAATATGAAATATTATTGAAAATAATGAATTGAATTCCAAAATTTTTGTAAACAAAATTCAATTTTTTTTTGTTATACAATCTGACTTAATAAAAATTCTAATGAAATATGAAAACAGAAATATTTTGTTATTCCCTGGAATATAACCACTGCAAATATTGAAAATAAAATTTTCGACCCGTTCGAATTAGAAATTTGATTTTTCGCCCGTAATCGTTGTCCAATGCAAGCTGCACTAGGCCCAAACTATAACGAAGCGGATGGTCGTGCGCCTTCAATAGCTGAGTAAATTGGACCTTGTGTATGCGAATAATCCGAGATCTTTGTGCAGAATTCTCCTTAGGTGCGTGAAATGTTGAGCTGTTAAGATCGATGGCCAGTTGATGTTCGTGAATAGAGTCAGCCCTATTATGAGTATCGATTTGATAGTCCATAATTTCTATCAATTAGTTGATAATTTGGTATTATGGGTATCAACTGGTTATTTAAGACCGATTGTGAATATCTACTAGTTTCGGAAATATCGCCATCCGCATCCGATGACTTTTTTAGATTTGGGAAAATTTTCAGTAAAATCACTTTGGATGGCCATATTTCGACAATCAGACCTTCTGGTTTTTAGCCGTTGATAGCTCTGGAAAAGACAAATATAAATTCTTAAAACCGCAACTTCCTACAAACTTTGGTTCGGAAATATCTTCACCCAAAGACATTGGTAGGTGGTTAGAGGTCGAAAATCAGTGAAATGTGTTAAATCTCTTTGGAAGACGATATTTCGGTAACCAGACTCCGAAGGTCGGTTTGGCTGGCATGTGTGTATAGGTTTTGAACAGACCTTTCTTTTGATGTATATCTCGATGGGATTGGTGAACTTTGAAAAAATAATTATTTTTGTAGACAGTGGTTAGTCCATGATTTTTTTGAAAAAAATTAAAAAATTTGTTTTCGAGAACGGCACATCCATGGAAAGGTCTGTTAATTCTCTATCAAGTACGGAAAACTACAACCTCTTGCGAGCCTTAGTTGCGGAAATATCGCCATCCGCATCCGATGACTTTTTTAGATTTGGGAAAATTTTCAGTAAAATCACTTTGGATGGCCATATTTCGACAATCAGACCTTCTGGTTTTTACCCGTTGATAGCTCTGGAAAAGACAAATATAAATTTTTAAAACCGCAACTTCTTACAAACTTTGGTTCGGAAATATCTTCACCCAAAGACATTGGTAGGTGGTTAGAGGTCAAAAATCAGTGAAATGTGTTAAATCTCTTTAGACGACGATATTTCGGTAACCAGACTCCGAAGGTCGGTTTGGCTTGCATGTGTGTATAGGTTTTGAACAGACCTTTCGTTTGATGTATATCTCGATGGGATTGGTGAGCTTTGAAAAAATAATTATTTTTGTAGACAGTGATTTTTCCATGATTTTTTTGAAAAATTTTCAATTTTTTTTTCGAGAACGGCACATCCATGGAAAGGTCAGTTAATTCTCTATTAAGTACTGAAAACTACAACCTCTTGCGAGCCTTAGTTGTGGAAATATCGCCATCCGCATCCGATGACTTTTTTAGATTTGTGTCAATTTTCAGTAAAATCACTTTGGATGGCCATATTTCGACAATCAGACCTCGCAGAACCTTCTGGTTTTTACCCGTGGATAGCTCTGGAAAAGTTAAATAGGAATTTTGAAAACCGCAACTTCTTACAAGGCTTGGTTTCGGAAATATCGCCATCCGCATCCGATGACTTTTTTAGATTTTGGTCAATTTTCAGTAAAATCACTTTGGATGGCCATATTTCGACAATCAGACCTCGCAAAACCTTCTGGTTTTTACCCGTGGATAGCTCTGGGAAAGTTAAATAGGAATTTTGGAAACCGCAACTTCTTACAAGGCTTGGTTTCGGAAATATCTTCACCCAAAGACATTGTTATGTGGTTAGAGGTCGAAAATCAGTGAAATGTGTTAAATGTCTTTGGACGACGATATTTCGTTAACCAGACTCCGAAGGTCGGTTTGGCTTGCATGTGTGTATAGGTTTTGAACAGACCTTTCGTTTGATGTATATCTCGATGGGATTGGTGAACTTTGAAAAAATAATTATTTTTGTAGACAGTGGTTAGTCCATGATTTTTTTGAAAATAATTCAAAATTTTGTTTTCGAGAACGGCACATCCATGGAAAGGTCTGTTAATTGTCTATTAAGTACTGAAAACTACAACCTCTTGCGAGCCTTAGTTGTGGAAATATCGCCATCCGCATCCGATGACTTTTTTAGATTTGAGTCAATTTTCAGTAAAATCACTTTGGATGGCCATATTTCGACAATCAGACCTCGCAGAACCTTCTGTTTTTTACCCGTGGATAGCTCTGGGAAAGTTAAATAGGAATTTTGAAAACCGCAACTTCTTACAAGGCTTGGTTTCGGAAATATCTTCACCCAAAGACATTGTTAGCTGGTTAGAGGTCGAAAATCAGTGCAATGTGTTAAATCTCCTTAGACGACGATATTTCGGTAACCAGACTCCGAAGGTCGGTTTGGCTTGCATGTGTGTAAAGGTTTTGAACAGACCTTTCGTTTGATGTATATCTCGATGGGATTGGTGAACTTTGAAAAAATAATTATTTTTGTAGACAGTGGTTAGTCCATGATTTTTTTGAAAATAATTCAAAATTTTGTTTTCGAGAACGGCACATCCATGGAAAGGTCTGTTAATTGTCTATTAAGTACTGAAAACTACAACCTCTTGCGAGCCTTAGTTGTGGAAATATCGCCATCCGCATCCGATGACTTTTTTAGATTTGAGTCAATTTTCAGTAAAATCACTTTGGATGGCCATATTTCGACAATCAGACCTCTCAGAACCTTCTGGTTCTTACCCGTGGATTGCTCTGGGAAAGTTAAATAGGAATTTTGAAAACCGCAACTTCTTACAAGGCTTGGTTTCGGAAATATCGCCATCCGCATCCGATGACTTTTTTAGATTTGGGTCAATTTTCAGTAAAATCACTTTGGATGGCCATATTTCGACAATCAGACCTCTCAGAACCTTCTGGTTCTTACCCGTGGATTGCTCTGGGAAAGTTAAATAGGAATTTTGGAAACCGCAACTTCTTACAAGGCTTGGTTTCGGAAATATCGCCACCTTAAGACATTGTTAGGTGGTTAGAGGTCGAAAATCAGTGAAATGTGTTAAATGTCTTTGGACGACGATATTTCGTTAACCAGACTCCGAAGGTCGGTTTGGCTTGCATGTGTGTATAGGTTTTGAACAGACCTTTCGTTTGATGTATATCTCGATGGGATTGGTGAACTTTGAAAAAATAATTATTTTTGTAGACAGTGGTTAGCCCATGATTTTTTTTGAAAAATTTTCAAAATTTTTTTTTCGAGAACGGCACATCTATGGAAAGGTCTGTTAATTCTCTATTAAGTACTGAAAACTACAACCTCTTGCGAGCCTTAGTTGCGGAAATATCGCCATCCGCATCCGATAACTTTTTTAGATTTGGGTCAATTTTCAGTAAAATCACTTAGGATGGCCATATTTCGACAATCAGACCTCGCAGAACCTTCTGTTTTTTACCCGTGGATAGCTCTGGGAAAGTTAAATAGGAATTTTGAAAACCGCAACTTCTTACAAGGCTTGGTTTCGGAAATATCTTCACCCAAAGACATTGTTAGCTGGTTAGAGGTCGAAAATCAGTGCAATGTGTTAAATCTCCTTAGACGACGATATTTCGGTAACCAGACTCCGAAGGTCGGTTTGGCTTGCATGTGTGTAAAGGTTTTGAACAGACCTTTCGTTTGATGTATATCTCGATGGGATTGGTGAACTTTGAAAAAATAATTATTTTTGTAGACAGTGGTTAGTCCATGATTTTTTTGAAAATAATTCAAAATTTTGTTTTCGAGAACGGCACATCCATGGAAAGGTCTGTTAATTGTCTATTAAGTACTGAAAACTACAACCTCTTGCGAGCCTTAGTTGTGGAAATATCGCCATCCGCATCCGATGACTTTTTTAGATTTGTGTCAATTTTCAGTAAAATCACTTTGGATGGCCATATTTCGACAATCAGACCTCGCAGAACCTTCTGGTTTTTACCCGTGGATAGCTCTGGAAAAGTTAAATAGGAATTTTGAAAACCGCAACTTCTTACAAGGCTTGGTTTCGGAAATATCGCCATCCGCATCCGATGACTTTTTTAGATTTTGGTCAATTTTCAGTAAAATCACTTTGGATGGCCATATTTCGACAATCAGACCTCGCAAAACCTTCTGGTTTTTACCCGTGGATAGCTCTGGGAAAGTTAAATAGGAATTTTGGAAACCGCAACTTCTTACAAGGCTTGGTTTCGGAAATATCTTCACCCAAAGACATTGTTATGTGGTTAGAGGTCGAAAATCAGTGAAATGTGTTAAATGTCTTTGGACGACGATATTTCGTTAACCAGACTCCGAAGGTCGGTTTGGCTTGCATGTGTGTATAGGTTTTGAACAGACCTTTCGTTTGATGTATATCTCGATGGGATTGGTGAACTTTGAAAAAATAATTATTTTTGTAGACAGTGGTTAGCCCATGATTTTTTTGAAAAATTTTCAAAAATTTTTTTTCGAGAACGGCACATCCATGGGAAGGTCTTTTAATTCTCTATTAAGTACTGAAAACTACAACCTCTTGCGAGCCTTAGTTGCGGAAATATCGCCATCCGCATCCGATAACTTTTTTAGATTTGGGTCAATTTTCAGTAAAATCACTTAGGATGGCCATATTTCGACAATCAGACCTCGCAGAACCTTCTGGTTTTTACCCGTGGAAAACTCTGGGAAAGTTAAATAGGAATTTTGAAAACCGCAACTTCTTACAAGGCTTGGTTTCGGAAATATCTTCACCCAAAGACATTGTTAGGTGGTTAGGGGTCGAAAATCAGTGAAATGTGTTAAATCTCTTTAGACGACGATATTTCGGTAACCAGACTCCGAAGGTCGGTTTGGCTTGCATGTGTGTATAGGTTTTGAACAGACCTTTCGTTTGATGTATATCTCGATGGGATTGGTGAACTTTGAAAAAATAATTATTTTTGTAGACAGTGGTTAGTCCATGATTTTTTTGAAAAAAATTCAAAATTTTGTTTTCGAGAACGGCACATCCATGGGAAGGTCTTTTAATTGTCTATTAAGTACTGAAAACTACAACCTCTTGCGAGCCTTAGTTGTGGAAATATCGCCATCCGCATCCGATGACTTTTTTAGATTTGTGTCAATTTTCAGTAAAATCACTTTGGATGGCCATATTTCGACAATCAGACCTCGCAGAACCTTCTGGTTTTTACCCGTGGATAGCTCTGGAAAAGTTAAATAGGAATTTTGAAAACCGCAACTTCTTACAAGGCTTGGTTTCGGAAATATCGCCATCCGCATCCGATGACTTTTTTAGATTTTGGTCAATTTTCAGTAAAATCACTTTGGATGGCCATATTTCGACAATCAGACCTCGCAAAACCTTCTGGTTTTTACCCGTGGATAGCTCTGGGAAAGTTAAATAGGAATTTTGGAAACCGCAACTTCTTACAAGGCTTGGTTTCGGAAATATCTTCACCCAAAGACATTGTTATGTGGTTAGAGGTCGAAAATCAGTGAAATGTGTTAAATGTCTTTGGACGACGATATTTCGTCAACCAGACTCCGAAGGTCGGTTTGGCTTGCATGTGTGTATAGGTTTTGAACAGACCTTTCGTTTGATGTATATCTCGATGGGATTTATGAACTTTGAAAAAATAATTATTTTTGTAGACAGTGGTTAGCCCATGATTTTTTTGAAAAATTTTCAAAATTTTTTTTTCGAGAACGGCACATCCATGGAAAGGTCTGTTAATTCTCTATTAAGTACTGAAAACTACAACCTCTTGCGAGCCTTAGTTGCGGAAATATTGCCATCCGCATCCGATAACTTTTTTAGATTTGGGTCAATTTTCAGTAAAATCACTTATGATGGCCATATTTCGACAATCAGACCTCGCAGAACCTTCTGGTTCTTACCCGTGGATGGCTCTGGGAAAGTTAAATAGGAATTTTGAAAACCGCAACTTCTTACAAGGCTTGGTTTCGGAAATATCGCCATCCGCATCCGATGACTTTTTTAGATTTGTGTCAATTTTCAGTAAAATCACTTTGGATGGCCATATTTCGACAATCAGACCTCGCAGAACCTTCTGGTTCTTACCCGTGGATGGCTCTGGGAAAGTTAAATAGGAATTTTGGAAACCGCAACTTCTTACAAGGCTTGGTTTCGGAAATATCTTCACCCAAAGACATTGTTATGTGGTTAGAGGTCGAAAATCAGTGAAATGTGTTAAATGTCTTTGGACGACGATATTTCGTTAACCAGACTACGAAGGTCGGTTTGGCTTGCATGTGTGTATAGGTTTTGAACAGACCTTTCGTTTGATGTATATCTCGATGGGATTGGTGAACTTTGAAAAAATAATTATTTTTGTAGACAGTGGTTAGCCCATGATTTTTTTGAAAAATTTTCAAAATTTTTTTTTCGAGAACGGCACATCCATGGAAAGGTCTGTTAATTCTCTATTAAGTACTGAAAACTACAACCTCTTGCGAGCCTTAGTTGCGGAAATATCGCCATCCGCATCCGATGACTTTTTTAGATTTGTGTCAATTTTCAGTAAAATCACTTTGGATGGCCATATTTCGACAATCAGACCTCGCAGAACCTTCTGGTTTTTACCCGTGGATATTTTTGGAAAAGTTAAATAGGAATTTTGGAAACCGCAACTTCTTACAAGGCTTGGTTTCGGAAATATCGCCATCCGCATCCGATGACTTTTTTAGATTTGGGTCAATTTTCAGTAAAATCATTTTGGATGGCCATATTTCGACAATCAGACCTCGCAGAACCTTCTGGTTCTTACCCGTGGATAGCTCTGGGAAAGTTAAATAGGAATTTTGGAAACCGCAACTTCGTACAAGGCTTGGTTTCGGAAATATCGCCATCCGCATCCGATGACTTTTTTAGATTTGGGTCAATTTTCAGTAAAATCACTTTGGATGGCCATATTTCGACAATCAGACCTCGCAGAACCTTCTGGTTCTTACCCGTGGATGGCTCTGGGAAAGTTAAATAGGAATTTTGGAAACCGCAACTTCTTACAAGGCTTGGTTTCGGAAATATCTTCACCCAAAGACATTGTTATGTGGTTAGGGGTCGAAAATCAGTGAAATGTGTTAAATCTCTTTAGACGACGATATTTCGGTAACCAGACTCCGAAGGTCGGTTTGGCTTGCATGTGTGTACAGGTTTTGAACAGACCTTTCGTTTGATGTATATCTCGATGGGATTGGTGAACTTTGAAAAAATAATTATTTTTGTAGACAGTGGTTAGCCCATGATTTTTTTGAAAAATTTTCAAAATTTTTTTTTCGAGAACGGCACATCCATGGAAAGGTCTGTTAATTCTCTATTAAGTACTGAAAACTACAACCTCTTGCGAGCCTTAGTTGCGGAAATATCGCCATCCGCATCCGATAACTTTTTTAGATTTGGGTCAATTTTCAGTAAAATCACTTATGATGGCCATATTTCGACAATCAGACCTCGCAGAACCTTCTGGTTCTTACCCGTGGATGGCTCTGGGAAAGTTAAATAGGAATTTTGAAAACCGCAACTTCTTACAAGGCTTGGTTTCGGAAATATCGCCATCCGCATCCGATGACTTTTTTAGATTTGTGTCAATTTTCAGTAAAATCACTTTGGATGGCCATATTTCGACAATCAGACCTCGCAGAACCTTCTGGTTTTTACCCGTGGATAGCTCTGGAAAAGTTAAATAGGAATTTTGAAAACCGCAACTTCTTACAAGGCTTGGTTTCGGAAATATCGCCATCCGCATCCGATGACTTTTTTAGATTTGTGTCAATTTTCAGTAAAATCACTTTGGATGGCCATATTTCGACAATCAGACCTCGCAGAACCTTCTGGTTCTTACCCGTGGATGGCTCTGGGAAAGTTAAATAGGAATTTTGGAAACCGCAACTTCTTACAAGGCTTGGTTTCGGAAATATCGCCATCCGCATCCGATGACTTTTTTAGATTTGGGTCAATTTTCAGTAAAATCACTTTGGATGGCCATATTTCGACAATCAGACCTCGCAGAACCTTCTGGTTCTTACCCGTGGATGGCTCTGGGAAAGTTAAATAGGAATTTTGGAAACCGCAACTTCTTACAAGGCTTGGTTTCGGAAATATCGCCACCTTAAGACATTGTTAGGTGGTTAGAGGTCGAAAATCAGTGAAATGTGTTAAATGTCTTTGGACGACGATATTTCGTTAACCAGACTCCGAAGGTCGGTTTGGCTTGCATGTGTGTATAGGTTTTGAACAGACCTTTCGTTTGATGTATATCTCGATGGGATTGGTGAACTTTGAAAAAATAATTATTTTTGTAGACAGTGGTTAGCCCATGATTTTTTTGAAAAATTTTCAAAATTTTTTTTTCGAGAACGGCACATCCATGGAAAGGTCTGTTAATTCTCTATTAAGTACTGAAAACTACAACCTCTTGCGAGCCTTAGTTGCGGAAATATCGCCATCCGCATCCGATAACTTTTTTAGATTTGGGTCAATTTTCAGTAAAATCACTTTGGATGGCCATATTTCGACAATCAGACCTCGCAGAACCTTCTGGTTTTTACCCGTGGATAGCTCTGGAAAAGTTAAATAGGAATTTTGAAAACCGCAACTTCTTACAAGGCTTGGTTTCGGAAATATCGCCATCCGCATCCGATGACTTTTTTAGATTTGGGTCAATTTTCAGTAAAATCACTTTGGATGGCCATATTTCGACAATCAGACCCCGCAGAACCTTCTGATTTTTACCCGTGGAAAACTCTGGGAAAGTTAAATAGGAATTTTGAAAACCGCAACTTCTTACAAGGCTTGGTTTCGGAAATATCTTCACCCAAAGACATTGTTAGGTGGTTAGGGGTCGAAAATCAGTGAAATGTGTTAAATCTCTTTAGACGACGATATTTCGGTAACCAGACTCCGAAGGTCGGTTTGGCTTGCATGTGTGTATAGGTTTTGAACAGACCTTTCGTTTGATGTATATCTCGATGGGATTGGTGAACTTTGAAAAAATAATTATTTTTGTAGACAGTGGTTAGCCCATGATTTTTTTGAAAAATTTTCAAAATTTTTTTTTCGAGAACGGCACATCCATGGAAAGATCTGTTAATTCTCTATTAAGTACTGAAAACTACAACCTCTTGCGAGCCTTAGTTGCGGAAATATCGCCATCCGCATCCGATGACTTTTTTAGATTTGTGTCAATTTTCAGTAAAATCATTTTGGATGGCCATATTTCGACAATCAGACCTCGCAGAACCTTCTGGTTTTTACCCGTGGATAGCTCTGGAAAAGTTAAATAGGAGTTTTGAAAACCGCAACTTCTTACAAGGCTTGGTTTCGGAAATATCGCCATCCGCATCCGATGACTTTTTTAGATTTGGGTCAATTTTCAGTAAAATCACTTTGGATGGCCATATTTCGACAATCAGACCCCGCAGAACCTTCTGATTTTTACCCGTGGAAAACTCTGGGAAAGTTAAATAGGAATTTTGAAAACCGCAACTTCTTACAAGGCTTGGTTTCGGAAATATCTTCACCCAAAGACATTGTTAGGTGGTTAGGGGTCGAAAATCAGTGAAATGTGTTAAATCTCTTTAGACGACGATATTTCGGTAACCAGACTCCGAAGGTCGGTTTGGCTTGCATGTGTGTATAGGTTTTGAACAGACCTTTCGTTTGATGTATATCTCGATGGGATTGGTGAACTTTGAAAAAATAATTATTTTTGTAGACAGTGGTTAGCCCATGATTTTTTTGAAAAATTTTCAAAATTTTTTTTTCGAGAACGGCACATCCATGGAAAGATCTGTTAATTCTCTATTAAGTACTGAAAACTACAACCTCTTGCGAGCCTTAGTTGCGGAAATATCGCCATCCGCATCCGATGACTTTTTTAGATTTGTGTCAATTTTCAGTAAAATCATTTTGGATGGCCATATTTCGACAATCAGACCTCGCAGAACCTTCTGGTTCTTACCCGTGGATAGCTCTGGGAAAGATAATAGGAATTTTGGAAACCGCAACTTCTTACAAGGCTTGGTTTCGGAAATATCGCCACCCCAAGACATTGTTATGTGGTTAGAGGTCGAAAATCAGTGAAATGTGTTGAATGTGTTTGGACGACGATATTTCGTTAACCAGACTACGAAGGTCGGTTTGGCTTGCATGTGTGTATAGGTTTTGAACAGACCTTTCGTTTGATGTATATCTCGATGGGATTGGTGAACTTTGAAAAAATAATTATTTTTGTAGACAGTGGTTAGTCCATGATTTTTTTGAAAATAATTCAAAATTTTGTATTCGAGAACGGCACATCCATGGAAAGGTCTGTTAATTCTCTATTAAGTACGGAAAACTACAACCTCTTGCGAGCCTTGGTTGCGGAAATATCGCCATCCGCATCCGATGACTTTTTTAGATTTGTGTCAATTTTCAGTAAAATCACTTTGGATGGCCATATTTCGACAATCAGACCTCGCAGAACCTTCTGGTTTTTACCCGTGGATAGCTCTGGGAAAGATAAATATGAATTTTGAAAACCGCAACTTCTTACAAGGCTTGGTTTCGGAAATATCTTCACCCAAAGACATTGTTAGGTGGTTAGAGGTCGAAAATCAGTGCAATGTGTTAAATCTCTTTAGACGACGATATTTCGGTAACCAGACTCCGAAGCTCGGTGTGTATAGGTTTTGAACAGACCTTTCGTTTGATGTATATCTCGATGGGATTGGTGAAGTGTGAAAAAATAATTATTTTTGTAGACAGTGGTTAGTCCATGATTTTTTTGAAAAATTTTCAAATTTTTTTTTCGAAGAGGGCACATCCATGGAAAGGTCAGTTAATTCTCTATTAAGTACTGAAGACTACAACCTCTTGCGAGCCTTAGTTGCGGAAATATCGCCATCCGCATCCGATGACTTTTTTATATTTGGGTCAATTTTCAGTAAAATCACTTAGGATGGCCATATTTCGACAATCAGACCTCGCAGAACCTTCTGGTTTTTACCCGTGGATAGTTCTGGAAAAGTTAAATAGGAATTTTGGAAACCGCAACTTCTTACAAGGCTTTGTTTCGGAAATATCGCCATCCGCATCCGATGACTTTTTTTTTTTAGATTTGGGTCAATTTTCAGTAAAATCACTTTGGATGGCCATATTTCGACAATCAGACCTCGCAGAACCTTCTGGTTCTTACCCGTGGATAGCTCTGGGAAAGATAATAGGAATTTTGGAAACCGCAACTTCTTACAAGGCTTGGTTTCGGAAATATCGCCACCCCAAGACATTGTTATGTGGTTAGAGGTCGAAAATCAGTGAAATGTGTTGAATGTGTTTGGACGACGATATTTCGTTAACCAGACTACGAAGGTCGGTTTGGCTTGCATGTGTGTATAGGTTTTGAACAGACCTTTCGTTTGATGTATATCTCGATGGGATTGGTGAACTTTGAAAAAATAATTATTTTTGTAGACAGTGGTTAGTCTATGATTTTTTTGAAAATAATTCAAAATTTTGTATTCGAGAACGGCACATCCATGGAAAGGTCTGTTAATTCTCTATTAAGTACGGAAAACTACAACCCCTTGCGAGCCTTGGTTGCGGAAATATCGCCATCCGCATCCGATGACTTTTTTAGATTTGGGTCAATTTTCAGTGAAATCACTTTGGATGGCCATATTTCGACAATCAGACCTCGCCTCGCAGAACCTTCTGGTTTTTACCCGTGGATAGCTCTGGGAAAGTTAAATAGGAATTTTGAAAACCGCAGTTTCGTACAAGGCATGGTTTTGGAAATATCGCCATCCGCATCCGATGACTTTTTTAGATTTGTGTCAATTTTCAGTAAAATCACTTTGGATGGCCATATTTCGACAATCAGACCTCGCAGAATCTTCTGGTTTTTACCCGTGGATAGCTCTGGGAAAGATAAATATGAATTTTGAAAACCGCAACTTCTTACAAGGCTTGGTTTCGGAAATATCTTCACCCAAAGACATTGTTAGGTGGTTAGAGGTCGAAAATCAGTGCAATGTGTTAAATCTCTTTAGACGACGATATTTCGGTAACCAGACTCCGAAGCTCGGTGTGTATAGGTTTTGAACAGACCTTTCGTTTGATGTATATCTCGATGGGATTGGTGAAGTGTGAAAAAATAATTATTTTTGTAGACAGTGGTTAGTCCATGATTTTTTTGAAAAATTTTCAAATTTTTTTTTCGAAGAGGGCACATCCATGGAAAGGTCAGTTAATTCTCTATTAAGTACTGAAAACTACAACCTCTTGCGAGCCCTAGTTGCGGAAATATCGCCATCCGCATCCGATAACTTTTTTAGATTTGGGTCAATTTTCAGTAAAATCACAGGATGGCCATATTTCGACAATCAGACCTCGGAGATTCTTCTGGTTTTTACCCGTGGATAGCTCTGGGAAAGATAAATAGGAATTTTGAAAACCGCAACTTCTTACAAGGCTTGGTTTCGGAAATATCGCCACCTAAAGACATTGTTAGGTGGTTAGAGGTCGAAAATCAGCGAAATGTGTTAAATCTCTTTAGACGACGATATTTCGGTAACCAGACTCCGAAGGTCGGTTTGGCTTGCATGTGTGTATAGGTTTTGAACAGACCTTTCGTTTGATGTATATCTCGATGGGATTGGTGAAGTGTGAAAAAATAATTATTTTTGTAGACAGTGGTTAGTCCATGATTTTTTTTTGAAAAATTTTCAAAATTTTTTTTTCGAGAACGGCACATCCATGGAAAGGTCTGTTAATTATCTATTAAGTACTGAAAACTACAACCTCTTGCGAGCCTTAGTTGCGGAAATATCGCCATCCGCATCCGATAACTTTTTTAGATTTGGGTCAATTTTCAGTAAAATCACAGGATGGCCATATTTCGACAATCAGACCTCGCAGATTCTTCTGGTTTTTACCCGTGGATAGCTCTGGGAAAGTTAAATAGGAATTTTGAAAACCGCAGTTTCGTACAAGGCATGGTTTTGGAAATATCGCCATCCGCATCCGATGACTTTTTTAGATTTGGGTCAATTTTCAGTGAAATCACTTTGGATGGCCATATTTCGACAATCAGACCTCGCAGAACCTTCTGGTTTTTACCCGTGGATAGCTCTGGGAAAGTTAAATAGGAATTTTGAAAACCGCAACTTCTTACAAGGCTTGGTTTCGGAAATATCTTCACCCAAAGACATTGTTAGGTGGTTAGAGGTCGAAAATCAGTGAAATGTGTTAAATCTCTTTAGACGACGATATTTCGGTAACCAGACTCCGAAGGTCGGTTTGGCTTGCATGTGTGTATAGGTTTTGAACAGACCTTTCGTTTGATGTATATCTCGATGGGATTGGTGAAGTGTGAAAAAATAATTATTTTTGTAGACAGTGGTTAGTCCATGATTTTTTTTAAAAATTTTCAAATTTTTTTTTCGAGGAGGGCACATCCATGGAAAGGTCTGTTAATTCTCTATTAAGTACTGAAAACTACAACCTCTTGCGAGCCTTAGTTGCGGAAATATCGCCATCCGCATCCGATGACTTTTTTAGATTTACGTCAATTTTCAGTAAAATCACTTAGGATGGCCATATTTCGACAATCAGACCTCGCAAAACCTTCTGGGTTTTACCCGTGGATAGCTCTGGGAAAGTTAAATAGGAATTTTGAAAACCGCAACTTCTTACAAGGCTTGGTTTCGGAAATATCTTCACCCAAAGACATTGTTAGGTGGTTAGAGGTCGAAAATCAGCGAAATGTGTTAAATCTCTTTAGACGACGATATTTCGGTAACCAGACTCCGAAGGTCGGTTTGGCTTGCATGTGTGTATAGGTTTTGAACAGACCTTTCGTTTGATGTATATCTCGATGGGATTGGTGAACTTTGAAAAAATAATTATTTTTGTAGACAGTGGTTAGTCCATGATTTTTTTGAAAAAAATTCAAAATTTTTTTTTCGAGAACGGCACATCCATGGAAAGGTCTGTTAATTATCTATTAAGTACTGAAAACTACAACCTCTTGCGAGCCTTAGTTGCGGAAATATCGCCATCCGCATCCGATGACTTTTTTAGATTTGTGTCAATTTTCAGTAAAATCACTTTGGATGGCCATATTTCGACAATCAGACCTCGCAGAACCTTCTGGTTTTTACCCGTGGATAGCTCTGGGAAAGTTAAATAGGAATTTTGAAAACCGCAACTTCTTACAAGGCTTGGTTTCGGAAATATCTTCACCCAAAGACATTGTTAGGTGGTTAGAGGTCGAAAATCAGCGAAATGTGTTAAATCTCTTTAGACGACGATATTTCGGTAACCAGACTCCGAAGGTCGGTTTGGCTTGCATGTGTGTATAGGTTTTGAACAGACCTTTCGTTTGATGTATATCTCGATGGGATTGGTGAAGTGTGAAAAAATAATTATTTTTGTAGACAGTGGTTAGTCCATGATTTTTTTTAAAAATTTTCAAATTTTTTTTTCGAGGAGGGCACATCCATGGAAAGGTCTGTTAATTCTCTATTAAGTACTGAAAACTACAACCTCTTGCGAGCCTTAGTTGCGGAAATATCGCCATCCGCATCCGATGACTTTTTTAGATTTGTGTCAATTTTCAGTAAAATCACTTTGGATGGCCATATTTCGACAATCAGACCTCGCAGAACCTTCTGGTTTTTACCCGTGGATAGCTCTGGAAAAGTTCAATAGGAATTTTGAAAACCGCAGTTTCGTACAAGGCATGGTTTTGGAAATATCGCCATCCGCATCCGATGACTTTTTTAGATTTGGGTCAATTTTCAGTGAAATCACTTTGGATGGCCATATTTCGACAATCAGACCTCGCCTCGCAGAACCTTCTGGTTTTTACCCGTGGATAGCTCTGGGAAAGTTAAATAGGAATTTTGAAAACCGCAGTTTCGTACAAGGCATGGTTTTGGAAATATCGCCATCCGCATCCGATAACTTTTTTAGATTTGGGTCAATTTTCAGTAAAATCACTTAGGATGGCCATATTTCGACAATCAGACCTCGCAGAACCTTCTGGTTTTTACCCGTGGATAGCTCTGGGAAAGTTAAATAGGAATTTTGAAAACCGCAACTTCTTACAAGGCTTGGTTTCGGAAATATCTTCACCCAAAGACATTGTTAGGTGGTTAGAGGTCGAAAATCAGTGAAATGTGTTAAATCTCTTTAGACGACGATATTTCGGTAACCAGACTCCGAAGGTCGGTTTGGCTTGCACGTGTGTATAGGTTTTGAACAGACGTTTCGTTTGATGTATATCTCGATGGGATTGGTGAAGTTTGAAAAAATAATTATTTTTGTAGACAGTGGTTAGCCCATGATTTTTTTGAAAAAAATTCAAAATTTTTTTTTCGAGAACGGCACATCCATGGAAAGGTCTGTTAATTCTCTATTAAGTACTGAAAACTACAACCTCTTGCGAGCCTTAGTTGCGGAAATATCGCCATCCGCATCCGATAACTTTTTTAGATTTGGGTCAATTTTCAGTAAAATCACTTAGGATGGCCATATTTCGACAATCAGACCTCGCAGAACCTTCTGGTTTTTACCCGTGGATAGCTCTGGGAAAGTTAAATAGGAATTTTGAAAACCGCAGTTTCGTACAAGGCATGGTTTTGGAAATATCGCCATCCGCATCCGATGACTTTTTTAGATTTGGCTCAATTTTCAGTGAAATCACTTTGGATGGCCATATTTCGACAATCAGACCTCGCCTCGCAGAACCTTCTGGTTTTTACCCGTGGATAGCTCTGGGAAAGTTAAATAGGAATTTTGAAAACCGCAGTTTCGTACAAGGCATGGTTTTGGAAATATCGCCATCCGCATCCGATGACTTTTTTAGATTTGGGTCAATTTTCAGTGAAATCACTTTGGATGGCCATATTTCGACAATCAGACCTCGCCTCGCAGAACCTTCTGGTTTTTACCCGTGGATAGCTCTGGGAAAGTTAAATAGGAATTTTGAAAACCGCAGTTTCGTACAAGGCATGGTTTTGGAAATATCGCCATCCGCATCCGATAACTTTTTTAGATTTGGGTCAATTTTCAGTAAAATCACTTAGGATGGCCATATTTCGACAATCAGACCTCGCAGAACCTTCTGGTTTTTACCCGTGGATAGCTCTGGGAAAGTTAAATAGGAATTTTGAAAACCGCAACTTCTTACAAGGCTTGGTTTCGGAAATATCGCCACCCAAAGACATTGGCCCTTATTGCGAGTGTCGTTCAACTTTCGACCCGACAAAAGTCGAAAGCAACGACAAATTTTCTTTTTGGTATTGTGTATCTCAATCGACAGATACAATAGTTACTGTGAATAACGAAAACACCAATACAGCAAATTGACAAAGTTGACGGATTGACGCGATAAGTTTGTTGTGTTCAAGCAGTATAATAATAGCAGCATGATGCAGAGGTAGAACACAAAGTCGTTCTAGTCAAATACAAGTGTGTTTTATGGGAAATGGAGAGCCAAATTTATGCATTACATAGTTAAATTTCCCTAGGTAACCAACAACAAAGCCACTTTTATCGACACGAGATTTGTTGTATTTCGAGGGAAGTTTTATTATGCTAGATAAAATATTTTCCAATAAAACTCACTATATTAAGAACTTTACGAATCCGTCAAGTTCAAAAGTGACAGCAATCAAATATCAACAAGATATGACGATACTCATTCCGCAAGTGTCAATATTCTTTGTGGTAGAGAATTTAATTTGTATGTGATTAATACGCGACTATAATGTGTTTTTTGTGAATTGCGTCGGTGTGGGGAAAAAATAGGTATATTCTTATACACGTATGTAGGTACTTTTATTGTTTTGATATACTAGCACTGCCATATGGTTTTAATTTGAATTTTTGTATTAATACGAGAAAATTGTGAAATAAATGAAATGTAAGTGATGAAATTGTGTAAAATTAAAATACAAACAATAATAAATGCAATAAATTTCATTTAAATAAACAAGAAATGATTTCCTTCGAGTTCTTTTTCGATAATACAGATGATGAAACAACCAACGACGACCACATAATGATTGCCAGGAATAGGAGACAACTTAGAGATGTTTCCAATCCTCTGCAGCTTGAAGAAAATATGTCCGTTAATGAGTAAAAATAAATTTTCTTTTATTAACATACTACATTGCAGATTTTTGAAATACTTCCGCTTGTCAAAGCCACCATTTGTTCAATTATTATTGAAAATCATCTCAAACCAACTAAAAGAAATACGGCAATACCAAACATAATAAAACTTGCCACTGCATTAAGATTATTTGCCCATGGATCATACCATACTTTTGCCCTGTGGTTAAACTAATTATTATAATGGAAATAATAAGTTAATAAAATAAAAAAAAATACATTTTTGCCTAGAAAATTATATTCGTTGGCCAGTCGAACAGTAAAATGCAAACGATAAAGATCGATTGTCCAGTCGAAAAATTTCGTTCACAGTAGAGATCCACAATACCAAAAAATAAAATACAATAATAAATGCAATAAATTTCATTTAAATAAACAAGAAATGATTTCCTTCGAGTTCTTTTTCGATAATACAGATGATGAAACAACCAACGACGACCACATAATGATTGCCAGGAATAGGAGACAACTTAGAGATGTTTCCAATCCTCTGCAGCTTGAAGAAAATATGTCCGTTAATGAGTAAAAATAAATTTTCTTTTATTAACATACTACATTGCAGATTTTTGAAATACTTCCGCTTGTCAAAGCCACCATTTCGTCGCCTGAGTTCTATCTTGTTCAAAAGACCATTTTTGGCGAAATTGAGTTAGAAATGCAGTTTTTATAAATCGAACATGCTCTTTCGAATGGCGTACTCCATTTTTTTCTATCTCTTTTAGTTTTAAAGTTATGAAGAACTATTTTGTTCAATAAACCACTTTATTAAATATTTTGAGTGTCTTTTTTATTCAATAAACCACTGCTTTTTGTTTTTATATGAAATTGAACAATTTTATATTAACTTTAAAAAAAACTACCATGTATTTCTTTGTTGTTCAATATCCATATCTAATCCATTTAGTTTTGTATGTTATTGAACAAAATCCTATTAAAAAAGTTATGCGGACGGAAAACCGCATTTTTGTTCAATATCACTGCACTGTAACTGTAATGTACCACACAAAATTAATACTGATATAACATTGGAAGCTGTAAGCACAATGTGATGTAAGCGAAAAGTTGGAACGTAATCTTCAAACGCTTTTAAGGTATTTTGAGAAACCCTTTTATCTTTAGACAGTTTTTGAATATAATATTTTTGTCGCTTACAGTATGATAAATCCAGCTCATTCAGGATCTGATATTTCAGAATTCTATGATTCAGAATTCTAATATAGCTCCTTTATCTGAAGAAGTCATTTCAGTACCTTCATTGGAAAATGTAGTACCAGCAGAAGGTTCCGTTTCATCTAAGCAAACTACATGCTTTACACCAAGAGAATCCCTGGATCGAGTAAAAAAAATCGAAAACCATTTTTGTGGAAACAAAATATACAAAAACGGATGGGTCAAGGTGGTAAGCAATATTCAAATGACAACCGCTTGCAACCTTAGTTACAGTCATAATTGTTTCACCAAATTTTCTTATGATGAACGCGTGAAAATATTTGATTCATTTTAGACCTTAAGGCTAGGCGCCCACATTCAATTTTTAGTTGCACAACTGTTTGGTTGCTTATAGAAAACATATAATTATATGTTACACAAAATAGCGAACTCATTTTAGGCAATCGTTTAGTTTGTGTCAAAACACAAACTGTTTAGTTGCTCGACCCAAGCAGTTGCGAAACTAAAAATTGAATTTGCGCGCCTAGCTTAAAAGATTCTGAAAAAGGACAGTTTTATTCCAAATTTATGATAAGATCGGAACCAAAGTGAAAGAGAGTAGCTAAAGTAATTTCAAGAAAAAAGTTTACTTTCAATGTAGACAAATACAATAGGGGTATTCATATAAGCGCGGAAAATCCTCGTAAACCAGATAATTTTATCTCCGCAGAAACGAGCTGTCAAAATTTATATGGGAAAAAGTTTCTGCAAATGGCATAAAATTATCTCACAAACTTGCTGCGGAAAGTGCAGAAATAAACCTCGTAAACTAAAGAAGTATGGATTCTGACTTTTAATTTGACATTTCACAAAATATTTCCCACATTTACGCAAGTATTTCTTAGGGGGTGTTCATGAAAACATGCTGCGGAAAGTTATATCTTTCTACAAAGCGGAAAATTATCTCGTTACATGAATAACAGGTTCTTTTATTATTTTAGGGCGTCATCTGGCACGTATATTAATTTCAACTAGTTCCAACACGTCTTCACCAAAAATTGAGATTTATATTAACCTCACACGCAAATAATAATGAAATGTCAGAATCATACACATCATACAACAAAACAAATGTCATACAACACTTCCAATGAAATCTGAGAAACAGAATGATGTGTATGATCTGAGAAACAGGCATCTGATCTTCTTTCAATACATTACAAATAAAATCATAATGGCACAAAATTTTCGTTGAATTATTACGATGTTAAATCTGTTTTAGTATGAAACTAGGTTTAAACAACGATTTTTATGAAAAAATAATAAGAAACCAATTACAATAAAACTCAGTGGCGCAAAATTTTAAACAGCATTTTATTAAGGTATTAGTATGATAATTCTTAACGATTTCCTTACTTTAAAGTAGTTTACTAACTCATTCTTAATTCTTACAATTTTCTAACTATCATCGTGCTAAGACAATTTTCTTAATGAATTGCACCTAAAACAATGAAAGTTCGTGCAAAGAACTAAGTCCTTGTGTGGCGTTTGTAAATAGCACGAAACTAAAAAATAATATAGGTATTCGACGAATTTCGGATCAGCTTTAGCATCGTACTAATTTAATTAAAATTTTGCGGCAGTTTGTTTAAAACAATAACAAAATTTAAATTAAAAATTGTATGTAAAATAAATAATGTATTTATTTGAAAAAAGAAGGGGAAAAAGTGAATTCAAAAAAATGTTTAACAAATTTTGAATTTCATTACCTACCGAGCAGCAGCAATATCTTTTCTGATCACCCATTATGTTCTAGTGCTTAACTCAAAGAATGAGTTATAATTTTTTGTTCTATGTTCATAGTATTTCAATATTTAGCTTTTTTGTTCAATATCCACCAATTTAATCAACTTGTTTACAGCCCATATAACGTTGTTCAATATCCAAAATGACATCCCACTTGATTTTATTTTTTAACTATTTCAGGATTTAATAAAACCTAGATAGTAGTAGGTTTTGGCCGGTTCTGGATCAATGAAGTGGAGGAATTTAAGTGGAGGAAAGTGGATTTTTAAGAGAGAATTTAAGGGGATTTTTAAGTTGGATTTTTTTAAGTTGGATTTTTTAGTTGGAATTTAGAGAGTAGTAGGTTTTGGCCGGTTCTGGATCAATGAAGTGGAGGAATTTAAGTGGAGGAAAGTGGGTTTTTAAGAGAGAATTTAAGGGGATTTTTAAGTTGGATTTTTTTAAGTTGGATTTTTTAGTTGGAATTTAGAGAGTAGTAGGTTTTGGCCGGTTCTGGATCAATGAAGTGGAGGAATTTAAGTGGAGGAAAGTGGATTTTTAAGAGAGAATTTAAGGGGATTTTTAAGTTGGATTTTTTTAAGTTGGATTTTTTAGTTGGAATTTAGAGAGTAGTAGGTTTTGGCCGGTTCTGGATCAATGAAGTGGAGGAATTTAAGTGGAGGAAAGTGGATTTTTAAGAGAGAATTTAAGGGGATTTTTAAGTTGGATTTTTTTAAGTTGGATTTTTTAGTTGGAATTTAGAGAAGCAATTTAAGCGGAGCAATTTAAGCGGAGCAATTTAAGCGGAGCAATTTAAGCTGAGCAATTTAAGCGGAGCAATTTAAGCGGAGCAATTTAAGCGGAGCAATTTAGGCGGAGCATGGAGGAACTTAAGTGGAGGAATTTAAGTGGAGGAATTTAAGTGGAGGAACTTAAGTGGAGGAATTTAAGTGGAGGAATTTAAGTGGAGGAACTTAAGTGGAGGAATTTAAGTGGAGGAACTTAAGTGGAGGAATTTAAGTGGAGGAATTTAAGTGAAGGAACTTAAGCGGAGCAATTTAAGTGGAGGAATTTAAGTGGAGGAACTTAAGTGGAGGAACTTAAGTGGAGGAATTTAAGTGGAGGAATTTAAGTGGAGGAACTTAAGCGGAGCAATTTAAGTGGAGGAATTTAAGTGGAGGAACTTAAGTGGAGGAACTTAAGTGGAGGAATTTAAGTGGAGGAACTTAAGTGGAGGAATTTAAGTGGAGGAATTTAAGTGAAGGAACTTAAGCGGAGCAATTTAAGTGGAGGAATTTAAGTGGAGGAACTTAAGTGGAGGAACTTAAGTGGAGGAATTTAAGTGGAGGAATTTAAGTGGAGGAACTTAAGCGGAGCAATTTAAGTGGAGGAATTTAAGTGGAGGAACTTAAGTGGAGGAACTTAAGTGGAGGAATTTAAGTGGAGGAATTTAAGTGGAGGAACTTAAGCGGAGCAATTTAAGTGGAGGAATTTAAGTGGAGGAACTTAAGTGGAGGAACTTAAGTGGAGGAATTTAAGTGGAGGAATTTAAGTGGAGGAACTTAAGCGGAGCAATTTAAGTGGAGGAATTTAAGTGGAGGAACTTAAGTGGAGGAACTTAAGTGGAGGAATTTAAGTGGAGGAATTTAAGTGGATGAATTTAAGCATAGAGTAGTATGTTTTGGACGGTTCGGGGATATCAAATTATGTCCTTTTTGGTGCTATGGATGCTTAACAAAAGAGAAGAAAGAAATATGCCCTAGTAAAAAATAAAAATACAAAGTTTTTAATACGAGTATGATTCAAATTTTTATTTATTTTATTTAAACTTGATAGGTTTTACAGTGTTAATGTGAAAAATTATCTTTATTTTATTTAAACATTTTTCGTTTTAAAACTACTAAAATATACTATTTTATTTATAGATACATATACATATACAATAGACAATCATTTTGGAATATTCTTATGCCCCCATGCATATGTGGTCTTTGAATCCGCACAAATAAATCTTTTTGTATCACCACAACTTAATGCTAACTTATTAATATTTTCAGTATATATTTTATGATTTCTACTTCTAAAGGTATACATTGATCTATATTGATCTTGTTTCTTAATTAAACAATTTCTATAATCTCTTAATTCTAAATTATTTGTTACATATTTTTTAATACCTTTCGCCTTTTTTGTAACCTCACCGGTATCTACTCTATAGCAATATAGTTTTGCACGTAATCCAACGAAATCTAACATTATTCTCGAGTTATTTTCATCTTTAAATAGACCTATTTCCTTGCCGTTATTTAAGGGAAAGTTGTGTATATTGTTGGGAGGATACTCAGAAGTATCAAATCTAGATCTATCAGGATTTATTACGTCATCATAGATATCAGCATAAAAATCATCTGTAAATATGGAATAGATGAAAGAATCTGTATCCATATAGTTCAAACGAATTTTGTTGTTAAATTTTGGTTTCATGTAGTCGTAGTGAAAGTCGTACATTAACCACTTTGATAGGTCAAGAACAACAAAGCCCAAGTAAATTGGTTTATCGAGTTTTATACTCCCTTTTTTCATTTCAATAGCACACATATTCGGTGAAAATATGTTACTACTATGAAAATTCGGATGAGCAATTAGCTTTCTTGCTGAAAATTGGTTTCTTATTGCATGCCACTCAGAAACAATTTTTACATCTCTACGTTTTTCAACATTTTCCATGGTCTTACCATAAACGCTATTGTTCATCAATTTAAAAAAATCTTTTTCAAACTTATTTTTGGCTACTTTTCTGTATTCAGTGTTAAGCAAAATATATTTCTGAAGCCAGTTTGATTGATTAAACGTCATGACTCTGTGCACTTTAGTCACTATTAATCCATTAGAGATACACTGCTGTAAGTTTCTTAAATGGATTGTAAATTTTTTTCTTGAATTGAGATGAGCAATAAGCTTAGGAATATTACATCCCGAGGTAATTATATTTTCAGGACAGAATTGAAGATCATTATGTAAATCGTGGATACTAGATGGGTAATCTAAGTCTACTTCCAATACATATCCAACATTATCATCTTTGATGATAGTTGTATGTAACTCACGATTATCCCACTGAAAATTACCATAGGGAAGGGGTTGTGACATAGCCCATCCATATAAATTATTAGCATCCAGATACATTAAATATTCCGATGCTTTATTTGGATCATAGCTTGATATATAATTATTATTTGCAAAGCCATCTCTGTGACTGCACTGACACAATCCACCCCGAATTCCACTTTTAAAGAAGTTGTACATATCAACGTCTGTTAAAAGCTCCAACTTTATTTTTGTTGTTTTGAGCATAGCATCCCATGATAAACCAGGAGCGGTAAAATAATGGCAAGGGTCAAGTTCGTATATAGAATTACAAACTGTTCTGAATTTTTCAAAAATGTCTGCTAACAGGAGAACATCACTCTTTAGATATAGAATGGTATAGTCTTTAAATGTTTTACATTTAAAATGATTCCATACCTTTAGAGCATGATTATAATTCCCATCTAAACATGCTTCATCTACCATCTTATTATGAAATTTAGTAATAGATGGAAGTGATGGTTCTTCAAATCGCTCCCATGAATCTAAATGATTATAAGGGAATACCCTTTCCTTATCATTAAATTGAATGATTCGCTCTCTTGAAAAACACTCTTTGTATTTTTCAAGTCATCAAGAGATAAATTATTTGCTAAAGAAGCAAGGCTTGATTGAAGAAATCTATTTGAATCTAAAAATCTTATTTCAAAAAATCTTCTTTCACCCAAATAAATTCTTTTAGATAGGGATATATAATTTTCCTTGTTCATCGGAATGATGTTAATGTCTCCTTGAATTTTTGCGAGACTTTTAATAAACATATGACAATCATAGCCCGAGAAATTATGAAAGAGAACTGGAAAAAATTTTGGGACACGAAAATCTAAATTACACTTCACATGTGCAGGTCCTATAAATATACTAGTGAGATGGCAATGGTGCCTTACTCTAAGCTCGCTTTCCTTAAAACCGGGTGTTTGGTGGCTTATCGGAGCTAGGATGGACTCAAAGTCAGCGTACACTACTAGTGGAAATTGAAGTTGTCTTCCATAATTTTTGAAATAAATATTTGTGTTATCTCCCTCTGGCATTTTTGTTGTAGACATCCGTTACAGAGATGCATTTTATGTTCTTTACCCGAAATTTGACTACATATTAAGCGAGATATATTGTTGATATAAACGTAGTGAGTTCTACGATCAATGTTTATACAATACATCAAATTAATGTGTACATTCTGCTCCTTTTGTAAATGATATAATGGACCAATGATTTGAACATTTTCCTTTTTATCATCAGATTCATATCCAAATACATTCACACTTATCTCTGGGTTGTTCTCTTCAAATTTTTCTTTTACATCTTTTAATACCAGAGGGAACTGCAAATTTTTAAAGCTGATTAGTTTACCACATACATCAATCAACTCATCTGTTATGTTTGTGATATTATACGAACTAGTTCTCGAGCGATTATTCGTAACTTCACACTAATAGGTCTATATTTGTTAATGTTTATCTCTATCCTTAAAAATGACAATAAAGCCCATCCACTATCTTTACATTGGAATTCCTCCAATTTATTTCGGTATACATTTTTTTTTTTTTCGAGATGATCAGCCAATTCATCTTCTGAAACTACACTTAGCATTTTGGTTTGCATGCTTTTAGTGAGAATAATTGCACTATCAGGATCATCCGAATGTTTTATAAATTCCCCAAACACTTCGAGATTGAATTTAAAGGAATTCATCGCTTGAATTTCCTCTTGTAGAAGCCCCATGATTATGAGGTGCTTCTTATTAGCAAGCATCTTTATGTCAAAAATGCTTTCATCCAAATTTTTAATGGAGAAAGTCTTAATTCTATTATTGAAAGCGGACGTCGTTGTACGTTTTGAACCTCTTTGTACGTTTTAAACCTAGTTGTTAAAGTCGTTTTGGGTTTTGTTAAATTTTCTTTTCATATAAATAACGAATATATTCGGAGATCACTATCATCTCTTAGAAAAAATACCTC
The DNA here is from genome assembly GCA_911387755.1 of Chrysotoxum bicinctum. Lineage (NCBI taxonomy): Eukaryota > Metazoa > Arthropoda > Insecta > Diptera > Syrphidae > Chrysotoxum > Chrysotoxum bicinctum. Next base: position 180,066,930 of record OU426989.1, on the reverse strand, counting down.
TATAAACCATTTCAACTAATGGGAAGTATCCTTTTAAAGAACTATAAATGTAAGAAAATCTATCTTTGAATGTATCCTGAAACCACTATTACTTGTAAGAAAAAGACGTCACCCATAAATATATCATTCAAAATAATGGGATAATAAAACGTTGTTGTACGTTTTTTTGAACCTCTTTGTACGTTCTAAACCTAGTTGTTAAAGTCGTTTTGGGTTTTGTTTTTCTTATTTGTTTTTTATTCTCATTTTCCCAATCTGAATTACATATCTTTCTCATCCAAAACAAAGAATTTTTATTTTTTACTTTTTATTTTATTTTAATTTTTATCTTTTCATAGAATCAGCTAATGAATCCGGAAACCACTATCACAACATGGCTCCTATATATTATTGAACTAATGGGGTAATAAAACATTACTGTCATCCTTAAACATTCTCGCTTATCGGGAATAATACATACTATAGAGTTTTCTAATGCTATTAAATGAAATTACAAAATTAGGAAAAAAAAATCAAAGCAACCTAAAATCTCTATCACTTGTAAGAAAAATATTTTCTTTTCATATAAATAACGAATATATTCGGAGATCACTATCATCTCTTAGAAAAAATACCTCTATAAATCATTTCAACTAATGGGAAGTATCCTTTTAAAGATCTATAAATGTAAGAAAATCTATCTTTGAATGTATCCTGAATCCACTATCACTAATTAGAAAAATACCTGTCCCATATACTTATCATTCAAGCTAATGGGGTAATTAAACGTCGTTGTACGTTTTGAACCTCTTTGTAGGTTCTAAACCTAGTTGTCAACATCGTTTTGGGTTTTGGGTTAAGTCTATCTCCTCCTATCATGAACATGAATGGTCATGACCTGTATCCTTTTAAAGATCTATAAATGTAAGAAAATCTATCTTTGAATGTATCCTGAATCCACTATCACTTGTTAGAAAAATACCTCTCCCATATATATCATTCAAAATAATGGGATAATAAATCGTCGTTGTACGTTTTGAACCTCGTTTTACGTTCTAAACCTAGTTATTTTGGGTTTTGGGTTAAGTCCATCGATTGATCGATTGAGGACGTGGTAATGATGAGTCCGATTTTAAGGAAAAGTCTTTGTCTGTACTATTTCATATGAAATTGATTATATGTGGTGGGGATGGGAGATGACTATCTTTGAATGTATCCTGAAACCACTATTAGATACTTGTTAGAAAAAGACGTCTCCCATATATCATTCAAAATAATGGGATAGTAAAACGTCGTTGTACGTTTTGAACCTCGTTTTACGTTCTAAACCTGGTTATTTTGGGTTTTGGGTTTTGGTTTTTGGTTTTGGAGTAAGTCTATCTTCCCCCCTATCATGAACATGAATGGACATGATCGGTTGAATGAAAATCTAAATTTAATATGTATTGAAAGACATATACATACTTATCTGAGAAGATTTTCTTATAAAAAGACAAATATTTGTTGGAGAACATCACAGTTATTCTCAAAATTGTAAGAAGATAACACTAAAATGCATTTCGAGGAAGAGTATTCAATTTTTACCTTAGATGATTTTGCTGTGAGGGAGGCAAATTCGCTAAACCAAAACAGTGGTTTTAAGCCAACGAGGAAGTTGTCCGAGTTGGACATAGGATTCAAATATAATATTTTCTTCCTACAAAAGGTTAAAACCAGATGGGGTGATCGAATCGTAGCAGATCTCGGGGAATATAAGGTAAGTCAAACATTTTCTTTCTTTTTTATCAAATTAATTTTTTGATTACTTTTCTAGATCTTTTTACCTGGTAGATATTCAGATCTAACATCGAACAGTATGGCAGCAATTGGTGGAGGAGGTTATGTATTTGAGATAGTGAGAACACTTGGAACGACCTTCGAGCTAAAATTTGCGAAAATTAAATAATTAAATTATTTTAGATTTATACAATATTAATAATAAAAAGAAAAAGAGAAAAATAAAATTCGTTTAAACAGATTGTACATAAACATGTTTATTATTATTATTATTATTATCACATTTCTTTTAATAGAATAGTTTTATAGAATCTCGTTTTTATTGGAATTTTTTTTTTAATTTTCGTATTCTTCAAATGAATTCAGGAAAAAATCTCTTAGTGCTAAAGGATTTTCCGCTATTTCAGGTTCTATATCACCGATTAGCGTATGCCATGTTTCGAAGAATGTTCGGGGAGTAAAATCTAATCTTCCGCGTAACGCTCTTAGTTCGATGGGGTGGTAAAGATCTTCCACATTGAATGGTTGGTTAGGATTTGTTTCGTTATTTGTGTTGGTGACTGCAATAGAATCTTCTGGTTCGTTGAGGTTGTCTAATAATAATAATAGCGAATCTAGTGTTCTAGGGTTTCGGACTAAATTTCCTAGTGTGGTGTTCTTTAACACATAGGATGGACATGTTCGTAGCTCAAAGTTGTCCATATCGATCCCAAAGCTAATTGAATCGCCAAATTCTAGCCTTTTCTTACTGGGACCGATTAAGATTAACCTCCCGTTTACATATGTGCCTCTAAAACCAGTAGCATTCTTTATAAACACACGCTGTCCGCAGGGTTTAATAAGTATTGCAGCATGTTTAAGAGACACCAACACGCTAGGAATGATCAAATGGTTATTTGAATGATTAGTTCCTATATCTATTTGGCCAATTCGTAGATGGATCACATTTTGGCTGACTATATTTACTAACATCCACTCCGAGTTAGGATCATAGTTGATAATTTCCATTTCAAGCTGTGTTGTTTCTGCTGCCGGTATTACTGCTGTTGCTGTTGTTGAGCTGGTGCTGTTGCTGCTGCTGTTACTGCTGCTGTTGTATCTTGCCAGGCAGGCTTCGCACCCTATAGTTGAGTTTACCCTGGTCTTTTTACACTGTCCAATGTTGCTATGTTACTATTTCTCGGTGTATAGCCCCAGAGAACGCATTAGAAGATCGGTCTTCTATATTGACAGAATCTGTTTTTATTTGGTAGGGGGATCTTAATGTGATGTATCCCAACACTGCAACGAAAACTTTGTAATGCCTACTGTCACTGTATTTTCCCCCAGGGGAGAAGGGTGGCTCGATGCGGATAGAAGAGAAAAAAACAGATTTTTTATTTATTTTATTGGCCCGCTGTCTTTAGCTAGGCTGCGACCAATAGTTTGATTTTATTCTTTATTTTTTTTTTTAAATAATATGTTTTGTATTTGCTAAAATGTTCCGCTGTCTTGAGCTATGCTGCGACCAAGTTAGCTATTAATTCTATTCTATATCTATCCTGTAATGTTCATGCCCATTTTATACTCTTTATAAAATATTTTATATGGCTTTCCAATTCATCTCCCATCCCCACCACATATAATCAATTTCATATGAAATAGTACAGACAAAGACTTTTCCTTAAAATCGGACTCATCATTACCACGTCCTCAATCGATCAATCGATGGACTTAACCCAAAACCCAAAATAACTAGGTTTAGAACGTAAAACGAGGTTCAAAACGTACAACGACGTTTTATTATCCCATTATTTTGAATGATATATATGGGAGAGGTATTTTTCTAATAAGTGATAGTGGATTCAGGATACATTCAAAGATAGATTTTCTTACATTTATAGATCTTTAAAAGGATACAGGTCATGACCATTCATGTTCATGATAGGAGGAGATAGACTTAACCCAAAACCCAAAACGATGTTGACAACTAGGTTTAGAACCTACAAAGAGGTTCAAAACGTACAACGACGTTTAATTACCCCATTAGCTTGAATGATAAGTATATGGGACAGGTATTTTTCTAATTAGTGATAGTGGATTCAGGATACATTCAAAGATAGATTTTCTTACATTTATAGATCTTTAAAAGGATACTTCCCATTAGTTGAAATGATTTATAGAGGTATTTTTTCTAAGAGATGATAGTGATCTCCGAATATATTCGTTATTTATATGAAAAGAAAATATTTTTCTTACAAGTGATAGAGATTTTAGGTTGCTTTGATTTTTTTTTCCTAATTTTGTAATTTCATTTAATAGCATTAGAAAACTCTATAGTATGTATTATTCCCGATAAGCGAGAATGTTTAAGGATGACAGTAATGTTTTATTACCCCATTAGTTCAATAATATATAGGAGCCATGTTGTGATAGTGGTTTCCGGATTCATTAGCTGATTCTATGAAAGATAAAAATTAAAATAAAATAAAAAGTAAAAAATAAAAATTCTTTGTTTTGGATGAGAAAGATATGTAATTCAGATTGGGAAAATGAGAATAAAAAACAAATAAGAAAAACAAAACCCAAAACGACTTTAACAACTAGGTTTAGAACGTACAAAGAGGTTCAAAAAAACGTACAACAACGTTTTATTATCCCATTATTTTGAATGATATATTTATGGGTGACGTCTTTTTCTTACAAGTAATAGTGGTTTCAGGATACATTCAAAGATAGATTTTCTTACATTTATAGTTCTTTAAAAGGATACTTCCCATTAGTTGAAATGGTTTATAGAGGTATTTTTTCTAAGAGATGATAGTGATCTCCGAATATATTCGTTATTTATATGAAAAGAAAATTTAACAAAACCCAAAACGACTTTAACAACTAGGTTTAAAACGTACAAAGAGGTTCAAAACGTACAACGACGTCCGCTTTCAATAATAGAATTAAGACTTTCTCCATTAAAAATTTGGATGAAAGCATTTTTGACATAAAGATGCTTGCTAATAAGAAGCACCTCATAATCATGGGGCTTCTACAAGAGGAAATTCAAGCGATGAATTCCTTTAAATTCAATCTCGAAGTGTTTGGGGAATTTATAAAACATTCGGATGATCCTGATAGTGCAATTATTCTCACTAAAAGCATGCAAACCAAAATGCTAAGTGTAGTTTCAGAAGATGAATTGGCTGATCATCTCGAAAAAAAAAAAAATGTATACCGAAATAAATTGGAGGAATTCCAATGTAAAGATAGTGGATGGGCTTTATTGTCATTTTTAAGGATAGAGATAAACATTAACAAATATAGACCTATTAGTGTGAAGTTACGAATAATCGCTCGAGAACTAGTTCGTATAATATCACAAACATAACAGATGAGTTGATTGATGTATGTGGTAAACTAATCAGCTTTAAAAATTTGCAGTTCCCTCTGGTATTAAAAGATGTAAAAGAAAAATTTGAAGAGAACAACCCAGAGATAAGTGTGAATGTATTTGGATATGAATCTGATGATAAAAAGGAAAATGTTCAAATCATTGGTCCATTATATCATTTACAAAAGGAGCAGAATGTACACATTAATTTGATGTATTGTATAAACATTGATCGTAGAACTCACTACGTTTATATCAACAATATATCTCGCTTAATATGTAGTCAAATTTCGGGTAAAGAACATAAAATGCATCTCTGTAACGGATGTCTACAACAAAAATGCCAGAGGGAGATAACACAAATATTTATTTCAAAAATTATGGAAGACAACTTCAATTTCCACTAGTAGTGTACGCTGACTTTGAGTCCATCCTAGCTCCGATAAGCCACCAAACACCCGGTTTTAAGGAAAGCGAGCTTAGAGTAAGGCACCATTGCCATCTCACTAGTATATTTATAGGACCTGCACATGTGAAGTGTAATTTAGATTTTCGTGTCCCAAAATTTTTTCCAGTTCTCTTTCATAATTTCTCGGGCTATGATTGTCATATGTTTATTAAAAGTCTCGCAAAAATTCAAGGAGACATTAACATCATTCCGATGAACAAGGAAAATTATATATCCCTATCTAAAAGAATTTATTTGGGTGAAAGAAGATTTTTTGAAATAAGATTTTTAGATTCAAATAGATTTCTTCAATCAAGCCTTGCTTCTTTAGCAAATAATTTATCTCTTGATGACTTGAAAAATACAAAGAGTGTTTTTCAAGAGAGCGAATCATTCAATTTAATGATAAGGAAAGGGTATTCCCTTATAATCATTTAGATTCATGGGAGCGATTTGAAGAACCATCACTTCCATCTATTACTAAATTTCATAATAAGATGGTAGATGAAGCATGTTTAGATGGGAATTATAATCATGCTCTAAAGGTATGGAATCATTTTAAATGTAAAACATTTAAAGACTATACCATTCTATATCTAAAGAGTGATGTTCTCCTGTTAGCAGACATTTTTGAAAAATTCAGAACAGTTTGTAATTCTATATACGAACTTGACCCTTGCCATTATTTTACCGCTCCTGGTTTATCATGGGATGCTATGCTCAAAACAACAAAAATAAAGTTGGAGCTTTTAACAGACGTTGATATGTACAACTTCTTTAAAAGTGGAATTCGGGGTGGATTGTGTCAGTGCAGTCACAGAGATGGCTTTGCAAATAATAATTATATATCAAGCTATGATCCAAATAAAGCATCGGAATATTTAATGTATCTGGATGCTAATAATTTATATGGATGGGCTATGTCACAACCCCTTCCCTATGGTAATTTTCAGTGGGATAATCGTGAGTTACATACAACTATCATCAAAGATGATAATGTTGGATATGTATTGGAAGTAGACTTAGATTACCCATCTAGTATCCACGATTTACATAATGATCTTCAATTCTGTCCTGAAAATATAATTACCTCGGGATGTAATATTCCTAAGCTTATTGCTCATCTCAATTCAAGAAAAAAATTTACAATCCATTTAAGAAACTTACAGCAGTGTATCTCTAATGGATTAATAGTGACTAAAGTGCACAGAGTCATGACGTTTAATCAATCAAACTGGCTTCAGAAATATATTTTGCTTAACACTGAATACAGAAAAGTAGCCAAAAATAAGTTTGAAAAAGATTTTTTTAAATTGATGAACAATAGCGTTTATGGTAAGACCATGGAAAATGTTGAAAAACGTAGAGATGTAAAAATTGTTTCTGAGTGGCATGCAATAAGAAACCAATTTTCAGCAAGAAAGCTAATTGCTCATCCGAATTTTCATAGTAGTAACATATTTTCACCGAATATGTGTGCTATTGAAATGAAAAAAGGGAGTATAAAACTCGATAAACCAATTTACTTGGGCTTTGTTGTTCTTGACCTATCAAAGTGGTTAATGTACGACTTTCACTACGACTACATGAAACCAAAATTTAACAACAAAATTCGTTTGAACTATATGGATACAGATTCTTTCATCTATTCCATATTTACAGATGATTTTTATGCTGATATCTATGATGACGTAATAAATCCTGATAGATCTAGATTTGATACTTCTGAGTATCCTCCCAACAATATACACAACTTTCCCTTAAATAACGGCAAGGAAATAGGTCTATTTAAAGATGAAAATAACTCGAGAATAATGTTAGATTTCGTTGGATTACGTGCAAAACTATATTGCTATAGAGTAGATACCGGTGAGGTTACAAAAAAGGCGAAAGGTATTAAAAAATATGTAACAAATAATTTAGAATTAAGAGATTATAGAAATTGTTTAATTAAGAAACAAGATCAATATAGATCAATGTATACCTTTAGAAGTAGAAATCATAAAATATATACTGAAAATATTAATAAGTTAGCATTAAGTTGTGGTGATACAAAAAGATTTATTTGTGCGGATTCAAAGACCACATATGCATGGGGGCATAAGAATATTCCAAAATGATTGTCTATTGTATATGTATATGTATCTATAAATAAAATAGTATATTTTAGTAGTTTTAAAACGAAAAATGTTTAAATAAAATAAAGATAATTTTTCACATTAACACTGTAAAACCTATCAAGTTTAAATAAAATAAATAAAAATTTGAATCATACTCGTATTAAAAACTTTGTATTTTTATTTTTTACTAGGGCATATTTCTTTCTTCTCTTTTGTTAAGCATCCATAGCACCAAAAAGGACATAATTTGATATCCCCGAACCGTCCAAAACATACTACTCTATGCTTAAATTCATCCACTTAAATTCCTCCACTTAAGTTCCTCCACTTAAGTTCCTCCACTTAAATTCCTCCACTTAAATTGCTCCGCTTAAGTTCCTCCACTTAAATTCCTCCACTTAAATTCCTCCACTTAAGTTCCTCCACTTAAGTTCCTCCACTTAAATTCCTCCACTTAAATTGCTCCGCTTAAGTTCCTCCACTTAAATTCCTCCACTTAAATTCCTCCACTTAAGTTCCTCCACTTAAGTTCCTCCACTTAAATTCCTCCACTTAAATTGCTCCGCTTAAGTTCCTCCACTTAAATTCCTCCACTTAAATTCCTCCACTTAAGTTCCTCCACTTAAGTTCCTCCACTTAAATTCCTCCACTTAAATTGCTCCGCTTAAGTTCCTTCACTTAAATTCCTCCACTTAAATTCCTCCACTTAAGTTCCTCCACTTAAATTCCTCCACTTAAGTTCCTCCACTTAAGTTCCTCCACTTAAATTCCTCCACTTAAATTGCTCCGCTTAAGTTCCTCCACTTAAATTCCTCCACTTAAATTCCTCCACTTAAGTTCCTCCACTTAAGTTCCTCCACTTAAATTCCTCCACTTAAATTGCTCCGCTTAAGTTCCTTCACTTAAATTCCTCCACTTAAATTCCTCCACTTAAGTTCCTCCACTTAAATTCCTCCACTTAAGTTCCTCCACTTAAATTCCTCCACTTAAATTCCTCCACTTAAGTTCCTCCACTTCATTGATCCAGAACCGGCCAAAACCTACTACTCTCTAAATTCCAACTAAAAAATCCAACTTAAAAAAATCCAACTTAAAAATCCCCTTAAATTCTCTCTTAAAAATCCACTTTCCTCCACTTAAATTCCTCCACTTCATTGATCCAGAACCGGCCAAAACCTACTACTCTCTAAATTCCAACTAAAAAATCCAACTTAAAAAAATCCAACTTAAAAATCCCCTTAAATTCTCTCTTAAAAATCCACTTTCCTCCACTTAAATTCCTCCACTTCATTGATCCAGAACCGGCCAAAACCTACTACTCTCTAAATTCCAACTAAAAAATCCAACTTAAAAAAATCCAACTTAAAAATCCCCTTAAATTCTCTCTTAAAAATCCACTTTCCTCCACTTAAATTCCTCCACTTCATTGATCCAGAACCGGCCAAAACCTACTACTCTCTAAATTTCAACTAAAAAATCCAACTTAAAAAAATCCAACTTAAAAATCCCCTTAAATTCTCTCTTAAAAATCCACTTTCCTCCACTTAAATTCCTCCACTTCATTGATCCAGAACCGGCCAAAACCTACTACTCTAGATTTATAAATCATTTTGCAAACAAAAATTATTGAGTTTAATGGAGAAAAAAACTCCAAAGTATTTCCTTTCAAATTTAAGTAAAAATTTTGCTTCTGAAGTTAAAAAATCGTTTTCCCAACATTTTCCAAAATGGACATTGAACAAGATAGAACTCAGGTGACGATTTGTTCAATTATTATTGAAAATCATCTCAAACCAACTAAAAGAAATACGGCAATACCAAACATAATAAAACTTGCCACTGCATTAAGATTATTTGCCCATGGATCATACCATACTTTTGCCCTGTGGTTAAACTAATTATTATAATGGAAATAATAAGTTAATAAAATAAAAAAAAATACATTTTTGCCTAGAAAATTATATTCGTTGGCCAGTCGAACAGTAAAATGCAAACGATAAAGATCGATTGTCCAGTCGAAAAATTTCGTTCACAGTAGAGATCCACAATACCAAAAAAGATTTTCGACTTTCGACTATCGATAAAAGTCGTTTATCGATAAGGAGACGACACTCGCAATAAGGGCCATTGTTAGGTGGTTAGAGGTCGAAAATCAGTGAAATGTGTTAAATGTCTTTGGACGACGATATTTCGTTAACCAGACTCCGAAGGTCGGTTTGGCTTGCATGTGTGTATAGGTTTTGAACAGACCTTTCGTTTGATGTACATATATCTCGATGGGATTGGTGAACTTTGAAAAAATAATTATTTTTGTGGACAGTGGTTAGTCCATGATTTTTTTGAAAAAAATTCAAAATTTTGTTTTCGAGAACGGCACATCCATGGAAAGGTCTGTTAATTCTCTATTAAGTACGGAAAACTACAACCCCTTGCGAGCCTTGGTTGCGGAAATATCGCCATCCGCATCCGATGACTTTTTTAGATTTGTGTCAATTTTCAGTAAAATCACTTTGGATGGCCATATTTCGACAATCAGACCTCGCAGAACCTTCTGGTTTTTACCCGTGGATAGTTCTGGAAAAGTTAAATAGGAATATTGGAAACCGCAACTTCTTACAAGGCTTTGTTTCGGAAATATCGCCATCCGCATCCGATAACTTTTTTAGATTTGGGTCAATTTTCAGTAAAATCACAGGATGGCCATATTTCGACAATCAGACCTCGCAGATTCTTCTGGTTCTTACCCGTGGATAGCTCTGGGAAAGTTAAATAGGAATTTTGAAAACCGCAACTTCTTACAAGGCTTGGTTTCGGAAATATCGCCATCGATAACTTTTGTTGTGTATATACGACCTACATCTGGTTATGTAAGTATTTGTGGGTCGTAAATAAAATTGAGTAACACATAATAAAAAGAAAATATGTGTAATATTAAGAAATATATATTTATGAATATAAAAAATATTGATCTAGTTTAAGTATAAATAGTAGAAGATTTTGTAAATAAAATTCAGTCTAGTTTTAGAAACGAAACTTTTGACTCTCATTCTCGGCTGAAGAGCTCAGTAATATTTAAGAAACCAAATCGTGCATTTTCGCCGATGATCGGAGATATAAGCGGCTCTTTGAGCTAAGATAACCCAATCAAACTAATATAACATCATTACAGCATTTTCAAAAATTCGATTGAAATCATTAGCAAGTAAGGATATGAAGACATCAGTAATCAGTTGCGTGTTTGTCTTTGTAGAAATCAAAAGGAATGCGATCATCCGCGAGTGCCTCATTCAATTTGGTCTTGGCGATGACTTCTTAAACTTCTTGTGTCGAAAAAGAAATGACGGAGCCTATTGTACCAGAGCCGTGAAATTATAAAGCCTTTTGAAGTGGTCTCTAAGAATTAGTGCTTATAAGCCTAGTGCTTATGGGGTGTCCCCATTACATATTTGAATCTGGAAAGGCTCCGAACAGAGCCCAAACAATTAAAATGAGACAAATTAAAGACGTTAAAAAATAAAACAACAAAATATAATCAGCTTACAACTTCACATTTATTACAACAAAGAACAACAGAAATTCATTTATGTTAAAAGATGGTACAAATTGACTTCGATATTTTAAGCCACTTTATTTAACAATTATTATCAATTGCTAAAGTAATTAATTTGTCATTTAAATTTTCGTGATGTTTGATTTTATTTTGAATTCAACTCAAAATGGCACAAAGCTGTTAAAAATCGTTTTATAATTTTTTTTTTCTATTTTACTTTTCATTTAATTTATATTAGATCGACTTCAGAGTTTGAGGTTTCAACTAATTTCCAACAGAATCTAAAACAGGAGAGTTAGCCCCCAAATATATTTTTAAAGTTAAAACGGACATTCGCTTTTTTTCGTTTTTTTTTTTGTAATATAAATAAACAACCGCAAGAATATGTGCGTTTTTTTTTTTTAATAAAACTATAATGAAAAGTTGTTTTTCTTTCGTTTTCTTCGATTTTAAGTAAAAAAAAATTCATTCGAAATCGGCAAGGCGTAAGAGTATTCTATTTCGCTACATCATTTTTTACTTTAATACCAGAGTTGTTCAACTTATTTTGATCTTTAACAGTTGTATATTGGTGCTAATTAAGGTGTTTTAATTTTTTTTTTAGAAAGGACTATATCAATTATTTAAAATTATTAAATTTTTTTTCTACATTATTTTTCTTTTGTTTATGCTTTAACTACATTTGGTTAATTCGATTTTTATATTTTAAAGCTCGTTATAAGAAATTCGTTTTTAAGCTATATCTTTTTTTTGTATTTTTTTTAATATTTTTTTTTCATTCTGCAACAACAAAAAATTATATAACAAACTATAATAATTAGTAAAATACACTCGAAAAATATATATATTTTTGTATAACGGGTTAGAATAATAATAAATAAATTTATATAAATATTTATATTTTTTTTTAATTTTATGAAAAAGTATATTTCTTTAGGTTTATATACTTCAAGCTCATCAAAATATAATTATAGTATAACTGTTTTGTTACTTTTCTGTTTGCTGAATGACTTCGGATGAGTCCTGTGCTGTATTTGTTGGATTGAGAAACTAAGGGTGTATATTTCTCCAAAGGACGTCGATAGTTGCGCTAGCTTTTTTTTTTAAGTAGATGTTCTTACTATTTTAGAATTACCGTGATGAGTAGCGGAGTTATCGAGATCCTTGTGAAGAAATATTAAATTTAACCGTTTTTTTTTTTCTTTTTTGAAAAAATTGGCCCATTTCTGTGAGACAACAATCAGCATAAAATTCATCCAAGTCATTGTCCTAAACGAACAAGTTTGCCAAAAAAGAAGAGTAATTTCTTGTAATATTAATAAAGAAAGGGGAAATTGGTTAGTATATTTGGTTGTATTGGTATTTTTTTTTTGTATTTTTTTCTTTGCATTTTGGGTTAGATTTATTTCGTTTTTGTTTTTTTCTTGTGTTAGTAAAGATTAATTTAAGTTATTCATGTCGTCCATAATCGTTGTCCGTTTTAGTAGCTGCCATAAATGTGCTGAGTGCCAGGTGGAGTCTTGTAGCTCGGATAGTGATGGCTGAGGGCATTCTTAGCGAAGAACTGAGTGTAGTCCTGCAAAGGTAAGAAAGAAGCTTGTTACAGAGAAAATGGAAATCATAATATTTTAGTATATACCTTATTGATGCGTCGTGGCCGACAGATTGGTCCTTGGGCTATTCTACGACGCTCTTCATTCTCAACTACGGCTTGCTCCTTGTATTCTGGTGGTGGCCACTTCAGATCTCCACGCATGTTTGAGCCTCCTGGAAATATATTTTCGGAAATTAATTTATATGTAAAACATGGTTGAAGTGCAAGAGTTTTAATTATTTATTAAAATAAAAAACAAAAAAACAACAAAGCTTATGAATGGTATTAAACATTTATTGTATGCTTAGGCGATTTTGGGATTAGACATTAAAAAATACAATACAGTGTTTAAAAAGCATCAACCTAAATTTAACAAAAAAAAAAGAACGCAAAATAAGTATAAATTACCCCCATGTCCTCTTAAACTTTGATCAAGATTATGTGAGCTATAATTTACAATTGAACGTTGATTAGTGTTGAATCGTATTTCCAGAGAATACGGGCTTAAAGCGGCCAAAATCATTAAATTTTCGAATTATCACTAAAAAACTTCAACTATAACTTATGAGCAACTAACTTTTGTGTCCTCTAATTGACGATTGGGGTATGGAGGACACGTTCAAGCTGGACGGAACCAACACACAAACTTCCCATTATATGTCAGCATGTTTATGTTTTTTTAAAAAGTCAAAGTTGGGCTCAAGGGTAAACTGAGGGGCATTACCTAAAGCGCTAGTATTATGGTTGAATTGTTTAAGGGGGGAATACAACTGGCTACTTCACTAGAACACTGTTTATAAAAAAATTATGGTAAAGTAATGAAAGGCAAGAAACACTAGGGTGGTGCTTAAGAGATTCAAATTCTATGATTTTCAAATCTGTATTTCTGGATTGTATCTGAGATACTCAAGTGGGTTATTGGAGCACCTGCCCAAATTTGGGAATTTCACTCGCGCTTTGGAAGAATATACATAGGACTTATAGATTACAGCCAGATTAGAAGGGGTGAAAAATTTCGTGCAATGTCGAAGGAAATCTAAATACTTAGGAGCGTTTTTGGCAACGTCGATTATAGGGTATTTCAACGCAAGGAGGTGTTGGATAGCAGTGTTGGGTGGTGGATCGGTTCCGCTTCAACGACAGGAGATAGCATTGAGTTTTTGAAGCATTGAATTCTACGCTGTTAAAAAATTGTCAGTTTAATTCCTTCCCTAAGACAATATTGAACCGTAAGGCTTGCGCTTCAGTTAATTTTCATCACTTTACTCATGAGCCCAATTTCAGACGTACGGCTACGTTCAGAGATTCTTTAGTTATCCGCACTACCCGAATGCGGAATACTTTACTTGACTCAATATTTCCCTTAAATTACTATGTTCAGAAATTTAAAACTAAGGCGCATCCGTTTCTTTTTCTTAATCCTCTCCAACTTTCTTAAAAGCTCCACAGTGCATGCAAATATTGTAAGTGTAGTCACCCTCTCTTTAATGCGTTCAAACACAAAACAAAAACTGAACTGAAGATCTAATTCAACTGTCTTACCCCCAGTTTCACAGTGAGAGTTTAAACTCAAGTTCTGCTGAACCTGAACTGGAGTTTAAATTTGAAGTTTAACTCGTCCGGTTTCACAGTCTAATCTGAACTTCAGTCGATTGAACGTAGTTTAAGTAAATTGTTTTCTCTTTCTATCTGACTCAAAGTAAAAACAATCAACGAAAGTTTGCTTTGTTTTAGTTGTGACCTGTGACAGGAAAACAAATTAAAATAATGAAAATAAATTATTTTATTTTCAAATGTTCGAAGGGATTGTTGATCTGAGGTTTAAACGGCAGAATAGTATCGTTTAACTTAAACTACTGAATGAACTCTGTTCAAGGATTAAATGAAACTGTGAAACCAAATTTGTTGTTGAACTGAAGTTTAAACCAAAAGTGGGGTTTAAACTCTCACTGTGAAACTGGGGGTTAGACATTAAACGTACATACGAAATTTAAACAAAATCGATGGAGTTGTTTTCAAGATTCTAGATGAACTCAATCAAAAATCGTCTTCGTCTAGTGAGAAAACACTGTGTATATCCTATATTTTAGCAATTCTGAAGTTCTTGTACCAAAAGCCAGAATAAACTTTTCACTTGGTTTTTGCATTCTTATTTTCTTTTTTCCTCTCCGAGAAATTAATCTTCGAAATTCATATTGGGGCCTATCGTGAGTAAAATTTCCCTACGAATTGTTCCCAACTTTCAAAATTGTCATCTCGAATAATGTTGAAAGTTTCCCTTGGAATTTATTGATATGGGGAATTAAGTTTCATAGTGACTTTGGCTCTCATTTAAAAAGGCCAGTCGCTAGCTTACAATGAACAGTGCAGAAGTATTGTCCTTTCCAATTTTCGAAGATGGGGAAAATTCCGAGGGAAATTTTGTACATGATATCCCCCATTATATGGCAAATTATTTGTAAATTCTGACTTAAGATTTCTCAGAAGAACTATATTGAAAAGACTTAAACAAAGTTTGTGCGATGGACTGTCATGTAGAGGATCTTGGGTTCAATTCTCAGCCGCTGCAAAGAACTAGCTCTTGTGAGGAATTAACAAATCTTCCAAGATTATCTCTTGTCATGAAAAATGCTGCTCATAAACGTTCCGAATCGGCTGACAACATAAATTCTTCAAAAAATTAAAAAAAAAATATAGCCTCAAAACACCAAAAATTAACTATCAAAAATGTGTTGTAAGAATGCTTATACATTTAATATTATTGCTTGTAAAACAATATACATATATGAAAAATTTTAAAAATATGTTACTAATTCATGGTATCAGTCAGGTTCCAAAAATCAAGTGTGAAATTGAAAAGAAAAGAATTTCCAAATCGAATGAATTTTTATAGTGTTCTACATTTTTAACTCGCTTTCATAATTTCGAAATCACTTTAAGTAAAATTGAAAACAGCTGTCATCTGTCACTTCTCAGTTGGCAAATACTAAACTATTTTGTTTGTAAAGTTTTTTGACTGCTATTCAAATTTTGTGTGAAAATTTAAAAGATTTGTGACGTGCCTCCAAATCAGTAAAACTTGCATTTCTGCATCGTTTCAGGTGACCGTGAAATTTCCAAAGATCAGTTGAAAAGGATTTTGATATCGGTCTTTTTTGTGGATCTTTCTGTTTTTAATGCCAGGGCGCTCAACTGTAACTATTTTAATGGAATTGGCTGAAAATTACATTGACTCATTTATGAAGGAAAGGCAAGTAGATTGCATCTTTACACACTTCAGTAAGGCCTTTGACAAACTCTCTCATCGAGTTTTGCTATTTAAATTAAGAAAACTTTGATTCAGTGCACATTTTGTGAGGTGGCTTCCATCTTATTTATTTGATAGATCATACTTGGTACACTTCAACGACTGCGAATCGAATAACTTTAAATTTAATTTTGGAATACCAGAAGGTAGCAATTTGGGCCCAGCCCTATTTTATATTATTTTATTTATTAACGACCTTCCGTCTGTGTTAAAGTACTCAAACTGTCTGATTTAAGCGGACGATGTAACAATCTCCTAGTAAGGCCAATTCAATTCTAGATTGGATTAAAAGGGAGTCAAGACAGTTTTTCGATCCTTTCGTTATCAAACAGCTTTTTGTATGAATTTTTCGAACCATTTTGGAATATGCTTATCAGGTCTAGTCGACCCATTATGACAGTCATAAATCTAGATTTGAACAAGTGAAAAAATGTAAAAAATTGTGTTTAAATTGTTAAAATACCTATGAACTCCCTCCTTAGCCTTCAGAGCAGACGATCGTATTTATCTTTTGTGTTCATTGTTAAACTTTAAGACGGTAATATAGACCTCCTGTTTCGTATTAACTTTTAAATTTCCCAAAGAAGTTTAAGAAATTTGACTGATTGTATAGTTATCACAACGTGCAGCAATTATAGAGGTATAACGTTGTTAAGTACCGCCTATAAGATACTCTCCGGATAACTCCATACGCTAAAACCGTTATCGGACAATATCAGTGTGGTTTCATTCCAGGCAAATCAACAACTGATCAGATTTTTACCCTTAGGCAGGCGATGGAAAAATGTCTAGAATTTAACATCCCAACATACCATCTGTTTATAGACTTTAAGGCCGCCTATGATAGCATAGCCAGGGTAGAACTTTACAAAGCCATGAGAGAATTCGGCATCCCAAATAAATTGACACGACTATGTAGGTTGACCATGACCAACGTAACAAGCCAAGTAAAAATAGCCGGATTGCTATCCAGACCAATCAACATCTTTAATGGACTCCGACAAGGGGACGGTTTGGCCTGCCTCCTCTTCAGTCCTACCTTTTTTTTATTCCGAATTGGAACGATAACAATATAGAAGAAGAAATACGCGGGCGGCTTCTCAAATCCAACAAAGCCTACTATAGTCTGTCAAAGCTTTTTAAATCCAGAAATCTCACCATAACTTCAAAACTGCTGCTGTATATATGTATGGCGTGAGTAGCTGTGGCCCCCTTGGGGGGGTTGCCTACGTCCTTGTTACAGCGTGTGAAGTTAGCACAATTTTATAAATTGGCTAATATCGCATTGGGATATGCGCGTAGTAGCTAACCTCTTGTCGGACCCGAGGTCTCGGACCGGCCTGAGGCGTTACTGCAACCATGTACTAATCGCGTGAAACTGCCGTAACTGGATGGGGTGACACTCTCTTGAGAGTCACAGTTACATGTCTTAACAGCCTCCTCGTGGCGATCGCTGGATAAGCCCATACAGAAGAGAGATGGATATTATATCCTGACATTCCTCTTCTAAAGGGACGACTAATAGTTAAGACCAAATAAGGATACTTAGTTTTAAGCCCAAACTAGTATTCAAAAAATCTAGTACCAAATCCAATCCTAGGACATACTCTGGGTAACGGATCAAAAAATTGGTGCTAGATAAGTTATAAGATTCTAAAAGAAAAAATCTTGGGCTAGTGATTAGGGGAGTCACGCCCAAAACATATGAATTAAAGCAATTGCAGTTTATATTAACTCTTTTGCTGATGTTTTGGTAATGGCAGTCTGGAGTACTTATAGTCCTGTCCAAGCTATAAGAATACGAAGGTCTGTTTGGGAGTATCTCTCCCACTTTGTTATAGGACAAACAAGACCAAGTCAAAGTGATTTGGTTGCGTGGATGTAGTTGGCCTACCTGTGGGTCGGCTGCATTCACAAAACAAGCTGAAATTTAAGGAAATGATGTATAAATCAGAAAAGGAAATGACGGAAGAACAATTTGCGGATGTGGTTGGCTCACTTGTGGGTCGGCTGCATTTGCAAGAAATCTGAGAAATCAGAATCTGATATTTGAAATTAAAGGAAATGACGGCATAACAAATTACTTAGAACGATAAACACCCTAATTGGGTACCTCGGGGATAATGAAATACCGAGATTACCCCCGCTAATTAGAGCCATTTCATTATCATTGGGCAGGCCCTCTGTAAAGAGAGCTCGAGGTGGTTGTGGTTGTCTACCGATTCGTGGTAGCTACTGCTTCACCAGTAGATAGATAGGAAAAACACACACCAAGTGGTGTTGCCTATATAAAACGCAATTGGAACAGTTTGTATTCTGACTTGAATTCCGAGACATGCCTTGGCAGGATATCTAGTGCTGATAATATCTTGCTTTTGGCAGTCTGAGAATCAGGATCAGAAACATTCTGGAAAGGCCGGCAAACCTTTCACAGGTCTGGAAAACATGCTACTGGGACTACGGTCCTGGGGCTTTGTTCATAAGCTTGTCTATGAACCCGACACTTCTGGTATGGCCAGAAAGTGAAATTAAGCGTTACTCGTAGGTGTTCACTCAAAGTTATTAATAGAACTGTATATATGTATACGTATAGTATAGTATAATAAGTATAGTACAGTAAGCTAAGAAAAAACATGATGAATATTAACCGATTTTTATTTGTTAAAATTCTGTCAGCTGTTCCACCATAAATTTGACTTAAAATAAAAAAAAAATATATTCGGGGCGAAAGTCAAGTATATTCCCTAAAATTTTCCTATTTCAGACCTTCTGGGCCCAACCGAAAATATGACTGGAAGTTTTAAACAAAGTATTTTCTTTTATTGCCGAATTATTGAATACAAATATTTTTTTTTTATCTTTTAAACTTGAAGCATATTCAACATAAATTCACTGAGATTTGAAATTTAAAATTGACTTTCTATCGATTTTAATTCCAAATTAAACACAAAAAACAATAGAATTCAACCTTTTTTACACTTTTAAAGTGATCGATTCGCAGACCTTTAACATATACTTAAAGACTTAAACAACAAATGCCAATTTTATTTATATCAAATTTACCATTTAGTTAAGGAGACCAAACTCTATTTCCCATAGCTTAAGTTTGTTAATGTGACCTTTTAATCATCGCATTTAGGGAGCTGCCTAACTGTGATTCGACTGTTAATCTACGTGTCTACCAATTTACCCAATGGTTTTTGTATTTTCAAGTTTTATCAACATTTTTTTTAATGATTTTGAATAAAATTCGTACCTGTGCTTTCAGGTTTTTGGAAATAAATTCACAAGACCCATATAGGGTGTTAAAGATTCTTGTGCTAAATGGCTATTTTTTTTATTTCCTATATTTCTTTAATGGCTTGACAAAATGTTGTTTCAATTTTGCAAATAGATACTTCTACCAAATATTAAATTCCGAATTGCATGCATTTAAATTGCGAGGCATAAACGGGGTTGCACCAAATCAGCATTGTGTGGAAAAATTATTGCAGAAATACGAGTGAACTAACTCATCAATAGTGTTTCGACATTGCAATTTTCACAATAGAGAAACAACCCCTAAATGCTTTGTGGACTATTTGGTTATCATTAATGGTCGATGAGTTCTATTTTAACCACTAGAACAAATGGCCGTTTTATTCTATATTTAAATGTGTTACAACATAACCACGCAAAAAATCATGTTTAGTACTCTTTTCAGACTTTTCATGTGTTCTTAGGTCAATATAATATAATCTTGACTGTATATATTCGTTACACACTTGAATCAATAGAGCAAGCTTTTGTTATATAGTTGAGCATTCTATTTTACCTAACACCCACGGGCGTTTGTTCCTTGCAAATAATTACACTCTGCAACCTCTGTTAGTATATTCGTATGTATACTTATTTCTTGGTTTCATTTCTCAAATAAACAGTTATTTAAATTTTCTATCCAAAAGTTATATATTTTGACTCGACTTAACATTAAATACAAATACAGAACCAACTTGGTTAAAACCAAACAAGCAAATTTTCAAGAATCGAATATCAAAAGAAGCAAACAAAAAAGGTCACTCTGGCGTATACGTGATATTTTCTTATTTATTTTTTGTGAGTACATTTTTTATCTTTTCTTTACTCGTAAACAAAAAAGAAAAAAAAATTAATAATAAATTGATTATGAAGTCATTTAAAAAAACTTACCTCTGAAGCTGGCGGCGGCTGGTTGTGATGTATAAACTGGCGCTGGTTGCTGGGTGATCGGGGCTTCCTTGCGCAATGTTATGATGCCAGGACTCTCACCGCGGTATTGCTGCTGTTGCAATTGTTGGTACTGTTGTGGCTCGGGCTGTGAATAGTAATTATAATGGTTGTCAATTGGTTGAGATGTCTGACTATATTGCTGCGGTTGGGGTTGCTGATGCGCCTGATAGTACTGCTGTGGAACAACAGCAGTAGCAGGAGCATAAGGAGCAGGAGCAAAATTATTCTGCTGTTGAGGAGGTCCGCAGGACGGTTGGCGATCGTAACTCTTATTCACTTGTGGTACAGATGAAGCCCCATAATGGTTCTACATAATATTTGTATGTGCATATGAGTGTTCGTGTGGGTGTTTAAGGATGACAAGATGGATGGTGGCAGTGCATAAGGGTGGTAGTGTTTGTTTGGTGAGGGTGTTGGTTGGTTGGTTGGTTGTTTGGTGGTGGTGGATGGATATTGACGAAACAAAAACAAAGATATAAACAATATTTGAGATTAGTAAAACTAAGATTGACCTTGAATATAGTTTTGTACAGGGGTTAGTTTTCGGGGATGTTAGAGAATCAAACGAGCGTTGCGTAGCTTTTTTGTTTTTCTTATACGGTTAATAGAGCAAGTTATGTTTTATACTTTTGTCCACCCCATTAAGGGAGGATTTTACAATATTAGCTGGATATGTCAAGAGCGTCTATGAGTTAGAAGCGATACTAAAGGGAAAGGCTTTTTGCAATTCCCCTCTAAATGGCAAAGCTTTTGCGTTCTCTTCAACTGTCTATATTGCGCTAGAAAATCTCCAGAAACACTTTCGTGCAAAACACCTTGCACGATGATGATGGTACCTGCTGCTGTTGGGATCCATAGTGTGGTTCAGATTCGAACGATGGGGGTGGTTGGGAGAGCTGTCTGGCCGCAGCAGGTTGATAATTCTGAACGTATCCAGTTCGCTGGGGTACTGGCGATGCTACGTGACCCCAACGTCCACGGTTTGGTTCATCAAGGTGTTGTTGATGATGGGCTCCTTGTTGCTGATTATTATCAGCAGGGAGTCGGTATTGTTGTGGTTCAGGGGTAGAGGGCGCTTGGTAATGGGGCTGTTGTTGTTGATAAGATTGGGGATGGGATTGGGATTGAGGTGGGTATTGTTGTTGTTGGTATTGTTGCTGGGGATTAGGCTTTGGTGTATTGTAAACTGGACTAGCTACTCCACCTCTAAAGGACACAGTAGAGTTGGAATTGCCAGCTGCTGGTGCTTGGGAGGGTCTCTGCTGCAAATAGTATGGCTCCTGGGGATTATGTTGCTGTGATGATGGTAGTGATGATTGTTGCTCTTGCTGAATTGGATGATAATGACCACCCTGTGAAATATGGGGAAAATGATGATTCGAATATTTTTTGTGCGATTTTCTGTGTTGTTTTTTTTTTTTTAATTTTTGTTTTCGTTGACAAATTGACAGTTGAGATGGCACCAACAATAGGCAGGAAATTTCAACGGAGTTCTTATTAATATATATATTTTGTCAGGTGGTGTATTCGGGATTTATAAAATGTTAACTATTTGTGGGTATTTTGTATTTGTGAAAGAGGTTGTTTCGTACAAAAGCGGAAAGTTAAATGAAGTGATTGATGTTTGGTCTATTATGAAATTTATATTCTTTACAATTATGTACACAATGGGTAGGGGAATTTCTGATTGAATGTTTTTTTATTTGGAATGAAAAGAGGCTTATAATTAAGCGTTTAATGCAAAGGCATTTTCTTATACAATAAATTAAAGAAAAAAAAAAACAATTGTAAATAAAAGTTCTTTTTACAAAAGGGTTAAAGGTTGTTGTAAAGGTGTGCAAACTATTTTAATATTTACATTGAATTCGGTTTTAAATTTATACAATATATTGCTTTTAGAAAAGATTTCCATTTTAAAATATTTAAAGATATTCCTGTGTGAAATTTTTTTCTCCCAAATCAGATACACAAAAATAATAAATAAAAACATTTTCCAACAAATTGATTATTAATCGTAGTTCAATGACCAAATTACTGCTTAAGTGTACCTTTAAGTTATATGTATAAATACATAATATTAAGAAATTTTTGTGTCTTAAAATAACATCGTTAAAACGTTTCGAAATTACATAAACATTCTGGATTTACTTCTTTTTTCATAGAATCATTAGCTTCCCTTTTTCGCTTAAGAAAGGTGGGCACAAAATAGGAATTCTGGACATGATAAAACGGGTAAAATATGGAGAGCCTTGGTGGAGTGATGGGACTATAATGGTGATTTTATTGTTTCGGCATCAACTTATTATATCGTATGTGCTATCATTTGGTGAAACTCAATGTACGATAGCTCTTATTAAACGTTAGAGTGTCTTCAGTCTTACTTAATAATATACAAATAACAATTAAGTTAATCGCTCACTATTGACAAAATTGTCTGCGAAAGTCATGACTGAAGCAGAATTTTTAAGATCTTTAAAAATCTTACTATTAAGACGATTTGAAAAATCGAGAAAATCGCTGGGTGAAGTAAATCAAGATATAGTGGGAATGTGTTCAAAAATAATTAAGTTACATAAGAAAGTATATGGTTCTCTCAGGACCAAAATCTCCGCTTCTTTAAAGATTTATATAAAATGTTTCAGATCTGTTAAACGTTCCCAGCTGAACCTCTGAAGGAAAAACTCAGGTCAAACACGAGCCCATAGTTGGACACTAAATATCCGTACTCTGCTGTATTCTATTTTATCTGAGCCCAACATTTGGTCCTTCGAGCCGGATTGTCTATGAAAATATTTTTTAAGTGTGAATCAATAAAAACTTAAATAGCTTACAAAAAATTTAATGAGCTTCCTGGTTTTGAATTTTAATTTTATTTAATTTAAGTTATTTACGTATATGAAATATACTATCAGGGTGAAAATTCATGGGGCTGCAAACCAAACATCCCATAAGACCCATCATTACCTATGATGCGGTTGCATGGCACAAAAGATCCGAGCTATTAACAGCTAGGAAAACTATGGAATAATTCCAAAGTCTCGTGTGTATCTGTATTACGGGAGCAATGAGAAGGAATCGAAAGTACAGCAAAGGGTGCTATCATAAGTTTTCCAAAGGAGGGAACTGAGACAAGCAAAATTATTGGTCTCAGGGAAAGAGACTAAATCAGTCGGTTCACAGTAACAAACCTCCATGACACCCCAAGAGTTGGTATGATCAAAAAATATTTTTTCGAGAAAAACTTTTGTTTAGAGTCTACCCTCGAAACAAGTACCATCAAGTGGTAAACTGATGGGTTGAGAACAATTGAAGGGACTAGGGCAGGAATCTTTCCATACCGATGGAGCAGTCTGTCAACATTTTCCAAGCGGAGGTACAAACCATAGGGAAATGCATGAATCGTAATCGAAGGAATCGAAGGAAATTGTCATAACCAAAACATTGCCATAACGTCAGGTAGCCAAGTTGCACTCATACTCTTTAGCAAAAATAGGCGCATCAACCCATTCTATAGGGCCCGAGACCTATTGCGAAATAGGAGAAAACATTTTCAAAAATAAAATCAAACAAGTAGGCGAGGCCAGAAGATACAAAAAATGGAAAAAATCCCAAAGCTAAGGCAGGCGAAACTACTACTGGGCAATGAAGATTCTACAATATGCACAAGGAAATGCCTGACACACATACATACTAGGAAAATGCTGTCCACTCATGCACCAACAGAAAAAGTAAATTTCTTAAAGCAACAAATTTGGAGGGAGAATTGTAAAATGAGCAAGCTCATCTAGATTTAGGTGAGCGAACAATAGATCCTTAGGTCGCAGTGCTATAACCCCCAATATACGAGTATAATTAATTTATTCATCTGGGCACAAAAGTTTATGAAAATCGATTTGACTCTTAGAAAAATCTATCGGTCTTTCTGTTTGCGATTGAACCTATGTATATTTACCTTTTTGAGAATAACGATATTCGGAAGAAAACCGTTAAGAAATATTGTTTTTGTCTATTGGAAGCAAAATTTAGGCTTCACTTATAATTTTTTGAAATAAAATACGTGAACAAAAAAAACTTTTGGTTAATTATATCATCTAGCCACTTATATATTTTTATTTAAAGAAATCTACTCGTTAATTAAAATTAACATGGTAATTAAACAACCTACTTAAAATGATATACAAAACAAATTAATAAATATGCATTCTCAAATAAAAAGAGTATGTTTCATTCAACCAAAATTTGAAGAAGCTCAATTACGTAGAACAGTGGTTTACACAATTATTCCGACGAATACTCAAATCTGCTTTAAATTTAAGTTCATTGGCAATTTGTGTTTAAATTAAATCTTAATAAGAAAACAGTATCTGCAATACAACATTGTATGACCGATATAAAAATTATATTTCCCCCAAAAACAGTTTCGCAATATGAACAAATTAGTTTTCGATATTATTGAATATCTCACTTTAACCATTGTTTGGTTTTCAAAATTCTCGAAAACGATAAAACTAATTTTGATCAAAATTTGAAAAATATAATGTTTGGCTTTAAAGTTTATATATAACAAAAATTTTATAGTCTATGGAAACACTCAATTTTTAAAATTTTAATTGTATTGTGTACCAAAATTGACTTTAAAAGTACACTTTTTTTTAACAACTCAATATTTCGAGTTTTTGATTTTCTTTTAACGCTGTCTAAAAAACTTTGAAAAACCAAAGATATCTATCGTTGATGTGTTGAAAAAATCTTTGCAGAAAATTTTATTTTACTCGAAAACGGCTTGTTCGATTTAAAAAAAAAAAAACTCAAAAAATATCTCACTTAGGTTGGGTTAGGTTAATGGGCTGACAGTTCATATTGGTACCTTCACACTTAGATCAACGTAGAACCGTTGTGATACCCTAGGGCAGGGGTCGGCAAGTAATTTTTTGAAGGGTCCAGGATTAGTTGAAACATTTTATCGAGGTCCAGGAAAAAAAAAACTCATAATACTTACTAATTTTATTTGACTTCATTTACATAAGTAATTTTACAAAACACAATAGATAAAATTAATGTGAGAAATTACAACGACCGTCTTGAACCAGTTTTTTATAGTTTGGTTCACGCGTAGAGCAGCAAATACGAAGAGTATCTTCCAGGTGGGTATCCGATAGTCTCGAATGCTATTTGTTTTTCAAGAAATTGATTTTTGAGAAATATGATTCGCATATATGTCAAGCAAAACAAAGAAACTAGGTTGATAGCTAGTTTTTTGCAATTTTCATACTTTTCTTAAACATGTTTACCATAAAATTCTTCAGTGGATGCAGTTTTAAACATTTGCAGGGAAATATCTTCTTGCAACTCTATTTCCATTTGCAGCAAAGGCTTTGAAAGACTAAATAACTTCGCAGCCAAGCTAGTCCAATCTGTAACTGCGTCAACTAAATAAGGCGATTTAAGGAATTGAGAGAGCTTACCCATCTCTACAAAGTCTTGGAATCTTGCAGCAAATTCGTTTCTAAGATCGGATAAAAACCTTAAAAACAATGCAAGATCTTTTTTAGAGCCTTTCTTCTTACATTCAAGAATTGTTGGAAAATGAATGAATTCTTTTTTTGAGATGTCTTTTTCAAAAATATCCAGCTTGCGACGAAAAGCAGACAGGCTTTGTATGAGATCACATATTAAATTTTCATTTCCCTGTAACTCGGTGTTAAGCCCATTCAAATATTTCAAAATATCTTTGACAAAAGCCACAGCTAGCACATTTCCCTCGTTAAACGTTCAATAACTTGACCTTTATTTAGCCAACGAACATTGTTGTGTTGTAGTAGGTCAGAATAAGCGGAATCACATTCAAAAAGAAACTCCTTGAACTGTCGGTGCTGAAGAGCAGAACGAGATCTTATAAAATCAATTAATCTGACCAAGCTGTCCATTACTTCTCTCAATGTACCACTAAGTTTTCCACAAAGGGCTGCCTAGTGAATTATGCACTGATAAGAAATTAGACTGCATTCTTATCTTTGATTCTCTTTACTAATCCTTTTTCTTTGCCAATCATCGCATCGCTGGTGCCCCGTCAGATGAAAACGATACCATTTTGTCATGATTAATATTGGTTTTCGTTACGAATTCATCAAAAGCATTGAGTTTTACCTTTCAACGTCAAAAAATCTCACAAAAGAGACAGTTGTTCATCATCAAATTAAATGAATAGTTTTGTAGGTACTCGTACATTACATATGTATCTAAAAAAATTAGCGGTCCAAGGTTCGACCTTCCGAGGTCCGCAAGCGGACCGCGGTCCGCCTGTTGCTGACCGTTGCCCTAGGGATTGTGACTCCCATGTATTGAAACCTATAATAATCCTACATTCAAGCCCGTTAAGGGTATTGATGAGTTTCAACAAACTTTAGTCTGAAATGTCGGAGGGTACTTCTTAGTCATTGAAAAATGTCCGTCTTCACATAATACCTGATTGAGGAGAGGTAGACGCTTTTTAAACGCGTGATCCTTTAATTTACCTCCACTTGAGACATCATGCCTTCAACAGACCCGTACTATCATTTGTTTTGATAGTTCAGTGTTTGGTGTATATGTCCGTTTGTTTGGTAAGTATTGCTGATTAAGTCGAAGGAGCTGTGCCCTTCCTCAAGAGGATTTTACCAATCTTAATTCTAAAATCTCTTAAAAACCCATGTTTTTCTCAAAACTTCCACTTTTACAAAGTGTTGATGGTCCAAATAATTGTGGCAATAACTGTAACATTTTACATTCCAAGCAAAAACACTTCACTTCAATTTTGTGCTTCTGACCCAGGAAAAGGGGATTTTAAATTTGCAATATGGATACAAAATATTTTTATTTTTAAGTTTACCTCAATAACGTGTGTGTGTGTTAAATAAAATGCATAAATATATCAATACAAACATTTTAATTTTATTTAATGTTTTTTTTTGTGCATTTGTGAGTGTTTCCGCTTACCGCACTGAAAAAATAAAAACAAATATTACAGCCGACGAAAATGTATCGGAAATGCAAAAAACACATAGTAGACTGAGCAAAAATGCAATTAATCGTTTATTATTATTAATATTATTATTTTACCACTCTATCTACATATACAGTAGTTTGTATATGTGTGTTCGTTATGTATTTAAATAAACACAGCACAGAGCCAACCACCGACTTATGAAAATATCCCAGGATTCGTTTTATTTTTTCACAGTATTCTGCGGTGGCCTTATTGAAGCCGGGTATTACTTCAATTACGAATATATTATTTTATTTCCAGAAGATAAATTGCCTGATCTGTCGTTGGAGTTCATATGGCAAAAAAACAATACATTCAATGTTAGTGTAATTTATTTTTATATTTTTTTTCCAATAAAGCAGTTAAATACATTTTGAAAATGCTGCAAGAATATTACTTTTTAAGATTCGATTAATGTGAAGATAATTATCCGGAGTGACATACATCAAAATTTAATCTTAGGCACTTTCGAGCACGAAAAAATGCATATTATTATGAACCGTTATTTAACTGTGTCATGGAAAGTGCTGCTCATTAGCCTGTTCACAATCAACAAAAAATGTAGGTCCCCTCCATTCCTACTAACAAGCCAACAGGGATGGTTGACATTTGTAAGTCACTTGTCACTAATGCCCTCTACTTTAATTATTATTTTTTTTTTATTTAACTGTTCAAGGTATGAAATGTTGTATGTAGTATATTCATTTAACACTATCTTTTTTAATTTAGAGCCATGTTTTTCTTTGTCGGTCGTACAGCGTTGTTGTTTGACAGCTGTCAAGCGCGTGGACATTGACGTTAAGTAATGGAGAATTAATTTTTACAGAAAAAAAAATTCGTTGAATTTTCAGTCACAATAACGCACAATGTCTTAATCATGTCGATTACAGAATTCGCAGAATTTTGATCCCGGTGAGTTGACTCTATCCGTTGACCTTTCGCATCCGCTGTAAAACTGAATTATGAAATTCGCCGGCTGAACTACATTATCGATTCCTAAAATTACCTTATCATTTATGAACTTTCGTATCGACACTGTCAGATACAGACATCTATTCAACGTCCTAGACATTAATAATAGCATCGCTATCGATCAACGAAATCAAGCATCGTAGCCCGTGGTTAGTACTTGGATGGGGGACGGTTCAATGCCAACCGTGTGCTTTTTTTTTTTTTTTTTTTTTAGATTTCTGGCTCTCCGGTTGCGTTGTTAGTTCTACGTTTTCTATTAAAATTTGTTAAACAAACACTTTAATATTCAGTATGATAAGCTTTTGACTTACAATTTTGTGCCTTCCATTGCTTATTTTCGTTTTTTTTCGTTTAATCAAAAATTCACTTCAGATTCGTCTCGAAATTGGTGCGAATGTAAAATGATAGAAATTGTATGGAGTGCGGATGGATTGCGGATTTAGTAATTCCAGATAAGCTGAACCGAATGTCAGTGGTGCAGGGCATGCGACCGACATTCGTTCAACTTTCATTCGTCGGATTCAGTAATAACAAAAGTTTGGAAATGAATTATAACTGTCACTTTAGCTCATTGGCCGAATTCTGTAATAGGGGTGAATATCTCAGGTTGTAATACTTGGCACATTACACATCACATTACGCCGAAAGTTTGGCGATAGACTACCAGGTGTACTGCCTCTTCTCGGAAGTGTGAAATCCCCAGAGTATTTTTTGTCATGAAAATTTCTTTTCGCATTCGGATTCGGTAGAAAATTGTAGTTCCCGTCTATTCCGGCACACAGCAAAAATTGACAGTTGAAAGTCAACACACCCTGGGTATTAACAAACTTTCACGCTACCAAATTTTAACTGCGCCTTCGGACAGATAATTTACTTTGACAGCATTTGATTTCTATTTAAGATTTTTAGGAAGGAAAGATATATATCAATAGCTCAACAACAATGTCTCAACCTACAGAGGTGCGCAACATCTCAAAATCTGTATCTTATGCTTTTCCTTCAGATATAATAAATACAAATCCAAATAGTGAAATAAGTCAGGTAAAAATTTAACAAAAGCCATGTTAAATTTACAAGATTCACTTCCCCATTGTAAAAATCTAAAACATTTACAAGATTTCATTAACAATATATTCAATGGTAAATGAACTCAGCAGCTACTTTGCCAACATAATAGTTGATCCAACAAGATGCCATGTTATTTCATCATAAAATAGTTGTAAATATGTAAGAACATTGGACACATTTTGACATAGCTGCCGTGTTAGATTACTGATGTTGACTTTTGTAAATTTTTAGTATAATACATATCCCTTTGACTTAACGTTGCATAAAGTTATTTTTACAATTTTGTACCTGATGTTCTTAAACTGGATTTACGTTGAAATTAAGCATTCATTACAAGCTGATCTTGTTTGTCTTATCTGTCTTACAAGTCTCATTTAACAGTGTTGATTTTTTCCTTTTACATTATAAAATCTATATTGTAAACATACATTACTTAATTGTGGTTGAGATCACATTGAAGAACAGCGTTATTAAGATAAAAAAATAAACAAATATGAACAAATGTCAAAATCCTTCATCACAAGAATCATATCAAAAGAACGAAGTTTAATAAAAATCGTTAAATCTGTTTTCGAGAAACTAAAAAATTGTTGAATGGGAGCTACCCGTTCTAAATGAACTAAAATAAAAATTCGAATGTCTCTTCAGACTTTAACTTTTAGATGACCGAAGTTATAAGTTTGACCTTAATATTTTTTTCACACAAAATTCATACTTTCCCCAAAGGGTAGTAAATATCATTAAGGTTCATCAAGTAAGTTGGAATTTCATTGTTTCAACCAATTTCTTTATGATCTAGTGCAAGAGTAACGTGGTCACCGGTTTAATTTGACAAAGAATCATGACGAACTATGTGGAAAGTTTGCTTTATTATTGGTAAATGTTCATCAGATTATATTTTTTTTCAATAACACAGGAGTCCCCCAAGACTCAATCATTGGACCTATTCTGTTTCTCATGTTTGTTGATTACCTAACTTTTGTAGCGTTATCTTTCATAGATGTATGTTGAGTACGTCCAGTTCACTTGGAGTAATTGAAGAGCCTCATGCAATCAAAATGGAATTCAACAATAAAGGGGTTTTCAATTAGCGCGTGTAGCTTTTGGCGGGCTGTGTGCGGCCATGTTGTTTTGGTGACATCTGTTATATATGGCCAGTTTAGGATTGAGCAGCACGTCCAAAATTTTATTATCAAAATGAGTGTTCGTTAAAGCGAAAGGTGAACGTGGTGGCGCTTCACAGTCGACTCTCATATAAGCTTCAAACATTTGTACATAGGAGAAACTAAAGAACAACAATGGCTGAGAATGAGATTGCCATGATCCGTGAAATTGTACAGCAAAACCCGAGGCAGTCGACTAGATTCGGCGTGCATTAAAACTCGGCCTTTCGCAGACTTGAACTAGGCGAATTTTGCGTCAGTACTTGGACTTACGCACGTACAGGACCCAACTGACCAAAAAGCTTAAAGTTCATGACCAAAGAAAATGCAATTTGTTCGCTAACTGGGCTTCGGAGCGTTTGAAAGACGACCTTAATTTTGGCCGAAAAATCATCTTTAGCGACGAGGCGCATTTTTGGATGAAAGGCTGTATTAAAAAATAAAATTGTGTACGGGACGACACCAACCTACATGAGGTACACCAGGTGACAATGCATCGCCAAAAATGTATCGTTTGATGTTGATTTTGGTCCGGCCGAGTCAGTATTTTCCGAAAATTTTCCGAAAACGACGTTTGAGATGATAACCAATTTATGATAGACCAAATTGAACCCTACGGACCTGGACGACATGATCAACGATTCAAGGGTAAGATTATGTCTGGAAAAAGTGAAGTTAATATCGATAACTTCCCGTAAGAATGTATTAAGCGACATTTTTAAAATTGTTCAGGAAACGAAAAAAACGGCTCATTTAGTTTTTTTTTTTGTGTATTTTATTGGACGAAACAAATTTAAAAATGTCGCTTGATACATTCTTACGGAAAACAAATCTGTTTCGTCCAATAAAATACACACAAAAATAACTAAATGAGACGTTTTTTTCGTTTCCTGAACAATTTTAAAAATATCGCTTAATACATTCTTACGGGAAGGTATCGATATGTCACCAAGGTGATGCGGTTTGGCCCCGATAAACTTTTTACTGTTGTGGTTCCTCGAGTCGCAGGTCTATGCGAATAGACCTCAATCGACCGATGCTCTTTAGGGGAACATAACACAGGCCATCGCTCAAATTTCAATGTCAATGAAAATTGGACCACTCGGTTCCTTGCCATTCTATAAGAAGACAAGATATGCATTTGAACGATGTCATAAGTGTAATGGTTTACATTGGCCTTTCAAATAAAAAAAACTAATTTTGTTAATACCTTGCACAGGTTATTTTATTCCATTTCAACATCGACTCGCCTGAAAAGAACAGACTCTTATGAACTTCCTTGAATATCCCAAAGAAAACGTCCGATCATGGGCAGACATTTAATGAACCATTCCTATTTTCCAGACATAGTTTTAAAGTACTCAAAATGGTCCACAATGATCTCTTCATCATGAATCGACAAATTGATATTTTAGGTCTTATACAAAAATTAGTACGAGTATATTTGAGACACAATCAGCCTTATTGTGAGTTTCGCCCGAACAACATTCCACCCGGAAAATTTGACATTTCACTTCTCGCCTATTGTGAGTTTTACCCGAAAAATTATTCATGTTCGAAAAATTCCCCTTATTGTGAACAATTATTTCGGGCGGAATGATATGCCATTGACAGCCATAATTTTTCACTTATTTTTATTAGGCGAACGAGAGCAAAATAAGGAGGAAAATAAAAGTTGATTGTTTATTTTTTTAAGATAAGAAAATTTAAAATTCATGTTTTTTGTTATAATGCAGGAGCAAAACAATAAAGAAAAGACCAAAGCGATATGCTGCTCAATAAAATGCAGGAGAATCCTGAAATTGCCAAGGGCTTCACTTAAAGCAGATCGGGAAAAAGTGGCCGAATTTTGGAAGAAGTGCCAAACCGAAATCGTGGTCTTTGCCAACTCCTTTTTGGTACCCACACTCTGCAAAGAAACCCTCTGCCTGTAGTACTGATGAAATTTGGAAAAAAATAAGGATTAATTCCTTTTCACATTCATGCATCTCCAAAGGATTAATATTGCTTATGTAATGTTTATTAACAAAGTTTCTATTTTGAGCTTCCTAACATATCACTTTTTCCTTTTAAGCTCTTCCTTTACGTCTTCGATCTCTTGCTTCAGATTGTTATTGAACGCCCTAACAAACTCCTTAAATTTCTCCGGGGTGATATCAGTCAAACCACGCCGATCGGCTATGCTCTTCGACTTGTACATCATTGCAACAACCAGCTGGGCAGCCCTTCTCATTGGATAGCTTTGGGACATTTTCTGAATGAGCTGCTCATTGTTGGCCAGATGTCGAAAGAGGATTCGAAGAACCATTTTCTAAAATTGTATATTCTTATATTTTCTAATCAACTGCTGTTTCAGTTGGAGTTGACTCTTGAGAAGCTGTAGCTTCTGAAGTTGTTCCTCTTTGTTATAATTTGTGCCTGGCCATTGTTTGATTTAATTGCGAGCACTTTCGAAACGTTTTTGAAGCTCTCAGATCTTTTGACTACACTCCTGAGATTCTCTTTGCTTGGCTGCGTTATCGAGAGGATCCTTTTCCACACCACGAATGATGCTGTAGATACCAGGTAAAAGTTCGATATCGAGCTGGTCGACTTTTGTCGGATTTTATCAATAGATTCTGAAGGCGATAGGTCCGTCATTGATTAAATTAATGCATTGTTTATAAGACAACGAAAATATTAAACAAATTTTAGTTATTCAGATAAAACTGAAAAGAAAGAATATTGTATTGTGTTGTTTTGTTGGGTTGCTTCTTTTGGTTCAGAATGAGTAATCCGTCAAATTCCTTCGAAGTGCTCGCTCCTCAAGCTCAAACATTTGTTTTTCCTCAGACAAGATATGTTGCGCTATGCTAATTATCCTTTCTTTATTACAAAATAACAATTTTTTTTTAATTCCTGAAATTCTTATTTAACAATTATTGTCAAAACAAACATATGTTTGTTCAAACTCACAAGAAGGTCTGTTCATTTTCCGAACGTGATAAGTCCGCTGTTTAAAAATAGGTGTGCAAATTATTTCGTTTCAGATAATCCAATTAAAAATTAGGAGCCACAATGAGTGGCATTTCTAGCGTAGCCACAATTTTATCTCTATTGCAAGTAATTTCGACAAATAACTGATGTCCCAAATTCAATTATATTACTATTTTAGTTAACAGAGAATTTGGAGGTTGCATTTCATTCTCCGTTTCCATCACAGTGGAGTGAGAATTTATTGCGGGCCTCATTTTTGTGAACGTGCCTATTTTTTCGAACTGTCACTCCTGATTCGAAGTGAAATTTTTATTCGGGCGAAACTCATAATAGCTTTTAAAATTTCGGGGGAACAAAATTTTTTCGGGGGAAATGTTTTCCGGGCGAAACTCACAATAAGGCTGAATAGCTCGTAGAAAACCAGGGCCTACTTATATACTAGTCTAAACCATTCCTGTGTTTTACGGCAGTACATAGTGTATGCGGTTTTTAATTTTCTGCTGGATCCGAATGGCTTAGAAGAGAAGCACATTTTTATGATAAGACATAATTTGGGAGAATTGGCCACTTCCTCTCAAGAGGAAGTACCCCTGAAAAAAAAAAAAAATTATTTTTAAGTTCGAACTTTTTATTATGAACTTTTATTATGAAAGACCCCATTAATGTATCAGCATTTAATCGAAATAAAAGTAAAAAACACTCGTTTCGCTAAATTATTCATGCTTTACTAACATTATGTGAATTAATTTTTTTAGCGAAAAAAAAAAAACCATCAACTCTTCGGATCCGAACCGGCAAAATAATTTCACTTCCTGCGTGTTAATTTTTTTCTATTTACAAAAGTATTTTTTTTTTTTTGAAATTGGTTAAGAAAATTACACGTTGAATAATTGAAACGTTACGTACCCACATAGAAAAACCGATTTACTGTTTGAATAGGTTACGCCCTGGCAGTACAAAGCTTCATTTTTTTAATTACACATAAGTCCTCATACAGAATAAACCATGTTTCATGTTTTTCCTTATGGCAGTTTTTATGAGCAGAAATTTAAACAAAAAATTATATTTTTCATGAGTTAATGCAATCAACACCCACCCGCTCACGTTCTCATATTCAATGCAAAGAGCGCCCTTAAATTGCCTAGAAATAAACCACCTCCCTTCGCTCTGTATCTTAGACTCCAACCAAGGGTGTGTGCTTTATCACACACAGTGAAAATGTGTGTGTTATATAAGAACACAAAATTGCCACAGGATAAAACAGTTTATGATATGCCTTTGAAAATTATTATAGTTATTATGTTCATTATGATTATGGCTATCATTGTCTGCGATTTTTATCGCTTGTTGCCTGCTGCTACAGCAGTGCGGGAAGATGAAGGACTAGGCCTTAGGTGCTGAATGTCATGGAGCGTAAAGCGTGAAGCGTGCAGCAGCAGGAGCAGCAGTATCAGCACCATAGGGTGAACATTGAATTACAAAAAAGCTCCTTAATGCATTTTAATAAATTTCCATCCATATAGGTTTGCTGTACCTCTTACATAGTGGCTTTCTGTTGTAAGGGTATTTTAAATAACCCCCACTCCTTCCTCCAACAGCATGCCAAGGCATCTATATTTTTTTCTTCTTGTATAACTAATGGAAAATTATAGAGAACCAAATTTCTTTTGTAATCATGAAGGTTTTTCCCGGTCCTATGTACAGTGAGGGGCAAATAATTAGATGGACCTAAGAGTTTTTTTTGTTCAAAGTTTTAAGACGATCAAGATCTAAAATTTTTAGGAAAAGGGTGCCATATTTGGCTGTGTCAAAAGATGTATGTGCCTTTCCTTAGAAGTATTGAATTGGTTTTGCTAATGACAGTAGTGACAGTTGATTCACATTTTCACGTGAAAAATGACAGCCTTCCTAGTTGCTGAAAAGCATAGAATAGTTTATCCTTTCAAAACTTACTACTTCGTACTTAATAATCTCCTATATGATGATAATTCGAGTTTTAAATTAAGAATTAAAAAAAATTTAAGTGTATATTCGTTTCTGACGTCCACTGTTCGTTCAGAAGGTTGCACTGTGGAACGTGTAATATGGAATTTGCAACGTTTGCTTTTATTTACTTTTCGACATGTAGCACGCGATTTTAATTTTGTGCGATTTTTTCCCTTAATTTAGTATGTGGTTGATTTTATTTTATTTTATATGTTTGTGTTTTTTTTTTTTTTTTGTTTTACCACGTTCGTGTTTGTTTTTATGTTCTCCCAAGTAATAATTTCTTTTTATGAATTTTCATTTTTTGTTGCTGTTGTATTATCAACATATCATGAAGAAAATAATCGACATAACCGTCATCATCATCAACATCAATCGCGTCTATGTAACATAATCTAATCATTGCCATCGGAATCGGGCTTGAGGTTGGAATGGTGTCTTTATGGTTTATTAATAGAAAGTTATGAGTTGCCTGATGGGACATATATGTACATATTTATATGACAGCTGATTTAAGCTACATACTTTTTTATATTGGCACAGCAAACTTAGATTAAAGGCAGAGATTTTGGAAATGATATTGGATGAGACTCGTATAAGTCACACAGTTGGTTGATTGGTTTTGTAATATTGATTGAAATTTATGATGAAAGCTTACTTGAAGTTGTAATTTGATACTCTTTTTTTTATCATCGTTGACAATGATGTGATTGAAAAGATTAAGAAAACTGCAGGGAAGACTAGATTGAACCAAATACTTACGTACTCGTAAAATAAAGTTCAACCGATGATAATGTTCGTTGGGTCAATGAAAAGTTGTTCATATGTCAATGAAAAAACTTTATCCGCACTTAAGGATTATTAACTACATACCTTTGCAATATTTCGGTATAGTGGTAGCGTTTAGAAAAGTAGAAGAGCCTGCTGAAAAATTCCAAATTCGTGTAGTAAGGCTAAAGTAAGAATATTTGAACTTGAGAGTTCGTCTGAGGTGAGGCTCAGTTGTAAACTGATGGCCATTCTTTGAATCGCAAGTATTACGATTGAATTGAATTTTAGGGTGGAAATGCAACTGTCTATTTTGCTAAGACCATGTAAATAAAAACAGCGATAAAATAAAGAAAGACATCAAACACTGCCATGGTACTCGAGAGAAGCAATACGTCAATGAGTTTACTTCATTGAGCAAATTCAATCATCGGTTGAATTTTAATTTAGAGGTAATAATTTTGTTGTAATCAAGTTGTATTGTAGTGTCCCTTGGTGTAATATTTAGTGCTTTGAATTGTCACGCTGAAGGTCGGGCGTTCGAGTCCCAATCTCTGCAACCCAAGAAACAAATTAACTTCTACGGTTAATACCTCTTGTCATTAAAAAGTGCTTCTTCTTTAACTGATTTGCATTCGGCAGAAAATTTTAGGTCATCTCTTTCTTGCCAACAACACTGACAAGGGAGTAGTTGAGAGTTTTTAGTCAATAGATCCTATTTCTCCACAAGCTTAAGAACAACAAGGAAGCCAGAATTGATGACTTAACTGCGGAGTATTTGAAATATATGATATATATAATATGTATGTATATATATATAATCAATCAAGCTAGTGTGGGAGGAACCAAGCTCGAAGCCTGGAGTATCAACTCCATATATCTATCTAAAAAACAAAAAAAAAACTATCTTATGTCCTAAAAGAACTGGCGAGATATATAAGATGTTATCTAATTTTTTGTATACCTTAAGATCTCCGGGAAGCATTGCCGAGGCGTTTTGGCTAGACATATCAACTTTGATTTTTATTTTTTTTTAACACACATAATCTTATTCTATTAAAACTGTCCATCTTTAGGCTTGAACGTACCTTCTTTAGATGGATTTATTATTACCTGAAAAATCGTTACTACTAAGTTCGACTCGGATCTACCGTCTGTTATGATTTCTTAGCTACCTCCGGGGTCCCACAAGGCACCCAATTAGGGCCTCACCTTTTTTCTTTCTATATTGAAAGGGTCAGTAAATATTCCTATCTGTATCACTCTACAACGCTGATTCCAAGTTTTTCAAGACCATTTCTTCGACACAAGATTCTACTGTTCTTCAACTTGATATCGACAGTTTCTGTGTCTGGTGTCTGAAAAATTTTAGGTAAATGCATCAAATCTCCTCCACGTCTCTATCATCTCCATTATCAGCCCATATCCACCCCTAAGTCGTATGGCGATCTTGGTGTTTTATATAATAGAGAACTCAACTTTTTCACACATATTGACGAGTTTTTTCTGAATCAAACTTCGAACGAGGCTTTGTTAAACGATGGTTTAAAGAAGAACTATATTTAAATTAGATAAAGAATTAGCTTGTACTAAGCCTTATAATCCCACCAAAATTTTAAATTTAAACAAGTCAAACCTTATGAAGTTTCTACATATAAAATTTAATATAAATCCGTTATGCGATAATAAGATAGTCAAAAATTAAAAAAAAGAAACTGGTTCAATGGTTCTTAGTGTTAGTAATGTAATGTTTCAATTTTTTGTATTGGATTATAATTATAATTACATAGTTAAAATTAAGAATTTTACTTAAATTCCTCTAGAAGAATTTAAAAAAAACATTAACATTGACTAATCTATTGCAATAAAATGGGTACGACAGCATCTAACTGATAAGCCTAACTGTTCTGCGTATGCGAAGCGCATTTGGACTCTAGTCTCTTAATTGCAGAAATGCCGTTTTTCTACCATTTGTATGGTGGGTACCGGAACAATTTTTTTTTCCACATCTTCCATACAGTGTTAAAAAACTATCAACGTTCAAGTTTAAAAAAAGAGCATGAAGTTTTTTGAAATATTGAGTTTTCAAAAACAAAAATTTTAACATTTTTTTTTTAATTTAAAGCTTTGATAAAGGTTTATATTAAATTTAACTAAGTAGTTGTAACGTTTTTGATAAAATTGAAAACCAAAAAACATGGTTCCATGGGATACCATTAAGAACTGTTTTTTGAAAAATTTCTTCAACCATTAGCTAGCTTTTATTAAAAAAAAATCTGTTAACAATTTTCGAAAAAAAATTTTTTTTCAAAAATTTCGAACTAAATTTGTATGCAGGTATGTACGTTATTTTGAGTTGCAAAAAAAAACGTATCGGGGGACAAATTTTAAAATGCTATACCAATTAAAAAAAAAAAACGGTCGAGTCGTTTAGGATTTAGTCGATGAGACACACAGAATTGCAGGATCCACTTTTTTCGTCTACCCTATCAAAGAAATATGTCAAGCCTGATCAAAATCTCGAGGTCTATTTTCGAATGTATAACTCACCATATATCGCGAGTAGAAGAGTGGGGTGAGCATTTTCGAAAATATTTTTTTTTGTGTGCGTTGTACCATCTATTACATAGATTGGAGCTAATTTATAAAAGACCATTTGAATCCTGGCCCTAGTGTTTTGAGGAAGACTGAGCCTTCAAAATAATTTCCAAATCATCGCTCTTGGTTTAGATAACTGGAAGTATACAGCCTAAATTTAAAATGAAAGATACTCTTTGTAAAAAGCTTTCAGTAAAAGCTTATTGCTCTCGAAACAGACTTAAATAAAACTGAGTTTTCAATGTTATTTTGTATAGTCTTGATCTTGTTAGCAAGCATTTTATAAACAATCTATATTGATTCTTAATTCTAAGAAATTTATTTAATTTCTACCTTCTCGTTATCGACTTAACTGATTTCGATGAAAAACTGTACACAAAAGTTCTTTTAAAGTTGAAACAATAACTCCTCTTGTTGATGTCTATGAGCAATCGTGTACGACCAACTACCGTCACATGTAAATACGAGTTGTACAGGGTGAGTTTTAGGTTCCGAGTTGATGTTATTTGGTTGCAATTTTTGTGTGAATGGAATTTATCAGTTGGCATTTGACAAGTTTTAGATAATGGTCTATGACAATTTATTATGGAATATCTAATGCAGAAAAAACGTTCTAAATTATTAAAATATTTTATTTCAATAATTTTTCATTTGTAAATATGTGAAGGGAATTCCGCGACTTTTTTGGTCTTATTCATGTGCCGAGCAAATCAACCATTCAACTCGCATTGTAAGTAAACATGATAGCCACTATTGGGCTACTGAAAACCATCGATTGATTCACTAAAGACCACTACAACCTCGTTACGTAACTGTATAGTGCAACATTTTGGCCGCATAATTGGACCATACTTCTTTGAGAATACGATAGGCAATAAGTTAGGTTAGGTTCATGGACTGACAGTTGATCTTGTTACCGTCACACTTAAATCAATGTAGATTCGTGTGATATCATCTAGGGACTAGAACCAGCGTTGCCACAAAACAAAAAAATATTTAGGGAATTTTTTTTAAAAAAGTTGGGGCCATTTTTGCTATAAAAACATTATTGAAGAAAACATAACTTCAATGTTGTAATAAGACACCAAATCAACCTATAAATACATACATATATGATATGCAAGATTCGTTATAAAACGTATTAAAAGTCAAAAGAACTAAACATTGATTTGTGTTTGACAAATTTTGTAAAGAAAATCTATTAGTTAATAATATTTAACTTAATAAAATCATGCATTTCAAATTCTGTTAGTAAAATGTGTTCAACAGAATATTTGTGTTTGAATGACTGTTAACAAAATTAAGAATGTCGGGCCATTGGTAGTTGGTACGGGGTCAAAATACAAAACATTGTATTTAATAAACAAATGAAAAGACATTTCTCTTTTTGAGACATTAAGTTAAGCCCGAAGATGGATGCATAAAATCCGAAACGCGTCGCTTCAAAATAAAATTAAATGTTGTGATATCTTAAAAAAAAAATTAATCTAAATTAAAATTTGCTTTCCATTTGTTATTTATTTATTAAATACTAAACACAACATGGATTATTTATTTAATCCGTTAATGGTCTAACGTTAAAAAACTTATAGCTAATTACATATATTTTAATTTAAAAAATAATTTACCTACAAAATAAATAAATACATATAACTACAATATTCGAATGTTAAAAAAGTTTTCTTTAATTTTTTTTCTTTTGAAATTGTCGTTTATAGAAGAAATTAAAAAATAATATTTATTGAAAACTGAAATTAATTGATTTAGAGGGCTATTTACACCATAGTTTGTCCTGCTGAAAAGGACATAAAGGCAACTGTCTTCTTATGCTAGTTTGACTATAGCTAAAATTTAGACGATACAGAGCTCATGAAGATATTATGGAACCATTGATTAATTTTACAATAAAACAAAGCTGGAGATACTCTCTATGTTGTGAAAGTGATGGGAGGTTTATAAGCAAGAGTCTGTGATAATATGGAGGTAGTGTGGATCTTTGGGACCACGAAAAAAAAACGAAGACAAAAACTCAAAAACCTTTTTTGGATACCTTTAAGTCTGTTTATATGAACAGAATAGTAAGGTACCCATATTACGCAGCCGAATTGGTCTGACAAAAGATATGTAAAGGAGCTTGAGGATGTAGGGATCACGAAAAACGCGAGAGAATCGTTTAACTATATAAAGTTATAACTTATAATGCTCAGTGAACATTAATTTACTGTCAAGAATAACACCTAAATCAGAGAAAATAGATAGTTTACAAAGAGAAGAAGAATCTAATATGTAATTATAATCTATAATTATTGTTTTATTGCGTGTAAAACACATTGTTTTACATTTGTCAATATTCTAGATTTGTATATGTAGATCTTCTTGAAGCTGTGAGCAGTCATTAATTGAACATATAATATATGTAGTTTTGAAAATTTTAATGTCATCAGCATATATCAGAACAGAAGAGTTTTTTATCACGGAAGTTATATCATTTATATATAAGATAA
Source organism: Chrysotoxum bicinctum (assembly GCA_911387755.1). Taxonomy (NCBI): domain Eukaryota; kingdom Metazoa; phylum Arthropoda; class Insecta; order Diptera; family Syrphidae; genus Chrysotoxum; species Chrysotoxum bicinctum. Next base: position 180,025,485 of record OU426989.1, on the reverse strand, counting down.
ATATAGGGGTGCTAAATGGCTACCTTGTGGAACACCAGAGTTAACGTAAAATTGATCAGAGAGCACATTTCTAAAAGTAACACTATAACTTCTATTCATTAAATATGACGAGATCCACATTAAGAATTTGTCATTATATCCTAAGGCTTAAGTTCATGGACTAAAGTTTTATGACACAACTTATAGAAGGCTTTACTAAAATCTGTGAATACACAATCTACTTGTTTCTGATTTTCAAAGGAGTCAAGACAAGACAAAGAAGTAAAATGAAGTAGGTTTGTAATAGTTGACTTATTTTGGACGAAACCGTGTTGATTGTCACAAATGATTGACTTACAGTTAAAGGATAACATATTACATACAATGGACTCGAACAGTTTGGGAATAACAGAAAGTTTGGCGATGGGTCGGTAAATTGTGATTTCATTCTTAGACCCTTTTTTATGAATTGGAATTATAAAAGTACTTTTCCATAATAATGGAAAGATTGAGCACCTAAGGGATTCATTGAATAATACAAAAAGAGGATAGGATAAATAGGACACACATTTATTTAACATACAGATGGTACACCATCAGGACCAGGGCTGAAACAGTCGTCAAGTTCTGAGACTACAACATAAAATAATCAAAACATGGTGCCAAATGGCCCGATCGGGAATTTTATGGCCACGCTGATTGTGACTGCCATATATTGAAACCTATGATAAACCTAAGTCAGTAAAGCCCATTAAGGGTGATGAATGATGAATTTCAGCAAGCTATACCCTGAAATATTACAGGGCATTTCTAAGTCATGTCTGTCGTCACATAATCACCTGACGACTTTTAGAAGCGTGATCCTTTCCTTTACCATCGACTTGAGAAATCATCCCTCCACCAGACCCGTAGGAGCATGTAGCTCGCTGCAAACTTCTGTTAGATGAGTTTGATAGGTAACTGGTTGGTGTATGCCATAGGCAATGCTGTAACAGATACTGGTGACTGCTATCGGGATTTGCTGGCAAACTTTCTTGTACCTGAATTGGATCCATTAGGCCACATCACATGTAGCAGCATGAGCTACAATACGAATTTAAGAGAAATTTTTCCCGACCAAATAATATCAAAGAGCAGTGATATCGACTCGCCCCAAGCCTGCTTCACTGTAAGCCAACATTGAAGCATTTATTGGTGAGACACGATTGGCTCAGTTAACATATAAAGTTTCATCTTTCACTATTTTTAAAGAGAAATTAAAAAAAATATTTGTTGATAAAGTAATAAAATAATAATATTAAATATTGATCCAGAGGATTTTCCTTTTTGTTTGGCATTAATTCAGATATCTCATCTGGAATTGAACTCACAATAAAAATTACTCTTCACAGTCAATTACAAATAAAAACGAAACACCAGCCATAGCCGCAGAGAAAAAAATAAATAAAAATAAAATAGGTCCTGATGTAAAAAATTTAAGAAAAAAAAAATTAACAACATTATTCGAACCGTGTTCTGTCCAATTCCATTTCTACAGAGGACAACTGTAGTCACCCACTTCCACATCCACACACGCACGAGTCGCACGTCCTACACACAACAAACCTTAAAGAGCCTCTGCTGTATGTACTCCATAGGTAGGTAATTTAAACTTAAATTAACTTAACGAGATTGGTTAACGTTATTACCGGAAATTGTCCAACTGTATCAACTACAAGCACTGTTCTGCATGCGTATTCCGTCTTTTTTTTTTGAACATCACCTATATATTTATGAACATTCATTCGTGGTATTGTTGAATTGGCATTATTTTATTTTTACTTCTACATCCTGTTCCCCTTCCCCCAAAAGGCCTTTGTAACGTTTTTTAAAAGTCAATAAACCACTACTGACTGCTGAAGCGGTTTACAGGACCCGATCTGCAATTGGAAACCCTAACACGATGCAGACCGAAGCAGTGGTGATGTGCCCCCCCAGAACGTTGCATCAAAATTAAAATATCAAAAATGCAACAATTATAATGTGAAATGGGAATGATTTTAATTTTTCCAATAAAGTTGCAGCTTTTCATGCATAAATCCCTGATGGTGTCGGTGGCCACGTATGAAGTCGTCAACTTGGGACTCTGGAATAAATTTACCAAAGACCACGTGATGTTGTATGATGGTGGGTAAGGCTTTTATATTTATTTATACATCCATATCTGTATTTTTGGGTTGATTCTTCTTTATTGCTATGCCAGCACCTTTTGGATGAAAAATTCAAATTTAAATCAACACTATGAATCACTTGAATAGGTTCATGTACTGAAATTGATTTTTTTTTTCGTCAGAGTTTTAACTTCCGATGTCATTATAGGGGTTTGATGTGTTGGCAAGCTCTGTCCAATGGTGGAATATCGATCTCAGGATGTAAATTGAATAATTTTGATCATCAGAGAAGTGAAAATAAGTCGAGACACAAATAAGGTCTCGAAATAGTAGCAAATATGTTCGTTTTTAAAAAATGTCCCTAATTAATGGAACCGGATTGTAAATAATTTGCACCGATAAGAGAATAACATCTTGTGTGTGTTTATTCAATTTAAATTATTATTTTAACCAAGGACATGATGAGAGAAAGTGAACTTTGTCATGTCATTTATTTTAATGCCGTAATGAACTTCAACGTACGCTCCCCTGCTATAGCTATCGTATTCCATCCAACCTATACCTTCAATTATAATATATATGAGATCCTTACACACATTGTACATCATAAATCCTTACATTTATGGATAATTTTTTTTTTACAATATGATGATGAAGAAATTTACAAATTGAATGCAAATTGAAATTTAAATAAATGAAAGCATTGTTTTTCGAATTAAAAATACTGACATATGTATATGTATGCATATGTACTCGTATAGGCAGTTGTAGGTAAATGTAATGATGTTTATCAAGCATGGAAGATTCACCATAAATGTCACCTGCTTTTTTAAAATTAAAATATTTACAATCAAATTGGACTTCGGAAGGAAATAGTGTAATTCTATATCTTAAATAAAAAATGTTGAAATTTTAGGACTTAAATGTAGACAGACTGCAATTTTCAAATTAATATTGTCGTCTTGGTTAAGAAAAGTTTGGGTTTTTAATTTGTAGTAATTTAATGCCAGCTTTAAATGAATTTTAGGGAGGCTGTTGGAAACAGGATGAATACCAGTTGATAACTTGATAGTAAACCAAATTCCAAATAAGAACAAATTGGCAAAAATAAGTGTTTGTTGATTTTCCGACCAAAATTATGTGGAGATACAGTCGATATAGGCACATAAATTGAATCCTATTAATCGGATCTTCAAAAGCAAGAAGCTTTGGCGAGGTCAGAAAAATTCTTCGGATGTAGGTATTTCAGCAACCAAGGCTCGGAAAAGGTTGCAGTTTTCAGTGTTGACTAGGGAATTAACAGACCTTTCCAGTGATGTGTCAATCTTTGCAAATATCGATTTTTTGAAAAAAAAATATGAATTTGTCTACAAAATTCGTTATTTTTTTAAAGTTCACCAATCCCATCGAGACATACATATTAACGACAAACGAAAAGTCTGTCCAATACCTACATATATACACATGCAAGCCAAAACGGTCTGCGTGGTCTGGTTACCGAAATATGGCCATCTAAAGTGATTTCACTGATTTTCGACCTCTAACTAATCAATAACGTCTTTGGGTGGCGATATTTCCGAAACCGGGCCTTGTAAGAGGTTGTGGTTTTCAAAATCCCCGGATGTCAAAATCGAGATGAAACATCAAGCAAAATTATGTTTTTGAATTGGAGAAAGGTGGGGAGGAAAAATCAAATCCCCAGATGGAATCAAGGGTGGCGTATACAGTTACAGTTAGGCTGAAACACTAAGTGAACACTTTACAGGGCTACCACGACATATTTTGAGCTCAGGCCTGTTACGAACGTTCTTCAAGTCATACTGAGAAAAATCCAAAATAAGTTCAAACAAGCTAGAAATTTTTACATGAAATACTACTTCGTCCTCGGTCCCAACGCTCGTTATCAATGACACTCCCTATTTCAGCTGACTAGATATTTCGAAAGTATTTAGTAGAGCCGCCCAACATAAGCCTCATTTATGCGCATGCCCTAACAGTGCAGAAAGATGAAGACACGAAAGACATATTTTAAGAGTTAATGGACAAAACACACAAGCTAGGAAGGGAAGACATCTTTGGTTGGACTTTGGTTGATCGACTTTGTTGTGGGGAGAGGCGTTCTGGTACGCAGTTCAAACATTTCGATATTCCCAAAGGAATATGGAGATCTACTGATCAATCAACCAGATTGACCGTTCCAAGAGATTAACATCGATTCGGACCAATACTTCGTTGTAGCCAATGTACGGCAGTGGATATACCGATCCAAGCCAAGAAAAGATGGTACAGCGAGGAAGTTGGACGTCAACAATCGCAAGGTCCTTTTCCGATCGAGTCTCTAACAACCTCTTAAGAAGTTCTATGCCGCCAGCATCAAGTATTGAGAGTATCAAGAACTAGTTGCAACATTGCCAACCAGCCATCAGAGATGCCGTTTCTGACGACGAGCGGAGCTGACGGCCTCGCCGCCGAACTGTTCAAAGTGGCAGGCGATGACTTGGTTGGGAGTATGCACCAGTTTATCTGTAAAAATGGTCGGAAGAAAGCATACCCGATAAATGGATCCTCATCATTGTTTGTCCAATTTTCAAGAAAGGAGACCCTCTGAACTGCGCCAACTACAGAGGCATAAGTCTCCTGATCATCGCATGCAAGTTCCTTTCTGTCGTATTATGTGAACATCTGTGAAGCCTTTCGTTAACAACTTGATAGGTCCTTAGCGGTGCGCCTTTAGACTAGGAAAGTCCAACATCGACCAAATATTCATATTAGGGTGAATCTTGGAAAAACCTAGCAAATTCAAATTGACACCTACCACACATTTTCGACGCGTATGATAGCATCTATAGGGACGAAATACTATACAGAGCAATGTCTAGTTTCGGCGTCCCCGACAAACTTGTCAGTTTGTGCAGGATGACGATGGAGAACGCACGCTGCTTCATGAAGTTCGAAAAAGCTCTCACCGATGCATTTGATGTTAAAAAAAAGTCTTAGGTAAGGCGATGCTCTGCTCTGAATAGCGCAAAGCTTACGCTTCAACACAAGTGGCCCAATCTTTCAAAAGACCGTCCAATTACCCGGATACGCCGACGACATTCGACATAATTAAAAGAAAAAATGGTGATGTCACTGGCCCGTTTGTGAGGGCAAGAACAAGTATATACTGTCATCAAGAAAACACCGACATCTTGGAGAGAACCTCATCATAGACGGCTATAATTTTGAGGTAGTTAAAGACTTTGTTTACCTAGGAGCCGCTATTAATTCAGACAATAGAACTATCGCTGAAATCAAACGGAGAATAACTCTTGCCAATCGCTGATTCTTTGGACTAAGAAGGCAGGCAAATGAGTAGCAAAGCCCTCATTCGAGCAATTAAAGTGTCCCTCTATAAAACTCTTATCAACCCGGTCCTTGTATATGGTGCAGATACATGGACCTTGTCGAAAGTAGATGGAAAATTCTCCGTGTGATCTTTGGTCCCGTCTGCATAGATGGGGAGTAGAGGAGAATATATAACTTCGAACTGTACGGGCTGTACAGCAAAACCGACCTAGTCAAACGAATTTAAGTCCAAAGACTAAGATGGCTAGGTCATGTAGGGCGAATGGTCCCAAATGCTTCTCACTGACAAATCTTCGAATCCAACCCCAAGACGGTGGCGCAGTGGAGGTAGACCGCGACACATGTGGTGGCACACACAAGTGTGAGAGGACCTCAGCCAACTTGACAGCTAGCTAGGAACATAGTTAGCTGTAGAAGCTTGTAAGGTGAGGTCCTGATCCATCTGGGACTGTAGCGCTACCTTAAGTAAGTAAGTACCTGTATAAACTACAGCAGCTGAAAATGTTAATTGATACAAATTTTCGTGTCTACTTTATTTCAAATAAAACTTAAACTAGAACTTAAAGACCTTAAATATATAAATTTATTAGAAAAAAAAAAAAAAACATCTTCATAGTAAATAACTAAATTTGTTTACTCCCAAGGGGATGTCGTCTCGCTTTTTATATTAATTTATATCTTATGGCTAACTAACCAAAAAATAAACATTTTCATTTAATATTTTAGTTTTAATGTCAAAAACATTCTCAAGCGACGATAAATAACATTTATATGTAGCCATCTTCTTTCCATGCTTTTTCTTGTAGATATTCGTTTTATAAAAAAAAAAACAAAAAAACAAAATATACAAGAAGAAATATTCTCTCCCATGGCGCCAATTATAAATTAAAATGACTTCACGCCATGTTTATTCTTCCATTCGAAATTCCCTCTTTATGAAGCTTTCGTGTATAGTCTTTTCTCTTTGTAAGAACGAAAAATTAAAATAAAAACGAATACAAAAAATAACAGATAGCAATTAATTTAGCTGGAATGCTGCGAATAGAAATGATGCTTCAATCTATTCACGTCGTCGACTATAAAATTGTATGACAAATGGATCTCAATCCAAATCCTAACAGGAACGTAAGAAGCGAGTTCAATTAATTTTCGATTTGAATTTAAAATCATTTATTTTTTTATATTTGTTGTTTCTTGTTTTACAGCGCAAGGATTTTTTTAAAAAGCAAATAACGTAGTCATTACCTATCATGGATATTTTTGGCTAACACAGTCATTAAAAAAAAAGAAAATTCATTGGATTGGTTCGAGTATTTAAAAAGCAAAACCTTTAATTCGGTTAAACAATGTTTGCCTTCTACAATTTCTGATATTTTCCAATCAAAATACAAAAAAAAATAATATGGCTTTCCGTTAAATTTAAATTGTTCATTAAAACGACACATCATGCAAAAACAGAAAATTCTGATTCATTATTTATATTGCATTCTGATTTTTGAATCGTTATCCTTGAACAGAATAAAAATTGAAAGCAATTCAAAACTCTCTCTTTCTGGATCAATGAACTCAAAACAAAATTCTATCATTTTTTCGTACAGACAACAAAAAAAAAAAAATGTACATCTCTATAGAAATTTCAAAAACTTAAAAATAATGATTGCAATGAAAATAATAACATCATCAACTTTATATTTATACAGAAAAATACGTGCGGGGAATATCAGATAGAATATCTATAAAATAAAAAAAAAAAAACAACCCTGGATAAGGAGATGCACAATGTGAAACACTTATAACAGAGAACTTCTCTAGCAGTCAATAGTTACGGTGTTGCCATAATGGAAGGTTTTTCTGTATTTGCCAAATATGTATGTTTGGAAATGATTGATACAATTTTTGATTTGTTTTTTTTTTTTTTTTTTAATAAGAAACATCTACAAATTGAAATAAAAGAAAATTTATTTTTTTTTTATTAAAAATGTCGCAATATCAAGTTTGCATTATTTTTCAAAACGTTGAAGTGATGACAAAAATTTTTAAGAAAAATAAATTAATTAAATAAATATATTTGTAGTTATTTTATCTTGTTTTATTTAACAACAACGGAGAAAGAAGTATCACCAACGGAGTGTAAAGCTTTGATGACATAGTAAAATTTAAACTAATTAAAGTTGTGCAAATATATAAATTTTTAAACAAAACAAGATAAAACAACTACAAATATATTATATTTTATTAATTTATTTTTATTTTTATTACAAATTTTTGTCAAAAGCCGCGCAACTGGAGACGAAACACCAAAATGATCCTTGAAATGATGATTTTTTTTTTAAATTAAATCTCGTGCCAGGAAACGGAATATAAGTAATTGGTTTAAGATTATCAAATTTTGAAGAAAGGAATTCTGTTACCGACAGTGATGATATTTTAAATAAAAGATATGTAAAATTTTCCTGAATCGTGTCATTTTTGTCAAAGATTTTGTAACTTAAAAAAAGTTCTATGATTCTTTTTGAAAAAAGACAAATTTCTGCAAAGTTACAAATAAAATAAAGAGTATCTTGGGTCATTTATTTATTTATTTCATGAAAAACCTATGAATATTAAGACGTTAAGTCTTATAACCTAGACATAGGCTTCGATTTAAAATAATTTATAAAACATTGAAAAAATGTATACATTCTATAAGTTTAAAATTAGTGACAAATTATTGTGAGAAGTGGGATTTGATTCTGTCCTGTGAATTCGAAACGTCCTCTATTTCTCTTATATTCCACGGAAGAGAATTCCTTAAACGTATTAATTGAGCGAATTCTTCTTTGCCAGGATGACATAGTGATCATATTACTGAGGTATTGATTGAGGTAAATCTTTAAGAGAAAGGTTGTTATGCGGTACTTGAGGACACATTCAAATATCATGTTTAATAGGAGTTTGGAAAAATTAGATACACTGTCATATCTTCGAAGACCAAAAATATAATGTATTAAGGTCTATTAATTACAACGTTAAGCTTTCTTTTGCTAAAAAATCACAGTGTGAGTATATTTCACAACCATATGTAAGAGTGGGTATAACCAGCGTTCTTGCTAATACCGTCAGCACTCGTATGGGAGTAAAGGATTTTGTTATCGGCATTTTTCGAAGGATGCCATATGTTTTACCCACCACTGTGTTTATGTGATTCTTGCAGGTTAAAGTTCGATAAAACAAAATTCCAAGATTTATAACAGTTTCAACATATTGGAGAATTATGTAAGAGCACAGAAGGAAATTAAAAAAGATGAACAGGTGAACAAAAGACCATTTCTATTTGACCAACATGCTATTTTTGTCCAAGTCTTCATTAAGTCTGCTAACTTCCTTTGTTTTGATGAGCCCTAAAGGGCAACTAAAATACATTTGCACGTCGAAAGCATACATGTGTCGCAATTTTTGTTGAGTGAACTATTTTGTTTACTACAGACGGCAATTTATGTACATAAAGAGAAAATAATAAAGGACCCAAAATTGAACCTTATGGAAGTTGAAAGGAACTCAGAGAAACTGTTTTGTAATTGAACTGCCTGCATTCGATCTGTTAAGTAGAATAGCAAAAGTTTTACAGAGAAGTTAAACTATTGAAAAAGTTTTTCACATAAAACAGTGTGGTCGATCATATCGAAAGCTTTCAAGAAGTCTATTATAGAATTAGAAAATTAATGTTACTTTTTTCTAAAACTTATCGCAACTATCCATAGCTTTAATCAGGTTGGTGGTACAACTGCGGCTTTTCCAAAAAGCAGACTGTTTAGGTTTCATTAAATTAGTTGAACCGAGGTACCCCTTCATTTGATTCTGCAATATCGAAGACTTTGGGCAAGAAAGTTTAAATTTCGATCTAAATAATTTTTCTTTGTCGAAAAATGGTAATGAAGCAATGTATTGCCCATTATTTTTAAATAAAAAGATATTTGCATTACCAAGTCTTTTCCATTTTTTTTTTAAATAAAAGAAAAACATTTTATGGTAGAAAGAAAAATCAATAAGGTTTTCTTTAGTTTTTAGGGCAAAAATTTTAGCATACAGTGCAAACAATAATAACTCCACTTTTTGACGAATTATTTTTGTATTTGATGCAGAAATAATAGCAAAAAATCCATTCATTTTAAAATTTCAAAAACAGAATATTTGTTCAAAAACTTTTAAAAAAAGCTATTGTTATAATTGATTCACACAATAATCTTCATACTGATAAAGTCTCCATTGGTTCTCGCAATGATATAATATTAATACCCAATGTTTATATTTTATATTCACATCATGATAACCGCTCCAATTACGATACACTTTTGCTCCAGTCTAGTTTCATGTAAATGAATACGTTATTCGAGTGAAAAGGTATACAGAGCCAAATTTTAAGAAGCATAGTGTATAGGTATTAGTATGAAACTACTTCACAATTTCATAACTTAAAAGTAATTTACTAATTCTCTAGTATTGCTTTTGAACACACCTAAAATAAAGATAGATCGTGCAAAACACTAAGTGAACAGACATTTTTGACGTTTAAAATGTCACACGAAGCATGATACTAAAAAGAAAAAAAGGTGATCAATTAGAGAAATTCTATTAAAATTTGCAAAATCGTCGTTTTAACCTAGTTTCATTCTAAAACAGTTTAAGCTCGACTAAAATTTTGCGCTATAGTATTGTATTTAATCGCAACAGTTGACGTCTTCATTTCCAAATGTAAGGTGATGAAATTCTCATCAATACACCAAATAGTTTTTATAATGAAAAGTTCACTTTTTAAAAAAAATTTTTTTGACAAATACTTTGTTTTTCAATTTTTAACGCAATTTTTTTCTCATTTTCAACATTCAAAAAGGTTTAGTACAAGAAATTAAATTTCTTATTACTGTGTAAAAACAAATTGAATTTCAAAAAAAAATATTCAAGTCGTTTTTGAAATATAACATTTTCAAAAAAAGTTGTTTACATACATAAAATAATTTTTTTGATGGTATGATATGATGCAATGTTTTTTTTTAAATATTTAAGGACCTTCTAAAAAATTAAATTGAATAACGAGAAAGTAAAATTTTGAAAAAAATATTAAAGTACTGTTTACGAGTACATTGTCTTAATTAAAAATGGTCTTGTTTGTAAAGAGTGGTCCAACCCTAATGGACGATTTTGATTGTGAGTCACACCTTAACGTCAAGTTTTTTGCGCAACTTAATTTGATATTTCTTTGTTTCAGTATTTGACACATTCAACCATGGAGAGGTACACAATTGAGCAGGGCGTTAAGATTGTTGAAGCCTTTTATGAAAATCGTCGTCGTGTCCAATTGAACATCTCACGAACATCATTGATGCGAATTTTGAATAAAGATTTGAATTTACACGCTTACAAGTTTCAATTCACTTAAGCGCTGAAGCCTACTGACCATTTCAAGCGTCGTTAATACGCCGAATGGTTGGTTGAACAGTGAATGGTGACTTTACAAAGAAAATCATCGTCAGCGACGAGGCACACTTTCACCTCAGTGAATTCGTTAACAAGCAGAATTGCCGCATTTCGGCAAATGAGAATCCACGAGTGATTGTTGAAAAGCCGATGCATCCACAAAGAGTGACTGTTTGGTGCGGTTTATGGACTGGCGGCGTTATCGGGCCGTACTTCTTCAAAGCAAGTTACCGTGAATGGTGTTCGCTATCGCGAGATGATAACGGACTTCTTGTGGCCAGAAATTGAGGATATGGACCCGGACGATATGTGCTTCCAACAGGATGGTGCCACTTGCCACACAGCCAACGAACCAATGGTCCTTTTGCGCGCCAAATTCTATGGCCGTGTTATCTCACACTTGCGTCGTGGCGATGTTAATTGGCCGCCACGATCATGTGACTTGACACCGTTGGACTTCTTTCTTTGGGAATATTTAAAAGAAAAAGTGTACGTCAATAAGCCAAGATCAATTCAAGAGCTAAAGGATAAGATAATTCGGCACATTAACGACATTGAACCTCAATTATGTCTCAGTCATTGAAAATATGGACCATCGAGCAGGTCTTTTTTCGAAAATCGTTCTTAAACATTTGTATGGAAGGTACTGATATTTTTCACTAAAAGATTTTTTTTTCTAAATTTTTGAGGCATTTTTAAAAACGGTTCAAAATATTAAGTCAAGTCAAGTCTGTCTGTGCCTCGATCTAGTACATACTTAACTATAACCATTGAAGATATTTTCTTCAAACTTGGTACGTAAGAATCATCGTTGATTTGCTAGAGGAGAAATTGATTTTTTTTTATTTTCAAAACTAACGGTACCTCCCATACAGCTGTAAGAAAGATCTTAGTTATCTCAAAAATTGCTTTAACGATTTTGCAGTTGTAGGCTTGGTCTATATTTTGGTCAAAAAGTATTCTAAGTAAAAATTTTATTAACGCTTCTTCTGTCTTAGAAGTTTTTTTTTTTATTTTCGACTTTTTCAATAACGGATCTACCGACTTCGATCTATACGGGTAGATGTCTTAAACTTAAAATAATATTGTTTATATACATTTCTACAACATACATTTTCGAATCTTTGGAAAATTTTTAAAAATTGTTGTAGCAAATTCCATATCTTGAAAAAGGGTGAAAATTATTTCCTTTGATGTATAATATAAAATACTAAAACTTGACATAGAAATTTGTTTTACGAGAATTTTCGTATTTCCGTTAGCATTATTTTTAATTTTGTTTTGCATATTTTATAGGTTTTTTTGAACTCAAACTTTTTTAAGAGTTTATTAAGTTATATTAGCAATATACCATACATTTATTATTATACATTTGAACATTTTTCTCTAATTTCATCAACATATACATATATGTTTTTACATTGTTTCTACATTTTTAAATCCCAAAGTACTTGTACATCAGATTAAGTACGTGCGATCTAATCTTGCATTTTATTTCAATGAATATACAATCGATTTGAATATCAAATATATGTATATTAACGATTATTACTTTTTCCTCTTGCAGTTTAAAAGTTCTAAACGTTTTTTATGGCAACACTTTTCCCTTTGAATGGCTGTGTGTAGCAAGAATCAGGTGAAGACAATTAAAACTTTTTTTTCCACGAAAAAAAAAACAAATAGTCTTATATTTTTTTTAAAATTCGTTAGTTGAATGGAAACAAAATTAAGAAAAAAAAAAAAAAATTAAAAGGATAAGCTTCGTATCCTTTACTGGAAAATATTCATGTGCAAAATAATTTCCGTTATTATTTTTTTCCTTTTGTGTAATTTTATCCGGTGATGTGTGTGATTTGTTGTTGCGCGTAAAAGTGGAAAGGTATGCTTTTGAAAAATTCCAACCAACAAAAGAATTTTTTTTTTTCTTATTTCGTTACTCTACTTTGAGTAAGTACACACATACGGGTATGTATATGTGATAAAAAAAATACAGTATGTTCGAAAAGATAGTTTTATCTAATCATCGATTGGTGTTGTTTTATACGATGTAGTTTCATCTTTTAATTTTTAAGCAAGGACATAGGTAGATGGGGTTAGAAAAACTGCAGAGTTATCAAGATAAGTTCAGAGTTCAATGTTCCTTGTAAATTAGGCGAAGTAACACAGCTTAAAATTGCCTTAAAATTAATGGCATCATAGAGAATCTAAATCTAGTGACTAACAACTCTCAAAAACTCTAAAAGGATTTCTCTCTTCCTCGGAAAGTGCGGAACTCCTGGAAACTATTTTATTTAAAGGTAGCAGTTGCTGGTGAGACCCAGACCTCTAGCATGACATTCTAAAGCACCAACCACTAACAAAAGGGAACCGAAAGAATAAAGAATAAGTTAGTTTAATAAAAATGTTGATGCTCATAAATAAATAAATTTATTTTTTTATGAAATAAAAATAGCTATATGTAGTATGTTTCTCAAATAGTTCGGGTTTCTTAACAATATTTTACTTAAACCACTTAAACTTGTTATATCAAAATATTAAACATCGATTTTCAAGAAGTAATCAAGTCAGCATTATTCCATTATCCCTAAGAAAGGATACCATCTTAATTACGTCTAGCACAAAGTGCAACATATCAATGGTATTTATTTTCATAAAAGTAGACCTCGGAAAAACCCCCGATCTTCAAATCGACCCACCACCTTTTATCGAACTTTAGCTATAGACCAATGTCTTGTTTTGACATTTTTAACAAACCTGTCGATTTTTTTTGATTTCGAAAAAGATTTATGACCAAGCGACTTCTTTAGCATCCAACTTAAAAAAATTATGTAGAACTATTACGTCTAGTCAAACAAATTAAAGTCCAATGATTGAGATGGCATGTAGACAGAGTTAATGGAGCCAAATGCTACGGGCCGGAAAGTCTTCGAATAAAATTCCGACGGACGGCGTATTAGTCGAAGACCGTGACTCAAGTGGCAGACATCATCAAACTTAGCGTGCAAAACTGAAGACAGCTAGCTGGGGACCGAGAAGATTATTGGTTGAGGCCCCTGGTCCTGACTGTACCGCGACCATAAGTAAGTAAGTAAGGAACTATTACGCCAACATAACATTAGACCTCTTAAAAAAAATCTCCAATAACTCGCAAAGACCAACTCCCAAGTACAAAGCGTGATGTGGCGATGACACTTTTGTGAGTATCGAGAATGAAAACAAGGCTAAGAAACACCAAATACACAAGTCTTAATTAAGACGTCACCATAGAGTGTTATAGCTTTTGTTATTTTTAGGTTGCAGTGGGTGGCATGACAGTTAAATGAACGCACCATTATGACAAGAGGTACTAAGGTTTTCTATAGGATTTTTCAATAAGGGCGGATAGACGTTAAAATTAAATAACACAAGCTGTGTTTATTATTATAAAATACGACATCGTTCAAAGGCTCGCCGCAGCTTCTTATGGTGTCTCGGATCTGAGTTGTTCAATTTTCAATGACTCTCATAGGTATAGATCAGCCTGAATTTGACTGATGGCCCGTGTTATGTTCACTTTCGGTCACGGTCGATTGCGGTTTATTCACATAGACCTGTCATTTCAGGAAATCCCACAAGAAAAAGTCTATTGGGGTCAAATGACATGACATGGTGGCCAATTCACATCACCTCTGCGAATGTGAATTATGAGCGACATAGAAATAAGACACGGCATTCTCCGCTTTAGTTCAGCCGCCATCCCTGGAGATAAAATATCTGAGACAACAACCTTCAGTCTCAGAACATCGTGCCACACATCTTTCCTATCCTTCTTTCTCTTCCGTAACTTCACGCCCGCGCTGTGTTGAAACATTTAAAGGGTAATCATAATCCCTTGAGCGCGGGTAGATTAGAAAAAAAAAAAAAAAAAAAAAAACTTCTGCGAGAGATAACCTTAAATCCTTAAATCGTTCATGCAGAATGTCGATCGTGGCGTCCGCTGTGTGGCACGTAGATACCCCCTGCCATAAGCCCATATGGTTCAATTTGGACCACACAAAATTGGTGTTCTATAGCTTTCGCCATTGACAGTGACCTCAAGTACGGACCAATGAGGCAGCCTCCTCAAATTCCACACCAAACTGTACTGTCACCGGGTGAACCACGTGATGGTGGGTGTGTTCCCATATACGGAAATTTTGATATTCATCCAAAAATGCGCCTCGTCGCTAAGGATAATTTTTCGGCTTAAATTTGGGTCCTCTTTCATACGTTCCAAATCCCAGTCAGCGAACAAACGGCATAGTCTACAGGTATTTACGATCTTCGAGCTCCTAGGTCAGTTAGATCTTTTACGAGTGTAGGCCGAAGTCCGGACGCTAAATTCGCCAAGTTGAAATCTCAAAGAAGCCGAGGTCTTGTACACAGCAAGAAAGTTCGCTGATTGAACCGAATTGGTCGTCTCAAATTTGGCCACCAAACGTTGAACAGTCGACAGTGATCGGCCATCACGACTACTATAAAATGGCAACAATGTTTACACTAATGAATACTCATTTTAATAATAAAATTGTATCATTTGTATATGTGCTATTCAATCGTGTAGCTTACCATGTTATAAGTAACTGAGTAATAAACAACAAATTTGTCAGATGTCATCAAAACAACATGGCCGCCACAGGCAGACAAAATCTACTCGCGCCAGTTGATAAGCTCTTAGCATTGTTTTATTATTTTTATATTATTTATATTTATATTTTGAAGATAAGCTCATTCAAAACCTAAACAATCAATATAAGGCGTAGAAGGAGTAAGTTTAGTTATACGCGCCTTATACCACGCCCACTTTTCTAAAATTTCATTGAATCCCTATTCAAAGTTTGCATTCCCAAAAAGATGAAATTTTGTAACTATGTATGTATGCTTTCTGAAAGATATGACAGCAAAGTTTCTTGCACCCTATTATATGCAACGTATTTTAGTCCTCAATTGCAAATGGATGTGTTAGTCAATAACTACAAATTTGACTAAATTTCAAAATGGCGTCCAATGCAAATGACCATCAATATAGAAATATATAATTAGATACGATTAGATAGCCCCGACACGAACCTATTTTTGTACCTTGACTACACTAGTGCTAGGAACGCACTTGCGATTTTAATCGCCCGATTTTTTAGTCGCAAAAATAGAACACATTAGAGTTTAAATGAGAATGAACGCACTTGATACCAACAAATCGTGACGATTTAATGATCATTTTTCATGCGATGCGATTGTCGAAAGTTAAAATAAAACAAATGCACTCAAATGGATATGCTCACATTTGCGATTTAAATTACTACGACTAAAAAAACGTAGTCGCAACAAGAAATTGTTATGCACGCACTTGTAATTTTTAATCCACGATTTCTTAGCCGCAAGGAATAAGACACATGGCGTTAAATGTAAATGCACGCACATGCGACTTAAAAATCGTAGCGATTATAAAAATGAAACAAGTTCCATTTTTTCAAGCGATTTTTCTGTCGCTACTTATTTGTAGCAAATGCGTGTACTCACATAAAAAGTAGTGCGTTTCCTTTTTTTTCGATTAAATAATCGCGCGCAAAAAAATCACAAGTGCGTGCAGGGCAATAATTTGTAGCGACCACGACTTTTTAATCGCCTCGACGAAAAATTGCAAGTGCGGTCCTAGCCTTAATCGTTGCTATTTATTTGTAGCAAATGCGTCCACTTGCATCATAAGTAGTGTGTTTTATTTGTTTGCAATTAAATAATCGTGCGGCAAAAAAAAAAATCGCAAGTGAGTGCATGATAATAATTTGTGGCGACCACGATTTTTAAATCGTCTTAACTTGTGGCGACCGCGATTTTTAAATCGTCTTGATAAAAAATTGCAAGTGCGTTCCTAGTCTAACAATTGATTAGTAAATAAGTAGGCCGTGTTTGAAGGATACCTTAAGGAAGGTTCGCGACAGCCATCTTATCTTGCGATATTAGAGGCACCAGCAAGTAGTTTAATACCGAATTCTCTCTGTTGATTTAAAGCCAAGCCCTACCTGGAATTTAAGACCATCTTAAGTAAATACCTCAGTTACTGATTCAAAATTAAGGAAATCTCCAAGAATAAATGGTTTTGATGTTCAAACTTAATCATATAAGCCCAAGTTGTTGTTATACCCATCCTAGTACTTTTCATTACAATTTGTATTGTCCTCTTTCTTTCAACACATCGTGTGTCTCGAAATAAATTTCATACATTTTAGACATGTCAAATTATAGTGCAGTACAAAAAAAATATGCTCAGGCTTTTAAATTATGATACTTTTTTTCTAGGTCCACCAACCCAACAATGTGCACATAAAAAAACACAAAAAAAAAAAAACAGACGTTCCACTATAATGAAAAGCTCCATCGGGAGTACTTAGCATCTTAATCTACATATGTATATCCCTGCAACATACATAAATGCATAGGTTTACTTTTTTGTCCCTACACATAAAATATAAAACAAAAAATATAAAGGTAACACTGAAAACATTTAAAAGCAAAAGTCTGATATATGATACAAGAAAAAAAAATAGTAAAAAAGTTATGAGAGACAAAAAAATATAATAATTGTATTTACCTGGTTAGCTGCCGGAACTGGGGATGCTCCAGGCCTTTGATAGTTTGACTGCTGAAGTGGTGGTTGTTGCTGTTGTTGTTGTTGGTGTTGGTATTGCTGCTGATGTGATGGTTGCTGTGTCACAGGTTGTGGAGTGAATTCTCTTACTGTTCTCCCTTCCGACACGGGTGGCCAGGCAACACGTTTATAACCTAGAAAAAAAGAATAAATATATTAATATGCATTTTTCCCAATTAATTTGACACGTAAATGCAAAAGCAACAAAAAAAAAAGGAAATATACAACGCACAAGTAGACTTTTGAAAGATACATCGTTTCAAAAAAAAAAAATATATTAAATGGATAAAACTAGGTCGCATCAACTTGAGC
Source organism: Chrysotoxum bicinctum (assembly GCA_911387755.1). Lineage (NCBI taxonomy): Eukaryota > Metazoa > Arthropoda > Insecta > Diptera > Syrphidae > Chrysotoxum > Chrysotoxum bicinctum. Next base: position 180,007,578 of record OU426989.1, on the reverse strand, counting down.
TTACATTTGCTTAGAGTCTTGATCTTGAACAAAAAATATATGAGCTCGAAATAATTTAAGTAAAATAAGGAAAATTTTGTTGAATAGATCTGGGCCCGTATCGCGTAAGAGTAAAGTTTTGACAATCGCTTCTCTATATTTCCTAATTGATATGATGGAGACAGCTATAGTGAAAATGATAGTCAAAAATTTGATAATCAAATATCACCTTAGCCGATTCTGATAATAAGCGAAAATAAATATTTTGCTTATTAAAAATAAAATGCACGACTGGGTCACACGAACTTGCTCCTATGTAATAGACTAGGAATTTTAAAAACGAAAGTTATTAAAGAAAACTGTTCATAAGGATAAAATGATTTTTTAAAATTCTTTTAGAAGTAACAGATAAAAACAGAATGCTATGCAAATATGAATTTATGGAAGAACAAAAATTATAAGTCGTTGTAGTGGTTCCTTAAAAAAATAAGCTCTTATGTAGGTACAAAATTTTTAAAACATTTTTAAGAAAAAAATTTGGTACGCCAACTTTAAGTTTTTATTATTGTACGAATAAGAGTTAAATTTCCAAGAAAAATATTAAGCCGTTCTTGAGATATCGAATTTTGAAAAAAAACGACTTTTTTTATAAAAACTGAAAGAATATTTTTTTTTTAAGTTTTGAAATGCAATGTTTTTTAAACGTTTTAGGAGCTTCTTTATAAAAAATTTCATTTAAATCCGTTATATCGATAATGAGAAATTCAAAGTTCGAAAAAATCGTTCTATGGTAGGTAGAGTCAGTAATATCAAGATTTCAATTTTTTTATTAAATTATAGACTGTAAAAATTAATTAAAAGAAAAAAAAAATTAGAAAAATTCTCGGAACCGTTTTCGAGAAAAATACGATTTTCGAAAACCATTTTATAACATTTGTAAAGGTACCGTTAGTTTTAGATAAAACAAAAAATTTTTTCTCAAATCTTAAGTTAAGAAACTTTTATTTGTCAAGTTTGAAAAAAATTGATCTTGGGGTTTTCGAAATATTGAGTTTACAAGAAAAAATTTCGAATTTTTTTTTTGAAATCCAAAAAATAAAAAAATTAAAATTGTAATATGTAATAATATTTAAACTTTGAAGGTGCTTTAGCATAAAAAAATGGTTTAAATCGGCTGTACCTTTTTCGAGAAAATCAAAAACAAAAAAAAATGGACCTAGGGGGGCTACCAAAAATAACAATGTTTGAGAAAATTTTTTTCAACCATTACCTAGTTTTAACTACGAGTAAATTAAATTTTCCAATTTTTTTTTAAAAAAATCTGTGGGACAGTTTTTGAGAAAAAAAAATAAGTACCGTTATGTTTGGTCTTAAAAAAAAAGAAAAAAAAAACGTGTGGGGGGAAAAAATGAAAATCCATATCTACCAAGTTTGAAGAAAATCGGCCGAGCCGTTTAGACTGTAGTCGAACCGACAGACAGACAGACAGAATTGCGAGACCCAACTTTTTGGTCTTCGCTATCATCGTAATGTCAACTTTGATCAAAATCTCGAGTTCGATTTTTTTCCGATTGGGCGTCTAGCGTCGGCGTGGGATTTCGAACGTCGTCGGGGTCACCAATATTGTTGTTTTTCGATGAATGAAACAACAATCTTTTTGTTTAAACACGAAATCAATCATATATTTATTTCACTTTTATTTTACAACAATACTTAATTAAAAATTTGGAAAAAGCAATTTACTTTTGTTATGTGATTTTACAGAGCATCAACCTTTTGCGTTTTAGAATCACAGCCCGACTAATTTACAGTTCGCAAAACTCATGAAACGGAATTACATTTGTTTAGTTCTTTTCCCTGCCGCATCATTTCCATCTAGTTTCTAATGTTTGAACTACACTGTTTGATCTGTTCGTTTTGATCACTACATACCTATAAGTCGCAAATAAAAATATGTATCATACTTGTCTGCGAGGTTTAAGTGTTTGCAAATCTATGAGAGAGCGTCTTGAATTCAAGTATGGACCTAACCCAATTAAATTGTTTCAAGGCATAAGTGGTAAATCTTTAACGAATCCTTTCTACTCTACAAAATATTATTTTCATTAAGTGGCGATCAAATAACACAAAATGTTCTAAAGCTAATAAAACTAAAGACATAAATAAGGTCTTTAGCGTAACTGACTCTTAAAATCGTTTGAATTTCGTTTCGAAAACTCTAACAAAGACTCACCTCTGGAGACAACATAATCAATGTGCGTTCTACTTTGAATCGAAATGGACTTCAAGATCGTTTATAGTATTGACTCTTAGAAAGCTTAAATCATGGAATTTGTATTCAAAGATGTATAAGAGATAGAGTTCTTGTAGCACTAAATATTTTAGATCTTAAATAGTTTACTCCAGATGATTATAGCTACAACAATTTAAAAGATTGGTTATGTCTGTGTGCAGGAAAAAATAATCTGTGAGTGAAGACATTGAATTTAAAATGTTTACATCATCTGGGTCCACCAAACAGTTCCAATATCGTAAAACAGTAGGTAGGTCATAAGTCGGATAATCTGATGGCAGTAACCCACTATGAGGATTTGAGAAATATTTTTTCTAAATAGGTCAGAGTAGCTCACCTAAGTTAGATACCCAGTAATTCGTATTAACTGGTACTGGAGACACCATCGTTTATTTTATCTAAAGAAATCTTCTGCTACCGTCTTTTCGAGATCGCTTTGGCGAGTACAATTTCGTTGCAAAGTAATCAGTAGTGACATTCTACTCCACTTAGACCCGTCGAAACGAATTACGCGATCGCATAGCTCCAGGTTTCATAGCAGTAGCTTACCCCATGGAGGTCCTACACCCTAACAATCTTCGACTTACCCAATAGCTCAGAGTTAACGACCACAGAAAACGACTTTTGTGCGCTAAGTAGGCTCTATAGCAATTAAAAGTGGACCCCGATATCAGCGACGACGACTATTTCTGGAAGAATAGATTCGTTAACAAGCGAAATTGTCGAATTTGAGATAATAATAATTTACGATCCCCCGAGTTGTAATGCACTAAAGAAAGTCACATTTTCGGCTGGCGGCATCATCGGTCCATTATTCTTTGAGAAAGAAACTTTGGACTGGACTTTTTGGCCTGAATTGGAGGATATGAATATCGGAGATATGTGGTTTCAAAAGGACGACGCTACGTGCCACGCAGCCTGTGCCACAATAGCGATGTGAATTGGCCACGGAGGTCGTGCGGTTCGACCCCGTTTGATTTCTGCTTGTGGGGTTGTCTTAGGTCACAGGTCTATGGCAATAGAAAACAAACCAACTCTGCTCTGAAGGCCAACATGACATATACCATTGGTCAAATTCAGCCTGATATATCGATGGTGTTGCGCAAAAAGGGCCAATCTGATATTTTCAATCGGGTTTCTAAGATTTATTCATTTCTTATTGCGCTAATTTAGTTGTTTAAGGCACCGATTTTGGTTCGCCTGATTGATAAATATATCCTGTGCAATATAGAAATTAAACTAAATAATTTAAAAAGCGTTTTTTCAACAATAAATAACAAAAATAGCAACAAAGTGTAGTTTGGCCCTTTTTGTATAATATCAGTTTCTGTCAACAGAAACTAAAAAAGGCCAATCTGACACATTGGCCCTTTTAACTTCAATACTTCCATAGCTAAACTACCAGAATAGGGCCAATCTGCAACTCTATAAATCAAAATAGATAGGAAAACAAAAAGAATTATTTTTTTAAAGCAATATTGCAAAGTAACAATAGCATTTATTATTAAAATAAATAATATATTATATTTTTTTTTTAATTTTTTTTATAAAATAATGTTGGTAATGAATACAAAAAAATTAAATAGGTGTTCTTAAAATTCCTAATCAGCACTCAATACGTCTTCGTCAGGCTCGGCAAGTGAATCATTTATTGTAGATCGGTGAGGCAAATCAATAAACTCATGATGCAGATGAGAAGGAATTGCCGCTTTCAAACAGAGGCCAACCAGATCTCGGTACTTTGCCTCTGAAATTGGCTGATCAGAGAAGTAAAGCTGAAGTGGAACTTCTGATTGGGCAGTGCGCAACCTTCTTTTAATCTCAAAGCAACATTGGATTTCAGAAGGCTCATTAGCAGAGTTAAAAATGCTGAAACATTCTGAAGCACTCAAACATTTTTTAAAGGCTGCTTTCTGAATTTTACTGATTTTAATTTTATTCTTCGTTGATGAAATAAACGGAGTTTTCTTATCTGCAAAACTCTTCCAGTCCTTAAAATCATTTGATTTCATCATAGTTACATTGTATGGAAATGGTTCAGTTCTAGCATTTGAAACAATCGTGCCCCATTCGCTGGGCACGTACATATATGGTTTTTTTTTACTGAATGTTCAATTACACCATGGATTGAGTCCACTGTCATTATAGAATGTCCAGCGAGTAAAAAATTTAACGTTATTTTTTCAATACAGGTAGATTTTTTTTAAAAATTGACGATCAGTGACAACATCGCTTGATCTTTTTGTTGTCCGGCACAATTATCACAGTATAAAGCTACTTCTTTGACTTTTCTAGCATACAGTTTTAACAAATATAACTCCATGACCGAACAGACTTCATTACATCCTCGTTTCCCATCTTTTTCACCCCACATGAAACAAAACCCGTTTTGGCTTGAAGTCTCGTAAAACATTAAATTATACACTGCATATTTGCGTGCATAAAAAAACAAAATACTGCTACCGCAAGGTGTGTTTAATACCTTTTGCAGATCAAAAGAGCAAGTAATAAAGGATTTTTCAGTCCTTGCTCTGTCCTGATCTGCACGATATTGTTTGTTTATTGCCTCCTTTTCAGCTATATGTTTGTTATAATTGAGTTGCTCAGCCTCTGATGGAGACTTGGCAGAACCAAAGCTGATACAAGTAGAACACTTGTCTTTTTTCGGTGCGTGTATTCCTATATTATATTCAGTTTTGAAAATTTTTTTGAAAACAAAAATATTGCTTAAAGACTCATATTCCTGGGGACCGTATTTTTTAGTTGAACTGCTGCGGTAATAGTGCGAGTTCACAGCCGGGCGGTTTTCTATAAAATTCCTAACATTGCGTATGCAATGAGGTGGAGTTTTATTCTTTGGCGTCTGTTTACCCCTACCATCTGCCGGGCAGTACCAAGTGATGTAGCAACATTGTTCTCCGTGTATCTTAAAAGCTTTGCGCCAACATCCAGAGTAGCTTGGAAGAATTGTTTGCATACTTCAATGTTCTCATTATCTTTAGGCAAACAGTAACGTCTAGAATACTTTCTACGGCTATTTTCTACGGTTTCCCTTCATTTACCTGCGGTTTCAATGCACCTCATAAGGAACTCTCGCTTTTGAACATAGCCAAGGTCCCAGTATTCTCGATTGGTTGATCAAGATTGGCCCTTGAACCTCAAACATAACTACTCATCATAAGAAGTTTGCAGATTGGCCCTTGCAGATTGGCCCTTTTGATTTGTTGTGAGACGGTAAGCGCAAACAGATTGGCCCTGGTCTTGAAATGCAGATTGGCCCTTTTTGCGCAACACCATCGATATGCGCAAGAGTTATGGAAAATTGAACGCTTCGGCGAATATTATAATGGCATAAATGGACCTTCTAAATTAATAAAATATTTCGATGATTTCTCACTAACAGTTTCTTTCGTCTAAGATAAGAAACGCCTAATGGAAAAGGTTTTGTTTTTAATTTTAAATAAAATTTTCGAAATCAAAATAAATTTTCGACTACACAACTTTCCCTTAAGTCGCCTTTATCCCACAGTTGAAAGATGCATCTGTTTTATTTTTAGGTTTTTATTTTTGCAACATGGTTTGGTTTGAGTTGAACGAGCTCTTGCATCGCCACAACAGAAATTAGTTTCTCTACTGCGGGGCAATAAATTTAAAAGTTTGTCCAAAGAACAAAATAAAAAATGGAAAAAGGTAAAACAAGGATTTAAACAAAACAAAAAAAAGTACGGCTTTGTTGTCTTTTAATTAATGTTTATATTCATTTGAATAATGAATCAAAATAATCGTTTAATTAAAATTTAAGAGAAACCAACTTTCACTTTGATTGTGAAATTATTCGTTACGGCTGCGGTCGGCCTCTTTAGAAGTGTAAAAAAAGATTTCCCTTCAATGATTTATTGAAATTTTATTGCTAATAATATTTCGCGTGGGTTTTATTAGCAAATATTTATGTGTACTCGCAGATATATCGTTTTGTTATCGCTTACTGAAGATTTGAATTTGAAAAAAAAACAGTTTTGTAATTGATGATTTATTTTCTTAATTTCAACAAAAAAACTTTTTCTTAATAAATTCTGTCTAGAAAATCAAAGCCAATTAATCAAACACAACAATAATTTTAAATTTATAAACTTTCAATTGTTAACTTAGGAAAATTGATACATTTTGAAACACTTTAGAAGGCGGAAGCAAATTGATATGGCCAAAGCTGGAAAACTAATACTAAAAGATAAACTTGATTTAATCGATTTGAGTCGAAATAATCGATCATACAGTCACCGACTGATCTCGGAGCCGTCAACATCGTTTTTCTCGATTGTTTTCTCTACTCTCTCATAGTTGGTTACTTTTTTTCCGCGCTTTCCTCTCTCTCTCTTCCCCTTCCCCTTCCATTTACCTTTTTCATTAAACAAGTGTTCAAATTTTTTACCCAATCAGTGAAAAAAAGAAGTGAATATGGCCTCCGGGCCAAATGTGCTCAAGGGGAATCGGTTTGCTGAGTTAAATCAGCACGCCGATCCACCTAAGAAAAAAATAAAAAAAAATACTATTTCCCATAGTGTGACCATTGAAGACATTCCATCCCACTCAAATTTCAAAAATCCTAAATTCATTATCATTACACCTACTGACCCAAAAATACCTCTCACTTCCATAAGCGTATTTGTCTTAAAAAAAGCAATCGATGCTATTAGTACGTCGTACGAATACATCACCCAACTTCGAGACGGAAATCTGCTCATACTTGTTAAATCCCTTCAAATCGCTAATTTATTCTTATCCAAAAAAAACCTATCCGGATTCTGCCCTGTCTCTGTCTCGCTTCACAGCCAGCTTAACGCTTCCAAAGGCACAGCATATGCTCCCTGCCTAATAAATGTGCCAGAAAACGAAATAATCGAAGAAATGAAAGATCAAGGTGTTACCGACGTATTCAAATTTAAGAAAACCGAAAACAATGCACAAAAAACCACAGGGTTAATACTATTTACCTTCGATCTATTTCGCCCCCCTCAATCTATAAACGTAGGTTGGTATAACATTAAAGTAGAGGAGTATTTCCCTAGCCCTATGCGCTGTAAAAAATGCCAACGACTCGGCCACACAATGAAAAGGTGCACTGGCACTCTTACTTGTGTAACATGCAATCTCCCCTTACCTCACTCGCCTGAAATTTGTACCCGTACATACTGTGCTAACTGCACAGAAAATCATCCAGCATCATCTAAACTATGCAAACGATTTCTGGAAGCAAAAGAAATTTTAAAAATAAAAACCACTAAAAAATGCAGCATGGCAGAAGCCAAGCAGATCTATAATGAACAAAACCCACTCGGTCCATCTCTTTCTTTCTCTTCCGTTGTAAGAAACGGAACGGAATCCGTTTCTAATAAATTAACAACTGCATCACACATCTCAACCTCTTCCTCTTCATATTCATCTTCTACGAATAAAAACAACCTCACACCTACCTTGCCACCAAATAGCCCCACAAAAAATAAACCGGTTTTGCAAACAGAAAAACAATCAAGCGGCGTCCCCCCTCTTTCAGTAAATCAAAATACCTCAAACCCAATACCAAATATTGTACCCTCACCTTCATCTTCTACAACACCAAAAACACAACATTCTACTCAAAACAACGGTACTCTCTCAACATTCACTCTCATCACTCCAACGAGCAACGAATCTCAATTCCTAACACCCTCCAATCCTACTCCACCCCCACCTTCACCATCATCTTCCAGAACATCAACAACACAATACTCTGCTCAAAACAATAATAATAATAACCTCTCAAATTCCTCTCTCACCACTTCAACAAACAACCTATCTCAATTTCTAAAATCCTCTACCAACTACAACAAACCTCTAAACACAACCAACACAAATAAACCCTCAAGCCTATTATCTAAAACAAATTTAAAACAGACAACCATATCAACTGCCCCAATGTCAATCGATACCGAAAATATTTCCGAAAATGAATATGATGAAGAAATCTAATCATACAGTCGACTCCCCGAATACCGACTCTGTCGCTCAAAGGTTGAATCGTTCAAACACTTTTACGTGTTTCAACGGTTCAACCTCGGGGCGACAGAGTCATATTATTCAACCCAAAAATTCAAAAAGCAACTTTTCACAGTATAACGTTTCTTATACTGCACAAAAGCCGCGTTCCACAGCTCAAACAATCCTCAAGATTCTCCAATGGAATCTAAATGGATATCTAAACAACTACCATGAACTCGAGCTGTTAATAAAAGAAAAAAAACCACATATAATAGCTCTGCAAGAAACCCACATATACGACAATACCTCAGTCAAAATGCCCAAACAATTTTCAGCTTATTTTCATAACCTAAGTTCTATTGAAAATGCAAAACAAGGAGTTGGACTTCTTGTTCATAAGTCGATTCCACACACATTACTACCAATAAACTCAAATATATCAACTATAGCTGTAGAAATTGACCTTAACATTAAAATAACTGTCGTATCCCTCTATATTCACCCTAAACAACCATTTTCATCATCGAACTTGGAGGACATTATGAGGCATATAAGCTCCCCACTAATAATCTCTGGAGACTTCAACGCTTGGAACCCCCTCTGGGGTTCCCCCTCACCCAATTCAAGAGGAAAAATAATTGAGAATTTTTTAATAAACTCAAATCTCTCTCTACTTAACGATGGTAGGCCAACCCACTTCTCCACACACAACACCTTCACACACGTCGATCTTACGCTTTCATCCCCTAACATTCTACCTCACACTACCTGGAATAGACTTGACTTTCTACACGACAGCGATCACTTCCCTATATTAATCAATATTAACCTCAAAAGCCAATCAACTTACTCCAAACCTACTCCCAAATTTTTAACCGACCGTGCCGATTGGAATCTCTTCCAAACTAAGTCAAGTGAGTATTTCGAAAACAAGCCCCAATCCACAAACTTGAACAAAGAAGCGGCATTGTTTGTTAAAGGGCTGCGGTTCGCAGCTAACTTGGCAATTCCCCAATCAAAAAGTAAACCAATTAAAAAAATCGTCCCCTGGTGGAACTCCGAATTAGCTGTGCTGTGTGAAAAAAAGCAACACTTATGGAAAATACTTCAAAAATACCCTAGCGAAACTAACCTTATCAACTATCGTAAATCCAATGCAATTTTCCGCAGGAAAGCCAAAGCTGCAAAACACGAAAGCTTTCAAAAATTCACCACGAACCTCAACCCAAACACATCAAGTAAAAAAATCTGGGCGGACATAAGAACCCTCACAGGCAATTATGTTCCACATTCAATTAAAATTATTAAAACCGACTCTGAATCCTTAATGGATCCGAACAAAATTGCCGAACATTTTGCCAAACACTGGTCTTTCTATAGTAGCGACTCTAACTTCTCTACTCAATTCCAAGAAGCCAAACTGTCATCACTTAACCTGAGACCAGCCCATAATAATCTATCTCTAGCTGCCAAACAATTAGAATTACCTTTTAATTTACTGGAATTTGAATGCTGCCTTAGCTCAGTTAAAGGTAAGACACCCGGTTTTGATCGCATATCATATCCAATGATAAAAAACATGCCTTATGAAATTAAAAAGCGTTTGTTGTTACTATTCAACGACATTTACAACCAAGGGGTACTTCCACATTCGTGGAAAATTGCCACCACAGTCCCTATTCCAAAACCCAATAAACAACCTTCTGATACAAATAGTTACCGGCCAATTTCTCTGCTTCCCTGCACCAGCAAAGTTCTAGAGAAGATGGTTGCTAAAAGACTTCTTTGGTTTATCGAGAAAAATGAATTTATAAATACGAACCAGGTAGCCTTTAAGCATACCCGCGGCACAATAGATTCACTACTCCATATAGACGAATTTATAGCTAATGCTCTCTCATGTAAGAACCACGTCTCAATCGTTTCTGTAGACTTCGAGAAAGCTTTCGAGCGTATTGGAATCCATATTATCTTGAATAAGCTTATCAAATGGAAAATTGGTCCAAAAATGTTCCATTTTATAAAAGCGTTTTTAAAAAATAGATCTTTCAGATCGAAAGTCAACAACACTTTCTCAAAAATTCATACTATCGAAAATGGTATACCACAAGGATCTCCGCTGTCGGTCATTCTCTTTGTTATTGCTTTCAACGACATAAGCGAAATAATTTTAAAATATAAAAAACTTGATCACTCAATCTACGCTGACGATTTGTACATAATGTCTAGATGTAACAATTTAACTCAAACGATTAACTCATTTAAAGAAGTTATTAATGAAATTTGTAATTGGTGTATACAATCTGGAGCGAAAATATCATTAAATAAAAATAAACATCTACACGTTTGCAGAAAACTTAAATGTCCTAGTTTTGATATTGTTATGAACAATGTAAACATTGAATCTGTTAGCTATTTAAGTATATTAGGAATATTGTTTGATTGTAAATTTAACTTTAAAAAACACTGTACCGAATTAAAAAAAAAACTAGCTCCTAGATTAAATATCTTAAAATATTTATCATCCCGAAATAGCTTTGTTCATTCCAACACACTTATAAATACAACCAAAACTATATTTTTATCAAAAATCGAATATGGACTAACAATATATGGCAAGTGTGCTCCATCAAACCTTAAGATTCTACATCCTTCCTACCACGCAGCAATTAGAACAAGCCTCAGAGCATTCCGTACCACTCCAATCAAGAATATGCTAGCCGAAGGAGGATTTAACACGATAGAAGAAAGAAAGGATCTACTAACAACTCGTCTTATACCGAAAATTTACGAAACATACGATTCCCCAATCCACTCAGACATAGCCAAAATTTTGAAGCGGAAAAAAATACCCAAACAACCTTCAACATTATATAAAGCCGTCTCCTCTGCAAGGAACCTTGATATCGAGCTTAATGTAAAATGTGTACCCATAGAAAAACACCCCCCATGGTTACTACCACCCAATACCATCGACATAAGTTTGTCAAAATATCCGAAGAACTCAACACCAAATGAAAAATATACTCAACTTTTCCTTGAACTGCTGAGCAACTACCCCGATAACAACTGGAATACGCTTTACTCGGACGGCTCAAAGAGCTGTGAAGGCTCTGGTTTCGCAATCGTCAACAAACACGGCGAGGTTATCTCCGCCGTAAAAGTCCCAACATATTTTTCCATCTTCTCTACAGAAGCTCTTGCCATACTAGAAGCCACAAAGATAGCAATATTATCAAAGGAAAAAACAATCATTCTCACAGATAGCTTATCAACTTTACAAGCTGTAAGCAATATCAAACGCCGAACACCACTGATAAATAATATTCGTGACAACATCATATCATACAAAGATAAATTAAAACTCATCTGGATCCCAGGACATACAAATATTCATGGTAACGATGCAGCTGATAAAGAGGCGAAAGCTATATCTATAAATCCCAACACTGACATCATCCAATACCGCCCCACCAAAAGAGACGTAGAGAAACTGATTAACCAAAACTTTCTTATGATAACAAAGGAATGTTGGAACAGGTACACCCACCATTACACCTCGATAAACCCAGAAGGCTCCCCAGCAACTTATCCTGCAGAAACCTCAGCAATCATGAACAGATGCTTTATGCGACTCCGACTAGGACACACTTGGTTAACACACAGCTACTTATTAAGGAACGAACCTCATCCCACTTGTCACCTCTGCCAAACAAATAATTTACTAACAATTGCTCACATTACAGAATGTAGAACCATTAAACGTACTTGTGAAAACTTAAACATAGAAAATGTCAGTAATCTTCTTGTAAATATATCATCAAAAAACATTAAAAATGTATATTGCCTATTACAATACCTAAAACTAGATAAATCCATTTAATTGTAAAATATTTTTTCTAAAACAGGGGAGAGATCGAGGATTTCAATAGAGTGCGTACAGATAATACGCGCTCTCTTGAAGTCCTCGATCTCTCCCCTCATATTATATCATATCATACTATATTCATAAGTAAATATTTCAAAAATTATAATTTAACCCCAGCCATAAGCTTTTGATGCTAGAGCTGTAGCTTTAAGATTAATTATGTAACATTTATGTTCTGATTAATAAATAATAATAATAATAATAAATAATCGATCATAGGCCGTTCCTGATTTTATTCAATCGAACAGAAAAATTTCAACTGATCCAAATTATTAGCTCCTACTTCTGCTAAAATTGAAGACAAAAACAATGAACGCGCCTTCTAATTTTGAGAAAGATAAACAAAGAAAATTAAATGAAAGACTAGGCCGTACGAACTTGGTCTTAGGTTTAAGAGACTCAGAATTTAAAAAAATAACTTTTTTTAGAGACAAATGGCGCCATAAGTATAAAATAGATTTTTTGAATGGCTAAAACAATTCTCTTAGTATAAATAAAAAAAAAATATTTCAATGGTAGGTACAGTCAGTAATATCTTAGTTTAAAAAAATTTTCATCAAAAAATACATCCTGGAAATTAACAGAAAGAAAAAAAAATTTAATCAAAATTCTAGATAAACACAATTTTTTAACATTTTTGTTAAATTTAGATTTAGTAAAAATAAATCCTATATCTTATCGATAGTAATAAAAAACATTTTATTCTCATGTTTCAAAAAAATCGAGCATGCGTTTTCGAAATATTAAGTTATAACAATTGAAAACTTTTTTAAAAATCCAAAAGACAAACATTTTTTTTTTGCAATTTGAATACAGAATACTATTCAAACTTTTAAGGATCTTAAACATAAAAAAGTTGATTAAAATCAGTTGTTGTTTTTGAGAAAATCGAAAAGGGTTCGCAGATTTTTTTTAAATAGCTTTTACTAAATCCAATTTTTATTTTTTTTTTAAATCTGTTTAACAGTCTTTGCGGATAAAATATTTTATAAAATTCCAAAAAAAATTTATGTTGGATACAGCGTAGGCGGGAACTTAAAAATAGTATCTACAAAGTTTAAGGAAAATCGGCCTAGCCGTTTATGTTAGTCAAACAAACAGAGAGACAGAATTGCAAGAACCACTTTTTTCATCTTCCCTGTCATCATAATGTCAAGTCCGATTAAAATCTCGAGTACGTTAATTTTAATTAGCTTGCCATTTAATTTTGATTGGCGGGGGTAGATTTTGGCGGCCATGTTGTTTTGGCGACATCTGTTGAATCTGTTCTTTATTATTCAGTTACTAATGCCAAATCGCCATGCCAAGTTACACGATTCAATAGCACGTCCAAAAGATAAAACTTTTTATTAAAATGAGTGTTGTGGGCGTTGACCGTTGAGTCCATTTTACGGTAGAGGTGGTGGTCTTTCACAGTCGACACTTTGTTTGGTGGCCAAATTTGAGACGACCGGTTTGGTAATCAACCAGCTCACATTCATACTTCAAAGGAACGTAAGATTGGGCGAAAACATCGCCGCGGTTCGTGAAAGTACTGCACAAGCAGTCGATTGATTCCTCGCCGGGCACAAGAACTCGGCCTTTCGCCGACTACAATTTGGCGAATTTTGCATCGGTACTTGGGCCTACACTCGTACAAGATCAAACTTACCAAGAAGCTCAAAGTTCATGGCCATAGACAACGTCGGTTGTTCGCTGACTGGGTAAGGAGCGTTTGGAAAATGACTCCAATTTTGGGCGACATCAACATCATCTTTAGCGACGAAGTGCATTTTTGGTTTGATAGTTGTGTGAACAAGCAAAAATGCCGTATATGGGATGACACCAACCCACACGGAGTACTCCCTACATCCACTACTGGGACTCCATACTGATGTTGGACTCAACAAAAAGGAAACCACTGTAGCGTGCTTGCTGGACATCGAAAAAGCTTTTCACAGCGTTTGGATAAAAGGATTAATAATCAAACTCTCTGAACTTGGACTTCCTAATCACTTGGTAAGAATAATCAAAAATTTCCTAACCCATAAACTTTTTTACGTACAGGTAGAAAAACATGTGTCATCAACTAAGGGAACCAAGGTTGGAGGTCCTCAAGGATCAAAACTTGGACCTCTGCTGTTCAACATTTACACTGCTTATCAAGCAGCCAACGTACCAAGTACGAAGACCAAGCTTTATGCAGACGACTCCATCACATACGCCACCGTTTTTTTTTAACAAGAAATTGCTGCCAGGAGAGTGCAAGAGCACATTAAAAACCTATGGGAATACTATGTCAAATGGGGACCGAAGATAAACTGTGAAAAGACTGAACTCATCTGCTTCGAATACGAGCGTTTGCAACACGCTGTGATGCAATCAAAATAAGGTTTCCAGACAACACTGAAGTGACAGTCAAATCATCAACGAAGTACTTGGGAATCAAGTTCTCCAACAAATTCAAAAGAGATGCAGACTTGATGTTGAAGAGAACCAACTATTCTCTGCACTTGGTCCATCCGCTTCTCAGGAGCCGAAATGGACTAAGTAAGAAGACCAAGCTGTTTGCAAACAAACAACTTATCCGGCCGGTTCTGACCTACGCCTTTCCTTTCTGGTTTACTATTTCACATACAGCAATGAAAAAGAATAAGCATCTTGAAAGAAAGATGTTCCGCATTTGCAATGGACTATACCGTAACCCAATGACGAAGAAATATATACCAACAAGGAAGCTGTACGAAGAAACAAACTTAATAACACTGGACAAGTATTTGGTGCAGCTCTCCGGAAAAATCATCAGGAACCTAGAAGATCATCCCAACACAGAAGTGCAACAACTCCTCCAGCATGAACTAGAGCCTAGTTAAAGGTATCTATATGCCATCGCAGACGATCAATTTGAAGGAATCATCTATAACGACAACGCACCCTTTTACGAGAAGAACAACAATCAGTACTACAGGGGATAAAACACCCACTCATCAAAAATTATTATATATACAGTTAATATTAAAAAATCACGAATTAGATTAAGAAAACAGTAATATGATATTGGGCCCCTATTGTTGAGCCAATATGATTTAATTTAGTAACAAATTGAAAAATGAAAATTCTTTTTCTAAAAAAAAACCCACACGGGGTACACAAGGCGACAATGTATCCCCACAAAATTACCATTTGGTGTGTATTTTGGCCCGGCGGCGGCGTATTTGATCCGCACCTTGTCGAAAACGACGTTCTTTTCGACAACCATTACACAAGCCATCGTTGAAATCCAGCCGGATCTATTCGAAAAGTCTGATCTGTGCCACCGGAAGAAGCCAAGGCGTTAATACCTTACAACAGCTGGATATATTCCATTTCAACATCTACCAGCTCTTATTGAAAAACCTCTTGGAATAATCAAAGAACTTTTCGAAGCACCTATCACGTGTATTTTTTTCAATTTTTATTTTTTTTTAATCAAAGATATTTCACAACTAAGATATTTTTAAATATGACGTATATTTCAATATTGGTTTTTCATGTGTGGGCTTCAGGACCTGAAAGCTGAAACCATAATATTCAAACAGAAATGTCACCTAACGTATAGATCTTATTCAAATAATTTTCATGACTCACAGAGAGCGTGTTAACAGGGATGGACGGAAACTAAAATTTCCTTCCGATTTGGAACGGCAAATGAGCTGCAAGAGATACACTTGGAGACCTTGTCACTTCCTTCCAAGAGACGGGACATCCCCGAAAAATGTTTTGCAGTAGCTAAGAATCGAACTAACCCACCCTCTGGTATGACAGTTTAAAGCACTACTATACCAAGGGGTACTACCTTTGTATATATAACCTATAGTATTATCATGGAGCGTGATTTTGTGGTACTAACGCTATCCTGGTGGTGGCGCTGAAATAAGTACACGATTTTACAGTGGAGAGTAGGATACTCGTAAGATACAAAACAAGTATGTAGTAAAAAAGAGAATATTTTATTATTAAAATCTAACAAGTACTATGACTATGCTCAAGATGTCACCCCAATCGTTAGTCTTCGTGAGATTACAATAAGTTTTATATACAAGGGTACTACGTGTTACATCTTCTTTAAATTAGGTCAATTATTGTGATTGCCAAGCGAAGAAATTCCAATTTTTGTTTTAGAACATCTAGAAGAATTTGCAGGAAATTGGTTGACCTATTTTGGATCTAGCACAGAACAGTCTCATAAATGTATAAACGCACAGACCGATAGAAGGTTTGATGGAAACCTAGTGACTTACAATTTTAGGAAACCTACAAATTTCTGCCAATTCCGAACGGCTAAGATGAGAAGCATATTATGACAAGCGATAATCTTGGAGGATTTCTTAATTCATCGCAAGATACCCATGAAACACACATTTTTTGTTTTTAGGTGGCAGGGGCTGGGAATTGAATTCAGACCTCATGATAGTCATGAAAGTCCAAAGGAGGAACCATTATTCTAAGAAGAACTTCACATAATAATAGGCGAACGTATCATGTTCCTAAACGTACATCGTTCAGGGAATACAAAATATGTATAAATAAATTAGAGCACATTACGTCTCGCAGGGACCCTAAACCTAGTGATTTATAACTTTCAACCATTCCTGTTCGACCTTCCATTTTCTGTCAAGTCTGATCGGCTAAAATGAGAAGCAAATTTCATGACAAAAGATAGTCTTTGAGGATTTGTAACTGGCTTGCAGTGTCACTACACCCCTAAAATACATTTTTTTGCAGCGACTGATAATCAAACTATAGGCGAATTTCGGAATTTTAATAAGTTTTGATTAATAAAAAAATTGTACCGGTGTCAAATCTAAAAGGAATTTTAGATTTTTTGGAATGTTAGTTTTGAGTAATGGAATGCATGACAAATATAATGTTTAATCTACCTTCACTATAGTTTTACTTTTCGAACTTAAATTTCTTTGACAAAGAAGGACCAACAAATGTATTGCTAGTTTATGAAACTCCATTAAATACACTCTCTCAAAACATGGCTGGGAACGATACTCAGATGCTTCCTGTAGGTAAGACTTCTTTGTAAGTATTTTATTGCTCTCTTTTTAAAATCATATATTTTCAAAAATTGTCTCAGTTAGAGTTGATCAAAGTGAAACTGAGAATTCCCCAGTTCAAATTTCACTATAAAAACGTGAGATTGCTGCCGATGGAAGACCAAGTTTAAGAAGACCAAGATCGAGATACAAACTGAGATGATTTTTGACATTTTCCAATTTCAGCAAAACACAAGAAACATACAAAGTAGTTTTGTGGTCAGGTCTACTCCGAAAAACTGTAGAAACTTAAGCTATTTCATAACTTTGTAAACATTCTTGTTCAAAAAATAGACAAAAACAGGCTAATTTTCTATCTATTTATATTTATACCAAAATCTAAACAAAAATCACGTGGAACTAATTGAAAACTTCTTTCATACAAAAAAAAATATATTTTCAGCTAAAGCCTACATTCATGAATGTTTCGCTTTTGGAAATTCTAAAAATAGTCTTGGTTATTTAATGATTCAACAAATTGATATAACGAATAGGTCGTAGCGAGTTTTTCGAAAACAAAGTGGAAAACGTTTCCGACTTCTCATGCTGTTCATCCAAAGAAATTTTCTTTTTTTTTTTTGGTTACATTTAAGACTGTGTTTAGTTTTAGTTGAAAAATGTCCAATGCTCACTCATACAAAATTTCAATTCAGCCAAGACAAGACATGAACCTATACAAATATTCTTTGTGAATTTCTCTATAACAAAAAAATACCACAAACCAAAATGAACACAACTTTAACGCGTATCCTGAATGAAGAGACGGCACTGTGGAAAATTTATCTACATACACACACACACGCGATTTAAGCTTATTTATAAGTTTATGATCGGATTTTTTTTATGATTTGAAAAGATTATGAAATTACACACCTTTGCCACAAAATTAAAGCCGATCAACCGTTAATTTTTTTTTGTTCTTTAAATTGAAAAAGAAAATATTTAACAACAGAAATTCACTCCTGCTCCTTGAGCAACTGCCACTGCTGTTACCCGATTACGAGTAAAGGCATAGAAAATACCTAACCGGCAAAATGGGCCAATTTCGATTTCAGGTGCTCTCCTCTCATGAATTTAAAAGTTTTCTATTTTTTTTTTATTTTGATTTTCCTCATGAATTAGACGGAGTTGGATTTGGTTCAATTGGCGCCTTATCATTATTTTGTAAACGCCCCCTCCCTACAAGTGAGCTATATTTGGAAAAATGTGAGTGATTTTCAAGGATGAATGCATAATTGCACATTAATCAAGAGGCGATGATCATTGTGCCGGAAGGTTTATTTTTGTTTGAAATTAATTTAAGGTGATACATGATTCAGAGAGGCATAAATAAAGTATCACAATGTTCAAACACAAACATATGTACATACATGTTTTTGAGTCATTCAAATCGAGAGATTACATATTTGGATGAGTAAAACAATTTAGGGAATGTCAAGGTGTGATTGCGGGGCTTTTAAAAGGGTTAAAAGGGATCAAAGGTTTTCTGTTGATCTTTTTTTTACCGACAATTCTAAAGTCAGGTACTTGAGTTTTATAGTTTGTAAAATTGAATGTTTCTAATCACATTGAATTCTAAAACCAATTCACTAGAAAACTTAAGAAAAGAACATGCAAGCATTTTTCTTTCCGTTTCCGTATTGAAGATTGCATTTAAGACCCTGTTTATATTGGAAATATTGCGCACTTACTACATCGTGTGTACATTAGAAACTTTGAGGCGCCTCAAAAAGAATTCGCCTATTGTGTCTATGGATCGATTTTAGTGACTTCCATTAAAAGTTGGAACTAAATATCTTCAATCCTCCAAGATTTCTACTCAATATGTCAAAAAACAACAAAACCACTCACTGGTGTCACATTTCATGCCAGGTGCATTGAATATTTTTAACCAATCTCCTTCACGTTAGTTAGTTAGATGGACGATTGAATTTTATTTTATTCTCCGGAAAAAAAAATTTTCAGAGTTGACATTTAAAAATCCGAAAAATGTTGTTCTTTTATTTTATGCTCCAGAAAATGCATTTTCAGAGCAATCGGCTGACATTTGCAACATAATATTCTCTAAACGTCAATAATGAAACTGTCCCTTATCTGTCAAATCACATAATTCCAAATTTAGAATTAAATATCCTACATCAAAATATGGATCCTTCTCCATTTCTGTCAAGCAAATAACTGGATGATGACTACGATGCTAATGGATTAAAATTTTTAGTTTTTCCCGCTTATATTTATTTTGAAAATTTCCATTACATGATCGAAATGATGATGTCAGTTCAGAAACGTCAAAAAAAGTCGAAGGATTCGGTTCAGTGTGAACACCGTCTATAACAGAAAAACACATCAAGAGCCCGATGACACGATTCTTTTTTTGCAGTTGTTTATTCTTTCGTCTTTTTGACATATTTGGTGTGAAGAAGT
Source organism: Chrysotoxum bicinctum (assembly GCA_911387755.1). Classification (NCBI taxonomy): domain Eukaryota; kingdom Metazoa; phylum Arthropoda; class Insecta; order Diptera; family Syrphidae; genus Chrysotoxum; species Chrysotoxum bicinctum. The sequence goes on along the minus strand of OU426989.1, from coordinate 179,987,876 downwards.
GTAGCGGAATGAAGCTACATTTCTACACCTCTCATTCAAACTATCAAAAAGACAAAAAAAAAAGAATCGTGTAAATGAACTCCAAGAGTCAAACTGAAGTATCATATTTTCGTATGCAACATTAGGGGCGGCGTTCACAAATATGTTTGACAAGCAGAAGTCGCTTCATCCAGCGACTTGTCAATTATGCTGGATGGATTTCAAAATGTTTTGACATTTTGGCTGCATGACAAAATTTCAATGAAAATCTCGAGCTGTATACATCTGTGGAATATACTAAAATGCACAGAAAATATTTTAAAAATTTTAAGAAAACAATGTTGACTTTAGGATTGCATTATTATGTACGTTTGTTGGCAACATTCGATAACGTTCGGCACTCGGAAGAACGTTGATGTTTACACATCTTAACCGTGAGTACCGGCACTCACACTTTCTTTTATAACTATCACATACTCAAGGGGTTATGAATACCCTTTGTTTTTATGAAAGGGAAAGTGAAGTAAAGATAATTACAAAGTTGGTGACGATGGACATTAGTTTTGAATTTCTGTTTATCATAACGAGAGGAAAAAGGGAGCTGGGTAGAGTATTTTACATTCGTGCAGTGTCGCTAAGGAAAAATCTCTGTACTTAAAAGTACGTCCACAATTGGGCTAGAGAAAAATTGAATAACCTTCCTGGAAGAAGCATTTTTTAGGCTATTTAGCTCATTAAGCCCTAAGAATTATTTCGATTATTTTTAATTTTTTCGGAAACAGCTGTACGGATTCTGACTTAATCTTGTACATGTTATAATTTAAGCAATTTAAATAACACTGAGTTTCGGATTTTAGGGATATTCTCGAATATATATATTTAAAATTGGTTCCCCGATTTTTTTTATAATCTTAAAGCCTCTGAGGTTCTTCAAACAATAATAATAGTTTTTTAGTATTTTTAAGTTGTTTTTTTTTTCAAGCTCCACTTTACACAACAAGTTTATACATTTTATTTTTCACTATTTCCAAAAAAACAAAACTTGCTTGAACTTAAAATTTCTTAACACTGGAACTTGGTATATTTGCTGTAAGATAAAATTAAATGCACGACTGGATCGCAAGTACTTGCTCTTATTTAAAAGTACTTTGGATTTTAAAAAATGTATATAAATATATATAATACATGGATTTAAGGATTTCTAGAAAAGTATGAATTTATGCAAACAAAGTTTAAAAATCGTTTTTTATATAAGAAATTTATTTAAAATTTTTCAAGAAAAAAATTTGGGATGCCAATTTTAAGTACATATTTCGAAATATAAAGCTCAGGAAATAATTTTAAAAAATAATAGTTTATGAGTTTTGAAGAAATTGACTTTTCAGTCGTTAATAAGAAAGTCGAAAAAAGCAGTTCTATGACAGGAACCGTTAGTTACATTTTTGGTCAAAATATGTTATGTAGTCAATACCCATAAAAGCATACCTAATTTTTTTTTTATCAAAATCGTTAGAGCCGTTTTCAAGATAAATAAGATTTTTCATTACGGCTGAATGGGGTCAGTTAGTTTTGGAGCTAAAATAAATATTTCATTTTCTCCCCTAGGGAATAACCTTAATAAACTTAAGTACCGAGTTTGAAGAAAATAACTCCTGTAGCTAAGGCTGTATGTCGAGGTACAGACAGACGGAATTGCGGGATTCACTTTTTTTGTTTTCTCTATCAATTAATTGTCAACTTTGATCAAAATTTCGAGTTCGATTTTTTTTCCAAATACAGAACTTGCCCTATCTTGTACCTAAATCTCAAGTAGAAAATCATTAAGTCAAAGTCAGCTAATTGTTGCAATTTTTTTTTTCAAAAAATGGTTACTAATGGATTATCATATTTTTTTTTCTCAAAACTGGTACAACTCATTTTTATACATAATGTAAGTATGCTAAGATATTTTATTAAAATTGTGTGTTTCGATTTCAAAGGTTTTTTTTTTTTGGATTTAAAAAAAATCAGTATCTCGAAAACCACATTCTCCATTTTTTTTATACTTGAAACAAAAGTATTTGAATACTATTTCAGAAATGCAGAACAAAATTGTTCTTTTATCTTAAAATAACGGTACCCATCATATGTATCCACATAATGTTTAAAAATGATTTTCGAAAATCTTATTTTTCTCGAAAACGGCACCTGGAATTTTTTTCTGTTTTACTTAATTTGTACGGTATGTACTCGTATATACTTCATTGAAAAACATTTATGTACATTCTTACTACTGTCATAACGGATTTAAATTAAATTTTTAAACAAAAATATTTTATATCAAACTTATTGTTTGCATTTTTTAATCAAAAAATTTTCAAAATCTTTTTTTCTTTTTGAAAATTGAATATCACTCAAACGGGTCAGTGATATTTTTTTTTTTAATTTTATTTTCATTTGGGCAATAATAAAAACTTAAAATGTTTTAAGAAATTTATGTGTAAAAACTTAATTTAAATAATAAATGCTATGCAATGAATAAAAAATTTTGTTTTATATAAAAACTAAAATTTGCTTTAGAAACCATATGTTTCTAAATTCAAAAGCTGGCGCTTTTCAAAAAAAATTGTTTAATTATTTTGAACATTTTTCTCTAAAAATATCTATATATTTTATTTCTTTGGTATTGAACTTAAAGGTATTTGTAATAATGAGGTAAAAGAGCTTTTATTCACCATAAACAATAAAAAGCTTGAGTGAAACCTACAAAGGTAAAAAAATTACTGTAATGTAGATGGTCTTGGGTTCGATTTTCAGCCACTGAAAAGTTTTTCCAAGAGTATCTCTTGTCATGGAAAGTGCTGCTCATTAGCCGTTCGGAATCGGCAGAAAATTGTAGGTCCCCTCCGTTCCTGGTAACACGCACACAGAAATGGTTGAGATTTGTAAGTCACTGGGTTTAGGAGGCTCTCTATGAGCCGTCATGGGTTTATTTAATTTTTTTTGCAAAAAATCACTCGAAGAAAAATTAAAAATTGGAAATTAAAATGTAAAAGTCCACATGATTCCGATTTGGACGATAGGAGATATTACTGATTTTTTGAATCATTAAATTCTACACGGATTTTGTATACAAAGCATCTTCTCTAAGACAAAGCACTTGTCGAGACCACATCTAAGCAATGCATCCGACATTTCACTGAAACCTTAAACAATACTCGTATCTACTTCAAATTCTACTCCTGGCGCTTTGTAGCTTTTATGTAGCGATGAATACGTGCAGCTTTTGACTCGTTGCTGGCTAAAAAAGACATAAGCGGTAGATGGCTTTTATGACCACAAATATTACATTAGTAAGTATATAAACCCAGTTTCGAAATACCTTTTGCTTGGAATACATTTTGAGGAAAAGATGATGGTGAAAAAAGTTCAACACCAAAAATAGACGTCTTTTGCATATTATGTCCTTAATTGAGTGTTTATCTCTTGATCAAAAGGATTCGTTTCATTTTAACTACATACATATATTGATGATTTATCAATTATGTTTTTACTTTTTAATAAATATTCTATTAATCAATGAAATTATATTAGAAAGATGACTAATCCGCTCATGTACGCGGAACAGAAAATCTATATTCTTCTCTTGATTACACATCATTCAAAATAAGAACAAAAAAAAAAGCAAATCAAAAGAAAAGCCACAAGACAAAAAAGAGAGATACTTAAAACATACGTAAAATGTGTGTTAAACATAACCAAAAGATACGATCTGATCGTTCTTTGGGTTATGTTCCACAACGATCCACATCGCACAATTGAAATGTATTTTGGTTTTCTCTTTTTTTTATCTCCCTGCGTCTGCAACCCTCTGTGGTTTTATTTTTTTTTTTTACTTTTCATCTTCTTCGTGTGAAAATTGTTCGAAATGATTAATTTGTTACAAAATGGCCAAACAAAAAGTTTGTGCAGGGAGAAGAATAGCGAAACGTGTGATCGAAAGGATTCCATCGTGAACTTTATGTACGATCATACACTCGGGCGTATGAGTGCTATTTTTGATCTTAGAGATTGACAGCTATGCCGTTTTTGTGTGCTGTCGGCATCATAGATCATTGGCTTTTTTTTTTTTTTGTGTGAAATAAATTTTATTCTTAAGGTAAAATGAATTATAAGGGGGATTAGTAGAGATGAAGAGGATGGTTAGACAATTCGATTTGACTCGACGTTATAGTTATTTTTGTAAATAAAAAATATTGTTTTAAGTATAGGGGAGAGCTCTATGGGTGTTGAAGATGAATTTTTCTTCCGTGAAACTGAGAAATGTTTTCTTTTCATATTTTGGAACTTGTATTCAAAATGAATTACGAATGTGTTCAGATGTCAGGAATTGTGATATGTCAGATGTTCTTTTTCCTTTGAAAAGATACAAAGTTTTTTTTTTGTAAAATTTTGTTTCTATACAATTTGAAATAAGAAGGTTTGTAAGAAAGTCTTGAATCCTTTTGACTAAATCAATCTAATTTTACCGAGGTTTTCTTTAATTTCGGAGAACAAATTCATAAATAAAAATCTAAATAAAAAGAACAATAATAAATAAGGCAGAAATCAGTCAAGCCATAAAAAAATACAAGCAGTCTCAATTTATACCCGTTACATTCGTGTACAAGTATGTTTGTATGTATATAGGATGTCTAGACAAGAAGTTTTATTTTTAAATGAACTTTCTGCTCCGTTCGACTTATAATAAAATTTATTTCTGAGGTAAAAAATACATTTAAAATGATGCCTCAGCTGAAATTGATAAGGGATGTCACATTTCGTCTTGACAAACGGCTTAAAGCGCAAAATTTCCTGAGACTTTTAAATGATACTGCATTTCTGTATACTCGTAATACAGATTAAAATAAGTAAACCCTGTCAAATCTCGAAAAATCATTAAAATATTTGTTCACATCGAAAACCTGACTTGGTGGAGATCTACAATTTTCTGTCAAGTCTGGATGGCTGATATGAGAAGCCTTTTTCCTGCAAATGAATCTTTGGGGACTTTTTAGTTCCTCGCAAGAAGTAGTACCACTGACAAATATTTTCTGATTTTTGTTGTTTATTTTAAGGTGGCAGCGGTTGGGTAGGGAGCTCAGACTTCCGGCGTGATACTTCTACACATTTATTATCTTGCTTAGTATTATGAAAACATACCATAAGCGGTGGCAAAATGCAACCTTGTTGTACTCCACATTCGGATTTTTTTTGACAACTTAAGACTGTACTGGTCACGACAGACGGGGTCCATACAAGTGCCAATGTATCAAAAGAAAATCATTATTTGGTTTGATTTCTGGTCGGGTTAATAATTAATCCGTACTCCTTTGTAAACGACGATGGGGTTACATCATCATCAAGACCGAGGGCTACCGATAATAAAGAAGGTCTTTTGGCCCAAAATGGACGATACACATGTGAACTTAATGTGGTCCCAATAGGACGGGGCGCTACGACCTACACCGCTGATACCACAATAGATTTTCTGCAAGGATGGTTTGAGTTTGTTTATCTTACGCAGAGGCGAGCGACGTAAACTGGCTACTGAAATCGTAAGATTTAACCGCAGCAGACTTTTTCGCAGGTCTATGGCAATAAAACGCAAACGACCGGGTCAACACAGCCCGTGCCATACTTTAAATTCAAATTCAGCATGATCTATGTGGAAGAGTCGTCAAAAATTGGAAGTCTTGAATGAGCGCCACCCAGCTGCGACCATTGGAACGTTATAATACTTGCATTCCACACGTCAAGTGCAACATACAAAATTCTGATATTGCTAAAAAGTTGACTTCGGATGCTTCTTCCGAATACTTCATATGGAAAACAGCAAAGTGCCGAAAAAGACGTCAGACACGCCAATCAAATTTCAAGACGGAAATTGGATAGAAAACTCGAAACAGAAGGCTGACATCTTTGCTGAACATCTTGCAAATTTGTTCAAGCCATTCTCAGCGAATACGGCTACAGATGACTTACAGTTTGTTGATAGAAGCGACGAATGTGAAATTACAATTGTCACGCTGAAGGAAGTAAGAAGCATGTGTCGACATAAGTCATTTAACAAAAAATCAGAAGGGTACGAACAAATAACTGTTTAGGTTTTGAAAGGAATGCCTTCAATAGCCTTCAAGAAACTACAATTTAACGGGTGATTTTTTAAGAGCTTGAGAACTTTTTTTAAAAAAAAACGCATAAAATTTGCAAAATCTCATCGATTCTTTATTTGAAACGTTAGATTGGTCCATGACATTTACTTTTTGAAGATAATTTCATTTAAATGTTGACCGCGGCTGCGTCTTAGGTGGTCCATTCGGAAAGTCCAATTTTGGGTAACTTTTTCGAGCATTTCGGCCGGAATAGCCCGAATTTCTTCGGAAATGTTGTCTTCCAAAGCTGGAATAGTTGCTGGCTTATTTGTGTAGACTTTAGACTTGACGTAGCCCCACAAAAAATAGTCTAAAGGCGTCAAATCGCATGATCTTGGTGGCCAACTTACCGGTCCATTCCTTGAGATGAATTGTTCTCCGAAGTTTTCCCTCAAAATGGCCATAGAATCGCGAGTTGTGTGGCATGTAGCGCCATCTTGTTGAAACCACATGTCAACCAAGTTCAGTTCTTCCATTTTTGGCAACAAAAAGTTTGTTAGCATTGAACGATAGCGATCGCCATTCACCGTAACGTTGCGTCCAACAGCATCTTTGAAAAAATACGGTCCAATGATTCCACCAGCGTACAAACCACACCAAACAGTGCATTTTTCGGGATGCATGGGCAGTTCTTGAACGGCTTCTGGTTGCTCTTCACTCCAAATGCGGCAATTTTGCTTATTTACGTAGCCATTCAACCAGAAATGAGCCTCATCGCTGAACAAAATTTGTCGATAAAAAAGCGGATTTTCTGCCAACTTTTCTAGGGCCCATTCACTGAAAATTCGACGTTGTGGCAGATCGTTCGGGTTCAGTTCTTGCACGAGCTCTATTTTATACGGTTTTACACCAAGATCTTTGCGTAAAATCTTCCATGTGGTCGAATAACACAAACCCAATTGCTGCGAACGGCGACGAATCGACATTTCACGGTCTTCAGCAACACTCTCAGAAACAGACGCAATATTCTCTTCTGTACGCACTGTACGCATTCGTGTGGTTGGTTTAATGTCCAATAAAGTAAACTGAGTGCGAAACTTGGTCACAATCGCATTAATTGTTTGCTCACTTGGTCGATTATGTAGACCATAAATCGGACGTAAAGCGCGAAACACATTTCGAACCGAACACTGATTTTGGTAATAAAATTCAATGATTTGCAAGCGTTGCTCGTTAGTAAGTCTATTCATGATGAAATGTCAAAGCATACTGAGCATCTTTCTCTTTGACACCATGTCTGAAATCCCGCGTGATCTGTCAAATACTAATGCATGAAAATCCTAACCTCAAAAAAATCACCCGTTACAAATGTACTAGACAGAACTCTGGCCTATCTATCCAGAAGAAAATAATGTTATACAAGCAAGTGCTTCTATGGGGGTATGCAAAGAAAACAAATGCTGAGCCCATTGAAAAATTTCAAAACAAAATCCTTCGCGGAATAATAAATGCCCTTTAGTAAATAACAAATAGCGATCTACATCGTGACCTTCAAATTGCAGGTCACAGAAGTGGTTAAAAAACACGCTCTATCACACAATCTGCGACTGAGAAGTCATACCAACTCCGAGATGGAAACCGTCTTAAACAAAAGAGATTAATGTTCGGAAACTTAGAAGAGCCAGGCCTGAGCTGATGATCTAAGAGCTATGGGAAAGTATTAAAAGTTTAAACTCCCTTCAAATTGATGTTAAAATAAAAAAGAAAAATCATTTGTCGATCTTTCATAGATTAGTTCTGATCCCGGTGGTTTTGGGGCGGTAAAAGTGGGTCTCGCAATTCTGTCTGTCTGTCTGTCTGTCTGTCCGTTCGATTGCAGCTAAACGGCTCGGCCGATTTTCGTCAAACTTGGTAGATATGGGTTTTAATTTTTTACCCCCGGATGTTTTTTTGATTTGATTTTTTAAGACCAAAAATAACGGTACCTGCCATACGATTTTTTTTCGAAATTTTATAAACATTTTTTTTTCTCAAAAACTGTTCGACAGATTTTAAAAATAAAAACACAAAAAAATTTCATTTAATTAAAGCTAGGTATTGAATGAAAAAATTTTTCCGAAAAATGGTTATTGAGGGTACCCCCCAAGGAACTCTTTTTTTTGTTTTTGATTTTCTCAAAAACGGTACAACTGATTTTGATAATTTTTTTTTTGCTAAAGCTCCTCAAAAACATAAATAGAATTGTGTACTCAAATTTCCAAAAAAAATTTTTTTGGATTTAAAAAAAAAACTTCAAAATTTTTTTTTCAAAAGTCAATATTTTGAAAACCCCCTGCTAGATTTTTTTTAAACTCGATAAATAAAAGTTTCTCAATAACATCTAGAAGATGTGATAAAAAAAATTTTATTTTACCTAAAAATTAAGGCACCTACCATACAAATGCTAAAAATAAAAAAAAAATGGTTTTCAAAAATCGTATTCCGAGAATTTTGCTAAAAATTTTTTTCTTTCAATTAATTTTTACGATCTTTAATTTAATAAAAAAAATTTTGAAATTAAGATATTACAGCTTGTGCCTACCATAGAACCATTTTTTCGAATTTTGAATTTCTCATTATCCACATAACGGATCTTAATAAAAAATTTTATAGAGAAGCTTCTAAAAAGTCTAGAACACATTGCATTTCAAAACCTTAAATTAAATATTTTTTGAATTTTTGAAAAAAAAATCTATTTTTTATTTTTTTGAAAATTCAATATCTCAGAAATGGCTCAATATTTTTTTTGCAAATTTAATTTTTATTCGAACAATAATAAAAACTTTAAATTGGCGTACCAAAATTTATTCTTAAGTTTGTATATAAAAGCTTTTTTTTAAGAAACCACTACAACGACTTATAATTTTTGTTCCTGCATAAATTCATATTTGCATAGCATTCTGTTTTTATCTCTTACTACTAAAAGAATTTAAAAAATTAATTCTATACTTATGAACAGTTTTTTCAAATAACATTCGTATTTAAAATTCCTAGTCTATTACATAGGAGCAAGTTCGTGCGACCCAGTCGTGCATTTTATTTTTATTTACATTATGTGCTATTGCAAAGATAAAATAAAATGCACGACTGGATCGCACGAATTTGCTCTTATGTAAAAGTACTTTGGAATTTTAAATACATTTTAAAAATATAAAACATGGATTTAATGAGATAAAAATGTTCAAATGCATGAAATTGCCGTCTAATCTCTGGAAAAGTATGAATTTACGCAAATAAAATTTAAAAATCGTTTTATTAAAGCAATTTTTTATATAAAAAATTTCTTTAAAATTTTTCTAGAACAAAATTTGAGATGCCAATTTTAAGTGCATAGTAATATAGATTTTAGGAAATAATTTCAAAAAATAATCGTTTACACGTTTTCAAGATAATGATTTTTCAAAAAATAGATTGGATTTTTTTTTTCAAAAAACATATATTTTATATACAATATTATTTTAAACTTAAGGAAGCTCCTGGCGAAATTTTTTAGTTAAATTCGTTAGAGCCGTTGATAAGATATTCGAAAATCAAAAAAACGGTTCTATGACAGGCACCGTTAATAACATTTTGCCCCAAAAGTTTTTTTTTTACAAAAATGTAGTCCATATCCATTATATCACACTTAATTTTTTTTTTTTTAAATCGTTAGAGCAGTTTTCGAGATGAATAAGATTTAATACGGGTGTATGGGGGGTACCGTTAGTTTTGGAGCTAAAAAAAAAAATTCAATTTCGCCTCTAGGGAATCACCGAAGACCCTTAAGTACCGAGTTTGAAGAAAATAGGTCCAGCTCTAGATCGAGGCACAGACATACAGACATACGGACGGAATTATCGGACCCACTTTATTCGTCTTCGCTATCATCGTAATGTCAACTTTGATCATAATCTCGAGTTCGATTTTTTTTCCAAATGTAGAACTTGCCCTATAGTACCTATGTATATCTCAAGTAAAAAATCACCCATAAAATGACAAGAGCCATGTTGTGGTTAAATCTATTGAACAACATCATTACTTAGGTAGGATTATGTTTGAAGGCCATGGTGAGGGAAAAACTAGCAGCACTAAGCTTTAATCATATGTAGTACCAAATATGTTGGCTTATTTTTCAGAACAAATGGACCACTGAATTTTTTTTTAAGTCCCCGAATATTTGCTATAATCGACCCAAATACACCCAGCGTTAAAATAAATAGAACATAAAAAAACATCATCAGACAGTTGACTACTTAAGTCCGTGTGCCGCCCAATTTGATCTAGATGATTGAGCCCTCTAACTTTGACTGCAAAGTAATCGTCGGTTTTTTAATTTTTAGCCAGAAGTTGCTTCAATTCTTCTAGAATTATTCATTCTAAAACTAAATTACGAGTACTTTAAGTTATTTATTTTAATTGAATGAATTAATATTGAAAGGGGGTTTGCATTCAGACTTAAACATGTATTGAGCACAGAGCTAGATGAGTTGCTAACCCTACAGCTCTTCCTCAGAATTTACTATTTGAATTAGTTTAGATTAGATTGAAAATGGCTGCCAGCATAACAGTTGACATACATAGACCAGAGTTGGTCCATTATGATAACGTATGAATCCAGAGATTTTATCCCTACTCGTTGAGCCATTTGGAGTTACTTATAAGGCCATAGAGACTGAAAATGTCCTTATTAATTAGATGACTAGGTTCCTCGAAGAAAATCTCCCCAAGATGGAGCACATGTCAATAGAATAGAGCAGGAGAATTGATTCTACCTCTTTTTCGTCTATAAAGCTTCTGCAAAAATCGTTTGAATCAACGCCAAGCCTGGTTGCTGCTTGCCTATAAGACAGAGCCCGATTATGACACCAATTACGGAGCTGATGTGCAATCTACTTAATCAAACACTTAAAGCTTTTCAGATCAAAACATTGAACAGATCTATCCAGTATAGAGATTTTTTTTCTGGCCGCACTCCACGAATGTGGAATTTCAAACGAAATCAATATTTCTTTCCATTGTAATATTAAAAACAAATGAATATAAGCATCTCCATGTTAATGTTTTCCTATTTTACTAATGCTACTCGTAGCACTGTCTTGATCAATTTAAGGGTAGTCATATCCCCTTTGGTGGGCACATACATTTATGGAAAAATCTCTTTCTGGTTTAAAATAATTTTCTCGTATTGTCTGTGAAATTTAAAAAATCATCAATATTGATTTGAAAGCCCTAAGGTCGTCGACCTTTGCCTAAAAATAGTCGTATCCAATAAATGAAACAAAAAAAACATTTTCACTGCAATAAAATATCCCAATTTATTTTTACACACCAAAAATTCTATTTTCATTTCGAATAATTCATAATTCTTTTTGAGTATTGCAGAACTCCCATAAAATTTTAAAACAACACAAATACGTGTCAATATCGAAATTCAGAAAATAACACAAATGGCATCGTGACGATGGGTTTTTTGTTCTTGAAAATAGGGTTGCCAACACTCAACAGTATCGAGAAGGATTATTGAAAATTCTTGAATTCAGAATCTGCCAAATTTATATAAAATTTTCAAAAGACTATTCTGATATGCGGGGGATTCTAGTTTTATTTTTGAGATCATAAAATTAATTGGCATTTCATATACAAAAATGGCAAGTTCGAGTAGTTAAAAAAAACTTTAACAAGCTCTAAGCTCTCATTGGCAAGCCTAATTAACAGTGTGTCATATTTTCAAAATAAACAAAACAAAAAACATCTCCTATTCTATTTTTAATCGAATGATCACATAAAATCCATCCATAGATACAGATACACATGGCGTATATAGATACTCTGCCCCCTTAGGCGTGCGGCAATAATCAAATATTGCACCTGTTTACTGTATCTTTCATACTCGTATATTAGTCCGACCGACCGACGGCGACGTCCGAGTTTGAGACCGAATACGTATTGAAAATTATTTTCGCTCGACGAATATGCTTAAAAATAGTATCACATATAATTTCGAAACTGGGTTATTTTAATTTCACTTAAAATTCCATTGGAGTTTGCTCAGGTAAAAATGAAAATGAAAATAAAATAAATACGTGCTTTGTTGCATGTGTGGATTGGATACCTCGCCACACATTTTTATTCGAATCAAGGTTATACACAGAAATATATCAGGGATGTGAAAAAAAGAAGCAAACTAAACAATTTAATAAAACAGATTTATATCGGTGCGGTTTTTTTTTTGTTGAGATACTTCTGTTTAAATTTAGATACAAAATGAATTTGTTTATCTTCCACACGACTTACGAAAAGTGCTCAAGTGTGTGAATTGCACTTAAAAACATTATTGTTCGATTGATTTGGTGCGGATTGAGTTATGGGCGGCCAGAGGTATGGATATGAGAGGATAAATTGGCCACAGACGATATATGGAGTGCAGTCAATTAAAATTATTATTTCGGAAAGAATAAGTCTGAGATTATGAGATGAGAATTTAAGAAAATCTGTACGTGGGAATATTTTTTTTTAATTAATCAACATAGAATGAAATGAATCTATAACTCATTAAAAATTTTCTTACACATAGAACATACAAAATTGATATTGAGGAATTTTTTTTTATTTTGGAGAAGCGATATTTCACTTGGTTTCAAGTGGGTTCCAGAGACTTCAGTGATTGTCAATTACATGTTGCGTGAAACATAGGAGTTTTCTACACCTTGGAAAATTTCAAAAAATAGCTTAAAACTTATTTTTGGAATAATTTAAATAATTATGTAAAGGCTGTTTCAATTTGCGTGGGTAGATTTTGGCGGCCATGTTGTTTTGGTGACATCTGTCAAAACTGCTTATTATTCATTTGCTGATGGGAGATTACACTTTAGAACAAGAACGTCCAAATGATAAAAATTTATTATCAAACTGAGTATTTAGTGGAAACGTTGCGCTTGTTGCGAGCATTTTACGGCAGACGTGGTGGCCCTTCACAGTCGACTCTTCAATGTTTGCTGACAAAATTTGAGACGACCAGTTCAGCCTACATTTGTACGTCAAACGACCGAGAACATCGGCCCGCTCAGTGAAAGTATACAGCAGAACCTTAGGCATTTGATTCCTCGCCGGGCACAAGAACTTTGGCCGAATTTTGTGTCCAGACTTGAGCCTACATCCGTACAAGATCCAACTGAACCAGAAGCTCAGAGTTAGTGACTTTAGACAACGCCATTTGTTCACTGACCGGGCTTCGGAGCATTTGGAAGAGGACCCAAAATTTGGTCAAAAAAGTATCTTTAGCAACGAAGCACTTTTTGGATGAATGACTGTGTTAGCTTTTTGCTAAGATGCCTTTGAAAATCAGTCCGAAGTAGGTTGCACCTTTACAGATTTTAGTAAAGCTTTTGGCAAGTTGAGTCATGAAATACTTTTAAGGACTTTTTTTTGTGGATCTCTTCATGTCTTTAATATAGATATTATGAAGCTATCATCAAAAATAATAGCTCATGTCAATTTAAAGTTTATTCTAGTGTACCTCAGGGAAGCCACCTTGGCCCTTTGCTGTTATTTTTTTTTTTTTTTTTTTTGAAAAAGGCGTTGGTGAGGCGGTCATCGTCAATGGCGGGGGTTAAAGAACGATGATAACACATCCACATTGAACCATAGCAGCTTAAAGATTAGTAAATTTGGGACTCCAAAAGTTAAGGTTATCAGAAAACTCTTGCAGCGTGACTTTGAATAGATTCAGCGATATTGTGATGACTGGAGACTGGAAACTGAAAATCAAATTTCAGAAACCTGAAACTATTTTGTTTAAAGCTCCGTTGGCTCAAGCTTAAAGGTATACGAGAAAGAACTGTCACAATCTGGTAGTTGTGGGGCCATATGTACAGCCACTGGGTAGTAAAAATGTAGTAAAGTATTTTGGAATTCGGATGGATCGGTATTTGTATTTCGACAGACATATAATATTGCGCTGGCCAGGACTAGGGGAACTTTTACCCTGACGAAACGGTTGTTATAGCAGCCGGCTTGACACCAGCGTAAAGGTGATTTGCAACGTGGCCCTCGTGAGGCCGATGATTGCCTATGGACATCTGGTGTGGGTTAAAAACAGAGTCTAAATACAAACAATATTATTCCAGCAGGGTTCTTTAAAATGGAGCCAATATAAACAGAATATATAATTTTTTACTTAAGCCGATTTGGGGTCACATTGCAAGATCGATATTCTCAGCTAATAGCTTGATTTTTGGGGCTTATTACCCAAAGAATGAATACTTAGAAATTGTACGTTTAAGTCGCTATATTCTACCAAATGCATTCCTCCATTTAGACAGACGAGGTTCTATCCAAGATAGAAAGGCGGTTCCGTTTATCTACCACGTCGACCGTAGAACTGTGGATAGGTGACTTCTTTATGTCGAGACATTTTGTAGTACTGTGACCGAAGAGGTAGAAGGTTCGGGGTGGCACAAAAAAAAAAAAAATATAAATTCAACAGAAATAAAATGCACGACTGGGTCGCACGAACTTGCTCCTATGTAATAGACTAGGGTTTTTAAAAACGAATGTTATTAGAGAAAACTGTTCATAAGGATAAAATTATTTTTTTTAAATTCAATTAGTAGTAAGAGATAAAAACAAAATGCTATGCAAGTATGAATTTATGCAAAAACAAAAATTATAAGTCGTTGTAGTGGTTTCTTAAAAAAATAGCTTTTATATAGAAAATTTTTAAAAGATTTTTAAGAAAAAAATTTGGTACGCCAACTTTAAGGTTTTATTATTGAACGAATGAAAATTAAATTTCCAAAAAAAAATATTGAGCCGTTTTTAAAATATCAAATTTACCAAAAAAAACATGATTTTTTTTTCAAAAATTCATTTTTTTTAGTTATGAAATTCAATTCTTTTTTTTTTTTAGTTTTGAAATGCAATATTTTTTAAACTTTTTAGAAGCATATCTATACAAAATTCATTGAAATCCGTTATGTCGATAATGAGTAACTCAAAATTTGAAAAAATTGTTCTATGGTAGGTACAAGCTGTAATATCATAATTTCAATTTTGTTTTTATTAAATTAAAGATTTAAAGAATTAATTGAAAGAAAAAAATTTTAATTAAAATTCTAGGCGCCGTTTTCAAGAAAACCACGATTTTTCAAAATTTTTTTAAAAATCCAAACATATTCTTTTCGAAAATTTGAATAAACAACACTATTCAAGTTTTTGGTTTCGGTTGTACCGATTTTGATAAAATCAAAAACAAAAAAATGGTTCTTTGGGGGGTACCCTCAATAACCATTTTTCGTAAATTTTTTTTTCAACCATTATCTAGCTTTAACTAAAGAAATTTTTTTGTATTTTTATTTTTTAAATCTGTCTAACAGCTTTTGAGAAAAAATCGTATGGTACCGTTGTTTTTGGTCTTAAATAAAAAAGAAAAAAACGTGTGGGGGAATTAAAAATGATATCGAACCGGCACACAGAAAGACAGAATTCCGAGACCCACTTTTTTAGTCTTCGCTATCACCGTAATGTCAAATTTGATCAAAATCTCGAGTTCGATTTTTTTACGCATGTATAACTTGCCTTTTAAGTCGCAAGTAAAAAATATATAAAACCGAAAATACCGCTGCGGCTGTTCTTGTTTTTAAGTAATTTTAAGTACTTTAAATTAGCTTAAATATAGTTTTATGTAGTCTGTAAGTTTTATATTTAAATAAAGTAAATAAATAAATATTTCAAGTTTTTTTTTTAATTCTTATTTGAAAAAATAAAAAACCGATATTGAATGTAGTATTAAGTTAGTTTTTAAAGCCGAAAGCCATTAGAGTTAAGTTATTATATTCGGTTATTTATTGGCAAATGTATGGGCAGCAAAATTGTACACAGTAAACAACACCAAAGGAATACTGCGGATGAATAAGTCAGTAAAAAAAGTGCGGATAAAGATTTGGAACGTCTGGATTAAATAAGTTGCAGAAAAATACTTCTTGCGTAATGTTGGCAGGTTTTATTTATTTGAAGATGTGTTCGGTGATATTTGTTCATTTTAACGTTTGTTTTCACTAAAGCCAAAATTATATGGTTTTAAATATTATTAATTTACGATAATACTCGTACGATAAACGTTCACAATGTTGTCCCTTAATGAGTTGTCATGTAATATGTGCCAAAGGGTTAACGTATCTGGCTTCTAATCTGCAATCACATAGAGATGCATGTTCTCTATCTCTCAGGTAAGAGTATGAAATTCATTAAAGAATGGCTGCGATGCCAAAAAATTGGTGACATTTGCAACGAAATCTATTGAATGTTTTATTTCTATTAGCTGACAAGATAAAAATAACCGAAATGTCATATCTATTACTGGTAATATCATTAATGCAGGATTTAGAGAACTTACAATTTTTTTTTCAATTTATTTAAGACTTGTGACTTTGGATCTGCCATTGGAAACTGGCATCGTTTTAATATAAAAGTAACTTAAGTTTTTACAAAGTTTAGTTAAGCTGGTTTTTGCGTACTGGGTTTGTATGACCACCATGTTGCAAATCTCGAAATAATGAAAGGAAGAATGACCTTGCTGATTTTTTCTGACACCGCGCCGTTTTTCGACTTTGTGTATATGCGTGACATTTAGATTTGATTTTATTAATAAGTTTTCCATTTGTGTGACAGAAATTTTGTCAGTGGTGTAAATCCAGTACAAACCGTATCTTAACGTTTAGAGTGAATTAATGATTTTTTTTGATCAAACATTATCTAAAACCAATTTATAGCTCAAGTGAAGTTTTTAAGAATTTTATTTTTCACCTCTATACTATCATCCATCAGTTTCAAATCAATTCAACTTGACATACAACAACGTATACTCTTCCAACGCATCCTTAAGATTATTCAAAAGTGGATTGTTTATTTTTGATCGTTTTCGTTTGCTTAAACTATGTTCACTTAATGAGTCTGAAATATCTACTAAATAAATATGATTTGTTAGGAGAAATTTAGAAATTATATATAATCTTTATCTGTTTTGTTCCTTTATTTATTTTTGTTGCTAAGAAATAACATTTTTATTTTACTTCTTTTCCGAGTCAGCTGATTTCGGCATGGCTAAGCATACCAACTTAAAATTTAAAAATAAGAGTGTGTATGAAGTTAATAAAGCATTGTATTCGGACTTGCAATTTTGGCACTATACATACGTATAGATTACCAATAAAATATGCCTTATACCTTTATAATGGGCGATTTTTTTGCTGTTTTCTTTTTGGCAACACTGATTTTGACAGCTCTTCAGTTTTGTTTAAAAGATAATTAACCATGAATCGTCTTACAAACGAACAACGCTTGCAAATTATTGAATTTTATTATCAAAATGCGTGCTCTGTTAAGATAGTTCTGTAACGAAGTGTTCCATGATAGTCCACTCTATAGTACGTTACGTAGTATTTATACCAAGAAATATGCTTCGCCCAAATACAATTCACACACGCCCCGTAGACACATGACGTCACAGGAAAATCAAAAACATTATTATTTTCTATTCGTCACCTATATAGTTCACATTTAGGTTTTACTGAAAAGTCATCATGAGGACCTACTTGGGTCAACGAAAATCACGCTTTCGATCATACAAAAAGTCAGGCGACACAGTAAATTGATTGCATAAATCTATCGAAATCCAGTCGTAGGCAAGTAGTACAGACGAATTGGCCACGGTAGCTTTTCTTGCTTTTGCGAAGCTTCCTCCCACCAGTGGTAAGGTTTTTCGTAGAAAGACAAGTTAGGTAGGTGAGATTGTCCAGCTATTTCTTATTAAGACTTCCCTCACCAGCGGTAAGGGGTCTTAGTTTGAAGTTTAATGTCCTAATTGCCACCAGGGGCTTCGGTACCTGCTGATCAACCAGAGCGTCTAAACCTGCTGTTCTAGTGCCACCAGGGGCGTATAGTACCTGCTGATCAACCAGAGCGTTTATGTCTGCTGTTCTAGTGCCACCAGGGGCGATTTGTACCTGCTAAGTAGTGCCACCAAGGGCGTTGTACTGTTGGATCCCGTCACAAGTCGATATCCGATTGATAGGACCAGTTTGAAGCCGAATTACCCGAAACGAGAATACCCGTAACCAATTACCAGATCCGAATCATCAGCAACCAGTACGACGATACGAAACAGCAAGACCAAGTAGATTATTCAACTACCCGGAATAAGTGAAATATTAGTAGCAGTATATTGTGTGTTATAGATTTAAGAGTTATTTTCAATAAAGATTTTGTTATAAGGTTTGAAGGCTTTTTTTTCTGAAGTTTCGTGTTTTCTTCAGGACGACCCTGGCGAGACCAGCGAGCAGAACCTCGGCTGGAAAGCAAAAAGCACATCACAGTTCATCAGGCGCTTCTTCCATTTTATGATCAGTTTAAACGCCCTACTGAGGCGGCTATTCGGGCTATTGTGACTAAATTTCGCACCAAATTTACATTGTTGGACATTAAACCACCAATACGCTTACGTAGAGTGCGAGCTGAGGAAAATATGGCAGCTGTATCGGCCAGTGTTAGTGATAACCGTGAATTATGGATTCGGCGCCGTTCGCAGTAATTGGGACTCTGTTACTCCACTACGTGGAAAATTAATTTTGCGCGAGGACTTAGGTGTGAAGCCTTTCAAAATACAGCTGGTGCAAGAATTGAAGCTGAACGACCTACCACAACGCCGAATTTTTGGTGAATGGGCTCTTGAAAAGTTGTCCGAAGATCCACTTTTTTATAGAAAAATTGTGTTCAGCGACGAAGCTCATTTCTGGTTGAATGGATACGTTAACAAGCAAAAGTGCCGTATTTGGAGTGAAGAGCAGCCACAAGCATTGCAAGAGCTACTCGTACCAATGCATCCAGAAAAAGTCATTATTTGGTGCGGACTATGGGCTGGAGGATATTGGATATTGGGCCGTATTTTTTCAAAGATGATAATAATCGCAACGTTACTGTAAATGGTGAGCGCTATCGTGTGATGTTAACAAACTTTTTTTTGGGCAAAATGAAAGAGCTTGACTTGCATGATATGTGGTTTCAACAAGACGGTGCCACAGCCACACAGCACCCCTAACAATGGACCAATTGAGAGGCGAGTTCGGTGAACCTGAACAGTTTATTTCACGTTTGGGGCCGGTCCCTAGATCATGCGATTTAGAGCCTTTAGACCATTTTCTGTGGAGCTATGTTAAGGCCCATGTCTATAGCGACAAGTCCGCTTCGATTCACGCACTGGAAGCCAACATTGAAGCATTTATTCGTGAGATACCGCCGAAATGTTAGAAAGAGTATGCCAAAATTGGACTAAGCAGATGGATCATTTGAGCCGCAGCCGCGGCCAACATTTGCATGAAATAATCTTCAAACAATAAATTATATCGACCGTACAATCGATTCAAATGAAGATTTCATGCATTTTTTTGAATTTTATGTGTTTTTTTTTTAATTTCCGATAGCTCTTAAAAAATCACTCGTTAGTTTAACTAATGAGTGCCAGATTAAAGACAGTAAATTAGTTGTAAGATATTGTTAAGTATCAAGGGATAAACTTTCGCTAAAGTGTCTTAAATTCCATGGAAAAGCTTATTTATCAAAATGATTGCTTCCCTGTGGAAGATATAGATTTCTACGTAAAATTGTAAACTACTAAAATGTGAGATCATGTCCTTGTAGCTTCACAAACAATAATCAAAATTGGTTTCAAATTTTATTTATTTAAATAAGAAGAATAAGTCAAATTACCCCTGAATAAAAAGAATTCTCATGCATTCCTCGGAATTCTATTTTTAATTTAAGTATACAATATATCAAAAGTAGCACCAACAAAAAAGAAGGAATTTTTCATATTTGACATCAAATAACACTAATTAGACCAGACACCCACCTACTCGATAAATAAGTCAAAATTAAACATGGTTTGCATGCACATTAGAACATATCGGTACACCCACATCGTCATCCTAATTAGATGAACGATAAATCACCCACATCCACACGTGCTTTCCTTAAGAATTAAATAAAAAAAGACTCACATTAATGTATCTCTATTTTTGTATGCCTAACCTTGAAAGAGTGTTCCGTGTTAAGGACACAGCACATATCAGCCAAGAGGACAAGCAGACATAATACATCAACATATCCATCTTATCCAATAATTTCAAAATTCCCTCGCTTTTTTATGTTTCGTTTTTTTTCCTTCAAGACGAAAAATTCTTTAACAAAACCTTCGTCCTTTTTTTTTTGTAGACATTAACATTTTATGAGGGAAAAAGTGACATAAACCAAAACACCACTAAGCTGTCATTGCATCCTCTCTACCACCAACGCTATCTATCGGTGAAGCCAACCACCATGAACAAAAAAAAAAATGAATTACCATCTCACAAATAATATAGCAGAACAATTTTTCGTCATTTTTGGTCCTGTTGACGAAGATGGTGTTGTTGTCTGGTTGTCTGTGTTTTTCGTATTTATTTCATTAAAAGCGAGTTCGTCTCATAATTAAAATGCAAAGACGTTACAATTTTATTAGCATATAATGTTTATTAATTTTATCCCCACGTCCATTGGCACCCCCCACACTCGCAAGCCTTCCTTGAGAAATACTATAAATATATCATCTTCCGGACTTAGAGCGTCACTTTATTGCCATCAGCTTTTGAAGAAGCCCCAAATATTCGAAGAAGGGGTAGTAAGATCATCATCATCATCGTATCGTAAGGAGCCGAGAATAAGCACTCAACTTTCTGGCTTAGAATTCCTTATATTTTGGCCATTTTTTCGCCTCGAGAGGGTAGTCCTCTGGGAATGGAAATTTTTTATGACTGAGCTTTCATAGAGTATTTAAGTTTATGACTAAAGGGAGCATACATCTTGCCACGAGAGAGACAAAATACAAGAAATTCACCCTTTTATTAAAAAAAAAAACAGAACCCCTCAGACAAGACAAACCCCACCAACAACAACTGTTCACAGTTTATGGCGCTTCTTTTTTTTTTTTTTGAAGTTATTTGCTTGAGTGATAATTTGAAGATGAAGCATGATTCACAAAATGATGTGCCAAAAGTGTGTACTTAGGAACTCTTGGTGTTGTGCTCTGTGAATTCGAATATGCTGAAGCTCGCGCACCACTATAGGAGCAAGCACTAAGGGGGGTCTTGAGTCTCTTCAATTTGAAACTTTTAAATGAAATAACGAAACGAGAGAGCTATGGTAAATATAAATTAGCAACATGAATACTAATGGTGTACTTGTGCTATGGACGCGATTTTGTGGAATCAACGAGCAGCAGTTCTTTAATATTTCTGAGGCAACCACTGATTTCGTAATGAAATTTTTTTGTGTCTTTTTGTATTTTAACAGTTTTTTTTTTGCCTTTGGCAGTTCCTTTTCTGAACAAAATTGAGTTAAATACAACAACCAGACGTTACGATGAGAGAAAAGGTGCCGGAAGTTTTCGATCAATACATTTTTAGTTAAGAATGAAGTTCTTTACGGCGCGGCGGCGGGGAGTAAAACCCTGTGAACCAACAGATTTCTAGCTTTAGGGTAGCGTGGTGGGTTTCGCATAAAGGTTTCCACATATATTTTAGAATACTAGCCGATCCAGCTCTCGAAATTCGAGTGCCAATTTATTTATTTAATTCATTATCATTCAATAAAAAACAGAGAATTCATGATTTTTTTTAAATTGTTGAATGCAATGAGAAGTACCTACTCAATCCTGGAGTCCCAAGGAAAACAATTAATGGTAAACAAACTTTCAAACCTATACACATTTTTGACACATTGCAGATTTTGGACACGTTGCAGATTGGTTGTTGATGTTGTAGGCCGCAAAAACAATTGTTGGGTTGAACTGATGTTATTTGATGTATCAGAATCCGGTATGTTTAATGTGGATTTTTGGACTTTTTTAATCCATCGACATCGTAGCCATCCTTTGATGGAATTTGACAGTTTATGACTTGACGAATAGAGGACGAATTCAGTTATGACGTACAAAGTGTATTTCGTACAAAATGTCAGCCGAAAGCCCTAAAATTGCTCTTTTCCGGAGCAACAAATAAAATACCTTTTTATGGATATTTATAGACGTTTTTTAATCCATCGAAATCTTAGCTAACTTTTAATGGAATTTGACAGTTTTTGATTTGACAAATAGAGGAGAATTCAGCTATGACGTACAAAGTGTATTTCGTACAAAATGTCAGCCGAAAGCCCTAAAATTGCTCTTTTCCGGAGCAACAAATAAAATACCTTTTTTTGGATATTTATAGACGTTTTTTAATCCATCGAAATCTTAGCCATCTTTTAATGGAATTTGACAGTTTATGACTTGACGAATAGAGGACGAATTCAGTTATGACGTACAAAGTGTATTTCATACCAAATGTTAGCCGAAAGACCTAAAATTGCTCTTTTCCGGAGCAACAAATAAAATACCTTTTTTTTTTGGATATTTATAGACGTTTTTTAATCCATCGAAATCTTAGCCATCTTTTAATGGAATTTGACAGTTTTTGACTTGACAAATAGAGGAGAATTCAGCTATGACGTACAAAGTGTATTTCGTACAAAATGTCAGCCGAAAGCCCTAAAAATGCTCTTTTCCGGAGCAACAAATAAAATACTTTTTTTTTTGGATATTTAAAGACGTTTTTTAATTCATCGAAATCTTAGCCATCCTTTAATGGAATTTGACAGTTTATGACTTGACAAATAGAGGAGAATTCAGCTATGACATACAGTGTATTTCGTACAAAATGTCAGCCGAAAGCCCTAAAATTGCTCTTTTCCGGAGCAACAAATAAAATACCTTTTTTTGGATATTTATAGACGTTTATTAATCCATCGAAATCTTAGCCATCCTTTGATGGAATTTGACAGTTTATGGCTTGACGAATAGAGGACGAATTCAGTTACGACGTACAAAGTGTATTTCGTACAAAATGTCAGCCGAAAACTTTTTTGACACTTTTTAATCCATGTACAAAGTAGCCATCATTCGATGTTATTTGGCAATTTATGGCTTACAATAATAGAGTATTTTGTGAGAACTATCAAAGCCATAAGTCAATCTTATCATCGAAATCGAAAATAAAATCGAATAGGAACAGTATTGAATAATTTCAGTAAAATGAAAATGATCGAATGATCGGTTGGTTGAAATGATCGGATCATTTTCGTAATCGATTGTTGAACGATTCAGTCATTTGAAATGAACGATTTACTTAGCTCTAATTCGAACTTGATATTTTGTTTGTTTGTTAACGTATTTGAGAATATTAACGCATTCTTGTCAAACCAGGGGGATATTTTATTTTTAGGGAAGATTTGAAAACAGTAACGCATAGAATAAAGCTAGAACTACATGCTCTCTTTTTCCAACTCATTTCGAATTTCTATCTTCCATCTCGAAAAACACAAAAAAAAAAAAGTTGAAATGGTTCTAAATTTCACTTTTTCACTTTTTGAAAGCACTAAGGCTAGGCGCGCACATTCAATTTTTAGTTTCGCAACTGCTTGGTTCGAGCAATTAAAAAGTTTGTGTTTTGACACAAACTAAACGATTGCCTAAAAAGAGTTCGCTATTTTGTGTAACATTTAATTATATGCACCTGCGCGGACATTCAACCAAATAGTTCATCTGTTTTCTATAAGCAACCAAGCAGTTGTGCAACTAAAAATTGAATGTGCGCGCCTAGCCTAACACAGAAATTGACCGATAGATGTAGTTAATACTTTAAGACTTAACTACATTCAACTTCAAAGAGTGAAAAGTGAACAAAATGTGCTGTATTTTTCCAAACAACAACAAAAGCAAAAGTTAAAAAGGTTCTAACTTTTACTAAACTTAAACTGTATGAGTGTATAGTGTAAATGTATGCTCTATTCAGCAACAGATGTCGGTAGTCGATTTGACATTTGTAATTGTTTTCGTTTTCCGGTCATTTTTTTGCAATTTTTATTTAATGTTTTATACAATTTCTGTGCAGTATATTTAAATAATTTTGGCATTCTGCACATCTATGCAAAAAATGCTTTCGTTTCATATGTAATTTATGTCCCTTCGGTTTTTGTGGGCCGTGAAAAGTGTACCACAAAAAACATGTTTGCCGTTTCATTATATGATAAAGGGATTTTCAGTTGGGGCGGGAAAATTTTGGCAGCCATGTTGTTTTAGTGACATCTGTCAAATCCGTTGATTACTATCCATAGCAAGTTACATGAGTGAACAGCACATCCAAATGATAAAATTCTATTATAAAAATGAGTGTTCGTAAGTGCAAACGGTGGACGTGGTGGACCTTTCTAGTCTACTCTTCAATGTTTGGTGGCCAAATTTGAGGCGACCGGTTGGGTATTTAATTAGACCACTTTCGTACGTCAAAAGAACGCAAGTTCGGCCGAGAACATCCCTGTGGTCCGTGGAAGTGTAAAGCAGAAACCGAGTCGATTCCTCGTCGTGCACAAGAACTTAGCTTTTCGCAGACTTTAAACTTAGCAATTTTGCGGCCTTTAACCATACAAAATTCAACAGAACTAGGAGCTCAAAGTTCATGACCAAAGACAACACCGTTTGTTCGCTTACTGGGTTCGGAACGTTTGAAAGAGGACCGCAATTTTGGCCGAAAAATTAGCTTAAGCGACGAGGCGTATTTTTGAATGAATGGCTGTGTTTACAAACCAAACTGCCGCACCACATGGGATGACACCAACCCACACGAGGTTCACCAGGTAACAATGAATCTTCAAAAAGTTACCCTTTGGGCTCAATTTTGGGCTGGCGTGGCAGCGTCATTGGTCCACACTTTTCGAAAACGACGTTGGTGAGGCGGTCAAAGTCAATGGCGAGTGCCGCAGAACAATGATAACCAATTTCTTCTGGCCCAAGTTAACCCATATAGACCAAGGCGACATGTGGCTCCAGCAGGAGGGCACTACGTGCCACACAGCAGATGCCACAATTGACATTCTACATGAACGATTTCAGGGTAAGGTTATCCCTCGCAGAGGTGACGTGATTTGACCCCGCTAGACTTTTTCTTGTATGGTTTCTGAAGTCGCAAATCTATGCAAATGAACCAAAATCGAACGACTCCCTGAACATAACAAACGCTCAAATTCAGTCCGATCTATGCGGGAGTCATTGTAAATTGGAGCACCGTAAGAAGCTGAGGCGAGCATTTGAACGATGACATATTCCATACATATTGTCATAGGTACAAAAAAAAAAAAAAAACAAAAAAAAAAAAATTTTTAATACCTCCCTTCATAACTCCGAGGGTAATGTTGACTCTTTACGCAAGTGAGTTATGATTCTTGTTGATTATTGGCGAGCCAGCCTGTTCATTCCCATCAATGCTAAAATGACCTGCAAGAGTGACATTGTGATTTATATTGAGGCTAGAAAGTTCATTCCGGTATTGCTGGAGCAATTTAGAGGCTGATGTACTAGAATGAATGGCTTTAACATAGCCGCTTGACAGTCTGTGATAATAGCTGTATTCCGGTTCATGGTTTGGATCTTGTCTGAGTACCTTGTATGATTCCCTGATACCCAGCAATTTAGCTTGAAAAACCCTAGCAAAACCGGATAGTGTAAACGACTAAGATATATGCAGGGTCTCAGAAAAGACTCCTGAACCAACAAAGCCCTCCATCTTTGAGCCATCAGTTAAGATAGTTGTGTCGAAGTCTTTCATCACTAAGACCTCATCATGCCAGTCCTTTTTTAATGGGAACATGACATTTCTACTGATAACAATTTTAGAGGTGCAGTAGTCACTGGAAGTCGAAAAAATTGCTATTGGAATCAACTGCGTAATATTGCTGTGGCCATTAAATTCGGCAATTTAAGAGTTCGATTCATTTAGTCGTAATGCACTGCAAGATAATACATACTTAATGTGTAAATCAAGTCGTAAAGGTTACAGAAAAACGCTTAAGGTATCAATTGGGCAAGATCTTAGAGCACCTGTGGTGCCAACGCCGTTTATCGATGTTATATCCCTTGGTAAGTAAGGGTCACCATTCAATCGAATAATACTTGAAGATCGGTCGCACCACGGATAAGTATGTCCACAAAATCATTTAAGATCAAAGTGGGGTCTTAGGGGCAGAAAGCTTTCATTGCCGTCTTAACCCTTTCTTCAATATTCAGTTTCCAGTTGAACTTTATCTAGAATTCTAGCTAGATATCTTGCACTAGAAGAGGGCAAGAGATTTTGGTCTTTTAGTCGGGGTTTTGGTAATAAATATCATCAGTTTAGTTTTGCTTTAGTTAACACTTAGCTTACATCTCGGGGCGAACTTTCCTGACACTAGTATTACCAAGTTATCTGCAAGCGCACAACTACCTTTAAACCACATCTTTCCAAGTTATCGAGAACTCTATTCAGCACTTAAATCTAATAGAAGAGGGGACAGAACTCCGCCCTGGGGTGTTCCTTTACTAACGTGCTTGATCAAGTGTATATTACCTTACGTACGAGTACCTACATACGTAGAATCCTTCTGAGCATGGATATAATTTAGTCTCTGATGTAGTATTTTATACCAAACTCGATGAGATTCCAGAATGGAGTTGGCAAGGAGGTTTTCCAAAGCCACTTCTACGTCTAAAAAGCTAGCGAAGGTATATTCTTTAAGTTTAATGTTGTGAAGGGCCGTGTCTATGGACTTACCCTTAAGGTTTGCATGTTGAGAATTCTCAAGAGGACATCCTTTGAGAATTTCTCATATATGGAGGTTTTAAGCACAAAATAAGTCAGACTATTTGGCCGGAAATCCTTCGGAAATAAATACATGGCCCCCACCTACCGACTTTCCGGATAAAAACTACTCTTACTTGTCTTCAGGACTCTGGTACATAGTTTAAAAAGAGGTACCCTTTTAAAATTATTACCAGCCATGGAACTGCGACATCTTGTAGCATAATTGGCAGTATACCCTCACCTGGAGACTGATATGGAGGGAAGGTATTGATTGCCTGGGCAATGTTCTTCTTTTTTATAACGGTGTTCATTTGCCCTGCACGAGCCATTGAAGTGTTAGGGGATCTAATCCCTTTGGGTTTGCTGTTCTCATTCTCATAGCCGGTGAAATTGTTTAAAGTCTAAAGTCAATAAAGATATTAGTACTGATTCCTGGCAATTGTCAAAACTAATGGAAAACTAAAATTAGAAAAGAGCTCGTCCTAGCAGAAAGTTAGAGAAAAAAATAAGGTTCAAATACAGTGTCAGAACTAAGGCACAAAATACAGTTCGGATAGAGATCCTGATACTGGCCGAAAAAATAGACGAAAAGTACCAGACTTCTATGTATTTTCTTATATGTAAACTTCTTCGAATGTTTTGTACTGGAAATTAATTAATTACTTACTTAATTCAAAGCATATCCATAGCTCAGGTATAATATTGCGTCACGGACCTTTATTTTTGCAAACTGTTACTTATTAAAGTAGCAATAACTTCCCCTTTCAACCGAAATCCGATTCTCAAGTATAATCCAATGTAATTAAATTTAACTTCATTTTAATATGCCCATCTTATAGATCAAGGGTGAAACTATGTATCTAATAAAAACAACAAAACAAGAACACATACACACATACATATAAGGACATGAAATTTAATCGTATCTTCTCTTGAAACTAAATATTTTGACATTTTCAAAATGTTTTATAGCTCATTTATGCTGTTATACTGATTATTAAAATTATTGCGAGTATGGTTTACCCCGGGCGAACTTGAATCCTTTTAAGACTATGATGACGTCTTACATATAGAGGAGCTTGTAATAGGCTTTTGAAATACAAATACATACATATAATTTAATGGAACGTATTATGCTTTAAGTTCCATCTCACAATACGCCTGATTAATTTATTCAAAGGATGCCAAATTTGTCTATCATACCCTACACATACTTCTACATAGCTCCGCTCAACACTATTCTCATAAACATAGAAATAGTCTTTTTGAATGAGAATTTCAATTTATTGCCTTTGAACAAAACCCCAAAAGTTTCCTTCGAAGAAAGGACATTAAGCAACTAATAATTCTATGGCCACTCTCTTGTTTGTTTAAATAGACAAAGTTTATTGTCCTTGAAGTGATAACCAGACATTTCGTCTTCGAAAAGTACATGACCTTAATTTAATAAATATAAATTTTAAGGTAATTAAAAATTCTACAAACTATTCGCTTTAAATATTCGAAAAGTCTTAAATGGAATTGTCCTTTTGTTAGGCCAATTAAACGAAGAGTTATTAGTTCATAGTCTGGCGGGTAAAATTACTTTTCTCTTTTGTTTTTGTGAAATTAGTTTAGCCTTAATGGAAATTAATTTTTTTTAGGTCATCCAGGTGAGATGAACGCGATCTTGGATTTAATTTGTGAATATCACGAATACTTACTGAGTTAGGGCTCATAATGAGCAAAAAGCGACAGAACGATTAATCGACAAGTTGAAGCGACAACTGGCTATTTACTGGGCGACAACCCTTGGGCGACTGTTGGTGTGGAAATGATGTTTCCAATGATCGTTCATCGTTAAACATATTCAAAAATCATAGCAACATCAATTATTTAGCTGGTGGAGATTTTATGACATTTAAGTGAACTTTCACATGGTATACTTGAGTTATGTGGAGTACCTACTTCTACTACTTTTTCTTTGATCCCGAAGCGATTTTCTTTTTATTGTATTCACATGACAGTCTCCAAATATTATTCCCACCATCAAGAACATCAAAAAGTTCAGCATTGTTCTAAAAACACTTGTGGTTCAGGATTCTAGGAACAAAATCTGTGTAGCTTAATAACTAGTAAGTGGGCACAACTAGACAATATCACACTTTTTAATTCTTTCTTCGCTTAAAATTTTGTCGCTTTGCAGTTCACTTCTTCACTTTTCGATGTTTGAAATATTACAGATTCTTCTCGTCATTGACTGGCCTGATTCAACTTCAAGAAGAAAGTTTTTTAAATGTCCATGATTTCGAATGTTATATAACAAAAATTACTCAAATTCCTAAGCAAGAGGAAAATCTTGCTCAAAGATTATATTGCGTCATGGAGTTATTTTTCCGACTGGAAAGTAGCTTAATCGCTTAGGATTTTGTCGATCTGTCGTTCAGCAATGTCACTTTGAATATGTGGCAGGAACCATAGAATTACATGTTTTTAAAATTTTTTTCGCTTTGTCGTTCAAAAATTTCACTTCGTCGCTGAAAAATGTCTCTTGCTACTTAATGACTATGTGCGCAGCAACCATAGAATTACAAACATATCTTTTAGAGTTTTTGTCGCTAAGGATTTCTTCCCTCTGTTGTTAAAAAATTTCGCTTTGTAGCTCAGCAACAGAATTACATATTTTTTAAATTTTGTGTCGCTTTGTTATCCAGAAATGACACTTTATCGCTATTCACTCAATGACTATGTGTGCAGAAACCACAGAATTATGTACATATTTGTTTTTGTCGTTCAGAAGTGTAACTTTGTCGCTTGTCACTCATTAATCATGTAGCAGCAATCATAGAATTACACCATTTTTAAATTTTTTGTAGCTCAGGATTTTGTCGCTTTTCCGTTCAAAAATCTAACTTTTTCGCTCAGAAATGTCACTTGTCACTCAATGACTATGTAGCAGCAATCAGAGAATTCTTTTAAATTATTTGTCGCTTGTCACTCAATGACTATGTGTGCAGCAACCACAGAATTACATATTTAAAAAAACTTGTTTTTCACTTAAGATTAGGTTGATCAGTCGCTCATAAATGTTATTTTGTAGCAGATAATGTCGATTGCTATTATTGATTATGCGTGAAGCAACCGTAGAATTACTTATTTTCTCACGATTTTGTCGATTTGTCGCTCAGAAATGTCACTTGTCATGTAATTACTATGTGCGCAGAAACCATAGGATTACATATTTTTTGACGTTCAGAAATGTATCTTTATCGTTCAAAAATGTAGTTTGTCATTCATTAAGTATGTAGCAGCAATCATAGAATTACACATTTTTAAATTTTGCGTAGCTCAGGATTTTGTCGCTTTTCCGTTCAAAAATCTAACTTTGTCGCTCAGAAATGTCGCTTGTCACGCAATGACTATGTGGGCAGCAAGTATAGCATTACATATTATTAAAATTTGTTGTCACTCAGGATTTGATTGCCCAATCGTTCATAAATGTCATTTTGTCGCTCAGAAATGTCGCTTGCTATCAATGATAATGCGTGCAGCAACCTTAGAACTATTTATATTCTCACGATTTTGTCGCTTTGTGGCTCAGAAATGTCAATTATCAAGTAATTACTATGTGTGCAGAAACCATAGAATTACATATTTTTTGACGTTTAGAAATGTATCTTTGTCTTTCAAAAATCAAATTTTGTCACTCAGAAATGTTGGTGCTCATTCAATGACTATGTAGCGGCAATCAGAAATTTTTTTTAATTTTTTGTCGTTCTGTAAAGTCGTTTGGTAGTTATAGAATTATGTGGCAGAAACTACATGTCTTTTTTTTTTATTTTTTGTCATTTAGGATTTTGTCGCTCTGTCGATTATCGCATACTACGTTGCGAAAACCGTATTAAAAACGAAAATTTTATAAGGTAACTCTGATACCATTTTAGGGTTTTAACTCCAGATTTTGTAATTTCCGTAAGGTAAATTAAGTAATACTAAATTCTAAGTTGTATGATTATGATTATGCCAAAAGTATGCCCAAAAAAAAAAACAAAATCAACCTGTTGGAAAAATAACTTCATAATTTTTGTAACTCTGCTTGCCTGACTGTCATAAATAGCCACCTTACCAAGCCAAAAATGAAGGCACAGCACAGAGCGACTGATTATACGAGGTTAGGTTTTGTGGGATATTCATTCAGCCATATTATTCGGCATCATCCTCATAGTAGCTTCTGGCTTTTGTAATCCTAGTTGCCATAGTGAAGCAGGACGAATTTAGTCCTGGAAGTTTTTTTGTTTTGTTTGCCTTCTTCCATTTTTGTGTTGAGACGAAAAGAATAGAAAGTCGGTTAAGTATACATCATGGGAGCAGGGAGGGATAGTTTAATAAAGTGGACTATTTTTTTTTTTGTTTTGTTTTGTTGGTCTTGGTCGTATTATATAGTATAGTATTTTTTTTTAGTTCCGGATCAGTGTCTGGGAAGGCTTACTTAACGTTCATTACTTTAAGTTTTATGTTTGCGGATATTTTTCGTTAAAGTTTGCATTGTTCAATGTTCGCGGCGCACACTTGTGCGAACTTTCTATAGCGCGACCTTAATAATAATTCTTTTTTTTTTTTTTTTTTTTTTTTGAAATAAAACCTCTTTTCAAGGAGTAGAAGAATGTGAAAAGACTTAACCTATTGTGTATAGTTTTTTTTTTCTTTTCTTTATTCCTTATTCAAAGGAATGGATTTATGGATGAACGCTACGAAGGAATGCCAAGTGACGGATAGAGTTATTTGGTTACGAACCAAGATTGGATGCAAGTTTAGGGAAGGTATGGATTTATGTTTTGTGTACAACTTGAGGATTGAGGTATTACAAATTTCTATCTTTTTGAATATACAAAAAAATAACCCTCTTTAAGACAAACAAGCTCATTTCATCTACTCTATATTTAAGCTGTTTATATTTACCGAACTTTTGAGTCAAAGAGATTTGCATCTCACATTTGTTTTTTTTTTAAGAAATCCAAATGTGCATATTCGTGTTTTTAGCTGTACGTTTAAAAGAACGGGGAACAGATAAACAAATTTTAAACTAAAGGTTCTTAGCTTAATTAGGGTGCTTGAATCGGTTTGAGATCTAAAATTATTAAAAAATAGTTGCAGAAGTCCTACTACTTATTTCTCTTAGAAGTCAAAAGCGGAATAATTTAATTAAACAAAGGAGCTTATACTTTTGGCATTCGAATTCCTTCAAGAAAATTAATTGATAAAAGAGATATTCAAGAGCTATAATATGTACTTGTTTTTGTCCCGAAAAATTCGACAAGTATAATATCTTCTTCAATTAAATTTTCAAGAATTGTTTACTTTGAGTTTTTAAATATCTAAGCCTCATTTTTGATAGACTTTTCTCTCTAAACACATTTAAAGAACAAAGTCGACTATTTTTGGATGAACACATACAAAACAAAAAATCCTTCCAACCATATAAACTTTTAATCGAAATACTTTGCTATCCATCAATCATTGCCTTCACATCAATGTATGTAGTCGCTCAAGACTCCCCATCATCGTTGCATAAAAGAAAAGAAACTTTTTTCTCTGGTTCTAAATGTAATTTTTATTATCTCCCCTAGGTCTACAAACAAAAAGATTTTATTAATGATGCTGTTGAAGTTCAAATTTCTCCAAAAATTACAGATTATTCGTAGAAGTTTTATCCATTAAAACAACTCAAACCCCCTCACAGAAATAAATGTAATGGGTTTATATTCTCATGACATAAAAACACAAAAAAAAAAAAAAAAAAAACAAAACAATGAAATTCGGATTCTTCTTAAGATTTTTTGTGAAAATATAATAAAGGTAGAATATGAGTATCTCTCCCTTCTTCATTTCGCTCACTTTATCGTAATTTCTTATCATTTATTTTGTTGATTTTTTTTTTATATATGTAGTTGTAAATATTAAGATCTAGAAAGAATTGTCCAAGAAATGGCGCACATCCCAAAATATCTTGTATTATTTTTCCAGAAAAAAATGAAAGATATTTGTTTCATATTTTTGTTTTGTCGAACAATCACTACTATTACGGAATTCAGCGAATAAGCAAAAGTGACAGTTTCAAATATTTTTCAAACTTTTGCTATTAGTTAATCCGACGAAAGAAAGTTGAATGAATGTCGGTAACACGCCCTGCACTACCGACATTTTATTCAACTTATCTGGTATTACTAAATTCGCAACCCATTCATTTTACATTACCGCCAGTTTCGAGACGAATCTGAAGTAAATTTTTAATTGAACGAAAAGAAAAACAAAATTAAACAATGAAAAGTATAAAAATATTAGTTAAAAGTTAACAATTTTTATAAAAAAACGGACAACTAATCGGGGACAATTTAGAGAAATGATGAAGATGCAACCGGACATAGCCAGAAATCTAGAAAAAAAATCTACAGAGGGCGCGACTTTAAAATACGCTAGAAACCGATGTGCAAGAAGACGTGATAAAGATGGTTTGCACGCAAGGTTCAGTCGGAGGTCTATCGATTTTTCTTCATGAAGGCAAAACTGAAGAAAACTCAAAAAGGTTTTGGAGTTGATGGTGGTAGACACCTTTTTGGAATCTGCTCACAATGTTTTCAAAACAAGCATCAAAATTTGTTTAAAAAGAAGAACTATTGAAAAAAGTAACTCTCTGGAATACGTACTTTGGAATCTGTATGTGTAATTTGGAGTGTTTTTTTTTTGTTATTGCCTTGTTGCTTCTTTTTAAAACATCAAGTACGGATTCTAAAAAGGTAAAAATCATCTTTGTAGGGAATTTAATTTTGGAGCTTCTGAAAAGTCTAAAAAAAAATCGTTCCTGGAATAAATTCCACTTTTAATGCAAACTTGAAGAAAATTCAAGCAGGTTTTGTGGTATCTATCGGGGAACATACATTTTGTAGGAATCTCTGCTTTCGATTCCTTAAAAGATATCTTAATGATCAGACCAAACAAGAGACAAAGTTAAAGTCCGTAAAAAAGAACAGAACCCAGAAAAATGAACTTACACCACATCTGGGATTTCGTAGATATTTTGAGCCATACAACGCATATCAAATCTAGTCCTTGTAGCAGACTGGTCTTACAAATTGAGGAAAAAAGCAATCGAATCCGTCTTTTGTTTATTTTTAAATTCATTAAATAAATTAATTAATTAAAATTTCATTTTATCAGTTTGTTTACACTTTAAACTTTTTATTGACTTTTATGACGTTTAAAAGACAGAAACTGACAGTGTCTATAGAAAACCACATAAATGGTAAGGTAGTTTTAGGAATCAACAATATAGTTCATTCGGCGAATTTCAAGTTTTACAGCGGATGCGAAAGGTCAATGGATCGAGTTGACTCTCAGGGAGTAAAATTCGAAGAATTCTGTAATCGACATGAATATTTAAATTTTCTGAATTATGTATAACTATTTACGATACATCAAAATAAGCGCAATCTTCGATTCGACGAATAAATTGCTGTCGCTAAAACTCGAGAATGGCTGGACCGATTTTGTTAATTTTGATCTTGAAATACTTGTGAAAGTTCAGGGAAGGTTTAAACGATAAGAAACATACATATATAATAGTACTCAAAACGACAATTTAATTATCCAATACAAAATGTTCCTAGCGGTTTCTTCTCAATTTGTCAAACAGATGTTTTTGCTCGAACTTTGCTGTATGCTGTTATGCCACGCTATTAGACGTGAAACTCATCATTGAAATCGTTTCAGCGTCGGAAACAAGGAATACCAGTTGAAGGACACCCAAATGTATTTGCCTCAGGCGCTCTAGGTCGCATTTACACTGTCCAACCAAAGAACTATATATGGTATTTTCTTCGATTGTTGTTGGTGAATGTTCGTGGCCCAATATCGTTTCAACAACTGAGAACAGTTGATGGATATTTGTGTGCGACTTTCCGTGGGGCGTGTCACATACTACAGTTGCTTGAGAACGATTCACATTGGGATAATACGCTTAAGTAGTCCGTCATATCTTTACCGTCACATCAAATTCGCACATTGATTATAATATCGACATGTTTCCACTGGAATTCGGAAGATTTGTGGACGAAATATGGGGATAGCATGTCTGAGGATATGTTGCATCGTGTGCGTTGTCAAACTTTGAAATTACTGCAGAAATTTACAATGATCATTATAGAAGATATGTGTTTATTGATGGTAAGTAAAGTGTATTGTCGTGTTTGGGCTAGGCAGCACCCAATCGTCGTATTCGCGATGCATTTAACCACGAGTTGCAAAGAGAACAACAATACGATACTGAAGTATTGGCCGAAACAGTTCGATCAAATGTTTCGAAATTGAATGAACAACAAAGAATTGCGTTCGATACTTTAATGGAAGCTGTGAACAGTGCATCTGGTGGAATTTACTTCCTCTATGCTCCCGGGAGAACTGCGCTGCAACATTGTTAGTAGGTGGACGAACTGCACGTTCTGCCTTGAAATTACCACTAAACATGCAAATCAACGAAGCATCAGTTTGCAACATCGAAAAAACATCGCAATGCCAAAGTTTCTACAAAATGGATCGTTTGGGATGAATGTACGATGGCCCACAGGAGGTAACTGGAGGCACTTTACCGAACGTTAAAAGATCTTCGTGACAACCAAAACATCTTTGGTGGAGACATGACACATGATTCTGTTGTCAGGTGATTTTCGTCAGATTCTTCCAATTATTCTCCGATCAACTGTTGCTGACGAACTAAACGCATGCTTCAAATCATCTAATTAACAACTAACATTATGTTTTCGAAGCAGAAGGCGAGTATTACGGCAAAATTGTTTGAGGGGAGAAATCCCACTGACTACTTCACTTGAACATTGTTGATAGACAAAGCGATAAAACAATGAGACGTTACTACGACGCACGGTGTTCAAGAGAAAAAAAAGTTTTTTCAATAGATGGGTCTTTTATAAATCTTAAGGCTCTATGCTGAATTCTATGCAACAGATTTAAATGAGTAATGTATACTCAAGCAAAATTAAATTTTGTCCATGTATTATGGCTTTATTAGTATATAAGCGAATAACCCGAGATCTTTGTGAAGAATTCTTCTCAGAGTAGTGCGTGAAATGTTGAGCTGTTGATATTGATGGCGAGTTGATGTTTCTGAATTGAGTCTCACACTTTC
This sequence comes from Chrysotoxum bicinctum, assembly GCA_911387755.1. NCBI lineage: Eukaryota > Metazoa > Arthropoda > Insecta > Diptera > Syrphidae > Chrysotoxum > Chrysotoxum bicinctum. The sequence continues at coordinate 179,951,853 of OU426989.1, read as the reverse complement.
GGCTACTGCACACATTATCTGTGCACTCGTCTGTGCGCACCGTATGACGACGAGGACCATACAATTTTCACAAACTTTTTGCCCAAACTCGCGTACAGCAGAAGCGGTTGGTGCTTCATTTCGGCCAAAACTTTTTTTCAAAATACTCGTAGGAACTGTTTGGGCTACACAGCACTCACTTTCGAAAAAAGTTTTCAATATTTCCCAACGTTGTTGTGGTGTAAAGCGACTCATTTCAATCAGCTGTCAGTGTCAAAATAACCTATGATTAAAAAAAAACACCCAACGTGTATATGCCTTATATGTACATCGCAGCCAGATCAGAAGGGGGAAAAATGTCTTGCATCTTTTTAGAGAACCTAAGCATTTCGCTGTGTTTTTATCTACGACGAATATATGATAGTTCCATAAGAATATGGACTATGGAAGGCTTTTCAGTTCCTTTAATGCAAGTGCCATTCATAGATAAGGGTGATATATTGCGGTAGGCCGACAGAGGACAGGTTTTTGTTTTTGAAGCATTAAATTCCACATGGTTATTAGTATAATGCTGTCGAGATCAGAATCTAATGAGCTTATCATATGCTGCCGTTCCAGTTCCAGTATCTCACTTTTCGGTAAGATATGGCATCAAATCACCAGTGGAGATATTGCTATGAAAGTCATACTGTCGGTCATTGAAGATCATTCGTTTTTCTAGTCTAGATATTTCTTAAGCTGATTGTTGATCAGCGTTTTCATGACCTTAGAAAAAAAGGAACTTTAGTGGAATTGGTCGATAATTGGAGGGGGAGGAAGATTCTCCTTTTTTTAGGAGCAAGCTAGACAAATTCTGTTTTCCGTTCCCTCGGAAAGGGACCTTACGAATTGGTTTTGCCAGCGTTGAAGAACACTTCTTTTAAAGCTAAAGGGGATGATTAGCAGAATAAAAGTTGCGGTCAAAATAATAGTAGTGTAAATAAAATCATAGGTAAGTCCCTGAATTTTCATGTTTTTGATTTTCTTGATAGTCAAAAACTGTAACACTTTAACATAATAATTATTTATTAACGATCATGTTTGGAAATATTTTTCGTTGCTATGTAAATATAACAAATAATCAAACTCGCAAATTTGCTCAGTCAAAATAATAGTAGGGCATCCGTAATTGTTACCAAATATTATTTAACCCTTTTATTTCTTGAATTAAAAATATATTGTTTTTTGAAAAACTCGTTAAATATTCGTCAGCCGGCAATAGGAAGAGGTAAGAACTGCACACCCGAAAGACGAAACCTTATAAGAAAACTAATTTCGGAGGTTCAAAACCTAATTGGATGCTCACAAACAACCAAAAGTAATGCCGTTACCTACATAACAAAGTCTGAAACTCGCGGGTGGAAGCCGGTTATGTCACCAATGTTAATTAAACCGGTTGTCAAGCATTCCGAAATTAATCCCTTTACTCCAGCATCGGAAATCAAAGACATTTTTTGTGTGGACGCGAGCATTGAAACGCTTCGTAGACGTTTACCAGAACATGGTCAAGCAACCCACAGTCCACGAAAGGTACCTTTGTTGACAAAAAAAAAAAAAAAACATGTTTTTTTTTTTTTTTTTTTTTTATAATCTACCCGCGCTCAAGGGATTATGATTACCCTTTAAATGTTTCAACACAGCGCGGGCGTGAAGTTAATGAAGAGAAAGAAGGATAGGAAAGATGTGTGGCACGATGTTCTGAGACTGTTGGTGGTTGTCTCAGATGAAGTTCCCTAAAAATCACCTTGACTGGCCGCATCAAAGTGGAGCAATATTTTGTGGTCAGACGAGTCCAAGATTGTGTTATATGGTGGAAAGGGATCTCGTCAAAATGTACGAAGGCTTCCAAACACAGATTATAATCCAAGTTACACAGCTAAGACAATAAACCATGGAGGATCCAGCACACTGGTTTGAGCATGTTTTTCACTTTATGGATTTGAAGGCATTATGGATCAGCATTTGTATGTGAAGATCATGGAGGAAGTTATGTTCCCATAGGTATGCTGAAGATGAAATGCCACTGAAATGGGTCTTTCAACAAGACAATGACCCAAAGCATACAAGTAAACTTGCAAGGCAGTGGTTCCAAGAAAATGTCATGAAGTGGCCTGCGCAGTCCCCAGATCTCAACCCTAAAGAAAATCTTTGCTTTGGTGCGAAGTCAAGAAGCTTGTTGCTAAATACTAACACAGACCTTTGGGAAGCTATACAGCAGTCTTGGAGGTCCATACCTGTAGAAAGATTTGAACATCTTATTAATTCGATGGAATGTCGTTGTGCCGCTGTTATTTCTTACAATGGACATGCAACTAAATATTAATTTAAGGTTCAAACACTCGACTATCACTTATGGTAGAAATTGTCTACTAACTTTCTTTTTTGTAATATTTAAAGGTGGATTTTAAATTACCAACTAATTTATTGAATTTGGTAATGATTTTTTTCTGAAATTAAAAGCCTAAAAAACATTAATTTGAAAAAGGTTCACTATTAATATTTTGGCCGCGTATGTATCTCAAGACTGTACGGGTCCGAAAGAAGATTTTTCCAATAGAACCATTTGCACTCTCAAGTACAGGAGGAGTCACAACACACTGTTGCAAGGTCGAATTTACCACAAAACTGCGTTGCAAGCACATTTTTCTGGCGAGCGGACAAAAGGAATGTTATTGAGAACGAATGTTTGAACCGATGACTTACGAGTAGAAGAGGTTTTTAATATTTTGTACAAAAGACCAAAAGTTTTTACTACCTTTGGAACATTGTAGTGTTTTTTGACGTAGAACTTTATTTTTCGAATAAGAGAATATTGCCTTACTTTTAAAATAAATAGTTATTTTTTTTTATTTCCAAACAGGTACCCTACTTACTCTTCTGTTGACTCTTCTATCACTGACATTGCTGTAGATTTGGGGCAGATTTAAGTTTTTGTTTACTTTAAATTATTATTTTTCCATCAACTATTAAATTTCAAACTCTGAATATCAAGTTGATTATGTCTTCACTTCATCATCAAGTATCAAAATCGTTGAACACCCCTTAGTTATTTGTATACCAAAACACAGTCTATTATTTTTCCTCTATTTTTAGACTTTAACCTTGAAGCAAACTCAGATCATCATTAGAACTCAAACTATGACATTTGAAATATCGACTATCATTCCTTTGAAGCACGTCCCTGAAAAACCGCCAACATACAGTTTTTTATGTTATTTCGATTGATTTTCTATCGTGCAATGTTTGAAATCAATCTCGTCGTGTGACTTCATTTTTGGCTGGGTTTTCCATGGCCGGTAAGTTTCTATCCTAAAGCTTACATTTATAAGCTTCACTTCAGAAAAACAAACAGAACATTCAAAATAAATCCAACCAAATCGGACTAGAAACATGACAAATATGACAAAAGAAAAATACTCCTTCACAAAACACACAAGAGGATATCGAATGCAACAAATGACTCGACGACACACAAAATCCTTTACGAATCGTATCGAAAACTGAAAGGACTAAAACCACAAATTCACGGACAGACAAAGAAGATTTTGACGACAAAACAGGTTTGTAGGTAACGCCGACGAAGTCGACGACAACGATGACATCTACGAGCAGGTACAACATCGATGACAATATATCGACATTCCACAACAATAATAATAATACCTGTAGTGGCATGAAAAGGTCCTGGAAAATATAAGCACGGTGACACATTATGATAGCTACGATGATTGTCATCGTCGGCGTAGCTGAGAGTGTCCCCGGCAAAGTCACCTACCAAATCGATTGTACTGGTTGTCATCGATTGCAACGATGGCACCGATTCCACCAAATACTCAAAAGGTGGTGGTTGGGACAGGCTTCGCACCTTGTTGGCTCCCTCGTCTGATTTACGATTTCTAGCACGACCAGCTCGATCGGAGAATGATGAGGATGTTGAGCCAGCACCAACAGAAACAGCATCATTATTGGTGGGGACGACTGGTGTCACCAGGCCCACATTGTGACCGTAAAGACCGTTCACACGATATTTCAAATTATTTACAGGTGCCCTAGTCGTAGTAGTCGTTGTCGATTGGGGAAGCAATGGTGGTGGAGGTGGCGGTGGAGGAGGCGGGGGAGGTGGTGCATCACGACCGATTGAAGGAGTACATTCCTTGTTATTTATCGAATTTTGTTTCATCTCATTGCTGGTCGGTTGAACGTTGGTTTTGTGATTGGGCTTTGTGCTGGAGCTGTTAGCTAATTGCTCCTGCCAACGACCATAGTTGTCCTTTTTCGAAATGGAACAGGAGTGTCCTGTGACATTTTCCACTCCATATCCTCGATTATCGTCCAACGATGGCAATTCGCTGTGACTTATTGTTGGTGCATTTGTAATTTTGCTTTGTGGCTTCAGAGACAATGATGGCGATGGCAACGGCGACGATGAAGTGGGACAGGAGGCGGCCGAGGCCTTAATCATCAGCTCTTCTTGATCCTTTTTCGTTATTAAATACCCGGCAAGGATGTTTTTGCTCTGGATAATCTCGTTTTGCTGTTGCACTTGATTAGACACCTCCACCTCCTGCTGGCCTTCATCAATACTAACGGTAAATGGACTATTTGCCGTGGCTGTGGTCGCTTCCGATAAGCTGCTCTGACTTCGGCTAACAATCGTTGGTCCGTCGTCGGCTTCGTCGCTTATTTCATCAACCATCACACTAGGTGGCGTCGGTTGTCTTGATGGAATCGATAACATCACCGGAGACAATACCCGGCGATGAGCATCACTACTTCGCGCCAAAACCGCTGTCAAATTCGATAAATCGAGAAGTGCCTGCTCAACTACTGGCACATTTTCCACTCGAGTTATCGACGCAGTCGATGCCATGAAATCGTTGCCGAAAATGATTGGTGATGGAGTGCGGTGATGGGGTAGTTTGTGAAAGACACGTCTTATCATTGCCTGCAGGGGTGTTTCAACTATCATAACTTTGGACGGAATCGATAAAGGTGTGGGTGACGGTGTCAGTGATGGCGGAATCAGGGGAGTTGGGTGCTGATGCATTTCTATTTTGTGTTCGGCTTGCAATCGATTCAGTGCCATCTTTGCTTGCTCCATGTATCTATCGATTTGCCGCAGGTCTTCGGTGATTGACTTTTGGATTTTTCCGCACTTTGACTCCAGGTTGGGTATTTCAATTCCATTTGAGGACGCCAAGGACGAGGGCGATGCTTTCTCTACTTCGATTGGTATCACAGTGACTTTGGGTTGCTGCTGCTCCGCATGTGTCAGAAGTTTGCCATCGCCATCGCCATCCACGTTGTATTCTTCTTCTGCAGAAGCAAATGGACCGAATAGATACTCCCCGTCGGTATAGTAAATACCCTTTCGACGTTCGTGCTTTGTCTTACATTCTGATGGAGATTTGTTGCCATTACTATCCACTATGGGAACAGCAGCAGTATCTTTACTATCAGCCCTCCGGTATTTGTCACCATTAATGGGGTGAATCCTGCTGCTGCTGCTGTTAGATATTGTATCTTTTTGAAATTTGTTTTCATTTCTTGTTAGTGTCTTGTTAGAGTCTTGCTGCGGTCTTGACAATAATGCGGCGACGATATTTTCTTGTTTGCAATGTAATTTTTCATCGGTGGCATCGGGATGTGTTGAACCTTCTTTCACGAGTCGTGCAGTGGCAGCGCCTTGGTGTGTGTCATCAATCAAATCAATTGACCTGGCGCAAGTGGAAGTATCTTTTGCAACATCGGATTTCGGTTTGACATCGCATTTTGAATTTAGTTTCACATTTAATTGTGGTTTGGCAGTTGTTGTGGCATTTAATTTGGCACTGGTTATGGCACTGCCACTGTCGCTGCTGCTGCTGCTGCCAATTTTACTGGCGGTGGAGTTGGTTATTGCGGATAAATTGCCATCATAACTTTTCGTTGATGGATGGAAATGTTGTTGTTGCTGTTTGTGATGCTGTTTGTCATTATTTAAATTTCCCTCTGTGGTGCTTGGTGATGATTTTGTTGCTGGTGCTACTGATTTTGCTGGATTGCTCCGGGCGGGATTAGTATTGGAATTCTTTTTCGAAAGGGAACTGCAGTCAATTATAAGTGGAGCTGCTGGTTTGGCGGGCTGTTTTGCTGGGGATTTCCTCTGATCCGGATGATGATGATGATTATTATTCATGGAAATAGGATCGTAATTAATTTGATTGCCACCCCTGGTCAGTTGGGATGATGGTGACAATTTTATGGTAACCGATTTGCTCTCCAGCGAGGACGGCGCCAACGACAATGACGATGGCCAAATTGTTGTGGCGATGTCAGTGGGTGACTTTGATTTTATTTCCCTCCCTGATGTTGGTGATTTGTTGCGTGATGACCGACTGGGCAATGTACTACTATGACTGCGTGGCTTTGCGGGTGGGAGTTGCTTTTGGCGTTTGTTGCTACTATAACGATCCAGTGATGCAGTTTGTGGTCGACTTATGAAGTGCGATGCTGGTTTGGATGGCTGGTAGCGGGATTGGCCAAGTTTCTCCCATCGTGAGGATGCAGCTTCATGATGGCTGCCATCTGTGGTTGCTATTCCTTCGAAAAACTGTTTCTTTGGTTCGACAATGCCCACATGCACTTGGAAAGTTATTTCAGCAACTTTGCTATGGGTTGGCGTTGGGCGCCATTCGGGAGTTCGAGAACGGCGTTCATTTGGCTTGTGATTTATGTTGAAATTTATGGAGTCGGTTGATGTATAATGGCGTTGGGGGGATATATTTTTTTCCTGCTCCTCAGGATGGTCAAATTTCCGGGCTATACTATCGATTCTATGTTGTTGGCAGATTTTTTCATCGAAATGATGCTCATCGGAGGCACTGCGTGATCGTTCGTGAGATGGTTGTGGTGGTGGCCAGCTGTGATCACGACTGCGATGACGTGATCCGCGGCGGTTTATTTTTAAAACCGTATCACGGTCAACAATGATACGCTGACGTGGACGACTTTCACGGGTATTTTTACTTGTCTCTTGGTGCTTAAGATGTTGGTTTTGCTTGTGTAGGACTTAATTATTTTTTTTTGTGGTTGAGGGGGAGAAATAGAAATACAAATTTCAATTTTAATACGAAAACGTTTTTCAAATAAAAGATTCAAAGGTAAATTTAGACGGTTTTTGTTTTGTTCAAAGTGTGATTCATGCCTTATTCTTCGTTTGATGTGTGTGATATGGTTATTTTGGGAATGTGATTTCTTTTTGAAGAGATTTGACTCTGAAAAGACAATTTGTTTGTTCTTGATTGTTCAGTGTGTGTGTGTGTTGGTTTTTTGTTGATTGAAGTGATTCATCATGAATGACTATGCGGATTTCTGTTAAACGCCATACAATCAACAAAAACAACACAAAAGATCTCGAACAAGTTGATCTAATTTCGAATTGAAATGATCTTTTTCGTCTACGATGACAGGTGCAGGAATTTAGGAATTTGAAAAGAAAAAAATAATTTTGGCTGGGCTGTACAGGAACAGGTGTATGAATTCAATTCTCTGTAGCCAATTTGTGAGTTATGTTAGAAAGTAATGAAATGGGTGACATTGAAAAAAAAAATATTGACAAAGTTGTGTGGCTAAAACAATTGGCGCGCAATAGCTTCAAACATATCGCTTTTCACCTGGAATTTTTTGGCTGGTGAAATACATTTTTATGAGGGGTTTTGAGTGGTTATATTTAGATTAAATTTTATCAGAACTTGAACATCTATAGAATAGGTCTACACTGATATATCACATTTTTGTTTTTGGCATTTTTATTTGACGTGATCAATTTTTGAACAACAACAATTTTTGGATGAGGGTTTTTGGAGGTTGATATGGGAACTTGAAATTCAAAGACGTAATAGAAATAAATACGGTATAGATTTTTTTGAAAAAAAATGTAATTTGAGTGGAGAAAATTTAAAATTTATTTCTTACGAACCTGGAAAGTAATTAAATGGTAGCCCATTGCTTTAAAGACTTGATACGAACAATTTTAAATTAAAGTCTTAGGGCTAAGTCGTTGTCAAAATACCATATTCTAACGAAGCAGATAACCTAGAAATGAATTATGTATTATCTTAAATTTAAGGTTCTCACTGTCCAATTTAAAAGGTTTTTAAAGGTAATCATGCTGCAAGAAAAGTGATAAGAGCGTATGTTAGTCTTTTCCATCTATTTGACGTTCAAAACTGCTCTAATTTTTGGACTAAGATGAATTTTTCAAATCAAAATCAAAGCATTTTTTTTTTATATCATTTTGGGCGTACTATAGGGAGCGTTTTAGGAGAGTTGGAGAGAATTGGATTTAAAAGGAGATACAGATGCATATCAGTTTTGATATTGAATAAATAAATATCGTAACAGGAAGGTAATATTGAGCCGGGTAAAATATTCCACATTCGTGTTGTCTAGCTAAAGGAACAATAGCCGAATTTAAAAGCGCGCTGGACTATATATGTAATATATAAATGCTGGAAGAAATCTTAACGCATCAATTTTTAACAAATTATCTGTAGCATACTTTTCATGGTTAACGATATTTAATCTACTACTTTTATGCTTCTTTGTGGAGGGAATATGTAAACGTTTTAGTCGTTCACAACTTTGACATTCAGTGTCATTGATAATCGTACTTTTATGATAAGTCTCCAAAATGGAGATATCTGCCACTTTTTTGACAGTTCGAAATCACCCTTAGTTTCTTGTATAGTACGGTTAAGTTGTTTCAAGACAGTTGGAGTTTATTTTTAAGAAAAACCCATGCAACCCGAATTGCCAGCAAAGCCTCGAAATCCCATACCAGACGGCCTCGGAGTGAACAGATTTAGAACTCAGGGGGTACAAAAGACATACTAGATGATTCCACATTGTTGCAATGGAGCAGAAATGTAAGCAAAAATCGAAAGATCTGCTAAGATGGTACGCAAAGATGAGAATGTCTTCAACGGGAGAAAAATATTTCAATAAACCGAAAGGTCGAATTCAAGTAAGGTCATCAAAATAAAGGTCAGAACATAGTTAGATGGTTGTAAGAGGATATATCCCGCAAATCTAATGTTTTAATGTGGAGTGAGCAATGATGAGGTTTCCCAGCTTCATTTTTATCAGAAAGGATTCAAAACTTTTTCCAATGTTTACGAAAGACCGGTTTGGAAGGTATTGTAAGCTCTTTCAACCGAAAAGTTTTCAATTGACTTTCCAAAAGGCTTACCAAAAGTGTAGCCAAAAGCCACTTCAGAATGGGTAAAGAAAACTTAACGGAGTTGATATTTTCGGTTGGTTGGCCAGTTAGCTGATTGGTCGTGAATCAATGTCCGATTCCCAGCTGCTGCCACGGTTTTTTTAAGTTCGCTGCCTCTAGCAAGGAAGTATCAAATCATCTAACTTTATCTCTTAGTTTCTTTTAGCATCTCATGTTAGCCGTTTGAACTCAGCCAAAAAATCGCAAGTTTTCACCATTCTTGCCGCCGACAGTCAGTAGGCTCTGAGAAGAATATTTGTTAGAAAAGGGTTTTTGGTGAATCAGTGTAATCAAAAATTTTCACATTAAAATGTCTTTTTAACAGTGTGTGTTGCAGACCTTTGTCTCCCTTTTGTAGCATAAACATGAAAGTGGTGAAGTGCGAAAGAAGAGTAGCCATGTCTCCGATCTTATAGCTGCTAAGTTATGAACTAGGCTTTTCACCATAAGTAAAATCGAATCAGATTAATAGAAATTGCCGCATTTTTCGGATTTTATGAAAATTATCAGATATTTCGGTCGATAGAAGACCCAAACAGCGCTAGAGTGCACCGTTTTGATACCATAAACTCGTTTGACCTATGGATTTAATGGGATACAATAAGGAATTCAAAAGCTCCCTTCTACCTGAAATAAGCTAGCTAGCGGTTTTAAGATTGAAATGTAACCGTTACAGATTTCATCGAGGTTCGTCTCAGAGCCACTTCGTCGTGTTAAGAAAAGAAATCGTATCTTTGATCTTAGTTCAGATAGTTCGTTAAGGGCGTGGAGGAATATTTTTTCGGAATAGTTGGGCTCTCATTCTGGCCAGAGCAGGACATTCACAGAAGAAATGTATCAGTGTTTCATTTTCCTGTTGATCCCCATAACTACGATAATGAGCATTGTAAGGAATGCCTAGCTTCGGTGCATGTTTCCTAATTGGCCAGTGTCTAGTGCATGTTGCAACTATTTTGGCCTTGTCTTGCCTGGGCCTTCATACTAGGTCATCGAATATACAACTGCTCTGATATTGAAATTCTTTGAACAAACATCGTCTACTCCCAAGACTTACGAAAGTTCTTGCCACATAACCAAATGAAAAGGCAAGCGAAATGTAAAGCGGTTTAAAGAGCTGTTCCTCCCTCTAGGAGAAATTTAAGAATTTTTTTAATGGACTTAAGTTAGGTTACAAACCTGCTGATCAGAAAAAACGACTATGAACACAGTCTGGCGAAAACTTGTATAGACATCGAGTCTACAAATGCAGCTGGATGACTCGAAAAAATAATCTCGGAGGTAAAAACTCCTACAGGGGTTCTTAATATGCTTTATAAAAATAGGACTGACTTCTGTTGTGAGATGTTAAAAACATTTATCAGTACTCATTTCCCATGTTTTTGATGCATCTTCTGTAAAAAGAAGTGCTAAAAATAATCGAGACTTCTAATATTTGTAATCAAATTGTTGATAGCAGGAAATGCCTTAGGACATAGACTCCATCTCAGCAGTTTGAAGTTTGAATCAGGAGACATACAAAATTATGCAAAATGCCTGAGAGCTAAATTTTGTCTATTCTGGTGGACTTATTTAGGGCATTCCTGTATATAATCTATGTTCCATATGTGAATCCACACAAACTGAACCGAAAAACTTCAATCTAATAAGCCTATCCAGTATCCACACTTCTTCTCAAGGCCCTCGAAAAACTAATAGAAATGCACATAAATAGCAGGCAACAATGCTTTACGACTTAATCAGTGAGAAAAGAACTATTTCGGCGGTCATAAAACTCTTATGAACTCGCATAACAAAGATTCTAGTGGCACTAAGAGATATCCCAAAAAAAGAATTCAAGTAACCAAACCTGGGACCGGACAGTTCGAAGACGGAAAGTTCGGTAAAGTCATTTATTTTATCAGAATACCCACACTTGGGTAGATCAAATATGGTTTAACATCTATCAAGTGCCTTTCAAGCTTGCGGTTTGTGAAGTCAGAAGGAATATTGGCACGTTGAACTGGTTAATAGAAATATTGACTTCTTCATAAACAGCCCATCGGTAATTGAAGTCCTTTCTTCAATCTTCACAAAGTTCAAATAGTTGAAGTGTTCCGCAGTCATAAGAGTCATCAATCGACATTTTTGGTCTGGTTTCGAGGCAGCCATGAGCTCCCTGCACATCGGTAAATCTGACTTGAACAGAGGGTATCACACCAAAGAGATGGGAAATGGTTTATCTCACTTTCTTAGTGAACGCCTTAGTCTTGGTCAGACTAGAAAAGCAGCTTTCGAGAAATACTTTTTTAAATTGGGTGACATCTTCAATACGCCACATACAATAAAGAACTTCCATTTCTACTTTTCGCAAGTACCAGGATGGCCGACCGAAAATTGACCAAATCTAAAGAAGGAAATCTTGGAAAAGAGCAGTGCATTGCATGTTATCTTTTCTATGACCTAAATGATATCGCATTCTTCGTCAGAGGCTCTATGTGCCGATGCCTGAACTAGGAAAAAATGGATCCAGGTCTATCACATGATATTGAAAAATACATACGGTGGAATGTGCAATTATAGAAATCCTGTCCGATCTATTCTAAACATTCACAGGCTTTTGGCGCTATTATGTGATTTCTTCAATATGGTTTTGGGCAATGAGTTCACATTTTTCAACAAATCTTTTCAAACTATTTCAGTATTTGTAGGATCTTCAGCGGTTCTAAATGTTCCGTAATATAGACCTTCGTGGCAGTCTAGAATTAAACAAGAACAAAACAAGTAGATATGTACATGTTATCAAGAAACATCTGTTTACCGAATTTGGAAAGTTTAATCGTTTTACTTTATGAACAAAACCTTAGTGGAGACCGGGCAAAGAATTTCCCTAGCAAACCACTAATCCTTCGGTTTGGCGAAAAAATTTTCATCCAACCTCTTCACGCGTAAGCACACTCTAACAAACCCTTATACTCGTACTACCAGTCGACTATTGGGTTATACGCAGAAGAGGAGAACTGATAGTTGGATGTTTCGAAGGAAAGATTCTTCGACGGAATTTGGTGCTCTGTTTGAGGAATACCGAAATGGAAAACGGAGAGCTTTATAAGATGAACCAAGATGTCGATGTAGCTTAAATTCAAAACACGTTTGTTAAATTCTATCGAGAAAATGGACAACGATGCTTCAGTCAAGAGAGAGCATTTTAAAACCGATGTTCTAGGAGGCAAAGAAGACCGAAACTCTGGTTTAAGGGCCAAATCATCGTGGATGCTGTAGCGTTTGGTCTGCATGCATGGAATTGACGTGTTTGGTATCGAAGAGTATGGTCGCATCAGCGAGTCTTTCTTGGATTGGGAGCCTGTAAAGTTACAATGTACATGGTGGGCCATCTAGTGGTTTCTTTTATTTTGACACTGACAGCTGATTCCCGCTCAAAATTTTGAAAGAAAGTCAGTATCATACCTCCGCAGAACGAAATGAAAAGCTTTAAGCTTGAAAAACGTTGAGAAATATTGAAAACTTATTTCCAAAGTGAGTGCTGTGTGGCCTTAACATTGCGGTTTTTTGAAAAGAAGTTTTGACCGAAATGAAGCACCCACCGCGCCTGTTGTACACAAGTTTGTGCAAAAATTTCGTCAGAGTGATATGCTAGTTGACAACACTCTTGTTCCCCGTCATTGAACGGTGCGCATAGACGAGAATATGGCTGCCGTAGCTGAGAGTGTGGGATTCAATTCACGAACATGAACTCGCCACATAACAGCTTGAGAACACAGTTGTAAGAGGGACAATAGTATATTAGGAAAAATGTGGCTCATATAGTCTTAAAACAATCCAATATGTGAAGATGAAATAAGAATCTTGCTGTAAAGCTTACAACTAGCAAACCGTGTAAACCTACAAGAACGTTTGAAACAGCTTGACTTAATATAAAAGGGCTTTCCTATATTATAAAATATCACATCAAGACTCTCTATTTTTAATTTAGCGCCATTTTGTTTTGTGTCGGTCGTACAGTTTTATTGTTTGACAGATGTCATGTGTATTGTGTAGAATAAAAGATTTTGTCTTGGAGAATTTTGAAAGCTAACAAAGCATTGACATTGTGAAAAACCAATACGGAAATGGTGAGAATTTTTCGGATAAGAAGCTTCGAAAATGTAGATGATTTTTCCACCTTGATGCCTTCTCTCTGGACAGCCAGTGGTCTCAGGTCTCATTCATCTGGAATTTTTTGAGAGTTGGATCAGTTCTTGCTTTATGTTTTTTTTTTAACGAAATGTGTATGAACTAATAGGTATGATGCAACATGTCATTGGTGAAATAGAGTGGGCTTCATGCCGAAGTGTCATCAAAAATTGTGTCAAACGACTGCCATTAGTTTAAAGAAGGTCATATATCCATATAACTTATAGCTCCACGTTGACTCCACTGCAATTTTCCCAAATTTCAAAATACCGCATCCTAATGGAACATCTTCTAGATTTGGTGGAAAGAAATTTTCAAAAATTGATTGTGATTAGATTCGAATTACCAGAACTTCTTTAAAAAGGTTAAAATTATTAATCCTTTTTTATTTTCCTCAAATTACACAAAGCAACACCTGCTTTGGCCACAATCTCATATCGATCGTTTATTAATATCCAATTTTCGTAGAGCTACTGAATAAATATTTCACATTCATATACAAAATTAACCCCTCTGTTTTTAATGGGTATAGCTATACTGTCGTCAATCCTATATCCAGAGCTATTAACTTCAATCACCTTCAATCCAAATTGGATTTTTCCTCAACCCTATAATGATTTTATAATCGAGCACAGCCGGATAATAAAAGCATCAGAGAGATTCTCACCTGATTTCCCTCGAAATAATAATATGTACGAGTAATAATAAAAACAAAAGCAACAGCAAACTTTAACAAAGTTATAGATTTTTACCCTCAATGCAACCCATGTTAACCTATAATCGAACCTTACCTCACTGAAACGGCAATATCCGAACGACGACACCCAACTTGCCATAAACTTATTGCTTATTCATTTGCAATTTGTATAGCAATTCCATGAATCAAATATTTAATAACTTTTCAACCCTATTCAGCAGGCCAACTATGCTCCAAACCACAACCCCTTAAGGCCCATATGGGCTCGTGTAGAGAAGTGTTTGTATGCTTCACAAACAAAAAAAAGCAAATCAACGAAACGAAGAACGAATACCTTCCTTTTTGGAATCAATAAGTTTTTATGGCAACTCGGCTTCGTCCCTCAAACTAACAGTTGTAAAATAATATTCCGGAGGCCCAAACTTTGTGTGTGTGAATATGAATGTGTGTTCAAAATAAGCAAGTAGATTAGGATCTACCCGCTCGAAAAATTGCCTCCCCTTGTATTTTTTTTTATTTCATTTCTTTTTTTTTTAAATTGGATACAACGCAGAATTATGATCAATGACTTTACGGGCTATAAAACCCAAATAAATATTTGAGGCCGTAAATGATTCGGGGGTGTGTACAAATAGCCCCACTGGGCACTGGAAGGCCATAAAAAAGCAACAGAAACCCCTTTACGCACCGAAGAAGCGCCGCAATGCACAGAATGGGGGACAAGAATGCGGTTGGTTTCACACATGAAGTGTCCTTAATTGAAAGATCCATCCGGCGGAAATTGTTTTGTAGATGGGAAAAGCGTTTATATATGTACATCAACACCAACCCCTTTCCCTCCTTAAATCATTCTAATAGCTCTATACTATCAGGGCAAAAATAACTGTGGTAAAATACTTTCAACATATACTCGTACATAGAAGTTGGTGCTCTTTCGTTGGGTGTTCTCATAAAATTTAGTTACCGCTCTAAAACAGTACGGCAGGATGACGGTGTAACTTCAACTCCGCTATTGAACTGGAAATCGACAAAGAAAAAAACAAGCTTGGCGACAAGGAATGTTTGTCATTACTACATTTGGATGGCTCCGAAAGTGTAAGGTGAATTTTCCCGGAAAAAGGGTTAACATTTTAAAGGGAGAACTGTTCCAAAAATATAGTTCTGTGAGGGTCGTTAAGTAAAATTCACAGACAAACAGCGCTAGAGGGTTTATAATTAAATCCTTGAAGGGGATCCAAATAAGTGTTGTGAATTAGTGCATGTGCCAGCTTCACAGGTAAGATTACAGGAGGCAGAAGATAAGGTTGAAGTCTGGCACAGTACTGTTGATTTCAAGAGAGTCCAAAAGCTAGATTTGGATCATGTTTTGAACTAACATATCACAGTGCTATTCTCGGTGGGCTAGGTATCGCTAAAGAGCTTTTCACATGTTAGGTAGATAGAAATGGCGATTACAGGCAGTTTAGCATGTGTTCCAGTCAGCACTGAAGTACGCCTTTTTGATACCATAGCTCGTTTGAACCTGTGGATGGAATTGATGTGGGGAATTGAGGACATATTTTCACGGAGGCGTCCAAATTTGATTGAATTTAAAATAGTATGAAATAGGTTTTGATGTGTTTTGGTTTCATGTAGCACAATCACTATACTCTGTCCAAGAAAAATTGTCTCATTCTGGTTGCATTGCCATGCATAAGTGTGTCGCCTTTTAAAGCTCTTATAGGGATTCCGTAGCTTACATTATAAATCGCCCCAAATGAGAGTAAAAAACGCGTAGGGCTACCGTCTGTTGATTCAAAACGACTGAAAACAATATTCATTTTACCTTTTCCCACAACGCCAAGCGGTAAGATAATAGGCGCTTTTTTTTTAAGTTGAAAAGCAATACGACAACACTCAACATACTCATCTTCTTAAAATGTGTTCTCAAAAGCTTCAAATCCCAAAAGCTCCTTAATAAAAATCACTGAAAAAGCTCCTTGCTTGCAATTGAGAATGATAATGGTAATGGTAATGGTAACTCTGTTTTGATGTAGATAAAGAGCGCACGATCGTATTGAGTGACACTTGACACTCTTGAGTCTTGACAGTATTTCATCAGCAGTGGGATACGACGGTCGTGTTGGGGTGTACAACTTTTCGCAAAGAATTACAACAACAATTCCTTAAGAAAAGTCAGTGGCTTGCTTTTTGTTTAGTGGCACTTTTCCTAACGCATTGTATTGAGGGTGCATCAGGCGCCACTGCTTTAGAAAAAGCTCTCCCATAAGGCCTGTACTGACAATTTTTGTTGGACAGAGTATAGGTATCGGATCACTCACTCAACCGAAAGGGTACACGCATCCGAAACCGTTTTACACTGTCCCAGATTAGGCACCTTGTTGTTGGATTGTGCTGAGGCGGTAACTAATCCGATCGACTGATCTTGCAATCCCCCTTGCACCATGAGCGCACGTCGAAGCACTTAGTCTGCTAGCTCGCGGTCTAAGTAATTTGACAAAGGTTGTGGTGCAGAAGTAACCGAGGTTCTTTTCAAAAAAAAATATGATTTTTTTAAAAAATCCAAAAGAAAAAATTTCAATTTCCCCTCTAGGGAATCACCGAAGACCATACCGAGTTTGAAGAAAATAGCTCCAGTGGCTTAGGCTGAAGATCGAGGTACAGACATACAGAAGGACAGAGGGAATTGTCGGACCCACTTTATTCGTCTTCGCGCTATCATCGTATTGTCAACTTTGATCAAAATCTCGAGTTCGATTTTTTTTTTCAAATGCAGAACTTGCCCTAAAGTACCTATATCGCAAGTAAAAATTGAAACACAAATACTATTCACACTTTTTAGGAGACTTAGATTTAAAAAAAAATGATCAAAATCCGTTGAATAGTTTTTGAGAAAATCGAAACCAAGAAAGTGGCTCTATCAGTGGTACCATTAATAACCATTTTTTTTTTTCAACTATTAGCTAGCTAATGTTGTTTCATGTTGGGTACCAAGTAGGGGGGGGGGGGACATTTAGAATGCTATGATCTTAAGCCGAACAGACAGACAGACAGAATTGCGAGACCCACATTTTTTGACTTTTTTATCATTGTAAGGGTTTTTCAATTGGCGAGGGTAGATTTTGGCGGCCATGTTGTTTTGGTGACATCTGTCATATTTGTTGTTTATTATTCAGTTACTGATGGCAAGAAAGACAAAAGGAATCTCAATATCGTCGACTCGGGCAAAACGTCACGATGGATAGGTATAACTTAGAAGTCGTCAAGGACTTCTTCTACCTGGGCTCCACTAAAACATCGCAAAACGAAATTAGTGCAGAGATCAAGCGAAGAATTACTCTTGCCAACCGCTGTTTCTTCGGGCTAAGAAGGCATTTGAGTAATAAAGCCCTATCTCCAAGAACCAAGGAGACCTTGTATAAGACCCTCATCATCCCGGTCCTGCTGTATGGGGCAGAAGCATGGACACTGTCTAAAACGGATGAAAGTCTGCTTGGGTGCTTTGAAAGAAAAGTTCTTCGTTTGATCTTCGGTCCAGTCTGTATCGATGGAGTATGGTGGAGAAGGTTCAACAACGAGCTGTACGGGCTTTACAGAGACGTTGACCTAGTCATGAAGCTGAAAATACAACGGCTGAGATGGCTGGGACACGTGGAACGTATGGACACCGACGCACCAGCCCGTCGAATCTTCGAATCCACCCCTGATGGTCTGCGCAGCAGAGGAAGACCCCACGTCAGGTGGCGCGCACAAGTGGAGAGCGACCTCAACCAACTTGAGTGCGTAACTGGAGGCAGCAGGCTAGCTGGATTGGCTTGTTGGCTGAGGCCGTAGTCCACCCTGGAC
The DNA here is from genome assembly GCA_911387755.1 of Chrysotoxum bicinctum. NCBI lineage: Eukaryota > Metazoa > Arthropoda > Insecta > Diptera > Syrphidae > Chrysotoxum > Chrysotoxum bicinctum. The sequence continues at coordinate 179,933,860 of OU426989.1, read as the reverse complement.
TGTGAGCACCATCTAAAGTAAATCTAAATCTAAAACGCCTTGCGCCCATTTTGCGGCAGATATGGTGGCCCTTCAAAATCTACTCTTGAACGTTTGATGGCCAAATTTGAGTTTTTGGAAATTAATCAGCCGTAGTCAGAGAAAGTAAGAGTCCTCGCTGTGCACAAGAATTCGGGACTTGGGCCTTCACCCGTACGAGATTCAACTTACCCAGGAGCTTAAAGTTCATCACAATAGACAACGTTGTTTCTTGGCTGATTAGGATTCAGATCGTTTCGAAGAGGACCCTAATTTTGGCCGAGAAATTATCTTAAGCTGCGAGGCGCATTTTTAGATGAATGGCTTTGTTATCAAGCAAAATTGTGATATATGGGACGACACCATCTAGACGAGCCTCATCCGATGACAATGCATCCTCAAAACGTTACCGTTTTGTGTGAATTTTTGGCCAGCGCGGAGACGTCATTGGTTCGTACTTTTTCGAAAACCTCGTTCGTGACGCGGTCACCGTCAATGGCGAGCGCTTCAGAACGATGATAACCAATTTCTTATGACCCAAATTGAATCATAGACCTTAAAATGTCGTTATAGCAGGAGGGCAATACGAGTCACACAGCGGCCGTCACAATTGACATTCTGCATGAACGATTTCAGGGTAAGGTTATCTCTCGCGGAGGTGACGTGAATTGACCTCCAAGGTCAAGTGATTTAACCCCAGGTCGATGCAAACCAACCACTGTCGGCAGTTCACCTTAAGGCGAACATAATACAGGCCATCACTCAAATTGAGCCAGATCTTGACGGAAGAGTCATTGAAAATTGAACCACTCGGATCCGTGGTTAACTTTTTGATAAATCCTTTATTAGTTGGTAGTAGTAGAAGTAAAAAAAAAAAACAAAAAATTAATCTTCATGATTTAGGTTTTAATCATTCATTTTTAGACCTCCCAACCCTGATAATAATTTGAACAACTGGCTAAAGTTAAACTCTGCATAATAAACGGGGTATCTGTCAAAACTCTGGGTGAGTTAAAATAAATAAATAAATTAAATTTGGTGGTGCAACAGCTCGGAGTGAACCAGGACCTAGTGACTTACAACTCTCAACCATTCCTGTGTGCGTGTTACCAGGAACGGAGGGAACCTACAATTTTCTACCGATTCCGAACGGCTAATGAGCAAGCACTTTCCATGACAAGAGATACTCTTGGAGAATTTGTCAATTCCTCGCAAGAGCCAGTACACCCCCGAAAAAAAACTTTCTTGCAGCGGCTGAGAATCGAACTCGAGACCTTCCGCATGACAGTCCAACGCACTAACCATTATGCCACTGGACAAGTTACAATAACGAAATTAAGAAATGTATCTATTCAGTATGATTGCGGGGTCTGGGACCTTGGTACCCCATATATGTATGGGATATTCGTAAAAAAAGTAGGCCATCTAATTGGTCAGTCCTTGGTCAAAAAAGGTCAACTAGTTTTGAAAATTTGGCAGCTATAGAAAACTTGTAATCAAGGCTTAAACCCCATTTGTGGGATATTCGTAAAAATTGTACAACATCCCAAAGATCACTGGATCCTAACAGAAGGTCAACTATTTTTAGTATAATTCAGCCATACATATTTTTTTTATGAATTTTCAAAGTTTATTTCAAAGTCACGGACAAAATTTTTGGAACTCAATTTGGGTCATTAAGAAAAATAAAAAGTATGCCATTTAAAAGGTCAGTAAATGAACAGAAAAAGTCAGCTTGTTTCCGCAATTAGTCAGTAATAGATTTTTTACTTGCGATATAGGTACTATAGGGCAAGTTCTGCATTTGGAAAAAAAATCGAACTCGAGATTTTGATCAAAGTTGACATTACGATGATAGCGAAGACTAAAAAAGTGGGTCTCGCAATTCTGTCTGTCTGTCTGTTCGACTACAGGCTAAACGACTCGGCCAATTTTCTTTAAACTTGGTACATATCATTTTTAATTTTTTCCCCCCACACGTTTTTTTCTTTTTTTTTTAAGACCAAAAATAACGGTACCCCCCATACGAATTTTTTTCGAAATTTTATAAACATTTTTTTTTTCTCAAAAACTGGTCAACAGATTTTAAAACTAAAGATACAGAAAAATTTCATTTCATTAAATCTAGGTATTAGTTGAAAAAAATTTTACGAAAAATGGTTATTGAGGGTACCCCCCATGGAACCATTTTTTTTGTTTTTGATTTTCTCAAAAACGGTTCAACCGATTTTGATCATTTTTTTTTTGCTAAAGCTCCCCAAAAACATAAATAGAATTGTGTACTCAAATTTTCAAAAAAAAAATTTTTGGATTTTTAAAAAAAACTTCAAATTTTTTTTTTTAAAACTCAATATTTCGAAAACCCCATGCTAGATTTTTTTTAAACTTGATAAAAAAAAGTTTCTCAATATGATCTACAAGATGTGGAACAAAATTTTTTATTTTACCTAAAAATTAAGGTACCTACCATACAAATGCTAAAAAATTAAAAAAAATGGTTTTCAAAAATCGTATTTTTCTCGAAAACGGCACCTAGAATTTTGATAACATTTTTTTTCTTTCAATTAGTTTTTACGATCTTTAATTTAATAAAAAAAATTTTGAAATTAAGATATTACAGCTTGTACCTACCATAGAACCATTTTTTCGAATTTTGAATTTCTCATTATCCATATAACGGATCTTAATGAAAATTTTTATAGAGAAGCTTCTAAAAAGTCTAAAACACATTGCATTTCAAAACTTAAAAATAAATATTTTTTGAATTTTTGAAAAAAAAAAATCTATTTTTTTCTTTTTTTTGAAAATTCGATATCTCCGAAATGGGTCAATATTTCTTTTCGTAAATTTAATTTTGATTCGAACAATAATAAAAACTTTAAATTAGCGTACCAAAGTTTTTTCTTAAAAAGCTTTTAAAAAGTTTGTATATAAAAGCTTCTTTTAAAGAAACCACTACAAGGACTTATAATTTTTGTTCTTGCATAAATTCATATTGGCATAGCATTCTGTTACTACTAAAAGAATTTAAAAATTAATTTTATCCTTATGAACAATTTTCTCAATAACATTCGTTTTTAAAATTCCCAGTCGATTATATAGGAGCAAGTTCGTGCGACCCAGTCGTGCATTTTATTTACTTGCGATATAGGTACTATAGGGCAAGTTCTGTATTTGGAAAAAAAAAATCGAACTCGAGATTTTGATCAAAGTTGACATTACGATGATAGCGAAGACGAATAAAGTGGGTCCGGCAATTCCGTCTGTCTGTCTGTCTGCCTGTATGTCTGTACCTCGATCTAGAGCCTAAGCCACTGGACCTATTTTCTTCAAACTCGGTAGTTATGGGTCTTCGGTGATTCCCTAGAGGGGAAATTGAAATTTTTTTTTTAGCTCTAAAACTAACGGTACCCCCCATACACCCGTAATGCAAAATCTTATTTATCTCGAAAACGGCTCTAACGATTTTGATAAAAAAAATTAGGTGTGATATTATGGACATGGACTACGTTTTGGTAAAAAAAAAATTTGGGGCAAAATGTTATTAACGGTACCTGTCATAGAACCGTTTTTTTGATTTTCGACTTTCTCATTAACGGCTCTAACGATTTTAACCAAAAATTTTCAGCAGGAGTCCCCCTAATAGACTAAGAGCCCACAGCAATTTTTGGGTGTGATTGATAACAAAAAATAATTAGCTTAATTAGATAGGCCTTTTATAGTTATTTACAAATGTGAAAGCCTTGCATACTCTAGTGGGCGCAATAGTGCATTATAGTGCATTAAGTATGCAGTTCTTTCCAAATCCAAATAATTATGATGACAACTTTGCCAAAATGTAGAGTTAAGCCCCTTGATTGAAAATATCGAGGTCCAAGACGTTTTACAGACAGCCTTCTGCCTGCCAGACGCGATAAGAATACGCAACTTCTTGCACTAAGAAGGCCACCTTCAAAACGTCATGGACCTCGATATTTGCAATCAGGGCACTTAGCTGTTCATTTTGAAGTTATGGCAAATTTTTTTTCCCAATTTTTTAGAATAAGGAAAGAACTGCATACTTAATGCACTATTGCGCCCACTAGAGTATGCAAGACGTTCACACTTGTAAATAACTACTAAAGGCCTAACTAATTATGCTAATTATTTTTTGTTATCAATCACACCCAAAAATTGCTGTGGGCTCTCGGTCTATAAGTTTAAAATAATATTGTATTTATATAAAAATATTCGAAAAATTATTTGTTGGTTTTTTTTGAAAATTTTTTTTTTTTGAAAAATCAATATCTTCAAAACCTATGAACGATTATTTTTTGAAATTATTTCCAAAAATCAATATTATTAAATACTTAAAATTCGCATCCCACATTTTTTTCTTGAAAAATTTTAAAGAAATTTCTTATATAAAAAATTTATTTATTTAATAATCAAACGAATTTTTAAAGTTTGTTTGCATAAATTCATACTTTTCTAGAAATCAGACGGCAATTTAATTTTAAATTCATGTTTTATAATTATAAAATGTATCTTAAATTCCAAAGTACTTTTACATAAGAGCAAGTTCGTGCAATCCAGTCGTGCATTTTATCTTATACATCTTTAAAAGAAAATCCAAGGCAATAGTGATTTTCGGCACACCAGTTGTAGGATATTCGCAAAAAAATGTGTACCACCTGAAGGGTCTATAGGTAACTCGGTTCAAAATGAGTTGCTAACATTCTTTTATACTTTTGCAAAAATATTAAAAATTCATGGTTGACCAATTACTAACAAAATCTGAACTTTTATGACGGTTAAGTGACCTTTAAAATGGCATACTTACATATATATCAAAAAAATCGTTCGTGAACTTGAAAAAAGAAACTTCAAAAAATTTTTAAAACAAAATTTATAGCTGACCAATTACAGAAGCTAGCTGACCTTCTATATGCACCTACCTTCAGATGTGTGTTTTGTGAATATCCCACAAATGAGGTTCCAAAAATCGTTAAGACTTTGAAAAAAATCATTATAAAAAAACTATGGCTGACCAATTGAAAAGAGTTGACCTTTTATCAGGATTTAGTGATCTTTCGGATGGTATATATTTTTTGCGAATATCCCAAAAAGGGAGTGCCAAAAATTGCGCAAGAAATTGCCAAAGTTTAAGCCTTGATTACAAATTTTCTATGGCTGACAAAACTAGATGACCTTTTTTTGACCAATTAGGTGGCATACTTTTTTTACGAATATCCCATATTTGGGGTTCCAAGATCCCAGAGCCATGATTGCGTTTAATTTGACTTTTGTTAAACTCGATTTATTTCTGTTAAATTTTAAATGTTATGTAGGCGCACTTAATAAGAATTTGCTTTATAAATATTTTTTAGAAAGTACCAATATCATTTTAGTCTATTTAGAAATTTTTGAATATTACTGTCCAAACATCCAGTAGGTTGGAGTATGTCGGTATAGTAGTTTAAGGCATATCCAGGGCTCTGAGAAACTTGACCAATGGGCGTGTGTTGCCACTAAACCATACATAGGATAATGGCAGCGAACATAAGTCCAAGATTATGTACGGCGTGGCATGCCACCAGTCCGCGTACAGAATGCGCATGCGTGATTTCACGATATTAATGGGTGGCGGCTAACCTAAGGCCATGATTGTTGGATGGTGGTAAGGTGGTTGAATGCATTGTCCATGGTCTTGAGTTTTGACGAGCTCGTCCACATCGGTGGGCCGGTATTGCTACTATTGAAAATTCTTACACCCCAGGTTCCTATCGACCTCCTCGTGGTGCCTGTGGATAGGTTACGTTATTAACTGAACTAACTAGATGGGAACAGTCTGGACGGTGTCCTTAAGGTAGGAATCCGCTAAGTAACAACTCACCAGAGGGATGCACATTCTTGGTTGATGGTTTCTACCTCGACTATAGCTGGGTGTGTGTACCTGGGGCTGAGTTTTGCAGGAACTCATCTGTAAGTGACCTGACGGTTGCGAAGCTCGACCGGAAGCTATATTCTGGCACCATGGCAGATAGTGCCCTGAAGTCTGAGAGCTATAGCGTACGTCTTCTGGCTCTCCTATTCTATCTTCGGATAGTGAGGTGAAGCTGTCGTGTACGTGCACTCTATCTTCGAACTATCAATGAGGTAGGCCCCCTAGTGGGAGTATCGTGGTGGCTTGGTTTATTACGAATGCGGAGACACATGGTTTCCAGACGTGCCTGGATTCAAGAGGTGTTAGATAGACCTCGCCTCCAAGCAAGAGGTGTGTTCATGCCTGCAACATGTCACAGCTTTGCGACTGAATCGGCTTCGGCTGATTTGGGGTTAATGGTCAGGACCTAATCTGACTCCGATGGAGGTAGGCCTCCAGTGTGGTTAAACACAAGGCAGTTCTGTCCAAACATCCATATATATCCATATATCTCTTTTTGTCCTTTTTAATTAACAGGAAGCTTTCCATAAAATTTTATGTTTATATTCTCTTTTCAACGGAAATCGGTTAAATTTCTAAAATGTGCGTCTTGTGATAGAGCCCTACTTTAAGAAAAATTGAAAATTGAGTATTTTTTGATAAGTTCGAATTCATGTGGTCCGATGATTTCAAGTTGTGGCGGCATTAAAATATTAATAATCTGGTACATTTTTCCTATTGAATACACAATTCTCAGAATTAAATATGGTGGCAACATTTTTGGTAAAAACACTAATTTAAAAAAAAAAATTAAGTCAAATTTTTTCTTTCTAAATGAGGAAGCTATAGCAAAACCATATACTTTCTGGTGAAATTCCGCTCTTTAACAAAAACTTAAAAACATATCTTACCGCATCATGGTAAATTCCCCTGATAAGGAGAGTTAAGTCCCCAGCATTACTAAATAATCTCACACTATTACGACACGCATACTATAGTCTAAGCTATAAAAAAAAACTCTCTTTCTTGCCGCATGTTATATGTTTTTGGGATCATAACGGTCGAACCGTACCTTGCGTCGTTGCCTTCTTCTCAACAGCCTTGTGTAACATAGAGAATCAATAACTTTCCCCGAATAGTTCGACTGCAAAAAGATACGACCAAAACTTATATAAAGATAGAGCTAACCATTAAGGATATCCTTTCATTTAAGTGTTGGAGCTTTAAGGATTGACCCGACTAAAAACGGCCAAATCAAGCAAGCCAGCAAGCAAGTCACTGTGGCCGAAACAATCTATTAAGCAAGGGTAGGGAGTTAAAATCCCATCGACTTCTCCTTCTTAGCGTCCATATATGAGAATGTTAACGAGGCAAGTGCTTCATGAATACACACGCACATCGTTTAAGAGGAAATCTGATAATGCTCATCGGCAGCAGGACCATGAAATTCCGTTTTATTGATCACCCATTTGTAGTATCGGTAGGGATGATAGCCCTCTCAGACTACACCAAACGCTTTTGTTCCAGCTAAACTATTCAAAGGATGTCCGTCCATGGACATGAATAGCCCCCAGCAATACACCACACAGTGGTGCAGAGTGGAGTAAACAACGGAGAAAATTCAGAACTGGACCCATTTGTACATTAAGGCAAGTTAATCCCTAATCATATAGTTGCAAGGTGCCTCACTCTACCTACATACATATGAAATTCCACAGAACTTAAGTGCAATATATAGAAACTGAGACTTTTGTAGAGTGTTTATGAATATATCAAGTTGTATGGTCTTCTACTTCAATGCTAGCTGCTAAACCTATCGGCTTATGAGTCCAAGTGTAACTAATCTAAGATTCGAATTCCTCTGTGCTTATCAAGAGCTATAGAAATGCTTTGTAACGCTTATGTAAAGAAGCTCATTAAGGACTCTTCGGAATGCTACATTATTTGTTGTTTCCTTAAGCTAAAAGGTGCAGACAGAGCACAACATTGTGTAAATACAGATACATATACAAAGTATGAAACAAATTAGAAGTTTTATTTTGTGGTTTTGTTTTCAGAGGTCCTTGTAGTGTCATTGCGAGGGGATATTTTAACTGCTCGTTTGTTTACTGAATTTGATATGTAATTTTTTAAGGAATTGCCACTTACCACCTTGTTGCTCATTTTCTTCTTCCTCGAGCGCCCTTAGGACGGCCGAGTTCGCCAAGTTGGATGGCTTGAGAAGCGATTCGTCTACTTCGATCCTGTTAAGAGAAAGAAAATACTTAGTTAAAAATAATTGGAGAGTAATTTTGGAATTTAATTTTTAAAGTTCTACAGTTGGTAAAGATAATTATGAAGTTATGAAAGGGATTTGCGGAAATGTCATGGTCACCCTCAAGATTGATTTTTTTTATAATTCACACGCGATCAAGGATTTATTGCGAGAACCTGAGTATGTTAAACATAGCACGAGCGATGGGGAAATATTTCGCAAATATAGGGCAAAAGGAGGTATCGATGAAGATTGGTTTTAAATGATTGCAGGTTGAAATTGGAAGGGAAAAACGTGCTCGGGTAGATTATCCCATAATCGTGATGTGTGACTTAAAAACGAATCTCTGTCTTTGACAGTACTCGTATGACCACAGTTAGACTCGAGGGTGAACTGATGAGAATTCTTAGCAAAGTGAGAGAGTATAGGTTGAACTAATTGAGGTGAGGAATGCAACCAATGCTACTTCAAAAGAGCATTGCTTGGGCAAGAAGCGATAAAACAAGGAAATATGTGAAATATTTCCACGGTCTTCAAGAGATGGGAATGATTTCATGATAGCTTTGTTTCTTATCAGTTTTAACGCTTTGTTCTAGAAATGAAGAGAAGTTTGGAGTGCACCTGCCTCTGTTATACTCTAGCTTAGGGCGAATAAACGCCTCAAAAATTATAACCAGATCTAAGTGAGTGAAATATTTCTTACAGCGCAGCGATAGAGAAATTCTAAGCATTAAACCTCGATTTTGGCAGTCTCGAGAATGTGGTCATTCCAACGAATATCGTCGTTGACACACATACCGAGAACTGAGAGCTTTGCAGTTTCTTCGATGCAAGTGTCATTCAAGTACAATGGCATAATAGTGACAGTTTGCTTCAACGACAATAGACAGCATTGAGTTTTTGAAGGATAAACTCCACACGATTTCTTATACTCCATTCATCAATGCTGTTAAGGTCGGAGGCTAATAAGCTTATCATACGATACTGTTGAAATTCGACTTCCAAAGGAGATGGACGTGAATTTGAGAACTTGTATGAAAAGCTGAGGGTAGAGTCGTCGGCAAAATAAGAATGTGGATTAGAAGTACCAGACAAGAGATAATTTATATAAATGAGGAAGAGACTCGGTGACAAAGCGGAGCCCTGAGGAACACCAGCCTTTATTTTGTAAAGATCTGACTTGCAACCGTCCAATACAACATATTATGTTGAACGATCCAGAAAGTAATTTCTAATCCAAGGGCTCTCAACAAGCTACTCAAATGGACAGATCGCTGTGGACTCGGTGTTAATCTCCACAAGACTGAACTAGTCCTCTTAACAAGGAAATACAAAATTCCTCAACTGGACCCTCCATCGATCAAAGGTGTTCCACTTACTTTCTCAGATGAAGCTAAATACTTGGTTCTTATTTTAGATAAAAAGTTAAATTGGAAACCTAATATACAGGAAAGAGTAAGGAAAGCCACAGTAGCTCTCTTGTCTTGTAAGAAAGCCGGGGGGAACAAGTGGGACTTGTTTCCACAAATCACTCACTGGCTATATACTGCGGTAATTAGACCGATACTCACTTACGGGGTGACCGTATGGTGGACGGCCTTAGATAAAGCGACAAATCGCTATAAACTAAGCAAAGTACAACGTTCAGCGAGTATGTGTATCAGCGGAGCTCTCCGCTCGATACCTTCCGCTGCACTAGACATACTTTTTAACCTTACACCCTTAGATATTTACAGCAAACAAATGGCCGCGAGCACAGCCATACGTCTCAAAGCCATCTCTCAATGGACAAATAACTCTATTGGCCACACCACCATTCTTAATTTATTTTGGAACTTTCCCAAGTCACTCCGACTATATCAGTCCCTTGTTGGTTTTCGATAAAAACTTTGAAGTCACCATTCCCTCAAGGTCAGCTTGGGAGGAAGGGGCTTTGACAGAAAATAAATCGGTAAACTTTTATGCAGATCGAAGACTGAAAACGGAGTGGGTGGTGGAGTGTACTCAGATGGACTAAACCTTGGTCCCTCCTTCCGCCTACCAAACCATTGTAGCGTATTCCAAGCGGAAATTCTGGCGATAAAGGAAGTACTGTCTTGGCTTAAAGAAAACGTGATATCTAGCACGTACATATATCCGCATTTGCTCAGATAGTCAGTCTATGTAAACTCCATTACAGCCCAAGACTGTCGATCGTTTCTGATGGAGATGGCCAAACAGTTTAACATTCACCTTTTCTGGGTGCCGGGTCACAGGGACATTCCGGGGAATTGCAAAGCCGACGAAATTGCCAGAATTGGAACGGAAATGCCTATCTTACCCGAAAAGGCAAATATAGGTATGTCCATAGCTACAAGTAAACTTATGCTGAAACGAATCGCTCTGGAACAATCAAACACAAGATGGCTTAATACTACCACTTGTATGGCGACCAAACAAATCTGGCCTAAACTGGATCTGAAACGGTCAAAATGTCTATTGTCCCTCAGTAGATCTCAGATCAGCTCCGTAATAGGTGTCATAACTGGACACTGTCTCATAGGTAGACACGCCGCACGACTCGGTGCACTATCAAACGATTTTTGCAGGAGTTGCTTGGACGAGGAGGAAGAGGAGACAATCCCACACCTTCTTTGTACATGCCCTGCTCTCTCTTATAGACGCAAACTTCATCTAGGAGAATATTTCTATAATGAACCAAGCGATCTCATAAACACACACATTAATAGTCTCCTTCACTTCATCATAAACTCCAAATGGTTTTAACTAGTATGAAACCTTTTTGATCGTGGTATCACAATGGACCTCTAATGGTTTAAGTGTGTCAGAAGCTTTAATGACAACCACTTTAACCTAACCTAACCTAATTCAAGGGATAAGGGTATCCTTGATACCAAAAGCACGCATTTTCGATAAGACAGTCTGGCGCCAAACTCTTTCAAATCCCTAGATATATCTCCAAGACAATGTAAGGACCTGTTCCATTCTTCAGTGAGATAGCCATCAGATCAACAGTGGAACGACTGCTGCGAAGGGCATATTGCCGGTAATTTTAGAAGCTTTTGATCTTCGATATATTTCTTGAGCAGATGATTGATCAGGGATTCCTTCAATGACTTTGGAACGAAAGGATGTAAGTGCAATTGGTCGATAGGAGGAAGGGTAGCTATTTTTAAGAAACATGCTGGACAAATACTGTTCTATCGTCCAAGAAACATTCCAGCGCAGTAGGAGTGATGAAAAGGCTTACGCAATGGTTTTTCCGGCAAAGAAAAATACCTCTTCTGAAGAATGGAGGGTATACCATAAGGATCAGCGGATTTTCTTATATAAATATCTCGAAGGGCACTTGCAACTGTACGAGACCCTGACTGTCCCTACCTTAAATACATTCAAACCTATGCAAGTCCGCGACGGGAGCGTAGAATTCTTCGTCATTTTTCTATACCATCCGACAACCACCATAACTGGTTCTCCTGTCTCACCCTGTCCCTCCGATCCCGATCGGACACAGTCCTACTAAACCGGAGGCGCTCTGCTCCGTCTTATGCGAGGACGTCTTGACCATAAAGGAGCCGCCCATCCATAGTTCTACTGACGGTCGACTTGGAAGATTAACAGAATCGCAATTCTATCCTGGACTAGCTCTCGACTGTCTAGGTAGATAAATGCATCGGGTATCTCAAAGCCGCTAAGACGTACAAAATCATAACACATAATCATTGTAAGGGTAGTAAGCCTTAAAAATTAGGCTTTTGGTCGAAGACATCGCTCTTCCAATGTGAATTCGAATCAGCTTTATTAAAAGATTATCAATTTTGTTTATGTTGGCTCCGTTGTATAGAACCTTGTTGGAAAAATAACGGTTGTACTCTGACTCTGTTGTTCTGTGTAATCCAAGGCAATGGCTAAGACACTGCCTCTCAAACACCAGAATGTTTCCCATTTGAGATGGGGCAACGTTGAATCACACCAGACACCCATAGGCAATCATCGAGCAGATGAGGGCCATGGTGCAAATCACCTTCACCCTGCTAACAAGTCGGCTGCTGTACAACCGTTTCGTCAAAACAAAAGCTCCTCTAGCCCTGATCAGTGCAGCATTTATGTGTCTCTCGAAATACAAATACTGATCCAACAAGATGCCAAGGTACTTTACTAAACTTTTATTCGTCAGTGGCTATCCATGTAGCCCTACGATCACTAGCTTGCGCCAGTTTTTTTCTCGTGTACCTTGAGGCTCCATGCAGCGGAGTCATAAACAAAATCGTTTAAGATTTCTGAAAGCTGATTTTCAATTTCCAGTCATCAAAATATTGCTGAATCCTATTCATGTCACTCTGCAAAAGAATTCTGATGATCTCAACTTTTGGAGCCATTCTGTACGCAATAAGATCGTCGGTATACGTGATTGTCTGACTATAATAACTATAATAATATCTTACTGATACCCGGAAGAAGACTTATCTTCCGTAGATTCGCCGTATTAGAGTTGTCCTTTCCCTTTTTCGGGCGAAGCATGTACCACAACTTTCTTTCATCGCACTAGATAAATGTCCACTGCCTCCGATGGTACATGTCGTAGTACAACGTTGAGTAAACCATCGACTCCTACTGACTTCTTTTTCTTTAGTTAGGTGAAGATGAGCTGGAGCTCCACCTTCTAAACTAACTGGGAACTGGGCCCATCTCGCGCGGCGATTTTGGCTTTACCAGATGATCATCATTGAACTGGGTGAAACCATGGTTCTCAGATCGCCATTGCGTAATATCATCTCGAAAGTAGAAATGGTGAAGCAGGGATCTGTTTTTCAGGTCATTATTCGGGCGTATGCTATCATTCACTTTGTACACTTGCTGAAAAGCACCCCCACCGTCTCCACTCTATCCTGGGGATCTTCGACAGTAAAGAGTTTGTCATCCAATACGGCCAGCGTCCTCCCGATCTATACCTGCTGTCAGAAGTAAGTCTCTGATTTCTGTCGTCTTCTGAAGCTTAGGACACGGAAGATCGTTTTGATCATTCCTCCTAAGGATCTTATTAATTTATGGGAACATACTCGGGTCGCTAGAATTAATGCCCGAATTCTCTTCGCCAAAAAAAAAAAAAAAAAAAAACAAATTAATGGACAACCGATAGTTCTGCTTGATCAATTGGTTGATGTTTTTGATTTACGACTTTAGCAAGTGAGGAAATATACCTGTACCATTCTCAAGTACATTACTGCATTACATGCAGTGGAATCCGCTCACTCAAGAAGGAAGAAGAGATGGCCGACCGAGAAGCTCATAGAGAAGGACAGTCGAGGAGGAGTCAGCCCAACTAGGCAAGAGTTGGAGGGAGTTGCGACTCATATCCAGGGGTGGAATCGGCTAAGGTGATAGTTGATTGTGATTGTCATTTTGACTATAGCTGTCTCCATCATATCAATAAAGAAATATAGAGAGAGCGATTGTCAAAATGACAATCACAATCAACTATCACCTTAGCCGATTCCACCCCAGGAACCGAACACCATGGCGAACTGGCGTTGTGGACGCCCTGTGCCCCACTAGGGGTCTCCCACGGACATAAAAGGTTTGAGGACCTAAGTAAGTAAGTAAGTAAGTAAGTACAGTTGCTATCAAGCCACTTATAGCTAGCAGCAAAATGAGCTGCAAGTACATTTGCCTTATCTAAAGGGCTAGTTATCGGGTTGTCATTGTAGATGAGCTTTGGAACCGAAGATGACGTTCAATTTCTTACGTTCTTGACAAGTGACCAGAAATTTCTACTGCCTTTGGGACATTGGACGATTTTTTGACTTTCTGGCCAAGTAAGAATTTGGTTCTTTTTGTAAAAGCATTGCCTTATTTTCTGACATTAAACAAAATGAAATTTGGTGGTGCAACAGCTCGAAGTGAACCAGGACCTAGTGACTTACAACTCTCAACCATTCCTGTGTGTGTGTTACCAGGAACGGAGGGGACCTACAATTTTCTGCCGATTCCGAACGGCTAATGAGCAGCACTTTTTTTGACAAGAGATACTCTTGGAGTATTTGAAAAAAACTTTCTTGCAGCGGCTGAGAATCGAACTCGAAACCTTCATGACAGTGCAACGCACTAACCATTATGCCAAGACCAAGACTTTTCCTTAGGTTTTATACTCTAAATTATACAAGGAATAGAAGTACACAAGCCAAGAAAAATCAGTTCTGTGATCATCAGCTTATTCTTGAACAAAATTTCGGCCGTACTGGTAAGTACAGAGATTCTTTTTTTTAGGCGCACTACACGAATGTGGTACTGACATACACCTTTTTATCGATGAAACGTAGTGACCAGTTAAAGATTCGAAAACAGTTTTTCAGACTGTACCAGTTTAATTTCTGGTATTGCCAAACCGTCCTTGTAAAACCATGGATGGATGGGGCACGAGAAATTGGTTGGTATTACACAATTGTCGAAAGTGGCGAATGGAAAGTTTACCATTATGATATATGTACTTATCAGGGTGAGAAGTAAGAAATAGTGTCAATATAACCTCATCTTAGCTCAAATTCTATGTCTAATCTATGCGCCAGAGTTATCGAAAGTTCGGCTTTATTACTACATTTCTAACAAGCTGATATTCATACGGCACACAAATATTGCCCAAACACTCCTCTTAACCCTTTTGCCATACTTACAGAATTTCGATTTAACAGATAAACTAAAAGCAAAGTCTAAATTTGCCTAAATTTATTATTATTATGCCTCAAATTATAAATGATTATTTTAACGTAAATAAAATGCTATTGACTATTGAAATTTAAAAATTAACATAACGATATTTATATGAAAACAAATCAAGAACAAAAATATTTTATTGAAATGTTTCGAATCTCCTAAACGGAAATAAAAAAAAAGTATCATTCATTTATTAATTTTAAATACAAGGTGGCGCAAAATTAATCACCCTATCGGGAGATGTTATAATTTTTGCAAATAGCGTCGTGCGTCAATTTAATTTGACATTTGTGAATTAGACAGCTGCAGTATACAAACATACAAGCAATGGAGCGCTATAATCCGGAAGAGCGTGGAATAATTGTGTTGATTTGTTTGACCAGTAAATCTGTCGATTTCTTAATCGTGTCGGGCCGACTGGGCCAAAAATTCCACCGGCGGCGGCGGACGCTTACCTACTCGACTTAAACATACTGGAAGCACAGGAGGCTATGCAGTGACCGCTACACAATGGGGCAAAACGTAAAAAAGCTGGCATTTAATCAAATTATGAAGTTGAGCTTTGTCTTAAATAACCGTTCTATTTCTCTTCCAAATATGATAGAGAATTAGAAATGAGAGAGAGAAAGTTTATTTGAATCACGTAATCTTTTGCAGATCGTCTCAAATGAAGAGAAAGTTCACGTTTTGAGTCGATCGCAGACCTCTTTTTGTCATTTCGAGTTGGTTAAGTAAATTGTGTACAGTTTATTATTTATTGCGTGTATCAAATTAAATTAAATTGCAATAGAATCAGTAAGCTCAGGAACATTTTTGTCTGTTTTTTCTTTTTATATAAAATAAATTCTTTTTATTTTAATTCGTAGTTGAATATAAAAAAAAGTTAAAAAATTGCTTGTTTTTTTGCATTTCTCTGAAATCCTTAGACGTTTAGTTGTGTTCGCCGTAAGGTGCCAATAAGTTTTATATGTCATTTTGATAAGTGTACATTCTCCTTTCAGAATGTGCAAAATTTTCTTGCTCCAATCTGCTCCCCTGTGTGTTGTGTACATTTTTGTTGGTGACGTCACTTTCTAGAAAAAGATATTTTTCGTCAATATTATTGTATTTTTGACATTTCTTACGCCCAACAAAATCAAAAATACTACCAATAACCAGGCAAGATCTTTTTAATATAAAGAAGAAGTCAAGTTGCCAAGGATTTAATAGCCAGATGGATTTTTTAAAGGAAGAAATTGTAAGGCAAACTCAATACTTGGGTAACTTTTGAAATGACATACATTCTTTCTGAATTGGCATATGCATCTGAAATTAGTTTGAGAACATGTTGGCAGTCGGTAGCTGCAAAACTAATTCACGAAGTACCCCAAAGTCCTAGAAAAGTCAAACAGTGTAGGAAAGCTTTAAGAGAGTCCATTTAAACTACTTCGATGAATGGTGAAGAAGCTTTTGCGTTAATTTTCGAAGCAGGCTTATCTAAATTTCAATATGAAATTATCAGATCAAAAGCTTCTTATATTTCCTTCGTATAAAATAGTTCAGTAGTGTTAAAAAAATTGCTATCCCGATCCTAAACATATATCATTTTTTCGAAAACTTCTGTGAGTACAAGTTTACAAAGTTTGTTAAACTTAACAGTTAAAGGCTTAATTATTCTCCAAAAAGACGAGATTAATTCACTTCACTAAGAATTGATAAATGTATGCTTGTATACTCTAAATGGGACTTTGATAGGAGTTTTGGTCACTATTCAAATAAGCAAGCATTTTATGAATTGAACCAGGTAGAATCGACTGTTTTTCTTACTTGCCTTGTTCCACTTCGCTTAGTTTCTGGTGTTAAAATAATATACAAAAATTCACGTCCAAGCTCAAATAGATATTGTAGACCTATTAAAACTGAATTTTTAAAAGTGTACATGTAGCTGAAAAGCAAAGAATTTATTTCTATTGAAGAAAGGATACTAAGTTTAGCAAACGAAAATTAGTAACACAAAATATCTCGAAATGGTAACCCTATAATTTTTTTTTTAATTTTTTTTTATAAATTTAGTTGTATTACAATCACGAAGGATGCTATACACGCAGAGTTTCATTTAAATCGTTTGAGCCGTTTTTGAGTAGTTTCGTAAACTAATGAAATTTGTATGGGTGGTAACCCTAGAAATGGGCGTGGCCATTAGAAACTTTGGCCATGTATTAACATTGGTATCAGTAGTATTTGTGCCAAATTTCAAGTTTCTAGACCTGTTGGTTGATTTAATGCCATCTTTTCGTCATTTTGCCCCACTGTGCGCCACCGGACTGGTCATTTGGTCGAGAATATCGCGGCTATGGCTGCCGATGTCGCTGAGAAGAAGAAATATCAACCAGACGACGGGCCACATAATAATTGGACTTCACTAGATGGACCCTACAGCGAATTTTAATGAAAGACTTACAAATGTTCACGTACAAAGTTGAAGCAGTGTATCAGTTAATGCTTGCTGACCGTCCATCGCATATCAAGCCGTCATCAATCTCAACAACGAAGAGAACGATTTCGTGTTGAAAATCATCATGAGCGACGAGGCACATTTCTATTTAAACGGTTACGTCAATAAGCAACCTCTTCGTTTCTGAGCACATCAAATCTGCGTGGGATGCACGAAGAGCAATAACATCCACTAAAATCCACTGTGGTGCGGCATTCACAAGGAAGGAGCGATTGGGCAATGCCGTAACTGTTATTGGCGAACGCTACAGGGCCATGATAAACGACTCCTTACTGCCGGAACTGAATGAGCGGGCCTTGGTGAACATGTGGTTTCAAAAAGACCGTGCAACCGTATACAAAGCACGAGACACAGTGAATATTGTGAAGGAAGCACTTTCTGGTCGCGTAATCCTGCGGTTTGGAGGTTTGGTATGGCCAGCAAGATCGCCCGATTTAACTGTCCCTGACTTCTTTTTTTGGGGCCACTTGAAGTCAACGGGTTTATGCCAACTAGCCTCAGACAATCGAAGCCCTTAAGGAGAACATTTGACAGGAATGCGAACAGTTATCATCGGAGTCATGGAAAATGCCATAAAATGGGCACAAATGTGTATCAATATTAGCGACAGCCACTTGACAGATGTCATCTGCTCCACAACAGCCTAGGCTTTGATGACAGCATCGCTTCCCATCGATCAACGAAATCAAGCATCATTGTGCGTGGTTAGTACTTGGATGGGGGACCGTTTAATACCAACCGTGTGCTGCTGACATGTGTTTCTTCTGTTTTTCTTTCTCCCCCCGATGAGTTTCACATTGTCGTGGTGGGAGGGTTTACGTCTATTTCTTCCGGGATTTAGACAACTCTAGGAGCATCTTTCCTAGTTTGAAAAATTAGCAAAGACCAAATAAGGATACTAAGTTAAGCCCGAACTAGTATTCAAAAAATCTAGTGCCAAGTCCAATCTCAGGACACACTCTGAGCAACGGATCCTTGGTACTAGATAAGTTCAAAAGATTCTAATTAAAAATCTTGGGCTAGTGATCTGGGGAATCACGACCAAAACATAAATTAAAGCAATTTGGTTTTTAACTCTTGTGCTCGGTGTTTTGGATATATCAATCTAGATTGCTGATAGTCCTACCCAATGCTATAAGATTATAAGAAAATTTGCTTCGGATTATCGTTCCTAGTTTGGTATAGGACAAAAAAAGACCAAATCGAGTTGATTGGGAAGTGCGGTTGTAGTTGACTGACTTGTCGGTCGGCTGCATTCCGCACAAGGAAATGACGGTATGAGAGATTTATCTCCAAGGAATTGACGGTATGAAAACAAAGATACTTCGAACAAGAATACCCTAATTGGGTACCACGGGGATAATGAGATGCGAAGAATTATCTTCTGCTAATTAGAGCCCCCAAAGTGTAAAAACTTTGGACTCATTATTATCGTGGTGGCTGTGGTTACACCAATCGAGATAGTTAGATGGAAAAACACGGATTAAGGTGGTACTGCACCTATACAGTACAATTTGGAACAGTAGGAGGCTTACTTGATCTCTGCGACATACCTAGCGAGATTTTTTTCGGTGTCATTATCGAGCAGGTTAGTTAAGGAGTGATAGTGATTTCTTACTGGAAGGGTGTAGGCAACCTTTCATCTAAAATTATAACAAAAAATGATAAAGGAAAAATGATAAAATGCTACTGGGACTATGGTCCTGGTGCCAAGTTCAATGCTTTTCATTTGAACCCGACAAACTTGGTAGGCCAAGTAGTGAAATTAAGGATTACTTTCAGGTGTTCACTATAAGTCCAATCAAGATTTGTTGTTCTTTCTTTCTGTGTGTCTCTCTCTGTTGCAATTTCTAAGCCGATGGCCAGTGCTTTCAGTGTCTCCACTTCGTTGATTTATTTACAGAGTAGTGTAATATGTAATGTAATGTTAGTTTTCCATAACTCAAAATAGAGTTTTTTCTATTTAATCCAAAAAGTAATTCAAAATAAAAATTGAATTATATAATTTTGCGCCACCTTGTATTACGTAAAAAATGTTAAAGGAAAAAATTCAGTTACAAAATTGATACGTAAAATAAAAAAAAGGCATATTGTGATTGCGGTGTATTGGCAAAATGCAGTTTAATTCACAATTAATGTTGGATAATAATAAAAAATAATAATCGCCAAAGTGTTGTTCACTAAATTAATTAGCAATTAAAATTTTTGCCCCAACTCACTCTATAATATTATATTGTCATTATGTTTGTATCAGTGTGTGAGTATTATTGTATGGTAGATTAATACTATTGAGCAAACAGTCGATTGTGTGTATAATTTCCTGATTTAAATATGTTAATTACGAAAATAATTGTTTCTCTTTTTCGATATACATATTTTAATTTTTTTTTATTTTTTTTTTTGTTGTATAAATGCTCACCGGGGCATAATATTGCAGCTGAATGACAAACAAAATTGGCATCACATGAACAGGATATTTGCATGCTTTTAAGTCTTGACATTTTAATACAAATTGATATTCTGGTCCTGGATGCTAAGAAGTGTAAAATTATTGTTTTTCCATCTCTGTGTTGTCATCCACATACAAAAAAAAACTACCATGGAGCAGTCTTTTATTTGGTTTAATTAAAATAACATTACGAAACCAGACACCAATTTGGCCATAATTTGTTTGGCTGTAATTCTGTAAGTTTGAAAGGAAATTTGTGTAGTCTTGTTGAAAATTGAGTGACAACTATGGTTTCGGATTGCGGCATGAAACTGAGGAGAAGAGCTTTTTCAAACTTTTTGTTCTGTCTGACAGATTTAGCTAAACAATAAAAGACAGGTCTTGAAAGTGAGGTAAATTTGCATTTTTACGGTTTTGATGCTTAGAATAAATATCATTAAGCTGAAAAAGTATCATTGGCCATTTTTAGGTAGATTTGGAACCCGAGGGGTCTTCACTATTATGATATTAGAATTGATAAAACTAAGTCTTTATTTTGTTCTAAACTTCACTCTTTCAGGTTTGCTGATGCTCCAGCTGCCATCTTCGATTCAAGAGAGGGAAAATTTTGGTTTGTTAAACACTTTACCCCATTTCCATCTTTTGGTTTAAATTGAATAATAATTTAATGCTCTATGTCTAGTAGCTGAGTCAAATTACTTGCCATAACATACAGGGACATTTTAAAAAATTTCACGACATTTTTAAACTGTCAACATTCAAGTGTCACTTATATCGTATGAAGCTTTATAAGTAAACTCGAGGAGGTTATTAATATTATGTATGGAAACCTACTCGTTTTCAGCGTGTTGACAGTTGACACTTCTTTTTTTACTCAAAGTTGTGAGTGATAAGTTTCATTTTCATTATGGTATACGTATGTATAAAAATTGTGGCTTTTGGGATTCCGAAAACTTAAGATTAATAAAGGAAAACCTCACCGTTCACAAGGAGTGACAATTTAGTCGGGTTTTATGGCTGGGGTGTTATTGGCCTAGGTGACGTGGCTGTAAGCAGGAGAGCCGACACACTTAGACAGTGAATTGGTCCAATGAGATTCAAATGAAGAAAACTGCAAGTAAGAAATGGAGTCATTAAGGATCATGATCACTAAGGTCTATACTAAAAAGACGTTCACTTTGGTAAGAAAGTTGAAAATATCACTGACTGACATTGGAGCATAGGTAAACCCCCTTTTATGTGGCGGCGCAGAAAAGGAGAGTAACTTCAATCAAATTAGTCTGCTTAGACATAGCTATTGCCTGTAGGGGTTTGTCAACTGGGGTCGTGCTCAACTCAGGACTTTAAGTGGCGTCGAAATTTAAGAAAGTTAGTAGAAAGAAACCCCTTAATTTTTTCACTTGCTATATAAAGATACATATATAGGTACTAAGTACAAGTTTATTTTTTAAAATGCAATAAAATGTATTTATTTTGAAACACAACGTCGTCGCACAGTGGCGCATACTGACTTTTTTGGTTGCAAAAATCATAGCTCGTAAACAAATAAAGATATCCTGATAATTTTTTTTTCAGCTTTGTGAATTTTAAGAAAAAATATTCAGAGGGTGTTTCAGAATTTTCTGCAGAAATACGACTTTAGGAATTGGACTTAATATTTTACCTCAAAAAATGTCAAAAGTAACTAACTGAAGTAAAAAAAGGGTGTCAACATAACAAATTATTTCAATAATATATTTCAAGTTTAACAGTGGATAATAAATAAATTAATAAATAAAAAATAAAAAACTAGATTTTTAAGAAACTTTCGTCAAAGACCGAGGTAATTTTTAATAAACTAATCATTTCTGGAGAGTATCGTGCTTTGAGGTCTGTTTCGGTTCTAACATGCCTTAGCGAGGAAATAAGAGCATCCGATGAGGCTGCAAGCATGTTAAAAAGGTCTTCATTTTGCCGCATCCTTGAAACCTTACAGGTATTTTGGTGCCTTTATTTTTATAGTTTTTATTTTTGGATTCCTGAGCTTCTTCTGACAGTTCTCCGATTGGTAAAGACTGATACTCGATTACACTTTGGCCACAAGCCAACATTTTATGAAGAGTAGGTGTAAGTTCCTTTTCGGGATACTTTTCTTTCAATAAATATGTTGTTTCCATTGCATAAACTCAAAACTTTGAATCGTCTACATTTTTTCTGCAGTTTAGAACGTTAAGTATTACTTGAAGCCTTTTTATCACCTCCATATTGACTCCAGTTATACGAGCTGTTGCATCTGGTTCTGCAAAAAATCTTCTCGATGTATTTCCATAGTTTGTGTTTCAAAATCCTTGTTTTGGTTTATCGACATCGAGTATCATTTCCTCGCGAAATTTCCTTTGGATATCTTGCTTCCTTATTCTTTCTGCCTCCTTAGTTCCAATACTTTCATCAATATTTTCTCCATCTTGTTTGAGTTTATATGCAAGTTTCAAAATGAATTTCATGCATCTGATTCTGGCATGGAGATATTCAATATTCGTAATTACGAGTATGTTCGTCATATGTACACTGGTCTCCATTGTTGAAGTTTTTTTTGGGTTCTTTTGCAAATGGGATATACCGTGTCGACTTTGTTTCAGTGATTGCATTTAATACTTTTCCGTCAATCATAGTTAAAAATAGTTCGTGGTTTACAACAATAACTAAATCGTCATTAATCTTGTATTCAAAAGGTTGAAGATCAGCGATTTGGCTTTTGATGTCATTCACTGTGTTCCTTATAAGATATGCAGTTTCCTTTGCATACTGGAACATTATTGGTCGGCAGAAATGAACTGATGAGGGACGAAGGTTTTTCCAATCTATACTATTATATAAATGCAAAACCATTTTAAAGTTTGGGTTGAATGATCTCCGAAAGCAGTCAAACGATTTATTTGAAATAAATTTTATTATTTTCTATATTGTTATAAGAGTGTTTCTAGCTATATTTTTTTTTTCATTAATTATTTGTCAAACTTAAATATTATTAATTATTAATTTTTTCATTAGTTGACTTATACAACCACTTATATCTTAAAGCCTATATAATAATCGACAAGGATTAGCATTGCTTCATAAAGTCAATATTGTTGCGCAAATTTAAAGCCCAAAATCACTTCTTAGTTACACATACAACCTTAGATATAAAAAAAAAAAAAAAAAAAAAAAACAAATTATAAAATTATAAACTTTTTGAATTTATTTTTTTCCAGGAATAAGATTTCACCACAATCACGAGGTCGCTGCTTTGTTTCATATCATTATCATTCCTACATTTTTAATTTTCTTTTCTTCCCATGCCCTCTCTCTTAATATGTATCTGTTTTAAGTTACTTGAATACATTCAATAGCATTTTGAGTGACAAATATGGACATTCAATCGACTACAGTGCCGTGCACATGAAATGCCGATTTAACTAAAGAAAAATTAGATCTTTTTTTTTATTTTTCTGGTTCGAGGAAGTGAATAGATTATACATAATTCTTCCATTTTAAAAATAAAAAAAAGTTCCATTATAATAGCTTGGATTATCAATTTTTTATCACTTTCTCGAACAATAAAACCTGAATGAAGTAAATATTTTCTTTACAAATAACTCGAAGAAGGTACTTACAATGACGCCGGTAAGAAGAGCACAAAAATCTGGGTAGGTTAAGTCAGTTGCACTGCACTGAACTGGAGCAGGAGAATAAAAAAAGGGGTCTATGTATACATATTTGCAAACGCAGTAGAAGAATATGCCCTGATTCCCCGGATACCAACAGGCCTCCCTTTTCAATTTAAACGTATGGAATTTCCCATTAAACCATGCTTTTGCATGATAATTAACAAGGCTCAGGGTCAATCGTTTAAATTTATTGGAATTGACCTTAGGGAAAATGTCTTCTATCATGGTCAGCTTTATGTTGCTTTTTCCAGGGTAGGCTCAAAAAGCAGCCAATACATACTTCTTCCTCGCAGTGATATAACTGCAAATATTGTATTTCCGGAGGCTTTAAAAAAAATATATTTATAATATGCACTCTGTAACGAAGCGTTCCATGCTACGCCACTCTATACGACTCCTGCAGTGATACCAAGAATTTTACTTCACTCAAATTCAATTCACGAGCACCATGAGCATATGACGTCACAGGAAAATCAACTACATGGATATTTTTCGTTCACCACTTATATAGTTCACATTCAGTTTCTACTGAAAAACCATCAAGAGGACCTACTTGGGTGAACGAAAAGCACCTTTTCGCTCATACACACAGTCAGGCGGCACAGTAGATTGATTGAATAAATCTTTTGAAATCCAGTTGTAGACGAGTAGTATAGACGAGTTGGTCATTTAGCTTTCCTTGCTTTGTGCGGAACTTCCCCCCACCAGTGGTAAGGGGTTTCGTAGGAAGACAAGTTAGGTAGGTGAGATCGTCCAGCTATTTCTTGTTAAGGCTTCCCCCCACCAGCGGTAAGGGGTTTTAACTTGAAGTTTAATGTCCTAATTGCCACCAGGGGCTTCGGTACCTGCTGATCAACCAGAGCGTTTAAGCCTGCTGTTTTAGTGCCACCAGGGGCGTATAGTACCTGCTGATCAACCAGAGCGTCTAAGCCTGCTGTTTTAGTGCCACCAGGGGCGTATAGTACCATACCTGCTGATCAACCAGAGCGTCTAAGCCTGCTGTTTTAGTGCCACCAGGGGCGTATAGTACCATACCTGCTGATCAACCAGAGCGTCTAAGCCTGCTGTTTTAGTGCCACCAGGGGCGTATAGTACCTGCTGATCAACCAGAGCGTCTAAGCCTGCTGTTGTAGTGCCACCAGGGGCGTATAGTACCTGCTGATCAACCAGAGCGTTTAAGCCTGCTGTTTAGTGCCACCAGGGGCGTATAGTATCTGCTGATCAACCAGAGCGTCTAAGCCTGCTGTTTTAGTGCCACCAGGGGCGTATAGTACCTGCTGATCAACCAGAGCGTCTAAGCCTGCTGTTTTAGTGCCACCAGGGGCGCATAGTACCTGCTGGTCAACCAGAGCGTTTAAGCCTGCCGTTTTAGTGCCACCAGGGGCATACAGTACCTTCTGATCAACCAGAGCGTTCAAGCCTGCTGTTTTAGTGCCACCAGGGCCGTACAGTACCTGCCGATTAGTGCAACCAGAGGTGTTACACCGTTGAATCACATTATAAGCCGGATGAGTTTTCCAGTTTGAAGCCGAAGTACCAGAAACGAAGTACCAGTAACCGAGTACCAGATTCAAGACAGCCGCAACTAGTACAACCGATACGAAGCACCAAGAATCAAGTGGATTATTCAACTACCCGGAATAAGTGAAATATTAGAAGTAGTATATTGTGTGTTATAGATTTAAGAGTTATTTCCAATAAAGATTTTGTAATAAGGTTTGAAGACCTTTAAACCTGGAGTTTCGTGTTTTCTTCAGAAAGACCCTGGCAAGACCGGCGAGCAAAACCTCGGCTGGAAACCAAAAAGCACATCACAATATAGATCTTAAATAATTGAAGGCGACTTTTAAAATAGAATGAGAAAAATCAAAAGTAAAAAAAAAAATAAAAATTTTAAAGAGTTTTCGAATATAAGCTTATTTAAAAATAAATGTCAATCTGGTAGAGGGCCTAAGGAACAAAACAAATAAATCTTAAGTTAAAACCTATAATTGTTATACTATTTTATGCAATCAAATAAAGATTTTATTAAACTAACTAGTAATAAATAAGAACCATGCGGTCTTCCTTGTTTCTCATTGGTTAATTCACATCAAGTATTAACATTTTGAAGCCTTCTACATAATTAGCAAAGCATAGCCTTCCTTAATAATTCTTATTGGCTAATCTAAAATTATATGAAATAGTACCGTTCCTAAAATAGTAGCAATCTTCGTCCTTGTTCATCCACATTGATTAGTGCCAAAAAAATAAAACACTATGGAAATACAAAATTTTATACAGTGCTGTCGCTTTATATCAAGAAAAGTAGTAATTTATGGGATTTCGTTACACGGGATTTTGTTAAGCGGGCTTCTGTTTTGCGGGATTTCGTACCCAACCCAATTAATACTTTAGAAGAAATTCAATCTGGACCAGCGGATTTCTTTGATCTTTGAGTACTCTTTCAACTAAGTGAGTACGAAAGAAAATGTGTATTCTTGATTTATTTGGGGCACTTTCAAGGACAGGAGGTGTCGTTTATAGTTTAGGAATGGTTTCCAGAAGTCGTATAATTTTGACTTCATCAAAAAATTGGAGAAACATTCTATGAAGTGTATCGACCAAAAAGGAAACCATGTTGAGAAAAAAAAAATGTTTGTATGCCGAAAAGGGTGTTCCTTATTTCATTTTTTAAGGACTTACTTATTCACATTCTATCTTGCACACATAGGATTGTTTCATGGAAAAAGAGTAACGCAATATTGTCCTCTTTGTAGCAGGATTTAAAATCAAAAGCAGTTGTGTGAGCTCACGTGATAAACAGTGGGACGTGATCCATTGTTAGACAGTTTTTCCAAAGTACTAAATAATTTGACCTGCTTTCATTCCCGATATCTTTCATTTCCACAAAATTATCAACTGGAAGGACTCTTGGTCTGAGTGTCGTAATTCTAATTCTTGGCACTGAAAACAATATAACAGACCTAAGAATTAGTTAACCTACCTTTGAATATGTGTCTTAAATGTGTTATAAATCTTCAGGTAGTTTCTGAATGAATGAGAAACAATTTAAGCAAAATTATTACAAATCAAGAACAACATTAAAACACTTGAAATAACTCTTGTCTACCAAGTTTTCATTGTTTTTAATTGGATTTTCGGAAACATTGTTTACGAACAACAGGAGTGTTAAATGAAAACGCAAAGGCATATGCATGGACCTCAATTATCTCAAAATGCACTCACACCTATTCACACATGTCCTTAATCCTTTTGAAAAAGGATACAAATGATAAAATCTTCCATTCTGATAATTGAATTGAAATTTCTTCAACAAAAATAAAAACAAATGAAAGGCATATAAATAACAAAATCTGAACTACACAAACACAATCACACACATTTATAGGAATGAAAGACAAACACATAGTCATAGTTGAGAAAGACCCAAAACAAAACCCAAAGGAATTCAAAATATTGAGATCAAACAACCGTTTAGTTGGGTATTTAGGTTAAGGAATTTCCTTAAGGATAACAATTATTCGTTTATGTATCTTGTCAGACACACACACACAAACGACAGATAAATAACACGAAGGGAAGGCAAAAAAGAATGAATTTACTTTCAAAAGCGGATACTTCCTCCTGGCACTAAAACATAAATATCCTTTGACTGTAGTGTCCCCTAAGGATAATATTAATAATCAGATGAAAGGAGTTGGTCGGTTGGAATGGCTTAATCTGGCACTGACAATGAGGATGCAGTTGGTGATTGCTGGAGAACAAACCTGAGGAGTATGGGTTTGGGCCTCTAATTAATTTTGCTCCTTGACCACATAATGTATGTGGAAATAATTTTCTTGGAATCTTTTTGAAGACATGTTGCTTCTTAATTAAATCGAATTGTTTTGTGGATGGAAGAGGCTACGATGTGTTGTTGGTGTTCGTATACCTATTTGAAGGATAACAAAAATATTTAGCAAGAGAGCGAATTTCTCGAGGATGAGGCTTATGCCTCATTCATGGGATGATTGGATAGGCCTTGTTTTGTCCACTCCGGTGGGTCCAGATTCATATACACGTACACCAACCAGCCTGGGATTACACATGGTAATTTATTTTTCTGTTTCATTAGGTGGATAAAAATAAGTCACTTTTTGAGATTAGACCAAAACCATTATGTCCAAACACAACATTAAGTAGGTTTTCTATTTTATGGGATTTTGTTGATCAATGGGTTTTTGCATTCATGTGCGGCAAGGATGGCCTCGGGCTGGTGAATGGAAAGAATAGTTGTTTATTTAATAGCGATGATAAGTAGTCACATTTTGTTGGCAGAATAGAGAGTTATTTTGTGAGGTTAACGGAGGTACTTTTTGGGGAATGAGGCAGTTTAGTATAAAGTGTGTTGATTCAAAGATAACAAGCAACCCACCCCAGCTTCACACGCGGGAAGCACTTATTATCAGATGACTTTTAATATAGAAGAATGGGTCGGCCATCTTGACAATTGAATATTCAGTTGCATTGGACAGACGTTCGCCAGGAACGAAGTCTCATTCTTCCGTGAAAGTGTACAGTTGCAATCGATTTCCCGCCTTGCGTGAATTTTGCGTCGGAACTTGGACCTACACCCGTACAAAATGCAACAGACTCAGGAGCTCAAAGTTCATGACAACACCGTTTATTCGCACACTGGTCTTCGCAGCATTTGGAAGACGACCCCAATTCGACCGAAAAATCATCTTAGCGACGAGGCGAATTTTTGGATGAATGGCTCTGCGTTAACAAGTCAAATCGCGGTAGATGGGACGACACCATCCCACATGAGGTTCACCAGGTGACAATGCATCCTCAAAAAGTCACCGTTTTGTGTGGATTTTGGGCCCAAGAATTGGACCACTCGGATCCGTGCCACCGACCGTAAGAAGCCGAAGCGGGCATTTGAACGTTATGGAGAGTTTTGCGTAGAGATTCTTAGCCGGCAACCTTAGAAAATCATATTTACTCAAGGACTGAAACCTCTTGATCATTTGGAGAACCAAAACGTTATTTATGATAAGCGAAAATCGATTGGATTGTGGAAAACCTTGTTTACACTCGAAGATTGTGGGAGAACAGGAAGCCAGAAAGCTTGTTGCCTTTTTGTTAAAGAAAAGTTTATAAATAAAACTTTGGAATTCTCAGAGTCCTTGTCTTCAAAATCAAAGTTTTATTTGCTGTTTTGCTATTATCTTAGACTTCGTTAACTTAACCTGAAAAGTATCGCAATTTTTTCATCGTCATCAACTTTTATCCAGTCGACCTATCTCTTCATGCTGTATCCGAACAAACAGAGTAAGCCCCCGTTTTTCGGTTTCAATATCATTGTAATGTCAAGTTTGCTCAGGATTTCGCGTTAATTTTTTTTAAAATACTTTATTTTTTATATTTAGATTAAAAGAAGAGGGAGCATTGTTACGTCCATGTATTGCCTCAAGAGGCCGCTCGAGTCGCAAGATTATTGTTTTTTGCTGCATTACGTGATTTGTTAATCAAATTTTTCCAAATTTTAAAGAATACAAAACTAGCATAGTTTTATTAAAATTAAAACGATCACTCAGCGATTTAAAAATCGTACATAATAATCGCGTGATTTTTCAATTAGAATACCAAAATTTTGAAAAATACAAAAGCAACTTGATTAAAAAAAAAAAAATAAGAATAATCCTGCGTTTGTGATTGAATCACGCAGAACAATTGTGTACCATATTAATTAGACTTTCCCAATTCAATAAAGTATAAAATACAGCGATTTTTAAAAGGGTACTTAAACAGTACGATTTTATAATAAATAAATTAAAATATTATTCTGCATCAGTGATCAAATCGCGCGATTTTAAATCACAATTTTGAAGGGTTAAAAACATGAGCCTTTAATTTGTTGAAATTATTCTACACGAGTGATTAAATAATCGTATAGAAAAATCGCGCGATAATTTCGTCGTCGTTCTATGAATACTCCCTAAGTCCATTTTTTGTGTTTTGAGATATTTGCATTTAAACTTGGAAATTAATATAAAAAAATCCAAAAATTATCAGAATAGCACGATCTCAGGCTTCAATTGTAGAATGGGTTTGGCGTAGGGCGTAGCCATTGTGCAATAAAATTGTTTGCAAATGGTTTATCCGAAATGAATTAAATAAGAATTGAATACATATTTTTTTAAATGGACTTAGGGAGTTTTAATAGAACGACGACGATTTTATCATTGTCGCATAACGTTTTATTTAAATTTCGAGAAAATCCATATTCGAGCCATTATGCGTACTGATAGTGACATTTTTCTTTTTGTTGTTTTACTCGAGCTCGAGATTTTGATCAAAGTTGACATTACGATGATAGCGAAGACTAAAAAAGTAGGTCTCGCAATTCTGTCTGTCTGTCTGTCTGTCTGTCTGTTCGCCTACAGGCTAAACGGCTCGGCCGATTTTCTTTAAACTTGGTAGATATCATTTTTAATTTTTGCCCCCCACACTTTTTTTCTTTTTTTAAGACTAAAAATAACGGTACCTGTCATACGAATTTTTTTTCGAAATTTTGAAAATATTTTTTTTTCTCCAAAACTGTTCGACTGATTTAAAAAAAAGATCCAAAAAAATTTCATTTAGTTAAAGCTAGGTACTAGCTGAAAAATTTTTTCCGAAAAATGGTTATTGAGGGTACCCCCCATGGAACCATTTTTTCTGTTTTACATTTTCTCAAAAACGGTACCACCGATTTTGATCATTTTTCTCTGCCAAAGCTCCCCGAAAACAAATAGAATTGTGTATTCAAATTTTCAAAAACATTTTTTTTTTGATTTTAAAAACAAAATTCAAATATTTTTTTTCAAAACTCAATATTTCGAAAACCTTATGCTAGATTTTTTTAAACTTAAAAAATAAAAGTTTCTCAATATAATCTACAAGATACTCGTATGTTTTATTTTACCTAAAAATAAAGGTACCCACCAGACAAATGTTAAAAAATGGTTTTCAAAAATCGTATTTTGCTCGAAAACGGCGCCTAGAATTTTGATAAAAATTTGTTTGCTTCAATTAATTTTAACGATCTTTAATATTATAAAAATAAAATGCACGACTGGGTCGCACGAACTTGCTCCTATGTAAGAGACTAAGAATTTCAAAAATGAATGTTATTAGAGAAACTGTTCATAATCATAAAATTAATTTTTTAAATGACTAAAAAAACTTCTTTAGTAGTTAAAGGTAAGAATAGGATGCCATGTGATTCAAGCAAATATAGATTTATGCAAGAAAATTATAAGTCTTTGTAGTGGTTTCTTAAAAAATAAGGTTTTATATAAGAAAATTTTAAAACATTTTTAAGAAAAAATGTTGGTACGCCAATTTGAAGTTTTTATTATTGTATGAATAAAAATTAAATTTACAAAACAAGTATTGAGCCGTTTTCGAGAAATTGAATTTTCAAAAAACAAAAAAATTGATTTTTTTTTTTCAAAATTCAAATAAATATTTTTCTTAAAGGTTTGAAATACAATGTTTTTTAGACTTCTTAGAAGCTTCCCTCTGCGAAATTTCATTAAAATCCGTTGTGCTAATAATGAGAAATTCAAAATTTTAAAAAATCGTTCTATGGTAGGTACAGTCAATAATATCTTGTTTTCAAATTTCTTTTTATTAAATTACAGATATCAAAAAATAATAGAAAGAAAAAAAATTTAAGCAAAATTCTCGGAACTGTTTTCAAGAAAAACACGATTTTCGAAAACCATTTTTTAACATTTGTATGGAGGGTACCGTTATTTTTAGGTGAAATGAATTTATGTTGCTCATTTATTTTAGATTATTTTTCCAAACTTTTATTTATCAAGTTTTGAAAAAATCGAGCATGGGGTTTTCGAAATATTGAGTTTTCAAAAAAAAATTTTGAAAGTTTTTTTAAAAATCCAAAGATTTTGTTTTGGAAAATTTGAATACACAATAATATTCAAACTGCTGCGAAACTTTAACATAAAAAAAAAATGATCAAAAGCGGTGGTACCGCTTTTGAGAAAATCAAAAACAAAACAAATGGTCCCAAGGGGGGTACCAAAACTACTAATTTTTTTGAAAAATTTTTTCGACTATTACCTAGGTTTAACTAAATTAAATTTTTTGAATTTTTTTTTAAAAAATCGCAGGGACAGTTTTAGAAAAAAGAAATATTTATAAAATTTCGGAAAAAAATCGTATGGCAGGTACCGTTATTTTAGGTCTAAAAAAATCAAATCAAAAAACATCCGGGGTAAAAAATCAAAACCCATATCTACCAAGTTTGAAGAAAATCGGCCGAGCCGTTTAGCTGTAATCGAACAGACAGACAGACAGACAGGCAGACAGACAGACAGAATTGCCAGACCCACTTTTTTTCGTCTTCGCTATCATCGTAATGTCAACTTTGATCAAAATCTCGAGTTCGATTTTTTTTACGAATGCATAACTTGCCTTATAGTACCTATAAGTCGCAAGTAAAAATTTCGAAAATAAGATATTACAGCTTGTACCTACCATAGAACCATTTTCTCAAATTTTGAATTACTCATTATCCACATAACGGAATTTAATGCAATTTTTTGTAGAGATGCTTCTAAAAAGTCTAAAAACCATTGCATTTCAAAAGTTCACAAAAATATTTTTTGAATTTTTGAAAAAAAAAAAAATCATTTTTTTTTTTTTTTGAAAAATTCGATATTTCAAAAACGGCTCATTATTTTTTTGGAAATTTAATTTTCATTCGTACAGTAATAAAAACTTAAAATTGGCATACCAATTTTTTTTCTTGTAAATCTTTTAAAAATTTTTTATATAAAAGCTTTTTTTTTAAGAAACCACTACAAGGACTTTTAAGTTTTGTTCTTGTCTAAATTCATATTTGCATAGCATTTTGTTTTTGTCTCTTTCTACTAAAAGAATTAAAAAAAATAATTTTATCCTTACGAACAGTTTTTTCTAATAACATTAGTTTTTTAAAATTCCTAGTCTATTACATACATAGGAGCAAGTTCTTGCGACCCAGTCGGACATTTTTTTTTGTTTGTTTAGATAATGCAATTTGGCAAGTATTACGGGCGAGAGGTCGGAACGGTAACTCCGTCTCGCTGAAGCTTGCATGAGTGGAAAGAGGATGTTGTGACTACGCTATTGTAGTGATGCCAATTAACCGTAAGGCTTCGAACCGCATCATTTTCGAAGATACATATATAACCCATAAATCTAACGTGAGGCCATTTCACACCAAAAAGTGTCACGAAGTGAGTATAAGGGACGTTTATGGAGATTGTTGGGATTCTGTGTCCCCCAAAATCTGCAATTCTTCTTGTTGACAAACCAGTTTAGATGAAAATGTGCCTCTTCACTAAAAAATTTCTTAAAAATTCTTCGCCATTTTCGGAAGCATTAAGGATAGTTCTTTCTGCAGTACTCAAAACGTTTTTTAGGGCCACCAGAATTGAGCTGTTAAACAAACTGTACTTTGTAAGCGTATAGGTGAAGATCTTTCTCCAAAATCCGACGAATCGTGCTACGCGGTATGCCTAACTGTCTTGAAAATTGTTGCGATACTTTCAGTAAAAGACCTGGATGTTTTCAGTCGATCGTCCATAACGAGGTCTGCCGGTACGTGGTACGACTCACAACTTCAACGTTCCCATATTGCTCAAGGTTGGCCACTTCAGCACGAATAATGGGAGCTATTGGAGCATTTCATGTCGGTATTCGACAATTTGTGCGATCGTGTTATGCTCCATGTCGAATCTCCCAAAGTTTAATGTTTGGAAAAAACAAAAAAAAATAACTCAAAAATATCATTAAATAGTTTCTTCTGACTCACCCTGCCCAATAACATAGATAGTTTAGCTTTAGCAACTTCAGACACAAGTATGCTAATGTGTCAAGCCATTCTGACCTTACTCCACTTTTAAAATGAGAGTTTCGAAATTATTAAATTTATTTTTCCTGCTTGAATACCCCGTAGAGATTAAACAACGTTTCAAAAACTTACATTGAAAATAAAATGTGTATTGTGTTCCCAGAACAAACTCCAATACCTACTCGTACTTCGAAAATTAATATAGGAATTTAAAATCCTCACTGAATAATATTTCCTGATAGTCCTTAATGCCAAGCACTTATAACTCATACACTGGAAAATTCAATGTTACTTCTGAGCATTGATCCATCAGCAGTTGTCTTTCTCACACTGGAGCTGACTTGGCGGAGCAATGTCTTATTATTACGATTTTCCGTTGGAAATTTCAATTGATTCGATTATAGCTTAATATTGGCATGTCCTTTAAGAAGGAATCCTCGCCCTCCATCTTCAGCATCCTATCACACTATCACTGTCATCCTCGTGCCGACGCCAGTCAAACGATATAATGCTGAGACTACACACAATACAAATGGGACACATAGAGGACGACTCGCCGACTAAAACGCTTATGTTGCCCGTCGCTATTTACCAAAGTAATATATGCATGTCCCTTGACGATGGAAATAAGGTTGCTAGAGAGGTCCTTAGCAGTGTGACCACCCACACTCTCGACACAGTTTTGTCAACGATGTCACAGTCGTCATCGTCGTCATTGGGGCGCTCAGAATTGAGAGACCTTCACCCGGCCGCACCGCGTCGTCGTCGCTCCTTGTGATTATTTATTGAAAAGTTCAATGCGACTCCAATTCGTAATCGATAACAATGAGTAAAAGCAATTTCATTTAAATTGATTGCATTTACATAAAGCAACTTTATTTTGAATTTTCGTCCTTTTGTGTGATCCTGTTTATCATTCATTTCTGCATTTAAACTGAAATCAATGTATGTGTGGGTGTTCATACATTTGACGTTCAAATATCCAACTTTGGCAGGCAGTAACAAAACGAAACGACACGGCAGGGATGTGGATTGATATGGCGCAGCAAAGTAGAGGGTAACCTGCTGAAGCTGATGGTCCTCCTCTAGGTATGTTGTGTGTTACACATTAATGGGAATTTATCATGCCACAAGGATCAAACCTAGTTGTTGGTGGATAGATGTATACGGGAAAGCATGGGCATAAGCTGCTTTCGCCGTAAAATAAGTTTTGGAAGAGTTTAACGATTTATCCAATTTTTTGAAACAATATTTTATCCTTTTTCGTGTGAGTGAGTGTGTGTGTGTGTTTATTTAAATGCATATTGTCAGCTTTGCTGCTTAATCCTGTCTCTATGTGAGAGAGTTGGCAAATCGAATTTATTTTATTCCGATTACTCCGGCAAATTTAGTATAAATCGAAATAAATTCCAATCAATTTTGCTTTTGAGTTTTTTTTTTTTGTTTTTGTTTTGAGCTTAAAATATGTTTTGTACCTTTTTTTGTGAATATTTTGGGGGGTTTTAATGGATTTGTAAAAAAACAAGCCCGTAGGTCCTTTAAGGATTTAATATTTTATATAGTTTATGTATATGTTTTTGGCGTCCTGGAAACGATCAAGTTTTAAGACTCGAAATGGTCATTTGCCCTTTTCTAATTATGTTAGACCAGTTTATACCAGTTGGTGAATTCATAAATAGATACATGTTTTATGTTCTATTTGACTAGAAATAGTTAAATAATGCATTTATACATATTATCTCAGTTTTCGACGATTCATTCTCTGTCGATTTATTTTTTATACCAATCAGACAAACCAAGTGAACGTAAGTAGTTACATCCAACTCGGATGGACCTCTTATTTTGTTTTGGTTCATTTACGAATCATATTGAATACGTATCAATATACATATGTGTGTCAGGATTTCGAATCCCAGGACTATCAATACAGGAGGTATAATATAGAAGTAAATTCAAACGCAGTTCCATGTCATTCCGATAGAGTGGATATAATTCCCAATATATGTATATCGAACAACAACCTAAAAAAACAACACTTTAAGGCTCAAATAGAATTTATTTGTATTCTGATGATTGTTAAAAATAATTGCTGAAGTGTTTGTCGTCACTTTTAACACACAGCCAAGCCCAGTAGGGGGTGCTTCTATCGCCTATATCCGTCAAGTGTTTAATTTGGTTATGTTAAATTGCGAGGCAAAATAATTAAATGGATGTAACAATACTCTTGACAATTTACACCCCAACAATAAAAAAATTTTTAATCAGTTGCAAAATGTATGGCACGTGTGTGGGTATATTTATTTTTAATTAATTTATTATTTTAGGTAAAAATTAAGTGAGAAAAACAGTTTAATTAGGTTAGGTGGGTTCTGATTTCGTTTAGAGCTGTAATTATTATAATAGTTGTGTTTTATTTTTTGCTAATAAATCCCACAACAGGACATCCTATGGAGATAAAACCATGTGGATTAGAATGACAATAGTGCTACAGACCCATCCTTTTTTTTTTTAAATTCGTTTAGTTACTTTTATGTATTGGATGGCATTTTTCTCTGTTCGAATTAAGAACTAAAATGCCATCTACCCGTCGGAGTCAAAACCAATATTCGAAATAGTAAATTATAAAGGGATTTTCAAAAGAGATTACCGAACTTTGACAGGTGATTGCTGCCATATTGTTAAACGTTCATCTGTCAAATCGACTGTCGCTTATTAAGTCTGTCCGGCAAAATCAACATGGAGACTTAAGGACTATTCACATGAGAGCGACCAACGACCAACGAATAAAAAAACAAATGGGATTTAAAACATATATAAGCCTAAATTCTTCACAAACACTTTACAAAAGGGTAGCAATCAAATTTAATTTAATGTTAATTTATTAAAATTAGCGTTGTAATTGCTAAAATGAGAGAAATTTGAGAAAATAAATTGGTCGTCGCGAATTGCAATATGATTGCTACGAACTGTCAAACACTATTCGCGTCCCACATACCATCCACACTGCAACGAATGAATTGTTCGCGCACGGCTAACCTCAAAATCATTCTTTACAGCGTTCAACAAAATGTTTAAATTATTAAATTGTTTTATAAAAGTGGGTCTTGTGTTCGAGCAAAATTTCGAAAATTTGGTCGCCATAAAAGGTCTTGCGAGGGTACTATTCGCAAAGTGGTGAATAAATTTCTGTCGACTGGTTGAGTGAATGAATACGCCAACTACCATTCGTTAACGAAATGCCGAAATCTGCCGAAATTATCGCAGCTGTCCGGGAGTGTACAGACAACCAAGAACAACTGCAACAGATTAAGTAGGAACAACCTAAGAATAATAGCAGGTATTCTCACTGGACATTGCAAACTAAGAAGACATCTACATATGTTAACTTGGTGGTTATGTAGTGAAACCACGTATAAAAACCTTATTGTCTAGCGTACCAGTATTTTTTTTGCAAAACCATCGTATGTACAGATATAACATCGACTCATAAAATAACAGAATTTTTTTATTTCTTACAAGAAGATTATATTTTGTGAGATTTGAGAGTCAAATTGAGTTCTTTGTCAGTTGTGCAAGATGTGAAAATGATCTTACAGGAAATATTAATTATTTTTTGTATTGAACAAAAATATCGAGTAAGTTTTTTAGTATACTGAATCTTGTGCATAATGTTAACGTGTTTCTTATAGTTTTGTGATAAAATTATTTTTTTTATTGGTTTTTTGTATATTTTTGTGGTTGGTTTCTGTGCGTAGCCACTGGGATGTAACTAGTTATTTTTTTTTTTTTTTTTGTTTTATGAAAACCTTATCAGAAGCAAGAATTTTAACTTTTGATGACATTTTTCCTGAAAATATTCCGTCCGATCTCGATTCCGAAATTGGAGATGTTGATAATGATGATCAAGATAAGTTTATGTGTCTTGGTAATGAAAATGAAGGAGACCCTTCGAGCCTTGCGCATGTGTCTGAATCGGATTGGGATTTTGAGGATGAAGTTTTACTTAGCGAAATAAGAGCTACGCAAATAAATATTAATACTGTGTGGACTAAAAAAAACAGATTCTGTAACTATAATATGATGGATTTTGTGGCAGAGACTGGACCAAATATTCCATGTGATCTGGAAACACCTGTTCAGATTTTTTTACAAATCTTTCCAGAGGAGCTTATTGACTTACTTGTTTTTCAAACTAACTTGTTTGAGTTACAAAAAGCTGGTGGAGGCGTCTCATTTCTTACTCCGTCAAGAGATCAAAACTTTTTTGGCAATAAATCTGTTCATGGGTATAAAAAAAACTGCCAAGCTGCAGAGACTACTGGTCAGCTCAGCCAAAATTGCGTGATCAGTATTTGAGTTCAATAATGCGCAGGAACAGATTTATATGGCTTCTGGGACACGTTCACCTGAATGACAATACCAAACAAGCTAGCAGAGGAAGTACAAACTTCGACAAGCTTTTTAAAATCCGGCCAATGATCGATATACTGTCACGAACTTATTTGTCATGATATATGCCCTCAAAACATCAATCAATCGATGAATCTATGATTAAGTTCAAGGGACGTAGCAGTTTGCGTCAGTATATGCCAATGAAGCCCATAAAGCGCGGATATAAGGTGTGGATTCGAGCCAATGAGTCTGCATACATATCCGAATTTCAAATCTACACCGGTAGATCGTCGGATTCTGCGGAGCTTAATCTCGGTGCTCGTGTTGTCAAAGACCTGACTCAAAAATTAATAGGAAAAGGGCACCATGTGTTTTTTGACAACTTTTTCAATTCCGTCCAGCTTCAAAAAGATTTGAAAAACCAAACCATTTATTCTTGCGGAACTGTACGAGCCAATAGAAAAAATCTGCCAACTGTTTGACAAAAGGAAATTGCGACTGGCGGGTCAGCAGAGACGGAATGGCGTTCGTGAAGTGGAAGGATACGAAAGCTGTCCATATCTTAGGAAACTTTTTGGATCCTTCCCAAAATACAACCACCATGCTTTAGCAAAAAGTTGGTACTTCGGTACCCATCAATTGTCCAGAAATGATAGCAATATACAACAAAAACATGGGATTCGTTGATAAAGCCGATATTTTGAAGTCGTGCTATGATATCGATCGGAAATCGAAAAAATGGTGGCATCGTATTTTCTGGCATTTCCTTGATGTTTCTGTTGTGAACTCATTTATTATTTTCAAAGAAAGATCAGTTGAGAATGATAAGTCTTTGACATTGAAAGAGTTCCAAATCGCAATAGCAAATGGACTTGCAGGAGCTCATACACACACAACCAGCAGAGGCCGCCGCTCATCAGAATTTTCGAATACAAACCACTTCAAACCAAATGTTCCTTTGGAGGTGCGATATGACCAATCCGCCAATATACGGTTCTTCTAGAAGATGTGCATACTGCAGTACAAAAACTCAGCCTCATCGTTCAAAATGGTGTTGCTCTATTTGTCAATTAGCCTTATGCTTATCAAATGAGAAAAATTTTTTTGTTAAGTTTCACACTAAATAAATGGAATACATTCACATATTTAATTTACAGATTTTTTTTCGATTTGTATCAGAATAAAAACGTGCTTATGGCCTGGTGGTTACACTGAGAAACCACAAACAAAAAAGTAGTTCTAGAAGTATATTTTTGTTAAAAGTTTTATTTTTAAGTTAAAACAAACTTAATTTATTTTAATAAAGAAAGTTCTAACATCGTTTTTTGTAAAACCAAAAAAATTTAATAATTCGGGCGGCAAAGGGTTAAAAGAGACCAACGATTCCTTTCTGAAGGTGCTAAAAAAACTCTAAATTCTGAGAGCAATAGATTTGGAGGAAGAATTGTAGGATGTACAAGCTCATCTAGTTTTATGAAGGGACACAATAGATCTCTAGGTCGCAGTGCAATACCACCAATATCACCCAGTAAAGCCGGGTTTCCATTTTTTTTCGTTGCCAGACTTTTACCTAAACTTCTAACAATACAACAGTAATTTTACCTTACGTAAGTCTAATTTGCAGATGTAAGCAAACGTGTAGGTACTGTTCTAAAATGTTTACAGATTTAAATTCTTAATTCGATTAAAGAAAAAAGTCCAGCGGAATAAATTTTTAAGATTTCGTGCCTTTTTCTAATCATGGAATAAGTGATTTAGCAACGATTGCTTCGCTCTTCGAATCATTCGCGAATATTGAATCGAAACTACTCGTAGGTAAATGCGATGCAAACACTTTTCTCGAATCTATTCTTTTTGTTTTTTTTTCGAAAATTTATTTTGACAGTGGTCTGAGTTTGGCTTATGAGATTCAATAGGTTTCAGAAGGCATCCAACAATTTGCAAAATCTACTAATATAAGTCTGGAGTAAAGTTTTGTTCAGGTCTAATGATCGATAATCAGGAAAATGAATGACTGAATGTATGAACAAACATATGTGTAAGTGGTTGGAATGGTCGAAGAAGTAAGTAGTAGTATTCGAAGAAGTTTGAAAGAAAAATTAAAAAAAGGACATTTTTGGAAGAAAATATAAAAAAATGCAAGGAAGGAGGAAATATTGAGAATAATACAAAATCGAGGAGGTGTTCGTTTTCATAACATAGAATTACTTTTATACTTTCACTAAATTTCGGACAAAAAAAATCATGGCACCCACTGTAATTGTAATACAACATTTTTGTCGTTTTCATCAAATTTATTAGATCCATACTAAATGTTAATACCTTTACACCGAATTTTTCCACTAAGGCTAGTCCAACTGAACATGCATGTTTTCAACTTTTTACTTGCGATATTAATAAATTTGATAATATTGAACTGCGAACGAACCCTTAACCACATGACCAAATATCAAAACATTAAGTGAAAACAAATTTTTCATCACAATCTTTGGTAAATTGCAAGGACTTGACATTATTGATATGTGGTTTCAATAAGTCGGTGACACAAGCCACTTATTGAAAACGAAATTTTATGAACGTGGTCGGTGTTTATATTATCCAATTCGGGCCAATTGGTTATCATCGGCCGATAGCGCTCGCCCTTGACGGCGGCTAAGGCTAGGTTAACTTCGTCCTCAAAGAAGTATGGAATGATGATGCTGCCAGCCCAAAATCCACACCAAACAGCGACTTTCTCTTTACGTATTGTAATTTGGTGGATCTCGTGTGGAATGTATAGTCCCAAATTCGACAATTTTGGTTGTTGGCGAACTAATTCATCCAGAAATGGGTCTCGTGGTTGTATATAATTTTTCGACCGAAATCGGAATCAAATTCCAACTGCCCAGTTAGTGAATACAGGTAAATGTCAATGGTCGTTAACTCTGAGCCCCAGGGTCAGTTGAAGTTTGTACGGGTGTAGATCCAAGTCACAAAATTCGCCAATTTGTGATCTGCGAAAGGACTGCCTCGGATCCTCCTGCACACTCTCACGATCAGCGGTGATAATTTCGATAGATGTTGAGTTTTGCTGATGTACTGGTATTGGCGGATCGTTCACGGAATAAATGAATGAATATTGAGAGGGGTTTGCACCACGACCTAAAGATCTATTGTGCCCCCATTTAGAGCTAGATGAGATGCTAACCCTACAGCTCTTCCTTCAAGTTTATCCCTTTGATGAATTTGATTGACTTAAGGGAGGATAAATCACTCTCTCCTACCTGGTAGCGTCCCAGGTACCAGTTTCTATAATGAATTAGCGCTTCGCATCTGCCTAGCATGTCTTCCACCTTTTTATCAAAAGTATTGCAGAATCTACATGTGGGGCTGATTTCTAGACAACGAATACTAAAGCGTCTTCTTAGTTTACAGTGATCCGTCACTATTCGTAGATTGTTCCTGCTTAAGCTGATACAGTTCATGAATGGATCTTGGTTATAGTTCCCAAGAAGTATTTTGGCCTGCCTCAGTTTTGGGAGTTCTTTCTTTCTTTTTTTGGATCTTTAAGCCTCCTCCTATATATTGATTTCATTTTTTAATCCTTTTTTCTCCTATTCCACAGAAGGGCTTTGGCCCCATTAAAGGAGTCCTTACACCTATTTTTTCTAGGGAGTCTGCCTCCTCATTTCCCTGGATAACTACATGCCCAAGTATTCTAATGAAGTGAGAAATTATTGTTCTTGCCATGTTCCTACACATTTCCACACCAACTTAGACGTGAGCTCAGTGCTTTGTGGGCAGCTTGGCTATTATATGACATAATGACAATGTTTTGGTTTCGGTAATTCCTTTCGAGATTACGACCTGCACTTTTTGCTAAGGCATTGACTTCTGCCTGGAAAATGCTAGGGGATTGGTCCATTGGTATGAAAAGTTTGGTTCTAAGCCCAGCATTTCAAGCACCACTCCCTTTTGTACGAGTTCGTAGTTCTCGAACCATCCGTGTACCACTTAGTGGCATTGGCTTTTTTTGCCTATCAGATCTTTTCTTTACCTACTAATAATTTTTTGCAGTTAACGGAACTGGTGGACTCGAATTATCCACCACATTGCGAATAGGCCTCTCAGGAGGACGATTATGGCAACCATAAAAGGGACGAAGCGCGTTAAAAGTTGCTGGAACAGAAGACCCACTTTCCTAAAACAATTCACTCATTTGTAAATATTGTTGAACTCTATTATTTGATTCAGCGAAACAGACCCAATAAATAAAAGCGGATTTAGAAGATGTAGCTTCAACAATATGGCCGAAATCACCTGTCAAAGTTCGGGATTCCCTATAGAAAAGCCGTTGACGCCAAATGCACACCAAAATAATCCCTGGTTTTTTTCTCGGTAAACACTGCCGTGCGGTTTTTGAACTTTTTTCC
The DNA here is from genome assembly GCA_911387755.1 of Chrysotoxum bicinctum. Classification (NCBI taxonomy): domain Eukaryota; kingdom Metazoa; phylum Arthropoda; class Insecta; order Diptera; family Syrphidae; genus Chrysotoxum; species Chrysotoxum bicinctum. Next base: position 179,891,641 of record OU426989.1, on the reverse strand, counting down.
GCCAAGCTCAGCGCATCCCATTGCATGTCTTGGATGGCGATGATGCATACTCGTATCTGCTTTGTAGTAGTTTAGGTCATCTGGTAATTGTTCGACTGCATGTGGTTTATTGAAGAACTTGACATTCTACACACAGATCTGAAGTTCGTTATCCTTATTTGGTTTCCTTCGTTCGTCAACTTTGTAATTTAATAGTTTCAAATGGTAAGGAAGTCAATAGCACGACTCCCATGCTATCCCTTATTATCACTTCAAGGCTGGATAAACCGTTTCTTATAGGCCTAGGAGCTCAGAGGAAGAGTTAAGAGATAAAGGTTTGTTTTTAAGGAAACTTGTGAACGGTACTTGGTGTTCTCTTGAAATAACAAGTCATCAGATGTCATCAAAATTTTTTTTGGAAAATTTTAGGTTCGTCCAAATATCGAAATGAATTTCAAAGAAGTTATTAAGTGTACACAAAACGGTTGGCAAACGGATGGCGGTTATCTTTAATCCCCACCATGACAAAACTCGTCTTAAAGCACACGACTGTGTCCATCAAAAATTGCAGTTCCATTCATATTAAATATTCGTAAAAAAAAAGTCCAAAAATACTTTTCCCACTTCTGACACCAAAGCGAGATAAAAACCCAAATTTCGCAACTTCTGTCCGCCTTTCTCTATCTTCAATCAATTAATTAAATTTAAAATTGTAACCAAAATTCGTCCACAGGCCACTTTTAAGTCTAATAATAATTACCACACACTATACCCAACAAAAGATAAACAAACTCTCAATAAATTAATTATTTTCGAATTAAAAAATTCCACAAGAGTCCTAAAACTAATTAGCACACCGACATTTTCATGCAAAAAGGTTCTTCCAAGGCGAGTTTGCTTATAAATTTAAAAGTTAATTTTATTTTTTATCCTTCCAGCAAAGGGAGGATATTTAAATTCATAGCGCATCCCAATTTGCCTTGGATTGTGTCCTTCAACGACACACACACACACGCACCCAAAACAACAAGAAGATAATTTTCTATTCCGAAAAAGGTAAAATGGAAACTTAGAGATCTGGAATTCTGTGTCGATTCGGTCCGTTGCATTCAACTTAACTGATTTGTTTCGTTCGGAATGATGACCGTAACCCTGGGAAATCCACAAGCAAAACTCATTTGGCTAAGAGTTTGATGAGATTTACAACCGATTCTCGTCCTGAGTTGAGCAGCTGTCCTTAACTTTGTAGGTACGAGTAGGTATGCTATTTTCTAAATCTGCCATACCTAATGCGTCCGTCTTTGCCATCCCATCATCGATGAGGCTGGAAGAAGCTTGCCGATTTAATGGGTTTTAAAAAGCTTGACCGAGAATTTAATCGTCGGAACACTACACCTCAGTTTCTTTCTGTCCAAGTTCGTATCCTCGCCTCAGTATGAATGGATGTTTGTGGTCGGTCAAAACCACAATTTAGCAATTCCCAGAGCAGCACTTGTGCAGGACACTACTTCTCCGACACATGAAACCATGCAAGCGCACACAAAACAGTCAGAAAATGGCCATTTTGAAGCATATTCAAAGGATATCGAAGGCAGAAAAGGGACGAACGATAGATGAGTATACACATCGCCTTTTATATAGAGAAATCTTTAACCCTTTTTAGAAAATGAAAATGAATTTCATTTGGTTAATCGGGTGGAAATTATGGCCCGACTTGTCTTGTCTATGTACTTTTCTCACATCCAAACAAAAGTACCAATTTGCCGACGATGAGGGTTTTTGCTCTTTGGTCCTTTTGAAAGCCGAAACGAATCACCATTATTGCCATGAGCTTGGCAATGGATCGCACACATGTAATCCATTTTTGAAATGTATCTGCACGGAACTTTTGTGTTGTGTGTGCAGACCTCGTGCAGTGTTTTTGATTGTTGAAATCATCACTTAGGGGAGGGAGCTTGGCAAAGCGTTTTAGTCGCTTCAAAGGCCACTAACTCGGAAGTAGTTAACGTCGAAATGTTTAAAAATGTTCGAAATTTTGAAAATAAAAATTTTAACATTTTTGAGTACGCACGTAAAGAAAGGCTCGACAAGTTTTTTGTATCAAAACCTTTAACCTGAGTTCAAATAGGCTCTGTTAGAGCCTTGGTGCGGATTGACTACCACCCGAGCTATTCAAAGCAAAGGTAGATGGTGTGAAGAGGAGCCAAGTTATATGTAAGATATTCTAAGATAATATTTAACGGGTACCTTTTTAAGATGTACCTCAGTTTAAATAAATAAGAGGTCGTAGAGTCTGAACGTAGTGACGTACAACTCCCAACTCTCCTTGGTGCGCGTAAGCAGGAATGGGGGACCTACGCTTTTCTGCCGATTTCGAATGGCTAATAGTAGCAATTTTCATGACACGCTACATAATTTTGGAGAATTTGTTTCTTTCTTGATTGAGGCAGTACACCTCAGAAGGAGCTGACAATGAGCTCAAGACCATATGCATGACAGTCGAACGTACCGAGGGGTACTACCTCAGTCTATCAACTATAACTCTCAACTCAGTGGAGTTGTTATTGGTTGCCTGGAAACCCAACTGAAGAGTTCTTTTTCAATCGCTTTGGAATGATATTGGGGGCACCAACAGAGAGACGGATGAAAAGTGACTTCTTCTTGGTAGTAGGTGGCAGGAAGTATGCCTGAAATGAAATCGGTAATGAAACTTTCAGTTCACATAACGCTGAACTAATTAGTGAACACCTCATGTGGGCTAAAGTTACTACGACCGACATATTCGGAGCGATTTATCCAGCTACCGGTTCTTGGAGTGATATTTAAGGACTCAGAATGACTTCTCGGCCGACTAAAGCACGTGCGGCTGAAAGAGGCCTTAGACAGCACCAAGAAATGGGATGGGAAGTGATGAGAAGACAGTTAATACACCAAAATTCGATCGAAGAAGTCTATGGCAGAGAAGAAAAGCAGCGTCTTTTTAGGTGTGGATTTGTCGTTGGAGGAAGACTTAGACTAAAAACTTTGAGTTCCAAGCTCACGACATTTCATATCAAGGCTAAATTCACCAAGGATGAGACTCAAAGAGTAGGAAGGTAATTACACCAAAGTAATAATCTTTGAGCTCCTCGGCAAGATATGTGAGTTGTGCCTTGACTATGACTATCAAATAAATTGTAAAAAAAAATTGCCAAAAATTACAACTTTTTTATAGTTAACGCACAATCAAGAGGATATGAATACCCTTTAATTAATTAAATGTTAGAAAACATAGTTCAGGCAGTAGCAAAAGTGGAGAGAACTAAAAAGGGCATACTGATGTACATTTTTACTTGGGACTTAGGTACTAATTACAAGGCAAGTTATGCATTCGGAAAAAAAATCGAACTCGCAATTATGTCTGCCTGTCTGTTGGACTACAGCCTAAACGGCTCGGCCGATTTTCATTAAACTTGGTAGATATCATTTTTAATTTTTTCCATCCACACTTTTTTTCTTTTTTTTTAAGACCAAAAATAACGGTACCTGCCATACGAATGTTTTTCGAAATTTTATAAATATTTTTATTGTATCAAAAACTTTCCAACCTATTTTTGAAAAAATTTAAAAATTCCATTTAGTTTAATGGTTGAAAAAAAATTCCAAAATATGGTTATTTTGGTACCCCCTAAAAACATTTTTTTTTTTGTTTTTGATTTTCCTAATAACGGTACAACCGATTTTGACCATTTTTTTATGCTAAAACTCCCTAAAAGTTGGAATATTATTGTCTATTCAAATTTTGGAACAATTTTTCTTCTCGTTTTAAAAAAACTTCAAATTTTTTTTTTTGAAACTCATGCTCGATTTTTTTAAAATTGATAAATAAAAGTTTGTTAACATAATCTACAAGATGTGAGAAAAATAAAATTATTTAACCTAAAAGGAACGGTACCCACCACACAAATGTTAAAAAATGGTTTTCGAAAATAGTATTTTTCTCGAAAAAGGTTGCGAAAATTTTGATAAATTTTTTTCTTTCGATTATTTTTTACGATCTATAACTCAATAAAAATAAAATGCACGACTGGATCGCACGAACTTGCTCTTATGTAAAAGTACTTTGGAATTCAAGATACATTTTATAAATATAAAACATGGATTTAATGAGATAATAACGTTCAAATGCATAAAATTGCCGTCTGGTTTCCGGAAAAGTATGAATTTATGCAAATAAACTTAAAAAAAACGTTTTATTATTAAATAAATTTTGTATATAAGAAATTTTTATAAAATTTTTCAAGAAAAAAATGTGGGATGCGAATTTTAAGTATTAAAAAATATTGATTTTAGGAAATAATTTCAAAAAATAATCGTTCATAGGATTTGAAGATATTGATTTAAAAAAAAAATTTTTTTTCAAAAAAACCCAACAAATATTTTTTCGAATATTTTTATATACAATATTATTTTAAACTTAAGGGGACTCCTGTTGAAAATTTTGGGTTAAAATCCTTAGAGCCGTTAATGAGAAAATCAAAAATAAAAAAACCGGTCTATGGCAGGTACCCCTAATAACATTTTGCCCCAAAATTTTGTTTGACCAAAATGTAGCTTATGTTCATAATATCACACCTAATTTTTTTTTATCAAAATCGTTAGTAGTCCAGGAAAAATAGCTTTCTGCAAGGAAAAAATTAGATCCTGGCTGAAAATTGGCACGATCATTGGTAATTGGGCTCTTAATAAAATGAGAGAGTTCCTCACCGATCCGATGACCGCTACGTAAGTTATTCAAGGTCAAAGGTCACGAAAATGGGTTTTTTTAAATTTACTCAAAAACGGTTTGTTTTAGAAAAAAAATTTGTTCCAAAAATATGTTGCTGAGGCAATTTCAAACAAAAATGGTTGTAAGAGTTTTGTCTGTAGCGTTTACCGTTAAAAAGTTATAGCACTTTAAAGAATCGTAAGTATCACCCTATTTCGCATTTTCTCCCACATTACTGATAATTACTTAAAACCAGTTTATTTAAAAAAAAAATTGTAGTACAAACTTGTAGATGAGGAAATTTTCACAAAAACGGCTTTAAAATTTTGTTCGTAGCACGTACCGTTAAAAAGTTATAGCAATTTACTGAATACACGGACCATAAATTTTATTTGATTTTAATTTTTGGGGCCAAATATTTGTAACCAATCAGAGAATTTGGTGAGAAAATTTAACTCAAAACTGGTTTTTTTTAGGTAATCATAAAGTTTAAAGCTACCCTTTTAACTGTCCACAGTTCGATAAAAGTGCATGGTGAAAAAGTTGCAATTGATCCTCTGTTACTTTTTCAACGAATAGGTATAACTAAAGAATTTGAAGACCAACTGTAGACATTTTTAACATACGAGTTGGCTCCTTATCCATTGTCACTTTTTGATGAGGTTGGTATACGAAAAAATAAAAAATCTTCCCTTTATGAATAAATTGTTAGAGCCAGTTGAAGATAACATTGATTATAATAATGTTACATACATCATCGATGGAGGATTTTTACTGCATCGTATTTTATGGAATCGAGAAAACATTTCATGCAATTTTTGATAGCTACATTAACTATGTACAAAAGCATTTTGGCAAAGATGTCACCATTGTTTTCGATGGTTATAAAGATCAAGGTAACAATATAAAAGCTTCAGAGCAGCGTCGTTGGTGTGCTTCAGCTCCGTCATCAGCTGACATTTTGTTCGATGTATCAATGAAAGTCTCAACTTCCCAACAACAATTTCTTGCTAATGCAAACAACAAAAGTCGATTCATTGCTATGCGTTCTGAGAAGTTTAAGGCTGTAAACATCCTAGTGAGGCAAGCCAAAAATGATGGTAATGTTTTGATAATCGAAACAGCCATAGAGAAAGCTGAGAAACGCACGAGTATTGTTGTAGGAGGGGATGTCGACCTACTAGCAATACTGATAGCACGTGCTCCTCCAGACAAAAAGATCTATTTTCGGAAACCAGGTAAAGCTAAAATGGAAAATAAATTATACTGTACTCACAGTTTAGCCGCTTACCCAAAATGTCAAGCCCACATCTTATTTTTGCACGCATTTACTGGTTGTGATTCAACTTCTGCTCTCTACAACAAAGGCGAATTAAAAATGTTCAAGCTTTTCGAAAAGAGTGACGATCTGATAAAATATGCCGAAGTGTTTACCAGAGCCGAGTCCTCCAAATATTATTTTTGAATATGGTATACGTCTACTTCTAGCATCTTACAAAGCACATTCGACAGAAGATAATATCGATGCATTAAGATATTCCACATTTGTCCGACTGACTAGGCTCAACAGGGCTGTACAATTATCTTCCTTTCCTCCAACATCTGCTGCTGCTCAACAGCACCTTTTTAGAGTGTACTATCAAGTTCAAGCTTGGTTGGGAAGAGATAATATTAATCCGGAAAGCTGGGGATGGGCATTAAGAAATAATGTTTTGGAGCCTATAACCACTCTGCTTCAACCAGCACCGGATGAACTTCTTACAACAAGATTTTGTAACTGTAGTAAAGTTTGTGGTTCTAATTGTGGTTGTCGAAAAGCGGGATTAAGTTGTTCTTTAGATTGTGGTCAATGTCATGGAAAAACTCAGTTCAAATTGATCCATATGCTGAGGACGCTAACGACGAATCATTACTTAACATGCCTTTGCCAGATGTTAATTAATAATTTTAACTAAATTTTGTTTGCTAAACACAGTGGAATAGGCCTACGGGCGATACCACATAAAAAAAACGCGCCTGGCACTTGACCTCTGAGGTGGTGTGGAAGAATGTGCAAAATAGGGCTACTTTTTGCGACACTTACGATTCTATAAATTGCTATAACTTTTTAACGGTACGTGCTACGAAAAAATTCTAAAGCCGTTTTTGTGAAAATTTCCTCATCTACAAGTTTGTACTTCAAAATTTTTCTCTAAAACAAACTGGTTTTAAGTAATTATCAGTAATGTTGGCGAAAATGCGAAATAGGGTGATACTTAAGATTCTTTAAAGTGCTATAACTTCTTAACGGTAAATGCTACGGACAAAACTCTTACAACGATTTTTGTTGGAAATTGCCTCAGCAACATATTTGTGAAACAATTTTTTTTTCTAAAACAAACCGTTTTTGAGTAAATTTAAAAAAACCCATTTTCGTGACGTTTGACCTTGAATAACTTACGTAGCGGTCATCGGATCGGTGAGGAACTCTCTCATTTTATTAAGAGCCCAATTACCAATGATCGTGCCAATTTTCAGCCAGGATCTAATTTTTTCCTTTCTTTGGCATTTTTTTGTCTATTGTTCCTGGACTATAGAGCCGTTATCGAGATAAATAAGATTTTGCATTACGGGTGTATGGGGGTAACGTCAGTTTTGGAGCTAAAAAAAAACACCGAAGACCCTTAACTACCGATAATGAAAGAAATAGGTCCAGTGGTTTAGGCTGTAGTGAGAGGTATAGACATACAGACATACAGACAGACAGACGGAATTGTCGGACCCACTTTTTTCGTCTTCGCTATCATCGTAATGTCAACTTTGATCAAAATCTCGAGTTCGATTTTTTTTCCAAATGCAGAACTTGCCCTATAGTACCTACATATATCGCAAGTAAAAATTTGAAATTATTATATTACTACCTGTACCTACCACAGAACCATTTTTTTCGAATTTTGAATTTCTCAGTATAGGCATTATGGAATTTAATGAAATTTTTTTTATAGAGAAGCTTCTAAAAAGTTTAAAAAAACATTGCATTTTAAAACTTAAAAAAAAATGTTTTGAATAAAAAAAAAAATCAATTGTTTTTTGGAAAGTTCAATATCTCAAAAACGGCTCAATATTTTTTTTGGAAATTAATTAATTTATTAATAGTAATAAAAGCTTTAAGTTGGCGTTCCATTTTTTTTTTTATACTCTGTTCAGCAAAAATTGTCAGTACAGGTCTTATGGGAGAGCTTTTTCCAAAGCAGTGGCGCCTGATGCACTCTCACTACACTGCGTTGGCAAACTAGGGAAACCCTGTGAGGGTGTGAGGGCTTTAAAAGAACACACACTTATGTAAGCCAATGAAACCAGAGTGAGAGGCAAACGTCCTATCTTCCCTGTACTAACAATTTTTGTTGAACAGAGTATAGTCATTTAAAAAATGAATTTTATGCTTATGAACAGTTTTTCTATAATAACATTCATTTTTGAAATTCTTAGTCATTTACATAAGAGCAAGTGCGACCCAGCATTTTATTTATTATTTATATTATTGGAAATTGAAATGGCTGGTAGATTATTCTAAAGAGTGTTCAAGTGATTGATACTCGTATAATTCCATGATATTTCAGTTTGCTGTCACTTTTTAACACTCTGTTCTTAATTCTTTTCATGCACTTGTCAAAAGCTAAGAGTTTTACCCGACTTTTGGACATATTATCGTGTTGTAAATGGAAGCAAGAATGTTGCCATTTCAACGAAAGTCGTCCTTGACACACATACCGAGTACCTACTTCGAGCTTTTTGGCTTCTTCGATGAAAGTTCCATTCAAGGGCAATGGTATAGAGGGTACGTTTCCCTTCAACGATAATAGAAAGCGTTGAGTTTTCGAAGCATTGAACTCTACACGATTTTTTATATCCCGTTTAAAAATGCTGTAAGTATCGGTGTTTCATGAGTTTATCATTTTATTGATAAAATTGATAATTTGATATGTCAATATTCAATAATCGTCGAACGAAATTCTTTCATGGCCAATAATTAAGGCAAAAAATATTACATTGTCCTAATAGTAGTTCACATTTTTGGAAATACTACTTCGTCTTCGGTTCCTGATCTCATGTTCAATGACACTCCTTTTGTCAGCAAAACCAAATTTGCTTGCAGCTGGTGTGCCACAGGGCTGCGTTTTGTCTCCGACTCTCTTTCATCAATTTATCAGGTATTGTTTTTAAAAACATTTAATTTGTTTTCTGACCACAGAACACTCAGCTTCTCACATTCGTTTCCAGATCTTTGGATGTGGATTTAGAAGGGGAGCGCATGATTAGATCATTAAATTCTGATCTTGGTAGCTTTGTTAAATTAGGAACGAAAAACCGTGTAGAATTTAATGCTTTAAAAACTCAATGCTGTCTTCTTTCGTTAAAGCGGAAAACCCACCCCTCTTGCAGTTTCCCATGAGTGGGACTTGTATTGAGAAAACAGAACAGAACAGCTCTCAGTTCTTGATATGTGCATCACAGGTATGTAGAATGACTACATATTCGACGTTCGCCCAAGTTGGGTTTCCTTCGACGTTGTAAGAAATTTGTCAGCCGCTCTGATCTGGCTGTAATCTATAAGGCCTTTATTCGTCCGAAGTTCGAGTACGATTCCCATATTTGGGTCTCTTGGATAGAATAGAAAAAAAGCTTTAAAAATGATAGGTGATAGAACTAATACTTTAAACAAATCAACGGTAATGCTCGCGCTTCAGGGAATGCCCGCAGTTTACCTTTAACCCAACTTCGAGCATATTGCTAAATTCAAATTCTTAAGCCGCACTACGCGAATGTGAAATGCTTTACCCGACTCCATATTTCCCTTCCATTATAATATTCTGACATTCAAAATCCTTTTAAATCCTCTCCAACTTTCCTTAACGCTCGCTCAAATATTTTAAGGGTAGCCAAGTTCCCTTAAGTGCCCACAAAACAACACTGGAGTCTTAAATTTGTTTTTAAAAATTTTTAAACAATTTTTTTATAAATGTTTTCCTTAAAAAAATTGAGTGCAATCAGCAGTGGCTCTCTTGCACTTTGAGGCAGCTTTCTTTCGTCAATCATGAGTATAGTTAGTCTTACCGTAATGAGTCCCTAACCAAGCAGTCTTGCAAACATTTCACTTACCTGAAAATGAAAAAAAAAAATATATTATTAATTTTAATATCAAATATTTAAACCATATTATAATTATAGTAAAATACATAAATATTAATTAACTACACAGTAAAATATCAATAAGTCTGTTCGATCAGTCACAATCATAGATGACAGCCCATAATGATGGGGCATTATTTAACATATAAATTCTGTTTTGACCAATAAATGATGTGGTCGGTATAAGCTTCAAGTCACTCCAACACAAAATGCAGATCACTGATTGACATTATGCAATTTCGAGAGGCTTAAGCACATCTAATCAGAGTGTTTACGATGATGCATTGCATCACAACGACAAACATTTATATGCAAACTCGATGGCATTCAATATTCTTAACCCTAAAGCCTTGTCAGTCAGTGATTTAACTTGTGTTAACCTTGCAGAGTAATACCAAATCGAGTGCATCCTCTAGGAGCAAACAGCAAAATACCTATAAAATATATGCACTGCAACCACACCCAACCTTAAACCCTCCATTAGCCTCTGCCCTTCACGGCGCATACCTCTACAGCACACACATAATCAATCTGAATTATTAAATTCAATATTCCGTGTTTCAATAACCAATAATTACAATTAGCTACGTGTAATGCTCGTCATCAGCATCATCATCATCATCATTAACTAGGGCATTGTCATCGCAATAATTATCATCGGCAGCAGCAGCAACAATGTCTCGTATCTGCAACAGTCTTCCTTAATTCCAGGAACTACTACCCTGCTCTTGTTGTGCCAAAAATGGCCATAAATGTCAAACGTGTAAGCAGAGAGCGGTACATATGTGGGCAGGGTGTGGAGGTGGGACTCTTTCATTAACCCATAAAATAATGATAATGTGTCGGCTATCGGGTTATTATTATGAAATTGTAGTGATTACCCTGTGATGACATGAGTGGCGCCCAACTCCCGACCCGAAACATGAGAGACGCGAATCGTGAATTGCAAGTGAATAATCGGCAAGTCCATTATCCATTCTCAATTCTGACTGAGTTACTAATCGACCGCATCAGAAATGGTTTGCCAATCGCAACATGTGTTGACATTTTGTCGTGAATAATGCATTTCCCTCAGCCCCGGTTCGGTCGACACATCCCTTTCCCAATTGCAAACTTGAATTCCAGAGTTGTTTTATTTCTGAAACCTTTCCACTGAAGATCCAGCTGCTTAAGCACCTCACACCTGCCACACCTCACACAACTTTAAGGGTTCAGAATCACCATGGTTGCCAGACTTGTTAATTTAACACGATGGATTGGTTGTTACCCAATCGGCCTCAGAAAAAAAAATTGGAACGAAAAAAAACCTTAAAAAGAATACAGCTTCTTATGTGTCGGAAGGTTTCAAAAAGTGATGCAATAGCTTGTAGAGACCCATGACTTAGTGACTTTCAACTTTCAAAAATTCATTTCTGTGTGCGTGTTATTAGGAATGGAGGGGACATACCTACTCTTGGAGGATTTTTCACTTCTTCGTAAGAGGAAATAGGCCCACGAAAAGAATATCGGTTAAGAATTAAACCCAAGACCCTCTGCGTTATAGTCCAACGGGCTAAATTGTATGCCAAAGTGTATAACTCATTTCTAAGTCAATGACAAACCAGTTGTGGCACCCAGTATAGAAGATGTAGGCTAAGATATATAATATCTTAAGAACAACAAGTCCGTAAGATATGATGGCTAACCAGCTTGACATTCCGGAGGTGGTGTAAAGTGCATTTATGGTATCATCAGACAAATAAGGAAAAGAACCTATATTTTATATCCTACTATTCGAAAATAAATATTACCCAAACGTACTGTATAAGAGCCTAAAGCTCTTCTGCAAGAACCAATGTGCCCACTGGCTGGGCTGTTCAGATCCACTAAAAACCAAATCTTCATACTGATAATGGAAAGGACCGACGAATTTTAAGTCAAGACCACTCACTGCCTTCTCATAGACTTCAGAGCTTTTTACAGCCATGGCGGATTTAGAGATTCTGGAAAACTTGATCCATTTGTATGGAAAAGCTGCTCCAATACTATTGGAAACATAGACAAGATTCGGGCAGATCCTGCTCAGGTTAACAACGAGACCACTATTTTTAACAAATTTCAATAATATGGGGGCATACGGAAGATCTCGATGTCATCGACTATTGAAGATCAGGCGACTTCGACAAACCGCCACTCTTGATAGCAACAATTTCTCGAACGACATCATAGTGAAGATCCAACGAAGAATTTCACTAGGAAGGAAACCGTAGTAACTTCAGTTTAGCGAAATAAATGGGTTGGAAGCTTTTCAAGACGAAGTTGCCGCTTTAAAAGAAACCCTTTTATTTCCTACCAGTCCTGCATTACAGCGCCTAGAGTTGGGCCATAAGCAGAAATACAGAACTGATACTGGTCTCTTTCAAAAGAACATTTTATTCGACATAAGTTTGAGCTAACAATGAAAGTCGAATTTTTAAAAATAAGTCTTCATGGATGCTAGGACGTTAGGTCATGATGACTGGAAGAAGCGTATGAAAAGTCGCTGTGCAACGAACCTTCATGGATCAGGAATCGGTTAAGTAAAAAAAAGTAAGTTAGCAAATCTAAAGAATATGATACCTAGCTTCCTATTTTTTAGATTGAAAAGTCTTCGAAAGAAAACTGTCATTCATGCATTTGTTTAAAAATGCTTTAGGCAAAAAATATGTTTGACCATTTTTGACAAAAATGGCTCTGATTTTAATACAAATTCCCGATTTTCTCGCTAATGATGCAAATGATGTTGTTCCAGATGAAATAGTCTACAATATAATGGATCATAACCCAAATGACCAAACGACTTGTTTTCTCTGAAGTTAGTTGATTTTTTCTATTTATTTGGATTCTGGGGCTGAGGCAGATTTTAAGTGGAATTACTTTGAAAAAATTTTAAAATTCTCGATCAACTATATGACTAAGTGAAGGTGAGTTATTGAAGAATCTTCAGCTCCTATATGCCCTTTGTATAATTCGCCCCTGTTTTATAAGAACAGAGTAGACCAATAGTTACAGCGGTATAAATAGAAACCCAACTAAAGCGGGATACACACTAATCTCGTCTGATGTGGCGCGGTCTGTTGCGTCATCAACTCTGCACACTTATCAAGCTTGCGATGTTCCAACCGTTTTTTATTGAAAAATATTGTTTTTCATTGATTTTCGAAAAGCACTATCTTCTATTTTTCATGCATAGAAAAAACTATTAGCGATACAGCGTAGTAAGCTCAATACAAACACGAAGGATGTTGATACAACACACCACACCATGCTACTTTACGTTGTATTGTTGAAGATTATTGAAGATAATTACGATATTGCCTCTCAAGGACTGGAGATTTTGCTTTTAACTCAAGGTCTTGACATTACGCAAGTACACATGATTTTGGGCATATGATATCATGCGTTGAATACATGGATAACCTTAGTGTAGCTGCAAGATAATTCGGACTCTCAAGCGTCGATATTAAATGATGAAATTTTCTCCCGGCGATGTGAGAAAACGGTTGTAACTCATTTGATACTTGAGTTGGTCCGTCATTCCTGATTAAGTCTGCTAGGGTTTGTAGTAACTTATCTTTTCATATTGCAGCATCAATCATTCGTGCTGTGACTGAGAATTGATTCATTGTGCAGTTGAATATGGCTTGGATAACCTCCTCAAATGTTGCACATGCTATGACCACGTCCTCGTCAACCTTTGCATGCTTTTCTACGAGCCCTGACAATACATCGACATTGCCAAAGTCTGCTGTACGGACATGCTCGGTTTGGAAATCATATGCCTTTAGAATCAGTGGCCAACATTATGGACGACTTGCACTATGAGCACGGATTCGTTTTTTAGTGTCGATTGTTTTTAGAAGTGATTTATAGTTTGTTTGAACTCGAATTTCGCTGAAACTTAGTAACTGCAAAGATCAATGCGAGGTCCTATTTATCGATTCGACTATAATTCCTTTCAGCTTGTGTCAATGATTTCTTTTAATTGAGAAACTCGTGAGCAATATATGCCCCAATTCCAACGGTTGATGAATCTGCAGCTATTTTGATGAGTAACTTCGGATTCAATGAACATTGACACAGTTTTGACCACATCCATTTGAAGTTCACCAAGTTTAGCTATTATTTCTTTCATTTGTCTAAAATAAAAAATTTATTTCGCTAAGAAAAGATCTCAATTGGTTAACATTTCTCGAAAAAAATTTCAGAGTCAAGTCGAATTCCATTTCAGTCAATGATGTGTTCCAAATATTTGATATATCAAGCCGTATTTGTGTCGGAACCAGTATTCTTCCATTCGGTGATAAACCGCTCTAGAATTTGTTGGTATGTTTTTTGCGTTTTTATTTTCACCAACAATGAAATCATCCAAGTATCTTCACTCACCAACAAGTCCCGGGATCATAGCATCGACCAACTGTTGACTACCTTTGCGGGTAGCAACTTCCGCGATTCTTCGGTGACTTCAATCTGTAGGTAAGCATCAGAAAGATCTTTGCACCTACAAAATTCTGGAGCAGCATGTTTTGTCTTATGTCTTCTGGTGGTGGTAGAGGGTGTTGTGGTTCAGCTGTTAGTATGTAGATAGTTCTTTGACTCGATTTTCTGGATTTTGTTTCCAGATTCGCTCTCTTTCTTCCGTCAACGCAGCTTTTATAAGAACATACAATTTGGCTGTCCATGAGTTTGACCTGTTGGCTTGAAGATCAAGTGAAAATCCGTCTATGTAGTGTTTCTGCAAACGCGACAATATCATCCGCAAACATAAGATGGCTTACTCCCATCGTGTTCCTTACAGTAACACCTCTCGTACAGAATAATTCGTCAATATCATCAATATAAAAAGCAATGGCCAGAGGTTACAACCTTGACTTAGATCAATTCCCACTTTGAAGTACTGAGATAGTTCGCTTCCGTTGAAATTAGCTGAAATTTTTTGTGCATACAGACCTTCGATTAATTTTCCAAGTTTCATTGACTTTTCATTGTTATATAACTTTAGCATTAGAGCTCTTTTGTATATAGCATCTAAGGCAGTCTTAAATTCTTTAAAAAAATGCGAATAGTTTTCGATATAATGTAGATTCATACAGTATTCCGCGATAGTGGCCCTTTCGAACTCCTGCCTGATTTTCAGGTAAGAGGTTGTTAATTTGTAGCCAGCTTTATATTTGGGTATAATAAGGACTTTCATTAATAGATTTAGGAGAGAAATTCCTCCTATAATTTCCGGTACTCGTAATATCTCGTAATATTGTAGCGTATTCCAAGCGGAAATTCTGGCGATAAAGGAAGTATTGTCTTGGCTTAAAGAAAATGTGATATCCAGTTCGGATATCTGCATCTTCTCAGATAGTCAGGCTGCTTTAAAATCCCTCACATCAGTCTCTTCAAACTTCATTACAGTCCAAGACTGTCGATTGTCTCTGATGAAGATGGCCAGACAGTTTAATATTCATCGATTCTGGGTGCCGGGACACCGAAATATTCCGGGGAATTGTAAAGCCGATGAACTCGCCAGTAGGTATGCCCATAGCTACTAGTAAACTTATGCTGAAGCGAATCGCTCTGGAACAATCAAATACAAAATGGCTTAACACTACTTGTTGTTTGGCGACCAAACGAATCTGGCCCAAACTAGATTTTTTTTGGGCATTTTATCTAATAGCGATCGATGTTGAATATTGTGCTTCTGTTCCGTTCCTTGAACGTCAAAATTGACTAGTTTAAAACTGTCCGCGCGCTATCACTTTTCACAGTCACAGACCATTACACGTTTATTTATACGAATTACAACAGATGTACAAGTCCTAACTCGCAGTTATTCATCTTTTATTAATAAGGAGTGATATTATCTGAATAAACTAATATGGCAACACTGTTTACAGATTCATCAACCTCATCAACACAGTTTTTGAAATCGAAGTCAATGCATAACGGATTCTCGAATAATAGAAACAAACAGGATGTGATTTCAGCGAATTTTGTTCAGCAAGTATGTGTACAGAGGGCGTGCGAGTATATACTCGTATGTATGCAACTCAGCAAGGATATGAGAAGTTGCCACTTGAAATTAATCAGTTTCAATACTCCGCGACTCAATCGGATGGGATTCTTTAGAAATATTTAATTACACCATATACACCGCGCATAGTGCTTACCACATAATATAGTTGATGAGGTACAGTACGAGTAAACTGCAGGCTGTATAGCTTGATGAAATTTTTATCCTTGGTATCCAGGCTAAATGGACTTATCGTTGAGGTTTTATTGAAAGGATATAATGCAATATATCTGCATAATATATGATACACCTTTATTAACGCCAAGTGCAGATTTTTAATATAAAAGAAGTCTTCTTCAAAAAAAGCCTTATCCAACTTCAGTGTATGTGGATACATGAAGTGTGTGCGTGTGTGTGTATTGGCATCATTAAACCACCCCTAGTGCTGTTTATTAAATTAAATAAATTTTAAGGACTTTCAATGGAGAAGATATTATGTATTATGAAAGGTAGATAGGAAGGTTATATTAATATTTGCGCGGAAAGTTGCCCACAGGATGTTTAAAAAAAAACACACATACACACACACGTATTTATTTATCTGCTCACGTCTGCTGTTTTCCGGTAATTATGGAAAAATGAAATCATTAAATTGAATCGATATTCCGAGTAAACCACAACGCTTTACAATTTTTTGCTGAGTTTTTGCGATGAAATGTCCTGTCTGCTATAGGATCATGTTCATATCAGTATACTGTAGGTCCTCATGCAAGGAAAGGGATAACTGGTGGTAAAGTAGATGTGACACAGATAACTTAATGGAATTATCGGATAAGTGATCGAAAACGCTGTCGTTTGGTCAAAAGTAATTTGTCAGCAAAGGCTGGGAACTATTAGTTTTTAGAAGAAACATAAATAGGACTTTGGCCTTATGAAACTTTGAGAGAAGGAGCAATATTTGTACATTTAGATTTGTACATTTAGATTTGTACATAAGTATTTGTGCAAATATTTATCTGAGAAATGTATTTTGTTGTATTTTCAGTACAGGGAAGATAGGGTCAATTGTCTTTATAAATCTAGAATTGGGATGAATTTGAAGGATGATTAAGGAGACGGAGCTTCAGGCATTTTGAACTGAGGTTAAAGTCGAAAGGTTGATGTTACCACTAATTCTCCGAAGCATGCGAATAAAAGGCTCGCTGGAGCTATAAGAGGTACGGTGGGTAGGCAGATAGAAGAGACGAGGATTTCTTAGACTACGGGAAGTAGTGTTGAAAGATATAGAATTAAAGGGAGTTGAGCAGTCAAATGATCCTAAAAGTAGTCAATGATTGAAGAGAATGTCGCTTGTTGTTCTTCCAGCGTATTCAAGTTAATGATTAGAAGTTGTGCTCGATATGGAAGTAGAAACAAAGGGTTATTTCAGAACACACCCCAAACTTCGAAACAAAAGAAACGGGCAGTAGATTGGGTGCGTTTTCGTGAAAAAGTGATTGAATGAATTTCGGAAATATTTAGGTCTAAGCACTTTTGTAGGAACAACACAGAGAAACTGTCGAGATCAAGTTGAATATGAGTAGAGACATGTATCGAAGAAATGGAATCGAAAAACTTAACATCGTCTCCACGGGGTACAGTGATATATGGGATTATTTGCTGACCATTTCAATATGGTTAGTAGTAAGAATAAAAAGGAGAGGTCCTAAATGGCTGCCTTGTGGAACACTGGAGCCACCTACGAAATCAACAAAGAAGGCAGATCTGAGTCAAACTTTGTGGTAAGAGTTTTTTCAAGTAATACTGTCAGTTGAACTGACATTTGTGTTGGTTTTCATCTTCCAGTGCAGGGTGAGCTGGAATTATAGGCATCAGCTTGATTACAAATAAGAGTTCATGTATTAATTCACCCAAACCACTGTAATCATTGGTGAAATGAACATAAAAACAAAATTGATTGTAGTGGCGCAGTGTTGGGTGCGGAATAGACCTAAAAGATTTTACATAACTTTTTTTGTCAGCAATAACTACAGACATTTTTATTTTTGAGTTTAGTGAAAAAGTTAAAAAAAAAAATTTTTTTTGAATATTTTGATATGGAATATATTCTAAGGTTTTAAGGATTTTCTTTAAAAATTATTTAATTTAAATTGGTTTGGTCCGTAATGAGAAAATCAAGCACTGGCTCATTGAAGTGTTTTAACGGTTAATGAAGTATTAATTTAAATTTATTTTTACAGAACAAATTTTATGAAAATTCCTTTTTAAATAAAAAAAAAATGAAAAGTGAAAACGTTATATTCTATAGGTATGTAAGTTTGAAAAAATAGTGTTCCAGCATAATTTGGTTTCAAGACTTCGAATTTTCCAAAAAAAAATTAAAATAATTTCTTATATCCAAAAATATTTTCATTGGAAATGTTAGAAGGCATTGCAGTTCAAAATTTTAAGAATTTTTCAAGTTCAGTATTAAGAGTTTGAGAAAATTGGATATAAGAAAAATGGGTAATCATTTTTCGAAAAATGGCATAATGGCTAGTGCGCTGAGCTCTCATTCCTGAAGTTTGAGTTCGATTCTTAGCCTCTATATAATAGAGTAGGAATTTAAAAAAAAATTAATGTTATTAGAGAAAACAGTTCATAATTGTTTAAACTCTTTTAGTAGTGATCTCTTAAAAATATAAGCTTAAATCAGGGTTGCGAATTTTTAAATTAAAAAAACCATAAGTCATAAGTCTGAAGATGATTTGTGAACTAAAAAAAATTTAATTCAAAAATTAGTTAGTGACTTATGATTTAAAAAAAATTTAAGTCATGAGCAAGTTAGTGACTTATGAATTAAAAAAAAAAAATTCACAAGCTAGTTGGTAAATTGAAGCTTGTTTAAGCTTGTCTTGACTACATAATTATTTAATTATTAACAAAAGTAGATTTAAAGCTTTTGTGTGTAATAAAATTACCATGCTTGCTTATAAATTTGCCAATTAATTATTTTAACTTGCGACTTATAGGTACCATAAGGCAAGTTATGCATTTGTAAAAAAAATCGAACTCCAGATTTTAATCAAAGTTGACATTACGATAAAAGCGAAGACGAAAAAAGTGGGTCTGGCAATTCTGTCTGTCTGTCTGTTCGATTACATCTAAACGGCTCGGCCGATTTTCTTCAAACTTGGTAGATATGGGTTTTAATTTTTTACCCCCAGATGTTTTTTGATTTGATTTTTTAAGACCAAAAATAACGGTACCTGCCAATCGCTTTTTTTTGCGAAATTTTATAAATATTTTTTTTTTCAAAAACTGTGCCAACGATTTAAAAAAATTCCAAAAAATGAGTAGTTTTGGTACCCCCTTGGGACCCTTTTTTTTGTTTTTGATTACCTCAAAAACTGACCACCGATTTTGATAATTTTTTTAATGCTAAAGCTTTCCAGTAATTTAAATATTATTGTGTATTCAAATTTTCCAAACAAAAATTTTTGGATTTTTAAAAAAACTTTCAAAATTTTTGTTTGAAAACACAATATTTCGAAAACCCCATGCTCGATTTTTTTAAAACTTGATAAGTAATAGTTTGGAAAAATAATCTACAAGAAATAAAGAAAAATAAATTCATTTTACCTAAAAATAACGGTACCCTCCATACAAATGTTAAAAAATGGTTTTCGAAAATAGTATTTTTCTCGAAAACGGTTCCGAGAATTTTGCTTAATTTTTTTTTTCTTTTTTTAATAGAAAAAAATTTTGAAAACAAGATATTACTGACTGTACCTATCATAGAACGATTTTTTAAAATTTTGAATTTCTCATTATCAGCACAACGGATTTTAATGAAATTTCGTAGAGAGAAGCTTCTAAAAATTATAAAAAACATTGCATTTCAAAACTTTAACAAAAATATTTTTTTTAATTTTGAAATAAAAAATCAATTTTTTGTTTTTTGAAAATTCAATATCTCGAAAACGGCTCAATACGTTTTTTTTGTATATTTAATTTTTATTCATACAATAATAAAAACATCAAATTGGCGTACCAACATTTTTTCTTACAAATGTTTTAAAATTTTCTTATATAAAACCTTATTTTTTTAAGAAACCACTACAAAGACTTATAATTTTTGTTCTTGCATAAATCTATATTTTCTTGAATCACATGGCATCCTATTCTTACTTTTAACTAAAGAAGTTCTTTTTAGTCATTTAAAAAATGAATTTCATGCTTATGAACAGTTTCTCTAATAACATTAATTTTTGAAATTCTTAGTATTTTATATAGGAGCAAGTTCGTGCGACCCAGTAGTGCATTTTATTTAATCAGAATTTATCCATTAGCTTATGAATTAATTTTTTTTAATTCATAAGTCACCAAGTCACCAAATCAAATCGGTGGTACTTTGATTAAAATTTTTTTTTTTTTTTTTTAAACCCAATAAATATTTTTTCGAATATTTTTATATACATTATTATTTTAAACTTAAGGGGACTCCTGCTAAAAATTTTGGTTTAAAATCCTTAGAGCCGTTAATGAGAAAGTCGAAAATCAAAAAAACGGGTCTATGGCAGGTACTCCTAATAACATTTTGCCCCAAAATTTTTTTTTTACCAAAATGTAGTCCATGTCCATAATATCACACTTAATTTTTTTTATCAAAATCGTTAGAGCCGTTTTCGAGATAAATAAGATTTTGCATTACGGGTGTATGGGGGGTACCCCCTTAGTTTTGGAGCTAAAAAAAAATTTCAATTTTTCCTCTAGGGAATCACAGAAGACTCTTAACTACCAAGTTTGAAGAAAATTACTCCGGTAGTTTAGACTGTAGTTCGAGGTACAGACATACAGACAGACAGACGGAATTGTCGGACCCACTTTTTTCGTCTTCGCTATCATCGTAATGTCAACTTTGATCAAAATCTCGAGTTCGATTTTTTTTTCCAAATGCAGAACTTGCCCTATAGTACCTACATATATCGCAAGTAAAAACGTGGGGGGAAAATATAAAAATACTATCCACTATCTATCGGCCGCCGAGCCCTTTAGGCTGTAGTCGAAAAGACAGACAGACAGACAGAATTTCGAGACCCACTTTTTTACTTGCGATATATGTAGGTACTATAGGTCAAGTTCTGCATTTGAAAAAAAAAAATAGAACTTGAGATTTTGATCAAAGTTGATATTACGATGATAGCGAAGACGAATGAAGTGGGTCCGACAATTCCGTCTGTCTGTCTGTATGTCTGTACCTCGATCTAGAGCCTAAGCCACTATAGACCTATTTTCTTCAAACTCGGTAGTTAAGGGTCTTCGGTGATTCCCTAGAGGAGAAATTAAAATTTTGTTTTGCTCCAAAACTAACGGTAGCTGCCATAATGAACATCTTATTTATCTCGAAACCGAGTCTAAAGAAAATAGGTGTGCTATTATGGACATGGACTACAGTTTGGTCAAAAAAGATTTTAGGAAAAAATGATTTTAACGGTACCTTTCATGGAACTATTTTGACCAACATTTTTGTACAGGAGCTTCTTTAAATTTAAAATAATATTTTATATAAAAATACACGAAACATTTTTTTTTGGGTTTTTGAAAAATAATCCAAAATTTTTTTATGATAAATCGATATCTTCAAAACATGAGAACGATATTTTTTTGAAATCATTTCCTAAAATCTATATTACCAATTACTTAAAATTGGCATTTCAAATTTTGTTCTTGAAAAATTTTAAAGGAATTTCTTATACGAGTATAAAAAAATATATTTAATAATAAAATGTTTTTTAGACTTTGTTTGCATAAATTCATACTTTTCTAGAAATCAGACGACTTTTTTATCTCATTAAATCAGAGCAAGTACGTGCGATCCAGTCGTGCATTTTAATTTTAAAAGTAGGCGTGTTAATGGACGATATCCTACTTGATAGAACTACTGCTCTTTCCCAAAACAAAATATTCAAACTTGCAAGCTGAATACTCGTATTTGTTGGCTTCACAGTTTTTCTCTCCGAATTGATTTTGTCTTTACCTTCACAACTTGCACAACAGTTCTTTTCAGTAATATTATTAAATTCAACAAACCTTTTTCGACCTATTTCAAAGATCCATATTAATCCATTAGTAAAATATTTTATCTGATTTTGTATTCGATGCTAGAAGTAGAGAAATGTGTTTCATACGCGCGCTTATACAATGTCATGACTTGATACGAAAAATGATTACCTCTTCGATTTGAATTTTATTTTGTATTTTGTTGGTCCTCCACAAAGGATATATAGGTACTGTCCGAATATGTTAAGTTAGCTTGGTTCAATACATCGGGGATGGTGCTAGTATTCGGAGTGGGAATAATATTTTTCCAAGAAAAATCTCATCATAGATGCAACCATGATGAGGACGACAACGCAGCTGAACATAAATACACATCCTCGCAGTTTGGACCTATTTTGCGAATTTAATTTATACAGAATTATGCTTTCTCGTCGAAAGGACGCTGGGCGGAAATTGTGGCTAAAAGATATTTTCTACGGGCGAAGAACTACCAGTGGTGGACTGCATTCAATTCCATGAGCTGGCAAATACTTTCAGGTCACACACATATCTTGGGGCAATCTGATTAATGCACGCAATCCAAGCCAAACATTAAATTATCGAAAAGAATTTTTTTATTTAGACCTTTAGTCTTTTGAGGGGTTGAAGTACTTTAATATTCCATGGGAAAAGTATGTGAGTTTCTGTTGGTACGTGGGACGTAATTCACTTTCACTTCTTTTTAACCTTTGTTCTAGCCAAAATTCGAGCTTAATCTTTGCATTTATTTGAATAAATAAATGATGTTCCGATAACATGAAAACTAAAAAAGCCTCTTATTAATTGTTGGCCTAATCCGGCCCTGGTGGGTGGATACAGCCGGACTGTTGTGAGTGGGCTTCCTCTGCAGCGTGCAGGTAATACAAATAAATGCGAATGTTATTAGTTTTATTATATTTAAGCAAAATTTTATTATGAACACGAATCGACGTTCACGTAATGGCAACCTTTTCCGGTGATATATGTATGTTATTTTTTTGTAGAGGAGGATGGTATTTTGTGAATAATAGATACCTACCTATGTTTATGGAAACATTCATATATACATATATGTATGTACCTAAGTTTGAAACCTGATATCTTATTCTGTGCGTGTTTGTGTCATTTTGTGAATATGATATGATAAAAGTTGTTAAGGTTTCATGATGTTATACAAGGTCTGTCTGGATGTATGAAAGTAGTACCTACACTACCATCAATATGAATTGGTAAACATAGAATTGGTATGCGGATATAAGAAAAAGAAAAAAGTTCATTTTTTTTAATTCCGAATAAGGTCCAAAAATACTTGAAATATTTAATTTTAAACGATTCCTTTGCATTCCTAAAAAGTTCATACAAATTAATTAATTATAGATACTTCTTTTGTATTTTAAACTTTTTTGGGAAGAAACTGTTAAAACATCGGTGAAATTTTTTACTCTCTCTGATCTAGCTACAAATTATAAGTCGTTTAAAGGTCCTTAACTCCAGGAAACATCTCATCTCTGGGCAGGTACAGCCTTAACTTATTTTCGTTTACTGGATAGAATTAAGAACAAAACTGGTAAAAATAAAATGCACGACTTGATCGCACGAACTTGCTCCTATGTAATAGACTAGGAATTTTAAAAACGGATGTTATTAAAGAAAACTGTTCATAAGGATAAAATTAATTTTTTAAATTCTTTTAGTACGAGTAGTAAGAGATAAAAACAGAATGCCATGCAAATATGAATTTATGCAAGAACAAAAGTTATAAGTCGTTGTAGTGGTTCCTTAAAAAAGTAAGCTTTTATGTAGAAAATGTTTAAAACATTTTTAAGAAAAAATGTTGGTACGCCAACCTTAAGTTTTTATTATTGTACGAACTAGAATTTAATTTCCCAAAAAAATACTAAGCCGTTCTTGAGATATCGAATTTTTCAAAAAAAAAAAATGCATTTTTGTCTAAAAATTGAAAAAATATATTTTTTTTTAAGTTTTTAAATGCAATGTTTTTTAAACTTTTTAGGAGCTTCTTTATAAAAAATTACATTAAAATCCGTTATGCCGATAATGAGAAATTCAAAATTCGAAAAAATCGTTCTATGGTAGGTACAGTCAGTAATATCTAGATTTTAAATTTTTTTTTTATTAAATTATAGATCGTAAAAATTAATCGAAAGAAAAATAATTTTAGCAAAATTCTCGGAACCGTTTTCGAGAAAAATACGATTTTCGAAAACCATTTTTTATCATTTGTATGGAAGGTACCGTTAGTTTTAGATAAAACAAATTCTCAAATTTTGTAGATTATGTTAAGAAACTTTTATTTGTCAAGTTTGAAAAAAATCGATCTTGGGGTTTTCGAGATATTGAGTTTCCAAATAAAAATTTTGAAATTTTTTTAAAAAATCCAAGAAATTAAAAATTGAAAATATGAATATGTAATAATGTTCAAACTTTAGAGGATCTTTAGCATAAAAAAAATTATTTAAATAATTTTTCAATTTTTTTTTTCATTCTGTGGGACAGTTTTTGATAAAAAAAAATATTTATAAAATTTCAAAAAAAAATCGTATGGCAGGTACCGTTATTTTTGGTCTTAACAAAAAAAAAAGAAAAAAACGTGTGGGAGGAAAAAATTAAAACTCATAGCTACCAAGTTTGAAGAAAATCGGCCGAGCCGTTTAGGCTGTACGCGAACTGACAGACAGACAGAATTGCGAGACCCACTTGTTTGGTCTTCGTTATCATCGTAATGTCAACTTTGATCAAAATCTCGAGTTCGATTTTTTTTACGCATAACTTGCCTTATAGTACCTACTAGCCGACCCGTACTCGCGTTGCTTCGCAAATTGTAACTACGAGTATTTTCTTAGTATTAATATTAGCATATGAAAACATTTCTCAATGGGACAGCATATTTGCTACAGTAATATTAATTTTAGTTTATATGTATAACATACCGTATCGAATTAGATTCTCTTTCACACTTGAAAAAAAGAGCTTCTTCACGTTTGTGCATATTATAAATATAACAATATAGAAAATAATAAAATTTATTTCAAATAAACGGGTTGACTACTTTCTGAGATCATCCAACCCAAACTTTAAAATGGTTTCGCTTTTATATAATAGTATAGAGATGAAGCTGAAGATCGCTGCATCGAAATTTATGTTTTCATTTAGGATAGCAGATCTCGATAAGTATCAAAGATATTGGAATATTTTAAACGCCAAAATGTTGGGCGCAAATTTTCCTAGGGGCGATGTCCGTTACATTTTTTAAATTGTATCTCGTTATATTTTATTTTAGTGAGTTTTAAAACTTTTAAGACAAAAACATTTTTAGGAGAGGATATAGACCGCAATAATTTTTTTAGAAATAAAATAAATATGACCCAATGTAGAATATACGTTTCTCTAGGGGCGATGTTTCTCCTTTTTTTTATTTTTTTTTTATTAAGCTTATTTAACCATGATTTAACCATTAAACTAACAAAAAAAAACAAAAAGTTTAGACCTTTATAACTTTGGATCAACTAATCGTAGGTATAAGAACGGTACATGAAAAAATTAGAATTTAATAGCTCAACACCATCCTTTTTTGGTTTAGCTAAACTAAAAGCAATAAATATTTTTCAATTCAAATTTGTTAAACATATCTCATAATATCTATCTAATTATTATAACAGTTATTCTATAAAGTATATTCACTCTGGAATTTTCTTTTTCTTTGTCTTTGCTGAAATTTTGTTTTCGTTTGTATAACAATTAATCTTTTCTTTATAAATTCCAATTTTGTATAATTATTATCAGAATTACTAAAACTTGAATCGAAAAAATAAAAATTCATATGAAGTAAATATTATAATTTTGATAATACATATAAAATTATTAATATAATGCAATAAAAAATATAAAAATATTACAAATAACCAACATCTTAACTAATTAAAACAAAACGTAGATATCTATTTTCCTTTTTGTTGTAATTTGTTGCTAGACAACAAATGACTCAAGAACATGAAATAAAACAAAAAGAAAAAACATCGCCTTTAGAGTTTGGAAATTCTAATTTTTTCATGTATACCTACGATTAGGTGATCCAAAGTTATAAGGGTCTAAACTTTTTTTTTTATAACTTTCATGTTTAAAAAAATTTAATAAACAAAAAAATAAAAAAAAAAAGAAAAAACATCTCCCCTAGAGTTTGGAAATTCGAATTTTTTCATGTACCGTTCTTATACCTACGATTAGTTGATCCAAAGTTATAAGGGTCTAAACTTTTTTTTTTTTTTTTTTAACTTTCATGTTTAAAAAACTTTAATAGACAAAAAAATAAAAAAAAGAAAAAACATCGCCCCTAGAGTTTGGAAATTCTAATTTTTTTATGTACCGATTTTTTACCTACGATTAGTCTATCCAAAGTTATAAGGGTCCAAACTTTTTGTTTTTTTTTGTTAGTTTCATGGTTAAATCATGGTTAAATAAGCTTAATAAAAAAAAATAAAAAAAAAGGAGAAACATCGCCCCTAGAGAAACGTATATTCTACATTGGGTCATATTTATTTTATTTCTAAAAAAATTATTGCGGTCTATTTTTTTGTCTTAAAAGTTTTAAAACTCACTAAAATAAAATATAACGAGATACAATTTAAAAAATGTAACGGACATCGCCCCTAGAAAAATTTGCGCCCAACATTTTGGCGTTTAAAATATTCCAATATCTTTGATACTTATCGAGATCTGCTATCCTAAATGAAAACATAAATTTCGATGCAGCGATCTTCAGCTTCATGTATAGAGTATAGATAAGTCGCAAGTAAAAATAGAGCTATCGTGGAATCGTTCCTGTCTCTTGAACACCGTCGAAATGTTTCATGTATTTCCTTGTCTTATTGTTTCTTTCACAACAATGCTCATTCGAAGTAGCATTTGTTGCATTCCTCTGCCCAATCAGTTCACGGGATACCTGTTCTGCTAGGAACGCTGATCAATCTCCAGCCTTATTTTGGAGGTACATACTGTCAAATACAGAGGTTCGTTTGGTTCGGTTTTCCCTTGC
Organism: Chrysotoxum bicinctum; assembly: GCA_911387755.1. Lineage (NCBI taxonomy): Eukaryota > Metazoa > Arthropoda > Insecta > Diptera > Syrphidae > Chrysotoxum > Chrysotoxum bicinctum. Next base: position 179,864,611 of record OU426989.1, on the reverse strand, counting down.
CATTTAAGACCAATGTTTACTCCCCCCCCTCCAAAATTTCACGAGCACTCGTGCTATGTTTATGTAAAATATTATACGGGTCTTACAATAAACCCTTGAGTGCGTGTGAGTTTGTATGGTCCATACGGAGTCCTCTCCCGCTGTTTTAGTAGGTTCAAATTGTATGCACCAGCAGCCTTGTACGACTTATCTTTGCAGACTGCACTTCATTTATATCGGGAGGAGGGTAAATTCTGCCATCATCATCCAAGTTGGAAGTTGAGTTCTGCCTAGAAGCGGGATTTTGACAGTCTTCACCGTTTAGCGGCCTACAAAAGTGTTCCTTCCCCGTCTTCAGCACTCCCTGTATTTCTACTACTACCATACTCCAACTCTGACCTCGACAGACTTCAATTCAGGTTTTGTAGATAGCTTCATCTTTTGATAGAATTTTCGAATACCAGCCCTGACTACCCTCTTCTCGTGATCTCTAATTTTTCTTCCCGAGAATTTGGCGTTCTTTTCTTCTTTTTTTCCCGTAGATCTTTAGGGCTACTCTGTACTCTCTCAGCAGCTCTGGTCCTGGTCTGCAGCATTGTTTTTAGACCTCATTCTTATCTGCTTGCTCCAGCTTATTCCCCTTGTAAAAACCCATCACAACAGTGGCCACGCTTCTATAAGCTTACTGGCAATATTTCAACCGGTCTCTGCTCTTGATATTAGTAGTGAATTTGTGGAGAGATTAAGAGTGACATGGTCCGCAAAATTGGCGGTCTTATGGGATCGAAACTTTCTGATATCAAATGTTTTCACAGCATCACAGTTTCACAGTTTTGGCATTAGTTGCTACCAGGTAGGGCTCCAAGTCTATGTATGTCTCCCGGAACAATCGGACACTCAAGATACCGGAAAAATGTCTGACGTCTATCTGGTTAATTTGTTTGACGGATCGGGACCTCCAAGTCTCCCTAAGGTGTAGGAAACTGGTGCTGGATATGATGAAATTTCGCCCCCAAAGCCGAAGCCAAAAATCGTCTGTGCTAATTTTTATTTTTCTGCTGTCCTGTACCAGTTATGCAATGACTTATTGAATCATTTGGAATTTCAAAATCACTAACATTAACTACAGTTCTGCATGGATCCATTACTTAACATATTGACGCAAGAGACTGCTGATATAACCTTAAACAACTCGACTTCAGTTGCCAAGTTGGATGAAAATTACCCGCTACACACATGGTGTCGGTATGTCAGTACCTGAGAGTTGCACATACTCGTATGTACTCGTACATACCATTCCTCTTCCCAAACCATAACCATTATTATCCAGCAGAGGCACGAGTTAAAGTGTGCATAGTATATTGTACAAAACCACTAAGCTACCAGCTTCCAAAGCTGGTTTTTCGAAAAACGGTCATTCCAACGCCATAGTCATTTATTGTTATTAGACCAATCTATCCCTTGTGAGGTTTTATAGGTATCTACGTCTATACCCACCCCGTTCCAGAATTTACTTTTATGGATGTGAAATTGTGTGTGTGTTTGGCTTACACAGGGCAACAAGGAGACACACACGATGCGATCGTCGTCCTTTTGAAAAACTAATACAAAATAATTACGAACCAAAAGCAAAACTACGAGAACACTGGATACCTTAATACAATTCAATACGATTTGACTCGCATAGGGAGGAGGGAGCACTTTAAGCGCACTGAAAACTCAATGCCATATAAGACATGGCGAAATAATTTCCTCATATCCTTGTGTGTGAGTGAATGAATAAACGGAAGGCGCCATCACGTCAGGACAAACAGTCAGCAGTCAGTCAGTTGAGTTGGTTTTCTAGGTGAGTCGGTGGAGGTGTTAATTTTGTTAGTCGGAGAGGAGCAAATCTCTTTGTCTCTTCCGGTGGTAAAAATGATTTTGATAATTTTATCTGCGCGTCTGCAGGTATGAGGGTGTCCTTCGGCAGAGGTCCTTCCGTTTGTTTGTTACTGCCCCACAGTAGTAATACCTTCATAATGACCGGTTGGAGTATTGGGGAGCTTTTAAAAAGTGCTCCTTGATAGTTCCACAAATTTGCAATGAGGGTTTTGCTTTTTTTGGTTTTTAATAGGTTCTATCTATGCTGCCTCTTTCGCTTCGCCTAGCCTGCCTCTGATAAGGTTCAAGAGAATTAAATGTGTGTGCAAAAGAATGTCAGGTTTCTTTTTTAATAGACACATGAAAACACATTTTTATGTCGAGTCACAGAAGTGCACTGCTGTTTTGTGTGCGAAAATGTGAAATGATGGTACCCTAAGGCGTGTTTAAGGGCATAACGAATCCTCCGAAGGAACATAAAGTTTATATATAAATTAAAACTTTCTTCTAGGATGGAAATACTTTTTTGTAAATGTTGGTTGAGTGTTATTCATGTTGTCTTCTTTTTAATGATTTTTTTTTATTAGTGAAAAAAAAAGGTAACTACTTGTACATTTTGTCTTAAATTGAAAATAAAATTGCCTGCTTTTTATTTCTGGCGAAGAGCGGGAGAGAGATGGAGAGCAAAAATCAAGTATTTTGATTTATAGTTGGCAATTTATTTTTTGGGACATGAGTTCTGGGTTTCTTAAGGGAGGAGGGGTATTATTGCTGCCAGGCATGATTGCCAATCGGATGTTTTATTGCCTATACCTAACAACCTTTTGTTTATGAGAAATGGCTGGTAAAGTTATCGTTACGAAAATATATGAAATCCTATAAATAATAAATAAAATAAACAAACAAAATACTACCCCTTAAGATGAGGGTGGGAGGAGAATCATGAAATTTAGTTGTTCGCCCTAACGCGTTTTATTCCTTGGAAGATAAATAAAGAGCTGATTTAGGTGTGTTTTTAGGTCCCTTTTTGCTGCAACAAAAAAAATTACCCACATTATAAGGACTATAATTCTGTAGAAATATGAGTTGTAGCCTACGGCCATTGAGGTAAGGTATCATCGACCAGCTGCTAACACTACGGAACTGCAAACATCGTAATCTACTACTTTTTTATGATTTGAACCGAATGTTGAGTCTTCTTTGTCGTCCTGGACCTGTGAGCTGCTATTCGACGACTCTCTTGCCGAGAACATTGATTACCATTTGGTGTATGTGACCGAGCCAATGAAGTCGAAGTAGTTTTAGTTTCTGGACTATTAGAGTTGTGTTAACCGGACACGCAGAGCAGAACAGCTTGCCGATACCCCCACCAAAGTCAAAGCTGATATAGCAGCGCTCCAGGAGATACGATGGAATGGACCTGGTGAGAGGAAGATTAAAGAATGCGATTTTTACTATGGGAAGTGCTTACTCAATAGTGTGAATTTGCAGTCAGAGGAAAACTTAGGCAAAGAGTTTTAAGCTTTCGTGACGTCAGCGAGAGAGTGACTACAATCCGCATCAAAACCAAATTTCACCACCTGAGCATTATCACATGTCCCTACGGAAGAGAATGATGACACTACTAAGGAAGAATTCTACGAGCTCCTCGCCAAAAACTTATGAGCAATGCCCCAAAAATGACATCAAAATACTTCTGGGAGATTTTAATGCCAAAAAAAAGCCTGCACGACATCACTTCCAGAAACGGACTTGGACTTATCGACTTCGTAGCGGGAAAGAGAACATGGTGTTAAGTAGCACCTGATTTCCCCGCCTTGATACTCACAAGGGTACTTGGCGGTCCCCCGATGATCTAACGTGCAACCAAATTGATCATGTCGCAATCGACGGAAGGCACTCCTCTAGCATACTGGGCGTACAGATCAACCAACATTGACGCGGATCACTACCTGGTTTGTGCAAAACTGGGTGTGCGAATATCCATGGAGGTTATTAGGCGAACATCAATCTTAAGGAGGAAATTCAACGTTGGTAGACTGCCATCGGAAGAGACCGGTAAAGAACCTATGACGACCAAATATCCCTAGAACTTGCGAGAGACCCTAGTACAGACGAGATGAGCCCAGAAGACTACTGGCAGTAATGCCAACATGCCATCAAGGCTGTTGAGGAAGAGGTGCTAGGAATCTCACAGCCGCCGCCAAAGAACCCCTGGTTTGACTCTAAATGTGCTCAGGCAAACAAAGCCAAAACCGAGGCGTATAGGTTGTGGCAGCAAAAGAAGACAAGGGCTTCCCGTCAGCTCTACGTTGAAAAGAGAAGGGATGAAAGCCGCTTGCTCAGTAAAAAGAAAAGAAACCATGAGCAGCGTCAAGTCGAGGAAATAGCAGAAAACAGGTGGAGGTTTCTACAAAAGAGTCAAAAAGAAAACAACAGGATTCATTAGTCGCCCTGGTGCCTGCAGGGATGAGGAAGGAAACACCATAGTGGAAACGCAGTCGATGTTGAAAATCTGGAGAGATCATTTTAACCAGCTGCTTAATGGAGATGATGACCAAAATTCCGCCAGCAAGCAGCCACGTCAAGCTAAATTGGTTGATGATCTGGAGTTCCACCCAACCGATCTAAGTGAGATCAAGTTAGCCATCGCCAGGTTAAAATCGAAAAAAAGCAACCGGTTCTGATGGTCTACAGGCGGAACTTTTTAAGTACGCTGGAAATGATCTGGTTAGGAGCATACACCAACTTTTCAACAAAATATGGTCGGAGGAAAGAATGGCCGACGAGTGGAACCTCAGTAACATCTGCCCGATCCACAAAAAATGCGACCGCCTTCTCTGCAGCAACTATAGATGCATTAGCCTTTTAAAAATCGCCTATAAGATCCTGTCTAGCGTATGTATTATGAAGCCATTTACTGATGAACTGATTGGCTCCTGTCAGTGTGGTGTCAGGCCTGGAAAGTCTACCATCGACCAGATTTTCACACTACGCCAAATCCTGGAGAAGACCCATAAATTTAATATCGATACACACCACCTATTCATCGATTTTAAAGCAGCTTATGCTTATGACAGCGTTAATAGAGAAGAGCTGTACGATGCCATTTCGAGTTTTGGTATCCCTGCCAAACTGATACGCCTTATCAGGATGACGTTGGAAAATGCCCGTTATAAAAAAAAGAATAATAAATTTGGTGGTGCAACAGCTCGGAGTGAACCAGGACCTAGTGACTTACAACTCTCAACCATTCTTGGGTGCGTGTTACCAGGAACAGAGGGGACCTACAATTTTCTGCCGATTCCGAACGGCTAATGAGCAGCATTTTCCATGACAAGAGATACTCTCGGAGAATTTGTCAATTCCTCGCAAGAGGCAGTACACCCTTGAAAAAAACTTTCTTGCAGCGGCTGAGAATCGAACTCGAGACCTTCCGCATGACAGTCTAACGCACTAACCATTATGCCAAAGGGTACTACGGAAAATGCCCGTTGCTCCGTCAAAAATTGGGAGATTCAATCGAAACCTTCGAAACCACCAGAGGACTTCGACAAGGTGACGCGCTTTCATGTAGCTGTTTTAATATTGTCCTGTATAGGGCCAACACCAATGGCACTATCTTTAAAAAGTCCACTCAATATCTTGGATACGCGGATGACTTCGACATAATGGGAAGATTCGAGCGAGCAGCTACGGGTACCTTTTCTAGTATGGAGTCAGAAGCGTACAAAATGGGAAAAGACGAAGTACTCGTATATGTTGTCATAAAAAAAACCGATACCCACCGCAGAATTGGTCAGAACGTGACTATTGATAGATATAACTTCGAGGTGGTCAGAGAATTTGTCTACCTGGGTATCGCTGTGAACTCTGCAAATGACATCAGTGCCGAAATCAAACGTAGATTAACTCTTGCTGATCGTTGTTTCTTTGCGCTAAGTAAGCAATTGAGGAATAAAGCATTATCGAGAAATACCAAGGAGACTCTGTACAAAACCCTGATCATCGCGGTCTTGCTATATGGTGCAGAAGCGTGGACCCTCTCCCAGGCGGATGAAAGCTCCCTTGGTGTTTTCGAGGGAAAGGTTCTACGCACGATTTATGGTCCCATTTGTGTCGATAGGCAAAATAACATCTGGCGAAGACGATACAATCATGAATTGTACGAGATGTACAGCGACGTGTCCCTAGTGAAGAAAATACGTGTTCAGCGGTTAAGATGGGCGAATAAACATTGACGCTACATCCCGTAAGGTATTCAACGCTATGCCAGAGGGTACGAGAAACAGAGGCAGACCTCATCTCCGGTGGCGTGATCAAGTTCAGGGAGATTTAAGGCAACTTGGGACTCGAAACTGGAGGCAGCAAGCTAGAGATCGAGACTGCTGGCGGGGTCTACTATTTGAGGCCCAGGCGCACCCTGCGCTGTAGCGCCAACTAAAGTAAAGTAAGAGCTGTGTTATTCGCGATTGATTCAGTCTTTGTTACCCGTTCACTAAAAAGATTTATTGATTGCTACGAGTATCGCGATAGAACAAATCATTCAATCCTAATGTCAATCTCTTGCCACTGTAACCGATGAACATAAAGTGAACAAAATGAACGAAAAAAGTTGTGTTTCGTTCATTCAACTTGTTCCCATTCATTTTTTTTACAATACCAAATGGGAATTTAAATGAAACGGGATTTTTATTCTTAATTTTATATACAAGATGGCGTGACCGAAGTGGATAAAGACAAACTTTCGTTCACTTTCACATTATTTCGGCCTCGCTGAGAACGAAACGATTGAAAAAAAGTAAAAATATTTTAGTTGAATGAACGATTAAAAACATTTAGTATTGGCATTAGTTTCGTTTGGAACGAAATGGCTGAGTAAAAATGATTTTGATTGAATCAACTATTGATTGAAGGGATCGAATCCTTTAACCAATCAATGATTGATTGATTCGATCTTTTAAAATAAACAATTGGCACAGTTTTATGGACGGTATGCGCATCTTGGAACAGTTCATAGAGTTCATGGTTGTATATTCTCCGTCATAAATAAGCCCTTCCCAGACCAGACCAGTATCAGGTCTTCTTTTCTGCTTATACCCCAACAATCGGTGTGGAGAAGCAGGACTGGTAGTAGAAGGGATTCGTAGAACATATACTTCCTCTTACTTTTGACTGGGTTTGAAATTAGTTGTTTCGCCAAACCGAAGTAGCTTCACTTTTCTTAGGGAGAGTTGGCTAAGAAATTCCACATTCGTGTTGTACGGCTGAAAAAAGAATATTTTTACTTGAGTGTACGTCCGAATTGAGCTCCAAGGGAATACCGATAAGCATTCCTGAAGGAGCGTGTATTACGCTGAAATTGCCTCAAAGCAAGAATACAGCTGGCTAGAAGAAGGAGCGATAAAACAGTGACGAGCAAGAACCATTACTATGGTGTTCCAATGAAACAAATGTTTCCAAAATTTATCTTACACTCATCATCAGTTTCAAGCTATTTTCTGGATTCTATCTAAAAGCTGGAGCTATGTTTTCGATGCACAAGACCACATATGGAAGAAGTTAAACATTCGTGTGGGACGTATGTTTGCTTTGTAAATAGTTACTAAATCAGAAAGTTCCAAAAACTTCTTAGAAAACCCAGGCATTTCGGTGAATTTTTTTCCAAACATCTAATATGTATTCGTTCTATAGAAGTTGGTCAGTAACTCGTACCTACGCGAAGAATTAAATTCCACACAATCATTAATAAGACATTTCACGATGCTGGGTAGATCTGTTGTTGCAGCTCCACAGTCAAAGGACAGATATGTGAATCGGAAAAGGATTATGAAAAACTAGAAGTGCTGTCATCAACGAACCACTTTAATGGTTCAGACAAGAGATAAGAAATAGTCTCGGAGATAGTACGGAGCCTTGAGGAACCCCAACTTTTATTTTTAGAACTTAAGAACTATGTCCGTCCAGTAGTAAAAGTAATTACTAGGCCATCGAAGGAGTGCTGCATTCATAAGATTAAGAAGCTATGGCTCCTCAAGATATTTCATAAGCAGACAACCTAATTGATCTAGACTTGTTCCTTACCTCTGACCGTGATAAATACACCAAAGTGTTTTATCGCCTCTCTGCACATGAGACCATTGTGTCATATCTGCCAATTTCTCGTGTCAATAAACCCTAGTTAAAGAAAAAAACCCTATGAGACGCGTTTGGCTGTACGAGAAAGCCAACTGGGACGTTCTGAATGATTTCTTCGGAAAAATTAACTGGTAACTATGCTTCCTCGATAGTGATGTAGATTCCATAACTATCGTCCAATTGCACTTATGTCCCTTCTTTCGAAGGTCATGGAAACGCTGATAAATTTTCAACTTGAGACATATCTTGAGGAACGGAAGCTTCTTAATGATCGGCAGTATAGCTTTCGTAGCAATAGATCCACTAGTGATCTGATGGTTTAAATCATCGAACAGCGAAACAAATCTTTACATCGTTTTGGAGAAAGTAAGATTATTGCACTTGACATTTCAAAGGCATTTGATAGAGTTTGGCACCAAGTTCTCTTATCGAAAATGCGTTCATTTGGAATCGATGAATCTCTTCTTCGCTGGACAAGAAATAAACAAGAAATAACGAACCCTTCACTACAAGTCGTTTTGAACGGTTTCAAATCTGATATCCACAAAATAAACGCTGATGTGCCCCAGGGCTCCGTTCTGTCTCGGACACTCTCTCTGATATTCATAAATGATCTTGTCTGAAGTTTCTAATCCACTCTGTTGTTTTGCTGACGACAGTACCCTCTCATATTCGTTTTTAGATGCACATCCTTGTCTTTCAGATGTGGACTTCCAACGGCAGCGTATGATAAGCTCATTAAATTCTAATCTTGACAGCATTGTTCTGTCCAATGGAGAATCAAAAACCGTGTAGAATTTAACGCCAAAAAACGCTGCTTAGTGTTTAGGCTTTCTCCACTGATGCAAGATGTTCTTACTCCATCTGATCTGTTTGTTATACATATATAAAGCTTTTATTCTTCTGAAGCTCGAGTACAATTTCCATATCTGGGCAGGTGCTCCAAAACCCCACTTGAGTCTCTTGGACAAAAGACTGAACTGAAACATTTGTATCTCTTAAGCACCGCCGCAATGTTTAATGTCTATCATTATTTCACCGCTATTTTCATAAACAGTGCTCTAATGAAATAGCCAGTTGCATTTCTACCCTCAAAGAATTCAACCATAATACCCGTTCTTCTAGGCTCTAGGGTAAGAGCCCGATTTCGGACGTACTGTCAAATATAGAGATTCTTTTTTTAGCCGCACTACACGAATGTGGAATGATTAACCTGGCTCAATATTTTCCACTCATTTCAAAACCAATGTTAATCGATATCTCCTTTCAAATCAGTTGGGATTCCATCTAGCGTTTCTTACAATAGTAAATCTTCTGATGACATTAATGTTATTTGCAATAGTTTTGCATCATTTTTTCAATCAAACTTCATCGATCTTAAATTAGACTATGGTAACATTTTAAACATAAATTCTTGTGTTGATGTTGGGAACCTAATTTTATCTGTAAACGACGTTTTGCAAGTATTATCATCTCTTGAAAATAACTATTCGGTTTCACCAGATAATATTCCACCGATTCTTTTAAAAACTTTTTGTAATAACCTTGCAGTTCCACTTTGTTTTCTATTCAACCTGTCTTTAAGTCAAGGTGTTTTTTTAGATACTTGGAAATACTCCATAATCACTCCCCTCCATAAATCTGGGTCAAAAGGATCTGTTGAAAATTATAGACCCATTGCAAAATTGCAATTAATCCCTAAAGTTTTCGAAGCTGTGGTGAAAAATAAATTATACAACATTGTTCATAATCATATTTCTGAACACCAACATGGTTTCTTGAGAGGAAGATCTACAACTACTAATTTAGCAATATTTTCGAACTACTGTTTAACCCATATGGATTCACATTCACAAGTAGACACTATATACACAGATTTTTCGAAGGCATTTGACCATGTTCAACATTGTGTCCTTTTGAAGAAACTTGAGTTGTTTGGCTTTCATTCTTCTCTCCTTAAGTGGATAAAAAGTTATTTAGTAGGTAGAAAGCAAATTGTAAAAATCGGTAATGAGTTTTCTAAAGAAATATTTAACTTTTCAGGTGTTCCTCAAGGAAGTCATCTTGGACCGCTGCTTTTTAATATTTTTATAAATGACTTACCATTTCATTTATACTATTCTAAATGTCTTTTATTTGCTGATGATTTAAAAATTTTCAGCAGCATTAATTCAATTCATGATGCAAATAAGGTTCAAATTCAAACTGATTTAAACAGTATTATCGATTGGTGCAAGCTTAATGGGCTGTACTTTAACAACACAAAATGTAGCGTAGTTACGTTTTCCCGAAATCAAAATCCCTGGTGTTTTGATTACAAACCCGAGAACGATATATTACAGAGATTTGATAGACAAAAAGATCTGGGGGTTATATTTGACTCCAAAATGAATTTTTCTTGTCATATAGATCATGTTATTTCAAAAGCAAATTCCATGTTGGGTTTCTTAATTCGAAATTCAAAGAATTTCGAAGATCCATATACATTAAAAACTCTTTATTCTAGTCTAGTTAGACCGCAGCTGGAGTATTGCAGCGTTATATGGAATCCCTACACACAATCTAGCATTTATCGCTTAGAAAAAGTTCAAAAGAGATTCACTAGATTTGCTCTACGAAAAATCTTTCGAAATGTAAGTGTTCCATCCTATGAAGCCAGATGTATACTTATTGATTTAAAACCTCTTGTTTTGAGAAGAAAATTAAATTCAGTACTTTTTGCTTTTGATGTCTTGAATTGCGTCATAGATTGTCCGGTTTTGTTATCAATGTTTAATATTTATGCACCTTCTCGTTCTTTGCGTCCGAGAAATGGAAATTTGTTAAATGTTCCATATCACAGTACTACCTACGCTCGCCAAAATCCTGTCACTAGAGCTAGCATAGATTTTAACGAAAATTATAATTTTGGTATTGATTTTAATTTAAATAGATCTCAAATTAAGAATACTTTAGTTAATTTACTGTAATATTATTGATTGTTATAGATTTTTATATTATCCTTAAATGTAGTCTAAGTAATGTTTTGTAACTTTAAAGACGAATAAATAAATAAATAAATAAATCCTATCATACTTTCCGAATTGCTCGCACTGTGTTTAACATTATAAGGGTATTCATAACCCCTTGAATACGCGTATAATATCTATAAAAAAAGCTAGCCAAAAAGCTCTGTTTTTGAGTTAACATTTCTTCCCCTAAGAATCAGACATGGTCTTCTTCTTAAATACCGCTTAAAACGTATCCTCTATGAGACTTATCAACTAAATAATACAAAACCATCAGTCATCAGAAAACTATATAGAACACACATGCTACAAATCCCAAAAAAGAGGGCTCGAAACCTAAAAACATGTAGAAAAGTTTAAAAAGCTTAAGTGAGGAGGAAACACACAAAAAAAATATCAAATCTCTCATTGATAACACATGAATTGCAAGGCTCGATTATTATTAAAAGCCGACACGTTTGTCTCTATATCGCTGTCGATTATATTTCCCGGATCAATAATCCATGAATGGCACATCCTATTCGCAAAGCACTCTCCTGCCACAGCCAGACAGGATATACGGGAACAGGATACACCCATCGCGCGTCCTACTCTCCCTTTCCATTGGGGTTTAAGGATTAAGTGCTGTTGTCACTGTGGCATCATCAACAGAGGCAGCAAGCACACAGCATACGATTGCAATTTTGCGATATTGAAGAAAAGGGGAGATATTAATAATAATTTTCTTTCTTTTCATAAAATCTGCCAACTCATTAAGAATTTCATAGATTGATCTGAAATTACGCTCCTACTGATTTGCTTTATAAGGACTCCAACCTCATCGCTTACCCCCGCATATACCGAGCGTTCTATGGAAAATCTCTTGAGTTGACAAGGAGGCGAGAAGAAAATAATGAGAAAAATAAAGACGATGGATGATGGCTAGGATAATAATCCTTGAAGATGAAGAGCACTTCATTCTTCACTTTTGTACCCAACCAAGTCGGGAGTGCTTCTTGCCTCTCCAGAAACAACACACCAACACCAACACCGACACAGACACATGACCGATAGCAGTGCCATAATCGGTTGAATCTATTTTCCCTTAAGATGATTTGAGAGGATTTTCATTTTGAAAATTTTCCAATCAGAGGATCGAACATCAGATGAGCACATCAAGAGGTTGGCAAATACCAAGTGGGATTTAATTTGTCCCGAAAGTGTTCATAATCTTTGGGGATTTTTTGTTTTCTCCGTAGTTGTGCTTAAGTAGCTTTATTTTTGGTCGACTTAAGCCGAGTGATGAATGAGAAGAGAAAAATGAGAGACACAATTAGTATTTGTCGTTGTTATTCTCTTTTATTAGATCTGGCGTAATTATCTCTGTGAAAATCTCAAGCGAGGCAAGATAGAGACCCCAATTATTGCCCTTATACTCGGCTGACAAGGAATTACTTAAAAAGTATGGTCTGCTACATGATACGAGTAGGCTCTATGGATGGAAAAAGATTGATTTTCTTAAAACTTCCCTAACTTTGCTTAAACTCTGTATTTGCGACCATATCATCGGCACAGAATAAACACGTTTCAATATTGCATTGAGGCGGTCAGCCATCAGACGAATAGGGAGAATAACATGTAGCATACATGCACGTGCCGTAACTATTCGGGACTGGTGGAAGTCTGATCATAGCCTCTCCGTGGCGGCCGCTAGAAACAAGCCTTTAAAAAGGTTTGGCTAATATGATCAGGCTGGTTCCTCAGGTTGGCGACAGGTTAATTCCCTGTCCCGTAAAACTTTTGAATTACGAGACCGACAACAAGCCTCGGAAACGGACTGATCACACGACGACAACCAACGCAACGAAAACTGAAAAACGATTTACGAATTTTCTTATGGAACGTACGATCGCTCTATAGAGCTCGAGCTGCTCGGCAGCTAGCCGATGCCCTGTCAAAATATAAAGCTGACATAACAGCTCTTCAAGAAATCAGATGGACAGGGAATGGTGTTCTACAGAAGAAAGAATATGACATATACTATAGCTGTCATACAAAACCCCATGTGCTCGGGGTAGGCTTCCTAGTCAGCGAAAAAATGAAGTCTACCATCATCGGCTTTAACGCTATAAGCGAAAGGCTATGCACCCTTCGCGTGCGAGGCAAATTTACGAACATCAGCCTCATTAACGTTCACGGACCTACGGAGGAGTCCTCAGACGAAGAAAGAGACTTACTACGAACAAGTCGAGAGGGCCCTCAATGCCTGTCCAAGGTATGATGTTAAAATCATCCTTGGGGATTTGAACGCAAAAATAGGTCGGGAGCCGGTATTCAGGCATTACGCAGGCACCCATAGTTTGCATGAGAACACTAATGACAATGGACTTCGAGTCTTAGAATTGGCAGCATCGAAAAACATGGTCGTTGCGAGTACCAGGTTCCCGCGTAAAGATATCTACAAAGCCACCTGGGTATCACCTGATGGAGTCACTCGTAACCAAATAGACCACGTGTTGATAGACCGTCGCCACTACTCGAACTTGATGACGGTACGAACGTACCGAGGTGCCAATATCGACTCGGATCACTATCTTGTTGGTATGGTTTTCCGAGGGCGGATTGCCTTGCGAAGACGCATTGCATCCGCCGATCAGGTTCGAATCAACACGGCTGCCCTGCGCAATGAAAACACCAGTAACACCTTTGGTAATGCGTTAGGACTCGCCCTAGAAACACCTGACTTAGGGAGAGTAAGTCCTGGAGCCAGTATGCTGGACGTAAATGAAAAGTGGACACGTCTTAAAAATACTGTCATTAGTACTGCCAACTCCATCTTAGGCAGCAGTCGTAAAAATCGGAACGACTGGTTTGATGATGAATGCAAGCTAGCGACTGAACGTAAGACTGTTGCGTACCGAGCAATGCAACAATCTCATAGAACGCGGGCACGCGAAGAGGAATATAAAGAGCTCAGAAGAACAGAAAAACGGCTTCACAGATAAAAGAAATCAGCCTGGGAGAAGAACCTAATCTGTGAAATAGAAAACAGCCGAGAGCGAGGTCCGCACCAGGCGCGGAAGTTCTACCAATCCGTCCGAAACATGACGCAGTACACACCACGCTGCACATACTGCAAGGACGGAGAGGGAAATCTGATCACCGATCCTGAAAGCATACTGGAGCGATGGGAAGTGTACTTTAATGAATTGCTAAATGGTCAGCTGACTGCAGAAGTGGAGGCTCCACTACTTCAAGAAGAATACCCTATGTTGCCGCCACCAAGCATAGAAGAGGTTGAGAAGGCTATAGGCCGGCTTAAACAGAACAAAGCCCCGGGAGCCGATGGCATACCAGCCGAATTATTCCATCACGGCGGGCCAGCCTTACGTCAAGCAATTCATGATATTATAGTACAGGTATGGGAGCAGGAAGAATACCAGAAGACTGGCGAAAAGGCATAATATGCCCCATACATAAGAAGGGAGATGTCACAACGTGCAGCAATTATAGAGGTATCACGTTGTTGAGTACCGCCTATAAGATACTCTCCTCTATCCTACAAGACCGGATAACCCCATACGCTAAAACCGTCATCGGGCAATATCAGTGTGGTTTCATTCCAGGCAAATCAACAACTGATCAGATCTTTACCCTTAGGCAGGCGATGGAAAAATGTCTAGAATTTAACATCCAAACATACCATCTGTTTACAGACTTTAAGGCCGCCTATGATAGCATAGCCAGGGTAGAACTTTACAAAGCCATTAGAGAATTCGGCATCCCAAATAAATTGACCCGACTATGCAGGTTGACCCTGACCAACGTAACAAGCCAAGTAAAAATAGCCGGATTGCTATCCAGACCAATCAACATCTTTAATGGACTCCGACAAGGGGACGGTTTGGCCTGACCCTCTTCAACCTGGCGTTGGAGAAAGCAATCCGTGACTTTGGCATCATCGGAACAACCAAACAAGCTGTACACGATTCCTTCATCCAGATCGAGCAGGCGGCACAAAATCTGGGGCTGCACATTAGTGAAAGTAAAACAAAGTACATGGTGGCGTCGAATGCGAGAGGAACAGTTGGCCAAACAATCAAGGTAGCGGAGCACGAATTTGAATTGGTGCAATCCTTTAAATACCTTGGGTCAATAGTAGCAGCCGATAACAATATAGAAGAAGAAATACGCGGGCGGCTTCTCAAATCCAACAGAGCCTACTATAGTCTGTCAAAGCTCTTCAAATCCAGAAATCTCACCATAACTTCAAAACTGCTGCTGTACAGGACCATGGTCCTGCCAGTACTCACATATGGATCCGAGACTTGGGTGCTTAGCAAAAGGCACTCCGACCTGTTAGCTGCGTTCGAGAGAAAAGTCTTAAGGAGAATTGTTGGCCCCATATGTGAGGAAGGACGATTCCGGAGACGGTACAATCATGAATTGTACGCAATCTACCTAGGAGCAGATATCGTGACAAAAATTAAGCTCGGTAGACTCCGGTGGGCAGGGCACCTAGCTCGCATGAGCGAAGAGGAACCTGCTCGGAAAGTTCTTTGTGGTACATTCTATGGTAGACGACAGCGTGGTAGACCATGCTTGCGCTGGAGAGATGGCGTAGACCAGGACGCCCGAAGCCTTGGGGTGCGCAACTGGATGGCGTCGGCTAGAGACCGGGATAGGTGGAGAGACTTGTTGAAAGAGGCCAGGACCGGAACCCGGTTGTCGAGCCGATGATGATGATGATGAATATTGCATTGACAATATGTATGGTTAATTGAATCAAAAATTAAAACGAATTCGAAATGTTTCTGGAAATTTATTAATTCTAAGAGAAAATCTTTTGGAATACCATCTTCTATTAGTTATAATGGTGTTGTAAGCAGTGACCTTAAAAATATTTGGGACTTTTTTGCATCATCTTTCCAATCAAATTTTAAATTAAATTCAATTAATTCTGAAACATATCCCGATATTTTTCCTACACATCTAAATTTATCAAACATTTCTCTTTCTGAAGACGAGGTCCTTTCTGAATTGGGTAGTTTAAAAAATAGTTTGAGCATGCCTCCTGATAACATTCCGCCATTATTTTCAAAAAATTGTAGATTTAACTTGTCAAAACCTCTTTTGTTTATTTTCAATATGTCTTTGAAAAACGGTGTGTTTCTTGACTGCTGGAAGAGTTCATACATAACTCCGATTCATAAATCGGAATCAAAACAATGTGTGGAAAACGATAGGCCTATTGCTAAATTACAGTTAATTCCTTGTTTTTGAATCTCTTGTAAAGAAAAAGATGTATGAAGCTGTAAAAAAAATATATATCACCTTCTCAACACGGGTTTGTCAGTGGTAAGTCAACATCAACTAATCTTACTTTATTTACAAATTTCTGTGTTAATGCTATTGAAAAAGGAAATCAGGTTGATGTAATTTTCACAGACTTTTCGAAGGCATTCGATAGAGTCAATCACAAAATACTGCTTAAAAAGCTTGAGTCTTTTGGATTTCATGGTCAATTACTAAACTGGTTAAAGAGCTATCTGACTAACCGTGTCCAATATGTAAAAATCGACCCTGAAAAATCTGTGAAAATTTTAAACCACTCAGGTGTTCCTCAAGGCACTCATCCTGGGCCGCTTCTGTTCTTGTTATTTATAAATGATTTGCCACTCCACATTTCTTATTCATCTTGTTCAATCTTTGCAAATGATGCTAAAATTTTTTAAACAATAAGATGCTTAACTGATTGTCTTCAACTTCAAGAAGATTTAGACAAATTGCTTGATTGGTGTAATTTGAATGACATAACTTTATATATAAGTAAATGTAGGGTTATGTCATTTTCACGATTATCCATTCCTTTTATGTATGATTATAGAATTTCAAGTCATGAACTTTTGAGAGTTCACAACCACAAGGATTTAGAAGTTATATTTGATGTAAAATTAGACTTTAGAATACACGTAGATTACATTATATCCAAAGGCAACTCTATGCTCGGATTTTTAATGAGAAATTCTCAGGATTTTAAATGTCCTTTTACGTTGAAGTGTCTTTTCGTTAGTTTCGTCCGACCAGTTTTAGAATACTGTTGTGTCGTTTGGACTCCTTACTATAAAAATGCTTCTAGTAGAATAGAAAAGATTCAAAAACGATTCACGAGATTTTCGCTTCGAAATCTAAATTGGACCGCTCCTATGCCTGCATATAAAGCTCGATGTGCTTTGATTGATTTAAAAATAAGTATCTTATGATTAAATAGTTTTGATGTTCATATTTAGTTAAGTTGTTAACATATTTTTATTGTAAGTCTAAGAAAGTTTTTGTACTTATAGACAAATAAATAAATTCAATTCATCAAAAAGTGGAATTTTGTGCAGAAAACAGAAAAACCCAAGGTCAGTATATGGAAGTTGAAGAGCAATTGTGTCGTTTGATATTACTAGACGAAGTACTTTATGACAATTTTGGGATGGAGAGTAGAACTATGCAATCCGAAAATTTTGTTTTGCTTTATGACAGATTTTTTGGGTCATGATAGTTTGACAGTTTGATCTAGGACATATCTGAATCTAAAGCGCTCTAAACATTTGATATCTTTAGGGACATTACATGTTAGCTCAAATGTAGGTATCATAACCGGACACTGTGTAATAGGTAGGCTTGCTCAGCGACTTAGCGTCTACCCCAACGATTTCTGCAGAATCTGAATGGATGAAGAAGAGAAATAGTCTAATTCTCACCTTCTATGTACAATTGTACATGAGCTGCTCTATCTCAAAGAAGAAGGCTTTATTTGGGAGACTTTGACTACAAGAGTCTATGTGATCTAGCAAATATTTAAAAATTATTCGTACACGCATATAATAAGGAGCTAGTAGGAAAAAACTTTTATAGATTCATGTGGTATCACAATACGCCAACATTTGGTTTAAGTGTGTGTCAGTTCTGCGCTAACAGCCACTTCTACCTATAACCTTACCTAAGGGATGGCAAGAAAAATTAGAAATTTCAGGAAGCGTTGAGGTTTACTTTTTCTTATATATTAATTGAAAATTTTGAAGGGTCTGAGACTTATTAAAAGCCACTGTCATTGAATAACAAAAAAATGTTTTTTTTTTTTTGGTATCCTTAGCAGTATGCATCTTGAGAGAAATAAGACAAATTTTCCAAGAGTATATTATATTTTTATGTCATGAAGTACTTCTCATCTTAGCCGGCTTGGTAGAAGACTGTAGCTCTCCTTCATTGCTGTTAAAAACCCTCAGACATGAAACGTTGATGTCGAAAAAAGAAATTAAAAAAAAAATTACCAACCAAATATTATTTATCAGTGAGAAAGTCCCGTTATAAAATTTCGAGCATTAAATTTAAACCAATATGGTCGATATGGATCAAAAATTTCGAAAACTCTTGGGCTTGAAACAGCATCCGTAGGCTTTACAAAAAGCAAGGAACTGGCTGCTGGTTTAAGGACCGAAATGAAGTTTCTGTGAAACGGTAAACTCAGCAATGTCATGGTATCACGAGGAATAGTAAAACTATCTACTCAAGCTGCGTTTTCAACAACTGCTTAAAAAGCATCATTGAAATCAAGTCTTCTTTCAGGCATTTACAAACCAGTTCCAGCACCTGGAAGCATATAAGATGAAGGCTTAGCTATATACGAAAAGAACAGAATTTTAATGACTCATAAGCAGAGGGCTTTAAATGTGGGGATTATGTTGTTTGAAAGGGATAGAACCTATCAAATCATCAATCAAGCGTGCCATATGATGGAACTATCAGATTCATAATTTATTGTAATGGGTGATTTTTTTGCTATTTTCTTTTTGGCAACACTGGTTTTGACAGCTCACGCACGTTTCGTGTTTTGTGTCACTGTCAAACATCTTCAGTTTGGTCTATAATTTAACCATGAATCGTCTTACAAGCGAACAACGCTTGCAAATTATTGAATTTTATTATCAAAATGCGTGCTCTCTTTAGAAAGTTCATCGCGCGCTTCTTCCATTTTATGGTCAGTTTAATGTGCTAATGTGACTAAATTTCGCACACAAATTTATATTGTTACACATTAAACCATCACAACGCTTACGTAGAGTGCGAACTGAGGAATATATCGCAGCTGTATTGGCCAGTGTTAGTGATGACCGTGAATTACCGATTCGGCGCCGTTCGCAGCAATTGAGCCTCTGTTCAAAATACATCTGGTGCAAGAATTGAAGCCCAACGACCTACCACAACGCCAAATTTTTGGTGAATGGGCCCTTGAAAAGTTGGCCGAAGATCCACTTTTTTATCGAAAATTGTGTTCAGCGACGAAGATCATTTCTGGTTGAATGGATACGTGAACAAGCCAACGTGGAAGCCAACATTGAAGCAGTTATTTTTTTTTTAATTTCCGGTAGCTCTTAAAAAATCACACCTTATAAGGTCTGATTCTGTTGTACTGGAAAAAGTTCAACCCTCATTTTTAGATTAGATTAACTAACAATCTTATTTTGATGTCGAAAGAGTTCCCCGATTAATTGAATTTGGCTAAAATTTTACTTATTCCTATTTAGACCAATTTCAAAATTTGGCTTTTTTATCCATAATCTTTTAAAGATTTCTTCAAAAGCAAATTAGTGCTTATCTTACGTATAATAATATGCTCAATCCAAAGCAATCGGGATTTCATGAGAAACACAGCATTGTTGAGTGTTACTGACGATATACGAGTAAGACAGGCGTTGAATAGTATTACTTGACTTTAAAAACGCATTCGATGCAGTCAATCATGTAAAATTATTCCTATCTGAAAAATAGAAAACAAGCAGTTCAAGTTGGTGACAAGTTAACTACCTTTCTACCAAATGTTACCGGCGTGCCTCAAGGTTCCATTCTTGTGCCCTTATTGTTTTCGATGTACGTTAATGAATGAGCTTCCATCTGAAATTAAGAATTGTTCATTGCAAATGTATGCTAATGACGTACAATTGTACTTCAGCTGTCCTCTGAGTGTCATTGAGCTTGGTGTTTTAAGTGTAAAGGAAGATTTAAAGATAGTACACGGGTCCAATCTAAATGACCCTATTTTGAACCCAAAAAAGTGTAAATGTCTGACAATTTCAAGAAGTAATTTAGATCTCTCATATTTTCCTTCTATCGTGTTGAGAAATGCTCCAATCGAATATTTTGGAACAGCAAAAATTCTTGGGTGTAACTTCAACAGCAATGTGCGCTATGTATTTGGACTGCGTAGATATGACAGATTGTCTGGCTTCTCTCTTCGTTTGCTCGGTATGCCTTTCGAACTCTCTGACAAATTGCTAACTCTCCAACAGCAATACTGTTTCCATAGAATTAGAATAGCATCCTTGCACAGGTCTAGTCAATTAATTCATCCTCAATGTTCGTTTTTAAATTCGAGCGCCAAATTTTTGTCGAAAATTTTTCATATTCGTCCATTTTTTTTTTGCTTCAATATTGTAATCATCCCAGGCTCTGTTCCATTTCAATATCGAGAAATCATTAAAACGAACATGTTCAGTGTGACAAAACAAAGCCTATCCCATAGCAATCTATCAGCACCTGAAATGAAGATACACGCGTCCTCATCCTGGTAGAGCTATACAGCTCTCGCATCGCATCTTTGCCTTGTCAAACAAAGAACAATTCCTATCATCATCCGGAGGCGTTGTTTTGTCGTCAAATAATCGCATTCCAATCATCTTAACCAAGCATCCATTTGCACGTTCGTTACAGAACGAACCCAACGGAACGAAAGTGTCATGTCGTGTTCGTGTGTTGTATTAGTATTTGTATTTGTGCAACAACGTCGGAGTCGTCGGCATCGTTCTCCTCATTGTTATACCCAAGCCTGGAAAGGAAATTGAAAACTGAATAAAAAATTTCCAAAAAAAAAAAATCCTTTTTTTCGCCCAAACTACTTTACCTATACACACACTTTTTCAAGCTTGACGCGTCGAAGGATTCCATCATCCTTGGCAAATATCAATGATTGGAAAAACTCAAGAGGAGATCGAACTCAGAAAAAAAATCGGAATGGAAAATAATTTCAGGCGAAAGGTTGGCATTTGGAGAAAACAAGTTTTTGACATCTGTTAAGCGGAAGCTATACAACATCCTTTTCAGGGATTTCCTATCCCCTGCATGTGTTCGAGCACTTTTTTTCTGCATATTCTCAGAAATATTCCCATATGGTCCGAGCAGAGTCGAGATTGTGTGCAGGAATGTTGCCTAATCTCTGAGGAGGTGATGTTCAGCAAAGATTTTCCAGAGAACCAATTCGTTCAGCTTTTGTTTCGCAACGAATTCTGTGCCATTTTAAGCAACATACAAGGACATCATTGCATAAATATTGAAACGAGAAAAAGAGGCTTTAGGGAGAAAAAAAAATTCTTTGAGGAAAAAGTTAGTGTGGTGGGTGGGGCAGGTCAATGCAGTATCAATGTTTGTGAACGTCACTGCCAACATTTTGCATAGAATTTTAATTCTTCAGTGTGACATACCGAAGTGAGCAACTCAATTTAAGTTAAGGACACATCGATTTTCGAGGAAATTGCAATTCTGTTAGACAGGAAAATAAGAACCCCAGCTAGGATAGAGTGTTGAAGTAGTTAATAGAGTCGTCAGTCACATTACCATAGAATAGACATTTCTGTGGGGAAAATTCGACGAAAAGTAAAACAGTTAAGTGCTGTAGGCTATGGCTTAGGAATTTATGTACGTATTTTCTGAAGGAGAGAGAGTTCATTATTTTCCTTTAAAATTTCAGAAAAAGCCAATATTTTATCTAGGACTTTGGTACGTTGAAATATCACGCTCGAGGCCAGGGTTCAAATTCAAGTGCTAGCAATTCCACCTAAAATATTATTTTCTCGCGATATAATGTACGTATACAGTTACGTTCAAAGTAATAGTATAGTGGAAGTAAGCTTCTGCAATTAGGGATATGTTTTGCGTTAAGAGTTATGTGGGAACAGTTGGTAGACGTTTACTCGATCACAGTCAAGTTGGCCACGGTCCGCAAAAGGTACCCCGGGGCAAAGTGAAAAAATATTTCTTGGTCAGACTTTAAAAAGCTATCGGAAATTAAAAAAAAAAAGACAAAATTCAGAAAAATGCATGAAATCTTTATTTGAATCGATAGTACGGTCGATATAATTTAATATTTGAAGATTATTTCATGCAAATGTTGGCCACAGCTGGTCCATCCAATTTTGGCATACTCTTTCTAACATTTCGGCCGGTATCTCACGAATAAATACTTCAATGTTGGCTTTCAGTATGTCAATCGAAGCCGGCTTGTCACTATAGACATGTGCCTTATCATA
The DNA here is from genome assembly GCA_911387755.1 of Chrysotoxum bicinctum. Taxonomy (NCBI): domain Eukaryota; kingdom Metazoa; phylum Arthropoda; class Insecta; order Diptera; family Syrphidae; genus Chrysotoxum; species Chrysotoxum bicinctum. The sequence goes on along the minus strand of OU426989.1, from coordinate 179,842,293 downwards.
GCCCTACAAAAAGTAGACCAGAGGCGTTAAATAGCATGAACTAGGCGGCCAATCGACCGGCCCCAGACGTGAAATAAACTGTTCACCGAACTAGCCTCTCAATTGGTCCATTGTTACGCGTGCTGTATGGCATGTGGCACCGTCTTGTTGAAACCACATGTCATGCAAGTCAAGCTCTTCCATTTTGCGCAAAAAAAAGTTTGTTATCGTCGCACGGTAGCGCTCACCATTCACAGTAACGTTGCGATTGGCATCATCTTTAAAGAAATAAGGCCCAATGATTCCGCCAGCCCATAATCCCCACCAAACAGTGACTTTTTCTGGATGCATTGGTAGCTCTTGCAATGCTTGTGGCCGCTCTTCACTCCAAATACGGCAGTTTTGCTTGTTCACGTATCCATTCAACCAGAAATGAGCTTCGTAGCTGAACACAATTTTTGATTAAAAAAGTGGATCTTCGGCCAACATTTCAAGAGGGCATCTACAAAAATTCGGCGTTGTGGTAGGTCCTTCGGCTTCAATTCTTGCACTAGCTGTATTTTGAAAAGCTTCACACCTAAATCCTTCCGCAAAATTTTCCACGTAGTGGAGTAACAGAGGCCCAATTGCTGCGAACGGCGCCGAATCGATAATTCACGGTCATCACTAACACTGGCCGATACAGCTGCGATATTTTCCTCAGTTCGCACTCTACATAAGCGTGTTGGTGGTTTAATGTCCAACAATGGAAATTTAGTCACAATAGCCCGAATAGCCGCCTCAGTAGGCCGATTAAACTGACCATAAAATGGAAGAAGCGCGCGATGAACTTTCTCAACAGAGCACTCATTTTTATAATAAAATTCAATAATTTGCAAGCGTTGTTCGTTTGTAAGACGATTCATGGTTAAATTATAGACCAAACTGAAGATGTTTGACAGTGACACAAAACTCGAAACGTGCGTGAGCTGTCAAAACCAGTGTTGTCACAAAGAAAATAGCAAAAAAAAATCAACCATTAGAAAGTACAATTTCAACAATATCAGCACTATTCAATGCTCGAAAGCCAAAATCATCATGACTGATCCGCAGACCAATACCTATATTCAATAAGCTTTTCCGATTGTGGTTATTCAAGATGGTGATAAAATCTACCATTTTGTTGTAAGACCACGATTTCTTTACTGCAATGACAAAAAATATCATAGCCTTCTTTGAATCACCCTAAGAATTTTCCAAAGGGATTTCTGGCTATCTGTCTGAGAAATATATGTATATCTAACCCTTGAAATAAATACCACTCCAACCGTAATCAATTATTTTTAATTTTCCTATTTCGAACAACTATTTCTGTATCTGATTAGTTTAATTATTTCGTCTCAGTTTATCTTTCTCCCTATTTATACAAAAACAAAACTAAAGATACCCCGTCTCAAGTAGCAGTAGAAAAAAAAAACTACTTCTTAGGTAGGTAAGTACTGGAAGGTGGACAATTTGAATTAAATCACAATCAACTATCCTTACAGACAAGATCAAATCTTCTTTTGAAGATGACTCGAATAAGATTACAAAGCCCTTCAGGAAGACAGTAGATAAAATAATAAAACTCAATTCTCGGTATATAATTCTGAAGGGGCTATCTATCGTCGAAACTTGGAATAATGGAATTGTAAAACATGAAAATAAGGAACAAAAACTTTGCAACATCTTGAATTATTGCACAATTGTTATCCAATTTACTTTGAATGTGATTCCTTGTTTCAGCCAAAGGCAAGAAGTTCAAATCAAGTCATAATCAAAAGGCAAGGACAATTTATTTTGAAAAAGTATATTGTTGATTAAATTAATTCGAGGCGAAAAAGGAGTTGGCGTTTAGGAATTTTATTTAGACGGCTTTGTGGACGTTTTTCAATCATTCAGTGGATATGGAGGCACTACATATATGTCTAGTAATAGATTGGTAGACAAAAATTGAAATCGAGAGCCTTATAAAATTTGATATAACGAGGATGGAGAAGACAAGAAACTGGATCTTGCAATTCTGTATGTTCGACGGAAGCCTAAACGGCTTGGCCGATTTACTTTAAGGTTGGTACGTGTAGATAACATTTTTAAATTTTATCCTATCCATTTTTTTAGACCACTAACGCCATCTAGAATACCAATTTATCCAAAAATAACGTATCCACCATACAAATGATAAAAAACTGGCTTTAGAAAGTCCTACTTTTGTCGAAAACGGGTAATAAAATTAAAAGAAAAGCATGTTATGGTATATTTTTAAAACTTTTTAAAAGATTCTGTGCACAAAAATTTCTTGAAAATCCGGTATGCCAATAATGAGAAACTCAAAATCCGTAAAAATGCTTCTATGGTAGGTACAGTCAGTAATCGAAGTCGATATTTAAATCAAACTTAACATTACGATGATAGAGAGCACAAAAAAGCATTTATGAAAAATTTTATTTATCTCGAAAACGGCTCTAGAGATTCTGATGAAAAAAAATTTAGGTGTGTTATTATGAACATGGATTTTTATCAAAACAAAATATAAGAAAAAATGCTATTAAAGGTACCTGTCATAGAATGTTTTTTTTTGACTTTCGATTTTCTCATTAATTGCTCTAAAGAATTTGGCCATTATTTTTATAAAGAAACTGTTTTGAATTTAAAAATTTTCGAAAATTTATTTCTTGATTAAAAATTTGTTTTTTGAAAAATCATTATCTTGGAAGCGAAAATTTAAATTATTAAATGCTTCAAATTGACATCCTAATTCGAAAATATTTTAAAAAAATTTTTATATACAAAATTAATTTAATTGTTAAACGATTTTTTAAACTTTGTACAATTCCATGCTTTTCTAGAGATCTGGGGCCTATTGCACCATCTTACAAAATTATGATTACAAGCTTTTTTTTAACAAATTTGTAAGAAATCGAGTTTTTTTCATATGTATTTTTTTTTAATCACAAATTTGTACTTGTAATTTGTAGTTGGTGCAATAGGCCCCTGACGGCAATTTTATACATTTAAATATTTTTTTCTAATTAAATACATTTTCTATGTATTCATTTATAAATAATTTTTAAATTCCAAAGTAATTTAACATAAGAGCGCGGACGCGTCATGCATTTTTTTTAATCTTTTCTGTTAAAATCAACTTAGCCAATATATTCTATTTTAGTTAAAAAAAAACAATATGCACGACTGGATCGCACAGACTTGCTCTTATGTAAAAGACTAAAAATTTTAAAAATCAAATTTAACTAGAGAAAAATGTTCATAACCATAAAATTCAAATAAAAAAAAAAAAAAAAAAAAATAGCTTTAACATAAGAAACTTACATTGTTACGAAAATAATTTGGAAAGCCAATCATAAATTTGTATTAATAATAAAAATTATATTTCAAAAAATAAAAAAAAATACCTACTGGCTTTTTATGAAATATCGAATTTTTAAATTGTATATAGTGGTAAGTATAACATAGTTTTGAAATGCAATGTATTTTAAACATTTTAGAAGCTTCTTTATAAATAATTTCATTAAAACTCGCTATGCAGATAATGATATTCAAAAAATTACATTTTACATTAGGTACAATACAGAAAAACAATATAAAATATAAATAATTTAAGTGGGCAATGGCGTTGCCGTCTGCCTGATTGACGTTCTAAAAGGTTTAAAAATGTATCAATTTATCAATATACAATTTTAAAAATTTAAATGAATGAAAACCATGACATATTACTATTATTTTTTTTTGTCCTTATAAAAATTCGGTTAGAATATTATTTCTATACGCAGATGCAGTCTCAATAAATTTGTAAAGTGCTACCCAGTTATCATCATCGAGAATGTTTTTTGTTTGCTCCATTGTCAAGGATAGCTTTCCGAAGTAAATAAGCCTCAAATCTTTATAAATTGGACATATTGCTAGGAAGTGGAATGTGTCTTCTTTCATTTGAAGGTTGCATATAGATTTATTGTTGTTTTTTTGAATGGGGCACCATTCAAATTCAACATTTCGCATCTAGCCCTACATATTAGAGATATCGACCTTATGATATAACTGTCATTGAAATAGTTTTTATCATTAAGATCATAGTTAAGTTGAGGGTATATCAACCTGTTAATAGAAGATGTTGCTTGTGTTTTGTTTTCATTTCTGTGGAGAATATCAGATATTTCCAAAACTTTATAGAGTTCTTGTTTCAAAAGTACGGAATCATCATATTGAACGCTTAAACTAGTGCCACATTTTTCTGCCAGTTCTACCCAATCTTTAACCCATTCTACTTTGTTAATGAAAATATATTTCGTGAGTATGAGGGGAAGTCTGTATGTGGGATATTTTAGCACCTTGAGCACGTAATCAAAGTGTAACTTCAGCGTAAAATTAAATAGGCTGGGCAGTCCCGTTTCTAAGGTGAGTACGTAATTGGGGGTAGTTAATGGAAGGCGAAAAAGTTTTTTCAAGAAAAATCGCAGAAGTTTTTCAACTTCCTCGTACTGCTTGTACCCCCAGGTTTGCGCACTATAACACATAACAGATCTCATGACGGATTCAAATACTCGGTATTTTGCAGAAATTGGTATTTCTTGTTTGCTTATTATATTTTTCCATGAGGCACTTATGAGACTTTTAGCTGTTGTTAGTTTGTTTTCAAGATGAACATTTAATTTCATGTTAGGTGTTAAACATACTCCAAGATATTTATATTGTGAGACAATTTCCATTGATTCACCGTCATAAAAGCACTTTTCACTGTTACTTAGCTTGGTTTGTCTGTTGCGAACTATCATAATCTTTGATTTTTCAAGATTCACTTTCAGGTTCCAGTATTTGCAGAAATTATTCATTTTGTTAATCATTAGCTGTAGACTCTGAGGGGATTCTGCAAGAAGAACAATATCATCTGCGTAAAGCAGCACTTTAATTACTTGTTCTGCAATTCTTATTCCTGCAGGTAGATGTGCTGATATATCATCTATAAATATAGCGAAAAGAGTTGCACTTATAAGGCAGGCCTGCCTGACTCCAGATTTAGTCTCAAACCAGTCGGACGCATTTTCACCATCCCATACTCTTTGACGTGTATTTGTGTACATGCTTTTGAGGACTTTAAGCATTTTAGTTGACATTCCTTTTTGCGATAGTTTATAAAAAAGTGCATTGCGGTCTATCGAATCGAATGCTAAAGTCTACAAAAAACACGTAAAGTCTCCTATTTTGCCTAAGGAAGTATTGGGCGACGGTTGTTAATGTAAAAATGTTGTCAACAGTAGAATACCCTTTGCGGAAACCAGCTTGAAATTCGCTAATTATATGATTTCTTTCTACCCATGTGTTGATTCTTACCAGGAGAATGGCACAAAACAGTTTGGCGATTGAATTCATGGAAGAGATTCCACGATAGTTGTTAGGTATATTGACATCACCTTTTTACTTGCGACTTATAGGTACTATAAGGCAAGTTATGCATTCGTAAAAAAAATCGAACTCGAGATTTTGATCAAAGTTGACATTACGATGATAGCGAAGACCAAAAAAGTGGGTCTCGCAATTCTGTCTGTCTGTCTGTCTGTCTGTCTGTCGGTTCGACTACAGCCTAAACGGCTCGGCCGATTTTCTTCAAACTTGGTAGATATGGGTTTTAATTTTTTACCCCCGGACGTTTTTTTCTATTTTTTTTAAGACCAAAAATAACGGTACCTGCCATACGATTTTTTTCGAAATTTTATAAATATTTTTTTTTCTCAAAAACTGTCCCACAGAATTTTTTAAAAAAAATTCGAAAAATTTCATTTGGTAAAAACTAGCTAATGGTTGAAAAAAATTTTACAAAAACGGTACAGCCGATTTTAATAATTTTTTTTATGCCAAAGCTCCTCCAAAGTTTAAATATTATTACATATTCAAATTTTCAATTTTTAATTTTTTGGATTTTTAAAAAAAAATTCAAAATTTTTTTTTGGAATCTCAATATTTCGAAAACCCCATGCTCGATTTTTTTCAAACTTGGCAAATAAAGATTTCTTAATATAATCTACAAGATTTGAGAAAAAAAATTTTGTTTTATTTAAAACTAACGATACCTTCCATACAAATTTTAAAAAATGGTTTTTGAAAATCGCATTTTTCTCGAAAACGGTTCCGAGAATTTTGCTAAAATTTTGTTTCTTTTGATTAATCTTTACAATTTATAATTTAATAAAAAAAAATTTTAAATCTAGATATTACTGATTGTACCTACCATAGAACGATTTTTTCGAATTTTGAATTTCTCATTATCGACTTAACGGATTTTAATGAAATTTTTTATAAAAAAAGCTCCTAAAAAGTTTAAAAAACCTTGCATTTAAAAACTTAAGAAAAAATATTTTTTCAATTTTTAGAAAAAAAAAGTAATTTTTTTTGAAAAATTCGATATATCTCAAGAACGGCTTAGTATTTTTTTTGGAAATTAGACTTTTATTCGTACAATAATAAAAACTTAAGGTTGGCGTACCAAAATTTTATCTTAAAAATGTTTTAAAATTTTTTTTACATAAAAGCTTATTTTTTTAAGGAACCACTACAACGACTTATAATTTTTGTTCCTGCATAAATTCATATTTGCATATCATTCTGTTTTTATCTCTTACTACTTAAAGAATTTAAAAAAAATCATTTTATCCTTATGAACAGTTTTCTCTAATAACATTCGTTTTTAAAATTCCTAGTCTCTTACATAGGAGCAAGTTCGTGCGACCCAGTCGTGCATTTTATTTATATATTGGATACACAATAGCATCTTTGAACTCTTGAGGTACCTCTCCTGTTCTAAAGATGTAATTGAATGCATCTAGCATTTTGTTTAAAAATTGGGGAAGAGCGGTTTTGTAAAATTCATTTCCTATACGATCAGGGCCTGGTGCTTTTTTATTTTTGGCGTTGTAAAGACTCAACTGGAGTTCGCACATATTAATTTCCACATCAAGCTCGGCAAATTGGACAGTTTCACTAATGTCCGTGGGATTGAGAAGACACATGAATTCCACGTACATAATCTAAGCCTTTGAGTGTCTTTATTTTCTCCCAAAAGCTTTTGCTGTTGGTTGAGGCTGACAATTCTGCAGCTATCGATCTGTAAAAACTCTCACGTTTGTCTTTGCAGAGCGTTTTATATTTTTTATTTGCACTTGCATACTGTTTTGACAAGTTTTTATTTGGGCTTGTGGAATCTTTAAGCTTCCTCAAAAGTGAAAAAGATAGTTTTCTAGCTGCAAAACATTCCTGATCATACCACTTCTGGCGGTAGCTTTGATTATTTGCTCGTGTGCTAAGCGGGACAACTCTTTTTATACAGTTGCTTAGCAAAAGTATCTTTTCTGTGGCGGTTTGTTGGTAAGTGGCTACCGAAGAAATCTCTATCTCATTCGCTAATTTATTTGAATATTCGTGCTTCTGTTCTTCTCTCCATACCAGGTTTGGTGGTAAGGTTAGTGTGCAGAATTTGGTTTTGATATTGAAGTCAAAATCTACTGATAGAGGCATGTGATCTGAAAAAATTTGAGTTCCTACTTTAAAAGAGGAAATTGATGTTGTCCACTCCCCTGATACAGCACAAATGTCTATAACCGATTTTCCTGACCCTCCAATAAATGTAAACTCCCCATTCTTATCTCCGCTGCTGCACCCGTTAAGGATATAAAGATTGAAATTTTGACACATTTCCAGAAAGAGGCGACCATTTCGGTTCGTGATTTTGTCTTTCGAATTACGCTTCTCAAAAATATCTAGGCCAATAAAACTTGTTTCATTTGGAACTATTTGATTTTCCCCAATTCTAGAATTGACATCACCAATAAGCATAATATTTTCTGAATTAATTGTGTTAAGCAAATCATTAAGAGCATAAAAGTCGTTATCCCAGAAATTGCAATTAATGTAAATTGGCAAGATATAAAATTTAGAGTTTAAATTATTAAGAATAATATAAACGTGGTTATTCACATCAATAAAGCTACCATTTATGTTTTTTCTGATGCCAAACAAACAACCTCCTATGGCTCTACCAAATTTATGATCATGATAAGCTGATATCCAATGTATTTTAAAATCGTTAAAGTATTTGTTAAAAGTTTCAAAATGTTCAATTGTAATAAAAGTTTCGTAAAGAAAAAATATGTCATGACTTTTTACAAATTTAAAAAAATCAACGTTAAATAATTTATTTGCTAGACCAGCAATGTTTTGTGAAAGTATACTAATATTTTTAATTGCAATTTGTTTGGTATTTAAATTTTTACTACTATTAGTATTATTATTATTATTATTTTTATTATTACTTGCGTGACAGACGGCAACTCTGTTTCAATAATGTTGTTTCATTTGTTGTTGCGTTGATCTTTCAGATGGCGCTGTTATCATCTCGGTTCTTTTGGCAGCTGAAGTTGAAGGATGCTCATTTGCGATGACATGCTGTTTTTGTTTTGGTTTCAGCGAAATGGCGTTTTCATCTAATTCCAAATTACCAAACATCTCGTAAAGAACTTCGATTCCGTCGCGACTGCCACATAAGAGTTTTCCATCTTGAGTTGCATAAAAAGTTTTGTCGTTTACAACTAGCTTAAGACCTCGGATTTGTGGAGTTGTTGATGGATGTTTGCATTTAATAGCTCGTCGTATACGTAGGATTTTTTGTCGTCTCTGTAATTCATTTTTTGTGTAGTCAGGGCTCACAAACACTCCAGTGCCTTTAAGTTTGGCAGAGCTACTTAAGAGTTGAGTTGTGATTGCTTTGCTTTGTGCCTCGACCAATATAAGTTGCTGTTTTCCTTTCGACGGTAAGGCTATAATTTGCTCGAATGTGATGTTTTGGTTATCTAACATTTTGTTGGCGATGTCACTGATTACTTTGTGGGGATTATCTTGTAATTGTTTATCAGCTGGAAGTGTGAAAACAAGATTTTTTTCCTTAGCCCGCTTTTCAAGATGTTCCATTTTCTTCTCAAGTGCATTGTTTTTGTTTTTTATTCGTTGTAATTCCTGCGCGAGTGACTCATTTGTTGTCTTGAGGCTTTTTACGTCAGCGAAAATTTGTAAAAAATCTTGTTTAGTCGGCAGATCTTGTATTTTTTCGTCCAAGATTCTCGCAAACATATCTTTTAGATCGGCGGATATTGTCATTGAAGCGACAAACATTTCACTAAGATATAGTTTCTTGGTTGAGTTAGGTGTTTCAGTTTCAGGTGATGTTTGCAGCAGGTTTCTTTTGCTCGACATTAGATGCGCACTTTAATTGATGATAATTTATGATTTTTTCATGTGTTTCTTTTCAAAATAATAGTCAAACTTTTATGTTGTTATAATAAATAGATTTTAAACTACGCACAGTACGATTCCAAGTTAAATTTATATATTTTAAATGTATTTTTAAAGAGCCGTGAATTTTTGTTCTGCAACCTTTGACAGTTCAAAAAATGTTTGTACAGTAAATGGATTGGGGTCAAAATACTGTATGGGTCATAATACTGTATTTCAAAATAATGTATGATCAAAATACTGTAAGTCAAAATTCTGTATTACAAAATGCTGTAAATAGGCTGAAAAATAAAAATCGTTTTGATGATGTAAAAAAGTTTTTATAATTCCGTTTTTTTATCCCTTTTCTTATGACGACGTATAAACAGTGAGGTATGTAACCCCCCTGCTTGGGCACACTATAGGATTTGGGGTAGGTGCGAGTTTGGGTGTATGCAAAGTTTCTTTAGCATTAAAAGAATAACCAACATAAGATCAATAAGATATTTTATAAAGAGTTATCAAGGTTGATTCTCATCGGCATATTTTTACAATTGTGTTGATTATAATCAGCAATTGCATAAATAATTGCACCAACTTAATTGATTTGTCAAAACTTTCAGGTATTCATGCTCATACCGCATTTTGAGATGAAAAATTTTGAGATACAGTATTTTGATCATACAGCATTTTGACCTGCTCTTCCGGTTAATATAGACAGTAATATCTCAATTTTAAATTATTTTTATTAATCGTGAAAATTAATGCAAATGAAAAAAAATTATCAAAATTCTAGATGCCGTTTTCGAGAAAAGTACGATTTTCGGAAACCATTTCTTAATATTTGTGTGATGGGTAAGATAGAATAATTTTTTATTTTCTTACATCTTGTAAATTGTACATGTACATATTAAAACACTTTTAGTTATCAAGTTTGAAAAAAAATACAGCATGGGGTTTTCGAAAAATTTAGTTTGAAAAAAAAATCTTGAAATTTTATTTAAAATTTCATTCAAATTTTGTTTGGAAAATCAAATCCTATGCAAACTTCTAGAAACTTAAGTATAAAAAATTATCAATATCGGTTGTACCGTTTTAGAGAAAATCAAATCAAAAACAAGTTTTGTGATTTTTTTTTAAATATGTGGAACAGTTTTTGAGACAAAATTGTATATAATTTCGAAAAAAAATCGTATGGTAGGTACCGTTGTTCTTGGTCTTCAAAAAAAAAAGAAAAAACTGTGAGGGAAAAAAATTAAAATGCTATCTACCAGGTTTACAGAAAATCGGCCGAGTCATTTAGGCTGTAGTTGAACAATCTATCAGACACTGAAAAACTGCAATGCTAGTTTAACTTTTAAACATACATCTGATAGATCTCTTTAAAGTCTAATTTTTGTAGAAAAAAGTTTTTATTTATCTCTTATAGATTTGTAAATATTGCCCTTCAAATTCGCTGATAACGTTACATTTTTTGGAAGTAGATTTTGAGGTTGCTGAATATATTCTGAAAACTCTGCGAATTTGGTGTGCTAAGTTAAGTTTTTTTTTAGAGAATTGAGATGAAATTCCAAATTATGGCTTACAACTTTTTTTTAAAGAAAAAGTTATATTATTTACGTTATTACAACTCAAATGTGTATCTTATAACGTTACAGAAAAAAGTCTTATAACGTTACCTTTCGAATTTCTGTATGAAAAATGGGAACAATTTGGCCGAAAGTAATATAAATACATAAAAACAAACGAAAGGCAAGCAAATAGAACAATCAGGGGCGTATTTACCCTAGGGCTAAAAGGGCTACAGCCCGGGGCGGCAAGGCTGCTAGGGACGGCGGCGCAAGCTGCTCCTAGCAATTGGCCAATTTATAATATTTTTTTGAAGCGATTGAACTTTCAAAACATACGAGCAAAAGAGGGCCAGCCGCCCCTAACAATTATCTAATTTACAATATTTTTGAAGGATAAACAAAAACTACAAAGATTTAAAAAAATGCGATTTTTAGAGTTTTTTAAGCATGACATTTTTTTCAGTGCCGTGAGTGCCCGGCTGTGTGAGAGTTCACTGTAACATGTCACTCCCTTTTTTCACCATATATTATTCTATTTTTTATAAACAATTTTTATAATGAAAATTCATAGTAAAAATATTTACGGACATGTACCTATTCCTTGGAACAAATTCCAATGAAACGAAAACATTATCAAAAAATGTTGCTTAGCTCTAAAAAAAATGGACTAGAAAAACTTTGGCTGGACGGATCTTAATTTGTTTCTAAGCCATCTATAAAGAGTCCCTATTTATAAAAAAAAAAATTAAAAATCCATCAAGCCGGATTCTAGATATAAGATCAGGATATAAGCATTTTATTCTTTTTATATACCTAGCAAATCATGATAAATATATCTCTGCAAATGCGAAAAATACCCTTCACTTCGTCAATAGTTTTAAACGACTTAAGAAACAATATAATGATTGTTTTTTGTACAATAGTTAATAATAATTGATAAATAAAAGGACAGTTATTATTTTAAGAACTATTGGCGCAAAATTTTAGTCGAATTAGAACGATTTTAAAACTATTTTAGTATAATACTAGGTAGATAGGTTGAAAAAACGATTCTGCTAATTTTAATCAAATTTCGCATCATGCTATCTCGAAAGGTGTGTCCACACCAAAGAAACATTTCAGGAAACATTGTTTAAAAAACGTTTCTGAAATGTTTCCAATTTGTTTAAGAAACATTTCAGAAATGTTTCTGATTTGTTTTTTTGGTGTGGACGCTTTGAGAAACATTTCTGAAATGTTTCTTTGTTTCCTTCCCATTGTTTCCAGATTGAGTTGTCTGTAATTTTTTTTCTCGCCTGTGTTGTACTTTAAGCGCATGATTTTTTTTTTGTCTACTTCATCTTTATCACAATTTATATTTTCGCAAATTTCAGATATATCATTGGCTTTTTTGATTTTATTTTTAAAATTTTCGTCAAGAGTGGATCCGAGCGTCCAGACCAAAGAAAACATTTCAGAAACATTTCTCTGTTTCTGAAATGTTTTTTAAATGTTTCTAAAATGTTTCTTAAATGTTTCTGAAATGTTTAAGAAATGTTTCTTTGGTCTGGACACACACCTTAACATTTTACTAAAGTTAAAATCGTCGAATACCTATTTTATCTTTTTAGTATCCTGCTAACTTCATATGCCTCTTGCATACTTCCAGATGTCAAAAATGGTCTGTTTGCTTAGTTTTTTGCACGAACTGTCATTGTTTTAGGTGTGTTCAGAAGCAATTTAAACAAACTGTGTATGTGCACACATCGACAAACCGGCCGACACCAAAATCAAAAAATTTGATTTTGCTCGCACCGAGCCTCACACGAGAAATCAGTGCACACTCACAGCACACATTTCAATACACTGTCACCGGTCCGTGCGCATCTGCTGTGCTACTTGACGGCTTAAGGGTGGTTGCTTTTGAAACAAAGGGTTATACCGTTGACAAAGCGATTAATTGAAAACACAGGATGTAGATATAAATGTAATTTTCCATTGGATCGTATGTTATGTTCTAGACAGGCTGAATGATCAAAAAACGTTCCATTGGCTGTCTGAATTTGGTTCGGTACACACATTTGGCTTAGACCAGTTCCAAATTTTATCCAATTTATTATCATATCGCTCCTAAAAAAGTTTTACTTCAAAAAATCGTGTTTAAGCAGCGTGAAAAAAGGAGAATTATTCGACTCCTACGTTTCAATAGAAATTTTATATATTACCTAAAAATTATTTTTTTTTTTGTTGGACACCATGTTCCTCGTTTTAAAAAGGTCTTCTTTTCTAGTAGTTTTTTTCACATAACTTTTTTGACTAAATTGTTGAAGAAGTGCGGCTAAGAGCTTGTACAAAATCGGATGCGTTTTTGACAATACAGGCTCGAGCCCGTACGTGCTTTCGCACGACAGTTTTTGCGATGGCACCAATTCCATCAACGCATCCTGTGGGAAGTGGCAAAATAGTTCCAAGAAAATTTTATCCTAAATTTGGATTCAAAGACAGAAGGCTGCAAAGAATTTGTTTTTGAAGTGGGAAGATGATCAAATCGCTCCAAATTTTAAAAACTTTCAACTTACTTGGAAGTGTTAAAGAAGTTTGTATACAAATACGGGATAATGGTATCTTTAGTATGCGTCAAATTGTCTGTTACAAAAACGCGCGATTGAAAATTTTCATTGAAATAAAAAACAGAAATAAACAAAGTAGCGCAAAGTTTTAAACAGTGCTCGTTTAAAGTACTAGTACAGTCTAGAATGCCAAAAAAAAAAAAAACGCACGAGTTTTGGGAATTTTTTTTCTCGGAAGCCTTATTAGGTATTAACATAATTTTTTTTAAATAAAGAATACATGCGTCAAGAATACAAAACAAATTTTGTTTTTTTTTCAATTTTCGAATTTTGGCCAAATTATAGAGGGCACCAACGCCAACTCATCAAAAGACACATTGTCCCATTGCGGACAGTTAATTTCCGGATCTACTGAACCGATTTTCAAAAAATTTATTGCAACTTTATTGTTTTTATGTTTTCCAAGATAATTTACCACAATTTGACCAAAAAGTTATGAACAAAAAAATTATGTTAATACCTAATAAGGTTTCCGAGAAAAAAATTCCCAAAAATCATGCGTTTTTTTGGAATTCTAGACCGTACTAGTACCTTAAGGAATAAATCCGGCTCTGCTTAACGCAGTCGTTTATCTTGGAAACTTCGTCTAACTTTTTCCTAATTTTAAACACGTTAGACAACTCTTTTAAGTAATGTGTTTTTTTTTTCTTTATAAAAATAAAACATATGTAAGTAAACATTTTTACTTCGATTTGCTTTGGTAATAAGGATAAAGTAGATCTTGGCGATCGTGTTTATTGAATGTTTCTGATTATTCACGTTTGATAAAACTGTGTTTCAGAAACTCTGTAGAGTGGAAATGAGTCTAATGAATATTGAAATATTTACTATTACCTTCAGCCCTACTCAAGGTCACCTAAAGTCAATAGAGTTTCAAAAGTTAGATACATAACTTCATCTTTATTGGTTTCAGCAGAAAATGTCTTATAACGTTACACGTCTTTCAATATTGTTTAAATAAAAATGGTCGCTTAATTTGAATGATTTTTTAATAGTTTTATTAAATAAATACAAAAAAATTAATAAAATTCTAAAAGTTCAGTTTCTAAAACTTTCATATCATAAGTAAGAAAACTTTTAAGGAATTTGGTCTTACAACGTTACACGAAAAAAGAGCGCTTTTGTTTTGTAAAATTTACAAGTTTGAATATTTTTTTTACCAAAAAAACGAGTTATTTAGTTAAAGGAAGACTTTTCCATAAAATTTATAATTGAAGGTAAACAAAAAAATAAATAAAAGGTAATTTATATTACCTTTCTCGAGTACTTGAATTTCCAGCTATGTGTGAAGAGATCAACAAGTTAATTTGAAGTGTGGCTTAGGATACACCAAAAATGTTTTTGCTGTTGATAATGATATCAACCATTAGTATGAGATATATTCTTTCTAAAAATGAGCATAGTAGCGGTAAATTCTAAAAAAAAAGAAATTGTGGCTTGGTTTCATTTCTCGTGGCCGTGACCATATAATAATTTGCGTTTTTAAGGTCGACTTTACACGGACCTATGACTCAAACGGGTTGGATGATTTTCTTCAAATTTGGAATATTTATCAAAATATTCTTTGAAAAATTATATTTCAAATTTTAAGAAAATCGGTTCACCCGTTCAGGTTCTAGCCCTTTGTAAAGTTGACGTAGGTACATATACTAATTATTTTATGGAGTTACTCGTATCATGTTTCTACCCGAAACTATTAATATGGTTTTATGGCCTAAGCTCTTTTTTATTTTAATATTATTTAAAGACCAATATAAGTTTCTATCACAGAAAAGCAAGACGATGATTATTTTTGTAAAAATATTAACCAATTCGATGGATTTAAAAGATTTTTTATTTAAGAAAATACTTTCAAGCTAAATTCCAGAAAATTGCACAATTCACATTTGTCAAAACAAAATTATTTTAAAAAAGTTGCGTCGTCCATAGATAAAATATACATATTAAGGGAAATTGGATTAAATGGTTTTTAATTTAGGAATTTTCTTAAAATAAAAAATAATATTTAAAAAAAAAAATTGTTAGTATTTTGTTCCAAGATACCTGTTAAGGGCTAAGTACTCCAATGAATTTCACTTACCTGAAAATGAAAAAAAAATATGTTAGAACAATGTGCATCAAGATTTGAAACAAAATAATAGTACAAAAAAATACTGGCTCCTATGTATATGTATGAGCACATTGGAATCCTAAATATTTTAGGGTTTTTTAATGAGAGCCTGTAGACATTGGGTATTGTGAATAAAAACAAAGTTAAAGCTTTTTTGGAAGAAGATAAAGCTAGACAGCTCTAGCTTAAGCTTTGTTTTATGTGAATGGAAAAATGATAAGGCAAAATACCTTGTGCTAGAAAATTCTAGCTTAAGCTTTGTAATTTAAACTGTTCGTTTTTTATTCACATGTTTCGACTAGGTAGCTTAAGCTAGAACTGTACATGTTTGACTGAAAAGAATGTTGTTTTGCCACAATTTGTTATCTGTTCCTATAGGGCAAGTATTGATTTGTAAAAAATATATATTTTTTTTTTTCATATCGTCCGTCAGTCTCTGCGTCTTTACGTCCACTGTCTTATTTTTGAGCTATTCCTTTATATTTAATTAACAGCTCGTACAAGTTTTTAGTACGTTATTAATAGAATACTGAAAATAAGACCTAGTCAAAGCTTTCTAGACAGGTCGAAAAAATATTCTAGCTTAAGCTATTTTTATTCACACAAATTGAAGCTTAGCACAGGAGAACAAGCTAAAGCTAAATTTAGCGTTGGCTATTTTAAAATAGCTATTACCAAAAATCATCTTTAACTAGCTAGCTTAAGCATATTTTTATTCACTAAAAATCTAGCTTTTACTTAAAAATCCAAGTTTTAGCTTTAGCTTTTTTTCCACACGCTATCGAATACTTATTTGACATCCAGGTGGTGATATCGTGTCGGAATTTTAGCAGTGGATGCAAGGTTGAGGGATTTTCTCTAAAACCGAGATGCACGTCAGGGATGGTGAGCTTCTTGAATTTCCGGAGGAATTTGTTGATGTTGTTGAGAATGATATCAGACTGTAGTTAGAAACTAGGTTGGAAGGACCTTTCTTGGGAATTGGCTCAACCTTTGCTGTTTTCCAGTTCCGGCTGGGAATCACCGATGAAGTCTGAATATCCTCTAGATTGCATAAATGTGTTCTGTACAAGCTTCTTTGCTGAATTAATTAAATATTTGTCCAGGGGTATTATCCTCGCTTCTCTGTAGAGATGTTCGTTACTGTTCAAGTGGAGCCCGGTGTAGATTCTAAGCACCTTCCTCTCAAAGAATTGGAGTTCCATCATCGGGGACTTTGAGATCGTGAATCAGATTGAATCAGATTTACATGAGTACCTTCGTCTGTTGGCTAAGTTATGATCTTCTCCTCATCAAGGGCTGTAGTCGGTGGAATGCTCAGTCGGCGTTACTTTTGGCTGAAATGGTGGATCCATCTGGAAGCTTCAGAGATAAGTTTCTGCAAGTGTTCGCTGACCATCACGGGGTCTCCTCAATCAAACAAGCACCGATTTTGCTGTGTTGAATTGGATGCCCCGTTTTTTTTGTAAAAATCGAACAGTCTGTTGATGTGATATTCTACTAACCGGACAACGACTAGTGGTGACATTAAGATTGCATACGTAAGCGTGTCACCAGCAAATAGCAAGGATGCGTTGGTTTGATGCTATCAGGTTGTAGAGGAAGGGGCTTTTACTCATACTTCTTCCGGTTCTTATACTTCTTTTTTTACACGTCCTACTTTCATATTTCTTGCTATTACCTACTGTGAACTGTAAGAATGGCAAGTGGAATGTGTTTTGAACGTTGACGTTTACTTTATACAAATTGTCTTAATGCTCAAATTATTGAACCGTCTAAGTTGTCTTGCAGAACCAATATGTTCATTAGTCATACTTCTAGATCCTCAATACGTAGCAACATTCAGTCTTCCGTTCTAGTTTTGCCCTAATTATTTCCCTTCAAACTGTTGAACTTTTTTATTCGCAGATACTCGTTTTTTTCATTCGAGTTTCAACACTCAAAATAAGTCCTTCAGGCAGCAGTTAGTGGCTCCAATTTACCTTGTTTTCACCACCACACTTGCAAAAATAAAATTCATAGCGAAATTAATTCAAATCAATTGAACAAGTGCCCCTCACATTCGATCAAACCTATACACATTAGTAATGTATGTGTATACATATGTAGAGTCCTGGCGCTGGACCTGCGGTCCACGTGCACTGTCATCGAATGTGGTCGCAAAACAAAAAAGAATCAATGGCAAGCAAACTGCATATTTGAATACAAAGCGATACACACACACACACACAAACAGGTTACTCGATTTTAGTGCGCCGGATGCGGAACAAGAATTCATCTGTTTGTCCAATTAAACTCGAAAAAAGCAAATCAATCGATGGATGGACATAAAAGTAAAAATTTCAAGTGTAGAATGCGGACGAGTGGATAAGTGCACGGAGTGTGTGTGAATGTGTGCATTATAAAGGACTCTCAATACGAACAATGATCATCATATATCCTCGGGCAAACAAATTGATTTGGTTTTTTTTTTTTTTTTTTTTTTTTTTATTTTTCGAATGAATTCCTCTACGTTGGTTGCTCACTTGTTCCCAAAGAGGAGCGAGAGACTGTGTCCTTTTTTTCGACGGTTGGCTTCGAATAAATTTCAATTCAGTTTTTTTTTTATTATTTTTCTTCGTCCTTTGGAGATGCATCCTCAACTTTTCGTTTGATTTTTTTTTTTATTAAATAAATTCTTGTTGAGTCGATCGGATGTAGTAGAACTTTTGACCCAAAGTTCATTGCAACGATGCGCACCGCATATTTGTGTGTGGATTGAGGGAGTGATGGTGCGTCAAGGTTGGAACAAGGCAAGGGGGGCAGTGATGTGACTAAGCCAGTCCGGGGCTGAAAGGATACTTTAATTTGTTCGTACAATTGAACCTTTTCACTTTGCCGGACTATTGAGGATTCGAAGTTTGGAAAAATTGTGCATAAGCCTTTTTTTGCTTCTTTTAGTTCTTTCGTTTTTACTTTGGCAACTTTTTCGTTCTCATAGTAAATAATGCAGAGTTTTATGGCTTTTTTTTTTTTTTTTTTTTTAATAAAAGTTCAAATGTTAGTTTCTTGGAAATTTGCATAGAATCTTTTGGGAGGTATATGGCTTAAGGTAAAGAACTCTATCGATGTGTGTTTGTGGAGAATTAAATTCCGTGTTCCTTTAAATTTGTTACTGGTATGACCTTTAGATTGGAAGATGCAATCTAACATTGCAAACTTGTTATAGCTACCTGTCTGCCCTAATTGATTTGCATTCTTGTTCTAGAGAATGCTATTTCGAGAGGAAAATTCTGCAGATGATTTGTGCTTACGCCTTCATAGAGTTTTTGGGGAGGGGAATGAAAGAAACCAAGCTGTTCGTGATATACTCGGCTTTGTTAAGAGCGAAAACACTGAAGTGCTAGGAAAGTTCACTTGTACAAAAGAGGTAGTGAATTTTCGGTTTGATGAAAAATTAAGATGGATCAATGTAAAAGAAGCACCCTTTCGTCATTATTGGTCTTCCACAAGTGGCTAGAAAAAGAAAAATACCAACTCTGAAGCAGCTCAAGGATCAATCCTAGGCCCTAACCTCTGGAAGATCTCATACAACGGCCGGAAGACAGCTTTCTTGTTGGGTATGCTGACGATATTGCGACTGTGATTACAGATCCATAAAAGGCACAGTGGAAGCTTATTTAGGTCATGCGTCGAGTTAACTCGTGGATGAATGAACATGGCCTTACCCTAGCAACGGAAAAAACAGAATAGTTCTGCTAACCAGAATAAGAATTTCTATACACATCGATTGTATGGGAGGTATGGGAGCAGGAAGAAATGCCAGAAGACTGGCGAAAAGGTTTAATATGCCCCATACATAAGAAGGGAGATGTCACAACGTGCAGCAATTATAGAGGTATCACGTTGTTGAGTACCGCCTATAAGATACTCTCCTCTATCCTACAAGACCGGATAACCCCATACGCTAAAACCGTCATCGGGCAATATCAGTGTGGTTTCATTCCAGGCAAATCAACAACTGATCAGATCTTTACCCTTAGGCAGGCGATGGAAAAATGTCTAGAATTTAACATCCCAACATACCATCTGTTTATAGACTTTAAGGCCGCCTATGATAGCATAGCCAGGGTAGAACTTTACAAAGCCATGAGAGAATTCGGCATCCCAAATAAATTGACACGACTATGTAGGTTGACCATGACCAACGTAACAAGCCAAGTAAAAATAGCCGGATTGCTATCCAGACCAATCAACATCTTTAATGGACTCCGACAAGGGGACGGTTTGGCCTGCCTCCTCTTCAACCTGGCGTTGGAGAAAGCAATCCGTGACTCTGGCACGGCAACAAGAGGGACCATCGTCAACAGGTCCAGCCAGTTACTGGCTTACGCAGACGACATTGACATCATCGGAAGAACCGAACAAGCTGTACACGATTCCTTCATCCAGATCGAGCAGGCGGCACAAAATCTGGGGCTGCACATTAGTGAAGGTAAAACAAAGTACATGGTGGCGTCGAATGCGAGAGGAACAGTTGGTCAAACAATCAAGGTAGCGGAGCACGAATTTGAAGTGGTGCAATCCTTTAAATACCTTGGGTCAATAGTAGCAGCCGATAACAACATAGAAGAAGAAATACGCGGGCGGCTTCTCAAATCCAACAGAGCCTACTATAGTCTGTCAAAGCTCTTCAAATCCAGAAATCTCACCATAACTTCAAAACTGCTGCTGTACAGGACCATGGTCCTGCCAGTACTCACATATGGATCCGAGACTTGGGTGCTTAGCAAAAGGCACTCCGACCTCTTAGCTGCGTTCGAGAGAAAAGTCTTAAGGAGAATTGTTGGCCCCATATGTGAGGAAGGACGATTCCGGAGACGGTACAATCATGAATTGTACGCAATCTACCTAGAAGCAGATATCGTGACAAAAATTAAGCTCGGTAGACTCCGGTGGGCAGGGCACCTAGCTCGCATGAGCGAAGAGGAACCTGCTCGGAAAGTTCTTTGTGGTACATTCTATGGTAGACGACAGCGTGGTAGACCATGCTTGCGCTGGAGAGATGGCGTAGACCAGGACGCCCGAAGCCTTGGGGTGCGCAACTGGATGGCGTCGGCTAGAGACCGGGATAGGTGGAGAGACTTGTTGAAAGAGGCCAGGACCGGAACCCGGTTGTCGAGCCGATGATGATGATGATACACATCGATTTCCAGGTTGGACCCGAATTGATCAGAAGCAGTGAAGCCATCAAATACCTGGGACTTACTCTTGACTTTCTTACTGGCAACATACTTATAAAGAAAGCAGCGGTTCATGCATCAAAGGTGACAGCGTCCTTAAGCAGACTTATGACAAACACAGGCGCACTTTCGGCAAGCAAGCGGAAACTAAAAATGGCGAATACGCATTCCATTCTCCTCTACGGAAGCGAGATCTGGGCCGATGCGATGCGCCTAGAAAAGTATCGCAAACAGATGGCAGTGGTACAGAGACGTGGAGCTTTACGGGTGGCCAGCTCCTACCGCACAGTGTCGGAGCTAGTCGTTCTAATAGTTGCAGGAGTAACGCCAATAGACCTTCTGGCACCATACACAGATATTTTGAAGACTTTCTGTTTAAAATAGGCAAAGCAAGAAGCCCCGCCTAACAGTGTGAAGACTCGAAAGAAGCATAACAAGGTACAACGCTTTCAAAATCGGAATTAAATTAAGTTACTCGTAGTATACAATTTATGCAACCGAAAAAAAGCGTTGAGAATCTAGAATACTAGAATCTGAGAATCTAGAAGCTGAGGGTGCTGTTCTCAGTGAAACAATGAAGTGGATTAGAAATTTCAGATCATTTATTAATTTTAGGAAAAGTGTTGCAGTGAAAACGGAGCCTTGTGGTACACCAGTAATTTTTATCAAATTCATTACAAATCCTCTATATGATACTATACAGTACTTGAAATTCTAGACCTCATAAAATAAGAATCGATAAACATGATGAGTCGATCATTTCTTACTTATTGTAATTATTTTGAGAAATCATGATTTTAAATACGTTTTTCTACAGTACAAAAATAAAATAAACGACTTGGTCGATTTACTTTAAACTTGGTAGAAATTATTTTTGAACCCCCCCTTCCCCCCACACTTTTTTCTTACCAACAAAAGCAGAAATATCTGCCATAATTTTTTTTTTTTTTTTTGAAATTTTAGGAAATATTTTTTCTTTTTCAAAAACTGTTCCATAGATATTTGAAAAAATACATATTTTACCTAATAAGGCTAGCTAATGGTTGAAAAGAAAACTTAAAAAAATAGTTAAGGGTACCTCTAATAGATTTTTTTTTGTTCATTTTCTCAAAAACTTATACGGTTTTTGATAAATTTTCTCTTAAGCTTCTAAATAGTTTGTATAGCATTTTTTTTGAAACTCATTATTTCTAAAAACTACATGCTTGATTTTTGTTCAAACTTAATACTATCTATAAATTAATACTTAATACTTAATACTATCTTTAATATCTTTACTATCTTTAATACTATCTATAAATTGTAGTAAAACAATTTTAATTTTATCTAAAACTAACAGTACCCGCAGTCCAAGGGTTGAAGAAAAATTGTATTTTTCCCGAAAACGGCGCCTATAATTTTGATGACAAATTTTTTTATCTCACTTAATTTTTACGATCTATAATTCTTTACCATTTTATCGAAATTTTGCTCCATTATTGGCATAAAGGATTTTAAATTTGTTTAAAAAATTGTAGATTTGTACAAAAAAAAAAAAACTTTAGGTTTTTATTATTGTACAAATGAAAACTAAATTTCCAAAAAATATTGACAGATATAGAATTCAAATACAAACATTTGTTTTCGAAAATCCAAGATCGTAAGAAATAAGTGAAAGAAAAATATTTGTTTCACAGTTCTGTGCTGTTATCGAAATTAATACGATTTTCGAAAACTTTTTTTTTATTATTTTCATGATGGGTATTGTCATTAAAAAAAACTTCCTACATATTGAAATTAGTATCAAAAAAACAGTCCATTTTCAAGATTAAAAAAACGAAGCATATGGTTTTCGAAATATAGAGTTTTTTGAAAAAAAAAATATATATAAATTGAAAGTTTTTTTTTTTAAATACCTTTTATTGAATACTTAATATTATTCAAAGTCTTAACTTTTAGCAACAAAAAATTGAAAAGAAATGAATTGAATTGAATACAAAGTTTTACCTTTTTTCTGTGAAAGGCAAATTGCTCTAATGTAAAAGACTAAGAATTTTAAAATTGAATGCTATTAAAAAAAAAGCTTTTATATAAACATTTTTTAAAACATTTAAAAACAAAGTTTTGGTACACCTACTTGAAGTTTTTATTGTATTACGAATAAAACTTAAATTTCAAAAAAAAAATATTAACCTATTTTTGAGACATCAAATTTTCAAACAAAAAGTATCATTTTTTCCAAAAATTCAAAAAAAAAATTAAGCTTTGAAACACAATCTTTTTTTTTAAAAAACTTCTTAGGAGCTTCTTATAAGAAATTTTATTAAAATTCGTTATGCCAATAGTAAGAAATTCAAAATTTGAAAAAAAAAAAAAATGGTTCTATGGCAGGTACAGTCAGTAATATTTTCATTAATTTTTTTTTATTGAATTATAGATCACAAGATTTAATTGAAAGAAAAAAAAATTGTATCAAAATTCTAGGCGCCATTTTCGAGAAACATTCGATTTTCAAAAACCATTTTTAAACATTTTTATGGTGGGTACCGTTATTTTTAGATAAGATGGTTTTTTGTTTACTCATCTTGTAGATTGTATTAAAGACCTTTTAAATGTAAATTTTAAAAAAAAATTGAGAACGGAATTTTCAAAATATGTATTGAGTTTTCAAAAAAAATGATTTTTTTTAAATCCAAAAAGAATTTTTTTGAAAATTCGATTACACAATACTATCCAAACTGTTGGGGAGCTTTAACAAAAAAAAAATATTAAAATCGGTGGAACTGTTTTTGAGAAAATTCAAAACAGAAAAATAGTTCTAACGGGGGTTACCATTAATAACCATTTTTCGAAAAAAAACCATTACCTAGCTTTTACTAAATGAAATGTATTGAGTTTATTTTAATTTGTCGAACAGTTTTACAAAAAAAAAAAATATATTTTATAAAATTTCGAAAAAAAATTCGTATGCAAGTACCGTTATTTTGTTATTAGAAAAAAAAAGCAAAAACACGTGTGAGGGAAAAATTTAAAAATAATATCTACCAAGTTTAAAAAGAATCGGCTTATCCGTTTAGACTGTAGTCGAACAGACCGACAGAATTGCGAGACCCACGTTTTTCGTTTTCCCTATCATCATCGTATTTTGATCGAAATTTGAGTTCGATTTTTTTGCGAACGCAAATAGAATCCACATTTATCTATAGATATCGCAAATATATAATTTTAATCGCAATAAATTGAGTAGATTTCGTTGTTTTTAAAATATGAATTCATTGATTTGCACTTCGAGTCACTCGCGAATGAATCAAACGTTTTTTGATCGATTTTACTCTTTTTGATTTTTCTCGAAATTTTTATTTTGAGAGTAAATAATTTGGAATTTAGTTTCAGAAATACTTGGAAATGCCCCCTAAAACTGGCCGAAACCGTGAATGTTAGTGTGAGAACAAATTTCATCACTGCATTTGTGCAATGTCAGTCGAAATTGATATGATATTGGTCCTAAGCCACTTGAACAATATAGGAGCTCATAAATGAATTTCATTGGCCTCTCCAATGGATGAAATGTATTTAAAAAACTATACATTTTAATTTTTAAATTAATAAACCTCATTTCAACTTCAGTTCTAATTCTCTATTACATTTACGAGTACTTAACGAACTTGTGTACTTTTTCCCATTTAAAATTGATCAAAGCAATTTACATGTCAAATTAAGTATCATCAATATGGAGTTTTGGCAAATTAGCCCTAAAATAGTTTTAATGTTTAATTTTTAATCCCATTTTGTCGGTTTGATATCGAAACTAAAATTGTCAATTTGAGAACATACAAACATATGTACATTTCACATTCACAGATGACTGATGAGTGCAATTTAAATTAACCATAACACTTGAATATATAAACTTCTCTGGCAATGGTTTTTTGCTATTTTATCCGCTTACATGATTAACCGAATAAATTAAACAAAAGCATTTTATATTAAATTACACAGAAAACAAAATAGAATTGGTTATTTTTATTATAAAATAACAATTATTGCTGTGGTGATGTGGATGTGAGAATCCGCTGGGAATTTTAGTTCAACATTTTTATTTTTTTGGTTTGGTCTTAATTTCATATTTTTTGAATGCACTGAAATAAAATTAAAATTTAAATAATTTGCTGAACTGAGTTTATTTAATGGTTAGAACTTAAAAAAAAATACTTTCATAGCAGTATTTGAGTGGAGTGCCAAAGACCCTCCAGAAAGAGAAAATGCATCACTCAGATTTTAAACCCTAAAAATTGTGTTTATCGAGAAATCGTTACATGCTCGAATTGTAGCATTAATCTTCAATTCAAGAACCTTATTGTAGATCTAAGAAACGGGCCATATTCAGTTTAACAATCGAAAATAGACTCGCCGAGTCTATTCCGAATTTACACCAGCGATCTGATAAGTGGTCTAACTCAGCGATATTGCGAGGACTGAAAGTTAAAAATTAACTTTTTTAGGACTCCGCTGCATGGAGCCTCAAGGGATACAAGAAAGAACTGGCACAAGCTGGTGATCTAAGGGTAACGTGGTTGGATCAGTATTTGTATTTCGAGAGAGCTTTTGCTTTGACGACTTGATAGCAGGGTGAAGCTTATTTGGTTGCACCATGGCTCTCAAGCCGATGATTGCGGCGCAGGGACATAAGTCCCTGGGACATGAACCATGTATATCGCTGCAACCCCCCTGCTTGGGCTCACTATAGGATTTGGGGTAGGTGCGAGGTTGAGTGGACTCAAAGTTTCTTTTGCATTAACAGAATATGGATTTAAAGATACTTTGAATTCATAAATACCCAATATACACATTTATAAACGTAGCCTTAAGGACCGCAAATTTTATGCTTAGTACGTGAACATTTGATTCGGGACTTATGTCCCTTTAAAGTGGGACATAAGCCCCAACAATTTTTTTCGGGGCTTGTGTTCCAGCGCCGATGATTCCCTATGGGTCCCTGGTGTGATTCAACGTTGCCAAATCTCAAATGGAAAAAATTCGGGTGTTTGAGAGTCAGTGTCTTAGCCGTTGCCTTGGATTACACAGGACACCCGAGCCGGAGCAACATAAACAGAATTGATAATTTTTTGATAAAGCTGATTCGAGGTCACATTGCAAGAGCGATGTCCTCGACCAACAGCCTTATTTTTGGGACTTACTATCCAAGCGATGATTACTGTGAGAGTGTACGAGTACGTCCAAGCGGCCTTATCCCGCCCGATGCATTTCTTTACTAAGGCAGTCGAGGGTTGGTCCAGGATAAAATGGCGATTCCGCTGATCTACCAAGTCGGCCGTAGGAATGTGGATAGGCGGCTCCTTTATGGTTGAGACGTCCTCGCACAAGACGGAGCAGAGCGCCTTCGATTCAGTAGGACTGTGTTCGATCGGGACCGGAGGGACATAATGAGACATGAGGGCCAGTTTTGGTGGTTGTCTGATGATAGGGAAAATTGACGAGGACTTGTACGGCTTGGCAGACAAGTTTAAGTGATTCTAGGTAGGGCCAGTTAGGGTGGCACCAAAAACAAAAAAAAAAGTTTTAAGTAGTTTTAGTTTATTTTCAGTAGCTTTTAGTATTTTAAATTAGTTTTAGGTCGTTGTCATTAGTTTTAGTTTAGTCTGTATGACAATACTTCTTAAAATAATTGACACAACGCATTCAACGTTCGATTCCCATAATAGAACTTAAACCTAGTGGCTTTAACCTCTCACCCATTACTATGTGCGTATTGTAAGCAGAAATGGAGGGGACCTACAATTTGTCTGCCAAGTCCGAATGACTAAGATGAGATAGAATAATTCGTGACAAGAGATAACATTGGAGGATTTGACACTATCTCTTTAAAAACTGTTTATTCCTGAAAAAAAAACATTTTCACAGTGGCTGAGAATTGAAACTATGCAAATGACCACAAATTTTTTTAAGTGAAATTTCGAAGAACTTGAATGGTAGCCCTACATCTTCACTGATAGATTTAGAAAAGGTTTAAAACCATAATTTTTTCTTCAATTGTTATTAATTTATTTTTAAAGAACTAATACCGAAGTATCTCTAAGGCATTACGGACCTACAAAATTAAATTAAAATAGTTTCAGGTGGAGTTAGATGAAGCTGTCTCATCAACAAATGTTGTTATTTTACCATTGAAACTTTTTTCAACAAAGAGTGAATTCACAAAAAAAATTAAAAACAGTATTGGACCAAGAACAGAACTTTGCCGGACACCTAGATTTGCACTTTTCTCTTAATCAGTTCTACAGAAGTCCCTGCGCTTTATAAAGCTTATTAAGTAACAAAGTGTATAGTCTACCATACCGCTATAACTCTTGTCGATATCTTCCTGCTTACATCTCAGCAAGATCACTACCAGTTTTGTCAAGATCAGTGGAAAAATTTGCCACTCTCCATCAGAATGGCCTGTTCATATAACTAACAACAAGTTAAGACGAGGTTTACGTGGCTGTCAGCAGGAGAGTCAACACGCTTAGACCATAAGTTGGTCTATTGTAATATCACATTGAATCTTGGAATTTCTTACTAATCGATAAATTAATTGGAGGACCTTATGAAGCGATCGAGATTGCCCACATCTATATTTGACAGATCACAGAGGTCATTGTAGTAGAAATCTCTCAGACGAAGTTTATGCCTTTTGGGGTGAAGCAGGACATCTACAGAGAATGTGAGGGATCGATTTAAAATTCATCCATCTTCTGCAGAAATCGTTAGAATGAACTCCAAGCGTGCTTTCCTATCAAACGGCGTCCTGATATAACATCTATTACGGAGCCTTTATATATGGGACCTGTTTAAAATTATTAAACCTTTGGAGCGCTTCAGATCCAGCATTGACCAAATCTGTTTTGTCATTAAGCTGCTGCTGAAATTGTTCCAACTAAGGATTGTTCGCTGTATAACATCTTGCTTTAGCATAAGTTTTCACATAGCGATGGGATTACCTATATTTGCCATATCTGGAAATATAGGTAATATTGTTCAACTTTTGCCGAGTTCGTCAAACTTTCAAATTCCTGAAATGTTCCTGTGGCTCGGCAACTCAGCAGAAGTGAATGATAAACTGCTACGCCATATCCCCATGAGAGCCAATCGGCAATTAAGGGCTGTCAATGTGACAGAATCAACAGATTTAATGGCTACTTGGCTTTCTAAGAAGATGCGGATATCAGTAGTTGATAACGAGTTTTCTTTCAGCCAAGGCAAGACTTCTTTAATCGCCACGAGTTCTACCTAGAACATGGTTCAGTGATTGGCAACACGAAAAGAGAGATGTCTGTTTCCACCAACTAAGGCATTAGATTTTAATCCATCGGTGTAAGAATGAGGTAAGGCTTGGTCGAAAAACGTTAAGGGAGTTTTCTCTATAAATTTATTTGTTTCGGTACTAGAAATTAGCAGACACGACAAATTGCCGTAAGTGCCAAGTGGTGGTTAAACAATAATCGTGTCTTTTCCAAGATCAGAGGTAACAAAGAAAAAATATTTCTACCTCTAACGTCGGGAGCTCGAATTGGCTTGTCGTGCAGTTAACTTGGGTCCACGAATCGGC
Source organism: Chrysotoxum bicinctum (assembly GCA_911387755.1). NCBI lineage: Eukaryota > Metazoa > Arthropoda > Insecta > Diptera > Syrphidae > Chrysotoxum > Chrysotoxum bicinctum. Next base: position 179,813,923 of record OU426989.1, on the reverse strand, counting down.
TTTTGCTCCCGGCGAAGACCTCAAGTTTAAAATAATACATATTACATACAAATATGTACTATATTTTTAAGATTAACTTTATTAACAAGATTTCCATTTGGACGTTAAAATTGATTGGGTACATACAGACACCGCCACACAGTGGTTTGTTTGTTCTTTTTTTTTGCTACAAAACTAATTTCCAAACGAATTTTTGACGTGATTAAAAATTGGTACCTCTGATTTGGGGTCAATGAAGTCAGAATATGTGACGAAATTTGAATGTATAAAAAAGCATTGTCAATTTAAGTCATTTACTTAAATTTCGGTTGATTTTTTTTTTTTTAAATTTGTATATTTATTTATGGAAGTGATTTAAACGCAGATTATTTTACGCCAAATTTAGAAAAATCAGTCCTTAATTTTGTGCAATAAACGCACGGTCAATAGAATTTTGTGTTTTACTTTTTTTTTTGTGATATTTCCTTATTGAAAATTAATATGTAATTAATATTAAAAAAAATTGAAACGAGATTGACAGAAATTTGAAAATTTTGACATTTAAAAGATGACAATCGAATTTCAACTTGAGTAGAAACTGAGAAACTCGAATAATATACTAAAATATTACTTCTAAAAATTACTGATTCTTTCTGGTTCCTGAATTTGAATCGGCAGTCAAAATTTTGACAGTTGGAAAAAACTATTAATTACCATTTTTTACTCAAAAATTGTCCACTTGTCTAGTCGGTTTTATGAAAGTATCAACACGATACACTGTTAATTTTTCCTCAGTGTTTTTTGGATTGATCTTTTTTTTTTTGGTTTATCGTATCTCTCATATTTTACTGGGCTTCATTTGAATTTGTAATCATCAATTATTTAAGGGTCGTTTGGTCTTTTTTTTTTGCTGCAGTGGTTTGTGGTGAATTGTGGTTGTGGAAAAGTTAAAAAAAAAAGTAGATAGGTAGATTCATATGGGTACTTAGTTAATACTTTTATTACTTTTGCAACATTTAAATAATTCCACAAATTCAGTTAGGGAAAGCCACAATAAAAAATACGTAAATGAAGTATAATCTAGACAGATGCTATACATGGTTATGTTTTATTTGTAGAATATTTTTAGTTGAAAATACTTTTTAACGAAGTTCATAAATGGAATAAAAATTCATAACTCTAAGCATATTAAATGGATGGAAAATGAAGTTGTGTTTGAGCACATACGATTTATTTAATAGAAGAGTACCTATGTAGGCAGCCAAGCAGGGCTGGATTTAAGTCAAGTGACGCTTTAGGTCCCAACTTTTATGCCGCCCAGTCAACATAAATAGAAATATTAAAAAACAAAATACCTATCAATATTCGAACGTTTGCAGTTTAAGCAAAAAAAAAATGTGCTTTAGCTAAAACACCTTAAAAATATAGTAATGTTACTATTCAGTTTTGTTTAATTGATAATTCGTTTCCATTTTACAGCATCTTCAGATTGAAAAACGTTTAAGTTCAATTTTTTATTTTAAAATCAGTCAAACATAAACAAATATATTTTTAATCTTGACCTGAAGATGATTCAAAGAATAAACACTTATGTAGTACGGAGGCTGTTTGAAAAGTTCTCGGCCTAACATAGAAGGCGTTGTTTTAATAAATAACTTTTAATTCCTTAAACAGCCCTATATATATAATAATTGTATGTGAAGTTTCATTAAAATTGGTCGCGTAGTTATATCAGTGCAATTTTTTGTTTGAACGAACCTATTGCTAACAACGAAAATGGAAAAAAAAATGAAATTACAGCCGTCATTAAATATTTGGTCAAAAAGAATATGACACCAAATCAAATTAAAGATGACTTCGATGAGACATTGGGGGAATCTGCACCTTCGTATTCCACGTTCAAAAAGTGGGCAGCCTTATTTAAACATGGCAGACAGAGCGCCGAAGATGATCGCAGAAGCGGAAGGCCAACAACATCCACCTCTTCAGAAAACGTCGATAAAGTTCATAAAATGGTTTTAGACGACCGAAGTTTAAAAGTGCGAAAAATCAGCAACACCATGGGGATCTCTTCTGAGCGGGTTTACCACATTTTTACCGAAGAATTGGGGTTGGAAAAATTGTCCGCAAGGTGGTTGCCGCGTTTTGTTGAGCGAAGAACAAAAATTCAATCGAGTTGAAATCTCTAGAGAGAATCTAGCGTTATTTCGGAGGAATACCACTATATTCCTGAGACAAAAGAACAATCAAAACAATGGAAGCATAGCGGTTCTCCTCCACCGAAGAAATCCAAGTCGTGTGCTTCAGCTGGGAAAGTGATGGCGTCAGTCTTTTGGGATTACAAGGGAATTATTTTTATTGACTAACTTCCCAAGGGCCAAATTATCACTGGTCAATACTATGCAAACCTGTTGGACAAATTGGCTGAAAAAGTTGCCGAAAAAAGATTATGATTAGCCAAAAAGAAGATCCTTTTTCATCAGGATAATGCTCCAGCACACAAGTCGGTTGTTGTCATGGCTAAACTCCATGAACTTCGATTTGGTGTATTGAACCACCCCCCTTATTCACCTGATTTGGCACCATCAGACTATTACCTCTTTCCTAACTTAAAAAAACATTTGACTGGACGCAAATTCTTCACCAACGAGGAGGTGATTGCTGAGACGGAGCGGTTTTTCGAAGAGTTGGAGAAATCGGCCTAAAAAAAGGGTATAGAAGCACTGGAACACAGATGGAATAAGTGCATTGATATAAGAGGAGAATATGTAGCAAAAGATTAAAAAAAAGTTTTAAAATTTATTGCGTTTTATTGGTCAGGCCGAGAACTTTTCAAACTGCCCCCGTATATACTAAAAATATTATTAATCATAACAAAATAAAATGCACGACTGGGTCGCACGAACTTGCTCTTATGTAAACGACTAAGAATTTCAAAAATGAATGTTATTAGAGAAAAACTGTTCATAAGCATAAAATTCATTCTTTAATAGACTAAAACAACTTCTTTAGTAGTTGGAGCTAAAAACAGGATGCCATGTGATTCAATCAAATATTAGCTTATGCAAGAACAAAAATTATAAGTCTGTACTGGTTTCTTTAAAAAAATGAGCTTTTATATACAAAATTTTTAAAACGCTTATAAGAAAAAATGTTGGTACGCCAATTTAAAGTTTTTATTATTTTTCAAATAAAAATTAAATTTACAAACAAAAATATTGAGCCTTTTCTGAGATATCGAATTTTCCAAAAAAAAATTTTTTTTTTTTTTTTTTTTTTAACTCAAAAATTATTTTTTTTAAGATGCAATGTTTTTTTAAACTTTTTAGAAGCTTTTCTGTAAAAAAAAATTTCATCAAAATCCGATAATGAGAAATTCTAAATTTGAAAAAAAATGTATCTATGGTAGGTACAAAAAAGTGGGTCTTGCAATTCTGTCTGTCTGTCTGTCTGTCTGTCGGTTCGACTACAGCCTAAACGGCTCGCCCGATTTTCTTCAAACTTGGTAGATATGGTTTTTAATTTTTTCCCCCCGGACGTTTTTTTTGTTTTTTTTTAAGACCAAAAATAACGGTACCTGCCATACGATTTTTTTCGAAATTTTATAAATATTTTTTTTTCTCAAAAACTGTCCCACAGAATTTTTTAAAAAAAATTTGAAAAATTTCATTTGGTTAAAACTAGCTAATGGTAGAAAAAAATTTTACAAAAAATTGTTATTTTTGGTAGCCCCCTGGGTCCATTTTTTTTGTTTTTGATTTTCTCGAAAACGGTACAGCCGATGTAAAATATTCCGGCTTGGGGAATAACCTACCTCACCTACAAAGCTATGGGAGATATTATAAAGGCTTCCCCAAGCCGAAAAGTATGATGGCTAAAGAGCCGATCTGTTTTGACTTCTCTGAAAATTAAAAGAAAGAAGGCTGAGGAGCCGATGTATTACTTTTAACTTCCAAATCGAAAGTGAATTTATTTGATTAAACTTAAGCTATTTATACAAAATATTTTACTTACATACTAAGAACTTAAGCCTATACATATTATTACTTAAACATACATACAATATTATGTGCTCCAAATTCGGGCAGCTATGTCATCAAATTAATAGCCAATATGCATGCCCCTTTCAAAATGCACAAATGTATCCAAATACATTAAGTCATAAACACTACGCAGAGCATTGAACCTAGGAAGTAGAAAGATACATTTGTCCAGAATAAAAGTAATCTGAAACGTCTATGGCATTGGAAATATTAATGGGTATTATATCTAGGGCATGAGGTTGATACTCATGGCCATAAATGAAATGCGAGTATAGTGCATCTAAAAATAGACTGGTCATTGTGGAGTGTACCCTGAATCTAAAGTCAATGACCAGTAATAAAAATTAATGTGATATTATGTGCACTACACCGATTTAAATAATTTTTTTTTATGCTAAAGCTCCTCCTAAGTTTGAATATTATTGCATATTCAAATTTTCAATTTTTAATTTTTTGGATTTAAAAAAAAAAAATCAAAATTTTTTTTTGGGAACTCAATATTTCGAAAACCCCATGCTCGATTTTTTTCAAACTTGACAAAAAAAAGTTTCTTAACATAATCAATAAGATTTGAGAAAAAAAAATTTGTTTCATCTAAAACTAACGGTACCTTCCATACAAATTTTAAAAAATGGTTTTAGAAAATCGTATTTTTCTCGAAAACGGTTCCGAGAATTTTGCTAAAATTTTTTTTCTTTTGATTAATCTTTACGATCTATAATTTAATAAGAACAAATTTTAAATCTAGATATTACTGACTGTACCTACCATAGAACGATTTTTTCGAATTTTGAATTTCTCATTATCGACATAACGGATTTTAATGAATTTTTTTTATAAAAAAGCTCCAAAAAAGTTTAAAAAACATTGCATTTAAAAACTTAAGAAAAAATATTTTTTCAATTTTTAGAAAAAAAGTCGTTTTTTTTGAAAAATTCGATATCTCAAGAACGGCTTAGTATTTTTTTTTTGAAATTAGACTTTTATTCGTACAATAATAAAAACTTAAGGTTGGCGTACCAAAATTTTTTCTTAAAAATGTTTTAAAAATTTTGTACATAAAAGCTTATTTTTTTAAGGAACCACCACAACGACTTATAATTTTTGTTCTTGAATAAATTCATATTTGCATAGCATTCTGTTCTTATCTCTTACTACTTAAAGAATTTAAAAAATTAATTTTATCCTTATAAACAGTTTTATCTAATAACATTCGTTTTTAAAATTCCTAGTCTATTACATAGGAGCAAGTTCGTGCGACCCAGTCGTGCATTTTATTTTTTAAATTGTAGGGAATTACAAGAACTTAAATAATAAAAAAATAAAAATTTCATCGTTAAATGAGCTTTTTTCTTAATAATCACGAAAAAGTGATTTTTTAACAACAAAATATTATTTTAACTTAGGTACTATAACTTTTTTTTTCATTTGTTTAAATAAATGTTTTTTTTTTTATAACATAATAGATTATGTTATTAGGTATAAAAATATGTTTAATTTTTGTTTGTACTAGATAGCGGAGCCGAGATATTCACAAATGAACAAAAAATGACACAAAACACATTTTTACCAATAACTTTGGTAAAAAAAAGTTGTGATGTATGTAGTGCAAATTTGGTTTTAAGCTTTTCTCATAAGCACTTATCGATCCATGAAAAAAAAATAGACCATGCCTTTTCGCGCAAGGTCAAATGACGCTTTGACTGGACTATATGGCATTTATTGTAGTTTTCGCAGCTTTAGTTTTTGCTTTAATAAGCGCCTAAGCCGTTAAGTTGGATATCTTTATATATCCAAGATAATTAAATTCATCTACCACTTCAATAATCTCACCATCGAGGGTCCAGTTCCGTACATACCCAATAGATCTGTTCCTAAACCTGAAAATCATTATTTTCGATTTGGTAGTATTTATCTTAAGATTCCACAAACTACAGAAGTGTTTTATCTTGTTAATCTGAAGCTGTAGAGTAAGCGGGCTGTCTGACAAAATCACTAAATCATCTGCGTAGAGCAAAACTTTGACAGATAAATCTCCAAAAAGGATTCCTCCAGGTATGTGGTTTTCTAAATCGGTAATAAATATAGCAAAAATGAGAGGGCTTAAAACACATCCTTGAGGGACACCTGTGTCACATCTAAATTCCCTTGACTTTTTGGAGCCGTTTTGTACAGATGCAGTCATGTTTTCTAGGATTTTTCCGTAGACTCGTACAAATTTCGTTAACAGACCAATTACTGAGAGTTTAGAAAGCAAGGAACTACTATTTATCGTATCGAAAGCCGCTTTCAAGTCAACGAAAAAAATGTACAAACGCTTCTTTTTATCAATAAAACGCCTAGCGCAAGTGCTAAGTACGAAAGTTTGATCAATAGTGGAAAGGTTGGTTCAAAAACCAGCTTGGAAACAGCTAATGATATTATTTGGTTCGACCTAGTTTAGTAGTCTTGCATAGAGTATTTGTATTTAAAAACTGTTCTCAAAGAGTTTAATACTTCAATAGCCCTATAGTTTTCTGGAAGTTCGGCATTTCTAGATAGCTGAAATTTTTCGGGAATTATCTCTTCACTGAATATTCTTTCTTACAATTTTTACCTTTTTATTATTAAATAATAAAAAAAATAATGTTCTAGTTTCACCGAAGATAAAAAGAAAGGCCTTTTGATCTTTTAACTGCAAATCCATACCTGACTCTCTGTATCAGTTCTATGTATTAGTTTTTCCCACAATAGATTTTTACGACCTACGATATTTTAAAGCCCAAATAATAAAACAATTATAACCTCCTCAATTTAACTTGAACCACTGTTTCAACTCGTAAAACTCAACACTCGTTTAATGTGAAGCTTCTTTAATTCCCATACAAATAGCTTTTCGTTTCAAAATCAAAACTCCCTGAGAACCCTTTACTTATAATCGTCTACAACTCGATTTAGAATCTTTCGTTTATTCCAAATTGCCTAAATGTCACCGCTGTGTCACACGTGCCATTCCATTCCCGCTTAAAAATCCTAACTTACTATAAAATAAATTGCCTCATTTCCCCAAAAGCCCCGAGAGCTATCTCATTTTGGAAGAAAATAGTGCTCCAACTAAATCCAATACGCCCTTTCCTTCTGCGACTTACTTAAGAACCAAAGTAGCTATGTAGGTAAATAAACTCAACACTTTTTCGTGTCTTAATTCGGGAGCGTGAGAAGCATTGTCAATGTCTCTTTTTCACTTTGCTTCTGCTCAAAAAACAAACACCCACGACACCTTTTGGATCACCTCCATCAACGTGCGTTGTCTGTGATAATAGGTAGGTATTGATGGTGGTACATGCAGAGACAAATTAACAACACGGAAAATTCAGACATCAACAGACTTAACCTGTAAATGTCACTGCCATAGGATAGTAAAACGGTTTTAAAATTATCCAATCCTCTGCACTTGAGAGATCCTTTGATTCCAAATTGTGTTTAGCTAAGGAAGGTTGCCTGTATATACATAGCTGCCTAACCAACCAGACGCTGATTTATCTTCGCAAAAGGGGGATTTCAATCCGTTTTGCTAAGCTGGCTGGAATGTCACAACATCGGCTATGGAGAGCCCCATTGCGGGAGCAGCTTCACAGCCTCAGTAGCACCAGCAGCAGTAGCAGGACAATCTAAACAACATAGATAAGACTATTTACATCGCGAAGTGTGTATTTCTTCGCTCCTATTTCCCAACCACCAAGGGAGCAAGGACGACACTCCAACACTACTCCCCTCTTGCGTGGAACAAAAGATTACGTTGGCATCTTGTTTAGTTAGCAAAAAGTGCCAGGATGAATCCTCAGATCCCGAAAAGGATTTTACCAAAAGGCAGGTGATAAAAGGATAACACGTGACAGAATTAAATTTTCTTAACCAAACGTCACGATCCTTACCCACTGTGCCGTCGCGTCGTCAAACCTTACTCTCAAACCCACCCTCTCCGGACCTACTCGCGGTAAGGTAGACTGTGAAGAAATGGTAGGTAGCAGGATGGGTGGTTGTGAGTTGGTTTGATTAGTCGACGCAGTGTTGGACATCACTTTTGGCATTCGAGTGACTCTGTACACCCACCAGTGCAGCGTCACTGTTCGGAGCCAGAGGAGCAAGAGATAGTCCTTACCCTGGACCGTGTTGTAGGTAGGTCTAGGCTGTGTATGTAGCAGAGTAGAGCCACTTAAGCCCCGGAGATACGTTCTTACGTGCTCGAGACCGAATTTGAACTGATTCGATTAAAAGTAAACAACTGATTTAAATTCGAGAGTGAAATACATTTGATGTTTTGATGGCCTCTAGCGATTGAATGTCAATGAAGTGCAGTTAAAGCGTTCGAACGTGACATGTTTTTTGAGAAGATCTCGTATTCAGTTTCTGTTCAGCTGAGTTCAGTTCGGTTCATCGGAATCATATCGGTGCTCTTTCGTTTCAAAAAAGTCTCCACACACATTTTCATGTATACATACGAGTATGTATAGGTTTTTTTTATATAAACAGCAACATATCCCTATGTACATTGGTTTTTAGGAATTTTTCGAATTTATTTGCTCTGGAAAACGAAAACAAATCCGATGACTATGCCGGTGCCGATGCCGATGCCGATGATGACGATGACACGAATTTTGTGGTGCGTTTTGCCACTTCGATTCGTTTTTTGGGATTTAATTTATGTGTATTTGGTTCGCTTCGAGTCCCAAGTCTTGTATTTGGTTTGTTTTGCTATCCATTTGGGATGTATTAACATGTTGTATTTGTTCACCGAATTTTAATGCTCGTTTACGGTACGTGCGAGTTGGTTTCAAAAAAAAAAAACTTATATAAATCAGAATAAATTCGGTTTAGAGTGGAGTATTGACACTTTTATGCGATGCTACAGCAGTGCCATCAGTCAGGATCCTGAAAAGGAATAATTTTTATTTGGACAATTCAAGTGATAGATAGGTTTTTTTTTTCTCATCGAATTCGGTTTAAAAGGAATATTTGTAAATGTAAGGCTCTTTAAATATTTTCAAAAATGTATGCTTTGAAAAAATGGATGGCTAAGAGTATTCAGTAAACCATTAAATCCGGGGGCAGCATTTGCTTCGCTTGAAGCATTGCTAACGAAGATAGTCAACAACCTAAGTCCAGAGTATGGTCAGTGGCTTAGCGAGACCATCAGCAAGTTCATCGGACCGAAACAAATTAAAGACATCGAAGAAGACGAAGATAACATGGAGACGGAACACGCTACCAGTGATGAAGACTCTTCCATCGCCAGTAGTGTCGAGTCCTCAAGAGAGGACGACACAGAAGAGCAGTACAGCACAGATTTTAGTGATTCTCCTTTAACTGGTCAGAAGAGACCAAGGAAAAAGAGAAGACGCCCAAAGACACCAACGTTACAAAACTCCCTCAACTGGATGCCGAGTCACCGTCAACATCGAGAGCGACTCCACTAGCCCCAAAGGCGACACCAGCCAAACATCAACCAACCCAGCCACCTAAGCAGCCAGCAGTAACAACAAAACACGTCACATTTACACCACGAGAGAGGAAGGGAAGAACTTCCTACTGCTTAAAGGAATCCACCAAACATATGTGGCGATAGAAGTGGAGGACGAGCTTGAGATTGAGGGGCTTCCAGTCATTAAGATCTACCAGTTCAATGCAAGGAAGGCGCAGGGTAAAACCTACAACAACTTTGTCGTTGAGCTGACCAAGGACTGCAATATTACCGAGGTCTATACCAAGACTTTGGTAATGAATCAAAGGGTGCACTGGGAGCGACTTAAGTCAAATGACATCGTGCAGTGCTGAAACTGCCAACGCTTTGGACATGTCGCCAATAATTGCGGTCAGTAGTGTTCCTTGTTTAACGTGGATACCTAGCTATTACGCCTTGACCCCACGGGTGGCCTACCACCATTGGAGCGAGATTTAGTCCTAGCCATTAACCCCTCCGTAGCAAGCAACTTCAGTAACAAAGTTGTGATATGTTGCAGCATATGCACACCTCTTGTTTAAAGTCGAGACCTACCAACGCCTCTTGAATCCAAGAAAAGAATCCTGGATCCCATTCGTTTCCGCATTTGGAGTAAACCACGCCACCACGATCTCCCACTAGGGGGCCGACCTCAAGATAGCAGGAAAAAGAGAACTGACACACCCGAAGATGTGCACTATTGTTCTCAAAATCCCGGGCACTATCACCCGTGGTACCAGTATAAGGCTACCGGTGGAGCCTCGCAACTTCGTCTATTCCTTCCTAGGCGAAAACGGAAAAGAGGACAAAGCCTAATTCATACTCAGCTTCGGAAACACGGAATAGAACTAGTCACTTCCAGATAGGTTACTGCAAAACCCTGGGCCTAGCAACCCTAGGATGCACATATTCGAGAAGTAAGTTGAGGGCGGTCAACAAACAACTCATGCACATCCTAGTCTTATTTAGTTCACCTTACGGCAATCAAGGAAAGACCCCCCTGTCTTTAGCCACCAGTTGGTGAGCAAGGAGAGACGCTCCTGTCTTTTGATCCCCTTACGGTTCACACGGGTGACGCCCCGGTCTTTGTTCCGAAGAACTCTGGACGACGGTCCACTTCACGCTATTAACGTAGGACGCCAGGTACAAGTACCCGGAACCCCCAAGTCTCTGACACCTCTTGCACATTAAGCACTCCTCGACACACGTCCTTGTCTTTTTTGAAGAACTCCAGCTGGTTACGATCAGCCGAAGAACTTCGCCACATCCGATGCATCCAACCAATCATTATCCATGTACTAACCACCGGAACCACCATCAAAATCACTTACCACACGATCGCTTGGGAATTACGCATGGTACACCCTGGAGACATGCCACCAAGCCTCATGTATATAGTAAGCAACCTTCGACAGTATTCCAGCAGCAGCACACTTCAAACAATCAATTAAACACATCGGACACACTCTGACACCTCTTGTACCAATATGACACACGTCACACCAGACTCAGTCCCCAGACCACGGATGAGACCTAGGATCCCCAACTGCATGCCCAGTCGAAAATCCACAGTCCCACCCCAACTACCATCAAGATCGAATCAAAAGGTTCTCATTGGTCGCGTATCCCAAAGAGAACAATACCAATTGTACTCAACAAAACGCCCATTTTTCTGGTAGGACTTTCGGACCCCTAGTCATCGCAGCAACTAGAGACCCTCCGGTCCTACCAAACACTACCAATCAAGATCAAATACTACGGGATTCATTAAGATTCCGGCTAGGCAGGTCACCAGAATCCTAACCATCCCATATCGTCTCCAACCCTGACTGTCCCCATCTCCCTGACTCTTGGGTTTTCTTAGTTGCCTAATACCTCCTGCTTATGCTCAACAGCAGGATGATAGACGTAAGCCCCCACACCACGACAAGGTGAAACCCGTCGGGGGGGAATAATTGCGGTCACCAATACGTGTGCGTAAAATGCAAGGAAGACCACGAACCAGGCCAGTGCAAACGCAAAGAGAACGCGGGACTGGATTTTTGGTGCGCCAACTGCCAGCTAACTTCAAGGGTTGCTCAACTCTTAAAGCAAAAAAAAAGAGCGGAACAAGATCCTAGCCGAAAGGAAAGTACATCAAGAATTTGTGGCAAAATCAGCATGCGCGGTTATCCAACCTGCAGTCACCTTCGCAGAAATGGTGAGAGGAGGCCCAGCACCAAAACCAGCACCCCATAAGACGGAACGGTAAACCTCAACAATGAAGTGCAGAGAATCTTTGGTTCCGGCCTGCTCACAGTCATGGGTAAAGCTAGAAGCGCGGTTCCACAAAACTACGCTCAGCTTAGAAATGAAGAGAAGTCCGTGGCACTGGCCACTTTCCTCTTTCAAATATGCAACCAAAGACCCTGAGCATAGTGACGTATAACGTGAATTCCTTATACCGCCTAGTAAAAAGGACGTCATTCAACATGTTCATGAAGAAAAACACCCCCAATATTGCCCTTATCCCCGAAACCAACGTTACAAGGAAGAACATCGTGAACATCACTGGACACAAAACCTTCCGCCAGGACAAACCGGAGAACCCAAGAGGGACGGCCATCTTTATAAGGAATAAGATTTCAACCAACACCAGCGAAACCATCATTACAGGACTGCAAACCGCCATCCGGATACAACTAGGAAGAGGAGAAACCTTGACAGCCATCAGTGTACTCGTATACTTCAAGTGTCACTCCACCGCCGGAAATATAAGTAACGACCAGCATATTCTCAACCGGACTCTAAAGCAAACAACATACGGACTCATGCGAGGCATCATCAATGGCTAGACACCTCTATCGACCCACAAGGAAGGGCGATCATGGACTGGATCAATATCAACAGCGAAAAGCACTCATTGGTTGTTGTGTCACAGCCAAGACCTACCTTTCCTAGGACTCCATCGACTTTAGATTGTTTCTTATTAACCTCTATTTTTATTTATTTAATTCCAGGAATCCTACTCAATCAGCAACTACACCTACTCAACCTTACCCAGTGACTCAGACCATGAAGCAGTAGGGCTCTCCATTAACCTCAGCCAACCTGTTCTGTTGACAACTGTCCCACCTGAGAACTACGTCAACTACAGGAAACTGGATATTGAGAAACTCCAGAGGGACATAGAAGACAACGTCTCAATACCACCCTCCAACAGGAACCTAAGAAATGAGGAAATTGACAGTGCCATCGTTTGCCTGGAGTCAGCTGTCTTCAATGCCCTCGAAGCCCAAAAAAGTGCGCAAGACGTCCAAAGATAGGTACGAACACCTCCCGGAGTATGTGCGGAATCTCTATTCCGACAGACAAAGGTTGAGGAAACGGCTTCAAAGGATACACCAAAGAGATCTCAACATAACCAACAACGACTAGCATGCAGTGAGAAGCGAACTCCAATGTGTAAACATAATGTTCCGGAACTCGATCCAGCACCACAAAAACATGCGATTCCAGAAAAGACTACAAGCCATAAAACCAGGACCAAACGCATTCAGCGAAATAAGTAACTTTCTAGGGAAAACCCAACAACGTCGTCATCAACAACAACAACATTGAGGTGACAACAACAGCTGACAAAGTGGAAGTTTTCACGAATCACGTTTTTTCAGTGATAGGAGGAAAACTTCGCACCTAGCCCATCAACGGATCCTGTGTTCCTGGATGAAATCAGGACATTTGTCCAGCTGACTTTACAGCCAAATTTGTTGTTGTGTAGTTTGACGACCATCTTTCAGCTAGTTGCCCAACGGACAACCCTCAGCTATACCAACCAGAGGAAATCGCGGAAATTTTCGTCAATTCCAAGCCAAAGAAGTCAACAGGACCGGATGGAGTCGCCAACTTACGTCATCAAAAGGCTTCCACATGCAGTGATGATACTACTCACAATCATCATAAACAACTGGGTTAACAACTGCTACTTCATAAGTGAAAAACGGCAAAAATCGTGGCAATCATGAAGAAAGGCGCTAAAAACCTGGTTTCCAACTATAGGCCTATATCCCTTCTCAAAAATATCAGCAAAATTCTGGAAGAAGTCATACTAAGGAGGCTCAAGAAGTACTGCAATGAAAACAACATCACCCCAGACATGCAGTTTGACTTTCGGGAAGGGCTTTCAACACTGCATCCGCTACTAAAGTTCCAATCTGACGTCTCCTCAGCACTCAACAGTCATCGTGCCACCGTAGGATGCTTTCTGAATGTCGAGAAAGCATTCGACAGCGTATGGATAGTAGCCCTTATCCTTAAGCCAAATATTATTTTCTTTTCTCTCTTTCAGGAAATTCTTCGTTCAACTGGATAGCTGCAAGTCTTTAATCAAATCCATCAAAACTGGAGTCGCAAAAGGAGCGAAGCTGGGTCCCTTCTTAAAAAGCCTGATGACGCCTGATCAACCCGTGCCAACTGATTGCGAGAACCTGCTTTTTGCTGACGACTCGCTAACCTAAGCCTCATCGATAGTGCCAACAATTGCAGCTCGGAGATCGGAAGCTCACGTCTCCAGACTCTACGAGTACTACAGAAAGTGGGGTATCCGAATAAACACTGCCAAATCTGAGCTTGTGTGTTTCAGGAGACCCACCACCAATGGCAACCGATGTCGTTCTGCAGCTACTTGCAGAAACCTAAGGCTCCCCGATGGGTCGACCATAGCAGCCAAAAGAAATGTTAAATATCTCGGAGTCCACTTCAACGAGCTGTCCAAATTCAACCCTCACTCAAGGCAGGTACTAAGGAAGGCCAACTTCGGGTTTCTCCGCTTGCACCCATTGCTAGCCAGAAGAACCGGACTAAGCCAGCCAGTGAAACTACTTAAATGCAAGCAGCTAATCAGACCTGTCATCAGCTATAATTTTCCTGCATGATACAACATTTCGAAGACAGCAATGCAGAAGTTTCAAATCTTCGAAAGGAAAATTCTGAGGATAAGCACCGGGCTAATCTTCAATCGACAGCGAAAGAGGCACTACAGCAACGAAAGAGTCTAGGAAGAAGCCAAAATCAAGCTACTGGACCTGCTGATCTATTAGACCAAGGCTTAATTATCAACCACCACCAGGGGCTTTGGTACCTACTGATCTTTTTAAGCCAAGGCCCGTTTATTGCTGAAGTCTACTGTTCCGAAAGCCACCAGGGGCGTAGTACCTGTCGATCTCATATCTATAGCTGATAATAGTCGACCGCCGGCCGTTAATACTAGGAAATCAGGATACCCTGAAACCAGACTAAAAGAGGACATCAGAAAACCAGGATTAAACCAGATAACCCGCAGCTAACCGCTGCTGCCGTCCATAAAACCGCCGAAAATTCATTCGGGAATCGTAATTTATCATTTGTTACACATGATCATGACGACTTTTATAATGCAGATACCGAGTTTTGAAAGTTAATGTTTTTTTCTTTGATTTGCCTTAAACGGACAACTTCCTTAGGTGGACACACATTTTTGCACCATTGCTGTGAACTCAGCGAATTCATCACATACATTTCAAAGAAGTTATTTTAAACTTTTGGAAGCTTAGTTCCTGTCGACTTACACACAACACAGAAATCTTAGAAAGTTGTTAGTTAATATAAGCTCTGGTTCTTCATAAACTGTCACGTTACCAAATTTATTTTTTAATGTAATCCTAAGAAAAATAAAGTAAACTTAACCTTAAATATCGACGACTTTTTGAAACATCCAAAACTTCTCTTGAGTTACATAACATTAAACCACATTGACACAAGCACAACAAATTGCAGTAGCACACGTTCTATCATATTTGGAAATAACTTCCATAACAACTTTCCATATTGAAAATTATTTAAAATGTAAACAAATCAAAGCCAAACCATAAATTCAACTATAGTCTGGGATGTGCGGTTGTCTTTTTTGGATTGTAAATTAGCACCAGTAGATATCTTTACTTTTATTATCGCAGCTTATTAGGTAAGGTACAGGTGATAAACATCACAAACATTTGCAACACCTGCAAAGAACGTTTTGAACTTATCCCTAACGATACAACTTCGAAATTTTTGGAATATCGAATTTTTAAAAATAAAATCCAAAAAATATTGCATTTTTAACATAATACTTTTCCAATATAATTTGTACTTTTTTTGAAGTTTTTCTATAAATTTGTTTATATAAGCTGACTAATAATAAGAAAGTCAAAAATAAAAATTAATTTTATGGAGCAAAAGACACGATTTTTCAAAATTGTTGTTTTTGACATTAATGTTAAGAATTTTTCAATTGGTGCGTGTAGATTTTGACGGTAGGTGGCGGCCGTGTTGTTTTTGTGACGTCTGTCAAATCTGTTGTTTACTCGTATTATTCAGTTAATGATGCCAAATCAATATGGCAAGTAACACGATTGAACAGCACACGTCCAAATGATGACTTTTTAAAGTTTGATGGCAAAATTTTTTTTTTTTATTTTCATAAACAGTGCACTAGTGAAATAGGCAGTTGCTTTCCTCCCCTTTAACAATTCAACCGTTATACCCGTACTTCTAGGATTGCTCACCAGTTTACCCTTGTAAACTGTTTAGCTTTCTAGAATTTAGGACATTCCTTAAAGTGCGAGTATTACGCTTGAACTGTTTAAAGGGAGCAATGGCTGGCTATTTCACTAGAGCCTTTAAAAGTTTAAGGCAAGAGACATTACGACGATGTTCAAGTGACGTAAAAGCTCTTCTTTGAATACTATACTAGAGGCTTAAGTAAGTTACTCAGAGATGGGAATTAAACTCAAGCTTAGGACGTAGGTTTCGTAGATTTTCGCCAGATCAGAAGGAGAGTAAAATTTCTCGCATTATCTAAGAAACCCCAAACATTTTGCGGAATTTTTGGCGACATCATCGCATAAGTGATCCACAAGAGGTGGTTGGGGATACACATACCGAGAATATTGAGATGTTCAGTTTCATTGATGCAACTGCCGCTCATAGACAGTGGCAAGGTCTCAAAAAACCGCCTTGGAAGTGAATAGCCTTTCGATTTCTCGCCGTGCACAATAACTCGAACGAACTTTGTGTCGGAACTTTGGCAAACGCCCCTACAAGATGTAACTAACCCAGGAGCTTGAAGTTTTTGGCCATTAAAACACCGTTTGTTCGCTGACTGGGCTTTGGAACATTTGGAAGACGACCCCAATTTTGAAAAATCATTTTTGGCGATGACGTGCATTCTTTGATGAATGGCTCTGTTAACAAGGGGAATTGTCGTAGGTATATGGGACGACGGACGACACCTCTACCTAACTTGCTTTTTTACAAAAAACTTCCTACTCACCAAACAAAAAAAAATAATGCGTGTCGTTTTATACGGAGAGAACACGAAGGTGGAAAGTGTAAAAAAATTAGGAGCTAAAATTTAAAAGGGAATCGCACTAACATAGTTACCTATCGCGTATCTGAGAAATGATGAAGCTTAAGTTAACTTTTTGGCGCAAAAATAAAATTAAAAAAATCGCCATAGCCTGTCCACTAACCCCTTATTTCAAAATTAATACATCTTTATATATATAATTGCCTATTTATTTATATAACTATATACAGAGTGTCCCTTAATTCGTGTATAATATTTAAGGGCGTGATTCTTGGGCATATTCTGAGAAAAAAAATCGTTTTACAGTAAGGGTTTATCTTAAATTTTTATATCAATCGGGTATTTAAGAATAGGGCCTGTTGCAAGTCTGATCTTCACAAAATAAATGCTGGTGTTCCCCAGGGCTCCGTTTTGTTACCGACTCTCTTACTCATTTTTACTTGCGATATAGGTACTATAGGGCAAGTTCTGCATTTGGAAAAAAAATCGAACTCGAGATTTTGATCAAAGTTGACATTACGATGATAGCGAAGACTAAAAAAGTGGGTCCGACAATTCCGTCTGTCTGTCTGTATGTCTGTATGTCTGTATGTCTGTATGTCTGTATGTCTGTATGTCTGTATGTCTGTATGTCTGTATGTCTGTACCTCGAACTACAGCCTAAACTACCGGAGGTATTTTCTTTAAACTCGGTAGTTAAGGGTCTTCGGTGATTCCCTAGAGGAAAAATTGAAATTTTTTTTTTAGCTCCAAAACTAAGGGTACCCCCCATACACCCGTACTGCAAAATCTTATTTATCTCGAAAACGGCTCTAACGATTTTGATAAACAAAATTAAGTGTAGTATTATGGACATGGACTATATTTTGGTAAAAAAAAAATTGGGGGGGAAATTTTATTAGGGGTACCTGTCATAGAACGGTTTTTTTGATTTTCGAATTTCTCACCAACGGCTATAACGATTTTATCCAAAATTTTTGTGCAGGAGCTGCTTTGCATTTGAAAAAATATAAACTAAAGTTTTTTTCGAAAAAATAGTTTTTGGATTTTTAAAAAAATAATACAATTTTTTTTTTGAAAATTCAATATCTTGAAAACCCATACACGATTAAATTTTTAAATTACGTTTTAAAATGTATTTTATTAAATACTAATAATTTGCATATCAATTTTTTTTATAAAAATTTTAAGTAAAATTTAGTACACAAAAAACATGTTTCGGTGTGTCTGTATGTCTGTACCTCTCACTACAGCCTAAACCACTGGACCTATTTCTTTCAATCTCGGTAGTTAAGAGTCTTCGGTGATTCCCTAGAGGAAAAATTGAAATTTTTTTTTTAGCTCCAAAACTAAGGGTACCCCCCATACACCCGTAATGCAAAATCTTATTTATCTCGAAAACGGCTCTAACGATTTTGATAAAAAAAAATAAGTGTGATATTATGGACAAGGACTACATTTTGGTCAAAAAAAATTTTGGGGCAAAATGTTATTAGGGGTACCTGCCATAGACCCGTTTTTTTAAGTTTCGACTTTCTCATTAACGGCTCTAAGGATTTTATCCCAAAATTTTTAGCAGGAGTCCCCTTAAGTTTAAAATAATATTGTATATAAAAATATTCGAAAAAATATTTATTGGGTTTAAAAAAAAAAAAAAAAAATTTAAATCAATATCTTCAAAACCTATGAACGATTATTTTTTTGAAATTATTTCCTAAAACCAATATTATTAAATACTTAAAATCCGCATCCCACATTTTTTTCTTGAAAAATTTTAGAGAAATTTCTTATATACAAAATTTATTTAATAATAAAACGATTTTTTAAGGTTTATTTGCATAAATTCATACTTTTCCGGAAACCAGACGGCAATTTTATGCAGTTGAACATTATTATCTCATTAAATCCATGTTTTATATTTATAAAATGTATCTTAAATTCCAAAGTACTTTTATATAAGAGCAAGTTCGTGCGATCCAGTCGTGCATTTTATTTTTAAATGATCCCTCTTTTAGGATACTTTTAATCTACTTTATTATTTTTCCGACGATGCTGCACTCAGCTTTTCATACTCGTTCTAAAATTCACGTCTAACTCCCTCGGAAGTGTAATTGCAACGGTATCTTATAATAAGCTCATGAAAATCCGATCTTTTCAATATTGTTAATGCAACTCAATGATGTTTATTATCAGTGAAGCACACCCTATGCGATTGTCCTTGAATGGCACTTGTATCGAAGAAGCCGAAAATTTCTCAGTATTCGGTATGTGTCAACGACGATCTTCTTTGAAGTGACTACATTCTCGAAACTGCTTAGGATTTTGGTATCCGTCTAAGAAATTTTGTACCCCTCTGATCTGGCTTTTAGTTATAAGGCTTTTCTACGTTTAAAACTCGAGGAAAGCTCTCACATCTTTGGACAGATGCAGCCCAAACTTCTTTTTATTTACTGCATAGAATTCAGAACAGAGCGATGAAACTGGCAAGTATAACTATCATGAAATCAATCCCATCTCTTAAACTACTTCCGTCGGAATGTTTCATGTATTACCTTGTTTTAAAGTTTTTTTTTTTCACAAGCAATACTCCCTCGAAGTAGCCAGTTGCATTTCTCGACACCTACTTTCTCTTCTCAACGAAGTTCCGCGAGGAAGTTCAACGTTGGACGTTTATAATCGCAAGGTTGTTTTCCTTACGAGTTTCTAACAACATCTTAAGAAGTCCTGTATCGCCAACATCAAGTAATGAGAACCAGTGGCAACATGACCAAGCAGCCATCAGGGATGAAGCTTCTGACCTACTGGGTTTTACACGACCACCACAACGAAAGTACGAAACCCCTGGTTTGACGATGAGTGCCGGCAAGCACATGTAGCTTCGTCCTGGACGAAGTGAAGATAGCCATATCGAATCTCAAGTCCAACAAAGCCTCAGAGCTGACGGCCTCGCTGCCGAACTATTCAAAGCGGTAGTCGATGACTTGGTTGAGAGTATGCACCAGCTCATCTGTAAAATATGGTCGGAAAAAAGTATGCCCGATGAATGGAACCTCAGCATTGTTTGTCCGATCCTCAAGAAAGGAAACCCTCTGAACTGCGCCAACTACAGAGACATAAGTCTCCTGAACATCATTACGTACAAGATATTTTCTACCGTATTATGTGAACGTCTGAAGCCTTTCGTCAACAACTTGATAGGTCCATAACAGTGCGGCTTTAGAGCAGGAAAGTCCACCATCGATCAAGCATTCACATTACGGCAGATCTTGGAAAAAACCCAGGAGCTTCAAATCGACACATAACACCTTTTTTTCATCGATTTCAAAGCAGCATATGATAGCATCTATAGGAACGAACTATATAAATACAGCTGTCTAGTTTTGGCATGTCTGACAAATTTGTCAGTTTGTGCAGGATGACACTGCTCCATCAAGGTCGGAAAAGATCCCACCGATGCATTTGATATCAAAAAAAGGTTTTAAGCAAGGTGATGCTCTGTCTGTGGGACTTCTTCAACACCGTTCTTGAAAGAATAGTGCAAGACACACGCGTCAACACAAGAGGCACAATCTTTCAAAAGTCCGTAAAATTACTCGGATACGCCGACTACATTGACATTATTAGAAGAACAAAGCGTGATGTGAGCATTGAGACAGAAACGAAGAAGATGGGTGTAGCGGGCAATGAGGGCAGGACCAAATATATGCTGTCATCAAGAAAGGACACACAACACCGATATCTTGGACAGAACCTCATTATAGACAGCTATAACTTTGAAGTAGTCAAGGACTTACTATATATGCCTAGGCGCCGTTATAAATTCAGACAATAACACCAGCACTGAAATCAAACCGAGAAAAACTCTTGCCAATCGCTGCTTCTTTGGACTAAGAAGGCAATTGAGTAGCAAAGTCCTCTCTCGAGCAACTTAAGTGTCCCTCTATAAAACAACTTTCATCATCCCGGTCCTTGTCTATGGTGCAGAAACATGGAGTTTGTCGAAACTGGATGATAACGCTTTAGGATTTTTCGAGGGAAAAATTCTCCATATGATATTTGGTCTCGTCTGCATAGCTGTATAGACGGGGAGTGGGGGAGATGTTATAACCATGAACTGTACAGGTTGTACAGCAAAACTGACCTAGTCAAACGATTCAAAGTCCAGAGCGGAAAGTCTTCGAATCCAACTGAGGTGGCGCATACAAGTGGAGAAGGAGCTCAACCAACTTTAGTGCGAAACTGCAGACAGTTAGCTAGGGACCAAGCTAGCTGGAGAAGCTTGTTAGTTGAGGCCCTGGTCCACCCTGGATTGTATCATCACCTTAAGCAAGTAAGTAAGTAAATAAACCCTTAAGCGTGAGTCTCGCAATTCTGCTTATCTCTTCGTTCGCTTAAAGACTCGGCTTATTTTCTATTAACTTGGGTACTAGCGTCTTTTTGATACTTTTTTTTATTTTTTATTTTCAAAAACTCGAAAATAAAGGTTTTCGAAATTTCAAAAAAAAATCAGAAAAATGGTAAAATAGTAATGATACCTTCTGCAGAACCGTTTTTAATGTTTTCAAAAAGTGTATAACTGATTGTGATCAGAAGCTTCTAGAATGCCTTTTGGTTGTGTATTGCAAAATTTTTTAAAAAAGGGATATTCGGTTCTTAAGAAAATTAAAACAATTTTTAACGGTACCTACCATACAAATTTGAAAAAAAAGGAAAATCTTTATGTTCTCGAAAACGGGCCCTTCGATATTTATATAAATGTTCTGTATATGTTTTTATTTAATTTCAACAAATTTTGAAAAATGCTGTTAAAAACAGTCCCTGCCATTTTTCTATTTTTGGATTTTTTATTGCAAGCTCAAACTATTAAATTTTTTGTATACCGAAGCTTCGGAAAAATTTCAATAACATTGCTTTTAAAAAAAATATTTGCTGCTTACACTTTCTCTTTAATTATTTCAGTCTATTAATAAACCAATGCTTTTATAATATAATATTATATTCTGTACGTTAACCCCCCTCTATGTATGTGTGTGTTCACCCACTTCTATGTGTCAACCCACTTTCTAACCTTGAACTTGTGAGCAATTATGTGTAACTCAATCGTGTAATTTAATTCGAAATGATGAACTTATTAGTGAGTCATTTTGTCCAACGATTTAACAGTTTTTTCTTTCTTCAAAGCTTGAAAACCTAAACTCCAGGGTTTACATCTCTAATGAACAAAAATGTATCCTTAAATCGAAATACGTCGATCATTTGCAACTGTAAGTCCCAAACTGTTGAATACCTGACAACCTCAGGGTATTATGAAATCTGTCTAGATAAATTCAACTACGTTAAACTTTTAATTGAAAAAAAATATTTAAAATAAACATCACAACACATAATTAACCAAATAATAAATAAATATTAAATAGAGGTAATCAAAACCCGTGCTTTTTGCAGCCCATTAATTTCAATTAAATTATAATAATTCAAACAGACAATAACAGATGCACTTCACGATTAAAAAAAAACCTACAATCTGTAAGCAATATTTTGTTGAATAAAATTATTGTTATCTTTATAAATTGAGATAGTAAGTACATCAAAGGGATGATAACGATCCAAAAGATACACATTCAAGGTCGACTAGATAAGGAATACAAAATTAACATACTCGTACTCAACTCGTCCACAACAAATACACACTTGAATGACGCGCTTTTGAATTTATTTTCGAATCAAAGGTGTGTTTCCGACAATTCACAGATTCCTCAGGATTAAAGAATGATTAAAAATAAAAAAGTCAAAAGGATGAATCACCAGAAAAAAATCGATTCAAAAACGAAAAAAAAAAAAAAAAAAACAATACGTACATTTTTGCGTTTCGGGTTTCGTTTTTCATCACAATTTGCCTCAGTTGATAGGTTTAATGGAAAATTTAATTTGAAAAATATTTCAAAAATAAGAACTTGGTAATAATTAATTAATACAATAACAAAAATTTATAATAACACCTTATCGCGTTTGGTTGCAGAAAAATTGCTCCGACATTCGCGAATATAATTTTACCCACTCGAATGGATAAACAATAAAATACTAAAATTCATCGAAAGCTTCTCGAATCGGAAAACCCATCAAAGAGCAGCAGCTGTTTCGCGAATTAAGATTCGCATTCGGATCTCACCGGTGTGGCGGCAACGGCAACAGCGGCAGCGACAGCAGCAACGGTGCTGCCTCAGATATTTACCTATTTGTATATAGAATAAAAAAAAAAAAAGATACACTTGTGCTCTATGGTAAGCGTGCATAGATAAATCTACAAAAATGGAATCTGAGTCAGCGAAAGATACAAGAGTATTTTCATGAAGAAGAAGACGAAGAAGTGTAGTTTAGCGGCTCACCTAAAAACCGCCATCACTCATACGAGTACTATTGCTATATTGCACTGTACACTAGGGTGTGTCAAAGTGCTCAACTATGGTATTTTCAAATGTAATAGCTTTTAAATGTTGCATTGCTTATCAAAATTAAATCCTGCGTTTACAATTTTCATTTTAATTAATATCTTTGGCTCGCTCAAAAATAGGATGAAATCCAAGAAATTTTGATTTTTCGAGATTTTTGAAATATGGTGTTGTTTTAAATTGCACCGTGTGGATACA
Organism: Chrysotoxum bicinctum; assembly: GCA_911387755.1. Taxonomy (NCBI): domain Eukaryota; kingdom Metazoa; phylum Arthropoda; class Insecta; order Diptera; family Syrphidae; genus Chrysotoxum; species Chrysotoxum bicinctum. Next base: position 179,790,409 of record OU426989.1, on the reverse strand, counting down.
AAAAAATTATATAAAATATTTTTAGGCTTCGAAGTCAAAGATAATTGCAAGGAAACACTTTTAAGCTTATATTTGCTTAAATTGAACACTTGATAAAGAAGTTATGAAATAATAAAAGAAGGAAGAAAAATCATTTTTTTATGTAAAATCGTTTTGTTTGTTTTTACAAAAAACAATTCTTAAAAATCAAAGGAACCACCTACAATATCGTGGTATATCTTTTTGTAAAGACGAAAATTCTTTCTGTATTTTGTTTAGTTTTTTTTTTTTAGTATACGTAAAAAAAAAAAAAAAATTTACTGTAAATTAAATTTTTTTTTTCAACTTCAACCGATTTGAGCGAGCCAAAGACGAACAAAATCTTATTTTTTTTTTACATATTTTTAAACCTCAGACCCTAATACAACTTTTGATCACTATTACATTTAAAAATAAGAGTACTTTTTTGCGGCCATACAAAAGTGACACACCCTACTGTACACCCCACTCTGTCTGCCGCTAGATTTACCAACATCTTCGGCGTCTACGTCGTCTTCGTCAGTCGATTCAACGACGACGGTGAGCAGCACCAACAACTGCAAGAGAATGTTGTTGTATCTTTTCTTTTAATATGCGTGCATCTTGCAGATACTTTAATCAGTCTCTTATTATTATTTTTTTTTTGATAGTATTGTTGCCTTGCCATTGCTTTCCCTTCAGTTTTTTTTTTTTGTTTCTATAACTTGTACACATAATACACTTGAGTGCATTGATAGAGGAATGGGGGTACACTCCATGCCATGGTTGCCCCTTGAGAAAAATTCGTAAAATGATTTACCAAACCGAAGATAGTTAGATTTTCCAGTCCAGTTATAGGCTGACGGTATTACTCCAGTCGGAATGTACACAAAAAATCAAAATAACAAAAATTTAAAATGGTTTCATTCGATTTAGCTCTAGGGTGAGCCATTAGGAGTTTAAATTATACTTTCAGGGTTAATATCTCATTTACGTTGGGCGCCACTTTAAATTTAAGGAAAATTGGTTTTTATTTAAATAACTCGCTGATTTTCAACTTAAAGCTTAAAATACCACTCACAAAACATATTGCAAATTTTATTACACAAAACTTTAAATGGATTTTGAAAGACAATACATTTCTTTAGTCTAAATTTAAAAAAAAAATAGTGTTTTTTTTATAATTTTGCGAGCACTGGTTAGGTAAATTGGAGAGGATTTACACGAAGATGTCGATGCACATTGGTCTTGAAAGCCTGTACATCACAATTAGGGGAAAGTATTCCACATCCTTCAAGTGCGGTTAAAGAAATAACCTCTACATTTGACAGGGTGTCTCAAGCTAGGCTTAGGGTAAACTGATGTGCATTCCCTGCTAGACGAGTATTTTGTCGAAACTGTTCGAGGGGAGGGATGTAACTGGCTGTTTTAAATTGGACATTTTTGATACAAAAAGCGATAAAACAAGAAAAGACAGGAGACGTAACGACAATGTTCAAGAAAAATAAAAATTTCCATAATGGATGAGTCTCCAATAAGTTTTAAGACTCTATTCTGAATGCTATCCAACAGGTTCAAAATAGGGCACCAGCTCAGATACGAGAGAGTTATACTCAAGTTTTGGGCGGATTCATGCCTTGCATCTTTTAAGAAAACCAAGACGTTTCGCTGCGTTTTTGGCTACGTCGAATATATGATCTTACCCTGAAAGATGGTCATTAACACACATACCTACCTCGTAAAGCTTTTCAGTTTCTTTGATGCAAGTGCCATTCATGGATAATGGCAAAGGTGGCCGAAAGAAAGTCAATACCTCTGCGAACGAAATGATTCGCTTTACGCCTGAAAAAACGTTGGGAAATATTAAAAACATATTTCCAAAATGAGTGCTGTGTTGACCAAACAGTGCATTTTTTTTTTTGCGACTTATAGGTACTATAAGGCAAGTTATGCATTCGTAAAAAAAATAGAACTCGAGATTTTGATCGAAGTTGATATTACGATGATAGCGAAGACCAAAAAAGTGGGTCTCGCAATTCTGTCTGTCTGTTGGTTCGACTACAGCCTAAACGGCTCGGCCGATTTTCTTTAAACTTGGTAGATATCATTTTTAATTTTTTCCCACTACAGGTTTTTTTCTTTTTTTTTAAGACCAAAAATAACGGTACCTGCCATACGAATTTTTTTTCTGGATTTTATAAATATTTTTTTTTCTCAAAAACTGTTCGACAAATTTAAAATAAAAGGTACAAAGTTAAAGCTAGGTACTAGTTGAAAAAAATTTTCCGAAAAATGATTATTGAGGGTACCCCCGTTAGAACCATTTTTTTGCTTTTGATTTTCTGAAAAACGGTACCACCGAATTTATTCATTTTATTTTCTAAAGCTCTCCAAAAGTTTAAATAGAATTGTGTACTCAAATTTCCAAAAAAAAATTTTTTTTTGATTAAAAAAAAATAAAAAATTTTTTTTTTTTCAAAACTCAATAATTCGAAAACCTTATTTTTTTAATTTTTTTTTTAAACTTAAAAAATAAAAGTTTCTCAACATAATCTACAAGATGTATAAAAAAAATTTTTATTTTACCTAAAAACAAAGGTACCCACCATAGAAATGTTAAAATATGGTTTTCAAAAATCGTATTTTGCTCGAAAACGGCGCCTAGAATTTTGATAAATTTTTTTTATTTCAATTAATTTTATCGATCTTTAATACTCGTATTATAAGAAAAAATTTAAAATTAAGATATTCCAACTTGTACCCTACCATGGAACCACTTTTTTAAATTTTGAATTATCGACATAACGGATTTTAATGAAATTTTTTATAGAGATACTTCTAAAAATTCTAAAAATTCAAAACTTAAAAAAAAAATATTTTTTGAATTTTTGAAAAAAAAAAATCATTTTTTTTTTTTTTTTTTGAAAAATTTGATATTTCAAAAACGGCTCAATATATTTTATGGAAATTTAATTTTTAATCGTACAATAATCAAAAATTCCTAGTCTATTACATAGAAGCAAATTCGTGCGACCCAGTCGTGCATTTTATTTAATGAAGTTTTGGCTGAAATGAAACACCTACCGCGCCTGCTGTACGCAAGTTTGTTCAAAAAGTTTATGAGTTTTCTAGTGGACTAGTGGACAAAAGTCATGGTACCCTTTATCAAAAGGTTGCGCACAGACGAAGATGTGGCCGAGAGTGTGAGACTCAATTCACGAACATCAAATCAACTCACCATATCGATTTCAACAGCTCAACTTTTCACGCACTAGCATGAAGAGAATTCTGCACGAAGATCTCGGATTATTCGCTTATAAGATCCAATTGACTAAGCAATTGAAGGCGCACGACTATCTGCTTCCTTTATCGCTTCGCAGTTTGAAAATGATGCTGGGAACAACGTTTTGATTAACGGTGAGCGTAACAGAGCCATGAATTTGGACGACTTCTGGTTCATCCAGGATGGCGCGCCATGCCACACAGCCCATGCCACAATCGATCTTTTGCGCATTTTATTCCAAAATTGTGTTATCAGCCGTCTTGGCAATGTCAATTAGCCGCCTCGGAACTGCGATTTAACTCCTTTGGACTCGTTTTTTGTGGAGAACCGTGAAGGACCGATGTTATGTCAACAATCCGGAAATGATTAAAGCACTTGGGGCTAATATCAACCAAGAAATCCGTGAGCTACAGACAGAAACCCCATCACCAAGGCATTGGAAAATTGAAGTCAAAGAATGCGCTACTGCGAAGCTAGCCGAAGCAGCCACTTGAACAACGTTGTGTTTCATAATTAATGGAAATGTTTGATCTTACTAACAAAGCCATAATACAGGAACAAAGTAAAAATTTGTTCATTTTATTGCATTTTTAAAAAGTAACTTGTATTTGGCCCACCCTGAACAAGGTGGGAACCTAATGAGCTAAACATATGCTGCCATTTTAGTTCCACAGCCGAACAACAGGGGTGTGAGTCTGCAATCGAATATGAAAAGCTGTGGGTGCTGTAGCCGGTGAAACAATGGAGTGAATTAGAAGTTTCAGAAGAAAATTTATGAAGATAAGGCAAACCATAAAGAACAACTCGAATTGAACGGTCAGAAAGGTAATTTCTAATCCAACGAAGAAAAGACTCATCGAAGAACTTCATGCTAAATTCTATCAAATGCTTTAGAAACATCAACTGGAATTACCTTGAAGACTCATGAATGGGTGATGAACTGATGAATAAAGATTGGTTTCACTTTTTGGTGGAATATGCCATCAAATTAGCAGTGGACCTATTGCTACGAAAGCCGTACTGTAGGTCATTGAAAAACTTTCGTTCTTCAAGATATTTCTAAGGCTGATTGTGTGCAATTGGTCGGTAATTGGAGGAGGTAGAAGATTTGCCTTTGGTAGGGATCAGCTGGACCTATACTACTGTTGTCTCAAATTATTTTAATTTAGTAATTGTTAATAGGGGTGTAACTTAATAGACGACCAATTATTGTTAATGTTTTAACTTTTAATCTAATGCAGTCATTGTGAAGACTCCAATAATTCGTTCGCACTCTATTAATTTAACAACTTTAATGGCGCCTTTAAATTTAAATGCTTACAAAAACCCCAGAATTTTTTCGAAATTGTGAATGATGAAGTGATAATGATACACTTTAATGGAGAGTCTTTTTATTCACTCTGAATCAGCGTGATTCACTTCGTGTTTATCTCAAAATACGAAACGGATAAGGATCGACACATTTGTATCTCTACATTCTGTTGGACAAACTTACTCTACTTTTTCGAATTTATGTTTTGTGCTGACTTCAAGAAACAGAAAGTACGAAATTGCATTTTTAAGCTTTAAAAATTACAAAAGAAAATATTGGCAACTCTTAAGAGTGCGAACATACACCAACTTTCTATTAAACTTCTATAGGGTTTAAAAATTTAACTTAAAATGCGAATTTTATTGTTTCAACTAAAACATCTTTTAAATTAAATCATCAATTAGTTAATGAAGTCTTCATCCATTTAAATCGCTGAACAAGAGTGATTTAATGACATTTTTTCAAATTTATTAATACCCCATTTTTAATGGCTACTTTAAATTTAATGGAGAGTTAATAAATCGAGGTTAAGAGACCTTATGGGTCAATGCATTTCTGTTTAAGATGCTTGAAATTAATTGATGTTTAGATAATTTTTAAATCTCTCTAAAGTTTGCATGAAGTAAGCATGAGTATTTTAGATTTTTTTAAAAGAGAGTTGTCTAAGTCACCTTTGGTAAGGATCCCCTGTGGCCAGTAAAACGGTGATAAAAGTGTTGCCTGATGTATTATCGCCTTGAGAATTAATTAAACTAGACTGAAATCAGGAGTTTAGCATGATTGTAGTATTTATGTGAGTTATTAAGCTAAGTCGCACCAGCTAAAGTTTTAGCTAGAAATCTAAGCCGTAATGCTTGATAAAATTTATCTAAATTATTCTGACTAGTAAGTGAATTTTGACAGAATGGACTTAGAGAACCCACATAGAACAAGTAAACAAGTTGTAAGTTATTAGTAAGTAGGCCAGGTTTTATGAATTTTTACCTAGCTAAGATAATTAATTTGGAAAAAATGGTGTTGGACAATCATCTTAAAGGTCTGGGTTCGATCTCAAGCCGCTGATAGCTATTGTTTTTTTTATGAAGGATTTTATATTACAAACTATATATACTACTACAAGGTAGAAGACTTAGTACTATTTAATTGAACTTGTTGAATTATTGATTCAAAATAGCTTTTTTTTTGCCTTGTCGTGAAAAGGGTTTTTCATCTTAGCTGTTCAGCCTCGACAGAAAATTGTAGGTTCCCTTTATTCCTCACTAATAAGTCTAGCTACGCCCGCTACTGTCTATGAAGCAATATCGTTCAAATTATCAAGAATATTTTTATAGATTTAGGAATAACATTTTTCTTGTTCAGAACACATAGTTTTCCAATATTTTGTATTTTTAGAAAATTTGGAGAAAAAGTCAAAATATTTTGTAATGGTTAATTTTCTCTAAAACTTAATTTATGCGGTGTTGAGTACAACCCCAATCGTCTAGCTTAAAACACCAATTATTCTTAATTAAAATCAAGTTTTTCATTGGAAAAAAACTATCTTAACCAATTATAGAAGACCAAAGTGGTAATCATGTCCCTAATCCCCTCACCCATTTTCAAAATGAAAATGTATCTCTAACGAAGACAATTAAAGATAAGTGATGGTTCCAATGGATTCCCATAGAATAACCTTATCGTAACAGAGCAGTCTTATGGGAAAGATCTGGCACTTCTTGAGGAAATTGTAATACAAGAACAATAAATTGAAGAACCATCATGTTCAAGAACGTTGCTGTGTTGTTATATACATATTAATATGTTTGTACATTATGCTACGAAGCACATTTGAAGGTAATTGATGACAATTGTCAGCTTTTCTTAGATAAATATTTAACAAAAAAAAAACATGCGTCGTACTATTGCAGAAATGTGATCGTAAGTGTGCTATACTTTAAAGAGGTTTTTATTGAAAAAAGAAGGATATTATAGTATGGAGAAAAGAGTTTTCAATTTCGTTAATAGCACCGACAGTAGTTTGAAGGAATTTCACAGGAAAAACCCAGTTTTCCTTTAATTCAAATAATGAGTGGTAATTTTTTCAATCTCAAATCCTTTTTGAAGAAAAATTCATATAACGCTATAGAGTGCTTAAGTCCTTCTTTAAGTTATTCTGTGCTACTTGTGAACATGTTATGCCCTAATAAATCCAATTTTTTTGCATAAACCGTAACCTTTGCGAGAGGGCCACTTCTAATTATTTATTTCAGGAGAATTGAGATGTACACAAAGTTAGCAGAAAATTTTCCAAATTTCATTATACGAGTAGAACTTTGTTGCGAATTGACCGCTAAACATATACATAAAAAACTTCTTTGTATTGCGAAAAAAAGGTCAAGTAAGCAAAATACCTTCATTTTAACAATCAGAAGAGATAATACATCATCATTGATGAAAGAGAGACAGTTCGACAAGACGATCAATAGTTGAAATCTGCATAAAAATCCATTGAAAGATGTGACCATTACAAAATTAAATCATTAATCAACCTATAAAAGAGTATCGAACCAATTACTGACTCCTGTGGGACTCCATGGAAACAGGTCTAAGTCTAACTAATTCGCACCAAAAATGAGTCCTTATCTGTTCCAAAGATAAATTTGATATAAGTTTAATCCAGTCATTGCGATCAAAAGAAGTTTGCAGCTGATTTCAGAAAAAAAAGGATGGATGTCTCTAAGTAAACGGAAATTTAGATATTTGAAAGTCATAGTGATACCTAAACAAGGTAAGCCGCCGTCACAATTAACATCTTACATACCTATATGGCTTATACCAATTATGGAGAAACTGCTCCTGAAAAAGCTTAGCAAAATAACAGAAGAAAGAATACTAATCCCGAACCATCAGCTTGGATTTAGAAATAAACATTCCACGATAGACCAAGTGCATAGAATTACGGGTGTTTTAGAAAAAGCACTGGAAGAAAAATGAGAATGTTCAGCTATATTCTTAGATGTTGCTCAAGCCTTTGATAAGGTTTGCCATTTGGGACTAGAGTACAAACTGCATAGGGACTTTTCCAGTCAGTGCTACGAAATACTCAAATCCTACATAACGAACCGACTCTTTAGAGTACGGTTCGACCAAAATTGCTCGAAACTAAGGAAAATGAAAGCCGATGTACCTCAAGGAAGTGTCCTAGGACCTATCGACTACCATATTTTTTTGGCACAAAACTTAGAGATAAACGCTTTTTCGTACTCATATTCAAGATATCAATCAGTGGTATCTGATAAGCAAATGTATTACTTTCTAACCAACGGTCCCCCAAGGATCAGTTTTGGGACCTCTTCTTTTTACTAGAATATATCCCCTGTTTGGACTTAGCTCGTCCTTTGTTAATGTACTCGTATGCTGATGACGTTAACCTTCCATACAATTTTAATTGAAAATGAAAGATAGAAGATAAATAAAGATCTAACTAAGGTCCTACATCAGACTCAATCGAATAGACTCCGTTTAAGCCCAGCCAACACCAACACAAAAGGTCTGATTATTTTGAACAAAAAAAATCACTTCGTATTACGGTAATTTTCTATTGAATCCGATGGGCTGAGATGGGAAACACTTTCCATGAGAAGAGATATTCTTGGAGAATATGTAATTTCCATGCAAGGGGCAGTACCCCTAAGAACTTTTTTTTTATTTTTAGACAGTAAGGGCTGTTGAGAAAACTCAGATCGCCCACATGACAGTCAAAAGTTTGATATTATTATCAACTTATCCACTTGGAAAGAACTCTTTTAAAAACAAATTGGGATTCATTATCACTTAAGATTGCATATTTACGAAGGTATAATTTTGGAGGGCAAAATTAATTGATTCAGCAGCTCATTGCCTGTCAAAAACCGGGCCAAAAAAAAACGGAATACATACAAGAAATTTGAGATATTATTTATAAGAAGTTTCCCCGAAATTCTAGTGATGAAGAGTATCAAAATTTATTAAAAAATATAAACAGGAACAAATCCGAAAAATAGTATTTCGAGGAAAGTGTTTCAAAAATATCTCAAAAACACGTTAAAAATTGGTCTTTCTATAAATTGTTTAAATTAATTGGAAAATTGTGAACTATGTGTCTATTTAAATTTTTAAATTATATAAATAGACCAAAACCACATCATTACTTTTATTACATTGTTATTGCAAGTACTCGTTCTATTGCATTCAAAAAAAAAAAAAAAAAAAAAAAATCGCAAGTAATAAAATACATGTACATCGAAAGAAGAGTGAAAACAAAGAAAAAGAGATGTGAAAATTCGATGATGCTCTAGTTGGCAAATATTTACCAGACGTGTTCCACAAAAATCTGCGCCACATATAGTTTTTTTTTTGCTTTAGTTGTGAACGTTTGGTTTGGTCTTTAATCGTAGTCTGGCTTTGTCGCGCTTCATACTTAAATGTAGTTGTATGGCTAGGGGAAGGCGGAATTTCATTGGTTTCCTCATTCTCACACTTAAATTGATGATGGCGCACATTGTAAAAATAGGTGACATCAGAGATAGATGGATAGATAGGTAGATACTTAACCATTACGGCGACTATTAGCACAAGCGAATAATTCGTTTTATTTTTGTTATGATTATTTATTCCTCGAGTAAGTTGGGTGTAATTTTTAGTTATTTATTAATTTAAAAGACCACTAAGCTCCATTATGGTGAGATCATAAACTGAAGAATAAGAGTCTTTTACTGAACATAATCAACAGATCTTAATCAACCAGTGGTGTGCGTTAAAGTTGACGACCCAACAGATCTGACTCAAATATATAGCGATTTTCTGATTTTGACAAGTACATACGACCTATTGTCGCTTCATCTGTCAAATTGGCTTATAGCTTTCAAGAACATGTACAAATGATTAAATTGTTTTACCGAAGTGGATCTTCGGTTCGAGTAGAATTTCGCATAATCGTTCTTCACGAAGGACTATTCGCAACATGCGAGTCAATCCATGCAACTCCCACGAATCGCAAGACCTGCCTGCGATATTGAGCAACTGTTCGTGTCCACAAAAATCCCAGGCAGTCAATTTAGCGCCACGTACAAGAACTCGGCCTTTCGCAAGGCACAGCTTCATACAACGTTTCTATATACACCCGTTAAAACTTCAACTGACCTAGCGAATCAGAATTAACAATCATAGACAATTTGGTTGGAAAAATCATGTTTAGCGAATTTACACAATATCCACCAAATTGCAATGCATCCAGATAAAGTCACTACTTGGTAGATTTTGGACTGGCTTCATCATCGGTCAATACTTTTCTGAGAACGACGCACTATGCCAAGGCCAACACCCTAACAGCGAGCGCTACCGGTTGATGGTTATCAATTTCTTTTGGCCCTAATTGGAAGATTATGTACACCTACATGCGACAACATGTGGCTCAATATGACGACGCTACGTACATTCAGCTCGTAAGACGATGAACATTTTGCATGATCGATTTCCGAACATGGTTTTCTCACTAGGAGGCAATGTGATTTTGCTATTTGACCCCGTTAAAATTTTTATTTTTGGGATTTTCTTAAGTCTTAGGTCTATGACAAAAAGACACTCACTACCACTGCCCTGAAAGTCAACATAATCAATGTCATTGGTGAAAATCATCTTGATTTATGCGCCAGAATTATGGGGAAAATGGAGTACATGGGCTCTTTAAATTAATAAAACGTGTGCATGATATCTCACTCCCAGTTTTTTATTTAAACTTTAAGATGGAAAACGCTTAATGCAAAAAGGTTTGAAAATATCGATCTGAAAAATCTGACCCGCACAAAATATGTTCGTAACACTTTCAGGTATTTTTAAATATGGGACAAGAAATTATCGTAGTAAATTTCCATCCAATGTCACACCCACAAAATCGACGAAAACTTGGGCTGTATACGTAGACAATTCAACAGATAATTTTCTTCTGATGGAGTCACTCGTAACCAAATAGACCACGTGTTGATAGACCGTCGCCACTACTCGAACTTGATGACGGTACGAACGTACCGAGGTGCCAATATCGACTCGGATCACTATCTTGTTGGTATGGTTTTCCGAGGGCGGATTGCCTTGCGAAGACGCATTGCATCCGCCGATCAGGTTCGAATCAACACGGCTGCCCCGCGCAATGAAAACACCAGTAACACCTTTGGTAATGCGTTAGGACTCGCCCTAGAAACACCTGACTTAGGGAGAGTAAGTCCTGGAGCCAGTATGCTGGGCGTAAATGAAAAGTGGACACGTCTTAAAAATACTGTCATTAGTACTGCCAACTCCATCTTAGGCAGCAGTCGTAAAAATCGGAACGACTGGTTTGATGATGAATGCAAGCTAGCGACTGAACGTAAGACTGTTGCGTACCGAGCAATGCAACAATCTCATAGAACGCGGGCACGCGAAGAGGAATATAAAGAGCTCAGAAGAACAGAAAAACGGCTTCACAGACAAAAGAAATCAGCCTGGGAGAAGAACCTAATCTGTGAAATAGAAAACAGCCGAGAGCGAGGTCCGCACCAGGCGCGGAAGTTCTACCAATCCGTCCGAAACATGACGCAGTACACACCACGCTGCACATACTGCAAGGACGGAGAGGGAAATCTGATCACCGATCCTGAAAGCATACTGGAGCGATGGGAAGTGTACTTTAATGAATTGCTAAATGGTCAGCTGACTGCAGAAGTGGAGGCTCCACTACTTCAAGAAGAATACCCTATGTTGCCGCCACCAAGCATAGAAGAGGTTGAGAAGGCTATAGGCCGGCTTAAACAGAACAAATCCCCGGGAGCCGATGGCATACCAGCCGAATTATTTCATCACGGCGGGCCAGCCTTACGTCAAGCAATTCATGATATTATAGTACAGGTATGGGAGCAGGAAGAAATGCCAGAAGACTGGCGAAAAGGTTTAATATGCCCCATACATAAAAAGGGAGATGTCACAACGTGCAGCAATTATAGAGGTATCACGTTGTTGAGTACCGCCTATAAGATACTCTCCTCTATCCTACAAGACCGGATAACCCCATACGCTAAAACCGTCATCGGACAATATCAGTGTGGTTTCATTCCAGGCAAATCAACAACTGATCAGATCTTTACCCTTAGGCAGGCGATGGAAAAATGTCTAGAATTTAACATACCATCTGTTTATAGACTTTAAGGCCGCCTATGATAGCATAGCCAGGGTAGAACTTTACAAAGCCATGAGAGAATTCGGCATCCCAAATAAATTGACCCGACTATGTAGGTTGACCCTGACCAACGTAACAAGCCAAGTAAAAATAGCCGGATTGCTATCCAGACCAATCACCATCTTTAATGGACTCCGACAAGGGGACGGTTTGGCCTGACTCCTCTTCAACCTGGCGTTGGAGAAAGCAATCCGTGACTTTGGCATCATCGGAAGAACCAAACAAGCTGTACACGATTCCTTCATCCAGATCGAGCAGGCGGCACAAAATCTGGGGCTGCACATTAGTGAAAGTAAAACAAAGTACATGGTGGCGTCGAATGCGAGAGGAACAGTTGGCCAAACAATCAAGGTAGCGGAGCACGAATTTGAATTGGTGCAATCCTTTAAATACCTTGGGTCAATAGTAGTGGCCGATAACAATATAGAAAAGAAATACGCGGGCGGCTTCTCAGATCCAGCAGAGCCTACTATAGTCTGTCAAAGCTCTTCAAATCCAGAAATCTCACCATAACTTCAAAACTGCTGCTGTACAGGACCATGGTCCTGCCAGTACTCACATATGGATCCGAGACTTGGGTGCTTAGCAAAAGGCACTCCGACCTCTTAACTGCGTTCGAGAGAAAAGTCTTAAGGAGAATAGTTGGCCCCATATGTGAGGAAGGACGATTCCGGAGACGGTACAATCATGAATTTTACGCAATCTACCTAGAAGCAGATATCGTGACAAAAATTAAGCTCGGTAGACTCCGGTGGGTAGGGCACCTAGCTCGCATGAGCGAAGAGGAATCTGCTCGGAAAGTTCTTTGTGGTACATTCTATGGTAGACGACAGCGTGGTAGACCATGCTTGCGCTGGAGAGATGGCGTAGACCAGGACGCCCGAAGCCTTGGGGTGCGCAACTGGATGGCGTCGGCTAGAGACCGGGATAGGTGGAGAGACTTGTTGAAAGAGGCCAGGACCGGAACCCGGTTGTCGAGCCGATGATGATGATGGAAATTAATAACACAAAGTTTTTACCACGCCCACTTTTTATATTTTTTGCTGTAAATTTAATATTTTTCTAATTCTTTTTATCTCGATAAATCCTGAACGATTCAATTGATTTTGATTAGGCTTTAAAATTTTCGTAACCAACTTTTGACTACTGACAAGTTTATTTAAAAAGAAGCATTGAAAATAAAAAAAAATAATAATTTCTCCAGAAACCTCAGAAAATAGGAGCCTAAATTTGGATTAAAAACTTAATTTGTCAATGCACTTTATGTGGCTTATGATACTTAAGTGTTTCCACCACGATGTTTTCGGAGATTGGCTTCAGTTAAAAGTAACAAAATTTTTCGTTTTTACAAAATTCAGTCAGATAAATGTTTTTCGTTAAAAAATTCCCGTAGCAAAACCCAAAATGTTAAATCAGAAGTTGTGCAAATGCAGGTAATTTATTTAAACTTTTGATATACAAGGTATCCTTAGGGTACACTTTATGACACGTCCGTTCTTAAAACTGATAAAAAAATATGTATGGATCACAAGATTTGTGATTTTTCTTTTTAATATGTAATATTTTTAGAGCCTTTGAGACTGTATAAAAACTGTCATTAAAAACGATTATGCCAATAATGAAAAAAGTCAAAAATCGAAGAAATAGAAAATGGTTGGAAGGTAGGAACAGTCAGTAATATCTTAATTTTAAAAATATTTTCATAGAATTATAGATCGTACTAATTTAACGAAACGGAGAAGTTTATTTCGAAATTCAAGGTGCTGTTTTCGAGAAAAATAAGATTTTCGAAAACCTTTTTTTTATCATTTATCAAAATGTTTTACGGTGGGTACTGCTATTTTTAGGAAAAATTAATTTCTTTTTTATATCTTGTAGATATTGTTCAAAAACTGTTAATTATCAAGTTTCAAAGATATCGAGCACGTGGTTTTAGAAATATGGAGTTTTTAAAACAAACAATTGAATTTTTTTTTTAAATAAAAAAAAAATGTCTTAGAAAAATTTCAAAACAAAATCAGTTGGATAGTGTTTGAGAAAATCGAAAATTTACCAAATAATTCTATGAGGTTTACCATTAATCACAGTCTCAATTTTTACTTGCAACATATGCACATGTGGGCAAGTTATTCATTCGTTAATAAAATCCAACTCGAGATTTTAACCAGACTTGACATTACGATTATATTGAAAACGAAAAAAGTAGGTCTCGCAATTCTGTCTCTATCCAACTTTCTGTCTGTTCGACTACAGCCTAAACGGCTGGGCCGATTTTCTTTAAACTTAGTAGATAGCAAATTAAAAATTTTCCGACACAGTTTTTTTTTTCTTTTTTTTTTTAAACCAAAAAGGTATCTACCATAACAATTTTTTTTCGAAATTTCATAAAATATTTTTTTTTCTTAAAAACTATTCCTCAGATTTAAAAAAAATCATAAAATTTCATTTAATTTAAGCTGGGTAATGCTTGAAAACAAATTTCCGAAAAATGGTTATGAATGGTGCCTGCCCTATAACCATTTATTTAGATTTTCTCAAAAACGGTAAAACCGATTTCGATCATTTTACACCAAACGTCCTTAAAAGTTTGATTAGTATTGTGCATTAAAATTTTCCAAGAATTTTTTTTTGGATTTTTAAAAGAAATTTAATTTTTTTTTAACTCAATATTTTCAAATCAAACCCCATGATTGATTTTTTTTTTTAACTTGATAATTAAAAGTTTCTTAATAAGTTCTACAAGATGTGATTAAAAAATTTATTTTACCTTAAAATAATGGTAAATCGTATTTTTTTTTTTTTGAAAACTTGAAAACAAGCTCCCAGAATTTTGCTAAAAATTTGTCTCTTTCGATTAATTTTTACGATCCAAAATTCAATACAAAAAAATTTAAATAAAGATATTACTGACTGTACCAATTATAGCATTATTTTTTTCGAATTTTGAATTTCTCATTGCCTGCACAACAGATTTTAATGAAATTTTTATAGAGGAAGCTTCTAAAAAGTTTAAAAAAACATTGCATTTCAAAACTTAAAAATAAAATATTTCAAAAACAGGTCAGTGATTTTTTTGAAATTTAATTTTTATTTGCACAATGATTAAGACTTTTATGCAAACATTTTTTTAGACCACTTTATCGATTTAAAATGTTTATTTTTACATAAGTTTACATTTGGTTAAAAATCTTTAATCTTAAATTTCTTATTTTTTAACTTCTATTTAAAAAATCATTTTCATTATTCTGAACATTTTTATCAGTAATAAAAACTTTATTATTCAACCGAGACCATTTTTTTTTAAGACCGTACCTGCCAAACAATTTTGTTTCGAATTTTAAGAAATTTTTCTTTTATTAAAAAATTTTTAAAAATAAAATAAGAAAAATGGTTGTATGTTCTTTTTCTAAGAAAGTTTAACTTGTATTGTGCATTAAAATTTCCAAAAAAAAAAAATGGGATAAAAAAACAAAAATACGATATTTCAAAACTCACACACTCGATTTTCCTAAAACAGAGCAGTGAGAGATTTCAAACTATCGAAATAAATTGTTCTTTTATTAAAAAATAATGGTACCCACCATACAAAGGTTAAAAAGCCATTTTGTAAAATCTTATTTTTCACGAAAAAGTCTCTTAGAATTTAAATAATTTTTTTCTGTTTTGCTTAGTTAGTACTATCTTTTGTTTAATATAAGACAATTTAATGCCCGTGACACACATCTAGTGTAGACACCATTGTATGGAAACTATAGTATTCTCAAAACTATGCTAGGGGACACCCTTGTCATGTTCATATTCCTATCTTTTGTCAGCTCAGCACAAATTTCTTGTAAATATCGGAATTTTGTATATTCAATATTCCTCCTTAAACACTCGATATTATTCAAAATGTATTCAGAATTTCGGCGATTTGGTTTCTGCCAAGAACTTAACGTTTTTTTAAATTCGTTGCCATTTTGAAATCATAAATTTGAAAATATTTAAAAATCATAATAAACATCAATATGACAATTAGTCTAAGTGAAACTTTTATCCACTTTAGAAAAATGGCGCTGTCTTCACTTAGGATAAGACTAAAACACGCCAAAAACCCTAGTATAAATACTACGCCCATAACATTTTCGGCTAGTATTACCGTTGTGTACCCTGACAAACATGTGGTTCATTCGTCTACTATGGTGTCTATACTAGATGTGTGTCACGGGCATAAGTTGAAAAGGCAATAAAACTATTTAATGTTTTCTTAAAGTTTTTAAGAAAAAACTTTCAAAAAAAATGAAAATTTGATATTTCAACGAGTTTAATTTTTTTTTTAAATTAATTTTTAATTGCAAAAATATTTACTATTTGCAGAAAACTTTTAAGGAAATTTAAAAATTAAAAAAAAATGTTTAGAAAATCTTTTTCTTAACGGTATCAATATCTTTGGAGCTAAGCAAAATTATATTATATTTGATTTTTTTTAGAATCTTTGATGTCGAAACCTAGTTAAGTTATTGTAAAAATTACAACGAAAAAAATTAATTTCGAATCATATTTTATAGGTAAATAATCCACTGTAACATGAAAGACAAAATTAAACAACAAAGGCGATTATTGCACAGACGAATGCTAAACGAAGCGCCTAGATTGTGCGCCTTGTCGTTCCTATTGAATTGTTGACATACTCGATTGAGGATTCATCAGATAAAGATTTGCCCTGTTGATGTTAAATAGGTCAAACGTCAGGCATGGGAACGTAAGATAAAAGAAACAAGAGGAAACATTGATTTTTGTTGGTCGGTTGTTTAAATTCATCACAGCAGTAGATATAATGAAAGTGTAAGAGTGACTTGGTCTAGTATGAAACATAAGAATATTGGTATTATTGTCCGCATTTGTTCAATTGAAGATAACTCAGTAAATACAGTCAATTTATTTATAAACAAAGAAAAAAAAGTTTACAAAATATAAGTTTAAGAAAAATTGGTAGAATCTTGTTTTGACATTAACTCAGACTAAGTCAACACGATTATAAGGCCAAGAAGAGTGGAATAAATTCAGAATAATAATCGAAACAATATTTTCTTTTCTGCTTTTGGAGAACCGATGCCTTGTGACACGCTTTTTCAAATATTCCAGTGAACGTATTGCCAGTGGCGGAGATATATAATTTTTTATTGAATCCGAACGACTTTGATGAGGGGCAATGACAAGAGATACTATTGGATAACTTGTCATTTCCTAAAAACAAATTTTAGCTGAAATCTACTGCACTCAGAATCGAACCCACTCCCTTGGTAATAGAATATTACCTTTCTCAAGACGAACACAGAATAATCCTATGGACTATGAGTTCGATAACAAAATTGACAAGAAATAATTACAGCACTGCTGAGTTAAGCAAAACCGATTACACTTCGAGTATTTTGTACAGACATTAGTGAACTAAAACTGAAAGCAATAAACCTTTAATACATTCGTTTTACTAAAAAGCAATAACTCGACTTCCAATAAATTGTGTTTTGTCTATCTTTCTGTGTATCTCCTTTTAATTAATTCACAAGAAAGAGAAGCAATAGTTGAGTTCAAGTGAATTCTAAAAACTGTTAACCTTTATACCTAAAAAAGTTCTCGCTTTCCACCGAATAACAGCATTCAATTTTTCATTCTATTACCTTTTCGGAAATAAATTCTGGCAAACAAAAAAAATACAACACTTCAAATTGATTGCAAGGCAAACTCATACACACACACACACACACATAAATATAGATATGCGAAAAGGCTGGCAGACAGATAGATAACAACAACAATTGAGAACAATCAGAAAAGCAAACAATTGAAGAAGATGCACGAAAGTAATACACCAATACCGAAGACAAAAAAAAAAACACTAAATAAAATGGTCCAAAGGGGAAACATTCTCGATGCTCTTCCTGTGATTGGTTTACGTGCTGCACCTCCGGTCCGGTGACTAATCGCATTGATTGCGATTTTTCTGTTCGAGAAAAGATTGTAAACAGCATTGCTTTACAAACTCACAAAGGAGATCGAGAAGAATCTCGGTCCAAGGACTCATCGATTAAGTGCACATACATTGGTCCACCTGGGCGTATACGTAATATTTTTTTTTTTTTTAATTCGGTATTTTTACCTGCACGCTTGCAAAAATAAGGTGCGTGTATTGCAACCAAGAACGAAAATCATCTGAATTTCTTTATAACTCAAATGTGTTATTATTTTGCTTTTAAAGAATATTTAATTAAAGTACATTCTAAAAATATATAATATAAGGTAGCAGTAACTAAAGGGATTGAAACTACACTTTAAATGATTGAGAACAGTGCGAGCCCTTATTTAAAAGTAGATGCCGATGCACATTGGTTTTGAATATTTGAATATCGAAATGTGCGGCAAGTATTGAGCCAGCTAAGACATTCCACATTCGTGTAGTGTAGCTTGAGAAAGAATCACTGAATTTAACAGTACGTCCGCTGTTGGGTTCATAGGTAAACTGATAGGCATTACTTGAAGCAAGGGGAGTGAAGTGTTTAAGGGGAGGAATGCAAATGGCTTTTTCACTAGAACCCTGTTTATAAAAATAACGGTTAAATAATGAAAGACGAGGTAAATTGGGTGCGCTGGAGAGATTAAAATGTTTCTGTTATACTTCTATCACCTATTATTTTTGAAGATATTATTTGGATTCGATCCAAGTGACCAAAGTGAGCCCTTGGAGCACCTGCCCAAATATGAAAGTTGTTCTCAAGCTATGGAAGAAAAAAACCTTATAGTATTGACCAAACAAACGGACATATACACGAAACACTGACCTATGAAACTCATCTACCAGATGTTGCAAGGAGCCACATGGTCCTACGGACCTGTTGGAGGGATGAATTCTCAAGTGGGTGATTTTTTCATGACAGACATTTCTTCAAGATATAGATGGCTGAAATTCACCAACACCCTTAACGGCCGGAATGAAATAAAATTATCATATGTTTCAATACACGGGAATTACAATCCCCAGGATCTTCATTGTTCTAAATGTGATGGTAACATTAACCGAACCTAACATTATAGCTTAGAGCCAGATCAGAAAAGCTGAAAATTTTTGTAACGTCGAAGGAAATTTAAGCATTTAGTAGCGTTTTTGACGATTTCGAATATGTATGTGGTCATTCCGCACAAGGTGGTCTGTGATGCACATTATGAGAACTGAGAGATGTTCGGTTTCCTCAATGCAAGTGCTGCTCATGGATAGCGACATGGGGAGTAGGTATCGCTTCTACGACAGGAGACTGCATTGAGTTTTTGACAATGCGATTGGGATCTGAATTTAATTAGCTTATTATCTGAAGAAGGAGGTGAACTTGGAAACGAATATGAGAAGCTGAGTGTACTGTCGCCAGCAAAACATTCAAATGGATTAGAATTTTCCGATAAAATATCATTGATGAATATAAAAAAGAGAGTAGAAGACAAAACAGAGCCCTGTGGCTCACCAGCATTTATTTAATGAAAAGCAGACTTAAAACCATCCAATACAACTTTTATTGAGCTATTCGAAAAGCAGTTTTTTATCCAACGGAGAAGAGATTCATCAATACCAAATGCAAGCATTTTCGACAAGAAAGCTTGATGCCAAACCTTATCAAATGACTTTAAAACATCAATAATTTTACTTTCTCCAGAGCGATATAAAGACCGATTTCACTGCTCGTGGATATACCATCAGCTTGTTCGTGGACCTATTGCTACGAAAGCTGGGGCCAAATTACCGCATCAGTTTTCGAGTCATACGTGACTGAATTGTGTGAGTTTGGCATTACCACTTACGTCATCGAACAATCGATTTCACTAATTTGACATTTTCATTCCATCACTGATGGGACTCACTTACTCGGTTACTGAAGCAGTAATTTGCACCCTGGTCTTTGAGAATCTTTCGTTCTTCGAGATATTTATTCAACCAATAATTTACCAGTGTTTTTTTTTTGCATCTTGGAAAGGAAGGATGTAAGTGTAATTAGACAATAGTAAGAGGGGGAGAAGAATCACTTTTTTTAGGAACTGACTGGACGAATGCAATGCTGTTATATATGACTCCTTTGTACCTATGAATAGGACTGATTCTCTCGGTCAATTGTTACCTAACCAGTGAGGTATACAGAGTTAGTAAAACAAAAAAGGATCTATAAGATTCTTACTTTTTCGTTTAATGAATACTACTAAGCTGTTTTGCTTTTCCAACTATATAATCAATGTTTTTTTTTTTTTTTTGAGAAAAAGTACTAAGCAACACTTAAATCTTTAACTCAAATCCAAGGATTCGCATTAATTTTATATGGAAAATAAGAAACAGACCCTAATTTCAAAAATGTATTAATCTTATATTTACTGATATTTAGCTTACTTACTTACTCGTACTTTACTTTAGATGGCGCTCACAGTCCAGGGTGGACTACGGCTTCAACCAACAAGCCCCTCCAGCTAGCTCGGTCTCTACCTAGCTGCCCCCAGTTACGCACTCCAAATTGGTTGAGGTCGCTCTCCACTTTTTCGCACCACGTGAGGTGGGGTCTTCCTCTGCTGCGCAGACCATCAGGGGTGGATTCGAAGATTCGACGGGCTGGTACGTCGGTGTACATACACTCCACGTGTCCCAGCCATCTCAACCGTTGTATTTTCAGCTTCTTGGTCAACGTCGGTGTAAAGCGCGTACAGCTCGTTGTTGAACCTTCTCCTCCATACTCCATCGATAAAGACTGGACCGAAGATCAAACGAAGAACTTTTCTTTCAAAGCACCCAAGCAGATTTTCATCCATTTTAGACAGTGGCCATGCTTCTGCTTTATACAGCATCACCGGGACGATAAGGGTCTTATACAAGGTCTATTGGTTCTTTGAGATATGGCTTTATTACTCAAATGCCTTCTTAGCCCGAAGAAACAGCGGTTGGCAAGAGTAATTATTCGCTTGATCTCTGCACTGATGTCGTTTTGCGATGTTATAGTGGAGCCCAGGTAGACAAAGTCTTTGACGACTTCGAAGTTATACCTATCCATCGTGACGTTTTGCCCGAGTCAACGATGTTGAGATTCCTTTCTCGATGATAGCATATACTTCGTCTTGTCCTCATTAACAGCCAAACCCATTTTCGCCGCCTCTAGTTCAATACTTGCAAACGCACCGGTAACAGCTCGCTTCGTCCTCCCAATGATATCAATATCAACCCCATAAGCAAGCATTTGAACTGACTTTTGAAAAATTGTACCTCTATAGTTGACGTTTGAGTTTCGTACAATTGCTTCAAGAGCGATGTTAAATAGGTTGTATGATAGCGCGTCGCCTTGCCTCAGACCTTTCTCGACAACAAAGGGTTCGGTGGTATTCTTACCGACCTTGACGGAGCAGCGAGATTTCTCCATCGTCATCCTGCACAAGCGGACGAGCTTGGCAGGGATTACGAGATGACACATGGCTCTATATAGTTGGTCTCTGTTCAGGCTCTCATACGCGACTTTGAAATTGATAAAGAGGTGGTGTGTATCGATTTGGAACTCCTGAGTTTTTTCCAAAATCTGTCGAAGTGTGAACATCTGATCCAGGATAGATATGCCGCGCCTAAAACCACACTAATAGGGGCCTATCAGCTCGTTGACAAACGGTTTTAGGCGCTCACACAGTACAGACGACAGGATTTTGTATGCGACGTTGACGAGACTTATACCTCTGTAATTGGCACACATATCTCCTTTCTTGTGGATGGGGCATTTTTTAGCTTAAGGCTATTTAAAGAACTCCAAATTGAAATACGATTTAAATCGAATTGAGCTTTTACACAGTAATTAATAGATTTAATTTTAAAAAATATTTTTAAATCATTCGCGTAATAAATAATTACAATTGTCTATTACTCGACATCCACTAAGTAATTCATTGAATTGCTTATTTAGTGTAAATTTTCAGTTTTAATTAATTTAGTAGCTATGGCATTGCCGTCAGCGCATTACATCCACTATATCATTAATATATAATATAAAAAGTAAAGGGTCAAGATGACTTCCTTGTGGAACCCCAGAATTATATTTTATAATTCTTGTAATTTTGGAATCAATCAGTACGCCTTGAGTTCTATTCTTCAAATATGAATTAATCCCATTCAAGCATTTCAGAATGAAAACCGAAATAAAATATTTTAATAAAATATAGTGATCAACCGAATCAAATGCCTCACTAAAATAAGTATAAGTTACACCAACTTGACTTGGCATCACCCTTTCTTGCGCAGGTTTGGTATCGATAATTTTTTCTTTCGTTGGATTTCAAGTTTCCTTTCGAGCCGCTCTATACAAGTTTTATTCGGCGATCTCAAATCTGATATTGATATATGAAATACTGGTCTCCGCAGGGCTCCATTTGGTCTCCGACACTATTTCTCATTGATGTAACATATCCATTACTAAACTTTGTAATTTCTAGTACAACTGTAGCGAATTGTGTAATTAATATCATTCCTGTTTTTAAATGTCAAATAATGAATTATTAGTTAAGTAATTTGGAACTCAGAGTTTACTTCATTCATATTCATCAATGATCTTCCGTCTTCTGTCGGAAGGTTTTATTCTATTAAATTGTTTTGCTGACGACAGTTTCCTCAGATTTTCAATGAATGATAAGAATATCAAATTCCGACCGAGCCAGTATTCTCCAATGAGAAATGACAAATCACGTAGAAATTAATTTTTGCGGCACTCGCATTAAAGAAACTGAACATCTTTTAATTCGGGTAATGAATTTCCATGATTTCGACGTAGTCAAAAACGCTGATAAGGGCTTAGGTTTCCTTCGACGATGCAAGAAACTGGTTGTCTCTTCTAATCAGGCTGTAATTTATAAACCCTATTCTCGTCCAATGTCGAATAATATTCTCATTTTTGGGCAGGGTTTGATATTCTTGGATGAAATTAAAAAAATAGATTTTAAATTATTATAGGTGATAGAACTACGAGTATAACAGAAATATTTGCATCTTCGGGAAACTGCCGTAATAATCCATGTCATTCATTATTTTGTCTCTATTTTTATAAGCCGATTGCTAGTGAATTAGCTAGTTTCAGTTAATTCTCATCAGCTAACACTTGAACCCAACTTCGCATGTATTGTTAAGTTCTGAGATTTTTTGTTTGACCGAACTACACGAATGTGGAATGCTCAGTATTGCCCTCGCATTGTGATATTCAGATATTCAAAACCAAATTAATTTTGTATCTTCTTCTAAGGCCTTTGCAGCTTTTCTAAGCGTTTACACCGTGTTCGAAGATTGTAAGCTTAGGGTAGTCATAACCCCTTTAGAGTGTCGAAAATATAAAAAAAAATGTAAAAAATTGTAGTCCATTATAGAAATATGATTCTGGAACATTTTGAACTGTTACAGAGGGTACATCTAAAGATTTTATTTTGATAATTTTTCAAGCAGCCAGTTGTATTCTTTTCGTAGCTCTCCCGCATCGTCACTATGGAGTTTGTAGTTCAGGACTAAGGAAAAATGACGAAATTCGATCTCTATTTTTAAGGCATTAACGCCAAGCACCTAAAATTGAACACGACCGACTCAGTTGGTATTGCCATGTTCAAAGGAGAGGTCCTGAGAACCCCGTCAAAAAGGCAATATCATACAACGTTGCAATTCGGAATAAAAAGAAAGGTAGGCCTAAACACTCCTGGTACAAACAAATGCAAAAACACCAGCATTCAGTTGGCCTCAGAAATGGAACAATACAAAACCGGGAGGCTTGCCGCCGATTTCTGAGGTCAACCCGGCGAACCCCACAGGCGGATCACTAGTGTGAAGCAGATACGTGGGAGAGTTATGATCCCCTCGACATCGAGATCATAACAGCGCCGAATCAAAGGAAGAAGAACGCCAAGCACCTAGTATATTCTTATAGGATATCTCAAAGGAAATTGTCAAAAATGAAATGAAAGGTCTGTTCATAAGGTGAGTTTTTTTTTAAATATGGAGGATTTTGATTACAAAAACTTATTAACGGCTCGTAGAGAACCCTAACCTTATTAAGGGTCAAGAATTTGTTTTTATCTTGGGTTATTTTTAACTTCAAATATTTAAATTTTGGCAAAACTCCTTCAATCATAATAAATCTCACTTTTGAGGACATAAGTTCTTATAACTTTACAAATATTAAAACGTTTGAAGAAATAATTTTTTTGTTTTGTTTTAATAATTTTTTCACCGGAACCAAAAGGTACCAAAATAAATTGGACAGTTGAAACATCAAAGGTCACCTTCCGAAAGGTCAAATTACAATCGGTTTCATTCTCACGGAAATTAATTTTTGTTTTATATTTTGTCGTGGTTTTTGTTAGAAAAGAAGGATACGCCTTCTTCTGGGATGAAGGTGGAAGGCCTCATAGGTATATCTTTTCGATTTTGAATTCATAAAACGTACAAGAAGATTCAAGCTTCCAGTTCTGTCTATATATTTTCATCTCTTATTAGCTGACTTTGTAAAAGCTCTCACGTATAAATGTTGTACAGCTGTGATGGAATGCTTTGAGTATATTAATACCTTGCAGAAAACTTGCCTCCAAATTTGGGGCTACTTAGTGGATTATTTTGGATATTTTTTTTCAGATAATTTTGAAAATTCTTTGAATTTTAAAAAAATCTTAATTCTTGATGTAAATTTTGAAACGAGGCTAAAAATTCATTTAGGATTTTGTTCAAGTACCACAAATGTTTTTTGCTAACCTAAATCGAGCAGCAAGTTCATGCGACACGGCAGTGAAATATTTTACCTAACCCTTTCATGCTGTCGAATTGATTTCGACATCGTTCTGTCTGTAGATACAACACCATGTAGGTGTAGGTTTCTTTTTTTTTTTTTTTTTTGGGTGCATGGTGTCTTGGCCAAACTATTATTATTATTCTCGTGAAGATATTTTCAATCGGCTTTAAGCCCCCCGAGATACCATGGCGGATGGCGGCGAGATTTTTGTTGATGGCGTTCATGAACGACAGCGAATGATTCAATTTGCTGACCTCGAGTGAACAAACAGAAGATACGATGATGTTGACAATATGTTTTTTTTTTTTGTTTTACAACTTCGTGTCCTTGGAAGTGAATGAGTGGACGACTCGGACTGCATTGTCTAGATTTTTTAAGCCAATTGAATCCTTTCAACGGCACCAGCACCATTGTCATCATTTTTCTTGTGAGAGTTGGCAAATATGTGACGAAGAATCAAACCCCGAGCTGTTTGTTTATTTGTTGAAATTTAATTGCGATAAATTACAGGAAACTGCTGATGTTTCAACATTATTTGAAAACCCCCTCTCAACTACTGGTTATTCGTGTTCTTCTTCTTCGACCCTATATTTGATTAGTACCTACAATAAAACTATGTTGGGGGTGAGGAGAATTGATGACATTTTATATTTATAGCCATTGGGGCTTATAGGAGAGTGCCCGTGCATGCATATCAATTAAGTTGACACATCAAATTTGCGTTAGAGTCGGGAAGGTAGAGTTGAAAATAAATTATTTAATTTCATTGTTTATTATAAAGGGGAAGAGGCAGAAGGGCAAAAACCTATAAAAGTTCAATTTTCATTTCATTTGCAAACCAACACAAAAAGAAGTATGATGTATGATGAACTGAATTTCTCAGAAAGTTTCCAGTCTTTGTCTATCTCTGCAATTTTTAAAATCTTCCAATCAACTAGAAAACTAAAGATGGAGTTTCATTTAGCACTTCAGACCCTTGTGTAAAATCAGCCAATTTCTTGTGTCCCAACCATCCCACTAAGACCGTTTGCAACACCAGAAAGCCAACTGGGACGGTATCTTCAACTGGTCACTATGTTTCATCCATAGTCACGTTGATGCCAATGCTGATATGATCACAGAAGTGATTTTTCTTGGGATGTGTACTTTTATTCCTGACCGAATTAATGGTAAAAATCCTAAGTAAAAGTCTTGGATCAATACAAGCTGTAAGAAAGCTATCAGGTTGAGAGAAGTAAGTTTACGCCTTTCAAAACCAACTTAACTGATGAAAAACTGAAAAAGCATAAGCAATTCAGAAACCATTGCTGTTACAAAAAGAACCAAATTTTTACAAGAGCAGAAATTAGGGCAACAAATCCTGCAACGTCCAGAAAGGCAGTAAAAATTTCAGGTCATTTGTCAACAACGTAAAAAATTCAACTTTATCTTAGGTTCCGAAGCTCATCTTCAACGACAACCCGATAACTAGGTCTTCAGACAAGGTAAATGTAAGTGCAGATCATTTTCCTACTAGCTCTACGTAGCCTGACAGCAACATTGCCCCTCCTGTACTTGAGAACGTAAATCATTCAATGGGCCATGTATGCTTTCGCCCTCGTTCAATTGCAAGAGTCCTTTGAGATCTTGATATAAACAGATCTTTCTCCGACGATGCAAGAAATTTTTTACCCAATCTGATCTGGTAGTGTTATATAAGGCCTTTATTCTTCCGAAGCTCAAGTAAAACTCCCATATGTGGGCAGCTGCTTCACAAATCCACTTGAGCTTATTGGAGAGAATTCAAAAGAGAGCTATAAAAATGATAGGCGACCTTTGCCTAACTGAAACATTTGTATCTTTCGAGCACCGACGCAATGTTTCAGGTCTACGAGTATCATTATTTTACTGCTATTTTCAAACAATTCAACCGTTATACCCGTACTTCTAGGAATGCCTATCAATTTACCCTTGAGCCCAATTTTAGACGTACTGTCAAGTACAGAGATTCTTTTTTTAGCCGCACCACACGAATGTGGAATGCTTTACCCGGCTCAATGTGCAGACATTCAAAACCAATGTGCATCTGTATCTAATTCCTAAACCCCCTATCCTATTTTCCCAATTGCTCTCACTATGTTTCACATTATAAGGGGTACATAACCCCTTGAGTGCGCGTAAAATATATATATATATAAAAAAAAATATATAAAAAAAATATATATATAAAAAAAACACCGCTGGTCACACTGTTTCTATTTTTTTTTTTAACCTCTAATCTTCTGAAGAGGTTTTCTCTATCGGTGGCCAAACGAATGCGTAGTCTTTTCTATCGCTTCTACTTCTCTGGAATCTTCCCTAGAAGATGAAAAATAGCATTTGCCCAACCTGTTCCTAACAAAGGTGACCCTTCGTCCCCCTCCTCTTATCAACCAATTGCCCTCACGTCTTTTTTTAAGGACATGGAATGAATCATCAGCTCAAGATATATCTCGAAAATCGAAAGCTTCTCAATGACTGGCTATCGCAGCAATCTTTCCATTGATGCCTGATGACATATTTCACAGAAGAGTGGAAAAGATCTTAATATATTTTTTTTTTTTTTGAGAAAGTACGAGTAAGATTATTGCGCTTGATATTTCTAAGGCATTTGATAGAGTTTTGTATCAAGCTCTCTTATCTAAAATTCGGTATCAAGGATGGAGTAGAAATTACTTTCAGGATCGTTCAACACATCTTGTATTGGACGGTTTCAAGTCTATTCTCACAAAATAAATGTGGTGTTCCTCAGGGCTCTGTTATGCCTCCGATTCTCTTCTTCATTTTTAGAAATGATCTCTTCTAATCCACTTCATTGTTTTCTTTGCCGACGACCCTAACTCCAGCTTTCAATACTCATCCTCAAATTCACGTACAGCTCCTTCGTAAATGGAACTGCAATGGTATCGTTTGATAAGCTCAAGCCATCTTTACAGCATTGTTAAATGGGGTATACAAAATCTGGGGTATACAATTCCGTCTCTTGTCGTTGAAGCAAAATGTACCCCTTATAACATTTGCCTGGAAAGGAAATTGCCAATGAGGATCTTCTTTGGAATGATCACATTCTCGAGACCGTCAAAAACGCTGCTAAATGCTTAGTATTTCTATATCAGTGCAAGAAATTTGTCATCCCTTCTGATCTGGTTTAAATTTATGTATAAGGTGCTTAAACGTCTAGACTTGAGAACAACTCAAATCTTTGAACAGGTACAGCCCAAAATTGTTTTCATTTATTGGATAGAATCCAGAACAGAACGGTCTT
This sequence comes from Chrysotoxum bicinctum, assembly GCA_911387755.1. Classification (NCBI taxonomy): domain Eukaryota; kingdom Metazoa; phylum Arthropoda; class Insecta; order Diptera; family Syrphidae; genus Chrysotoxum; species Chrysotoxum bicinctum. The sequence continues at coordinate 179,762,506 of OU426989.1, read as the reverse complement.
TCATCGGTTGCGATCCCTCGCGAGCTCCCTCCAGTCGTCGAGACCAAGCGCTCTTGCATCTGTAACCGTTTGGTCCCTTTAGCGGAGGTTGGGTCATCCTCGTCGTATCGAACCTGGGATTCGAAGATTTTTTTGGCTGGAGTGTTGTTGTCTATTCGCTCGATGTGACCGAGCCAGTGTAGTCGACGTGTTTTGGCTCTTTGGACTACATCCACATCTTGGTACAGCTCGTATAATTCACGATTGAATCTTCTCCTCCATTCGCCCTCTTCGCATATAGGACCAAATATCCGCCGAAGAATTTTTCTCTCGAAAGTGCCCAGTATCGATTCCCCTTTTTTACTTATCGTAGCCATAGAGTAGAACTGGTAAAATTAGGGTTTTGTATAGCGTGCACTTAGTCTTTCGAGAAAGGAGTTTTGAACCCATTTGTTTGGTCAAACCGAAGTAGCAGCGGTTCACTAGGGTAATTCTTCGTCGCTCTTGGGATTGATGTTCGTTCCGAGGTAGGTGAACTCCTTGACTTCCTCGAAATTACTGCTACCAACAGTGACATTTTGTCCTAGGCGATATGGGCAGCTGAGGCTTTGTTTGTTGATTCACTTCAAGACCAACGCGTTTCGCCTGTTCATCAATAGCCGTGAACGCTTCTAGCACAGCTCGCTTGGAGCGGCCGATGATGTCGATGTCGTCCGCATAGCCAAGCAGTTGGGAAGACCTGTTGAAGATAGTGCCTTCCGGTTAACACGACTCTTGCGCACTATCTGCTCCAGGACTGGGTTGAAGAAATTACATGATAGCGCATCTCCTTGTCGGAAGCCTGTACATGTCTGGAATAGCTCGGATGAGCTGCTACCCATTTGCACGTTGCACTGCGTATTTTGTAACGTCATGCGGCATAGCCGGTTCAGTGTTTTTTACCGGGATCCTGAGTTTCGACATCCCCAATAGAAGCTCTTGGCGACTTATGCTCTCATATGCGGCTTTGAAGTCGATGAAAAGATCGTGGATCTCGACTTGAAGTTCGTTGGTCTTTTCCAGGATTTGCCTCAATGTGAATATTTGGTCTATGGTTGATCTGCCTGGCCTGAAGCCACACTGGTACATGCAGGTCATAGTGTTGCAGAAAGGTTTTAGACGCATACATAGTATGGTGGATAGGATCTTGTAGGCAACATTGAGCAGGGATATTCATCTGTAGTTTCTACAGGACATAGGATCACCTTTTTGTAGATTGGGCATATGAAGGTATTTGACAAGTCGTCGGGCATACTTTCCTCCTCCCAGACTTGGTTGATGAGCTGATGCATGCAATCTATCAGATCATCTCCTCCATACTTGAAGAGTTTCGCAGACAGCCCATCCGAGCCTGCGGATTTGTTGTTCTAGTATACCTGTAAGGTATCAATATACCTCTGTCAAAGACTGGTAAGAGTTGGCCTCAGTCATCACACATCTTTCCTTTGAAGTTCTGTGTGGATGACTTAGAATCTTGGAGGAGAGCTCCTAATGACAATGAGTGCTATCCACTAGAATGCCAGTCTCACGAACTTTTTGCACAAACTTGCGTACAGCAGGCACAGTGGGTGCTTCATTTCGGCCACAGCCTCTGTTAAAAAAACGCACTTCTTGTGCTACACAGCACTCACTTTGGAAATAAGTTTTTAATATTTCCCAAAGTTGTTGAAGCGTATGGCTACTCATTTTATTCCGTGGAGGTATGAAACTGACTTTCTGTCAAGATTATGAGCGGGAAACAGCTGTCAGTGCCAAAAAAAAACTATGATTATAAAAGAAAACCAATAGATGGCCCACCCTTTATAATGGGAGATGTGTGCCAAGACATGCATGACAAAGATCACTAAAAGAGACTCTCCGAAATGGAATTAGTTTATATCAAAAGTAGGAGTACGTGCAAGTTTAATCGAATGTACATTTGAATTAAGAGTAATTTTAATTGGAATGGTGATACGTACATAGGTACCTACGAGTATGCATAAAGTAATTTTATTATCAATCGATGCCCATAGTGGTTTCTCCAAAACACAAAACCCTTCTTAATCATCATGGACTATAACGACTTGAAGTGAATTTAACTAATTAATCTTAGGTGTAATTACACACACAAACACACACACACACAAATGTATTATTCGATATTGAATGCAAATTTGCAAGAAAATTACAAATAATCGTGTCCATTTTATATACAAGTATGTCTCTCATACCTTTATGTACATATGTATCTATGTGTCTTTAAGTGTTTGTAATGTCGAAAATTTGAAACTCGATGGAGTATGATGAACATGAACAATAATTAGCAGAGATAGTGTTAGATATGCCAACGGACAATGGTAAGCTTAATTGACTGAGTGATTGATTTTCACAAAATTATCAGGGATGGTTTACTCTTAGCTGTGCTTAGTTTGGATTTTTTTTTTTGAATTTAATGAGATTCATTTTTTGATGTTCGACATCTTTGCTATTCGCCCAGTATTAGTTATCGATTTCTGAAAATCCTTCCTCTGAGTAGAAGAACAGGATAAGAATGTCCAATGATTAAACATATGATTTGGGGTGGTTTTGAATTTTTGTCTTTATGAGGGTTGGGTTTAGTTTAGAATCTTGTGAGTTGTGTGGAATGATGGCTATTATTTACTTGGAGTTTTTGATAAGGAATTTTAATTACTAATTTATTCGGTGTTAATAAGTATTTAACAGTTCATGAAATAAACATAAGTCGTGTGAATGGACTACATTTTTAAATAATGTATGTCTACAAATTATGGGAGGGATATCATTGGCAAAACTTGATGACAAATTTTTGATTTAAAAAAAAATCTTAGTCTACGACATATGTCATCTGCAATATTGTAAAAAGTTTTATAAAATTAATACATCATGAGAAATGGTATAGAGACTTAGTTTCATCATTGTTTAGGGAAAAGGAGCATAAAATTCATTATTTAAACTTTCTTAGTAGAGAAAGGTAAAAACAGAATGCCATGTGATTTCTTAAGCAAATATGAATTTTATTGGGAACAAATATTATAAGCCGTTGTAGCGGTTTAAAAAAAGAAAAAAAAAATAAGCTTCTATGTAGGTATGTACAGTTAAAAAAAAAATTAAGACACATTTTTGGTAGGCCAACTTAAAGTTTTTATAATTGTACGAAAAAAAAAAATAATTTCAACAAAAAACAATATATTGATACGTTTTTGAGATATCGAAATTTCAAAAAAAAAATGTATTTTATATATTTTTTTTCCAACATCTTGTTGAATGCATTAAAAAACTTTTAATCACCAAGTTTTAGCAATTCAAGCATGTACATAGATGGGTGACTCTACAAACGATGGAATTTTCGGCGGCCGCCCCAGAAATATTTTGAAATCCGTTCAATTATTTAATCTGAGTTTTTTTATAAAATAAAATCTGACTGATATCTACCTGGCCTAACAATATTACTAGGTGGACACCTTATTTTATTTTGCTCGAAAAATTCTTCAAAGTGTCTGATTCTCAGTCCCCTGACGTGTCCCCAGTGAAAAAATATTACCGTTTTCTTATTTCAGGTCTCACACTAAGATGAATTCCACTGAAGTTACGCCAAATAATACATCTTTGCTACGAATTAGATAAATATTTTTTAGTAATTAATTTTATTACAAAAAAACTTAATTAAACTTTGTCCCCCGCATTTCATATCAGTCCCCTGGAATATTGAAACAGTCAAAAAAATCGGTCGAGTTTCCAGCACTGACAATTTGAAGAACCAAGTCTCCTTACAATAAAATCGTGGTGCAACTCGATTCTGTTTCTTATGTTAATATTGTGAAAAAGACATCTGTGCAAGAAGTCGTGGATTGTCCGTTTAGTTTATCAGTCCTCTGGTGAGGTTTTACAAAACAAATTTGTATGTAAGTAGGCATATTTGTTAGCAATGTTTAATAAAACTGTAATATTATATATATTTTTTTGTTTTTTTTAAGTAAAATCTTAATATCGTTTTTGCGCAAAAACCATTAAAAACCTCAGTCTCCTGACCTCAGTCTCCTGGCTAATAAATGAACAAATGATATTTTATTCAGAAACCTGACAAATTTTTAGTTATGTTGAACTTCGAACTTCATTGCGAAATATTTTTAAAATTTTTAAAAAGAATATAATTCATTTTATATTTATTCTAAGTAGAAAAAAATATTTAATTATAATATATTATATTCTTTTAATAAAATGTTAAGTTATATGTATTAACCATGAATTTATATGTTTATGAAGACTAATTAAATTTAATTTCTATATTTCAATGTGTACCCAAGAGAAAATACAAAAAAAAATAAAGATTTATTCAGTGCCCTTAAATAAAGACTCAGTCCTCTGAACATCCCTCTCCAAAAAATGTCCTTAAAATCGTCATTTTTTATTTTTTTTGACTCGACGCTTTCAACAATGAAAAGAGACGTTCTAATGATCAACTAGAACAACTTTTACGTCTATTGGCTGCCAAAAATGTCGTGCCGAAATTTGTAACATTTTATTCCATTGTTTGTAGAACCACCCAGATATCAAAATATTGAATTTAAAAAAAAAATATTTTTTTTTTGAAAAATACAAGACAAAATTGAAAATTTGAATACAAATGTTATAGATGAGCTTTATCATAAAAAAAAATTATCAATATCGGTTGTACCGTTCTTGAGAAAATCCAAAGCAAAAGAAATGCTTTAAGGGGGGTTAAATTACCTACATAAAATAGCTTCAACTAAATGAAATTTTTTGATTTTTTTTTAAATCTTTAAACAGTGTTTTGAGAAAAAAAAATATTTTATAAAATTTCGAAAAAGCGTTATTTTTGATCTTAGAAAAAAAAAAGAAAAAAACATATAGGGGGAAAATTTAAAAATGGTTGTTGAACAGATAATAGACAGATAGAAAGAATTTGGAGACCCACTTTTATCGTCTTCTCTATGATCCTAATGTTAAGTCTAATCAAAATCTCGAGTTCGGTTTATTTTACGAATGCTGACCAATAACTGAAGCGAGCTGACCTTTTTTATGGATCTGCAGACTTTTCAGGTGATATATGTGTGTACAGTACATGTTTTGCGAATATCCGATAAATGAGTATCAAATATCGTTATGACTTTGAAAAATTTTGGAAAAAAATTCATTAAAAATATTAATAATTTATATTAAAATTATTTATTTATTTTTTGTTAATATAAATAGTTGAGCTTTTTATTAGGATCTATAGGGACTTTTTGGATGGTATTTAATTTTTGCGAATATCCCACAAACGGAATACCAAAAATCTCAAATTCCCTATAGCTGACCAATTTTCAAAACTATTTGACCTTTTTTGGCTAGTTACTGACTAATTAGATGGCACGGTGCAGCGGCTGAGAATCGAACCCACGAGTCTCCAATGCACTTACCATTATGACAAGGGGTACTGCGTTTTTGAGATATGTAATACCTAATTCATAGAATTTTTCAATCCGTTATGACGATAACGAAAAAGTCGGAAATCATACAAATGTTTTTGTAGTAGGTAAGTATTTTTCTATTTTCTAAATTATTTTCATTGAATAATAGGTTAATAAAGGGTTACTCCATCGAAAACCCCAACGCAAAAATCAAATGACATAGAAGTCATTAACGAAAAAGGAACCAAAACCTATGAAAAGATCGAAATAAAAGATCAGCAGTGTTCCACAAAAAACAACGAGATCCACCAAGTTGAATCCGAAAATTATTTCGATAAATGGCAAATAGAAATTTTAGCCAGAAAACAACTTGAAATCCTTGTTGAAAGTCTTCAGCAACAAGTAAAGAGACTCGAAGAAAAAGTCAGCTTGCTCGACAAAAAGTCCGTGAAAGACAACATATCAAGTCAAAAGTCACCAGTAGTGAAAAGCCCACAAAAAACTGCTAATGAGTTTCATACTGATGAGGAAGAGCTCCTCCTTGAAACTGAAGGAAACCGAAATAAACGTAAGTCCAAGAAACGAAAAGCAGAGGGTAGCCCAGAGGCTGTTCAAAAATGTCAGCAAACAGGTTCAAAATCAGTAACTGCTACAATAATGAGAACATCCAATAAAGAAATAGGAGATTTACACCAAAATAAGTCTCACGTTAAAGGTACCAGGCAAACTGCACCACCTCCAATTATGATCTCCGGATTGGCAATGTTTGGCGAGCTAAAGAGCATAGTAGAAAAATGCACGAATAAGGCATGTAAATATACATCATACAATAAAGACAATTGGAAAGTCATTGTTGAAGACGCCGATGCGTATAGATCTGTCACTGAAGAATTGAACAAAAAGAAAATTCAGTGGCACTCGTACTAAAATAAAGCTACAAGATCGATAAAAGTAGTAGCACGAGGCCTTCACCCTTCATGTGTTGCCAAAGAAACTGTCGAAGACCTTATACAAAAAGGATTTCAAGCTCTCGATGCCAATAATCTTATTAAAAATGAGATAGTCAAAGACTCCACTGGGGTATCAACGACGAAAAAGAGATCTCTACCTTTATTTATGCTCACGTTTGAAAATAAAGAAAGTCTCGATAAGATTTACAGTATTAAATCAATCATGGGCATAGTTGTCAAAATTGAACCACTGCGAAAGTCGAAAACTGTTCCACAATGTAAGCGCTGTCAAGCCTTTGGACATACACAAAAATACTGCAATCGCGAGTTTGCTTGTGTTAAATGCGAAGGCAGGCATGCAACTAAAAACTGTCCCATGGGCAGTGAACAGAAAGCGAAATGTGTTAACTGTCAAGGCAATCATCCTGCGAGTTACAGAGGATGTCCAGTAGCAAAAAAGTTCCAAGACACAAAAAGAAAAAACAAAACTGGGAACAAGCTTAGAAACTCAACCAGCACAAAACCAGTAGTTAAAAGCAAAAAAGTAACGGTCGATAACATTACTAAAAATCAACCGGCAAAAGCAATTGCACTAAGCAAAAGTGATGAAAATAAATCCTATTCCCAGATTGTAAAAAATGTGCGGAAGAATGAGGAAACTTCTATAAAAGAAATGCTGGAACTCATCCTGAAAAGGATTGACCAACAAGATTTAAACATAAAACAGCTAAGCGAAGAAGTCGCTCTTAAAAAACAATGATGGACAGAACACTTAAAATCGCAACATGGAATGCAAACGGTCTTTTACAGCATGTATCAGAACTAAACATCTTCTTAGACATTAGCCCGGTCAAATTAGCTTCAAAAATAAGGGTAAGGTTACATTAATTCGCACAAAGCTGAAAATTGGCATGAATGTTGAGAACACTATTACAAACAATTTGTCAAAAGTCCCCATCGATCCAACGTGTGCAAAAAAAATTATTCAAGGTCAAATGTTGCAAAAATCGGTTTTTTGCATTTTTCAGCTGAACGGCAAGTTTTATCATAAGATAGGTGAGACAAAAGTTATTCATCATGCAATTATCTAAAGAAATTGTCTTAACACTTTTTCTCCTAAGAATCACCATTTTGGAGATACATATAGCGAATCAAAAAGTTGAAAAAAAATGATTCAAGGTCAAATGTTGCAAAAATCGTTTTTTTGTATTTTTCAGCTGAACGGCAAGTTTTATCATAAGATAGGTGAGACAAAAATTATTCATCATGTAATTATCTATAGAAATCGTCTTAACACTTTTTCTCCTAAGAATCACCATTTTGGAGATATAGCGAAGCAAAAAGTTGAAAAAGTTGTATTCTTCATAATATGCACACGGTTCCGCGCCACCCGTGAAGTAGTACACTTGTATCTAATTGAAAAATACTACTATTGGAAATGACGAAAGCGATTATGAGTATTTTTTACAAAAGATAAGTACCAAAACTTATCTAAGCACCTAATTACATTACAAATTTGACGCCGATATTGCAGTGCTTTTTTTCATTTCAAACGCTTTATTCAATTCATTGCCACAGAATAAACAGCACTCTTTTAAACAAAAAACAATTCTGACATTCACTGTCTCAAATGCTTCATTGTTAATGGTTTAACGAGTAAGATTGATTTTTGAAATCCTGTAGTATCACAACGGACCAAATATTGGTCTAAGTGTTTTGGCTTTTCCGGTCAGCAGCCACCTTAACCTAAGGTAACGTAACCTAAACAAAAAACTGATTAATTTACGCGTGCTCTAGTACGAGGAGGACTTATTATTGATGTACCAGATTGTTCTTGTTCGTGACGTCTTTTAACTACGGTAATGGTACTCTTCCGAGTGTACTTTTTCCGCCAAATGTTTACTACAAATAAAGCAAAATTGATACATTTCTCTTACAAACAAGAAACTGCACAAATTCTGTTTGCAATAACTACTTGCTCTTACTACGAAGGAACGCTTGGGACTAATACTATTTTGTTTGGGCCCTTAGAAACGGAGCTGGTATACGAGCGTCGCAGACAGATGCTGCTCAAGGCCGTACGGTCACATAAAATGAGGGACTGGGTTTTCTTTCGAGTTTATATTCTTAAGCCAAATATACATTGTGCAAGTGTATTCGAAAATTCGGATTAAAGTTGCATATATACACACACCAAGCATGAGTCTTCAATCTTTTATTTTAACATGGACGGTGTGGTGAGAGGACGTTGCGCTTTGTGAGTTTTTTTTCGGCGAAATTGTGAATATAAGAACGTCTTTGAGATTTTTTCAATTTTATCCGAGTAGGTAATTTGTTTTATTTTGTCTGTCCATTTCATCATACATTTTTTGTTTACTATTTTAATATTTCAATCAGTGCTTATGTTGTACTGTGTTCTCATCTCTTAAACGAACTATATGCAAATGAACCAATAAATGCATGGTCAATCATCAATCTTGCATATACACTACTTCAATGCAGGACGCTAGATTGAAAGAAACTCAAAAGATTTTCATTTTGCTTTAATCCTAAATCCAATCTATACGTGTGATTTTTTCACCAATACACTTGCGCGTGCTTGTCATGCATTTGAACAGTGTATATCTGGCTTTAGAATTGTATAATATGTATCTATACGCCACGAAAACTAATATTTTTACTTGTATTATCGTTGTGTAATGTATATAACGGTAATTGACATACATATTATGAAGAACACAAATTTTTCAACATCGCTGTTTCTCCAAAATGGTGATTCTTAGGAGAAAAAGTGTTAAGACGATTTCTATAGATAATTGCATGATGAATAATTTTTGTCTCACCTATCTTATGATAAAACTTGCCGTTCAGCTGAAAAATACAAAAAAACGATTTTTGCAACATTTGACCTTGAATAATTTTTTTTGCACACGTGGGATCGATGGGGACTTTTGACAAATTGTTTGTAATAGTGTTCTCAACATTCATGCCAATTTTCAGCTTTGTGCGAATTAATGTAACCTTGAATGTCTATTTTGACCGGGCTACATAGAGCATATAGACATTTGTTTGGTGTCCGAAACCCACCTCGCTATTGAACAAAGTCTTGATAATAAATTACCAAACTATACATGTTATCACGCTCCGCACCCAGCTGACAAAGCTAGGGGAGGATCGGCAATACTTATAAAAAAGTGCTTAACACACTATGAAGAACCACAGTTTACTAATGAAAACATGCAAGTAACATCAATTAGTATTGGTATAAAAAAGAAAGAATTTAAAATAGCAGCTATATACTGCCCTCCTAGGCGCTCTCCAACTGAAGAATACTATGCAGAACTCCTACATTTGTTAGGACATAACTTCCTTGTTGGTGGCGACTTCAATGCTAAACACACCCAATGGGGATCTAGGCTCACAACAACAAAAGGTAAACGGCTATACCAAGCAGGCCGAAAATACAGCTGTGAATTTTATTCTTCTGGTTCGCCAACATATTGGCCATCTGATACTAACAAAATACCAGACCTTATAGACTTTTTCGTAGTTAAAGGTATTAAACGAAATCATATAAGTGTCGAAGGTAATTACTATTTATCGTCAGATCATACTCCAGTAATTTTATCACTGAGCGAAGCAGAAATAATAGAAAAAAGTAATCCGAAGCTCGTGAATATAACAGAACAAACTGGAACGAATTCAGAGACAAACTTGAAAGTTTTATAAACCTAAGATCCCCTATGCAAACAATTGAACAAATTGATCATGAAGTAGAACAATTTATTGCTAATGTGCAGCAGGCTGCAGAAGAAAGTACTCCAACTATTTCGAACGCGAGAGAAAAAGGTATAAAATATCCTATCGAAATAAAGGAGTTGATATTGGAAAAACGAAAAGCTAGAAGAAAATGGCAAACCACGAGATTCCCAGATGATAAGGTAGTTTTTAACCGTTTTAACAACGAATTAAAAAAAAGAATCTGTGAGTTTAAAAATGAGTCACTAAGTAGATTCCTGAAAAGTCTGACGACGGATGCTTCTACTGAATACTCCTTATGGAAAGCAGCTAAGCGCCTAAAAAGACCTCAGACACAAAACCCGCCAATAAAATCTCAAGATGGTAAATGGATCGGAAACCCGAAACAAAAGGCTGATCTCTTCGCTGAACATCTCGCGAACGTTTTCAAGCCATTCCCAGCAAACACAGCTACAGATCCCTTAGAGTTTGTTGACAGAAACGACGAATGTGAAATACCTTCTGTCACGCTCAAAGAAGTAAGAAGCATGTGTCAACATAAGTTGTCTAACAAAAAATCACCAGGGTACGATCTTATAACTGCTCAGGTTTTGAAAGAAATGCCTCTAATAGCCTTCAAGAAACTCCAATTTATAATAAACGCATGCCTTAAACTAAGATATGTGCCACATCATTGGAAAATTGCAGAAGTCATTGTTATACCTAAACAAGGTAAGCCACCAACAAAAGTAACATCTTACAGACCAATATCGCTTATACCAATCATGGCAAAAGTTTTTGAAAAACTGCTACTGAAAAGGCTTAGCAAAATAATTGAAGAAAGAAGACTAATTCCAAGCCATCAATTTGGATTTAGAAATAAACATTCCACGATAGACCAAGTGCATCGAATTACGGATGTTGTGGAAAAGGCACTTGAAGAAAAACAAATATGCTCTGCTTCATTCTTAGATGTTGCTCAAGCTTTTGACAAGGTTTGGCACTTGGGACTTGAGTACAAACTGCATAGGGACCTTCCCAGGCAGTACTACGAAGTACTGAAATCCTACATTACGAACCGACTCTTTAGAGTACGGTACGACCAAAATTACTCGGAACTTAAGAATATTGAAGCCGGTGTACCACAAGGAAGTGTCCTAGGACCAACCCTGTATCTGTTATATACAAGGGATATTCCAGTGGACAACAACGCTATCATGGCGACCTTTGCTGATGATACTGCAATATTGGTGCCAGATAAATCCGTTACGAAGGCTACACAAAAATTTCAAAATGCAGTCGATAAAGTTAGTGATTGGACGCAGAAATGGCGTATCAAATTAAACGAAACAAAATCGACGCATATAAACTTTACAAACAAAAACATAAACAATGTTCCAATATTTATAAACAGTACAGAAGTACCTTACTCCAATACCGCCAAATACCTTGGAATGAATTTGGATGCAAAGCTTAAATGGAAAGAGCACATCAAAAAGAAAAGAGAAGAACTAAACTTAAAGTACAGAAAAATGTACTGGTTACTAGGAAAGAACTCTGACCTATCTATCCAGAACAAACTAATGTTATATAAGAAAGTATTGAAACCCGTTTGGACATATGGCATCCAACTATGGGGCTGTACAAAGAAAACAAATGCTGAACCCATCCAAAAATTCCAAAGCAAGGTCCTTCGTGGAATAATAAATGCCCCTTGGTATATAAGAAATAGCGATCTACATCGTGACCTTCAAATTGAAATGGTTACAGAAGTGGTTAAGAAACACGCTGTATCACACAATCAGCGACTGCAAAGTCACACTAACTCTGAAATGGAGACCGTATTAAATGTACGAGACAATGTTCGGAGATTAAGAAGAACCAAGCCTCATGAGCTGATGGTCTAAAAGTTATGGGAAAGTGTTATTACATTAAACTTCCCCCAATGCGATTTAAAAATTAAGAAATAAAAATCATTTGTCGATCTTTTCATAGATTGGTCCTGATTCACCGGTGGTTTTAGTGCGGTAAGAGTCCCACACTACTCGGTACCGATTCTTACCGAGTGTCTTTTGAAGATTTCCATCGGATAAAAAAAAAAAAAAAAAAAAAATGAATAATAGATTATTAAAAATAAGCGAATCAGAAAAAATTTTATAGAAATTCTTGAAGCTGTTTTCGAGAGAAAAATACGAAATATTAAGCTAAACAAAATTGAATTTGAAAAAAAAAAAAAAAAAAAAAATAGAAACTTTGTAACATTTCGTCGCTTTTCCGGCAGAGTGGAATAAGTCGAAATTTGTCATTTTTTAGTTTAGAACACAGAACTGAGCTGAAAAAAAAACACAATTTTTAGTGTAACTGGCATTAACCTACTTCTTCTAGTTTCCGAGTTATGAAAAAGCGCCGCTCGCAATTTTCACACACATCCCTGTCATTTTCTATGTATTTTCGAAATACGGCATAAATCAATTTTTTTTTTTTTAATATTTGTTTTTTTATAAAACTTAAAAAACAAAAAATGCAATTTTTTCATGTATTCAACATTCGAGTTTTGTTTTTTATGAACAACGATTTTTTCTTCAGTATGAAACAAACTTTAAAAGGCTTTAGAAAGCTTTTATTATTTTAAAAATTCGAATTCTTCCTCTGGGGAACCGTATTGGAAACATTATGTTCAAAATGTGCAGAAGAATGAAACCTACGTTTGGACTTCTAATTCATCGTTACGTTAATTTTGATAACAACTTTGAATTTTTGTTTTAACAAGAAACCAAAACCTGCCTTTCATAACAACACACGCCCACTTCAAATAAGACGTAGAAATCTTTAAAATAATTTAAGCAGAATATTTTTATACATACGTTCTTTATCAGTAAATTATTTATGAGTCTTCAAAAAATTATCCAAAACTTACCTGAAAATAAAAGAAAAAGAAAATTTAATATTTATAAAATATAAAAATATAAAAAATATAGAAATAAAATGTTTGAGCACAGCCCAAGCATTTAACAAGGTCGGAGAATATTTAAATGGAGAGGTTATTAGGATCAGCGAAGTAAGTTTCTGATGTTATAAACCCAACCCTACTGAGGATGACCAGAAGAAGTTTAAACAAGCTAGAAAGACCTGTAATGATCTAATTTGACAACCAAATTTTTGCATGACCAATAATTATGGCTAAAAATACTACAATGTCCCGAAGGTAGTAAAAAAAAATACGAAATACTACTTCGTCTTCGGTTCCAACGCTAATCTCCAAAAACACTACGTTTGACAGCTCACAAGAAAAAGAGCAATTGCTTGCAGCACATTCCGCTGTTAATTCTACACTGTCAGAAAGTGCCCTGACATCTCCAGTACTTACGATTTTATGGCACGAATCTTGTTTCGCAGTCGTACAGTACTGAAGGATTTCAATGTAAACATGTACACAAGCCCGCTGGGCTCTGATACATTGTTTTGGAGAAAGTAAGATTATTGCACTTGATATTTCAAACGGACTTGAATGAGTTTGGCATCAACCTCTCTCATCGAAAATGCGTGCATTTGGTACTGATGAATATCTTCTTTGTCGGATTAAAAACTACTTTTAGAACAGCACAGTACAAGTTGTATTAGATGGTTTTAAATCCATAAAATAAATGCTGGTGTACCACAGGGCTCCGTTTTGTCTCCGACTCTCTTTCTGATGTTCATCAATGATCGTTTGTCTGAAACTTCTAATCCATTAAATTGTTTAGCTGACGACAGAACTCTCAGCTTGTCATATTCGTTTAAAAATCTACATCCTTGATCTTCGGATGTGGATTTAGAATGGCAGCGTATGATAAGCTCATTCAATTCTGACCCCGATAGTCAGATGAGGATCCATAACGCGCGTTAAATTTAATGGTTCAAAAACCCAAAGCTGTCTCCTGTCGGTAAAGCGGAATCCAACCGCAGCCCACCCGTCATGAACTGCACTTGAATTGAAGAAACTGAAAAACTCTCAGTTATCGGTATGTGAATGACAGACTTATGGGGATTGACCACATATTAGACGCAGCCAAACACCCTGCTAAGTGTTCAGGTTGCTCTCGATTGAATGGGAGAAAAATATTGGGCCTGATAGAGAATTCCAAAAACCCTTTACTATTACCTGTTTTCGAAACACGTCGTTGTCTATGGTCCTTGACTGAGAGCCCCGGCGAAAGACTGCCTAACCTCTTGGTGCCACTGTGAAAAACATAACGTGCAATGAACAAACAGTATTTTCCCTAACAAACAAATATCCTTCCAACTAATCCTTCGATTAAAAATTACTCAACATCAATAAATAGTTCTGTTACAAGCTAAATCCACTAACAAAGCACCACTGTTCCGCCATTATCGTTCGTTTCCTCAAAGTGCCCCATAATTTTATTAGAAATACCTGTTCACAAACTAAATAAAACTACACCTCATCCTAGCTCATTCTTTGCGAAACAATTCAAAACAATTTATGAGTTAGAAATGAAAAACCATTTATTAAATTGGTCCTCACTCAATTTCCAATAAAATCGAACAATTAACTAATTAATTTCCGGACTGCCGAAGCATGCCATCGCCAGTCACCGCAATGTCCTTTCCATGGTGGTATCGTGGTACCAACACAACATCCCGGATACAGGGATGTATCAAATAATCGCCCATAAGGACTGATAAACTTTTAATTGTTCAATAAACCGGATCCGGAAAAACACAAACTATTTTGCCTCGATTTAAACAATCATCATTAAAACAGAAAAAAAAATAAGAAAAAAAAACTGGCAACAATGGCCCGAACAAACAGCCAAAGAGGCGGCGGCCAATAATAATAATTAAACGAACTGCCAGATCGGACTGTGTGCAGATGACAGAAGAGCCGACGACTCCCTATCCTCCAATGGGCCGGCAAATTAAAACAAACAGAACTATGGACAGAGCAATTTGCCACAATTTAACCGACATTCGTCCATATTCCGTAGCTTAGCTCAGTTCTAGAACCGCGAGGGTGTGTGGTTGGATAGGTAATGGGGTTGTACAATTTTTGAAGCAATATTTCGATCCCGCAAGTTTTTGTGCAGTTGTTTTTCCAGACGCCCGACAAATAACTCAGGTACTAATACATTTTCATACCTGCAAGTATTCCCTCGCGCTGGTCGAAGGGATGCCGTAAAGTTATGCGTTCGGGTATTGAGCAAAGCAATAACCTTACGAACTTTGAGGATTTTTCGTTCGAAGCCAAATGGTTCTGATGAAGATTATACCTCGTCTTTGGGCCACCCCCAGGTCGTAAAGTATTGAAAAGCTATTGTAATAAGTAATTTCTGCCGTTATTGTAATCGACATTTTGGTGGAATTCAGTTGGAAGAGAGTGGGGGCTTGTTCTTCGAAGGATAAATGGTTTGGCAGGAAGTCGATAGTTAGCGTAGCACTCCTATATTGTTACTTGCTCGGTACGATGATGTTTGCGCAGACCCATGGGTGTGGTTTAATAGTCAAGGAGTACATATCTCGGCCAGAAATAAAGGGGGTATTGTACTTCATATTTATAATGTCTTTTGGTGAGATACCTGCAATGCAGCGCCAGTGTCAAACCATTTATGTTGATGAGAACCGCTATGATGATGACTTTGGCAGTCTAAATGACGCGTTCTTAGGTTTTATGTGTTGGGCAAAAAAAACTAAATAAACATTTGCTGCGAAGGAATAGTTTTTCGTTTTTATGGTTCATTGGGCAATTTATTAGTGAGCAGAGCAGGTGCTCAAATTGATAACAAATAGAGCTACAAATCCATTGAATTTTTGGTGGGAAAACCTTTACTTGATTATGAGCCCAGCAACAATTCATTTAATCATGAAACGAGGACATTTTGGTTGGCGATTTGTATGGCTAACGCGATTTTCCTGTCGGTCCATTTTTTCTCCACTTTTTCCAGCTTTGCCGCTAGCGTCTAATACGTCAATCGAAGCTCGTTTACTTTGACTTTCTCTGGACGCTTTGCAATTTGGCGGATCACGTGTGGATTGTGATCGTCACGAATTCGACTGTCGTCCTGTTAACGTAATTATAGTTCCAGAAATGAGCCTTGTAACTTGATTTTTTTCGACCGAAATTCTGGTCAGTTTCCAACTGCTCGAGATCCTAGTTTGCCAAAACTATGACTATGGTCGTTGAATTAGAGCTCCTGCGAAAACCCAATTTTTTGTAAGCGGTTCGGAATCGAACTCCTCGGATTCTACTGCACACTCTAAGGAACAGCGGCGATATTTTTGGCATAACTGGCGAGTGTTCTCGGATTGTTCACTGAACCGGTCGAATATAATTTATCCACCACATTGCGAACAGTCCTCTCGGAAGCATGATTAGGTATGGCGACCCTGGCATAAGAATTAGCAGAGTTGGTTCGATTCTCAGATATTACAATTTAAGAACAAGGAATGTTGTTTTTCTTTCAGGAGTAATGGAAGTAATAAATCCTTCAAGAGTTTGGATGGAGCTTCTCATCTTAGCGGTTCGGAATCGACAGAAAATTGTCAGTCACCTATATGTCATTTTTTTTTAAAAACTAAAATGATTCCGATTTACAAGATTATAAGGTCTTTCTATACTCTTTTGTATCCAAAAAATCAAAAAGTTTTTTTTTTTAAGTTTTGATATGCAATGTTTTTGAAACTCTTGTATAAGCAATTTCATTAAAATCCGTTATGCCGGTAATGAGAAAGTTAAAAATCGAAAAAATGGTTTTATGGTAGGTACTGTCGGTGATATTTTAATTTCAATTTTTGTTTATTCAATTTAGAGATCCTAATTTTGTAGGTGCCGTTTTCGTATTCGTAGGTACGGTTATTTTTAGATACAATTTTGTCCGAATTCTTGTAGATATTATTTAAAAACTGTTAATTATCAAATTTCAAAAAATCTCTCATGAGGTTTTGATGTTTTTTTAAATCAAAAAAAAAAAATAAACACAAAATACTATTAAGACTTTTTAGCAGCTTTAGAATTAAAAGAAAATGGTCAAAATCCGTTTAACAGTTTTTGAGGAAATCGAATGGTTCTATTGGAGATACCATTAATATCCATGTTTTGAAAACAGTTTTCCAACCATTATCTAGCTTTTACTATTTTGAGGGATTTTATTTTGTTAAAATTGCTAAAAAAATCTTTGGAACAGTTTTTTAAAGGAAGAATTTTTTTTAATTTAAAAGAAAAAAGAATGTTAAGTTTTTATATACAATTTTTTTTAAACATTTTTAAGAAAAAATGTTGGTACATCAACTTTTAGTTTTAAATATTATACGAATAAAAATTAAATTTCCAAAAAAAATATTGACTCGTTTTTGAGATACCGAATTTTCCAAAAAAAAAAATGTGTTTTATTTTTTTAAATTCAAGCAATTTTTTTTCTAAGTTTTGAAATGCTCTGTTTTTAAAACTTTCTAAAAGCTTCTCTATAAAAAAATTTCATTAAAATCTGTTATGCCGATAGTGAGAAATTCAAAATTTGAAAAACTGGTTTTATTAATGTAATTAATTTTTTTTATTAAATTTTTAAGAAATAATTGCAAGAAAAATAAAAAGCACGACTGGGTCGCACGAACTTGCTCCTATGTAAAAGACTAAGAATTTCAAAAATTAATGTTATTAGCGAAACTGTACATAAGCATAAAATTCATTTTTTAAATGACTAAAAAAAACTTCTTTAAGCCTAGTACTCAGTTCAAGTGAAAATGAAAATTTCATATAAAAGTGACTGCTGGTTCACTGGCATGAAATCCGCAACGAGAGGTGAGTACTAAAATGTGGATTGGAAAAACAAATATGTTCCATTGATTGATTTTCATTTCTCAATGTACAACCATCAGGAAAAAGTTTAAGGCAACGTGGAAAACTGTGACATTTGTCAGTTGATTTCAATATTTTGCTTCAAAACAAAAAATTGAAAATTTATAAACAGAAAGCGCGAATCAGTTTAAAAATAATTGTCATTTTTTTCCATTCAAAGTGAGTATCAAAAATTCACGTGGAAAAGTTTATTCTATTTTCATTTTGATTCTCCGCGTGTAATTTTGAACGTGTTTATTTTTCATTTCCCGCTAGGTGAGTACTAGGCTTTAGTAGTTAAAGGTAAGAATAGGATGCCATGTGATTCAAGCAAATATAGATTTATGCAAGAAATAAAATTATAAGTCTTTGTTGTGGTTTCTTAAAAAATAAGGTTCTTTATAAGAAAACTTTAAATTTTAAGTTTTGAAATGCAATGTTTTTTAAACTTTTTAGAAGCTTCTCTCTACGAAATTTCATTAAAATCCGTTCTGCTGATAATGAGAAATTCAAAATTTTAAAAAATCGTTCTATGGTAGGTACAAGTCAGTAATATCTTGTTTTCAAATTTTTTTTTATTACGAGTAAATTACAGATATTAAAAAATAATAGAAAGAAAAAAAAATTTAAGCAAAATTCTCGGAACCGTTTTCGAGAAAAATAAGATTTTCGAAAACCATTTTTTAACATTTGTATGGTGGGTACCATTATGTTTAGGTTAAATAAAATTCTTTTTCTTACATCTTATTAAGAAATATAGTATTACAAAACTATAATTTGTCAAGTTTAAAAAAAAAATCGAGCTAGACATTTTCGAAATATTGAGTTTTGAAAAAAAAATGAACATTTTTTTAAAAATCCAAAATAAAAATTTTTCAAAATTTGAATAAATAATAATATTCGAAAATTTTGGAGGGCTTTAGTCTACAAAAAATGATCAAAATCGGTTGAACCGTTTTTGAGAAAATGAAAAACAAAATGGTTCCAAGAGGAGTACCATTAATTAATAAGAATTTTCCTAAAAATTTTGTTAGATTTAACTAAATGAAATTTTATGGATCTCTTTTTTTTTAAATCTGTCGAGCAGTTTTTGAGAAAAAGAAATATTTACAAAATTTCGAAAAAGATTTATAGGGCAGGTACCTTAAGGGCAGGGTCTTAAGAAAAAAACTTTTGGGGGGGAAAATTTAAAAACCATATCTACCAAGTTTAACGAAATTCAGTCGAGCTTTTGTAAAACAGACAGACAGAACAAAGAACCAAAATTGTTTTTTTTTTTATTTTGACAGTCGAAATTTAACTTTTCAGACACAAAGATTATATCAAAATGCGCCCAGTACTCCAAAAATTTACCGATCTGTCCAGTGTTTTCAGAAACAAGGGGCTCTGTGTGATTTTCCGCGTGCTGGAAGACTTGGTGCATTTCGAAACGATGTGAACATTGCTCAGATGTAAGAAGCAAGTATTGAGGAAAACCCCGAAGTTGGGAAGGAATTTTGGTTGGTAAGGAATTTTTCGGTAGTTACATTTTTTCCGACATAAGATTCAATTGGTGTAGGAAATCATCACAAATAATCCACAAGTATACGCAATTAGGTTTCAAGAATTGTTCACGGAGGACAACGAGTTTATTCAAAAACTTATGATAGGGCCTATTTTCACCAAAACCTTAACGTGAATAAAACAAAAATTCAGAATATGGGACACCGATAATTCAAAGTTATAATTGTTGAACGCCAAATGCACCCACTTAGCTGCACATTGTGTTCTGAAATAAACCTCAGAAAGGATCATTGGACCATATTTTTTTTTCGAAAACGACGAACAAGCTGTGGTTAATGTGAATTGCAAAGATTGATAATTTTCTTAGGTGGAGGACAATTTAGTTTCAGTTCCAATAAGATGGAGCCACATGGAAATTTTTGGTGATGGGATAATCGACCCTAGCGAGGTATCCGTTCGGAGTTAAAAATTGTCCGCAACGCATACTTTGTCGGAGGTTCAAATTGCTTTCGAGGTATCCTATCGGAAAGAATAATAATACACAAACGCGTTGGCGCAATTTGTTCCGCGAAGAATTTGTGTCGGACGAAATCGGAAAAAATTAATTGCTGTCAGAAATTTCACAAATAAAGCACTTGATCGAACTTTAACGCAGTTCGCCAGGTGCGTTAAAATAATGTTGGAAAAAAATTCCGAACAGATGTTCGGAAGAATACCTCGAAGAAAAATTCTCCGAATCGTACAAAACCGCAGAATTTTCCGCTACGAAGGGATACTTCGCTAGGGCCGAATATCTCGTTTTTCTGATTTGAATTGGCCGCGCCACCGTCTTCGGCGAATTTAACTGCTCCAGATTTTTTTTTTGCGGTAACCTTAAAAATAAGGTTTTTTCCACTGACTCAAGTACCATGCAACAGCTTAAGGCCAATATCCGAGAAGTGAGGGCGATGTGACCTGAAATTCTAAGAAAAGTAATGTAACATTGTCCTGAAAGAACACCTTTATCTTAATGTCGCAAGTAAAAATGCACGATAACCTCCTAGGAACTTGCAATTACATATATTTAAGACCTAAAAAAAAAGAATGCCATATGATTTTTTAAACAAATATAAATCTATGGAATATTATTCAAGCGAAATTTAAACTTCCAAAAAAAAAACATTGGCCCAATTTAGGAATATTGAATTTTCAAAAAAAAAAAAAAAAAAAAAAAAAAAAAAAAAAAATCTATTTTATTTTTAGATACAAAAAAGCTTTCTTAATTTTTTAGATACTGCTTACTCACTGCTATTTTTTAGGTTAGAAATATATAGTTTTCGAAAAAAAATGATTAAAACAATTTTAAGGTTCTGGAAAGAAAGAAAGAAGCAATAAGAACCATTTTCTGTAATTTGATTTTTTTTTCACAAAATCTACGCCAGAATGGATACAAAAAATATTAAACTTCGAAAAATAAAAATATGACAGATACCGATATTTAAGCTTATAAGAAAGAATATGAATTTAGGGAACAATTAAAAAATGTTATCTAGCAAGTTTTAAGTGTTTTTAAGACCGAATGTCAAGCAGAGAGATAGATAGACGAAATAACAGACAAAGAAGCAAATTGCCAGACCCTTTCAATTTCTTCCGCCATTTTTCATGATGAAAAATGACCCCAATTTGAAAATGGAAATATCGCCCAAAATTAATGACAAAAAAAAAACCTAAATAAGAAAAAAAACTAAAACTAAAAATTAAAAAAAAAGATATACACAAAACAAGAACTTTTTTTTGTGTTGACTTTTTTTTCCATTTATTGAGGCCCTTTTGCCATTCTCATTTTAGGGTCAAATCTCATTATAAAAAACGGGCCCATTGTTTTAATCTTTAAAAAAATTGAAAATGACACCAACAGGAGATCATCAGTAACTGCCCGAGCCGCTACTCACGTTCCAAGAATCTAAGCACTCTCTTTGCGTCCTCAGTGCCGCTCAGGCAACTCCGTTTCTCTTCACCGCTTAGGGTATGTTCAGAAGAAGCCAGGCAGGCACCTATGTATAATCATATTTTTTTGGCCGAAAGTACTTTAAGTCGTGCCTTCCGCGGTACCACCTGCCTGGAGTCTGAAGATCCTGAGCGGAAAAACCGTCAGAATAAAAAAAAAATATTTGCTGTTTTGTGTATACAATTTTGAACCTATTTTTCACTTTTAGTTAAATTTTTTTTTTTACTTTTTGGATTTTTTCATTCATTTAAAAAAGGCCCTTTTTTTATTTTTTTAAGACTAAAAATTTGAGGCGATTTTTCATCATGAAATTTTGGCCCCAAAATAAGAATAGACAAAAAAGCCCCAAATAAATGAAAAATCACTCTAATTAAACAAAATTTTGTCGTTTTTTTTTTGTTTTTGCTTTTTACCCAAAATTTTGAGGCCATTTTAAATTTTTGCTTTCGGACGATTTTTTATTGGAGCCATTTTTCATTTGGCAGATTCTATTGATATGAAAAATTGGAGTCTCAACAAAATTGTATTTATATTCGGATAAATTGCTGTACCACTCATCATAGGTCGGTACTTCTTTATAAAAAAAAAAAAAAAAAAAAAAAAAAAAAAAAAAAAAAAAAAAAAAAAAAAAAAAAAAAAAAAAAAAAAAAAAGTGGTAGCATTGCCGTGACCATTAACAGAGGGAGCTTTCGATCAATGGTAACCAATTTCTTATAGCCAATTGCATGACATGGACATAAGGTTCCAAAAAGAGATACCACAATGAGTATTCTACAAGCGCGATTTGAGGTCATGTCCACCGCGATTGAGCGATTTTATGATGTCAGACTTCTTATTCCCAAGTCTCCCTAAGACGGAGGTCTCTATCAGCGTTACCACTTCCGGAAAAAAAGTCGAAGTAGATTTGAAGAAAAAAGCGAAGTAAAATGAGAAAAATCGAAGTAGATTTCAAAATGGCTTTTTACTTGATTTTGGAAAAAATGTTGCATGCAAAAATTTTTTTCCTTAAATGAATACATATTACCTATTAAATATTATTTAAAATTGTCAATACATTTCTTTTAATTTTAAAGAAATTTCGCATAATTACTCATTTGTGTATTTGGATTGTGTTGACGTTCTTTTATTTTATGGGAATTATGAGGTTATATACTACTACTTAGAGTGCAATAGAGAAAAAGAAGTAGATTTGGGCTTTATTTTGTAAAATTGAAGTAGATTGAAACAGAGATTTTTAAAATGAAGTAGATTTCAGTATTTTACTGATGGTGCGAAGTAGGAAGTAGATTTTAAAATATTTTGGAAAAAAGAAGTAGATCTACTTCAATTGAAGTAAAGTGGTACCACTGGTCTCTATCAATAAACCGAAAACAACATTTCAGAAGTTGATTTGAGTTTCGTCAGAGAAGGTTTAATCTACCTTTAATGACCAGTGCAAACTAATTATTTTGTTCCCAGTTGCACTTTTTCCCCCACAACATATAATAATCAATAAGCCATACTTTGAAGAATTGAAAACCGATACCAATTACTGTATTCCATAAAAGCATACACAAGCTTATTTCGCAGAAGTTTGATTCTCTTAAAATTATTATAAACCTCATTATCTGCTGTTTTTGAAAAACTTATTTATCCAATTTGCATAACTACAACCGAAAGAAGGGAGATCTATTGCTTTAGTGGCTCTTTCCAAACGTGAACAGAAAACACAAACAGTATACCTATAGCTTTAGCTATACCCTTACACTAACCTGCACCATCTGCATAGCTTCACAACGTATTTTGTAACTAATTACAAAGTTTTGCAAAACAATAACCTACCCTTAGTCCCAATCGCCAATCCCTCATATTACGTACACTCCTCTGCACACTCGTGTATCTCTTAGCCATTCATTCACCTGCGCCATTATACATTAAACCTGCCCTTTGTTTTCAATAATAGGAACAAATTGTTGCTTCCCATTGTATCCACATCTGTAATCATAGGTGGTGCGCGGTGCTGGGCACATAATAATAATAATAGTTTGTAATTCCAGACCGAAAAGTAATAACAATAATAATGCCAACTAATATTCGCCCGACTCCTATCTCATGATTTATATGCCTTCGCATCCGAAAGTTGGAGGCGGAGTGCGGAGAAAGTTTTCATTTAGCTTCGGCGGAAATGGCTATCTTGTGTTTTTTTTTTTGAAAATATGTATAAACAACGAACAAACAAGGACCTTTACGCCCCATTATGGTACACTAAAGGTTATTCCCATTAAACCATCGTTAACAATGCTTTGGTTTTGTTGTGGAACGAGCACCTATGTTAGATGTATGCGCGGAACACTGGAATCCTTGCCTTCTGCAAGCGTAGAAGAAAATAATAAATTACTGAAAATAATGATCATCAGACACAATGGTGCGATGGATGGAATGATTGAACTGATTTTCGCCCTAAATGTCCTAATTAAAAACTTTTAATATGCCTGTTTCCATGTTTGAAAATTGCTCTTTAGATTGTTCCACGGAGCTGATGGTAAAAAATTGAAATTGTCATGAGGGTTTAAGGATTTCTAAAACATGATATTTCATCACAAGAAAATTCCGAAAATTCGTTTGACTACGACACCAGCCAATTAAGGCTTGATTCCACGCCGCCAGGCCTACCCACTGCAATGGAGTCAAATTAAGCTCCGATCACAGCTAAGTAGTCCAGTAGCAATTCGGCGAACATGGTAAGGCATGTTCACACCCCTTGCTAAGGCGCGAGGCCAACCTAACACCTATTGCTTCCAAGAAAACTCGGACACCTATTGCTTCCGCGATGTTGGAGAACCACAGCCACCACGAAACTCCCACAAGGTGGCCTACCTCACAGATAGCCAGAGACAGCGGGGCCCAAGTGTCTTGCAACATAGAAATTATCCTACTTCAAAGGTACTACCTCCTGTGATACTAGAATAAATCTTCCGGTGGAGTTCCGCAACCTTGAAGGTAACTCCTAGATGAGCTTCTCAATGCTAGAGGTCTAGCAACCCAGGCAGAAGCCAATAACCGTATTTGAACACCTATACGCACAACACCAAGCTAACAGCTCCTCAAACAACACCAGAGCGTCTCGACGAAATCAGATGGAGGCAAGCACCACCCAGCCGTTCTACACGACAACGGATAAATCTCATGTACAAGGCGGTACGAAGATAACACATACACTCAACCCTGCTACGAACCCAGACACAACGACCTACTACTGAAGGTCCAACAAGGACAACACAAAGCAAAAACCTCCAGTGCAATGGTAAAGTCGCGCACGAATCACAAGTCGCTGTGTACCTTCAGATTCGTGATCAGGATAACCAAGGCACCCCAAGATTCACACGGCACCTAGCAAGAGGCCAGGCCCCGAAGCCACGAAGTCAAGAACTCAGGACAAAGGGCGCCGTGTCTATGGCAAAAAGTGCGATGGAGTGAGTCCATAACTGATGATGAGTAGGACATCATGAGACCTTAACAGTCCCCTTCCCGTCCAAACATCCACAAGTCGGAAGCCCGTGGAGTTGCGTAATTTAAGCCCAACATAACAATGCACTAAGGAAATGAACCAAGACCCCATGTAGACACTAACCCAATAGTGTCTACAACGCGGATAGCCAGAATGCCATAATTTCCGTCGAATATGGAAAAACCTTCTCCCTATCAAAAAGGATAAAACTGAAATCCCTGGCGCCATCTACCAAAGCAAAGTGCAAAGCCATACCATCTCATTGGGATCTAAATGGATCCATTGCGCTCCCCAGAAAGTAGATAAGAAAGGTGTGTGGAAGTGGAGTGAATGCATTGAAAGGAGCTTAGGTATTCGATGCATCTCTTAACCAACCTAAATTCTGAAGGAATTTTAGGCTGTTCTTTAGTGGGAGAGAAAAGGTGTGACCCAATTTGTTGAAAGGTATTCTCCGAGAACTTATTTATTTATTTATTTCATCTACCGAGTAAATAAACTCTAACAGATTACACCAAGGAAGTGAGATAAGCCCTCGTCCGATTCTTTAGCTTGACACCCTCTATACAAGTAAGAAGAGCTTATAACCATTCTGCTCATGTAGGTTGATTTTGTATTGTGGCACGTTAGAACTCCTCTCGAAGGCCAAAGGTTCCTTGAAACCCGACGTGTGGATTGTTCCCTATTTGACGTCTACAGCCACAAAGAAATTCTGGCGCTCGCCGTTGATAACGATGGCCTGGCCAACGTGCGTCGGTCTCAAAGAAGTATGGAACGATGTTGTCAGCAGATCTCTGGATCTCATGTGAATTATGGTCGTCCTAAAATTTGACAATTGTACTTGTTGACGAACGCATTAGCTGAATATAATTTTTCCACCGAAATTTAGACACCTTCTTTCCACTGTCATGGAATCGGTGATCAGTAATGAGCTCAAGAAATACCTCGAAGATCTAAAGCTTCTCAATGACCGGCTATACGGCTTTCGCAATTGTGCCATTGTGATCTGATGGCATATCCCACAGAAGATTGGAACAGTCCTTACGATGTTTTGGAGAAAGTAAGATTTTAGCGCTTGATAAATCTAAGGCATTTGATATGGCACGAGGCTCTATTATCGAAAATGCGTGCCTTTGGTATCAATGAAACCCGTATTCTTTCAGTTAAGAATTTTATTCTGGGTAAACATGTTATATTGGACTGTTTCAAGTTTGATCTTCTCAAAACAAATGATGGTATTCCGCAGGGTTCCGTTTTGTCTCCGACTCTCTTCCTGACTTTTATAAATGGTCTCTTGGCTGAAACTTTCAGTCCATTTCATTGTTTTGCCGACAACTCTACCATCAGCTTTTCATACTGGTTCTTCGTCCATCTTTTTCGGAGGTGAAATTGCAACGGTATCTTATGATAGGCTCATTAAACTGTGATCTTTACATCATTGCTAAATGTGGAATAAAAAATCGTATCCAGTTTAATGCTTCGACATACTCAATACTGTCGATTGTCGT
Source organism: Chrysotoxum bicinctum (assembly GCA_911387755.1). Classification (NCBI taxonomy): domain Eukaryota; kingdom Metazoa; phylum Arthropoda; class Insecta; order Diptera; family Syrphidae; genus Chrysotoxum; species Chrysotoxum bicinctum. The sequence goes on along the minus strand of OU426989.1, from coordinate 179,736,076 downwards.
TGAAGCAAACAGTACCCCTTATGCCATGGCACTTGCATCGAAGGAGCCGAAAAGCTCTCATAATCGAGTCCTTTAAAAACGCTGCGTAATGCTTAGGATTTCTCTATCGGTGTTATAAATCCGTAATCCCCTGTCAAAGTTCGGAAATCCCCATTGGAAAACAAGGTTAGGATGACGTTGATCCATAGTGATACCACATTGAATCTTGAAGACTTTCTCTCTAATCTTTTATACCATTGGAGCTCTTTATGAAGCACGCAAGATTTGATATATCTTTGTTTGTCAGATTACAAAGATCATTTTAGTAGAATTCTCCCAGATGGAGTATACGTCTTTGGGATAAGGCAGGACATGTACTCGTGAACACAAGGCGGGAAATCGATTCCTCCTCTTCTCCATCCATGCACCTTCTGCAGAAATCGTTAGAACAAATTCCAAGTCAAGTTGAGTGCTTGCCTATTATACAGTGTCTTGTTATAACACCTATAATGAAGCCTGTGTGCAACCTGTTTAAAGATTAAACCTTTGGAGCGCTTCAGGTTCAGCATTGGCCAAATTTACTTTTGTCGCCCAAGCAGGTGGTGATATTGTTCCACCTAAGGTTTGTTCTCCAAATAGCATATGGCAAGACATGTAACGTAACCATGGGAATACCCAGCAGAGGTGAATGTTTAACGATCGGCATTTAGGGGCTGTTATTGAGCTGATTCAGACAGAATCAAGAGAATTAATAGCTTTTTGGCCGTCCGAGAAGAGGATCTTTATTTGAAATCACGTTTTCCTTAAGCCAAGACAGGACTTCTATAATCACCAGATGTTCCACCTGGAACACGCTAGAGTGATTGGGAAGACGAAAAGAGAGACTTAAATTTAGTCTGTCTGAGTATACACCTCCACCAAACCCATCATTAGTTTTTGATATGTATATCGCACAGTGCATCGATTGTATGGAGGTAGTGGACAAAAATCTATGTTTCAAAAGTAAAGTAACTGTGCACAAAACTGGGTTGGTAAATGTAAAAAAAATAAGAGATTTTACTCAATTTGAGAAATTCTTACGCCCCCCGCCAAGCCCACCGCGGGTAATAAATTGGTTACACACAACCTCTCGTACGAAAGCGATTTCAAGTATTAATATTCTGGGCAGTTAAGAAATTATAAATTAAACAAAGCGTGAAGTCCGCCCACTGCCACGCCCACTTTTGCTATAAAATTCTTTTTTTTAAGCTTCTCGAACCATATTGAAAAAGTGTTCAGAATTGATGAGTGTGATAAAAAAATGTATTTGAACTAAAATCCACCCACTGCCACGCCCACAATTGTATTATTATTAGTTGGAAACCAAACATTTAAATTTGTTTTTATTCTTATGTAAGTAAGTTGTAATATTTTAGAGGTTATTAGGAAAGTATACATGTTTTCAAAACACAACAAACACAGAATATACTGGCATAAAAGATTTTGAAAAATTAATGAATGTTTTTATTGTTGACAAAAATAATAACATATTCATAAAAAAGTAATAACAAAAGGAAAAACGGCAAAATAAACTATCACGAAGAAAGATCACTATCCGAATCTTGAAGAGTGTGTGACGAAGATGATGAATTTGTAAAATTTTCATCCATTTTGATACATGGCCCGATATCATTTTAATCAGCTTTTGGAAGTTTTGAATCTGTTTTTCTTGAATTCGAAATAAAAGGATCAGATTTTAAAAGTAATGTTGTGAAGAGGTCTTCGTTTGTATTAATCCGGGACGAATTTCTTGTGTGAGAGAAACGATTTTTCCGGAATTCTTTATGACTTGCCTCTAGTGCTTCTTCAGAGAGCTGTTTTATACTTGTAGGTATGTATTTGAATTATATCTGCATCATGTGTCAGAAGCTTATGACCACTTATAGTACCAACCTAAGAGCTCAAAATATTTTTGTTAGCTTCGGCCAGCAGTTCGTATATAAATAGGAAATCCTGGAGTTAAGATTTTTGATTCGACTGAAAATGTATGTATGAGATTTTCATCAAGTCATATCATTCCTGCAGTTATTTTCGGATTCTGAAAAAAGGTCCTGCCGTACTTCCATCATTTGTTGACCCAAATCCTAGCTTAGGCTTGTCAACAATGAGACTATTTTTGAAGGATTTATTCATAAGATAAATTAAGATTACTATTTGGAAGAATAAAAAAAGTTCTCAACCAAACTCCGTGGTTCGTGCACAAGCCTTCCACCTACGTTCAAAATTTTTTAAAAGAAGTCTTACTTTTTCCACCAAATCGTTCTTGGTTGTAGCCGAACAGTCTTTAATTTTTAAATCATTCAATATGAATTCAATAACACCTTCAACTTTCGTTTAAGCCCAAAAATAACGGTACCTGCCATACGATTTTTTTTTTTTCGAAGTTTTATAAATATTTTTTTTTCCCAAAAACTGTCCCACAGAATTAAAAAAAAAATTGAAGAATTTCATTTTGTTAAAACTAGATAATGGTTGAAAAAAAATTCCAAAAAATTGTTATTTTTGGTAGCCCCCCTGGGTCCATTTTTTTGTTTTTGATTTTCTCGAAAACGGTACAGCCGATTTAAATCATTTTTTTATGCCAAGGCTCCTCCAAAGTTTGAAAATTATTCCATATTCAAATTTTCAATTTTTTGTTTTTTTGGATTTAAAAAAAAAAAATTCAAATTTTTTTTTTGGAAACTCAATATTTCGAAAACCCCAAGATCGATTTTTTTTTCAAACTTGATATGTAAAAGTTTCTTAATATAATCTACAAGATTTGAGAAAAAAAATTCTGTTTTATCTAAAACTAACGGTATCTTCAATACAAATTTTAAAAAATGGTTTTCGAAAATCGTATTTTTCTCGAAAACGGTTTCGAGAATTTTGTTAAATTTTTTTTTCTTTTGATTAATTTTCACGATATATAATTTAATAAACAAAAATTGAAATCTAGATATTACTGACTGTACCTACCATAGACGATTTTTTTCGAATTTTAAATTTCTCATTATCGGCATAACGGATTTTAATGAAATTTTTTATAAGGAAGCTCCTAAAAAGTTTAAAAAACATTGCATTTAAAAACTTAAGAAAAAATGTTTTTTCAATTTTTAGAAAAATAAAATGCACGACTGGATCGCACGAACTCTCTCTTATGTAAAAGTACTTTGGAATTTAAGATACATTTTATGAATATAAAACATGGATTTAATGAGATAATAATGTTCAAATGCATAAAATTGCCGTCTGGTTTCCAGAAAAGTATGAATTTTTGCAAATAAACTAAAAAAAATCGTTTTATTATTAAATAATTTTTTATATAAGAAATGTCTCTAAAATTTTTCAAGAAAGAAATGTGGGATGCGAATTTTAAGTATTAAATAATATTGATTTTAGGAAATAATTTCAAAAAAATAATCGTTCATAGGTTTTGAAGATATTGATTTAAAAAAAAATTTAAAAAAAACCCAACAAATATTTTTTCGAATATTTATATACACAATATTATTTTAAGCTTAAGGGGACTCTTGCTGAAAATTTTCGGTTAAAATCCTTAGAGCCGTTAATGAGAAAGTCGAAAATCAAAAAACGGGTCTATGACAGGTACCCCTAATAACATTTTGCCCCAAAATTGTTTTTGACCAAAATGTAGCCTTTGTTCATAATATCACACCTAATTTTTTTTATCAAAATCGTTAGAGCCGTTTTCGAGATAAATAAGATTTTGCATTACGGGTGTATGGGGGGTACTGTTATTTTTGAAGCTAAAAAATTTATTTCAATTCCTCCTCTAGGGAATCACCGAATACCCTTAACTACCGAGATTGAAAGACATAGGTCCAGTGGTTTAGGCTGTAATGTGAGGTGTTTTTTGTGTACTAAATTTTCCTTAAAATTTTTATAAAAAAAATTGATATGCAAATTGATAATATTTAATAAAATACATTTTAAAAAGTAACTTAAAAATTTAATCGTGTATCGGTTTTCAAGATATTGAATTTTCAAAAAAAAATTGTATTATTTTTTTAAAAATCCAAAAACTATTTTTTCGAAAAAATTTTTAGTTTATATTTTTTTTCAAATGCAAAGCAGCTCCTGCATAAAACTTTTGGTTAAAATCGTTAGAGCCGTTGGTGAGAAATTCGAAAATCAAAAAAACCGTTCTATGACAGGTACCCCTAATAACATTTCCCCCCAAATTTTTTTTTGACCAAAATATAGTCCATATCCATAGTATCACACTTAATTTTTTTTATCAAAATCGTTAGAGGGTACCGTTAGTTTTGGAGGTAAAAAAAAAAATTTCAATTTTTCCTCTAGGGAATCACCGAAGACCCTTAACTATGGAGTTTGAAGAAAATACCTCCGGTAGTTTAGGCTGTAGTTCGAGGTACAGACATACAGACAGACAGACGGAATTGTTGGACCCACTTTTTTCGTCTTCGCTATCATCAATGTCAACTTTGATCAAAATCTCGAGTTCGATTTTTTTTCCAAATGCAGAACTTGCCATATGGTACCTACATTATGTATATCGCAAGTAAAAATTACTTTTTTTTTGAAAAATTCGATATCTCAAGAACGGCTTAGTATTTTTTTTTGCAAATTTAACTGTTATTCGTACAATTATAAAAACTTAAGGTTGGCGTACCAAAATTTTTTCTTAAAAATGTTTTAAAAATTTTGTACATAAAAGCTTATTTTTTTAAGGAGCCACTACAAGGACTTATAATTTTTGTTCTTGCATAAATTTATATTTGCATAGCATTCTGTTTTTATCTCTTATTACTAAAAGAATTTAAAAAAATCATTTTATCCTTTTGAACAGTTTTCTTTAATAACATCCGTTTTTAAAATTCCTAGTCTATTACATAGGAGCAAGTTCGTGCGACCCAGTCGTGCATTTTATTTTTTATTTCGTATGGTTTGACCTTGCCCTACAAAAAGTCAAATATTTAGAAGGTTAGCAAGAAGTAGCAGAAAAAAGTATGTAAGCATTTTCTCAAGCACAATAACAACAGAACATAATGATTTTAAATATTTTGCTACAATTTGCTAACATTTTTCTAAAGCTTAACTTTATACAATTTGTAAGCTTCAAAAAAGACTATTTTTTTAAAAAATCACAAAAATTCAAATTTATAAGAAAAATTCAAAGTATCCTTTGTTTCTCTTGAAGGGATGGTTTCCCGAAAGTTTTCATCAACCTGAATCGATGCTACTTGGAAGTGATCCGAATGAGTTCAAAATGGTAGAGTGGCCAAATTTCACTATTCATCCACTGCGAAGAGGCCTTTAAGCGAATAGCCTTATGTGCAGCCGTTTAGTTGCCGATTTTGTCAGGGGTGTTAGATAGAACAGAATTTCCAGGATGGTGGCGGAAGGAGTCACGAGAAGTGCTGGGCTCATGTACAGAAAAGCTGACTATTGGACTTTGCTTAATATACGAGTATCACAATTAGTGTTTTTGTCTAGAGCTGTCCAACATACTGCCATGCCGCCGTTTTAAGAATCGCTCTGATTAGCGAGGAGCGTAGCCTATGAGTGATGCGGGGTTGGAGGCCCCATTTATTCCCAGTAGCTTTAATGCATGAGAAGAATGTCACTGTGCCCTTTAGGGAGTTACTATTGAATGTTAGGTCTTTACTTTATAAATAACAGCCTTTTTCTCCTTTAGCGTTATTTCCTAACCCCGTTGTCAAGTAGACAAATTCTGACGTGATGTCATCCGTTGGGAACATTTCTCTTGGCCCACCCTGTTATATGTTTAGGAAAGGTTATTTATGTATTTACTCAATTCAAGGAAATCAATTCAGGTTTCGACAACTTGTCTAATTTCGTATTGACAATTTTTATCTTCCAAAGCACTTTTAGAATCAACTACGACAGTTATATGTGTTACAATTTTCGTCCACAAAATAATCACTCTACTGAAAAATCACCAAACTCTACAAACGAAATTTTCCACATTCCATCGAAAAAAAAAAATATTTAAAACCCATTATTATAAAAACATTGAAATTCAGTATAGAATCCCAACCATGTAAAGCTTAGGTACCTAATGTGTTTCGCCAAGCAAAAATATCTGAAAAGTTAATTGAAATTATATATGGGCAAACTGTATTCAAACTCATTACAACGAAAACTAAAAAACTACTCATGCAAGTTGAAGTTAGTTGGTAATTGTTCGTGTTTATACCGGGCACTCGGTCAGTGTTCATAGTTTGACCAACCGACCATTTACGAAAAAAAAAATGGAAGAGATTTTTTTCGAACCAAGTAATTTTTTTGAAATTCTGGTAAAATGCTAATGCAGTATTTTGAAACGGAGTAAGTGCATAGTAAATGCGAGGGGAATGGGCACTTTTATTAATTAGAAGTAAGAGAGACTTTTTTTTTTTAAGGTTTTTGGAGGAGTTTGTTTCGTTTGTATAACGTTTGGATTTTAATGAAGTTTATAGATAGGTACTGGCTACATACGTACATGTTTTTGGAATGATGGAAGGAAAACTGCGTTTTTGAAATGAAGCTATCATGGGAAAGTGTTTTTATTTTTTGGTGGATAGTAAGGGTAGGTAACTCTCGGACTAAGCTCATTTGTTAATTAGTTAGTTGTTAGTTAACAAACGCTAGGAGCTGGGAGGGATTTGTGTAGAACGAGATATTTCAGTACTCTTCCAGCTGTTCGAGTGCGAAAAAAATAATTTACGCTCTTAATTATATGACAAATTATGATACTATCTGACAGCGTCGAGTTTACAGCAAACTGTCTTGTAATAAATTCACTTTTTCGTATGTGCTGACATAAGGAGTGTCATTGAAGACGAGCGTAGGACGAAGTAGTTTTTCTTACATTTTCACAAATGGCCAAAAATTTATACTACTTTTGGAAGATTGTAGTATTTTCTGCCTTAATTGTTGCTCATGCAAAAATTTTGGTTCCTCGAATATGATTATTACAGTTTTTATAGCAGCTTTTGAACTTATTCCGGTTTTCCTCAGTAGAATTGGCTTTATAACATCGGAAACTTACGTCTCTAATTCTAATAACTTCTTTACATCTCGAATCAAGCTATGAAATATCTTTCGGTTTGATAGACTTTTTCCTATTCGGGATAAAACTTTTCATTTCGAAAGGAATTAAATTTGAAACCATACCTAAACTGGATTCCACGTCACTATCGAGGTAGTATAGTGACCAGTTAAGGTTTCGTGAAGAAATCGTTAAAATCTGTCCCCGTTGGCTTCCTCGTATTGTCAAACGGTTCTCATATGAATTTTTTGTACATGAGAAATTTGCAGATATGACACAATGGTCTGATGTGCCTAGAGGCAATAATACACTAAGAGTATATTTATCAGGGTCAGAGGTAAGAAACAAGTCTAGAGTGTTGTGTTGGTAGATTGACCTGCAACGTCAGGTATTCGAGATGGCCCATGGAAGAGCAGTGTCTTCTTCTTCGGGTATTGTCTGAATATAGTAGCGCCTGTAATAAAGATTTTACTGTGTGGAAAGTTAGAAACAATTCTTTGGAAAGAGTCGGATAGCGCATCGAATTCGTTAGAAGTCGAGTTGCTATCAGAACTTGGGTTGCGATAAATTAAGAGTACATATACCAATAATGCGCGAAAAATTAAAACTACATGAAATTTATGTTTGTGTTTTAACAAATTCCATATTATGATTGAAGCTGATAAGCAACATCATATCGTACATACATATGTGTCAAGGCTTTGGTGAGGAAAGAATAGGGGCACTAACAAAGCAATAACAAAGAAGGTTGAATTCCGTGTGATCAGAATTTTCACCTACCTGAGTAAATATAAAGAGCTATGCAAAAGTAAAAAAAAAAATATGAAGAACAACAAGCATGGAGATTAGTGTCCAGCAAAAATGCATCTGACTTTTGGAAACTTGCATGGGAATTGAATGAGAGACAACCAACCATCCACACAAAAATTTGTGCAAATACGCTTTTCGCACACTTCAAGGATCTACTGAATCCCGTAACAATTCAAACAAACTGGCATTATGCGATACCTCGAATCAAAAACGAAATTTTGGATCCCGAGTTTAGTTTGCAAGAACTGGAACACGCGCTATGGACACTCAAAGATGGGAAAGCGGCGGGTTCTAATGGCATTCCAGTTGAGCTGTACAAATACGGAAACGTCACACTTAAACAACATCTGATATTATTTAATAAAGTTTTTGAAGGCAATCTCTCGGTAGATGAATTCAAGAAGGCTGTAATATTCCCAATACATAAAAAAGGATCCTTGGTAGAGGCAGCGAACTACAGAGGAATTTCTTTTCTCAACTCAACTTACAAGATTCTTACAACAATGTTACATAAGAGACTTACGAGGTGGATCTCAACGCAAAACGTTCTAAACGAGTGTCAAGCTGGTTTTAGATCCGGTTACTCTACAATGGACAATATCTTCATTCTCAGGAGTTTTGCAGAGAGCTTTTGTATACGGAATAAAAAATTATATGTATTTTTCGTCGACTTGAAAGCAGCTTTCGACACAATCAACCGAGGGGCTTTGTTTTTCAAACTCTACAATTTGGGACTGTCGTTGAAATTTGGTTTAGTACTCGAAGAATTGTACAGAGGAACAAGGGCTGCAGTCTGGGACGGAAGGACATTCTCGGATTGGTTTGAAACATCGTTGGGAGTGAGGCAAGGATGCACATTGAGTCCTACCCTCTTTTCGCTCTTCATTAACGATCTAGTGGATTTCCTTCCTGGAGGAGTCGACTTTGCAGGAGAGCGAATCAAAGTTTTGATGTTTGCGGATGATATTGTCATGTTTTCGTATTCCCCAGAAACACTTCAGCTCATGATGAACAGGACTTACGCTTACTGCCGTTTGTGGAATTTGGTGGTCAACATTCAAAAATCCAAGGTGATGATTTTCAAAACAGGTGGAGGACGAAGAGCACCAAACGAAAAGTGGGTGTTTAACGGAGAAGATATTGAATGCGTCAGCGAGTATAAATACCTAGGTGTCGTTTTTTCAAGAAATCTAAGTATGGAAAAACATCTAGTTGAAAAACTTCAAAAAGCTAAAACAGCGATAAACATTGCATGGAGAAGAATATTTATGAACACCAACATAGCACATAGCAGCAAATATAAAGTGTTTGAAGCTGCAGCTGAGAGTATCCTTTTATATGGAGCCCAAGTTTGGGGATGTAAAAAGTATCTCACGGTGGAGAAACTTCTAACTCACTACGTGTAAAGAGTTTTTCGCCTGTCCATGAACACACCAAACTACGTTGTAATGCTCGAAACTGGACTGTCACCTCTATTCGTGAAAACCCTAAAACTACAAGTGGACTATTTGCAGAAAGTCTTCAAGATGCCTGAATTAAGGTTCGTAAAGTAGTTCTTAATGCTGTTCAAAACAAAAATAGCTGGTACAGGGAGTGGAACTCTCTCGCAGAAGGTTGTAACGTGGATTTCAATCTAAATATTGGAAACTTATCGAGCTGTAAGGATATCCTGTACGATGTGATTACGAGGGTTGGTGAAAAATGCAGAGAAGAATATGCAGCTGAAGCGTCCGATTCTTTATTTCGAACAACTTATAAAAGGCTGAACCACAATCTTGGAAAAAGAAACTACTTCAGGGATGTAAACAGTATAAACGAGATCTCAACAATGGTTAAACTCCGAAGTGAATTACTCAACCTAAATTTCATACCACACAGACCCGATTTACCACTAGAGTGTAGCTTGTGTAATCAAAGAGTAAGAGAAGACGTTATACATTTCGTCAGAAAATGTCCTACTCTCAGGGAAACAAGAAGAAGCATTCTGGGAAGCGACTTTTTATCAGAGGAACAAGTTATTGCTATACTGAATGAGATGGATATTGCCAAGAGCCAAGCTGCATAAATATTGCAAAATTGCGATGAAATATAGATCAAGAATTATGAACGAAGACTTCCGATTAATCAAACTATTATTCGCATAATTTAATTTAATTCATTCTTAAATATTATCAAATTCTTTTTTAAAGGCATAATTATTAAAGCTTATTACAATGTTTGTATACATGTTAATTGTCAATCTGGCAGACGGTAAATGCCATGTCATAATGATTTTTTTGTGTAAAAGAAATATGCTTTGTAAATTCAATTTAACTAAAATACGCTAATAAAATCTAATCTAATCTAATCTAAATCTAACCTACCTGAGATTCGCTAAGTGCCAAAACTGCTGACCACTTTATCGCAGTATCGAGAAAATTTTTCTAAGCCCCGGAATGTTGCTACAATCGACCCTAAATACACTCACAAAAAAAAAAAAAAAAAAAATGCTGATGTTGATGATAAAACACAGTAGGTTCATATACTATACATTTACCGAAAATTGTTATTAAAGATATCATAAGACCACTTTTATAACAAAATATCAATTTTTTGGAAACATAACACAAATTTTGCAAAAAAAAAATTATGAATTTTTGGAAACTTGGCAGCTAACGAGATTTTGTTCTTTTAAAAATATTTTTCTTCTTCAAAAACTGTACCACAGATTTAAAAAAAAAAATGGTTGAATTTTTTTTTAATAGTTTTTAATGAAGCATTTAATCTCTCTAAAATAGTGCAATTTATTGATTTTAATATTTTTTTTTTTGCGAGAACTCAAAAGAATTTTGAATGATGATACGAGTACTAAAATCTATGGTTTTTTTTTATTGAAAACTCAATAAGTCGAAAATTACATGGCCGATTTTCTTGACCCTTCAGAGATAAAAATTGTTAATACTCTCCACAAGATATAGAAAAAAAAAAACTGTTCCTAAAATGTTGGTAGAAGTTTTTACTTGCGACTTAGGTATACAGTGACGAGCAAAAGTGGTCAAATGTTTTCACTTACAAGAAAAATTGATTTAAAGTTAATAGAATTAAAACCTTTTATTTTTTTATTTAACTAAATTTTTTTATTTAACTAAATTTTATTACTTATATTAACTTTTTCAAAAAATAATATATTATACAAAACAAAAAATATTCCATTAGTTTTTAGACTTGTCTAATTATGCACGTTTAAAATCAATGTTTTTTCTTTAGTATTTAGTCCATAAACCCTTATTTTTAGTTACTTGAGAGCAACGCTTTGGCATACTTTCCATCAATTGACCATACATTTTTAATTGGATTGAGGACTGTTGATGCAGTTAAAGGTGATGGAGTCTTCAAAATGTCCAAACATTTTTCTTTGTTCATGCTGCCATCAATTTTCACCAAAGGACCAAAAGAGTTGCACGAGAAACAGCCCCAAGCCATCACCGAGCCTCCTCCATGTTTCACGGTCTTTTGAACTTGATGTTGTTGAAGTGGTTCTTCAGGACGTGACCAATAAAAAGATCTATCACCATCCGTTCTTATTCTATTGACCTTCGTCTCGTCGGACCAAATGACTTTTTTCCATTGGTCAATGGTCCAGTGTTTGTGCTTTTTAGCAAAAGCTAACTTAGCTTTAATATTTTTCGCTTAAAGCAGAGGCTTCTTCGGTATCGGCGTTAAACCCAATTCTTTTGAGTGCCCTGCGTGCAGTACATTCACTAACTGGCTTGTCTATGTTTAGGGCTGCCTGCTTAGGTATTTTGGACACAACTTTTCAACTCCCTTTCCATTCTTCTAGCTTCCAAATCAGAAAGTAGTCATTTCCGTCTTTTTTTCATTGGCGGGACATCGATGTTTTTGTTTTTTTCTAATATTAAACACAGATGTTTTTAAAATTTTTAAAACTTTGGACACTTCACGCGATGATTCACCACTTTTTAGTAAACAAAATAGCGCGGTGGACGGTATTTTTATAATTTTTTTTTTATTTTGACAATAATCAGCTTTACACGTTTTAAAATGAACGATTTACCCACAACAAACTATCAACAAATAAAATTATCTTAACCGTTACTTGTTAAATTACAGTAAAACAAACAAAGCACAATAGAGAGGAACATCTCTCAATGAACAAACGATGTTAAATCTCTTGAAACTAAAACGTGCATTGGACAAAACCAGAAAATTATTATTATTATTTTTTTTTTTTTTTATAATATATTATTTTTTGAAAATTTTATCATGCATTATAAATGTGAGTTAAATAAACAAATTAAAAAATCCTTACTAAAATCAATTTTTCATAAAAGCGAAATCATTTGACCACTTTTGCTCGTCACTGTAGGTACTAGATATAAGGCAAGTTATGTTCGTAAAAAAATCGAACTCGAGATTATGATCAAAGTTGACATTACGATGGTAGCGAAGACTAAAAAAGTGTGTATTGCAATTCAGTCTGTCTTTCATTTTTTTATTTTTTAAGACCAAAAATAACGGTACCATACGATTTTTTTTTTTTTTGAAATTTTATAAATATTTTTTTTTTTCTCAAAAACTGTTCGGCAAATTTTAAAAATAAAAATACAAAAAAAATATCATTTAATTAAAGCTAGGTAATGGTTGAAATTTCCGAAAAATGAGGGTACCCTCCACGGAACCATTTTTTTTTTTGTTTTTGATTTTCTCAAAAACGGTAGCACCGATTTTGATCATTTTTTTTATGCTAAGGCTCCCCAAAAATTTAATTATTATTATGTATTAAATATTATGTATTAAATTTTTTTTCTTGATTTTAAAAAAAATCTAAATTGTATTTATTTATTTCGGAAACCCCATTTTTTTAAAACTTGATATATATAAAAGTTTTTTAATATAGTCTACAAGATGTGAACAAATTTTATTGGTAAATTCGATTTCTCGAAAACGGCTCAATATTTTTTTTTTGGAAATTTGATTTTCATTCGTACAATAATAAAAACTGAAAGTTGGTGTACCATTTTTTCTTAAAAATGTCTTAAATATTTTTTATAAATCTTATTTTATTAAAGAAACCACTACAACGACTTATAATTTTTGTTCTTGGCATAAATTCATATTTGCATAGCATTCTGGTTCTATCTCTTACTACTAAAAGAGTTTAAAAAATAAATTTTATCCATATGAATATCGTTTTTGAAATTCCTAGTATAACACATAGGAGCGAGTTCGTGCGACCCAGTCGTATAATTTTTTGCAATGACAGTTAGTTGACATCAAAAAAATATATAAAAAAATATAAAACCATAAAATTCGTGCTGTAGTTGTTCTAGTTTTCAATTATAAAGGGTGTTTCTGTTGGCGAAACTAGATTCGTCGGTCATGTGTTTTTGGAGACATTTGTCAAATCTGTTGTTTATTATTAAGTTACTGATGCCAAAACAACATGCAAAGTTAAACGATCGAACAGCACGTCCAAATGATAAAAGTTAATTATCAAAATTATTGTTCTTTAGTGCGCGTGTTGCGCACATTTTACGACTCTTCAACGATACACGGCGAATTTTGAGACACCCTGTTCGATAATTAAGTAATCAACATTCGTATATCAAAGGAACAAAGGAAAGCAAAATCGGCCGAGAACATCGCCGCAGTCTGAGAAAGTGTAAAGCAGAACCAGAGGCAGTCGATTTTCGCTCTACACACGAACTTGACCTTTTGCAGACTTAAATTTGTCGAATTTGCTTTGGGACTTTAGCGTATACCCGTAAAAGTTCATGACCATTTGTTCGATGACTGGCCTTCGGAGGGTTTTTGGCCGAAAAATCATCTTTACGAGTAGCAACGAGGCGCATTTTTGGATACATGGCGATGACAAGCAAAATTGACATCTAAGGAAAAGACACTAACCCGCACGGGTTCACCAGGTTACACTCTGCATGAACGATTTGATTATGCAATTTGACCCTGCTAGACTTTTCCTTGTGGGGTTTTCAGTATCGACCGATGCCCTTAAGGTAAACATAACACAGCCTATCGCTCAAATTCATCGGCTTCTATGCGAAGAAGGAAAATTGGACCACTCGGATCCGTGTCAAAAGTAAGAAGCCGAGGTGGGCATTTGAACGGTGTCATATTCCATACATGCCTGTACGATCATGGAGGATTCTAAATATGCGGTTAATGTGATATCCTCTTCCGGTCCTTTTGTCCAGGTGTACATATACAGGTGATTTGAATGGATATCCTTTAGTGGAGACATTGCAATTTTTGATTAAGCTCACCGAGAACTGGTTAGTTCCCATAAAACGATTTTCTTCTTGTTTTAATTTTCTTGAGAACAACTCTATCGATTTAGAAGACCAGCGCGGGGTTAATATCTTATTATAATTACAGCTAATCAGCATTTCGAATTTTTGCTAAAATAGAATAAAGAAACTGCGGTTTTAATGCTTTTTGATATATTCGCCTTGTTTTTGTGTTATTTCAGTATGTATATCGTCGATTTAGTTCTAATACCTCATTTGCCAGAAAATAGCACTTTTTTTATTTTGTTACAGTTTTATAGTAAGAATGCTACGGATCTAATGGACAAAGCCTCCTAAGCACGATTAAAATATTTTTTTTTTATTTGCAACTGAAAAAGTAATACCTCAATTTCCAAAACTAACTTTTTTTCGCTGAAATATCTCGCAAACGTGAACACAGTTTTTTTTTTATATGTAAATAAAGCGATGAAACTAGCTCGTAGCCCAGAAAATTATCTCGTAGGGCGTTAAAATCCAATACCTCTTAAGCCTTTGCCAACCGAACTGAACTTTTTTTGGTAAGTGAAAAATCACCTTATTCAGTGAACCATGCCAAGAAAATATCTCGTAACCAAGAAATGTAGCGGGAAACCAAAAAATAATAACTTCTAAGCGGATAGTTATAATACCTCTTAAGCTATAACAAAGCAAAGACAAACAAATCTTATTCCTCAAAACCTACCCGATTTATATAAAATTGCACTGTAAGTATCAGTTAATTAGGAGACATCGCCGAGAACCAATATAGGAAGCTTCAACTATAATTTGGTCAATTCCAAAACCCTAATGGCAGATTAAATTCATTTTGTATGTCTCCTTAAAAATTGACTTCTCTGGGTTGCGAGGTATTAGAACTACAGGGATATTATTACGTTCACGGCTTTACCGGCCATGTTCTAATTTTTCATATTCGTGCTTCTAGGTAGTTCCATCCCAAAATTAAAAAAAAAACTTCCCCGACCTGACACCTCTTCCACTTTACACCTCCTTCGACCGTACCATTTTTTTTCAATTGATGTATTTCAATTCCTATTGCTCGGAAAGATCTTGAATCATGCTCAAGAACTTAGCTGTTTCAAATTAGGATTCTCATAATCTATGTTTCTAATAATGAGTCATAACAAGACCTATATTAAAAATGGAACGGGTCAGGCACAGAAGAGCAAAACTAATTTGCAAAAAATGCAGGTATGACAATTATCAGCCGTCATCATGATAATCCGAATTTTTTTGGTCTACCAGAAGGCGTCGTCCGTCGGTGACACGTCACCACCATTGTACCGGCCATTTGTACCTATTTATTCCACTAACCCCCAACGACGTCTATGCCATCGAAATATCAGTGGAAAACTTTTTGTGCCACAATAATGCCCTGCAAACATAAAACCGTCCAGATTTCTATAAGGAATCAAACCCTTCCCCTCCCCCCCCCTCTCTGCTCCACTGGCGCATTAGTTAATTAAGACACTATTGCTGGTAAAAAAATAATTAAAATAACAGCTTAAGCTGAAATATCCATTTATCCGCAGATAAACTTTTTCGCTGTTGCTGAAGTTCAACCCGCCCCCCAATACTCTTTTGGTCTAAAAGAATCCACCTCGCCTGTTTTATAGTGACGATGACGCCCGCCACCGCTGCTGCCATAACCACGCCGCCACCGCCGCGCCATTTTTATGTCATGGCGGCAGCTCCGACAGACCCGACTCGAACTGCTAAATTAAACAATAAAATCATAAAATTATCACACTTAGTGAAATGACGAGCAGCGGGGTGACGCGAAGGGGTTATTGTGCTATGCTGCAGCAGTTCTTTCAGCTCTTGGAAGCAATTTGCCTGAGCCCCGTATGCCCGTATCCCAAGGAGAAGTTCAACTCACTCTTCTTCGTTGGCTAGTTCGAAAAGTTCGTTCCGACTTTTGGGTGCCATTTGACTTTTCTTTGTGGCACCAACTGAAACAAAACCATTTTCTCGCTCTTGACTCTTTAAAGAAAAAAGACCAATAAAAAAAAGTCCAAAAAACTTTCTTTAGAAGTAGAACTCTGGTGGCAACGGAGCTATTTTGGCTAATTGGCCTCCTGAAGACTGAAATAATTCATCCAGAGCGCTAAAAAGGAATAATAATGTCCCTGTCCATACCCGGACCCAGAGAAGCTATACAGGACTTAAAATTGAAAACAAACAAAACTCACAAACACGATGACAAGGGGTAGAACGGCGGCGCATAGGCAAGGTATACAGGTCTGGCAAATGCAATTCGTATTTTTTCTGTGTTGCTATTTTAATCTATTAGTTTGAAAGTTTATTTGTTTTCTTTTTTTTTTTTCATTTCGCGAATTTGGTTCGCAGAAATTTTATTTCATCTGCAGAAACGCGCAGTGTTCTAAATAAAATCAAAAGAAAAGATAAAAAGAAATTCAAAACTGTGCAGCAGCAAAAGCGAATGGAAAGGCGAAAAATTGAAACTAAGAAAAAAAAATCATAAAGAAAATGGATATCAATTTTGTATCTCTTTGTCTAGAAGTTAAAAATTGTAGATATCTACTTTGGCGAAGAGACTTTTGCAAAATAAATTACCACTTGAGTGCAGCAAAAGTTCTTAAAAGAGTTCTTCTTTGTTTTTATATTTCTTTAATGTGTTTCGGCACCTAACTTAAGCAAGCGCATATCTATAACTTGTGATGCAATTGAAACAGAATGTGTTAGCTGCTATTGCTTCGCTGGAAAGCAGAACGTAGAAGACTCTTTTCAAAGCAATTTAAGTTCATGTTCTCTCTCTTTTTTTATAGCAAAATCTGATTTCCCGAAATTGAGAATCGAATTAAAATTTGAGAGAAACATCCACTCCAAACCTGAAGTAGTACCAAAGTGTCAAAAAAATGATACGGAATTGAACTAGAAGTATTGACACTTCACAAGAAGTTGCTGTGTTTCTTCTTAGCAGTTGGGACTGACCAAGGTATCAACGCATCATTAAAAACCTTTCAGAGTTGATTTACCGAACAAACTTCAACGCATGGCTGATAAAAGTAAGCGCAGAGAGTGAAAATTTACTTACAGCAACCTAAACCATCCCAAAAGTATGCAATTTTTTACGAACAGACATCGCTTTTGCAAATTATCCCATGACTTGTTGCACAAACATACAAAGGATTCTTTAGATGGCGCTAGTTTAGAAACCAAACCTTGTAAGAGGTTCCGAGTTTCAAAATTCCTAGTGACATTTTCCAGAACTATCCACAGGCGCTACTCAAAAACTTGAATCTGTCCTCTCGCGGTACAAGGCAGACATTACCGCGATCCAGGAGATACGATAGATAGGATCAGGAATAGCTAAAAGAAAATATTGTGACATTTAATACAGCTGTCATCAAAGATTGCACAATGCACATGTTAGGATGCGGATTCGTCGTGGGAAATCTACTCAGATCGAAAGTCATCGATTTTAAGCCGATTAACGATCGCCTGGCTGTGATCCGCATCAAAGCTACTACTACTTAAAACATCAGCCTAATATGTACACACGCCCCTACCGATGAAGCTGAGGAGTCTAACACGGAGCCTGTCCGGAGTACGATGTCAAAGTCGTGCTCGGAGACTTCAATGCTAAAGTCGGGAAGGAAAATATCTTTGGTGGATTAGTTGGAAAGCACAGCCTCAACGAAACGACAACAGATAACGGCTTCCGACTAATCGAATTTGCTGCAGCTCGGAATACGGTGATGAGTAGCACTAGGTTCCCCAGGCGAAAGATACACAGAGCAACAAGCGATCTCCAGATGGTCGAACCGCCAACCAAATCGACCAAATGACAAAGTTCAGAGCACGACTGTCCAACGAAAAGAAAGCGAGGACCGCCTAAAGGAAGAAATTTAATATTGCATGCCTTAGCACACTTGAGAAAGTCAGAGACTGCAGTGAGCAATTGACCGTGAAACTCTCTGCCGTACCCCCGGCCACAAGCGTCAACAACCAGTGGAACCAGTATCGCGACATCAGACCATCGCCGAAACCACCATAAACTATCAACCACCTAAGAAAAACACCCGTGGTATGATAATGAATGCGCGGTATTGAAGCAGGAGACGGAAAATGCTGCAACGGAAAACAAGAGCAGCAAAAAAGGAGTACCGTGAAAAGAGAAGGAAAGAGAAAAAAAACCCTGCGCAGAAAGAAAAGAGCATCAGCAGCTTCTCAGCTCAGGTAGCTCGAGGAGTCTAGCACCGCCACCAACAACCGCCGCGCCGGTTCTACAAAATAGCCAAGCAACTGGCATCAGGTCATAGGACCGGCACGCAAGCTCTTCGAAACAGCGAAGGGAACCTAGTCACCGAAGCACATGGAATTGTAGACGTATTTAAGCAGCATTTCCAGCAGCTGCTTAATGGACATTATTTAGAGGAAGCCACAGGGGAACAAAAAAGCATAAGACCAGTCAATGAAGATCCAGTCCCACTACCCAGTACTGAAGAGGTTAAGAAAGCAATCCACAAGCTTAAGACCAACAAATCCGCAGGCTCGGATGGCCTACTTGCGGAACTCTTCAAGTATGGAGGATGTCCTGATAGGGTGCATGCATCAGCTCATCAACCAAGTCCCGACTGCTCCACATGTCCAATCTACAAAAAAGGCCATCCTATGTCCTGCAAAAACTACAGAGGAATATCCCTGCTTAATGTTGCATACAAGATTCTATCCACCGTACTATGTGAGCGTCTAAAACCTTTCTGCAACACTATAATCGGCACGTACCAGTGTGGCTTCAGGCCATGCAGATCAACGATAGACCAAATTGAGGCAAATCCTGAAAAAAACCAACGAATTTCAAGTCGAGACCCACCATCTTTTCATCGACTTCAAAGCCGCATATGATAGCATAAGTCGCCAAGAGCTTCTATTGGCGATGTCGGAACTCGGGATCCCGAAAAAACTGATCCAGCTATGCCGAATGACGTTACAAAATACTCGGTGCAGCGTGCAAATGGGTAGCAGCTCGTCCGAGCTATTCCAGACATGTACAGGATTCAGACAAGGAGATGCGCTATCATTTGATTTCTTCAACCTAGTCCTGGAGCAGATAGCGCGCAAGAGTGTTAACCTGGAAGGCACTATCTTCAACAGGTCTTCCCAACTGCTTGGCTATGCGGACGACATCGACATCATCGGCCGCTCCAAGCGAGCTGCTATTGATGAACAGGCGAAACGCGTTGGTCTTGAAGTGAATCAACAAACAAAGCCTCAGCTGTCCATCGCCTAGGACAAAATGTCACTGTTGGTAGCAGTAATTTCGAGGTAGTCAAGGAGTTCACCTACCTCGGAACAAACATCAATCCCACGAACGACACCTTAGTGGAAATCCAACATAGAATTACCCTAGCAAACCCTGCTTCTTCGGTTTGACCAAACAAATGGGTTCAAAACTAACCCTAATTTTACCAGTCCTACTCTACGGCGTCGAGTGCTGGACGATAAGTAAAAAAGGGGAATTGATACTGCGCACTTTCGAGAGAAAAATTCTTCGGCGGATATTTGGTCCTATATGCGAAGAGGGCGAATAGAGGAGAAGATTCAATTGTGAATTTACGAGCTGTATCAAGATGTGGATGTAGCCCAAAGAGCCAAAACACGTCGCCTACACTGGCTCGGTCACATCGAGCGAACGCTCCAGCCAAGAAAATCTTTGAATCCCAACCCCAGGTTCGATACGACGAGGAAGACCGAACCTCCGCTACAGGGACCAGGCGGTTACAGACGCAAGAGCGCTTGGTCTCGACGACTGGACGGAGCTCGTGAGGGATCGTAACCGATAGAAGACCGCATTATCTCAGGCAGAGACCCTCCATGGATCGGGAGCCGGATAAGTAAGTAAAAAGTAAGTAAAGTGATTTTACTGAATTTCTGTATTTTGAAAAAATCATGGACTAATCCATTGTTTAAAAAAATCGGCTTTTTTAAAGTTGCCCAAACGCACCGAGGCATACAACGAATGAAAGGACTATTCAATTCCTATGTACACATCTAAACGAAAAGCTTCTGAGTCGTCTGGTTATCGAAATATGCCGTTCCAAAGTGAGTGTTTGCACTCATTTGATCGAAAGATAATCCGTGAGTTAAAGTTTCATATTAATAAAAAACAAAACGGTGTGTGACAGATATTTCACTCTTGGTACAAAAAATTTATAAAAAACATTTGTCGCATGATAGTTTTCCTGCTTGGTAGTTTTTTGTTTTTCACATGATATAATCCTCAAGTAATATTTCCTCTCATGATATATTTCTTGCATGATAATTTTCTTACATGATATTTTACTTGCTATAGTAAACGCCCACTTTCCTGATTGCATCCCTAAAGTGAAAGATAAAATGGGCTATAAACCTTTCCTTTTTACCGAATAAATCACCTGGTTTGGATGGTGCCTTGCCCGTGATGCTACAAAAATATGAAGAAATCTAAGTATATATTTCGAAAGCTGGTATGTCTAGCCATACGAACACTAAAGACTTCAGACCCACTAGCCTCACAACTTTTCTCATTTGAAAGCCTTATAGACATATACTCGTACAATATACAAGGGCGGTCCGATAAGTACTTAGCCTCACCGCCCGATGGTGCTAGTATCGCAAGAGAGATTTACTAACGTCTAGTACATTCTCTTAGACGGCAACTGTCAACATTTCAGCCGAACCGGACTCGTAGTTTTGTTTTGACCACGTGTTGAAGCCAGCTTGTCCGCGAGTTTTAGGAAAATGCAAAAAGAGCAATATCGGTCGGTGATTCGATTCATGTTTTTGGAAGGGAAATCGCGCAGCGTTTGGATGCTGTGTACGATGACTCTTCTCCTTCGATGACGACTGTCAAAAATTGGTTTAACGAGTTTCACCGTGGTCATATATCGGTTTTTGATGAGCCCCGCCCAGATGCCCCGAAAATGGCTACCACGGAGGATAACGTGTCAAAAATCAACGATCTTGTATTGGCAGACCGCCCCACAGTGTGTCGATTGTATGGCGGTAGTGGAAAAAAATCTGTTTTTCAAAAGTAAGGTAACTGTGCACGAAAATTGGTTATTAAATGCAATAAATAAGGGATTTTACTCAATTTGAAGAATTTTCACGCCCCTTGCCACGCCCACTGCGGACAAAAAGTTGTTTTAACGGAAACTTCCGTACGATAGTGAATTCAAGTATTAATATTCTGGTTAGTTAAGAAATTGTAAATTAATAAAATCGTGAAGTACGCCCACTGCCACGCCCACTTTTTCTATAAAATAGACAGTTGTCTTAAAGGTATTTTTAAAGATGAAATTGTATAGAAAATCCTGAAGCTAAGACTCTTAATGCGATTGAAAATTTATGTATGAGTTCTTCATCAAATCTTATTATTTTTGCAGTTATTTTCGAATTCTGAAAAAAACTTCTTGCCGTGATTCCATAATTTGTTGACCCAAATCCAAACTTAGGCTTGTCAACAATGAGACCCAATCTACTTTTGAAGAATTTATTTACAAGATGATGAATTTTCCAGAAAATTAAGAGTAATATTTGGAAAAATAAAAGAAGTTCTCAACCAGACTCTGTGGCGTCTCGCAAAATGATCGTCGTTTCGTGTACAAGCCTTCCACCTACGTTCAAGATTTTTGAAAAGGAGGCATACTTTTTTCAACAAAATCGTTCTTAATCTTTAAATCATTCAATATAAATTCAAAAACACCTTCAACTTTTGTGTTTTTATTAAAAGAAATCCATTTTTTGATTTTTTTTAACTTTGTATGGTTTAACCTTGCCCTACAAAAAGTCATATATTTTGAAGGTTAGCAAGAAAAGTAAACATTTTCTCAAAGCACAATAACAACTAAACATAATGACATAAAATATTTTGCTACAGTTTGCTAATATTTTTGGTTTTGTTTGTTTTTTTTTCAAAAAAATATACTTTTCGTGCTTTTGCTCTTTTGCCAGCGCTTATAAATGTTTGAGCACAGAGAAAAAAGGTGACCTTTTAATTTAATGTCATCTTCAGGCTCCAAAATACCTTCTACATTAAATTTTCTTAACACAAACTGCAAAAGATTTGGAACTTTGATTGATGGAGCAGACAACCATAACTGAAAAATCTCTCTATTTGAACACATTCTGTTAAAAATGCATGAAAATAATAGGTTGTATTAAGGAAAAAGGCACGTAAAGGCAGATGAATCTTACTTTTTTTAAAAGATCTTAATCTTGTCTTTATTTTCAAAAATATTTTTTCACAACAAGTGATGACACGCGAAAAATAGGTCTATTCAAATAAAGCACTCTCTACGCAATAATAACCTTGATTTTGACCTTGATTTAAGACCCTACAACTTGCAGTTAACGAAATAAAAAAAAAACGTGAGAATAACTGTACTTATCAGAGATCATGAAAAAATTAAAACTCAATTTGTTATTCTTTATAAATCTTGAGCGCGACGCATATTGCTTCGGTCTATAGTTTTCTCTTATTTTGAGCTAGCCAGTTAAGGTGACATTCAGAGCTGCGCTTATAGCTGGTGGCTAAGCTTTATCATAAAAAACCTTTTGGATAATGTTCTCGGGATTGTTAGCTTCAATTTGGCTTATTTGGAAACAAGAAAGTAAACATTTTTTTTTTTTGATTTTTTTCCACTACTCAACGCACTGTGCGCCCCCCCCCCCCCCCCCCCCGATTGAAGGTGTGAGAGATAGCTGAAACAGCAGGTATCTCAAAAGGGTCATATCCTCCATGAAATGTTGGGCATGAGAAAGCTGTCGGCGCGATGGGTGCCGCGTTTTCCCACTCCGGACAACAATCGCAATAGTGAGACCACTTCAGAGTAGTGTTTGAAGTTGTCGAATTAAACTACGAACTGCTGTCCCATTCACCGTATTCACCAAATTTGGCCCCGTGCAACTTTTTTTGTTTGCAAACTTGAAAAAATCACTTGCCGGGCAGAAATTATAAAAATTTGAGTCGAATAAGGCGGTCATCACCGCTACGGAGGCCTACTTTTCAGACCTCCAGAAAACCTATTTTTCGGATGGGCTAAAGACGTTTGAGCATCGCTGGATCAAGTGTATCGAGCTAAAAGGGGACTATGTTGAGAAATAAATTGCCACTCTTCCAAAATTTTTGTTTTTCTTTTGTAGGCTAAGTACTTATCGGACCGCCCTCGTATATACGCAGCACACTGAGCCCGGAAGTCATATTTCCAGCTCAGCATGCCTATACAAAGATAGAAGTATTGAGACAGCATTGCACAGTGTCGTCAGCAAAAATTAAAAAACGCTGAAATATAAGGAATAAAAGCTTGCTGCCTTTCTAGACATTGAAGGAACTTTTAACATTGTCCGAAACGAGGCAGTGGAAGGAGCATTGGATAGTGTGCAACTGTGCATGTTAAAAAACAGACAGACAGGGCTTGGAGGAGTACAGATCAAAGTATATACCTCCAGAGGGATCCCACAAGGTTGGGTCTTTTCTCCGCTTCTATGAACCATCGTGATGAACGAAGTTCTAACGAGACTTAAATATAGTGGAGTCCAAATAATGCTGATGACCTAGCATAACTAGCGAAGGAAAATTTCCCTCCACAATTGGCGAACAGATAGAGAATGCTTTATCTTCAGTAAATATGTACATGGACTAAGAAATGCGGTCCAGCGGTTAACCCGCAAAAAACCGAACTGGTGCTTTTAACGAACAAAGGGAAATTATCGACTTTTAAAATTCCCTTAATTGAAGGGACCCAAGACCCAACTAAAAATCTCCGTTCACACGAAATATCTTGGCCTGATCCTGGGCAAGAAATTTGCCTGGAGTCTCAACATTAAAGAAAGAACGAATAAAGCCATGTTTGCTTTCTACTCCTTCAAGAGAATATTTGGTAAAACCTGGGGGCCAAATCCGAAAATTATCAAGTGAATGTGCATGGTTATAGAAAGACCGGTACTGACATACGGCAACGTAATCTGGTGGAAGGTATTAGACAAACTACCCAACTGTAAAATTATGACAAAGGTACAAAGAATGGCATGTATTGAAATTCCTGGGGCAATGAGGTCCCTCCCAACAGCGGGCTTGGAAGCTATACTCAACTTAAGACCCATTTATAAATTACAAGAATCGGCAGCCATTAGTGCACTTCGGCTTAGCCAAACTAATAGCTGAAGACATAGTGCCATAGGTCATACGAAGATTCTACAGTCTAATACACGGGAAATAGGGTATGTACTGACAATCCGTTCAAGGCCGCCTTTCCTGGTAGAGAGGACTGGTAAATCAACGAACCATCAACCCTCGAATCGATGACAGCAATATATTTCGACGGTTCTAAGATGGAAACTGGTATTCGTGCAGGATTCTTTTTAAAAACCCATGGACTACCCATCTCATTTAGACTTTCTGAATACAGCAGTGTCTTCCAAGCTGAGGTTATGTTTGTAACGAAAGCTGCTACACAAGTATCAATGATGACAATACCACAAGCTGAATATGAACTTATTAATTTCTGTAATTGGAATCAAATCGCAGTTTGGTAACTTGCTGTAGCGAAGAGCTAAGGGTTCTAGGTACCCAGCACAACATAAGACTCTAATCAGTTCCTGGTCACAGTGTTGTCCCAGGTAATGAAAGTGCTGACGAGCAGACACCATAGTTTAGGTCTCATCCTCTTATCTTAAACCGGTAATCGAGAACAAAGTTCTAGGTACAACAAACAAGAGATGGAACTCACTCGATACGGGTCTTTTAACGAGAAAACTAAGGCCTAGTCAAAGCATACAAAAGAGCGACATTATCATCCAACGAAGTAAAAAGTCTCCACGTCTTATGTCTTCTCGTGAGCATCACCACCGGTCACAACCAATTGGGATAATACAAGAAAAATATGAAACTCAGTATGGACGACTTATGCAGAGGAACTCCTCACTACCTGTGTCACTGCCCTGCACTATATCATGTGAGAAACAGGCTCCTAGGGAGACCCTTCTTCTCAGCGACTTGGAGGAGCCCTCTCTGACATTCCAAGCAAAAACATATTAAAATTTATTAGCGCTATCAAATGCCTTGAAAATTCCTAAGCTCCATTAACCAGCCGATTACGAGATTGGAAATCGCCTTCATCTACGTCAAAATAAATATTTAAGAAGGGTTCAGGACGACAATGATAGAACGAACGAAAACGACTGAACGATGCTCGTGTTTCTTGCAGGAGCAGTAACAAATGGATAATGGGCTGTTCAACTCGTTTACACCAGCCATCGCCACTACTGCGGTGAACAAGAGCGTCAGTCACGCCACCTTTCCCTAAGATTGGTAGAATCAA
This sequence comes from Chrysotoxum bicinctum, assembly GCA_911387755.1. Classification (NCBI taxonomy): domain Eukaryota; kingdom Metazoa; phylum Arthropoda; class Insecta; order Diptera; family Syrphidae; genus Chrysotoxum; species Chrysotoxum bicinctum. The sequence continues at coordinate 179,710,601 of OU426989.1, read as the reverse complement.
CTGGATGGCAGGAACAGCCCCTTCGACTTATTCAGTGATCCAGTCCAAATAAACGGACATATATATACACCAACCACTAATCTATGAACTCACCCATCTACCAAACGGTGCAATTAGCCACATTCTCCTACGGGCCTGGTAGTGGCTACGGCTACGGTAAATTGGGGGTAAATAAAAGGATCACGCCCTTAAAAGCTCCCTACCTCTCCTCAACCAGCCGATTCTGTAAAGACTGTACGATGTACGTGTTTCTTGTAGGAGCAAAAACCTAACCTTACTTGCATGTTAGTTTCTTCAAATGATAATTTTACTCGCATGATAGTTTTCTTGCATGATGTTATTCTCAATTGATATTTTCTCTCATGACATATTTCTTGCATGATAGTTTTTTCGCATGATATTTTTCTCGCATAATAGTTTTCTCACATGACATTTATCTCAAATGATAAATTTCCCGCATGTTATTTTTCTCGCATGATAGTTTCATCACATGATAGTTTTTTAGCAGTGGCGTGGATAAAAAAATTAAAAAGGTTATGAAGGTGCCACCGTCTACGTCTAGTTTTTAAATAGTTTTTTTCTTATCTTAGGATTGGCGAGAACACCTTTCACTCATGTTGCCAGGATCGGCCTATAGCATCATGTACTCGTAGCTTAGAAGTCGTAATGGTGGACTTAAGAAAAGTTTTTTTTTTTTTTTTGAGACAGGATGGTTTTCCCTTAGGTTAAGTTCTTGTCAGCATACCACAAGTTCAACTTTAACATATTCAAATTTAACGTCAGCAAATCGTGACAAATCAAGGCCGAATTTGGCGACACCTGCCCAACGTGGTCTGGTAAGTAAGAGTAAAGTAATAAAAAGCAAAAAAAAAAAGTCACTCTCATCCATGTTCTTTCGTCCAACTTTTTTTTACTCAGTCAACAAAAAAAAAAAAACTTATTCCAATCAAGTCATCTTCCCCAATGCAACTACCAATTGCACTTAAGTTAAAAGAAAATTCGCGCTGAAAATAACTTTCATGTTCAATTTTTCAAGTCACACCAGCCAGTCTTCCGACAACAACCTTAGTAGGCTAAAAAGTTTACTGCTTTCCCTGCATACAAGTTTAATTCCGCAAACGCAACCACTACCGACAATGAATTTGGGTGGTACCCTCTGAGGGATGTTAGTCGAAGAATATCAAGTTCCTAGAGCAATCTCCGCAATCTCAAGTCCCTCACACTAAAATTCCCTTCCCCCCAACCTGAAGCCCATTTGTCAAACATGCAAATAACGAAGAAAGAAAATAGAGAATGTGCAGAAATTTGTCATCTGATTGCATTATGAAAATTTGCAAAAATGATGGTGAAAATAAGAAGAACTAGGAAAATCAAGAAAGGATCGCTCTCTACTGGTCCTCGCTCCTCTACACCACTCACACTTTTTATATACATACATTTTATTTTTAAAATAGAACATGGAGGAATTGTTCTATACAATGGGGGCACTTTGGCTGGTTGTGTGTATATGTGGATGAGCTAGCATTACAGTCCTGATGCGGAGCATATTTCAATAAAATTGAGAGCTATATACCTAACATGCAGAGCAATTTTTCCATTTCTTCATATCTCCATCATAACTGGGAACAAATGTACCAAGATGTCGGCTGACAGGCGAAATATGATTGTCGGGACTATTCTTTTGCCTTGGGGCTCCATACGAGAATGCCTGTTACGGTGGTTGGTCTTGGAAACCATTCTACAGAGAAGAAAATCACACCATCAGCTTGTGAGTGGAGACCTTGCTGCGATATCCTATCCTTGTGTTTCCTTGGGAATTGTGGAAGATTAATATTTTTTAAAAGGATAAACACATGTATGGAATGGAAGCAGGAAGATAGGAGGTATAAAACATTTTTCTTAACACAAAAATAAAAACGAAAAAAAAAACAGATAAGAATTACTTACTTACTCACTTTTGGGAAATTTTTAAGGGTTCCTAGCGAATCATTGTTTGGTGCAGGGAATAGAAAAAAAATACCTACAGATTTTTTGTATGAAAGGAGTTGTTATTTATGAAGCAACAATTGTCTTAAAGGAAGGTTTATAAAAAAAGGGGGGATTTTGTTGAACTAGGTTTGTCTGAGCTAAAACTCACTCTTTACTTATGAAAGGTGCAGTAAATGTACCATGAAGACTATTGTATCCGTGTTCCTGTAAGGATGTAGATTTTATTCTTCGTAGTCGAGTTCTTATAACTTTAAGTTTCAGAAATTGTTCAGCAATGTTAACGAGGCCGTACATTTTTGAATACTGCCTTAAGTTATGGATTACACCCTAAGCAGCAGTCTCAACCATTGCTATGAGCGTTTGTTTTCAGCAAGAATGGTGGTAAGGTCCCTCCAGTCTTGCCAACGACAAGCACGATTTCGAATGGCTTATAATTATAAGAAGCTCTTTTCATGACAGAAGATAGTCTCGGAAGATTTTTTTGATATTTTTATAAACTGCCATGTATGTAAGTTTGGGACAATTTTTGTATTTGGTAAATAGTTCAATCCGAGATTTTTAAGAAACTTCAAATATTGATGACAGAAAACAGAACAAAACGTGGGTCTCACAATTCTCACAAATCTGTGTTCTTGTATGTCTCTACCGTTGCAGTGATTTTTTCTTGGAACTTGGTACCAAGACCCTCACTTACTTTACTTTAATTTACTTTTTATTTATGGGACTTAAAGTTCAGGATGGACTACAGCCTCAACCAATAAGCCCCTCCCGCCAGTTCGGTCTTTAGTTAGCTGCCTGCAGTTACGCACTCCAAGTTGGTTTAGGTCATTCCCCAGTTTTGTGCGCCACCTAAGGTAGAGTCTTCCTCTGCTGCGTCAAAGGTAGATTCGAACACTTGTTGGGATAGAGCTTCGGCGTCCATACGTTCCACGTGTCCCAGACCAGGTCGACATCGCTGTGAAGCCCGTAAAGTTCGCTGTTGACTCTCCTACTGAAAACTCCAGCGATACATCATCATCATCATCGGCTCGACAACCGGGTTCCGGTCCTGGCCTCTTTCAACAAGTCTCTCCACATATCCCGGTCTCGAGCCAACGCCATCCAGTTGCGCACCCCAAGGCTTCGGGCGTCCTGGTCTACGCCATCTCTCCAGCGCAAGCATGGTCTACCACGCTGTCGTCTACCATATAATGTACCACAAAGAACTTTCCGAGCAGGTTCCTCTTCGGTCATGCGAGCTAGGTGCCCTGCCCACCGGAGTCTACCGCGCTTAATTTTTGTCACGATATCTGCTTCAAGATAGATTGCGTACAATTCATGATTGTACCGTCTCCGGAATCGTCCTTCCACACATATGGGGCCAACAATTCTCCTTAAGACTTTTCTCTCGAACGCAGCTAAGAGATCGGAGTGCCTTTTGCTAAGCACCCAGGTCTCGGATCCATATGTGAGTACTGGCAGGACCATGGTCCTGTACAGCAGCTGTTTTGAAGTTACGGTTAGATTTCTGGATTTGAAGAGCTTTGACAGACTATAGTAGGCTCTGTTGGATTTGAGAAGCCGCCATCGATACATACTGGACCGAAAATCATCCGAAAAATCTTCTTTTCAAAGCACCCTAGCAGATTCTCAACCGCTTTTGACAGGGTCCATGCTTCTACCCAATAAAGCATTACCAGGATGATTAGAGTCTTACATAAGGTTTCTTTGGTTCTTTGATAGAGGGCTTTACTATACTCAAATGCCAGACAACATTGTCGAAAAGATGCTGGCCAGCGAACAGAACTGGAACAAGATCTGTATTTACGCCAGCCACCTTCTCAGAAGGAAGAAAAGAGAGGAAGAACAGTTCCGCGAAACGGCGCGGCGAGAGCCCACAATGGGTACTACAACAGGACGCCCCTTGAAGTAATACAAAAGTGGTCCCGAGGGGGTGATTATCGAGACACTTTTGGAGGTTGAGCCGGTATGCCGTTATAAGGTTGAAATCCCTTGGAGAGTCTGGCACATGGGGAGGTATGGATACCTCCTTATAGTGCGTTCAGCACTCCTTTAAAAAAAAAAAAATACTCAAATGCCTTCTTCGTAATTCTTCGTTTGATCTCTGCGCTGATGTCATCTTGCGAGTTTGTGAAGTTTTTCCCGACTTCCCTTTCTCGATGATAACAAAGCTTCGTCTTGTTCTCATTAACAGCCGAACAAATTTTCCCCGTCTCCGATTCAATACTTTCAAACGCGCCATTGAAAAATTATACCTCTGGATTTGACTTGCAAGTTGCGTATAATCGTTCAAGAACGATGTTAGAGGTTGCATGATAACGCATCTCCTTGCCTGCTTGCCTAAACCCTTTTTCAACATCAAAGGCTTCGGTGGTGTTTTTATCAACTTTGAGGGAGCAGCGAGATTTATCCATCGTCGTCCTGCATAAGCGGACGAATTCGGCAGAACATGTGACATGGCTCTGAATAATTCGTCTTTGTCTAAGCTATCATATGCGACTTTAAGACCTATAAAGAGGTGGTGTATATGGATTTGAAACTTCTGATTTTGTTGCACAATCTCTCGGAGTGTGAACATTTAGGTTAGGGTTGATTTGCCGAGAGTAAAACCATACTGTTAGGGACCGATCAGACAAGACCGATTGACAAACGGTTTAAAAAGATCACAGAGTGCAGATGACAGAATTTTGTATACGATCTTGAGCGGACTTATACCTCTGTAGTTGGCACATCATCTTCTTTTCTTGAGGATGGGGCACACTTAACCGAGATTCCATTCATCGGGCATACTTTCTTCCGACCAAATTTTGGAGATAAGTTGTATACTCCCTATGAAGTTATCTCTCCCTGCTTTGAATAGTTTGACTGTTAGGCCATCCGCACCAGCAGACTTGTACGCTTTAAGCTTGGCTATCTCTAACCGCACTTCATTTAGATCGATTTGACGGACATTTTGACCATCATCCTCAGTACCGACTGTGCATCTACTACCATATTCCCACTCTTGTCTCGGTCTTGTACTGTTGGATAGATTACTTCACTCTTCGGTAGAACTTTCGAACATCACCCCTACTGCTACAGACTTCAATAGACTCGACCGCCCGCTTCCTCCCTTTGTTTGGCCGTAGAGCTGGCGGGAAGTGATTCCAACAAGTCCTTTGCAGTTGGTGCTGGTGGCGGGTTTGCCGAAAGGTTTAGATCTTTTGCGATTTCGACATTAAATCTCTTTACAGAATCTGCTCGTCGTTCGCAAACGTACTTGAACTACAACCAAGCACTCGTAATGGCCCGAGTCAATGTTGGCTCCTTGGAACGTTCGAACATCTAGAATACTGGAGGCGTATCTGGGATCTATCGCAATATAATATATCTGGTTGATCCACAGACAGCTAGGTCCCTTTGTGTATATTGGGGTGTGGGAGTCTATTGCTGACTATGATGACATATCGCCCGCCGAAAAGTCAATCAAACGTTTCGTGCATACTGTGTCCTCCAACTAATGACCCAAAGATGTCGTGCTTTTCGATTTTTGCGCTGAGATCACCAAGGTCATGAACAATCAATGAAATGTCCATAGATGGGGCTTATGTTCTTCTCAGTCTCCGAAGCTTTGTCATTAACATTCAAGATGGGTTCGGTTTCTGAATTGGTATGGCTTTTGCAATCGCTGCTTTTGTAAACAATTATTTTTTCATTTAAGATCACGATGTAGATCGCTATTTCTTATGAACCAACTCGACTTCCACGTCTTCGTTCATATGTCTACCGCGGGAACGTTTACAGTAGTCGATTTGTTGAACCAAATTTTTGATGACTCAGCCAGACCTTACGACAAAAACGCCTGATATATAAATCGTTCAATATGGGTTGAGGTCTTGTCTTTCAACGACGTCGTCATTTAACTTATTTTTATAAAAAAACGTCTAGAGGTGTTAAACGACACGATTTAGGCGGAGAATCAACACAACCTTTTCTGTTTAGCATTTAAAAGTTTAATCCTTGGAATAAGAGTGCGTTCACAGTGAAAATTAAAGTCTTAGTAAGAAAATTATTTGTAACAAAAACAGGGTTGGCCCTAGGACACTACCTTGTGGTACACCGACTTCAACTTTCTTAAATTCGGAGTTGATTCGTTAGTACCGTACTCTAAAGAGTAAAGTAGAATTTAATTATTTTGTGGTAATGCCTAGAAAGGTCTCTATGCAGTTTGTGTACTCAGGTCTATAGTGTCAGACCTTGTTAAAGGCTTGAGAAGCATCTGAGAATAGAAATTAACATACTTGTCGTAATATGTCACTTCTTTTGGTGAGTTATCTTGCTTAGGTAGAAAAATGGTTTCTGCTTTCATCTAAGATTGTGACACAAAACTAAGCTTAAGGCATGCGTACATTATGAATTGTAGTTTTTTAGGGCTACTGAAGGCATTTCTTTATAAGATAGTATTCTAATGATTTTTTTTAGATAAGTACTCTTGGCATGTTCTATTTTTTTGAGTGGGACAAAAGGAATAAAAAATTTCGTCGCTGTCAGCCTTCTGTTTGTGGTTTCGCATCCAATTTCCTTTTCAGATTTTATGGACAGGTTTTGTATACTATGCGGTCTTTTCAAGCGCTTGACTGTTTTTCATAGGGAGTATTCGCATGAAGAGCCAGTTAGATTAAGTTTTCTTTTACTAGCTTATTCACAATGTGAATAAATTTTACAGCCATAGATCAGAGTTGGTATGATCAGCGTTTTCACCAGTAGCTTTCGAACTCTCACAGTCGTAGAGAACTTGTTGCCCGTAAAGTTCGAAGAATAGCATATGTTTTACCCACTACATTATGGTTATTCCATGTTAAAATGCGGTTGAAAATAACACCAAGATCACAGTTTCCACATACTCCAATTGTGTGTTTTGTAAGATCACCGATGGGAAAGTAGGAAACATCGACAGCCTATTTTAGAAATCACAATAGAAACTAATTTTTTGGGATTTAACACAAGACTATTTTGCTGAGACTAGCGCGAAATACTCGTACGTCCAAGATCTTCGTGATAACAATAAACAGCGTGCTCTATAAGGTCTAATGGGCAACTGAAATACAATTGGAGGCCATCGGCATACATTTGTATAAAGCAATATTTGATTTGATTAGGCGGTAATCTATTAACGTAGAGAGAAAACAAGAGAGGACCGAGAATAGAACCTTGTGGTACACCATGCTAGAGCGGAAGAAGATCAAATAAGACGTTATTTAACTGCACTGTTTCCGCCCAGACAGGTAACAAGATGAAAACTTGACAGCACAAGTTGAAAAGTTAAAGGAATAAAGAAGTTTTTCACATAAAATTGAGTGGTCAACCATATCTCAAAGGCTTTGGAGAAATCAAAAAGGATTAGAAAGCTGACATATTCTTTATACAAGGCTTGGCAATTATCTTCCGTAACTTTCAACAAAGTTGTCATACAACTATGTCCTTTACGAAACCGTAATTACTTAGGTGTAAGATTTTAAGTAATAAGATATGAGGTCATTTGATTTTGAAAAATTCTTTCAAATACTTTAGAGAGAAATGCAAGATGGCAATGGGTCTAAGCTCATGAAAAATCTCTTTTTCTTTTATGGAACATTTTTGAAACTTTATAACTCCAGTGAGAATCCGTTTAAAAAATTGTAAAACATTAAAATACAGAGATGCAGTAAATGACAAAAGAGTTCATTGTTATGTTTAATTCAACATACATTCTAAGGTGTATATTCTCATTAGGTTAAAAGTCTGGAAAATCCCTTAACATGTATCCTCTTTTAGGTTGTGCATATTAAATATCTACGGGTTTTAATGTTCATGAATAAATGTTTAGGCAAATTTTTCATCGGGTACAAAAACACTAACAAAATTGGAATAACTCTAAGAGAAGAACTTTGAAAAAATCCTTCTCTATTTGAAGTTTTTACAAACAATTTGACACAATTTTAAAGGCAAAAAAGCTCAGAAAAAAAAAAAACAATTTTAACATATTTGTCTTAAGAGAATAAGTGATTAAAAATCGACAGCTTCACTTCCTCAAAGAACCAAACAAAAATTACATAGATACAAAAAACCAAATATGTTTTAAAATCTTTTCAGCAAAATTTAGACAAAAACTCACAATTTCAAGGCTCATAAGCAAAATATGAGTCTTACACAAGAAAGAATAATTCTTCAACTGCGAAATCTTTTTTTTTTTTTTAAAAGTCCATTAGGTACTATCATGTTATCACCAATAAAACTTTAAAAGAGTAATTATAATCCAGACAATAAAAAAAAATACTCTCCTCAAACTTTACTGCAGCTAAAAAGTCATAATGATATTCCCTGTGCCTAATATCCGGAGACTTTAACCACAGAAAATAGGAACCCAAGAAAAAAACACCACACACCACACCAGACTATTATGCATTTGTTAATGTCGGGCAATTAATTAAGCCCACGAACAAGACAGTGTTAATGGCCCTATAGGAGTTAGTATCATCGTCTTCATGTCCTTGGTGATTTCATTCCGCCAGTCACCGTCCGTCCGTCGCATTGCTACTACCGCAGATAATGTTTCTTTTTACATTATAAGCATCGCTTGAGCGGTCAATTATAAAAATACCCACAAAATCACCCCCCACACAAATAGTCCTTAATTAAGATGAATAAAAATTACTCGATTCATTCATGTCCTGAATTATTCATGTAGCCAACGGGGACCCATAAAAACCATTGCTTATTGTAGTATGCCAATATCAAATTAGGATTCGACCCAAAACATTGATATAATTAGGTATTTATAAAAACAACAAAAACAACAACAACCAATAGCAAACAAAAAGTAGGAAAAAAAAAATACACAAAATTGATACTGTATCGGAAGAACGAATGAATTATTGGAAACAAGTGGAGCATCCATCAGATGCCATCCGAGAGGAAGAAAGAGTATTGTGCAAAAAAGATACAAAATCTAAACATAAATCGATCATTCATTTGAATTGAGGACTAGCTAGGAACTAGGATTCTTTGAGAAAGAGAGACATTGACGGCAACGACAATGCCAAGGAAGATGTTGTATAAGTCTATACCTACTACTCGTCGAAAAAACAGTGGGAACGAATGAGTTTTATTCGGTCATAAAATTAAGGGAACACTCGTGTGCTGTGAAGAGAGATTTGACATGTGATAAAGAATCTCAAAAATCATTTGAAGATCTTAGTCTATTATTATTATAATTTGCCTCTTTCTTTTAAATGTTTTTTTTTTTAGGTGAAGGTACTGCCTCCAGGAAAGACTTGTCATGAAAATTGAGTTTCATCGTACCTTTCGGACTCGGCAGAAAAATATAGGTCCACTTCATTTCGGCCGAAAAAACGCACAGAGGAATAGTTCATAGTTCGAAGTATGTATCTAGGATTTGCACATCAAATAAATTTATAAGTGTCCCAATATAAACGAAGAAGAAGAGATAGATCACTTAAATTTAAAATAAACTCCAATCCAGCCGAGCAATTTTGAGATAACTACGGGCAACCCAATCATGCAAGGATTTATTCATTTTTGGAGCAGTTCATCTTCATTATTTTCTGCACCGAATAGGAGCTAAACTTTTGATTTGTCTGACAATGTCTGGCAACGCTTTGCTTAAGCTGGTGCTACTGTCCGGGATGGACCAGGGCCGAAGCCAACAAGCTTCTCCAACTGAACAAGCTATCAATGCATTGACCAATTTTTAATTAAAAAAGAAAAACTCCGAACTGACAATTTTCAACCTGAAAACATTGGAAGTAAGAATTTGGGACAACATCTATCCATCTTGTGAAATGATAATAGGCGTTTTTCTTTTTTAACTCTAAGCAGATCACTTTGTTTGAGGATGTCTTGTACACTCTGAACAGAGTTTACTCAGAGCCTCCCAATTTATGTATGAAACAGACTGGAACACTGAACACTATCAAAGGCATCCATTTTCCATTTTTATTTCTTTTTTTTTTTGTCATGGCTCTGCCATCTGTCTCACATGAAGTTAGCCGCGCTCAGCTTTTTACTCCAGCTGCTCAGTCATTTGATTCTGAGCTCGTCGAGCGCTCTCCGAGCTAAGCTCTGATTCAAAAAAAGAAGAGCGCTCGGATGTGTCTAAGCTAAAACAGAAACACAGATCTTTTTTTGACAGCTCAGGTCCATGCTCTGAGCTTAGAAGTAAAAATGCCTAATAAAGCACTGTAAGATTTGTTAGATATTGACAGATCTGATAATATTGTCAAATCGGACAGTAATCTGTACATTTCTTTAGAGTGATTTAAACAATGGTTTTGATCCACGGATTTCCGTGAATAAACTACAGAAGTTCAACCCAGTCTTCAAGGTTCAAATATGTGACAATTACCAATCACATACTTGAACTTGGTTAAACTTCAGCTTACCTGAAAGAATCATTAGTAAAACTGATACTAAGGTCTAGTTTACCGCTATTTTCATAAACAGCGCTCTAGTGAAATAGCCAGTTGAATTCCTCCCCTGAAACAATTCAACCGTAATACCCGTACTTCTAGGAATGCTCATCAGTTTACCCTTGAGCCCAATTTCGGACGTACTGTCAAGTACAGAGATTCTTTCTTTAGCCCCACTACACGAATGTGGAATGCTTTACCCGGCTCAGTGTTTCCAACTCATTTCAATGCGCAGGCATTCAAAACCAATGTGCATCGGTATCTCCTTTCTAATCCCATCTCCTTTTCCTAATTGCTTGCAATGTGTTTAACATTATAAGGGTATTCATAACCCTTTGAGTGCGCGTATAATATAAAAAAAAATGAAATTTAATTATTTAAGTTCAAGGCTAATGGCTTTTTATTTCTTAATTTATTTATTTTGTTGTTTTTTTTTTTTTTGCATTGTTCAAATGTGGATTAGCCTTGCAACACGACTTTAACACAACGATTGCAACACAACCATTTGAATTAACTCAGGTTTTTGCCAGGTTTAAGGTATGTGAATGTCTTTTATTTAAGTTTTGATGCGATTTGTTTCCATTTGTATATTAAGTCTCACATAACACCGTGTTCAAAAGATGGTTGATCCATGGAACAAGGTTTGTACAACAGTTTCATAGCATTTACCAGCAATCAGCATAAAATAAAATTTAAAAACATAAGTAGAAAGACCACAGAAGTGGGTCTATCAATTCTTTCTGTCTGTCTGTTCCACTACAGTCTATTTTTACTTGCGACTTATAGGTACTCGTACTATAAGGCAAGTTATGCATTCGTAAAAAAAATCGAACTCGAGATTTCGATCAAAGTTGACATTACGATGATAGCGAAGCCTAACAAAGTGGGTCTCGCAATACTGTCTGTCTGTCTGTCTGTTCCATTACATGCTAAACGGCTCATCCGATTTTCTTTAAACTTAGTAGATATCATTTTTAATTTTTTCCCCCCACACGTTTTTTTCTTTTTTATTTTAAGACCAAAAATAACGGTACCCCACATACGATTTTTTTTCGAAATTTTATAAACATTTTTTTTTCTCAAAAACTGTTCAACAGATTTTAAAAATAAAGATACAGAAAATTTCATTTAATTAAATCTAGGTATTGGTTGAAAAAAATTTTCCGAAAAATGGTTATTGAGGGTACCCCCCATGAAACAATTTTTTTTGTTTTTGATTTTCTCAAAAACGGTTCAACCGGTTTTGATCATTTTGTTTTTGCTAAAGCCCCCCAAAAACATAAATAGAATTGTGTACTCAAATTTTCAAAAAAAAATTTTTTTTGGATTTTTCAAAAAAACTTCAAAATTTTTTTTTCAAAACTCAATATTTCGAAAACCCCATGCTAGATTTTTTTTAAACTTGATAAATAAAAGTTTCTCAATATAGTCTACAAAATGTGAAAATTTTTTTTTTATTTTACCTAAAAATAAAGGTACCTACCATACAAATGCTAAACAATTAAAAACAATGGTTTTCAAAAATCGTATTTTTCTCGAAAACGGCACCTAGAATTTTGATAAAATTTTTTTTCTTTCAATTAATTTTTACGATCTTTAATTTAATAAAAAAAGTTTTGAAATTAAGATATTACAGCTTGTACCTACCATAGAACCATTTTTTCGAATTTTGAATTTCTCATTATCTACATAACGGAAAAAGTCTAAACACATTGCATTTCAAAACTTTAAAATAAATATTTTTTGAATTTTTGAAAAAAAAATCTATTTTTTTCTTTTTTTTGAAAATTCGATATCTCCGAAACGGGTCAATATTTCTTTTCGTAAATTTAATTTTTATTCGAACAATAATAAAAACTTAAAATTAGCGTACCAAAATTTTTTCTTAAAAAGCCTTTAAAAAGTTTGTATATAAAAGCTTCTTTTAAAGAAACCACTACAAGGACTTATAATTTCTGTTCTTGCATAAATTCATATTTGCATAGCATTCTGTTACTACTAAAAGAATTTAAAAATTAATTTTATCCTTATGAACAGTTTTCTCTAATAACATTCGTTTTTAAAATTCCCAGTCGATTACATAGGAGCAAGTTCGTGCGACCCAGTCGTGCATTTTATTTTATTTATAGATGGTAACAATTAATCGAAAGAAAAAAAATTAACATTGGTATGGTGGGTACCGTTATTTAAAAAAAAAAAAATAACAGTTCCTGGCATCTTTTGGATTGCATAATAAGACTGTTAACTAAAAAACAAAATCGGGCATGGGGTTTTCGAATTATTGAGTTAAAAAAATGATATTTTTTAATCAAAAAAAAAAATGTTTTTGGAAAATTTGAACACACAGTTCTATTCAAATTTTTGGGCAGCCTTAGCTTTAAAAGATGATCAAAGTCGCTTGTACCGTTTTTAAGAAAATCAAAAACAAAAAAAATAGTCCCCGGGAGGGTACCATTAATAACTACTTTTCGGAAAATTTTTTTCAACCATTATCTAAATTTAACTAAATAAAATATTTTTGTATCTTTCTCTTTTAAATCTATAAAACAGTTTTTGAGAAAAAAAAAAATATTTAAAAAATTTCGAAAAAAATTCGTATGGAGGTACCGTTATTTTTGGTATTTAAAAAGAAAAGAAAATGCACGACTGGGTCGCACGAACTTGCTCCTCTGTTTATAAGCATAAAATTAATTTTTTAAATGACTAAAATAACTTCCTTAGTAGTTGGAGGTAAAAATAGGATGCCATGTGATTCAAGCAAATATGTATAGGTTTATGCAAGAACAAAAATTATAAGTCTTTGTATTGGTTTCTTAAAAAAATATGCTTTTATATACAAAATTTTTAAAACATTTTTAAGGAAAAATTTTGGTAGTTAAAGTTTTTAGTATTGTTCGATTAAAAATAAATTTACAAAAAAAAATATTGAGCCGTTTTCGAGATATTGAATTTTCCAATAAAAAAAATTGTTTTTTTTTTTCAAAATTCAAAAAAATATTTTTCTTGCTTTGAAATGCAATGTTTTTTAAACTTTTAGAAGATTCTCTCGAAAGAAAAAAAAAATTAAACAAAATTCTCGGAACCGTTTTCGAGAAAAATACCAGTTTTTAACATTTGTATGGAGGGCACCGTTATTTTTAGGTAAAATACATTTTTTTCTCACATCTTGTAGATTATTTTAAGAAACTTTTATTTATCAAGTTTTAAAAAAATCGAGCGTGGGGTTTTCGAAATATTGAGTTTTCAAAAAAAAAAACTTTGAATTTTTCTTTAAAAATCCAAAAAAAAAATTTTGAAAATCTGAAAACACAATAATATTGAAACTGCTGGGGAGCCTTAACATAAAAAAAATGATCAAAATCGGTCATACTGTTTTTGAGAAAATCAAATGGTCATGGAGGGTACCAAAAATAATAATTTTTTCGATTTTTTTTGTCCAACCATTACCTAGGTTTAACTAAATGAAATTTTTTTAATTTTTTTTTTAATTTGTGGGACAGGTTTTAAGAAAAAACAATTTATAAGATTTCGAAAAAAAATTCGTATGGCAGGTACCGTTATTTTGGAAAAAAAAAAAAACATCCGGGGGAAAAATTAAAACCCATATCTACCAAGTTTGAAGAAAATCGATCGAGTCGAACAGATAGACAGACAGAATTCCGACACCCACTTTTTTGGTCTTCGCTATCATCGTAATGTCAACTTTGATCATCTCATCTCGAGTTGGATTGTTTTACAAATGCATAACTTGCCTTATAGTATCTATAAGTCGCAAGTTAAATGGCTTAATGATTTTTTTTATAATTTTTTTTTTTTTATTTTGAAGCTTCTTATATGCGAAGTACAGCAATTTTTGGTTAAAAAAATAAAAAGAGTTTCGGGGGAATGACAAAAAAAACACTAGGTACTTAGTATAAAGAAATTCAATCCAGTCTTTTATGCTATAGCTAAAAAATAAAATTGGGAAACCAACTTTTTACCTGCCTTACCATCGTAATGTTACGTAATAATTGCATAAATTGAAGTTTGGTAATAAGCCGCATGTGCTGCTCAACACTGTCATTTGGATCTCAAAGACTATGTTGCCACAACTATTAGATCTCATATGTTCTTGTTTCTTTGTGTCGCTTCAGGTTTTGTCGATCACTCTGTGACCGAGTAAACATTAAACAAAAAATTACGCATACGCCACGTTGCACCATTGTATCACCGAAAGTCATATACCTTCTTTATAATTTTACCAATAATTTTTCATCTCCAATTTTTTTTTAATACACAATGTGAACTAATTGAAGCTCAGACTGTTCATGGTTAAAAAGCCGAATTCTTATGATGCCTCCTTAAGCTGCCTTAATTTCCAAAGACTGGGCACAATATTGTGGTAGTGAATTAATTCCCATCTTTTGGATATTCAGTCCTACTGTCCGTCGGTAGTTCCTGCCGATGCCGACAAAATGCATGAGCCCGTTTTCTTTGAGCCGAGTGCCGAGAACATGATTCCACTTTGCCAATTATTGTGCCGGCAACATTAATCTTTGCCATAAACATTAAATTATTACATTTATAAAGTATAATGTTCGTGATGGTTTCATTTATCAACCGAGATTCAACCAAACGAATCATTTATCTTTGTTGTAGGTCTGTTACGGTTTTTTATATATATATATTTTTTTTTGCGCTGGAAACATAGCTGGGATATGCTCTCCCACGAGAAGCAATGTTATAATACGACGACGGTATACGGAACGGTATGTCTTTGCGGGAATTCTATTATTTTTTATTTTGCTGATGTCTTGTACTCGGCGTATACCTTCTATAGACTGCCATAGATACACCATTGCCAACGCCGCCGCCAACTTGCTTATTCGTCCTTTTATAGATTCGTGTTTTTTCCCATTTGCTTTTTAGCAATGATAAAAAATATATACGAACATATATATATTTTATCTAGAATGCAAGTGAAGAGGGAATAAAATGATGGTTTCCTTCAAGATACACGCTTGAATTATTATCCTTTGTAAGGAGATGAATTCCTTCATTTTTTTTTTTTGCTCCCTCTCTCTTCATCTCATAAATATGCGAAAGAATGATGCGTTCTACTTTTGAATCTACTACACACTGGCTTTGACATCGATCAAGAGTCTTGTCGAGGATATTTTTTTTTTTTTTTTTTTTTTTGTAGACAGCTGAACTACTTAGTGTCAAATGTAATTATGTTCTAGGAGATATGATAAGCTCGGCTTCGTCTGTGGAAGTTTATTAATTTATTATATGTCATATATAGATGCATTGTTCCATTCATACAGTTCTTAGAGTATGACGAAAAATAAATTCAGTATTTAAGGTCTTGAAAGTACAAGGATTAAATGGGGCAGTTTCTAAATTGTGGCCAACTTTTCTAGCTTTGGTATCCCATCAGTTTGGTAACGTAGAGCGAACGATACTACTCGTACGTCCTAATCGGTAAAGACCTCACCGATTCGTTTGATGTCATTTAATCATTTAGACAAGAGTGCCAACACCAGACCAAAGGCTCAGTTTGTCAAAAGTCCGCCCAATTAATTGCAGACGATAGGTCTTAAATCAGTCACTCTGAAAGGATCAAATTTATTCTTCTGAAACTTTAGAAATCACAATGTCCTCAAAACACCAACTTTATAACGAGCCTTGTAGCTACGCACATCTATAAATTTATACAATCACGAACAACATTATGTATGCCCAAATATCTACCACTAAATTAAGGTAAATTCTATAGTGGGCTTATGGCAAACCTAAGCCCATCCACTGCTCATTCAAATGATTTGCAACATTCAACAATTTGATTCCCAACTCAATTGTTTGAATCCTTTAAAAGGATAATGCTTGGCTTAAGAAACGAGCCAAAGAGCATAATCCCTACTTAGGAGGCAAGCTCATGGTATTTCGTAAGCCCAAAGAGAGGTTCCTCTCAAGTGTGAATGGTGAATTATTGTTTATGCCAGAGCAGGTATCAAGTGGTTGGTAATTTACATAAAAACCAATGGCATACTCCTTAAATCGATGCATTGTATTGTATAGTTGGCCAGAGGGTTGGTAGTTATGCTACAGTTGCCACACGGTGACAAGGGTTATAGAGACGCGAAACAGCTTCAGGAATTGTCCTTAAAAAATATTTTATCAAATAGTCACACATTTCATGTTGTTGCCTGTAGTAGAAAAGTCACACGTACCAATACCTACACTGAACCAAATTGTTACATTAAGTTATAAATTCGTCTGATGGTCGCACTTCATTTGGTCAATGGATAGTCGTTCATAATTGAGTCGACTTGTTCATTAAGCAACAAATTTTTCGTTGAATCAATGAATTTCTTTCACTCACCAACGAATTTTACTTAAATTATAACGAAAAAGATTCATTATCCCAACGAAAACTTTTTTTGTTCAATGAACAGATTCATTCGCATATGAACGGCTATTCGTTGACTCAACGAAGTTGATTATTGACTGAACTTAAATTTACGCAAAGATTTTGTTCAGTGTATACTCGTATTTGCACAAAAATATTCCTAACATCAGAAGTGGAAGAGCACCAAACCACATGTGGACAGATGACCGTATGTGTTTGTGTGTTTTTGAATGCAAATACCAATGTATGCAAATGTACGTATATGCACTCCATTCTATAGCAACATTTTATCCCAAAAGTAAAATAAATTTCGAGTAATGTCATTTGTATCTATAGATTTGAAATGGCATTGCGCAGCAATGCAACAAAGCGACCAAGGGTTATGCTCAAAATATTTAAAATATGCAAATACAAACTAGTTTGTCATAATGTTTCAATATGAATCTGGATACCTTCTATTTAAAGGATGGTAGCTTGTTCAAAGGATGGGGGAATTATGGTTGCTAGAATTGCAAAAAAATATTGCAACTTGCAATATATTTGTCCCTTCTTTGTGTTGTCCATAGCCAAGAGAACATATGGTTATGTAAAAGCATTAATTCTGTTCGAATAAGGGTTGCCTCTGTGAAAAGTTTCAAAAGGCAGTAAAGCACAGAAGGACAAAGAAAAATATTTAGAAACTTTTCAAAAAATTCGTTTACACTATTGGATGAAGGCAGAAATTTGGATTCGATGCAAAAAATTAAATTCGAATCAGACCTTCACATTAATAAGATTTTATAAAAAAAGGTTGAATGGCTGGTCGCACGTTCATGCTCTTTTGTTCAAAACCACAAATTCATTCTTACAAATAATCATTGAAAAATCGTTATAACAGTATTATTAATATCGAGCGGTTCGTGTCCGAGATCGTCAAGGTGAATTTCAAGTCTTGATCTCCAGTGCTTAAGGCTGTGCGTTGTCTTTTATTTAGTTCATCGAGAAGGGATTCATCCAAAGGAAACTTTTCAAGACTGACAACTGAGACCATCGGCTTAGACATTACAACAGAGAGAGACACACAGAAAGAAAGAACAACAGAAGAAACACATGTCAACAGCACACGGTTGGTATTGAACGGTCCCCAATTGAAGTACTAACCACGCACAGTGATGCTTGATTTCACTGATCGATGGGAAGCGACGCTTTCATCAAAGCCTAGGCCGTTGACACACTGTATAAAACTTGAGTTGAAACTTCGTTCTTGGATGTCGTATGCAGTAAAATTTACCACAACAAGTTTCACCTCTATATTCTTTATCCTTTGTCATTTGTAGCCTTCCATATTTCCCTTGCGGCTTCAAAATGCTTGTAAAGCAAGTAGATACTTGGTGGCCATCAGCCAGACCCTGCTCTTAAAGTATTTTGGAAAAGTAACAAAAACAGTTTTTTGAGTTATACTCGAACGGAGTGGAACAGTTAGAAGAAGTCAGGCGGAGGCTTACTTTCATCCAAACAATCAAAATTACCATTAACTAAATTTAACTTCATATTAACGAAACTTAATATTTATGTGTCAGCAAAATGATTTGTTAACGTGTTTCAAGATTCTTTAAGCGTAATTTTTTAATTGCGACTTATAGGTACTATATAAGGCAAGTTATACATTCGTAGAAAAAATCGAACTCGAGATTTTGATCAAAGTTGACAATACGATGGTAGCGAAGACGAAAAAGTGGATCCCGCAATTATGTCTGTCTGTCTGTTTGACTACAGCCTAAACGGCTCGGCCGATTTTCGTTAAAACTTGGTAGATATCGTTTGAAGTTTTTTTGCTTTAAGACGATACGATTTTTATTTGGAAATTTTATAAATATTTTTTTTTTTCAAAAACTGTCCCCCAGAATTAAAAAAAAAATTCATAAAATTTCATTTAGTTAAAGCTAGGTAATGGTTGAAAAAATGTTTCCCAAAAATGGATATTTTTTGGTAGCCCCCTTGAAGCCATTTTTTCTATTTCTGATTTTCTCGAAAACAGTGTAACCGATTTTGATTATTTTTTAAAGCTCCCCCCAAGTCTGAATATTATTGCGTATTCAAATGTTCATTTTTTTTTTTTTACTTTTAAAAAAATTTTAAACTTTTTTTTTGGAAACTAAATATTTTAAAAACCCCAAGTCCGATTTTATTCAAACTTGATAAATAAAAATTTCTTAATGTAATCTACATGATTTGAGAAAAAAAAATTGTTTTCCCTAAAAAATAAAATGCAAGACTGGGTCGCACGAACTTGCTCCTATGTAGATAATAGACTAGGAATTTTAAAAACGGATGTTATTAAAGAAAACTGTTCATAAGGATAAAATGAATTTTTTAAATTCGTTTAGTAGCAATTTACGCAGGAACAAAAATTATAAGTCGTTGTAGTGGTTCCTTAAAAAAATAAGCTTTTATGTACAAAATTTTTAAAATATTTTTAGGAAAAAATTTTGGTACGCCAACCTTAAGTTTTTATTATTGTACGAATAAAAGTCTAATTTCAAAAAAAATATTAAGCCGTTCTTGAGATATCGAATTTTTCACAAAAAAAATTACTTTTTTTTCTAAAAATTGAAAAAATATTTTTTCTTAAGTTTTTAAATGCAATGTTTTTTAAACTTTTTATGAGCTTTTTTATAAAAAATTTCGTTAAAATCCGTTATGCCGATAATGAGAAATTCAAAATTCGAAAAAATCGTTCTATGGTAGGTACAGTCAAGATTTCAAATTTTTTTTTATTAAATTATAAATTGTAAAGATTAATCAAAAGAAAAAAAATTTTAGCAAAATTCTCGGAACCGTTTTCGAGAAAAATACGATTTTCGAAAACCATTTTGTAAAATTTGTATGGAAGGTACCGTTAGTTTTAGATAAAACAAAATTTTTTTCTCAAATCTTGAAGATAATGTTAAGAAACTTTTATTTGTCAATTTTGAAAAAAATCAAGCATGGGGTTTTCGAAATATTGAGTTTCCAAAAAAAAATTTTGAATTTTTTTTTTTAAATCCAAAAAATAAAAAATTTGAATATGTAATAATATTCAAACTTTGGAGGAGCTTTGACATAAAAAAAATGACTTAAATCGACTGTACCGTTTCGAGAAAATCAAAAACAAAAAAAAATGGACCCAGGGGGGCTACCAAAAATAACAATTTTTTGTAAAACTTTTTTCAACCATTAGCTAGTTTTAACCAAATGAAATTTTTCAAATTTTTTTTTAAAGATTCTGTGGGACAATTTTATAAGATTTCGAAAAAAAAATAGTATGGCAGGTACCGTTATTTTCGGTCATTAAAAAGAGAGAAAAAAATGTCTCGGGGAAAAAAATGAAACCCATATCTACCAAGTTTGAAGAAAATCGGCCGAGCCGTTTAGGCTGTAGTCGAACCGACAGACAGACAGACAGAATTGCGAGACCCACTTTTTTGGTCTTCGCTATCATTGTAATGTCAACTTTGATCAAAATCTCGAGTTCGATTTTTTTTACGAATGTATAACTTGCCTTATACGTAGTACCTATAAGTCGCAAGTAAAAAGGGTACACACCATACAAATGTTAAAAAATGGTTTTCGAAAATCGAATTGTTCTCGAAAACGGCTCCGAGAATTTTGATAAAATTTTTTTTATTTCGAATAATTTTTACGATCAATAATTTTCGAATTTTGAATTTCTCATTATTGGCATAACGGATTGTAATGAAATTTTTCAAAGAGAAGCTTCTAAAAAGTTAAAAAAACATTGCATTTTAAGACCTAAAAAAAAATATTTTTTGAATTTAAAAAAAAAATTGAATTTTTGAAAATAAAAATTCGAATTTTTTGAAAAAAAAATGAATTTTTGAAAAAAAAATTGAATTTTTGAATAAAAAATCTTTTTTTTTTCTTTTTTTTTTGGAAAATTCAAAAAATATTTTTTCTTAAGTCTTAAAATGCAATGTTTTTTAAACACGGCTTAATATTTTTTTTGGAAATTTATTTTTTATTCGTACAATAAAAAAAAACTTTAAGTGGCGTAATAAATTTTTTTCTTAACAATATTTTAAAAATTTGTATATAAAAGCTTATTTTTTTTTAAGAAACCACTACAACGACTTATAATTTTTGTTTTTGCATAAACCAATATTTGCTTGAACCACATGTCATCATATTTTTAGCTCCAACTACTTTAGTAGTTGTTTTAATCATTTAAAAAAAATAATTTTGTGCTTATGAACAGTTTTTCTCTAATAACATTAATTTTTGAAATTCTTAGTCTTTTACAAAAGAGCAAGTTCGTGCGACCCAGTCGTGCAATTTATTTAAATAGAAGATCTATCGGAATTGAAGACAAAGGAAAATATCTGATTAGAGCTCTGGATTTAAAGAAATGTATTCCTCTCTCACCTCGGGGTTTTGGTTTTGGAAAGATTGCTTCAAGCTTGAATCACTCGCGAATTTTAAAAAAGTAACTGGAAATTGCCTAGTAGGCACTTTTTCTCGATTTTAGTTCTTTTAGATTTTCTCGAAAAAGTTGTTTGAAAGGGGCCTGAACTCGGGCAATTTTTGTTTGCGAAGTCGAGAAGAATTCAAAAGACAAAAATTGAAAAATAGTTTTTGTATTCTGAGGAGGAGTTTATAAGGAAAATAAAAAGTGATTTGAGGCGGAGGAGTTTTGAAACAAACAAAAAATATAATCGAGGTGACAGAGGGAAAGAGGCAGATATAGCGAAAAGGATTTTCTATATTTGTGTCAATTCCAAAAGATCGTTTTAGATTTTCTCTTTTATTTCGACTAATAAAATTCTCTTAATTAATGAACATGGCAGAGCTACTGGGTGGCAGCACTCTATTTGTGTTGTCAGTTGTGGTATAGTGTTGTTAAACGCACACATAGTTTGACAGTAGATGATTTCTCATGTTTCTTGTTGCGGTGCACGCAGATTTCATGTTCGGTTAGTTAAAATTAATTTAATTAATAATTTCGACTGTTCGGACTAAGTATATCTATTGAGTTTGGGGATTGAAATTCGCCACAGTTAAATAAAAAATACCGTTTTATAACATTCATAACACATTATAACATATTCTGCAAACAAATTTCCATAAAGGTTCTTTTGCAGAAAGCAATAATGACAGTAGCTCTTTGCCGGTCGTACAACAAAACCTTGGAGGTAAGTTTCGAAACATCAAAGCATTCCAGTATTGAAAATCAATTCTCATTGCTCCAAAGTCGAACTATTCATTTTTGGAGGAATTGACTATTGGACTCTACCTGAACACCCATTTCGAATGGTCACGTTTGGCAGTTGGTTTTGTAGAATTTCGCAGTTTGGGCGAAAGAAATTATGTTTTCTGACGAAGCTCAATTTCATCTCTGCGGCTACGTTAACAAAAAAAAAATCCGCACCTGGGGCTCGGAAAAGCGGCACGTAATTGTCCAGAGGACAATGAGTTTGGCGCGGATTGTGAAGTGATGGCATCATTGGATAGTTTTTCTTCGAAAATGAGGCTGGCACCAACGTTTCGGTCAATGGTGGGCGTTACAGAGCCATGTTAACCGAGTTTTTTTTTTTTACTATAATTGAAGACATGGATTTGGACGACCTCTGGTTCATGCAGGATGGCGCGTCACGCCACACATACCATGCCACAATCGATCTTTTGCGCACCAAATTCAAAAACTATGTTATCAGCCGTCTTGGCCATGTCAATTGGCCGCCTCAGACCTGCGATATGACCGCTTTGAAATTTTTTTTGGGTACCGTGAAAGACCGATGTTTTGCCAATAATACGGAAACGATTTAAGCACTTAAGGCCAATATCATCGAAGCAATCTGTGAGCTATAGCTCGAAACCATCAATAAGGCATTGGAAAATTGGAGTGACAGAATGCGCTACTGCGAATCCAGCCAAGGCAGCCACTTGAACGACGTTGTGTTCCATAGTTAATGGGAATGTTTGCTCTTACTAATAAAGTCATAAAAGATGTAAAAAATTTAATTTTATTCATTTTATTACATTTTTAAAAAGAAACTTGTATTTGGCCCACATATGTACATATGTAGTCTTGCAATTTACTATTAATTTACTGTAAATTAAGCAAATTAAATCGAAGCGGTAACCCTATACCTATGTATGTTCAATATTCATCTCTATTCATGACTTCCCATCTAATACAAGCGTCATTTCGTGATGCAGAATTTTGTTTCGGTGCTCCAGCATTGATAATTTTTTTTTTATAAATTTTGCTAATATGTTTTGTATATTTTTTTTTTAATAATTTAATAGAAAAACTGAATTTTCAAAGAGACGAAAATAAAAACTACATCTTATACATTATGTTAACATCTCGTGTTTTTAATTTTTTGCTTCTTGTACTGTTACTATCTCTTCCTGTGGCGATGGTCTAACGCTACATGAACCCTTGGGAAACGTGACACCATTTATTTCTCACCATCAAAGAGCTGTTTGTACTTTTTTATAGAATTTTTGTTCCATGCTCCCTGGTGCTGGTTAGGTTGGATTTTTATCCAGATAAACCATTCCAACTTGTAAGAAAATTCCAGCTTCTTGATGTTGTTACATAATGTTTTTTTTTTTTTTTTTTTTTTTTTTTTTTTTTTTTTTGAAAGACTAAAGCTAATGTAACTCAGTTTGACGCGTCACCACGAACGAGCACCATAAGTCTTTTGTTTCTTTATTTTCTGGTTTAAGGGCGTCAACCCAAAGTTCAGAGCAAACGAAGTACTTTTGTAGTACCTACATCAATTTTTTTTTTTTTTTTTTTTTTGTCGAAAAATGTGATTAATGTTTTATAAACTTTATTTAAAATTCAGACTGCTAAAATTTAATTAATGCACGAATAGACCAAACCGAATTGTGTGAGTGTTTGCAAGGGATAAGGTTCAGCTCTCTTTGGAAGCCTTTATAACTTGAGTTCTAGTAATCTGATATTCCAGATTAAAGGGTAAAAATGCGAAAAAAAATATGGCTTCATGAAGTAAATTTTGGGCATAAATATTTATTTTAAGGAGGAGTACTCGTACATTCTGAAGAGCGATAGTTAAAAATTAACGTGTGAATTGAAAACCTTTAAATACGCTTGATGTGCCTGGAATATGAACGCCTTTTAACCTAGAGGTTCCAAAATTTGCCTTACAATTTAATTAAGTCTGAATTTCAATAAAATGTCGAAACAAATAAATCCTTCGAAGTTTGTGGTATTAAAAAAGAGTCTTTGCCTTTATACCTTCCCCTAAGAGTTGTCGGTCAATGATCCTCTTCATCAATGTCTTCACTGTGTTCGCCAAGTGTCTTTAAAAAAACACGATTTGTTGAAATTTCACAAGATAATGACTACCGATCTGATTTTTGACTCGAATTTTTGAGGCTTCAATTCAGGCAGTTCTGGCCTGTTTAAAAATTTGGTTGGGTAACGAAATACATCGATTTGTTTGTCATCAAATCCCCAATAAATTCAATCTTTGAATTTATTTCGTCGGCAACGATGTTTTTCGCAGTCATCTGCTCAACCAATCGTGATTTTTGTAATTAAGGGCAATTTTTGGGGAATTAATTAAGATGAGTTAAGTCTTTGATTCGATGAACTGGTACAAACCTGCTGGAAATGTAATGGAGCAATATCAACTGAAATTTTGACATTACCAATTTTTCAGCAATATTTTTGAAAATAATTCTACAAATTGGTCGTCCTAAATGACTCCCTTTATTGTTCCTTCTCAGTTTCAGTGTCTTGATGTGTTTTTACAAAACAGATCCTGAAAATCTTTGGCGAACAATGGAAAGTTCTTCGAAAGGTTGCTTGTTGAAGTTTCATTGAATTATATATTCAACTTGAATACCGACAGCGCAGTAAGTCGTATAACAATTAATTATAAAAATTTAAGCCAAATAGCTAGCCAGTTGCATTCCTTCTTATAAACAATTCAACCGTAATACTAGCGCTTTCAGGAATGCCCATCAGTGAGTCCAACTACGGACGTGAACTGTCAAATGCAGAGATTCTTTTTCCAGCCCGACTACACGAATGTAGAATGCTCTACCTAACTCTATTTTTCCTTCCCATTGTAACATTCAGAATCTGCATCGACATCTCTTTTCAAGCCTTTCCTGGTTTTCTAATGCTCGTACTGTGATAATTAGTTTAAGGGCAGTAATAACCCCTTGAGTTATGGATAATATTTCGTAATAATATTTGCATAATATAAGCATTCTTTAAGTTATTGAACATTGATACCATAAAAGTACCGTGGATAAATGGTCTCAGAGTAAGAGGCCTCCGAGAGAGCGATGGTCAAAGCGACAATCAACAAATTGATAATTAACTAACACCTTACGCGATTCCACCACTGATCTATAAAACCACAAACCAAGGTAAGTGTACAACTTACATTTTAGCTAAGAAGCACTTGAAGGCTTCTTTGTTGTCTATTCTTAGCACTCCCGATATAACCGTTGCCTGGCTGGCCAAAAATGCAGTGGGCTCATTGCTGGCTAAGCGTACTCAGTATACTCTCTGTGGTAAGTTGAAACCAACCTTACGATCGGCAACAGAGGTAACACTTCCACTTTTGTTTTTCCCCAGCTTGGGGAATTATGAAGATGTGCGGCTGAACTAGATGTTACGATCGTAAATAGCTACCTTAATCCAATGGTAGAAAATTTTAGAGTACCCTTCTGAAATCTTTTTCGGACCACAGATGAATTCTCTTCAACATGAATTTCGAAACCGAAAGTCCTCTACCTTTTAGAAATCCTAATAAAATTGACTGGAAGAAGTTAATTTGGCCATTGTTTGATGCTGAACGCTCAAAACTACTAATTTCTATTGGTAGATTGCATATTAGGTCCGTTATAGGTGTCCTTACTGGACACTGCCTAATAGGAAGACATGCTTTTCGTCTTGGAGTTCCTGCAAATGATTTTTGCAGAAGCTGTATGAATGAAGAAGAAGAGGAGACTGTTTCTCACCTTCTATGTTTCTGTCCCGCTCTAGCACAAAGACGTAGACTCCACTCGGGAGACTTCTACTATAACGATCCTAGTGATCTTGATCTAAGAAATTCCGACATTCTCTGTCTCACACGCTTCATTGTTAGCTCCAAATGGTTTAACGAGTAAGGGTGAATTTTGGAATCCTGTGGTATCACAACGGACCACATATTGGTCTAAGTGTGTTTGGCTCTTCCGGCCAACAGCCACCTAAACCTAACGTAAACTAGGGTCAGTCAGATAGTTAATTCTAAACTGCTAAATATACCGAATCTGAGTACAGATTGGATTATAGACTTAAAGTCAAAGGTGAAATCC
Organism: Chrysotoxum bicinctum; assembly: GCA_911387755.1. NCBI lineage: Eukaryota > Metazoa > Arthropoda > Insecta > Diptera > Syrphidae > Chrysotoxum > Chrysotoxum bicinctum. Next base: position 179,684,447 of record OU426989.1, on the reverse strand, counting down.
TTAGTCTTTTAAGGTGTCTTCAAATATAGCGGGAAAACACTCCCACCTTGGTGGAATGAAGGTCTGGCTTAACAAAGTACTATCGAGGGAACATTGCAATTTGTCAGTTTTAAAAAGCCTGATGGACTTTGGATAAGTTCTCGGGCTGAGTTCTTGGAACTTGGAACACGTCAATGGCTCGTGCAGCACAGATCAAGATCGTTATAACAAAAGAGGAAATTACCTGGGCAATTAACACTTTCTCTCCATATAAATTTTCAGGTCTGGATGGCATACTGTTAATTATTCAAAAAAAAAATTGAAAATAATTTTCACAGGATGTCCCTCTTTTAATTATGTATTCGGGTCCTGCAGACAAGTAAGAGTAGTTTTTATCCCGAAAGTCGGTAGGCGGGGCCATGAATTAGCGAAGGATTTCCGATCAATTAGTCTGACTTCTTTTCTGCTTAAAGCTTTGGAGCACATTATTGATATCAATTAGAGAGATATTCTAAATTGATTTTCTCTTGAAATCTAAATTAGACGAGACGAAAGACACTTCGGCAGAACTATCTTTACTGATGGCTCAAAGATGGAGTGTGGTGTTGGTTCAGGAATCTTTTCTCAAGGCTTAGTCTTTAAGGCTACCCGACTTTCCTAGAGTTTTCCAAGCTGAATGACTAGCTATCAGGGAAGTAACTCGATTAAGATGCAAGCCAGAAACACAATTCGGCTACAATAACAGACAGTCAGGCGGTTGTTAAAGCCATTCATTCTAGAACATTATTCCCAGATTGGTTCAGCAACGCGGGAATGAACTTGCTAGCCTCAATATTAACCTCAATGCCAGTCTTATCTGGGTTCCAGGACATTGTTGTATTGATGAGAATGAACGGGTGGACGAGCTAGCCAGGCGAAGATAAGCCCTTCATAACTCACATGCGGAAAGGGTCAACATTACGCTCGGAATTATGAGGTGCAATAATCTAGCATTTTTTCTAAACGAATCAATCCGCAGTTGGAACAGTTTAAGTAAAATAAATCCCACCTAAAATTAATCCCAATCGCTTGATCTGATATGCAGATCCAGGCAAGACATAGCCAGGATCGTATCTACCAGTTGCGAACACTGGCCAATAGGAGACTATGCAGCAAAGCTAGGCATTCCTCTCAACACTCACTGTCATAGCTGTGGGGACCAGCGGGAAAAAGGAAACATTCCTTAATTTCCTTTTCAAATGCCCTGCTCTGCCCAAATTTAGAGCAAAATCATTAGGAAGGGCATTTTTTTGCGACATTGACGAACTTTCGGAAATTAAGATCAAAGACTTGATCTCTTTTCTCAAAGCGACGAAATGACTCTAGCACGAACTTCGGTTACTTCTGTGCTGTATCCTACATTTGATTTCAGATCCCAAGCTAGCAGAAAGTGGGTTTTGACGCAGGTTATTGGTGCGGATTATCACTTAATCAAGCAAAACGGCTATATCGATTTTGGTTAAACTTAAATGATTATTTCTTAATGATTGTTGTAGAAATGCATTTCGATTTATACTCCAAGCAAGGAACCTATAAGGCACAAAGCACTTCACTTTTTTGCCTCCTAACATCAATGTGTCGTATAAGTGAAATTCAATTACTAATCAAGGCACGCCAGCAAAATCAGCAATTGATCCATCTCCACATCACATAAGAATCCATCAATCTCTCTGTTTTTGTACTCAGTGTTCAAGGACCTTTTTGCAGAACCAAGATACGAGTATGGGCGGTGGTGCATTGCAAATTGCACTACAACTAAATCGATTTATTGTGATTTTCTACAGTATCCATTTGCTTGAATGCATCGAGCTTTGCAACCCCGCGAAGACCTCTGTCTCAGTTCATATCATCCTTCAATCTCCTTTTCTCACAAGAAAATCGATGGGGAATCTATTTTTTCAGATCAACTCCAACCAACCAATTCGTCCTGGTAGAAAATAAGAGTCCTCATTCGAATCCCGGTTCGATGTAAAGATGAATGATAAATAAATAAAATGCACTCTTGTGTCTGGAAACTATGATGGCGAATAGAAAGATGCTCCTGGGTGGCTATAGTGGCAAGGACCCTGCAAATAGCAGATAATCCCGCCCGAATACTGTTTTATTTACATACACATACAGACTTTGCATTGTTATGACACTATTACTCGCTTGTTGGTCGCCTATTACTTTATGATTCACGATGCGGATATGTCGGATGTCGGTGGATTTTTTTTTTTGGTTTGGTTTGGTGTTTCAAACTAAATTCGAATACAGGATGCCATTTAAAATTAAATGCAAAACAAAACAAAAAAACACAAAACAACAGAGAAACACACAGGAAACCAACGAACACATCAGACTATTATAATACGCCATGCCATTGGAACGAAGTAATTAAACGTAATTGCATCGCAATTATTGGACTTTTGGTGAGGTTTTTGCACTTCGGTTGGTTGGTGTTGCCCGAGATGTAGGTATGTTCGTTCTGTGGACAAGGACATTTGTATATTTTCAACTGGATGGCGTTTAATTAATATGTTTGCAGCCATTAATTACTATAGTTGCAAAGGATTCTGCATTTTCGTTGGAAAGTCTTTCCCCAAAAAAAAAAACCGAGGCCAGTGAATGCTCAGAGAGGAACACTTTAATATGTACTTGCCGGTTTGGTTTTTTTTTTTATAGAAAAAAATGTTTTAAAAGGATTTTGAACGAAAATGACTTAAATGTTGGGGCCTTATTAAAATAATGGAAATTATACGAAAGGGTCTTTCAACTGGTGCGAGAAGATTTTAGCGACCTATGGCGGCCATGTAATTTTCGTGATATCTGTCAAATCTGTTGTTTATTATTCAATAAGTGAATTTTGCGTCGGGACCTGGAAGCAAAATTGCAAAACCACATGAGGCTAAAGTGACAATGCATCTTCAAAAATTTTCAGTTTAATATTTATTTAATAAGATTTAAGGCCGACAGCGTGATTGGCCCCTACTTTTTCGAATCGGTCATCGTCAATGGCGAGAGCTACAGAACGATGGTAACCAATTTCTTATGGCCCAAATTGAATCATATAGACAAAGACGAGATGTAGTTTCAGCAAGACGGCACAGCGGACACCACTATTGACATTTTGCATACACGACCTGAGGACCTGAGAGTAAGGTTGTCTTTCTCGTAGAGGTCATGTGAATTGGACACCAAAGTTGGGATTTATGAAGTCGCGAGTCTGTGTGAACAAAACCACAATCCACCGCTGCCGTTAAGGCAAACATAACAGAAGTCATCGCTCTAATTCAGCCGAATAGACATTGAAAAAAAAAAAAATCTATTTACCAAGTTTTAATAAAATTGCTTTGCATTTACAAAATGTACAAGATATTTGGATTGGGGATGTCACACAAATTTGGACGCGTCTTGCAGAACATGTGCCAACCAAAGAGGCAGTAGGAGATGGTGAAAATATCTCGGCATGGTTTCAAACTAAGACTGGTGTGAGCCAAGGCTGTACACTCAGCCCAAGCTTATTTTTACTATGACGAAGGTGCTATTTTGCCATGAAGAACCATTATCAAATCTTTCCTTTTTGCCGATGATATTGTGCTATTAGCTTACTCTGTGGAAACCTTCCGGCTTATGATTAACAAGCTTTATGAATACTACACTATGTGGAAATTAGTTGTTAGGACGTACAACAATGAAAGGATAGACGTTGTCAAGGAGTACAAATATCTATAGAAAAGCAGCTAACCGAAAAACTGGGGAAAACTAATACCACAATCAATCCATATAGCGCATATAAATATATATCAGCAGATACAATTCGGTACCGGAGTCAACCTTCTTGTATGCAGCTCAGGTTTGCAAAGGCCAGGAATATGAAACAGTAGAAAAACTTCTTCGACTTTATATCAAACACATATTTTGACTTCCTAAAAATAGCCCAAACTACATGATTTTAAAAGAAACCGGAACTTTCCCATTTTGTTTAAGAACACTCAAGCTACAAGTTGACTATATGATAAATGCTCTCCACATGCCCGAAAAAAGCAGTTCTTCAAGAGATAAGACCTAGGCCTGGTTGGTTCAAGGAGTGTATAGATCCAACTCGAAAAATGGTATTCAGTTAAACATTGATGACTACAGTGTTTGGAAACCCTTGTTATATCAACTGATTTCCAACTAAGATGATCGTTTAAGATTGTCATATTCTGAAAAGGCAAAAGAATCCTTACACCGGATGATTTAGAGTAAGCTGAATCACAACCTAAACAAATACAACTTTTTTGAGGATGACTGAACTATAGAACAATAAAGGGAATTTTTACTACTTAACTTTTTTAACATTAACCATAGAGAGGTAGATATGACAAAAAATTTAAATATTTTAAGCTTTACATTTTTATTTGGCACTCTTGCTTTTCAAGAAGCAATTTTTACAATTCTTGACGGCCATTTTGTTACGTGCGTACGTACTATAGGGCAAGTTCTGCCTTTGAAAAAAGAAATCGAGATTTTGATCAAAGTTGACATTACGATGAAACCGAAGACGAACAAAGTGGGTCCTACAATTCCGTCTGTCTGTCTGTATTTCCGTATTTCTGTACCTCTATATAGAACCTAAGCCACTGTAGCTATTTTCTTCAAACTCGGTACTTAAGGGTCTTCGGTGATTCCCTAGAGGAGCTCTAAATCTAACAGTACCCCCCATACACCCGTAATGTATAATCCTATTTCGATAACGGCTCTAACGATTTTGATAAAAAATAAAATGCACGACTGGGTCGCACGAACTTGCTCCTATGTAAAAGACTAAGAATTTCAAAAATGAATGTTATTAGAGAAACTGTTCATAAGCATAAAACTCATTTTTTAAATGACTAAAAAAAACTTCTTTAGTAGTTAAAGGTAAGAATAGGATGCCATGTGATTCAAGCAAATATAGATTTATGGAAGAACAAAAATTATAAGTCTTTGTAGTGGTTTCTTAAAAAATAAGTTTTTATATAAAAAAATTTTATAACATTTTTAAGAAAAAATGTTGGTACGCCAATTTGAAGTTTTTATTATTGTATGAATAAAATTAAATTTACAAAAAAGGTATTGAGCCGTTTTCGAGACATTTTCATAAAACAAAACATTGATTTTTTTTTCAAAATTCAAAAAAATATTTTCTTAAAGTTTTTAAATGCAATGATTTTTAGACTTTTTAGAAGCTTCTTTCTACGAAATTTCATTAAAATCCGTTATGCTGATAATGAGAAATTCAAAATTTTAAAAAATCGTTCTATGGTAGGTACAGCCAGTAATATCATGTTTTCAAATTTCTTTTTATTAAAGTACAGATATTAAAAAATAATAGAAAGAAAAAAAATGTAAGCAAAATTCTCGGAACCGTTTTCGATAAAAATACGATTTTCGAAAACCATTTTTTAACATTTGTATGGAAGGTACCGTTATTTTTAGGTAAAATGAATTTATTTTGCTTTTATATTTTAGATTATTTTTCCAAACTTTTATTTATCAAGTTTTGAAAAAATCGAGCATGGCGTTTTCGAAATATTGAGTTTTCAAAAAAAATTTTTGAAAGTTTTTTTAAAAATCCAAAAAATTTGTTTTGGAAAATTTGAATACACAATAATATTCAAACTACTGGGAAGCTTTAGCATAAAAAAAATGATCAAAATCGGTGGTACCGTTTTTGAGAAAATCAAAAACAAAAAAAATGGTCCCAAGGGGGGTACCAAAACTACTCATTTTTTTGAAAATTTTTTTCGACCATTACCTAGGTTTAATTAAATTAAATTTTTATAATTTTTTTTAAGAAAATCGCAGGGACAGTTTTTGAGAAAAAAAAATATTTATAAAATTTCGGAAAAAAATCGTATGGCAGGTACCGTTATTTTTGGTCATAAAAAATCAAATCAAAAAACATCCGGGGGTAAAAAATCAAAACCCATATCTACCAAGTTTGAAGAAAATCGGCCGAGCCGTTTAGCTGTAATCGAACAGACAGACAGACAGACAGACAGACAGACAGACAGACAGAATTGCCAGACCCACTTTTTTCGTCTTCGCTATCATCGTAATGTCAACTTTGATCAAAATCTCGAGTTCGATTTTTTTTACGAATACATAACTTGCCTTATAGTACCTATAAGTCGCAAGTAAAAATTAGGTGTGATATTATGGACACGGACTACATTTTGGTAAAAAAGATTTTTGGGGGGGAAATGTTATTAACGGTACAAAAATTTGTATGCAGGAGCTCCTTTGCATTTGAAAAAATATAATCTAAAATTTTTTTCGAAAAAATAGTTTTTGGATTTTTAAAAAAATAATAATTTTTTTTTGAAAATTCAATATCTTGAAAACGGATACACGAATAAATTTTTAAATTACGTTATAAAATGTATTTTTTTGAATAATAACAATTTGCATACCAATTTTCTTTATAAAAGCTTTAAGGAAAATTTAGTAAGTACACAAAAAACATATTTCAGTGTGCCTGTATGTCTGTACCTCTCCCTACAGCCTAAACCACTAGACCTATGTTCTTCAATGGCGATAGTTAAGGGTCTTCGGTGATTCCCTAGAGGAGAAATTGAATTTTTTTGTTTAGCTCCAAAACTAACGGTACACCTGTAATGCATAATCATATTTACATATCTCGAAAACGGCTCTAACGATTTTGATAAAAAAAATTAGGTGTGATATTTTGGACATGGGTTACATATTGGTCAAAAACAAATTTGGGGAAAAATGTTATTAACGGTACCTGTCATAGAACCGTTTTTTGATTTTTTGACTTTCTCATCAACATATCTAACGATTTTAACCAAAAAATTTCATCAGGAGTACCCTTAAGTTTAAAATAATATTGTATATAAAAATATTCGAAATTTTTTTTTGGGATTTTTAGAAAAAAAAAATTACAATTTGTTTTTGAAAAACAAATACCTTTAGAACGTGTGAACGATTATTTTTTGAAACTATTTCTAAAATCTACTCGTATACTACTAAATACATAAAATTCAGCAACTTAAATTTTGTTCTTGAATAATTTTAAGGAATTTTTTTATACATATAAAAAATTACTTTAATATTAAAAGGATCAATCAGACGGCAATTTTATACATTTGAACATTTTTATCTCATTAAATCCATGTTTTATATTTATAAAATGTGTTTTAAATTCCAAAGTACTTTTACATAAGAGCAAGTTCGTGCGATCCAGTCGTGCATTTTTTTTTTATTTTCAGACTCAAACAAAACAAATCAGTTCTACACTGACACTTTATAGTGACCAGAGATACAGTCGTGTGATAGCTGACAACGTTTTGGAGCAGTCGCAAACGGACCGCGATTTTAGCGAAAACAAATATCACCCAGCTAGGTCATATGTTTTAGAAGAACGGGTACGTTAACAAGAGCAGAGTTGTGTGCACTGTCAATCCGCACGAAATCAACCAAGTGTCATGACATTGGTAGAGTTTGGTCTTGATTGTGAGCCGACAGCGTCATCGATCCGTATTTCTTCGAAAACCACGATGAAATTCTTACCGATACGATCGATTATTACCAATTTTCGTATGTCCCAAATCGGATAATATAGAAGTGAACGAGATGTGGTTCGAACAGGGCAGCACTCTTTGCCACACAACTGATCTCGCAATGAGCATTTTTCATGAGCGACTTGACTTCATGAATATCTCACGCAGAACCAACTTGACCGCGTACCAATTTTTCTTTTGAGATTTCGTTTAGTCGAAGGGGTATACCAATAAGCCACAAATGATAGGTGACCTCAAAGTCAATAATAATTTAGTCTAATCTCAGCACCATAATCAGCGAAAATTGCGCTTCTTAGATGCACGCCATTCAGCGAAGCTGCGGTCGACATCATCGATAGGACTTTAAAATAAATTAAAAAATCCACCGATATCTAAAAACTCGAAATTTTTTTTAATTTGTTTGAAGATTTTATGGCCCCAAATTACATCCTCAGGCTGGACTAAACGCGAGATTGTGGTTTAGCCATGAAAGTTGGTTATAGTTTTTCTCAGCGTTTTCTTCATCTTTCCTCGACTCTTTATAGTCTTGGCAGTTTGCATCCCTGTAACTAGACTTCTTTAAGTCCGATTTTTTTTAAACTAAGATGGCGGGAAAAGAAAACATATGAACCAGCAATGGTTGCCCTGGACATTTAATATGGCTTCCTCTTCCTACTATTTCTCATAATTTTATCGATATGAAAATATTCGACAAGAGTGTCTCTGGAGGTTCATGAATAAGGCCCAAACTCTGGCATTGTAGATTATTTATATATTTAAGAAATTCATAAGATTTCGAATAAATTTTCGATCGCTCCACTTCACCATGATTATGTTTCTGGCTAATTAATCAACGTACGTCTGCTGTCTATAAAATAGCCCCTCATACCCGAGCAAATTTTAAGCGCATAACTCAAACCTTTTCAGCAAAAATATAATAATCCCAATTAAGTGGGGGTATTCATTGCAGTTCATTGATAAAACGTTCATCAATTTTAATAGATTTTTTTTTGATGTCGTCATTATCCATCAATTAAGTGCTCCAATAATCCTAGTGATTTTGCTTCAAACAAAACAACCTCTCCCCCCCCCCCCCCCGGCATCACTCCCTTGTGCTTCAGATAGAAGAAAACCTCCCTAATATCCAACCCTTCGAAACCTACAGCAAAGCAAAAAAAAAAAACAAAAAGAAGAAGAACCTAAAAGCTCTAGTGCGCTGTATTTTGTTGTTAGATGGCACAAACTGTCATTGGAGCTTCTAATCCGCTGCTTAAAATGAATTTCATTAGATGTCTCATTAAATTATTTCGAAACATCCTCCATTGTCATTGTCGACTGGCAAGGGTTGGAGATCGGGTGGTGGTTAAGATTGTATGGCAACAAGGACAAAATTTTTGCTCACTGAATCGGAAAATTATGAATGATTAAATTCTTGCGAAATTATTACCTACCGGTGGCGGCGCTGCCGTCATCGTCTTTGGCCCCGTTTTATTACATAGTCCTTGTCGAAGGCATCATCGTTCTAGAAACATCCTTTTACCTTTTGTTTGTCTTGTCTTCGTATTTTTTTATTTTTAAATTCGCAAGCAGACAAAAATTTTCAAAACAATTCCACTCAATTCCTTAATTAAGTTCCGAATGAGTTTGATGGTTGGTTAGTTGGCTAAGCTGAGAGATGCCTATTTGAAGTTCTTGCTTAGGATTTAGAAAAATTTAGACATGTGGAAAGGTTGAAAGGGGAATGCAACAAGCTATAGCTGCATAGCTTAAGTGGTTTTTAGTGTTTTTATTTAATAAGTTGTGGTCTTCTATAGTGAAGGTTTTTATTTGACAGTTGCTAAAAGTATCAGTTAAGGAATTGTAGATTTAGAAATATTTATCATTGACGTATTTATTTATTGAATCACTAGATATATGTATTTATACAAGGTTTCTATAACTTGAGAAAATTTGTTTTTGTGTTTAAGTATACAAGTGTCACTGCAAACTCACGTAGTTAAAATTACACAAGTCAACTCGGTTAAAAAAAAATTGTTATAATTTTCACATTGTACCGGTTAAATTGTACCTAATTTAATTAAACTATGTAATTTGCAGTTATTTAGTTTCAGCAGTTGCGATAGCCGATTATGTTAAAAAAAAATAACTTATTAATTCGCTATTTGATATGGATGTAATCAGTTTAATGGGTTGTATTGGGAAACTTACTTTGTTCAGGCAGCCAACGTTATCGGTTGTCTAAGTGAATAACTAATCTACTGGGTAATTATAACCCAGATACTCGATTGAAATTAAATTAAATATGCATTTTGTGGTACTAGCACCAAAGTACATTATACAAAAGATAATCATTTAAATGGAAGTAGAGAAGAGGAAATGATAAAATTGTTACAAAAATATTTTGTATTTAAGAAACTTAGAGAAATTTGGAAGATTTGCAATCCGAAGGCGAAAGGTTTTTGAGACATATTAATATTCATCAATTAAGCAAGTAGTGAACGTTGAGTTAAGAAACTATTTGAATTAAATCTTCTGAACCTGATCTTGACAGTAGCCAGATTCTGAGGTTTATTAAGAATTCGTTAAGTCTAGGTGTATTGAATATATCGGCTGAAAGTTTCAAATTGCAGGAAAGAGACATTGCAGCTATGACGATCACAATTTAAGTCATGTAGACCAACTCCTTGGATAAAATACACGTTTGTAAAAGAGAAGCACATTACTTTCGGGTTTCTGCTAAGTTCCAAATTATGATACTTAAACCAGCATGCTATGACAGTTAGGTCAGCATTCATTAAGATCTTTAAGTCCCCAGAAAGGGGTGCAGCATAAGTTAAAGCCACAGCATCAACAAAGGCTATTATGTTACCATTTAGATTAAGCTTTAAAATGGTGTTTAAGTAAAAGAGGAAGAACAATGGTCCGATGACTGAGCCTTGAGGAACCGCCACATTCGAACAAAGGATCGAACTATTCATTGAAGCATTAGACCCAACAAGTTTCTTTCTATTCTGAAGATAGGATAAGAACCAGTTCAAAATGTTGTCTGTGAGGCCATATTTGTAAAATTAATTATTATAAATTATCTTGAATAACAGTTTGTGATCAATCAACTCAAAAGGCTTTGTTAGATCTAGGAATAGCGCAGATGTTTTGTTGCCTTTATCTATTTCCAGATGTATGTACGAGTATATGTTCTAAGACATACAGTATAGCTTCTTCAGTACACTTTCACTTTGACGTTACATACTTTATCAATTTAACTGATTGTCTCAGCTAAAGTTCAAATTTAGATTCGCCTTAATCATCAGTTTAGAGCAGTTGTATTTATCTACAGTTCACATTCATTCGCAGTGATCAATCTACTTCACTAGTTCAATCATATTTTCACTTGGAATAAGTACATAGTACTGTGTGTCAAAGTGATCAACTATTTTCAAATGTAATAGCTTTTAAAAGTTGCATTGGTTATCAAAATTAAATCCTGCGTTTACAATTTTCATTTTAATTAATATCTTTGGCTCGCTCAAAAATAGGATGAAATCCACAAAAAATTGATTTTTCGAGATTTTTGAAATATGTGTTGTTTTAAATTGCACCGTGTGGATACAAAAAAATTATATAAAATATTTTTAGGCTTTCAAGTCAAAGATAATTGCAAGGAAACACTTTCAAGCTTATATTTGTTTAAATTGAACACTTGATAAAGAAGCTATGAAATAATAAAAGAAGGAAGAAAAATCATTTTTTTATGTAAAATCGTTTTTTTTTTTTACAAAAAAAAATTCTTAAAAATCAACGGTATATCTTTTTGTAAAACAAAAATTCTTTCTGTATTTTGTTAAGTTTTTTTTTTAGTATGTATACGTAAAAAAAAAATTACCGTAAATTAAATTTTTTTTTCAACTTCAACCCATTTGAGCGAGCCAAAGACGAACGATATCTTATTTTTTTTTACATGTTCTTAAACCTCAGACCCTAATACAACTTTTGAGCACTATTACATTTAAAAATAAGAGTACTTTTTTGCGGCCATACAAAAGTGACACACCATAATACATAGCCTGCTCGGTTAGAGTGCCCATTTATTAGGTTGATTTCGAATACATACTCGATTGCAGAATTTAATCTAATTGGTTATTTGAAGCAATGTTCTAAAATCGAGTACTCACTCTACTCAGTTGGAGTAGCTAATCTACTCGGTTCCTTTAACCAAATTTCTCAGAAAGCACACAGCCAATCTAACTCGGTTGTAGTAACTAATCTACTCGGTTGATTTGGTCAAATTTTTCAATTCGAGAAGCCAATTTAATCCGTTGGAGTACACAATTTTCTCGGTGCACGACGAAAGGCTCAGTAGCGTATCTCTTGGTACTTTCTTAACTTTTTTACACAAGCGCAAGATTGGTACGCAGAGCGTCAAGGGCAGTAGACAAATTTTCATGCGTGGAAATATGACTTTATATTACCATATTCAAGGAAAAAAGAAAGTGTAAATGGACTGTAACGGCGCTCAGCAATTCACGACGACTTGTGGACATCAATGCAGTATATGGTGGAAGCTGGAGTTAAAGTAGGGTTATTTAAAAAAAAAAAAAGTGCGTAACTTGGTTACATTATTTTTACCAGTTTACTTAGTAAGATAAATCTTACTGATTGTTCGTAAAAATGTCTTGTTAAATTTGAACAATAAACCAATTAGTTTAATTTAAACGAGAATATTGTTTAATAAGAAATGTGTAAAATTAACAGAATTTAATTATTTGACTTCAACAAGTCACTCATTTAACAATAAATAAAAATATGAATCATAATTAAGTTTTTTTCTTCTGTTTATATTGACTTTTTTGGATATTTATCTGAAATTATTTTATTTAATTGAGTGGACTACGTCAATTGTAGCAACATAAATTATGAAGTTTTTAAACAAGACGGTATTCTATTGTTAACTAATAATATTTTAACCCACTAAAAACGGACTTTAAGTTAAATATAATTTAAAAATTATTTTTTTTTTAAATCTAGACCCAGAAATTACAAAAAAAAGAACCTTACAATTATTGTTAATTTTAAATCATTCACTATATAAATCACATGAAACTATTTTAATTTACGTTAGTAAATTTATGACAGAAAAGAGTAACAAATTCTGGTATACCAACATAGCCAGCCCTGAGCTCTATAAACAAGCTCGGGAAGAAAAAAAAAATCTTGACATTCACTTAACTCCCAACAAAATTCTGTCTGATTATCAATTTGAATTTAGTTTTTTTTTTTTTTTTTCAGAATACCAACCACCGAATTCTTAGAATAAAAAATCATATAAAATATAAATAAATTAAAAACGAGTCCAATGCCTTAGTACTTTAAAATTTTGAAAAGCACTTCAACAATTTTTGAACGATGATTTCATACAACACGAAAATACCTGACAATAAAACTTATTCAAAATTTTTTAAGTGGCAGAAAATTTTTAGTAAAAGTTAAAAAATGACATGGTATTCTTCTATAAATAATTTTCCATATGGAATACCTCATGGTACAATACTTGGCCCCACTCTATTTAATATCTTTGTCTTTTATATAATAAAAATTTAAATGGGAAGAGAAATCCGTTGCGCGCCGATTATTGCATAATTGTGTTTTCGACTAAAGAACGAATCTCTGTATTTGACGGTGCGACCAATATACGGTTCGAGGGTGGTAGCAAAACGGGTATCACGGGTACATGGATTGTGGGGAGGAATGAATCTGGTTACTTCGAGTGAATATTACACGTGAAAGAAGCGATAAAACAAGGAAAGCCACCAAACATTCAGGCGGTGTTTAAGTGTTTGAATTCTATCTAATAAATTGAAGAGAACTACGGACTGTACCTGCCCAAAGAAGTAAGTTGTACTCGAGTTAAGGACACATAAATGCCTTATAAATTGTAGTCCCATCAGAGGTGGTGAAAAATTTTTTACACGGATAGAGAAACTCGAAACATAAGCAGAGCTTTTGAAGATCTTGAGAATGTGGCCATTCTAAGCAAGATCGTCATTGACGAACATATCAAGTACTGAGACCTTTTCGAGGACAATGACATACATATGTAGTAAATTTCGCTTCAACGGCAAGACAATATTGAGTTTTCGAAGCAAACCACGTTTCGTAAGCCTCATTTAACCATGCTGTAAAGATCGGAGGTTAATGACCTTATTAAACGATCCCGCTGCAATTCCACTTCCGAAGGAGATGGACGTGAATTTGGGAACGAGTATATGAAGCTGGGAGAAGAGTCGTCGTCAAAAAAATTAAGTAGATTTAAAGTTTCAGACAGGAGATAAATTTATAAAAATGAGAAAGAGGGTCGGAGGCAAAACGGAGCCCTGTGGATAACCACCATATATTACATGAAGTTCAGAATTGAAACCATCCAAAACCATCCTTTTCAATAGGAGAGCCTGGTGCCAAACTCTATCAAATACCTTAGAAATATGAAAGGCAATAATCTTATTTTCTTCACAACAAAGTAAAGTTCTGTTCGACTCTGCGGTGAGACAACCCATCAGATCACCATTGGAACAAATTCTACGAAAGCACTATTGCCAGTCATTGAGAAGTTTTCGGTCTTCGGAGTATTTTTTGAGCTAATGATTTATCAGCAATTCCATGACCTTGAAAGGAAGGGACTTAAGTGCAATTGATCGGTAGGGAGAGCAGGAGGAAAGGTCAACTTTTTTTTAAGAACATGCTGGATAAATGCTGTTTTTCATCTTCTAAGGAAAGTTTCAGAATAGTAGAAGCGATGGAAAAGCTTACCTCCTCATAAGAATGAGAGCTTTATCATCAGGTCCAGCGAATTTGTTTATATCAAGATCTAGAAGGAAATAAACATATCCATTGAATGATTTCTCTTCTCAAATACAGAAGGGACAATGTTGCTGTAGAGCAACGTAGAGCTGGCAGCAGAATGAGCTATGAATACATCTGACTTATCTGAAAAGCTAGTTGTGGGGTTTTCGCTGTAGATGAGCGTTGGAACCAAAGATGATGGCGTTAAATTTTTTACGTTCTTGACAAATAATCAGACATTTGTACAACCTTTGAGACAGTGCAGGATTGTGTGCCTTAATTTCTGGTCATGTTAGAATTTGATTCTTTTTATAACAGCGTTGCAATAGTTTCTGACTTGTTTATGCTTTTTCCGATTCTCCTCAGTTCGCTTTGTAAGAGGGGCAACTTGCTTTTCCCAATATTCTTTACAGCTTTAAGCGAACCATGACATGATTTTAGGTTTCATGCTCTTAATTCTGTTAGGAAAAGTACGCATCCAAAGAAAAATCACTTCTGTGACCATATCAGCACTGTCATCAACGTCACTATGGGGGAAACATAGTGCCCAGTTAAAGAATCGAAAAAAGTTATTAACACCGGCCCAGTTAATTTTTTCGTATTGCCAAACGGTCGTATTGGGATGTTGCTCTTTAATTGGATGGATGTGACACAAGAAAATGACTGATATTACACAATAGTCCGAAGTACGGATTGTCGAGGTTACCTTAATGGTATATTTATCAGGGTTAGAAGTAAGAAGGGAGATGTCACAACGTGCAGCAATTATAGAGGTATCACGTTATTGAGTACCGCCTATAAGATACTCTCCTCTATCCTACAAGACCGGATAGCCCCATACGCTAAAACCATCATCGGACAATATCAGTGTGGTTTCATTCCAGGCAAATCAACAACTGATCAGATCTTTACCCTTAGGCAGGCGATGGAAAAATGTCTAGAATTTAACATCCCAACATACCATCTGTTTATAGACTTTAAGGCCGCCTATGTTAGCATAGCCAGGGTAGAACTTTACAAAGCCATGAAAGAATTCGGCATCCCAAATAAATTGACACGATTATGTAGGTTGACCCTGACCAACGTAACAAGCCAAGTAAAAATAGCCGGATTGCTATCCAAACCAATCAGCATCTTTAATGGACTGCGACAAGGGGACGGTTTGGCCTGCCTCCTCTTAAACCTGGCGTTGGAGAAAGCAGTCCGTGACTCTGGCACGTCAACAAGAGGGACCATCCAACAGATCCAGGCATCACCAGTCAAACAATCAAGGTAGCGGAGCACGAATTTGAAGTGGTGCAATCCTTTAAATACCTTGGGTCAATAGTAGCAGCCCATAACAATATAGAAGAAGAATTACGCGGGCGGCTTCTCAAATTCAACAGAGCCTACTATAGTCTGTCAAGGCTCTTCAAATCCAGAAATCTCACCATAACTTCAAAACTGCTGCTGTACAGGACCATGGTCCTGCCAGTATTCACATATGGATCCGAGACCTGGGTGCTTAGCAAAAGGCACTGCGACCTCTTAGCTGCGTTCGAGAGAAAAGGAAGAAGGGCGATTCCGGAGACGGTACAATCATGAATTTTACGCAATCTACCATGAAGCAGATATCGTGACAAAAATTAAGCTCGGTAGACTCCGGTGGGCAGGGCACCTAGCTCGCATGAGCGAAGAGGAACCTGCTCGGAAAGTTCTTTGTGGTACATTCTATGGTAGACGACAGAGTGGTAGACCATGCTTGCGCTGGATGGCGTAGACCAGGACGTCCGAAGCCTTGGGGTGCGCAACGGGATGGCGTCGGCTCGAGACCGGGATAGGTGGAGAGACTTGTTGAAAGAGGCCAAGACCGGAACCCTGTTGTCGAGCCGATGATGATGATGATGAGAAGTAAGAAACAACTGGAGAGTAGGCATTTTGCCCAAAAACATCTGGTATTCAAGTGGGCTCATCGACAAGCTGAGTAGGGTGATCCATCTCAGCAAAGATCTCAAAACATCTTCCTTCGGGTTTTGTCTGTCCTGAACAATGGATGCAACTTGAATTATGTATCTTTATTGAAAAAATCATTCGCAATATCGACTTGTGTGTTAGGGTAAAGCGAAATAATTCGGGAAATGGAATCAGACAGCGCATCAAACTTCTTAAGAGTTCAATTTCGGTCAAGATTTGGACTCCTATAAATGAAACAATATTTGATGATGTGCTTACGGCTGGTAAATTTGAGCCACAGGAAGTTAAAGTTCGTATTACAATAATGACTGTATTGAGAAAGTCTTTGGCAAGAAACATAATCGCCCATGTTCCGGAATTCGATCGAAAGTGAATTGAAATTGGATGTTCTAGATTTCGACCGATTTCGAAAACTTCGAAATTGCTTCGAACTATCAGAACTGAAGGATCATCCATTTTTATTTTGAATTCAACAGAAAAAAATAAGAAGACAAATTTTGCAAGATAATTCAAATGTTTTAGATTTACCTGACACAATGTGAATGTGTGAATATTATATGAATTGTTCTGATAAATAAAGTTAATTCCTGATTTTTTTTAAGTTTTCGTGGTAATTTTAGATGGAACAAAGACGCTTTTTTATATGTTTTAAGGGAAATTGAACCTTTTACAATACCTTTATCGATTCCTATAATTCAAAATCTTGCAGCAACACTCCGATTCCTAGCAGTACGAAGTTATCAGAGATCAATTAGCAATAATTTAGACATAGCCTTGGCAAGACGCACGGTTTGTAAAATCATTGAAGAAATTTTAAAAGTTTTACAATAAAAATTGTGCAACAAGTGGATCAAACTACAGATGACTGAAACTGAAGAACAAGATGAGAAACCTCTCGCAATATTAGGATGTTCCTCCATCCACTTCAGAAAAACCTTCTCTTGTCGTATATTTTTATGTTTTCCCCCAAAAAAAAAAGAATAAATAAATACTAAAAAATGACAAAAATAAATATTTTTCTCTTGCATTTTGCTGGAAGACGAAGAAATATACACAAACTAACTGCACTTTCACTAATTTCACTGACAATTCACAAACAAAAAATAAGTGATTTGAATCCGTTCAGAAATTGGAATGAACCGAAATGCAGAACACCAATTTTCATTTTCGAAATTCCAATTTACAATTACGAATTGTGGAACACCCAAATTCACTTTTCCCAAGTGAATTCACAATAAGTGAAATGCAGAACATGGGCGAATATCTATTAATTAATGGCTTCAAGTAATGATCAGGTAAGCAAAATTCTGAAAGATCAATATTCCTACAAACGTCGTGACTGATCAACACGAGCAGTGGATCGACACTAATGTGAATGATTTTCTCGACTCAATATTTTGATTCAATTACTTGGTATATTAATTTTTTAAAGCTAGAAATTCCCCACTTTTGTATTAAACACATAAATTATGTAAATTCAAATTTTAAATTGAAATTCAATGCAGTCAAAAATAATAAATAAGAAATAGTACTCACCCGTCTTCGCCGAATGCTTTGAGTTCCCTATTAAGAGTCTCCTTCACATTCTGAGCTGAATACAATCCCATTGGTGAGTTAAATTGCTTGTGTACAAGTTTACGTTGTGTTGCTGCCATTTTATTTTCTCTTTGTGTTGGTTTTTTTTTTATAAAAATTTCTGTTGAACTTTATTGAAATATATTTCGCTTTAACTCTAAATTCGAATTAATTATTGCTGAAATCAAAATGAAAAAAAAATAATTTTTTAAACTCTCTCTTCACCACTATGATATCGTTGCTCGACTATCCGCACTTTCACAAAAAAAAAACTGAGTATTTTCTATTTTTTTTTAAGAGAGAGAGAGAAAAAAAAATCCTTTATCCGTTTGTATTAATTTTAAATCGAAAACAAAACTAAACGCGGATTTAGTTACCAAATAATAAAAATAGAATTAAAAAAAAAAATATTTAAAATCACTAACAACCCGGAACGCAGCCCGTAGTTATGCTCAATTCTCGTCTCGTGTTCGTTGCTGGGTATTCATTCAATTTGGTTCCGTTTTCGTTCGGATCGATTTCTGTAAAAAAAAAAAAGAAAAAAAACTTAATGAGAAAATGGGAAAACATTAATTCGTACACAAACACTTGAGACAAAAGACTCAAGGAAGAGAACATTGTTCTCGGAAAACAGAAATGAATATAACAAAACACCTTGTTGAGGGAAAATGAAGTTTGGTGCAACAAAAACAGTACAGCAGCGGCATAATGAGTTTTTATATTAATGTTTGACGCCCGAGGCAAGCACGCCAAGGACATTTCTGCATCCTTACACGATGGGAAGTATTTCCTTTCATCAGTCATGATGGAGATGAGGTCTTATTTTGATATTTTCTCATGAACCTTTTTTGCCCTGTTGGAATAATATAGGTAGGTGGTTCCTATATTCTACCTATACCTCTGGAGGAAATGGGTGTCCTGATGCACTTCCTACGGAAAGTTTTTCTTTTAAACGGTTTCTTTTTTTTTTTTTACATGAAAATAGAAAAGGGTGGAGGGTGGGGGAGGAATAAGGAACGATGTAGTATAGGGTGCCTAGTTGAATTGGTTCTTCTTTCACTCTTTAGATTGAACCACTTGACAAACATTGTGGTGTTGTCAAAGGTTAATCATTATGCAGGAAGATACATACCATCGTGCCACAGAGCATAGGTTGAGTAGTGTACATAAGAAAGGATATGCACTCCTTTCTAAAGCTTGTGGTACTGATGGAATAGAAGGAGGTTTTGCCGGTTGACTTCAATGTTGACGATGTTGGCAGCCAGGAGGAACCAAGATGAAGATGAATCTTCTTGACTATAACTATACCCAGCTAGCTTGTATACAGAGAAAGGAAATAGTTGTTGAAGTAGTGGAATGTGTTTGATGGGAAAAATGATTAATACAACAAAAAAAAATAAAGACGAAGACGATGCCGACGTCGATGAAGAAGAGGAAGACTGTGCAACCACCACGAACGACGACGACACTATAATACTGCTAGAAAACCAAGAAGTGGCTGTTGGGACTAACCTGTTTTACAAACGTTGGCTTCATATCAAGTAAGCAATTAAGTTGAAGAAGGAAAACGATGAGAAATAAAATGACGAGCCTTGAAGGTGATGGAAAATACCAATTAAAGTTTTTAGATTTTTTTTTGAGACAAAGGGTTTTGAAAGACTGGACAAAACGGTTCAAGCCCTGTGTAGCTTTAGCTGACTTAGAGTATGCTACTTAAGATAGAAAATAAGTTGCACTTTTAGATTGTCCTAGTTTTTAAATATGGCTTCATGATCTGCAGTTAAGAGAAAAGTCAGGAAATTTTTAGAACCGACACAGAAATAGTTAAGCGCAAACATTCAACTATCTACTCAAGAAGGAGATTGAGGAAATCTGCTTGCTGAAACCCAATAGTTCCAAAGAGGCTTATTCTTGTTCTCTAATTCAAGCACAAATTTTTCATTGTCATAGGAAAAAGATGGATGAGTTTTCAATGTATCCCAAGTTCTCTGATATCCATATAGAGCTCCTGAAAAAATAAAGGGTATCATATACCACCTTGAAGTCGACAAAAATGTAATGCGTCTCGACTTCAATCTCGTTAATTTTGTCCAGGATTTGCCTCAGTTTGAAGATTTGATATAAGGTTTTCTGCCGGGTTGGGGCATGCCTATTATAGTCTGATGTATCTTATATACCAAGTTTAACAGGAATATGCCTCTTACCGGCTTCCGGTTAAGGTATGGTCACTTACTGAGATACTTTGGGTTTCCATCTCTACTATCCTGGGCAAACTGCATCCAGTAAACCACAAAAAGTGCCGTGATGGCTTCGACTTTAAGCCAATAGGTTCGGTCTTTCTTGTCGTCTCGAATCGACCGCTGGGATTCGAAAGCTAGAGCATCATTGTCGATCGATTTAGACAAGTTCAGCCCGTTGGTAACGGCCGGATTTTGATGATATCGCCCGTAAACTCCAATAGTTGGACAGAATTTTTTAAAATATTGCCCTTGATGTTAACGCTTGACCTATCTCCTCGAGAACGAGATTGAAGGAGTCACATAATAGCACATCGTCTTACCCATTCCCTGTGAATGTAACTAGATCTATTCCTTCCAGTGAAGAAGTTTCCATACAAGATGCAAACAGACAAAATGTTGCATGCTGACCGTCAAAACCCGTTGACTTACTCCCATGCTCTTAATAACTTGGTGCAAGAAGGAGTTGATTTTGTATCCAATTAAGTGGAATGTTTTATTTGTGTAAAAAAACTGATTATTGATATGTATATTGCTTCTTGGAAGGGTACGACAGCATCTAACTGATGAGTCCAACTGTTGTACCTGGGCGAAACGCATTTGACATCGAGGTCGCAAAAAGCTTTCTATTGACTTAAGTGATTATGTTGATAAACAAAATTTGCGTTTCTGGGCCACAGAGAACCCATATGAAATGCAGAAGATCAATTGCATCCCATCAAAGTGATTGTTTGTTGTGACATTTTTAGTAGAAAATTGATTACCCCTCATTTTTTTTTAAAGGAGATAGAGATTTTTAGACACCGACTTGCGGGTGTCTAAGTAGGTGCTTCCCTCAAAATACTGGGAGAGAGTAGGGCAGCCATGATGGTCCATCAGCCATTGGTGAACTTTCTCAGTACTTTGAAGAAACAAGATGGATGACATTTGGTGACCCTTAAAGTGGGTCATAGTCCTTAACGTGGATAAGAAATCGACCAACGCCCAACTGCCTAGACCTGATCCCAAAAAGAAATGCGGACGAGAGTGGATCGCGGCATACTTGATGTTATTCCCACCATAATTGTGTTATTGGTTGTAAAAGATGGAAGGCAAGTCTGGTTGGTTTTTAAGAAGTACGAGTAGGAAGGCCGCTGGGATTCAACTGCGTTTGGCTCACTCACGCAAGTATGCCGATTGTTGCTGAAAAATGACGTGCCCCTTTATTTATTTTCAACCGCGTATACGCACCTGTGGTAATATATTTTCATTAATTCGATTGAGTATTCAAGGGACTAGTTAAGCTCCTTGACACCTTCTACTTTTCTCTGTGGTTTTCTCACTAGATTACCTTCGAAGAGTATGCCTTCTGGCCTTAACCCCAGCAAACAGTTGTTATAAAATATCAGGTTCTTTTTTTTAGATCGTGAGACTCTACAATCATAACTTCACGTGTTTTTCCTTAGGGGGGGGGGGGGTGTTAAGCCTCCTTAATTATATCGCAGTAGAGGGACCACTTGCTGTTGAGGTCTGGGAAGTGAATGCTCGACCCTACTAGTTTTTAGGCGTCAAAAGTCGAATTTCTTCTTCCGGAGGAGTGGCAACTTTTTATTATTTGTAAGTAAAGCTCTAAGATTTGCGAACCTATAAGATAGTCAGAGTCGATGTTTGCCTCTGAAAACTTCTGAACTTCTAAAATGTCGGAAACGTTCCTTGTGTCGATTAGGACATGGTCAAATAGTTTGGTGTTTCTTTCACCTGGAGAGCGCCAAATTGCTTAATGGATCGTGACCCTTTCAAAACGAGTTCCACTTTTCGTCGCATTGTAACCTGAAAACCTGCTTCTAGCTAGATGGATGCTATATTTTCCAACTAATTGGCTAAAAATGGTTTCTAATTTATTTTATTGAAGTCTTCGAGAACCTTAAAGGTTTTCTTCAGGCGGTTATAAAACTTCTCCCTAATAGGGTCAGCGTCATCACAAAAGGCGTGTTTATATATAGTGATGTCATATGAATGAACGAATTACATACATACATATGTATTGGGGGTATAGCATTGCGACCTGGTGTTCTATTGTATTTCCAAGTTCATTTAGCCTGCTTATGCACTCGCACACCAACTTAGAGCCGATGGTATATGAATTTATTGCCTTGAGTGCCGCTTCACTATTTCACGTAATAGCCATGTTCTTATTAGGATAGTTGTTTTTCGAGATTTTGATCCACGAATTTCCATTATGGTGTTTACCTCCGCTTGGAAGATGCTGTTGGACTGCCCCATCGGTATGAAAAGTTTGGTTCTTGGCCCAAAGATTCCTGCACACGTCCTAGAGGGCATATATCAAAGACAACCTCCATAGCTACAGGTAGGGTAGGTTCTCATTGCTTCCGTAATACAGATACAGCCAGATACAGAGCCTTTGGACTTTTTCTAGGGTTTTCCTAGTTGTTGATAATTCGGTTCTCTTGTACCATGCAACCGCACCATAGGTAATGATGGGTCTTACCATCATGGTGTTCATCCACCTGAGGGTGATCAGTTTGCATTCCCATGATTTTTCTACAAGTCTCTTGCAAATCATTAGGGCTTTTGTGGCTTTCTTGACTATAGCTACTATCTAGTATATGTAATTCCTAGATATTTTACGTTTCAATTACTTCGCCAGCTAACTGGATAGGTTTCATATGTGGCAGAAGTCTGGTAAATGATATGATTGTAGTTTTGGAGGGGTTCATTGATAGCCCTAAAGATAGACATCATTTCCTTGTAATTGTTAGTCCTCTTTGGATAATATCGTAAAGACTTTTTTTAGACAGCAATGATAGCGTTATCATCGGCAAAACCAATGCAGCATATATGTACCTTGGGGGGTAAGATTTTCTAACAATTCATCAACTACAAGACTCCACAACAAGGGTGATAATACACCACCCTGAGGACAGCCTCTTGTTGTGATTACTTTTTTTACATTTTGTCCTGCTTGTGCCTCTGGATTTCTAGTGCCTAACATTTCTTTTAACTATCTTGTTATAGTGATTTGAACGCATTTCAAAACAAGAGCTTTGCCTACAGCCTCGTGGGATGTGTTGTCGAAGGCTCCTTCTATGTCCAAAAACGCAGCTAATGCTGTTTCCTTTACATCTAAGGCTTTTTGAATCTTATTTGTTAGTTCAAACAGGGCGGTTTCTGTTGATCTCACCGCCCTATATGCGTGTTATCTCTGATTGAGAGGCCAACTTACAACCAACACTTCTGATCTTGTGAAGTTGCCAAAAATCTTTTCCAAAGTTTTCAGTATAAAGGATGCTAAGCTTATTTGCCTGAAAGACTTTGGATGGGTTATGTCTTTTTTCCCAATTTTGGGAATGAAGATTACCTAAGCTGTTCTGCATAGACTTGGTGTATCCCAAAGGGTTTCCGTGAAACTTTTATCTCTATACTGAAGTGCTAGTTATGTTGATAAGTCCTATGATTTCAAGTGCCTTTAATAAGTCAATAACTTTGCTTCTAAGCTGATCCCCATGATGAAACCCCAACATTGCATGTGCAATCTTTAATCGTAACTTGTATAAATATCTAATTGTATCAATCTGCTCCTGAATCCCGGGGAACAGACTTAATCACTTCAGTACCACCCAGTATGTAAAGTGTTCTTACCCGTTGCAGGTAAATGTCACTATCCATTGACATTCCAGGTCTTGTTGCAAAATTTTTTCGAGTCTCTCTCTTTAAATAAATTTCTTCTGAACACACCTTAAACAATGCCAGTCGAAAAGTCATATCAAATTAGCTATGACACTTAAAAAAATAAAATAGCTTTTTGATAATTTTAACTTTAATAAAATGTTAGACGAAGTATTTTTTACAAAAATGACTGGTTTGACAATTGAATGACTTGACTAGATGGAAATCAAAATGGCCGCCTCAAACAGCGGGAGAACTAACAAACATCGAAATAAATTACATTACATTACATTTTACATTACTCCATAGATAAATCTACGAAGTAGAGACACAGAAAAGCACTGGCAACTGAGGCCATCGGCTTTAGACAACACAACAGAGAGAGACACACAGAAAGAAAGAACAAGAGAAGAAACAAATGTCAAGAGCACACGGTTGGCATTTGAACGGTTCCCCATCCAAGTACTAACCACACAAAATGATGCTTGATTTCGCTGATCGATCGGAAGCGATGCTTTCACCAAAGCCAAGGCCGTTAACAACATCGAAATAAAATCTCTTTTTCGCAGATGAAAATCGCGTTCCAGGTTGCGAAAACTAATTTTGATTGATGGTGGGTTAGCATGTGGAGATCCATCCACCAAACAGGCTCTTCCTGACAACTACTTTATCCTACGTCAAAGAATTAACTCTGACAAACTTATATAACGTAATGAGTAATACGTAATACGTACGTAATACGAGTACTCTTCCCTCCTTAAATTAAAATTAATAATCTAATTTGAGTAAGTTGGTAGAGAATAATAATAAACCACTGACGAAAAGGACAAAAGAAACGCAAAACCAACTCATGAAAACTCCTACAGGCAAACTTTTCCAACCCCCCTCAAATTCAGACATTTTGCCTACAATGAAAAAGGGGTTAAACAAATCTCAATGCCAATCACAAGCAATAATGTGTCTGCCATCTTTCCTATTTTCTGACGATTTGGCACGTATTTTAAACATTGTCACGTGTACATTGTATAAGCATAAATCAAAGGCCTAAGTTGCGGGTGTGTGTGTGTGTTTGTGCAGGGCTACGGAGGTGTTGGTTCTTTGTCACAAGAGTTGGCGTTGGGAAGACGAGAATTAGTGCCATAAAGTTCTTGTCACTCTTTGTATCGCAGCAGCATAGCACTTTGTACCAATAAAATATTTATCCAAATACAATACACACATAAGTATATCGTCCTTGTTTGATTATTTCTTGTGAGAATTTCGATCGAGATGTGTGTGTTTTGCTTGTGTGTGATCCTAGTCTCCACAGACAGTGTTGCCATATTTAATTAAAAATCAAAATTAAAACTAAATTAGAGCATGATGGGAGTTAAAGTAAGGGATGTGAAACGAACCAAAAACAAGGGTGTACTGCCTCTTTCGAGGAGGTGGAAAATCCTCCAAAAGTATCTCTTGTCGTAAAAAGTACTGCTCATTAGCCGTTCGGAATCGGCGGAAAATTGTAGGACCTCTCCATTTCTGCTAACATGCATACAGTAATGGTTGAGAGTGCTAAGTCACTAACTTTAGGCTCTTTGTCAGACGTTATTAGTTTAATTTTGTTAATAAGACATTCCTTAGCTTTAAACTTAAAACATTTTTTGGATTCTCCTACAACCAACAAATTCAATAAATAATGTCATTATTTATAAATATTATTACTTATAAAATTCTACATTAATTATAAAATATAATATTTAATTTTTAATAACATCAAATTGGCAACACTGAAATACACTTACAGTCCCCCTTTCGACTGACTATGTTTGCTCTATTTACATTAGTACCATCGCACAATGATTAAATTGCAAAAGATTTGTATAAGGTAATGCCGTGATATATACGGTAAATTATTACTTTATTATAACGGTGTTTGGGCAAAAAGTGAAAGGACCCCAAAATACTCCTCCTCCTTGCTCTTCTCGTCTCCGGTAAAAATGGAAGTAGGTATGGTAAATTGTTTAATATTTTCCTATACCCTCCAGCCCCTAGCACCACCTTCATAGTAGTTGGTTGGGCTGGGTTGCTTAAGAAACCATCATCAGTGGAAGGTAAAATATTTTTCGAGAAACGGAAATGAGATCTATGTGCCAGACAATGTGAAATATATTCATTATTCATTATATCCTTTTGAGCAGCAGGAAAATTTGTTGGTTGTTTTGTTGGTTACGTTATAAAGGTGGGTTAAGGCAGATACTCAGGAGACAGGCTACAGAGGTACGAGTATAGTCGGGTTGATGATGCAAATTGGAAAATAACTTAACTTACAAATCGCACAATATAAATCAGAGTTCTGATGCAAAACGAAGTTAGTTAATGATATTTAGTGAGAGTGAGGTAAGTACGGATGTTTTGATGTAATCGAGGTGAATTGAAGTTTTAAAGATGGCCGATTGGATTATTTTTTGGTTATTTATTAGACAGGAAACTAGATGTTTAAGAGACATACTTAAATCCATAGCAGAACTTGAAATGTTCATATTCATGATAATTCGTTTGCAGGGTACTATCACCTATCATGGTTCATGGTAACTTATAATTTGGTTTCATCTATAACGGTGTTTTTTTCTGGTCACAGCAATATCAGTGAATTGATTCCTATAGAAATTTTTTCGACTTCCACTGAATACTGCACCTTTAAAATGAGTATCCGTCAGTCAGATTGATTTTAAGGTTATGTTCCTATTCCGAATGGACTGGGATAATGACATCGGTTGTGACAAAATACTTCGACACAACTATCTTTACTGAAGACTTAAAGATAGAATATGGTGTTGGTTCAGGAATCTTTTCAAGTCTATAAAAAAAATCGCTAGGTTTAGCTGTGTGTGAGGTATTAACACTTTTTTTTTTTTTTTAAGATCTATGTTTGCCATTATGTAGGAAATATGATATCGTTCAAAAGCCAGCCTCGGCTTCATACGGTGGCACCGATCCGAGTGGTCCAATTTTCAATCAATCCTTGCCTGAATTTGAGTGATGGCTTGTGATAATGTTCAACTTTAAGAGCATTGATCGATTGTGGTTTTCAAATAGTCCTGCGACCTCTGGAAACTTCAAGGGAAAAAGTCTAGCGCATGATCTTGGTCACGCACTGCGAAAACTGGAGAGGAATGTGCGTTCTGCCTGCAGTAGCCAAAATAATGGTTGATTTGTTTCCTATTTTCTTTTTGGCAACATTGGTTTTGACAGCCCACGCACGTTTCGTGTTTTGTGTCACTGTCAAACATCTTCAGTTTAGTCAATAATTTAACCATGAACCGTCTTACAAACGAACAACACTTGCAAATTATTGAATTTTATTATCAAAATGCGTGCTCTGTTAACACAAGTAGCACAAAATGATATAATTTCGGTATCACATTTCTTAATTCATACTTTATTCCTTCTTTATTAGGTATGTCAATTTATGCCTACTTAATTCCATCTTAATATGATCTTTATAAGGTATTGTTTTAAAGAACTTAACTTGGTGTGTTTACTCTACTTAAAGCATTCTTAAATACTTCTTAAATTCGCATTTCTTAAATCGGTTTTTTTTGTTACTTAATTCCTTCTTTAATCCTTCTAAAAACATAACTTTTTTGTTTTGGTCCTAAATCGGTATTTTTCAGATTCTTTAATACGTATTTAAGTCTTCTGAAATAATATGATTTATAACGCCGTTTTCGTACTTTTAGTTTTAGGTGGAAAGCAAAATGTGTTAACCGAATTTATTAAATCTTTAAAAAAAAAAGAGATTGTTTCATTATTGCAGACAAACAACAATTAAAATAGTATTTATGTAAAATGTGACTTTTTTGATGATATCCGTTTATGTAACTGACAAAATGTCCATACTTAATTCATACTTTATTCCTTCTTTATTGGGTAGGTGTGCCGATTTATGGCTACTTAACTCCTTCTTAATTTCGTCTTTTTTAGGTATTGCTTTACAGAACTTAACATGGTGTGTTTACTTCTACTTAAAGCATTCTTAAATACTTCTTAAATTGGCATTTCTTAAATCGGTTGTTTTTGTTACTTAATTCCTTCTTTAATCCTTCTAAAAACATTCCTTTATTTTTCCGATTCTTTAATACGTATTTAAGTCTTCTTAAAGAGTATAATATTAAAAACACGAGAGAGTTATTTGAGTAGCACTTTGAGACAAGATATTTTAAGTGTCACAGTGGCACAATAGGTAGAGCACAAGCACGGCAAGCGAGAGGACTCGGGTTCGAATCTCAGTGGAAGCACAGAGGTAAATTAAAAAAACTAACTTTTAAAAATCTTTCATTCCAGCAAAAATTCACATAAAGACTAGAATATAATAAACAATAATAAAAAAAAACAAACAGATAATAAAAAAATTTATTTTTATTGTTTCTTATAATTTTTTTAAGACTCTTTAAGAAGGAGTTAAGAAGTATTTAAGAAGATGTAAGGAACTATTTAAGAAGGAGTAATGAAGTATTTAAGAAGAATGATATCCCGATTTAAGATCATTTTAAGACTCAATTTATCTTCTTATTTCCTTCTATCGGACCGCCCACTTGCGCCTTTTCTCTACTTAATAGGAACTTAAATCCGTATTAGAAGATATCAGATACCGATTTAGAATTCATAAAGACTTCGTTAAGTAATTCTGTGCTACTTGTGAAGAAAGTTCATCGCACGCTTCTTCCATTTTATGGTCAGTTAAATTGACCTACTGAGGCGGCTATTCGGGCTATTGTGACTTACAGCCCGATTCTCCCCCTTGTGAGGAGTCACAAGTCACAAGCTCTTGTGACTATTCCTTGTGAGGATTGTTGTGATTCGATAACATTTTGGTATTCTCCCCCTAATCGTCACAAGAAAACTCACAACGAAACTCACCTCACATTATTTGAAACTCACCTCACATTTGAACAGCTGATTATTCAAAACGAAGAAATTACTTTATAAATGTATTGTTTTGGAGAGCGAATGGATCATTTGTATCTCTTAAAGTTTTAAAAAGCCGTCGGCGCTGCAAACTTCTTTATAACTCTTTTTTTAAAGGTAATTTTAAATTTTAACCTATCAATACCATATCCATAAACGTCATTGACTTAATGTCTCTGGAACAGTTGGGGCAGATTTGAACAAGCGTGTTGGGGCACTTTTGAACATGTTCAAAACTCCCACGATTAGGTTTTTTTTAACATATTTAAGACATAAAGGAGAAAATTTAATCACCTTCAAGCAATTAATCAAGCAATATGTTATCTGTTCTATAGGGCAAGTATTGGTTTCAGGTAAAAAATGCTTCTGTCATATCGTCCATCAGTCTCTGCGTCTATACGTTCTCTATCTCATTTTTGGCCTCTTGAATACTGAAAATGAGACCTAGTTAAAGCTTTCTAGACAGATCGAACAAATCTTGAAATTCTTGAAGCTTTAACTAAAATATTCTAGTTTAAGCTATTCACAAAAATTGAATCTTAGGCTTGAAAAAAAGAACAAGGTAAAACTAAATGAACTTAGCGTTGGCTATTTTAAAATAGCTATTACTAGAAAACATCTTTAACTAACTAGCTTAAGCTTATTCTCATTCACAAAAAATCCAGCTTTTACTTAAAAATACAAGTTTTAGATTTAGCTTCTTTTTTTTTTCTTAATCTTTGTGGATTTTTGTTTTTTTTTTTTTTTTTTTTTTCTACAAATACATGAATATGATATAACAAAAGTATTAATTTTGAGTTTTATTAATAAGTTCTTATTAAAAAATTAATATAAAACTTAAATTTAAAAGTTTTTTTATTCATTAAAAAAAATGATATCACCCATACATGGGGCATAAGAACCTATATTGGTTGGAGATAAAAATACAATAGAAATATTTCGTTAAATGGACCAAATATTATTATAAATTGAACGTCAATACCACTGTTCCATGTGAGTAAAATATCAGGCCAATTGCTCGAATATTTTAGGTTTTATCAATCTGGAAAGCAAAAAGTGTTCAAATGTCCCCCACTCTCCCCTACGATTAGTTTCTTAAAAAAGATTTGTTTATGTAAAAATGTTACTTTTCATTTTCGTGGGAAAGATCAGCAATAATATTCACTAGAATCAAGTCCACTTCCATTTTTGTGTACTCACAATTATTCACAAATCTTGAAAATTTTCTTACTAAATATACTGAACGTCAATCCAAGAAACTTTAAAAATTTATGAGTTGTGACCTGCTCTGAAGGAGATCACAGTTTCGACTATTTTTGTGACTCTCACAAGTTGTGACTGAGCGGCAGAATTCGAAAAAGTCACAAAATCAATTTCACCTCTTCTTGTGACTTGTGAGGTATCACTGACTTTGGGGAGAATCGGGCTGTTAATTTCGCACCAAATTTATATTGTTGGACATTAAAACACCAACACTCTTACGTAGAGTACGAACTGAGGAAAATATCGCAGCTGTATCGGCCAATGTTAGGCTTCGGTCACGCATTGAGCGACGAGCGACTGAGCGATTGAGCGACGAGTCGCTGAGCGACGCAAAAAAATTAAAACGCATGAAATTGTATGGAGGTGGCCACGTACACCCTGAGCGACTTGTCATTGTTTTAAGCGACAGAGCGACGTCGCTCAATCGCTCAGTGCGTGGCCGAGGCCTTAGGCTTCGGACAAGCACTCAGCGACGAGTGACTGAGCGATTGAGCGACGTCGCTCTGTCGCTTCAAACAATAACAAGTCGCTCAAGGTTTGTGTGGGCACCTCCATACAATTTAATGTGTTTTAATTTTTTTGCGTCGCTCAGCGACTCGTAGCTCAGTGCGTGGCCAAAGCCTTAGTGATGACCGTGAATTATAGAATCGGCGCAATTCGCAGCAATTAGGTTTCTGTTACTCAACTACGTGGAAGATTTTGCGGAAGAATTTAGGAGTAAAGCCTTTCAAAATACAGCTAGTGCAAGTATTGAAGCCCAACGACCTACCACAACGCCGAATTTTTGGTGAATGGGCTCTTGAAAAGTTGGCCGAAGATCCACTTTTTTTTATCGAAAAATAGTGTTCAGCGACGAAGCTCATTTCTGGTTGAATGGATACGTATATATATACGTATACGTACGAACTGCCGTATTTGGAGTAAAGAGCAGCCAGAAGCATTGCAAGAGCTACCAATGCATTCAGAAGAAGTCACTGTGTGGTGCGACTTATAGGCTGGCGGAATCATTGGGCCGTATTTCTTCAAAGATAACGCAAATCGCAACGTTACTGTGAATGGTGAGCGCTACCGTGCGATAATAACACATTTTTTTTGCCCAAAATGGAAGGTTTGACTTGCATGACATGTGGTTTCAACAAGACGGTGTCACATGCCACACAGCACGCGTAACAATGCACCAATTGAGAGGCGAGTTCGGTGAACAGTTTATTTCACGTTTGGTGACCGGCCCCATTGGCCTCCTAGATCGTGCGATTTAACGCCTCTAGACTATTTTTTGTGGGGCTATGTTAAGGCTCATGTCTATAGCGACAAGCCCGCTTCGATTGACGCACTGGAAGCCAACATTGAAGAACTTATTCGTGTGAGATATCGGCCGAAATGTTAGAAAGAGTATGCCAAAATTGGACTAAGCGGACGGACCATCATTTGAGGCACAGTCGCGGCCAACATCAGCATGAAATAATTGAAATAAAGATTTCATGATATTTTTTGAATTTTGTGTTTTTTTTTTTAATTTCCAATAGCTCCTAAAAAATCATTCGTTAAAGCTTATTTTCTTAAGAAACCACTACAACGAATTATAATCTTTGTTCTTCAATAAACTAATATGTATTTGCTTAAAACACATGGCATCCTATTTTTAGCTTCAACTACTAAAAGAGTTGTTTTAGTCATTTAAAAAATGAATTTTATGCTCATAACCAGTTTTCCTCTAGTAACAATCATTTTTGAAATTCTTAATCTTTTACATAAGAGCAAGTTCGCGCGACCCAGTCGTGCATTTTATTTCTTGAATAAATTCATGTTTATTTATGGCGTTCTGTCTCTATTGGACAATTCTGTAGGGTTTCTTAGATTTGAAGTTTCTTCAGACAGAAAATCATTGATAAATATAATAAATAGATTGGGAGACAAAACGGAGCCCTGGGGCATACCATAATTTATTTTGTAAACATCAGATATTAGAACCCATCAAATAAGAGATCCATGGATAATAAATGCACGTATTTTCAATTAGAGAGCTTAAAGCCAAACTCTATAAAATGCTTTTGAAATATCAAGAGCAAAAATCTTACTCTCTCCAAAACGATGTTAAACCTTATAAGATCATTAGAGGAACTGTTGCTACGAAAGCCATACTGACGGTCTTTGAGAAGCTTTCATTGTTCAAGATTTTTCTTCAGCTAATAATTTATCAGTGTTTCCATGACCTTGGAAAGAACTAATGTAAGTGCAATTGGGCGATTCTGAATAAAGATCTGCCT
The DNA here is from genome assembly GCA_911387755.1 of Chrysotoxum bicinctum. Classification (NCBI taxonomy): domain Eukaryota; kingdom Metazoa; phylum Arthropoda; class Insecta; order Diptera; family Syrphidae; genus Chrysotoxum; species Chrysotoxum bicinctum. The sequence goes on along the minus strand of OU426989.1, from coordinate 179,652,155 downwards.
TTTTGAATAACAGGTTGAATAAATTTTGTTTTCTATCCACTCGGAAAACAAAAGGACAGATGGACAAGCTTACTCAATGTTATGTAACTCTTCCTTTACTTCTGACACATTAAGTTGTAAAGTTGTACACAAAAATTATCTAATCGATTTTCTAATTTAATCGATACTTTCTTTTCCCCTAAGTTGTCAAGTTGTCCGTCTCCATTCCTTTTTAACTAGAATTAAAAAAAAAAATCAAAACAGACTAGACTATAGAAATCTTTGAATAAACCCTTTAATCCCGTGTCCACGAGACAATACCAAAGACTGATTAATATTTTATTTAAAAGTGAAACAACACTGCAAAGGCAACAACATGAAAACTTTCTTTTCAAACAAAAATAACTTTTCAAAACGGACACACACAGTCAACAAAATGCCACCGAGATCTAATTCATAATTTGAAAAGTTTTTCTCTAATTGAGTTTTCCACAGGACTTGCTCTCCTAATTTGTTTACCCTAAATAATTCATGTTCGAGAAGAAAAACCCAGTACCTCGACCTACCTGTAGTTGAAGTGGAGAGAGAGTGTAGACTCTCGACCTCTGGACCTAAGAACTTTTAAAACAAATGGTTATAATTATTATGAAGCTTTCATACCTATGTAGACTATTGGGACTAACCTGCTTGCAGGGAGGCTGCATTTTCCATCACCATGGTTTCCGGATTTTATTTGATTTCAAAAGTAATATTTTATGGTGAAGTGTAATTCAAGTTTAAGAATGTTTTTAGCTTTTAATCAAATAATAATCAAATTTTAAGTTATAAGAGTTTAAGACTTTTCGGTTTTATGTTGAAGAAAAAAAAAACACACACACACAAAATGTACTTTTCAACTTTGCATTTGTTGGCTTTGAAATTTGTTTGGCTTTACTTATGTTGTTGGGACTTCATTTAGGAATTTGAATAAAGTCTGGAATTTCAATATCAATAGCAAACCGAGAGAGGTGTGATGGAAGAATTTTGTGAATTTTTCCTTGATGTTGCACGGTCACGAAAATAATTATAACAGTATTGAGACTCATAGACAAGTAAATATATCTGTTAGCAAAGCACAATCTCGTTGGGGGGTTTTTACTATCTAATTTTCTTGTGTAACTTCTATGCATGCTTAAACTAGAAAACGTTGCTGGAAAAATTGTCAAATTGGTCACTTTCCAATATATTTGAATGAACTCCAAAACTAAGCCGACTTTCAAAATTTAGTCCAAAAACTTTTTGTAGAAAACAATTTTTTTTAATAAAAGTATGATTTATACATTTTTAAAAAAGATGTGAGGTGAAAAAGTTTGAAGACAGCAAAATTAAACGTCACTGTTCCAAAGAATTGTTTCTCATTTTCCTCGCAGTGAAAGCGTTGTTACGGGCAATTTCAATTAACACAATTCTTAGTGGTTGTTCGATTATGGTCTGACCATAACCAAGAAGAAGACTTATCTCTTCCACGGGTCTATTCGAATCTCAGACGTTGCAGGTCAATCCGCCAACACTTTAGACTTGTTTCTTACCTCTGACCCTGATAAATATACTATAAGAGTATTATCACCTCTAGGTACATCAAGACCATTGTGTCATTTCTGCAAATTTCTCATATCAACAAAACCCACTTAGGTAAAAATTCCTATGAGAACCGTTTGGCAATGTGACAAAACCAATTGCGACGGTCTTAACGATTTCTTCAGAAACTTTCACTGGTCACAGTGGTCACAATTATTCTACTTAGGAAAACCGGAATAAGTTCAAATAAGCCAGGACGACTTGTAGTTATCATATTCGACGAAATACATTTTTTTTTTGCATTACCAACAACTAAGGCAAAAATACTACAATGTTCCAAAGCTAGTAAAAATGTTTGCTCGTTTGTAAAAAATTCCTCAGTTCCTACGCTCGTCTTTAATGACACTCCTTATGTAGGCTCACATGAAAAAGCAAAGCACATTGCAGGACAGATTACTGTCAATTCGATGCATTCAGATAGTTATATGATTCCTCCTGTAATTGCTTTTATGGAACGAATCTTCTTTCTCATTCGTACAGTTGGAAGAGTACTGAAAAACTTGATATACGCAAATCCGCTGGCCCGGATAATATCCCAATATTCTTCTGAAATGGTGTCCTTCAACTCCAGCTACTCGTACTTTCCGAACCGTTCAATACAAGGTGCTTTGGACGGCTTTAAGTGTGAAATTCATAAAGTAAATGCTAGTGTGCCACAGGGTTCTGTTTTGTCTCCGACTCTCTTTTTTATATTCATCAATGATTTTCTGTCTAAAACTTCCTATCCATGAAAATAAAAATACAAATATTGAGCCGTTTTTTGAGATATTGAATTTTCCAAAAAAAAAATAGATGTCTTTTTTCAAAATTAAAAAAAATATTTTTTTTTTTAATTTTGAAATGCAATTTTTTTAAACTTCTTGGAAGCTTTCTCTATAAAAAATGTCTCTATAATAAAATGAGAACTTCAAAATACGAAAAAATCGCTCTATGGTAGGAACAGTCAGTAATACCTTGATTTCATTTTTTTTATTAAATTATAGATCGTAAGAATTAGTTGAACAAAATTCTCGGAACCGTTTTCGAGAAAAATACGATTTTCGAAAACCACTTTTTAACATTTGTATGGAGGGTGCCGTTATTTTTAGATAAAACACAATTTTTCCCCTTATCTTGTAGATTATATTAAAAAACTTTTATTTATCAAGTTTTTAAAAAAATCGAGCATGGGGTTTTCGAAATATTGAGTTTTCAAAAGAAAAAAATTGGATTTTTTTTTTTTAATCCAAAAAAAAATATTTTTGAAAATTTGAGTACACAATAGTATTGAAACTGATGGGGAGGTTTAACATACAAAAAATGATCAAAATCGGTTGTACCGTTTTGGAGAAAATCAAAACCTGAGAAAAAAAATATCTATAAAATATTGGAAAAATATCGTATGGCAGCTACAGTTATTTTGGGTCTTAAAAAAAAAAAAAAAAAACGTGTGGGGGAAACTATTGTGCTCCGAGCGTCTATGAGTATGTTCGTCCACCTTTCTATTAGGTCGGTAACGGGTGGGCCGATCAATTTAAATTACTGCTTTACAACAAGCTTCGTATATTTTTTTTTTTTCAAAATTCTTAAAATCGGCTTGTTATTTTTGGAGATTTCTTAAAACACAGCACGAGCGGTGCGGAAAATTATGGGGAAATTTTGCTTCAACGACAATAGACAACATTGAGTTTAATGCCCTTATTACACGATACCGTTGCATGCCACTTGCGCAGGAGATGGACGTGAATTTGAGAACTGTTATGAGAAGCTAAGAGTAAAGCTGTCGGCAAAACAATTAAGTGGATTAGAAGTTTTATTTATAAAAATGAGGGAGAGAGTCGCAGACAAAATGGAGCCCTGAGGAACACCAGCATTTATTTTGTGAAGTTCAGACTTGAAACCGTCCAAGACAACGGTCCAGAAGGTAATTTCTTATCCAAAAACTAAGGGTTTCATTAAAAGTGAATGCATTCAATTTCTATAAGACAGACAGGCGCCGAACTCTATGAAATGCCTCAGAAATATCAAGCACAATAATCTTACTTTCTCCAAAACAAAGTAAAGATCTATTCCACTCTTCGGTGAAATATGCCATCAGATCACCAGTGGAACGATCACTGTTAAAACCGTATTTTCAATCTATCAAAAGCTTTTGATCTTCGATATATTTCTGTGAGCTGATGATTGATCAGCGATTTCATGACCTTTAAAAGAAGGGACGTTGGGTGCGTTTGGGTGGAAAGAGAAGGGACATGAAAGGTCGACTTTTTTTGATACAAGCTGAACAAATGCTGTTTTCCATCTTCCAAGGAAGACTCCACAACAGTAGGAGCTTATATCACCCATCCTTCTTTTTCTTCTTTCTATCATCGACGTTTCTATCGGAGAAACAGTGACCAGTTAAAGATTCGATAAAAGTTATGAAGACCGTCCCAGTTGGATTTCTCGTATAGTTAAACGGCCCAAGTGCCATGTCTCCCTTTAACTTAATGAATGCTACATGAGAACACTATGGTTCGAAGGTAACCTTTATGATATACTAATCAGGGTACGAAGAAAGGAACAAGTCTAGAGTTTGAACGTTTTGCCCAGCTCCATCTGGTACTCAAGTGGACTCATCTACAAGCTGGGTAAGGTGGTGCACCTCAGCAAATATCTCAACATATCCTCCTTCGGGTGTTGTTTGTCCTGAATAGTGGAGCCAACTTAAATTGTGAACATGGAATTCATTCGCAATCACGACTTCAGTGTTAGGGTACAGGGAAACAATTCGGGAAATGGAATCAAACTCTATAAGAGTCTAATTGCTGTCAAGATTTGGACTCCTAGAACAATGTCCGTATTAAAGAAGACAAGAAAAATAATATCTAACATAAATTATAAGGCCGTGATGGCGAAAGAATAATGGCATTAAGTTATAGCAGGCAAACTTCTGAAAGATCAGTATTCGCACCAACCTGTCGTTCACCTAGTGCCAAAACAGCTTAGCTGTACAGAATGGGCGTACAGGTCAAAGAGGTTAGAATGTTAAATCATTGGTTAACCTACCAAGATTCTTCGAAAAAATTAAATAACAGAACAAAATATTCCACATACGCCCCAGTAGCCCACATCAATAGTATTTAATTTATAAATTTAGAAATAGAAAGGCGTAGATGATGATGACAGTTCTTGGCAGCCATGTTGTTTTATTTATGGTAAATTTCCCACTTTTTGAAGTTAAAGGTACTTCACCGTCTTCAACACAGAGCATATTAATATTTCCCAAGCGTATTCGAGGTTGGAAAGACAAAAGTCCTCCTGAAAAAAATTTATTTCAGAAAAAAAAAATTAAGACAATAAAATATTCCACATACGCCACAGTAGCTCTCATCAGTAGGTATTTATAAAATAAATTTATTTTTTAGAAATTTGATTTTTCCATTGAGAAGGGTCATTCACTTCGTACCTGCTCAATAGAATAGAAATAAGAAAGAAAAAGACTTTAACCTCCTGTCAAAAGTTTTGAGTCAACTAATAGTCTCAGATAAATAAATTTAAAAACCCTACTTAGCAAATTAGCAGCAATGTCAGCAGTCAAAAGATGTCAATCTGTATTATCTAAATAAGCATCTAATAAAATTGTCGACATTCAGTTTAAATTTTCCTCTCACACTGAGCAATGACAAATATGTGCATAATGTATGTCACGGCAAAGGATACAAAAAATGTCAAATAGGAAATTGTTTAATTTATGCCAACTCATTTTTGCTCTTTTCAAAAATCCTATTAAAAGTTCCTCCCAATTAAAATAACATTCAACCAACAGGTGGATTCGAAATATATCCACAAAATTAAGAGAAAAAAAATTAAATTAAATAAATATTCATCTATGTACATATGTATAAACAAGCAAACTTCTAATTCAAATGCAAAACAACCTCATCGTAGATTCTGAATTCAGCTTTTTAATAATTTGTTTTTTTTTTGTTTTGTAATTTAAATTAAATAACATTTTCTCTCAGTCAATGCCATAGAAATTATGATACTGTGGAATTATATATATTTTTTTCAATCTATTCATACCTCTCCAACGGGCGTGCTGGTAAGTTGAAGTAGTCATAGGAGTGTATGCGACCTTAATGTTCATTTCATTAAACTTAGCAAGGCTGAGCACGCATTTTCAGAAAAGTCAACATTTTTGAAAAAGTAAAGTTTACGTCTGGGTTGCATGTAACTGCTCCATGGTGTTGATTATGATTTTAAAACAATTACAGACAGTCCCTATAAACTTTTTCTTATATACTCGTAATCTCTCAAATGCACACTTTTGATAATCGTTATTGGAGTTAGTTTTAAACAACCGATTGGTTTTTTTTAAGACTTTTTTTTTAAATCAAATGATTTAGAGAATTGTAAAATTTTTACTTCGCATCACAATTTCCATGCAAACCAATAAATTGTCCTTTAGATAAAGTTAAAAATCTAAAAACCCATGAGCATACCTGACGAGACTAAAGAGATCAGTACTGAGGTTGTCCTGTTTCATTTTTTTTTTTTTTTTTTTTTGTAACAAACTTTTAATTAGACTCTTTTCATCAAAATGTTTGGATTCCTGAGCAAGAATGTGTTGGAATTAACAGAAACTACAAAGTGACATACGCAGAAGAACTTTATGCATAAAACAATCAGTCAGAAGGCCAGGAGCAAGCATGGAACTTTCGTATAAAAGAAGTACACATGACATCGGGATAATGAAACAGGATAACTTCAATTTCGAATAAAGTGAACAAAAAACCTGAGGGTAGAATTGTACCCATGAGGAATTTCTCCGCGAAAGTTTATTTCATTTTTATTCACGGTCAGCGCAAGTTAACTAAAGTTTTCTACTCAAAACTATAATTATACTTCTCGTTATATTTAAACTGGGGAGAATCGATGGGGTTGCCTTGTGTGGTGGGACTACAAGCATACTTTATGATAAGTGTTTTTTTTTTATAATACGTCAAATAGTGAATAGCCTACATTTTTTAAAGAAATATAATATGATAAGACAAAAGCTAAAAATCGAGTTCGAAATTATTGAGGCGAAACAAATACTGAAAGTGTGATCGAAATGGCTCTAACTTGTACGGTGAAAAATCGCTGCGAATTGCTATTAAATAAAATGCACAACTGGGTCGCACGAACTTGCTCCTATGTAAAAGACTAAAAATTTCAAAAATGAATGTTATTAGAGAAACTGTTCATAAAAGCATAAAATTCATTTTTTTAAATGCCTAAACAAAACTTCTTTAGTAGTTAAAGGTAAGAATAGGATGCCATGTGATTCAAGCAAATATAGATTTATGCAAAAACAAAAATTATAAGTCTTTGTAGTGGTTTCTTAAAAAATAAGGTTTTATATAAGAAAATTTTAGAACATTTTTAAGAAAAAATGTTGGTACGCCAATTTGAAGTTTTTATTATTGTATGAATAAAAATTAAATATACAAAAAAAAGTATTGAGCCGTTTTGGAGATACTGAATTTTCAAAAACAAAAAATTGATTTTTTTTTCAAATTCGAAAAAATATTTTTCTTAAAGTTTTGAAATGCAATGTTTTTTAAACTTTTTAGAAGCCTCTTTCTATGAAATTTCATTAAAATCCGTTGTGCTGATAATAAGAAATTCAAAATTTAAAAAACTCGTTCTATGGTAGGTACAGTCAGTAATATCTTGTTTTCATTTTTTTTAATAAATTACGGATCTTAAAAAATAATAGAAAGAAAAAAAATTTAAGCGAAATTCTCGGAACCGTTTTCGAGAAAAATACAATTTTCGAAAACCATTTTTTAACATTTGTATGGAGGGTACCGTTATTTTTAGGTAAAATGAATTTATTTTTCTCATATCTTGTAGATTATTTTTTCAAACTTTTATTTATCAAGTTTTAAAAAAATCGAGCTGTTCGGCAACAGGCTAAAAGACTCGGCCGATTTTGTTTTAACTCCCCTCCCCCTTCCCCTCACGTTTTTTATTTTTCTTTTTAAACCAAAAATAACGCTACCTTACAATCTTTTTTCACAATTTAATTAAATATTTCCTTTTCTCAAAAACTGTTCAACATGTTTTTTTTTTAAACAAAATTCAAAAAATGTTATTTATGTTAAGCTAGGTAATGGTTGAAAAACAATTTTTTTGTTTTCGATTTTCTCAAAAACGGTTCATCCGTTTTTGAAAATTTGTTCGTATGATAAATCATCCCAACAGTTTAAATAGTATTGTGTATTCAAATTTTTCAAAAAAAAAATATTTTTGGATTTTTAAAAAAGTTTTCGAAATCAGTCGACTCTCTCTAAGTCGAACTCCCTCTTAGTCGAAGTACCCTCTAACTCGAACACATTCTCTTGATTATTGACCTATTTTCTTTCCCTCTGAGTCGAATTTTTTTTTCCGAAAAAAAAAAATAAAAAAAATCTCTCATATCGCAACTCGTTATTGTTTGTAGTTCTTATTAAAACATCTAGCACACACTCGAACACTTTGATTCTCTATGTTGCATCGCCTGCACCGTCACCGTCATGTCAGTGGGCTGCGCTGCTATACCAGCAATTTACAATATTATCAAACCCAAAAATCTCTTTCTAAAAAAATATTTATAAATAAATTGCAAGGCAATAAAAAAGCTTTTCTTGGTTGGACTCCATTCCATTCCAACTTCCAAACATGTTGTGCTTTATTTAAAAGCAGTAAAACTATATCACTGAAGTTCTCTTAAATCATATAGGTTTGTGTATTGGAAAAGAAAAGGGGAACGTGGCGGTGAGATTCCCATTGCAATACATTACAAATTACAATAACAAATTTTCTTAAATAATTAAGTTGAATTTTTTTTTTTAATATGCATAATTATGAATTAATGAGCGATAAAAGCAACAAGCTTAGTTTTATTTATTTTATTTATTTTATTTATTTTATTTATTTTATTTATTTTATTTATTTTATTTATTTTATTTATTTTATTTATTTTATTTATTTTATTTATTTTATTTATTTTATTTATTTTATTTATTTATTTTATTTATTTATTTTATTTATTTATTTTATTTATTTATTTTATTTATTTATTTTATTTATTTATTTTATTTATTTATTTTATTTATTTATTTTATTTATTTATTTTATTTATTTATTTTATTTATTTATTTATTTATTTTATTTGTTTTTCAATTCAATAAATCATTAAAAAAAACTCTGTCTAACTCGAATTTTTCTAAAACTCCCTCTAACTCGAACTAGAATTGATACCCCGTGAAAGTTCGACTTAGAGGGAGTCGACTGTTTCGAGAAAACTTCTTTTAAAACTTGACAGTTAAAAGTTTTTTAATACAATCTACAAGATGTGAGAAACAAGCTTTTATTTTAACTAAAAATAACGGTGCCATACAAATATTAAAAAATAGTTTTCGAAAGTCGTATGTATCTCGAAAACGGCTCCTAGAATTTTGATAATTTTTTTCTGCCGCCTATCTTTAAGGGTATTGTCTGGCTGAACTGTGCTGCCTTATAATTTAAATTTATTGATAAATTTTAGCGTTATGTGTATATGTAGTTTGTTAGTGTTATATTAGTATACGTTTGCCTTGTCCTTGATTCCAGTCTTAATTAGAAGACAGATGCAGAAGATTAAATGTGTATATATAATAGATATCATTGATACTTTCATTGAGATTTGAATCATACACGGCTTTGACTAAAGGGTTATTGGTAAATCATTAGAGGTGAAAGTTTGGTGCTTTCATTTTTAGTTTGAGAACCATTTCTTGTTTGGCTTTCTAAACTTTCCGCTACAAAACACATTCGAAGTTATCCAATTCCCTTTCTAAGGATAAATACCATTAATAAGCATTTTTCAGATTTTTTTTTGTTTTTTTTTTTTTTTAATCGGCCGAATAGTTTTTGAAAAAAAAAAAAAAGTATTTTCTAAAAATTCGAATAAAAATCATATGGCAGATACTGGTATTTTTGGTATTAAAAAAAAAAAAGAATACAAATTTTGGAGGACAAATTTAGAAAAGCTATTACATATGACTACTCAAGAACAAAAACTGATAAGCTAAGTTGTGAATCAGGAGTCAGACTGTTTGGAAATAATTCACAGTGAAATCTCTACACAAATGAAAAATAAAAAATCTCCGAAATTTCACTGTAAAAATAATTTCCATTAATCAATTAATATGGTCCTCAATTAGATTTAAGGAAAGCTCACATTTCTTGAAAATTTTGTATATTTTTAAGGTATATTACAGAGAAATTGTGTTGGGATTTTAGACTTATGAAGATGGTTTTTATTTAAAGTAATGCAAATAAAGAAAGGACCAGGGATCTTCACCGAATGGTAAACCCAACGTACCCAAGATTTGTACATACGACATAAAGGTGCTTATGGCTAGTTATGGATTCGTAAGTCAAAATTGAAATTTAGATTTTTATTAACCTTGAAATAACGGCATTAAGGAAGTCAAGGAAGAAGTCAAAAGTATTTCAATTCGGCTACGGCCAAGGCTTAATTGGTTTGTTATTGTTCTGTTACTTTTTCCACATTTTTTTAAGACCAAAAATAATAGCAAATACTGACCATAGACATTTTTTTCGAAATTATAAGCAAAATATTTTTTATCAAAAAATTTTAAGCTAGTTCTTATGAAAAAAAAGTAAAAAAAATTTCTTAAGTAAAAAAAAATATTTATTCATTTTAATTTATTTTTTTAATTTTGGCAAGTTGAAGAAGACTATTTTTTATGTCGAAGTAAGGAAAGAAAATCTCAAGAGTCTTTAGTGAAATATAGAAATGATAACAATATCAATATTGTTATTAATTAGAATAACTTACAAAGGATAGAAGTGGCTGCCTTGTGGTTCCCCAGAAATAGGCAAAAAATCATAAGAGAAGGTAGATCTGAAACGATATTTTTTGTTATGTTTTTTTTTTTCAGGAAAGAAGAAATCCATCTAAAGAAGACATTTGCAAAGCCAAAGACAAACTGTTTGAAAAGAATAATTTGATAAGGAATTTTGTCGAAGGACTTACTCAAATCGATTGAGCCAACATTAACTTCCTTTCCATTCTCTGAAGCTGGGAGGCCAAAAGATACGAATTGAACTAAGTTAGTCGTTGTGGGAAAATGAGAGACCTACAACGAAAATTTAAAATTTCGTACAAAATGTTTTCAAAGATTTTGGGAATATGTGACGAATGTTTATATCTTTACACTTTGGACCCTTTTTATCCATTGGGGGGGGGGGGTTATGATAGAGGTCTTCCATATCTGAGGCAATTTTACCTTTAGATGTGATTAATCGAAGATTTTTGAGGGGATAAATTAGGTTTAGCTTATTTTCAATAGTTCAATGGTATCAGGTAGAAATTGGTCGAGGAGGAAGAGTTTGGTTGTATCTTCTTCTAGTTCTTTCACAGGACAAAAAAAAATACATTTTTAAATGTGCAGTACCTGGCCATTCTATTACAAAAAATACAAGTCGGCTTTAAGTCGGGTATATGAGGTGAAGTTAAGATTCAAAATTTATATTCTGGCTTTGAATATAGTGCTTATCCTTCCTTCCAATCACTTATATTTGATTCTAAAAAAACATACAAATATCATGAGATAGCGCCAATAATCTAACCATAACTTAGGTTATAAGTAGCGAGCTTTTTTCATACCTCTTATTTAGTAGTCTGAATGAGCTGAGAGGTTTTGTATGAAAATGGGAGACAGACCAGACTCCACATGTATTGCATACTTGGGTGTTGAGTTGGGCAATCGAAATAGTCGTTTGAAGAATTACCTTTGAACGGCTCTAAACTCTTCACAGAGACAAAGTTTAATTGACCGAACTTCATAACAAAGACTAATGTTCACAGTCCCATTTAAGACATTATACTTCGGCAGGAGGTCAAAATTTTCATTGGTGAAAAATGTTTGCCACGTCATGTTAAGAGCCAGCTATTTATTAAAGCTCAAGTTATATAACAACAGCACACCAAGATACTTAAAGTTCAGACCACAGGTTTCTTCCGGTAGCCTTCTTCTTAGTTGTTTCTCAAAGATCATAATTTTGGTATTCCTTATATTAATGGGCGATCCCATGTGTCGCAATGAGCCAGTAACTTGTGTTGCGAGTTTAGGGTAAGCCACGGAGGCATCTTCGGTGCTGAAAAGAGCAAAGGCACGCTTGCTTATTGCACGGCTCAGCTCGACGGGTTGGGGTGGTTTTTGCCCTTTTCAAACACTTCCCTCTCAGCAAACAAAATTTATCGTGCCTTTTATATAGGGAAAGGATGGGAAGATTGGATAGGATACAAAAAAATAGGAATGCAAAAAAAAAGGAAATCGCACAAACATAGTTACCTATGCCACTGTATCTGAGAGAGGATGACGCGTTATTCCAGTCTCAGGTGAAAAGAAGTTTTATTTTTACTAAAACTAAAAAAAAATAAAACTAAAAAAAATTAAAAACCCTAATTTCTAAATTCTATATATATATAGTATATATATATATATAAAGAAGATATATATGTATATAAACGACCCTATAACTAAGCCTAGAACTAAAAACCCTAAACCTACAACTAAACTTTTTGTTTCACCCAAAACCAAAATTAACCCCACTGTCTCTCAGACACAATGGTTCGCCGAGTTCACAGAAGGTTTATTTACCAGATGTTATGGCAATTTATTGGCCGCCCACCCTTGCGTCGGATGACACAACCTTAGCTATCTCCTGGCCAGAATCTCGGAGATAGCCCCTAATCCAAAATAAAAACCAAACTAGTCACAACCTATGTCATTGTACGCAAAGTACAAAAAAAAGTACAGATAAGTATGTCTTTAAGTACGTAAGTAAGTTGTTATGTAAGTAAGTATGTATGTACAGGTAAGTTTGTATGTCAGATTTAATGTATTCGTATGTCTGAAAGTAAGTGCGTATTAACAAGTCATTTTATTCATATTCACAAGTGAACTCAAAACAAAAATGTCACTATCTGAAACCACGTCCTTGTCTGTCTTATCGTTAGTTCTCGTCCTCGTCATTCTTTCCGCCCGATCGCCGGCTCAGCCGACCCTCCACACACCTAAATTTGGATTTAGAACTCCATATTGATATCTATTTCACGGTATCAAAATATAATTACAACTCGAATGATGTATACGCATTAAACTTTATTTTACATGAATTCGATTTAAGTTGAACATTATCAAAACTTATTAAGAAAATTTTAATTCGGGACTTTGTAAAAAGAACAATTAAAATCAAAGTTATTTTCTATTATCTGTTTCCTAATATTTCCTATAAGCGACTTAAATTTCTGCCGAAGAATTATAGAAAAAAAAAAAAGATTGATATGTTTTAAAAAAAAATATATCAGACCAAGCGTATCAGCACAGATACTTATATATACAATTATATATAATTATCTGTAGTCTTAGTGTGTTTATCTTGTATGTATCAAAATATAGTTTCTTTTCTTTTATAATCAACTTACTGCTTAATGGAATTTCCTTTTTTATTTTTACTTTTTCCTTTGATGTCCTTTGATGTTCTGCCGGCAGTATTCACAGGTACTCTCAGGATAGCTGCTAATTATCAAATCTTAAGTTATCCAAATATACTATATGTTGATTCACACTACACACTTTTCACTCTTCACTGATAATTTCTTTTCTTTTTTTTTTTTTTTGATTAATTCCAAAGCTATATTATAAGTCACTTATCAAAGCTTTCAATACAAAATATCGAAATCAATTAACTTTATCAAACAAAAAAAAGGATATTAAAAGTAAAAAAAAATCAAAAATTCCAAAGATTGAGTAAAATAAAAGTTAACTTACGATCCAGAAGGGACAACAAAAAAAAAATTCACAGCAATCTGGTACGACACGTTTATGTTCCTTAAAGCGCTCTTTTCGAAGGGCATAGATTTTGTGCTCAGCAGGCCACCAGATCACCAAATCCAGTTTTCCTTGGTTTTGAGCACAGCTCGCCACCAAGTGTATCTCATAGAATAATTATATTATCCACTCTCTTTCGATAAATTCACTCCTCTCTACCAAAAGTTTAGCAGAGGCTTAGATCGATGCCTTTATCGATTGTATACAGGTTCCTTCAATAAATTGGGAATATATATGTATGTACGCATATATATATCTATACACGAAAGGTGCCTTTGAGGCAAGATTGTCTGCCCTCTGACCTAAACCTGGGAAGTAAAAATTATTTTTAAGTCCACTTTGAGCACTTTTAAACACTTTAAAGATTCCTACCTCTACTATATTACTATACGGAGTCTTAGCTTTCTCCACAGCGATATCTTCAGTATACCACTCCACACTATCTCGTTTGGCTTCTCAAACGAATCCTAATTTGAATTTTTGTATTCCTAATCATATTATTATTTTATTTGTTAGAAAAGTTAATGCAATTTTATCGGGTTCCACATTTCTCACCTTTAACAAATATGAATATTAATATTCAGTAAAAGATTTTTATTGATTTTCTGAGTTTCACAGATATCAAAATTATGCCGATATATACAAAAAAACCCAATTTAATAAACTTAAATTTTATTTAGCGGTCTTAAAAACGGCAACTCTTCTGTACGTTATTTGTACTTCGCTTTCTATCGATCTAACTCAGGTTTTTAGTCATTTTACCATCGGTCGTTACCCTATGGCCTATTTTCTATTCTTTCCCCCCCCCCCCCCCCATCATCAAATTCTGCAGATTGGAAAACTAATTGTGTTCCCCAATCACTAACACCTGGTTAATCAAGTATTTACATCTTCAAATTAGTATTGTAATTTGTAATGTGTGTTTATGTGGGTTTTCGGAGTAGAGCTTACGACTTTTGTTGCAGCAACATAATTGACGAAAGAATGAATTACATCAATCCATAACAATAAATTAGTCTATAATGCTATATAAATAATCTAATTAAAAATAATTCCTACTTATACTATTTAAAAACTAAAATATTGCACTTTTCTTTAAGTTTTATTAAGCTTGTACCCTTTTTGAATTCAACTGATTAGCTAAAGGAAAAAGCTTAAGTTAAAAGCTTTCAATCTGCTTTAAGTATCGAATTTTCGAAGCTATCACTAATGTCATTTTCTGATCATGTTCCTTGACTAAATGTCAATTCTCGGTTGTCATTTTGTGTTGTTTATATTTCGTAAGAGAACTTTTTCGTGATCTTCCAAATCAACTATTTTACAAAAAAAAACCAAAAAAAAACCGAGGACAATAAACATAAAAGTAAATACCTATACAACTTACAATAGATTTTTGGTAAGTATACTTCATAAGTATGTGCTTGCCTACAAGATCTTATGATCGTAATTCTTTTCTATTTGGTTTCAGTTCCATGCATCATAACCTATAAGCTATAACCCATTGGAAAACTAAGCCCAAGGACAGAAAAGTTAAGTTATTTGTTTTGTCACTAAAGAATGTAATGTAGAATAGAACACCTGTTTTAGGGTTGTTCCAGAACCATTCTTTAGTAAAAAACACTATTCGATACTATATAGTTTTTTCTTTCTTTCAGGTATGTTATGTATCTAGTTCACTTCAGTGGCCACCGAGGACACATATCATCTAGAAGTGCAGTGGTTTGCAGTGATGCTGAACGTTACACCCGAAGAATATGTTATTATATCCTGATTATAATATATGTGTATATATTATAATTATAATATCAATATAACGAATAAAGTGTAAAAATTTTTTTTCTTTTTGTATGTGATGCATTCTATATCTTTTTTTTTCTGTGGTGTTTTTGTGGCTGTTTGTGTGTGTGAATGGCAATCCAAATTTGAGGATTGTAATAGTAGTACTTTAAGATACTACTGACTATAGGGTATGTTGATCGGCTACGTCACAAGCTCGTAGGCGATTTTGGAGTGGTCGCGACGAAATTGACCTCGTAAAAAAAGGAAGCCGATCATTCGATTTGAAATGATTTACTTAAATATTTGAATCAAAAGCCGTTCGTGATGACGTGTGGCACGTCCCACTCCCTGAGTCATTTCGATATAGGTCCGGGCTGAATTTGCCTAATGTTTCCGTGGTTAGTTTTAGTGTCACAGTTCTTTCTCAGGTAGGTCAACTAGTAAGTAGTTAGTACAAAGTCAGGTTTGTCATGTATTTTTTTTTTTACAAGAATGTAATCCTAGTCAGTCTTTGATTCTCTTATGATAAAATATTATGAATAAATAACTTTGCTACTAATAACTAAGCGCGTCAAATAATAAATAAATAGAATAAATCTTTATCTGGGACAAACAAAAATAAATAAATAAATAAAACTCTATATAAATAACATAAAAATCTGTATAAATAAATAAAACTATAAAATCTATAAAAATAAATAAAATCTCTATGTAAATAAATAAAATCTCTATGTAAATAAATAAATCTCTATGTAAATAAATAAAAATATATAAATAAATAAATAAAATCTATAGGTAAATAAATAAAATCTATAATAAAATAAAATCTCTGTAACGAACAAACAAGGAAATAACTAAAGTAATAAATAAATAAATAACATAAATACATAGTCTAACTAGAAACTAACTTAGGACTACATTTATATCACAGATCTTTGGTAAGGCAACAGCAGCTGAGTGAGTTATTATGCGTGGATATCTTTTGCATGATACACTCCAACTTTATCGCCTCGTAAATTACCTAATTCATAGAGGGAATTCCCTACTGTTTTCAAAACTATTGACTTTAAGAACTTAGGTCCTAGTTTCGCGTTATATCTTTCATTTAGATTACTTTGCTTAAAATTTCGTCGGTAAACGATTTGCCCTACCTTATAGCTCACGTCTCTGCTTCTCGTGTTATACGTTTTCTTAGCTTTTTGATGTGCTAATTTCAAATTTTCATATATTTTGTTTCTCAACAATGCTTGTTTATCGGATTTGTTCGTGATTTCAAAATCTGATTCTTTTATCACATCGAGTCTTCTGAGGAGTTCATACGTTTCGCCGTTTTGGACCATGTGTGATCCGAAAACTGCATAGTATGGCTCGAATTTAGTTGCATCGTGCAATACGCTGCGAAGAGAAAATGCAGTGTTGCTCACGTGTAGGTCCCAAGTACGTTGGTCACCTTTAATGTAAGACCTAATTTTTGTTAAGACTGACCGATTTACACGCTCGGAAGCGTTCGCTTGGGGCGAGTAAAATGCAGTTCGTATATGGTTAACTCCATATTTGTTTAAAAAGCTTGAAAACAATTCGGAAATGAATTGTTTTCCATTGTCAGAATGGATATGTTCGGGTACTCCAAACGTATGGAATACACTCTCTTCAAGATATTTCACAACCTCAGCTGCTGTTGCTTTACGTATAGGTTTAAGAAAAACAAATTTGCTGAAATGGTCTAAGACTATAAAAATATGAGTATGTCCGTTCTTCGTTCGTGTGTAGGGTCCTAAAAAGTCAATGTACAGTCTTTGAAAAGGTCGTTCGGTTATCATTTGTTGTCCCATGGGCGATCTTGAAATCGAGTTCATTGGCTTATTGCACTTACATATATCACAGCTAGCTACATAATCTTTTACGTCAGTGGTCATATTCGGCCAGAAATACCTCTGGCGAAGCTTTGCCAGAGTTTTATGTATTCCTCCATGACCCGCGTTGAAAGAATCATGGGCTGTTACCAAAAGCCCCCTAGACAACTCCCTCGGTACCCAGAGTTTCCAGGCCCTGTCATCTTGGATTGGGTCTCCAGTCCGTCGGTCTGTTCGTTTGTAAACGAAGCCGTCCGAAATACAAATGTCGGGTAGTTTGTCCTTGTTTTCGTTTATTGTCCTCTTCAACTCAACATACTCCTCTGATGAAAAGTATGGTGAGTTAAAGTCAACCTCCGGCATTTCGGTCGCAATCTCCTCCATATGCATTCTTGATAGAGTATCCGGAACCACATTGAGAATTCCCTTTCGATGCTCTATGGTGAAGTCAAAGCCTTGCAACTTAAAACTCCACCTAGCAAGCCGACCACTCAAGTCCTTTTGTGTCATCAGCCACTTAAGGCTCGCGTGGTCAGTTATGATCGTAAAAGGCAATCCTTCAATATAGGCCCGGAACTTCTTAACAGACAGAACGGCCGCATAGCATTCAAGTTCCGTTACGCTATAATTCCGTTGAGCGGGATTAAGTTTCTGGGACATGAATGCTATGGGTCGTTCGTTGTTTTCGTCATCCATCTGGAAGAGAACACTCCCTACGCCAGAAGTTGAAGCGTCGCATTGTATGTAGAAGTGTTTCGTAAAGTCCGGATTCGTTAATATTGGTGCCGTGACCAAGGTCGTCTTCAAGTTCTCAAATGCTGTCAGGGCTTCGTTTGTCATTTCAAAGTTCTTCCCTTTCCTCAGACAGTCTGTCATTGGGGCTGATATAGACGCAAAATTTGGGATAAAGCGCCTATACCAACCCGTCATCCCTAAGAAACGACGGAGCTGCTTAGGAGTCTTCGGTACAGGAAAATCCTTCACTGCAGATACTTTTTCGGGGTCAGTTCTCAGACACCCATCACCAACGAAATAGCCTAAGTACTTGATCTCCTTGAAACAAAACTTGCTTTTCTCCACGTTTATCGTCAACCCAGCCTCCCGCAAACATCTCGAGACCTCCTTAAGGACACTTATATGGGTTTCAAAATCTGGAGAGCAAATCAAGAGGTCATCTAAATAGACAAAGACACTCTCTCTCAATCGAGCGGGAATGACTTTGTCCATCAGCTTACACATTCTCTGGGCAGCGTTGCACAATCCGAAAGGCATAACCGTGAACTGATACAACGGCCGTCCAGGGACTGTGAAAGCCGTCTTCTCTCTTGATTCCCTCTCCAGAGGAATCTGCCAAAAAGCATCTTTTAAATCGATACTCGATATGAAATGCGTATCGCGTAGGCGACTCAAAATCCCTTCTATATGAGGGAGAGGGTACGCAAATTTTTTCGTGGCTGCGTTCACCTTCCGTGAATCCAAGCAAAGCCTGTTCTTGCCTGGCTTACGTACCAGCACCACTGGAGAGCTGTAAGCGCTGTTGCTTTCCTCTATCACACCTAGTTCCAACATGCGGTCAAGCTCAGCGTACATCAGCTTTTGAACGACAGGTGAGATTGGGTAATGCCTTTGTTTTATGGGGATGGTGTCGTCTTCCATTTCGATAACATGTTCTTCAACATGGGTCTTACCCAATCCCAAAACTGCGAACGAAGGGAACGTAAGCTTAACACGCTCCAACTCTTCATGTTGTGATGGCGTAAGCTGTCGCATCGGATCAGACTCATTCTGTTCCGTTGAGGATGGAATGTCAAGAGAACTGATTATATTTGGAGCAACTCTAAAGTTCTTCCAGAAGTCTACCCCTAAATAGAGCTGCTGCTGTAAGCTTGGAACCACGTACAGTTCCATCTCTTGAGTGTTAGCACCCCAAGATACCTTGGTAGAAATTCGCCCGTTAATTTGTTGGTGTTGTCCATCTGCAGTACGTATATCTTCATTCATAGTACTCATTTTTAAACAATGCCTTTGAACAAAATCTAAAGCACCGCGACCACTATCTAATAGCCCCAAGAACTCTTCTCCTTCTATTTTCACTTTTGCGTACGGTCTGTTGTCATCATTGACCGCTAATACTGACGCTTCTATTTTATGCTTTCTTCCCTTTTTTATTGCTATTTTCTCCCTAAGCCTTCGAATTTTCTTAAAATTTCTACTCTTAATACCTATATCACAGTTAATTTCTTCATTAAAAATTCTTTTCCTTGCTTCTGTATACTCTTGCATTCGCTGATGAAGAGATTTATATTGCACTATTGTTGTCCCCGACTTATCATCACATGTCTTAAGATCCCTCTTCAAAATTTTTATTTTTCCAGGTCCTGGTTCCCTGGGATTACTGTCTTTGTCGGTTGAGTGGACCCAGGAACACTGCCGACCTTCAGGTTTCCCTGACAGGAAGCGCAGTTAAAAGCTAGATTCCCTTGACCACAACTGAAACATGTTAGGGCATGAAATGTCGATGGACATGTTGCTGGAGTCGAGTCTTTCGTAAAGTCCTTTTTGTCACGTTCGTTGTTCGTGTAGGTAAGTTGTCTTTTGTCACGTTCGTTATTCGTGCACGTAGGTTGTCTTTTGTCTGTTCTAGTTTTTGTCTGTTGTTTGTCTGTCCGGTTATACTGGACAGCAGCAACAATATCCTCCCATTCGTCTTCAGAATCTACTGTTGTACCTTTACTACGATATAAATCGCGATCTTCAATTTCGTTAATTTGTTTTCTTGACTTCCAGTCTCTTGTCTCTAAATGCTTTTCAGCTCGCCTACACTCCTCTCTAAGATCTCTTATATCCTTGATATTGCAACCGAAGATGAGAGTTGCTACTTTGTCTTTAATATTTTGCCTAACTAAAGATACTAATTCTCTCTCACTTGGTTTATTCTTCATTTGAAGCATTAAACTCCTAACCTCTTCATAAAATTCGTCAAACGATTCATTAGGTTGTTGACGTCTATCCATCATGGCTCTGAGAATCTCGTGATCAGTTTTTCTATTTCGGAATTGTCTAAGCAGTTCCGCTTTTAGATCATAGAAATTAAGGTATTCATCTCCTTGATTCTCCTCGAGATATTGCCAATACCAACGCTCCGCTGCACCTGTAACTAGGTGGTGAAAATTCGCAAAAATTTGCTCGTTGGAGACGTTATTCTTCTTTTGCAAAGTTTCTATCCTGAAAATGAAACTCTCTACAGTCATACTTTTTGAAGTGCCATCGAACTTTATTGCCCATTTATAAATATCAACACGCTTTCCAGGTTCATGACATGATCCACTAGGGTGGCAACTTGATTGGACTTTTGTCCGAGAAGGAATTCTTGGAGGACTTATTTCAGGGTCAGACAGAAGGACTTCCTCCCGTTGATCCTTTCGATCGAAAGCATAGGTGGCGGATTTTTCTACTATCCCTACACGTTCACTCAAAAGATTAATGTTCCCTGTTACCATTTGTACCATCTTCTGCATCACCTTCAAACTTCTAGTCTGCTCTGCAAGAAGTAATATAGTTTTGCTGTGGGTCTCGTTTATTGAACGAGATACCGCACACTCAATTGCCTTGTTCAAGTTTTCTCCAACCATGGAAGTTTCGTAATCTCCCTTATCTTGCCTATCTTTACCTAGTTCTTCTAATCTTTGTTTTTCTTTTTCAAGTTCCCTCGTTAACCTGTTTACTGTATCCCTAGATTCTTCCTCGTCTACTTCTGTTGGAATCAAGATAGTTGGTAACGTAACCTGACTTGAAGCAAGTGGCATTGAAATTGGTAAGGGCATTGCTCCAGCCCCTTCTATCTCTAACCCTATTTCATGGTCATTACCATCACCCCTAAGTAGGTCATCAAATGGATTTGGCAGTAAACTTTGGTTCAGTTCCTCTTCCGAAAGAGTTGGACTTTGGTGAGATCTGGTGGCCTGTCGAGTGATTCGGCCTTTGCCTCTTACCCGTTTCGATAAGGAGCCTTTTTTTATAGCACCAGTCGAACGTTTATCCATTTCTCTTAGTTAAGAAACTTTCTTTTAAGTCTTTATTATTATTTTTTTTTGTGTTATTTTAAAATCAGAATTCAGACACAAAAAAAAAATTCAGATAAAATTTCAAAAAAAAATAAAGGATTCAAAACTCATAAGAAAATTAATTCAAAAGAAATCAAAATTTCAAAAAAAATTCAGAAATGATATCAAAAGTTCAAAAAAAAAAATAATAATTCAGAAAGAAAAATTCAAAAATAATTCAGATAAAAAAAAAAAAAACGAAAGAAAAAAAATTTTAAAAAAATCAAAAGTTCGAAGATAGTTCAGGAAAAAAATTCAAAAATAAAATAATAAACAAAAAAAATGTAAAAACAACCAGAATTCGAATCAAAAAAAATGTTTGTATGTGTATAAAGAAAACACATACACAAATGTGTAAGATTAAAATTTCCTTGAATTCGAGTTATGCCAAGTAGCCAATAGAATTATTTTCAAAATCACAAAAAAATTCCAAAAATTAAACTAGTTTTTTTTGAGATAACGAATTCAAAAAAAAATATATAAAAAAAAGTATTAAAAAGGTAATAAATGTTGAACAAAAAAAATCAAAAAAAAGTGTAATACGGAATTCAAAAAAATTAAAATAATAGATATAAGACAAATCAAAGTTTTCAACTCAAAATCTGTTAAAAAAATCTGTTTTATTTATCTTGGAGAAACTTGTATATAATTCATTTAAGGTGTGTGAAGTTGAAGCTGAGTATCCAAAGCGATCTGAAAGGAAAAGTGCTGTCAATAGTTAAAAGTCTCGTTGTGACTAGTGCCTCTGTGACTCGACGAGTGCCTTGGGTTTTCCCATATTTCCCACCACATCGTACTCTCTGATGATGAACCTGCAAAGAAGGTTGGCTAGGAAATTGAGACAACCCTCAACACGAATAGGATTGCTAGACAAGCCACTTACGCCACTCCTATCGTCCGGCTTAACCTGACTGATAAGGATAGCAGTAAGTACCCTGCCTCTCAATACTATTCCGCTCTCTGCTTTGTGAAAGAATTCATCTTACCTCACTGAATCCACTGGTTCAAGACCTGTAGGATTGGACAGCAAAACTTCATCATTCACCTAGTAGAGAGCTTCTCCGGTCTCTATGCTTGTGCATTTAAGGATAGGAAAAAAAAAATAAAAATAGGATAAAACTGTGTTAGATTATTGTAAGTCCAAGGGGATGACCTTAAACAAAAAATCATCTCCTTGGAGTCCCAATAAATCTTGAAAGCCGTTCGTAATCGTTGGGCGCCATTGTTGCGAGTTTAGGGTAAGCCACGGAGGCATCTTCGGTGCTGAAAAGAGCAAAGGCACGCTTGCTTATTGCACGGCTCAGCTCGACGGGTTGGGGTGGTTTTTGCCCTTTTCAAACACTTCCCTCTCAGCAAACAAAATTTATCGTGCCTTTTATATAGGGAAAGGATGGGAAGATTGGATAGGATACAAAAAAATAGGAATGCAAAAAAAAAGGAAATCGCACAAACATAGTTACCTATGCCACTGTATCTGAGAGAGGATGACGCGTTATTCCAGTCTCAGGTGAAAAGAAGTTTTATTTTTACTAAAACTAAAAAAAAATAAAACTAAAAAAAATTAAAAACCCTAATTTCTAAATTCTATATATATATAGTATATATATATATATAAAGAAGATATATATGTATATAAACGACCCTATAACTAAGCCTAGAACTAAAAACCCTAAACCTACAACTAAACTTTTTGTTTCACCCAAAACCAAAATTAACCCCACTGTCTCTCAGACACAATGGTTCGCCGAGTTCACAGAAGGTTTATTTACCAGATGTTATGGCAATTTATTGGCCGCCCACCCTTGCGTCGGATGACACAACCTTAGCTATCTCCTGGCCAGAATCTCGGAGATAGCCCCTAATCCAAAATAAAAACCAAACTAGTCACAACCTATGTCATTGTACGCAAAGTACAAAAAAAAGTACAGATAAGTATGTCTTTAAGTACGTAAGTAAGTTGTTATGTAAGTAAGTATGTATGTACAGGTAAGTTTGTATGTCAGATTTAATGTATTCGTATGTCTGAAAGTAAGTGCGTATTAACAAGTCATTTTATTCATATTCACAAGTGAACTCAAAACAAAAATGTCACTATCTGAAACCACGTCCTTGTCTGTCTTATCGTTAGTTCTCGTCCTCGTCATTCTTTCCGCCCGATCGCCGGCTCAGCCGACCCTCCACACACCTAAATTTGGATTTAGAACTCCATATTGATATCTATTTCACGGTATCAAAATATAATTACAACTCGAATGATGTATACGCATTAAACTTTATTTTACATGAATTCGATTTAAGTTGAACATTATCAAAACTTATTAAGAAAATTTTAATTCGGGACTTTGTAAAAAGAACAATTAAAATCAAAGTTATTTTCTATTATCTGTTTCCTAATATTTCCTATAAGCGACTTAAATTTCTGCCGAAGAATTATAGAAAAAAAAAAAAGATTGATATGTTTTAAAAAAAAATATATCAGACCAAGCGTATCAGCACAGACACTTATATATACAATTATATATAATTATCTGTAGTCTTAGTGTGTTTATCTTGTATGTATCAAAATATAGTTTCTTTTCTTTTATAATCAACTTACTGCTTAATGGAATTTCCTTTTTTATTTTTACTTTTTCCTTTGATGTCCTTTGATGTTCTGCCGGCAGTATTCACAGGTACTCTCAGGATAGCTGCTAATTATCAAATCTTAAGTTATCCAAATATACTATATGTTGATTCACACTACACACTTTTCACTCTTCACTGATAATTTCTTTTCTTTTTTTTTTTTTTTGATTAATTCCAAAGCTATATTATAAGTCACTTATCAAAGCTTTCAATACAAAATATCGAAATCAATTAACTTTATCAAACAAAAAAAAGGATATTAAAAGTAAAAAAAAATCAAAAATTCCAAAGATTGAGTAAAATAAAAGTTAACTTACGATCCAGAAGGGACAACAAAAAAAAAATTCACAGCAATCTGGTACGACACGTTTATGTTCCTTAAAGCGCTCTTTTCGAAGGGCATAGATTTTGTGCTCAGCAGGCCACCAGATCACCAAATCCAGTTTTCCTTGGTTTTGAGCACAGCTCGCCACCAAGTGTATCTCATAGAATAATTATATTATCCACTCTCTTTCGATAAATTCACTCCTCTCTACCAAAAGTTTAGCAGAGGCTTAGATCGATGCCTTTATCGATTGTATACAGGTTCCTTCAATAAATTGGGAATATATATGTATGTACGCATATATATATCTATACACGAAAGGTGCCTTTGAGGCAAGATTGTCTGCCCTCTGACCTAAACCTGGGAAGTAAAAATTATTTTTAAGTCCACTTTGAGCACTTTTAAACACTTTAAAGATTCCTACCTCTACTATATTACTATACGGAGTCTTAGCTTTCTCCACAGCGATATCTTCAGTATACCACTCCACACTATCTCGTTTGGCTTCTCAAACGAATCCTAATTTGAATTTTTGTATTCCTAATCATATTATTATTTTATTTGTTAGAAAAGTTAATGCAATTTTATCGGGTTCCACATTTCTCACCTTTAACAAATATGAATATTAATATTCAGTAAAAGATTTTTATTGATTTTCTGAGTTTCACAGATATCAAAATTATGCCGATATATACAAAAAAACCCAATTTAATAAACTTAAATTTTATTTAGCGGTCTTAAAAACGGCAACTCTTCTGTACGTTATTTGTACTTCGCTTTCTATCGATCTAACTCAGGTTTTTAGTCATTTTACCATCGGTCGTTACCCTATGGCCTATTTTCTATTCTTTCCCCCCCCCCCCCCCCCCCCATCATCAAATTCTGCAGATTGGAAAACTAATTGTGTTCCCCAATCACTAACACCTGGTTAATCAAGTATTTACATCTTCAAATTAGTATTGTAATTTGTAATGTGTGTTTATGTGGGTTTTCGGAGTAGAGCTTACGACTTTTGTTGCAGCAACATAATTGACGAAAGAATGAATTACATCAATCCATAACAATAAATTAGTCTATAATGCTATATAAATAATCTAATTAAAAATAATTCCTACTTATACTATTTAAAAACTAAAATATTGCACTTTTCTTTAAGTTTTATTAAGCTTGTACCCTTTTTGAATTCAACTGATTAGCTAAAGGAAAAAGCTTAAGTTAAAAGCTTTCAATCTGCTTTAAGTATCGAATTTTCGAAGCTATCACTAATGTCATTTTCTGATCATGTTCCTTGACTAAATGTCAATTCTCGGTTGTCATTTTGTGTTGTTTATATTTCGTAAGAGAACTTTTTCGTGATCTTCCAAATCAACTATTTTACAAAAAAAAACCAAAAAAAAACCGAGGACAATAAACATAAAAGTAAATACCTATACAACTTACAATAGATTTTTGGTAAGTATACTTCATAAGTATGTGCTTGCCTACAAGATCTTATGATCGTAATTCTTTTCTATTTGGTTTCAGTTCCATGCATCATAACCTATAAGCTATAACCCATTGGAAAACTAAGCCCAAGGACAGAAAAGTTAAGTTATTTGTTTTGTCACTAAAGAATGTAATGTAGAATAGAACACCTGTTTTAGGGTTGTTCCAGAACCATTCTTTAGTAAAAAACACTATTCGATACTATATAGTTTTTTCTTTCTTTCAGGTATGTTATGTATCTAGTTCACTTCAGTGGCCACCGAGGACACATATCATCTAGAAGTGCAGTGGTTTGCAGTGATGCTGAACGTTACACCCGAAGAATATGTTATTATATCCTGATTATAATATATGTGTATCTATACTATTATATAAAGTAAGACTTTTGTTTGTTTGTCAGTTTGTTTGTAAATACTCCAATAGCAGACAAACAAACAAAAGTATTACTTTATAAACATTTTAGATACTTACCTTTGTATGTCGAGAGTAACATAGGCCCATCTGAAAATGAAAAAACTAATAATTAATATATTAAAATTTAAATTACTTTCACTTACCTCCAAAAAATATTTACAAAATAGAAAATTGAAAGCAGCAGATTGCGAACTGTCTGCCGTTTCCAACTATTCCGCATTTCATTTCATTTTATTCCTCTATATATTTTGAGGCTGAACACCTACTTGGGCTATTGGAGTAAGAAACTGTTTACACGGCCATGGATATACGCAAGTTCTAGCGCATGATTTTTTCGTGCATATAAATTTTGTAGTATCTATCAATATTTAAAAAAGGCACGGATTTTAGTTTTAACTCTCTGTGCATCAACAGTTCGCAAAATCGTTGTTAGATAAAGTCACGGATTTCTGTTAACACATTCCACACGACTTTGTGTGCAAAAAAATTCGTTAAAGAAACGTGTGGATTTAAGAAGAAATGCCTTGCAATATTGCTTTCGTCAATTTTTGCAGAAATTATGTTTCAACATTCATATTCAAGTCATAAAATCATCGATTCTCAGAAAAACAGCTTTTACATATGCAAGTTTTTGCGCACGATTTTCTACGTTGAAAATTTTGTCAAATCGAAAGAGCACAGATCTTAGTTGACACATTGAACACGACTTTCTGTGCATCAAAATTTTGCAACATCGATGTTCGGTAAAGCCACGGACTTCTGTTAACACATTTCACACGACTTTGTGTGCATACAAACTTTGTTCAAAAAACCTGCGGATTTTAGTTTACACATAAAATGCTTTGCAATATTACTTTCGGCAATTTTGTATGATGTTAATTTTTGCAGAAATTATGTTTTAAGGCCAGGCGCGCACATTCAATTTTTAGTTTAACAGTTGAGCTGTTTTCTATAAGAGCAAGAGAGACAAGAGTGTGAGCGTGAGTAAAGAGTTGCCAGTGCGCGGTTCTCTTTCAACTGGTGATTAAACTATTTGATTTCGATCACAGTTGCCAGTGCGCGACTATCCTAACATTTATATTCAAGTAATAAATTCATCGATGCTTAGAAAGACAGCATTTATATATGCAAGTTTTTGCGCACGATTTTCTACGTTCAAAATTTTGCCAAATCGAAAGAGCACAGATCTTAGTTGACACATTGAACACGACTTTTTGTGCATCAAAATTTTACAACATCGATGTTCGATAAAGCCACGGATTTCTGTTAATACATTTCACACGACTTTGTGTGCATACAAACTTCGTTCAAAAACGTGTGGATTTCAGTTTACACATAAAATGCTTTGCAATATTACTTTCGTCAATTTTGTATGATGTTAATTTTTGCAGAATTTATGTTTTAACATTCATATTCAAGTGATAAATTCATCGATGCTTAGAAAGACAGCATTTATATATGCAAGTTTTTGCGCACGATTTTCTCCGTTCAAAATTTTGCCAAATCGAAAAAGCACAGATCTTAGTTGACACATTGAACACGACTTTTTGTGCATCAAAATTTTACAACATCGATGTTCGATAAAGCCACGGATTTCTGTTAATACATTTCACACGACTTTGTGTGCATACAAACTTCGTTCAAAAACGTGTGGCTTCAGTTTACACATAAAATGCTTTGCAATATTACTTTCGTCAATTTTGTATGATGTTAATTTTTGCAGAATTTATGTTTTAACATTCATATTCAAGTGATAAATTCATCGATGCTTAGAAAGACAGCATTTATATATGCAAGTTTTTGCGCACGATTTTCTCCGTTCAAAATTTTGCCAAATCGAAAAAGCACAGATCTTAGTTGACACATTGTACACGACTTTTTGTGCATCAAAATTTTTCAGCATCGATGTTCGATAAAGCCACGGATTTCTGTTAACACATTTCACACGACTTTGTGTGCATACAAACTTTGTTCAAAAAACCTGCGGATTTTAGTTTACACATAAAATGCTTTGCAATATTACTTTCGGCAATTTTGTATGATGTTAATTTTTGCAGAAATTATGTTTTAAGGCCAGGCGCGCACATTCAATTTTTAGTTTAACAGTTGAGCTGTTTTCTATAAGAGCAAGAGAGACAAGAGTGTGAGCGTGAGTAAAGAGTTGCCAGTGCGCGGTTCTCTTTCAACTGGTGATTAAACTATTTGATTTCGATCACAGTTGCCAGTGCGCGACTATCCTAACATTTATATTCAAGTAATAAATTCATCGATGCTTAGAAAGACAGCATTTATATATGCAAGTTTTTGCGCACGATTTTCTACGTTCAAAATTTTGCCAAATCGAAAGAGCACAGATCTTAGTTGACACATTGAACACGACTTTTTGTGCATCAAAATTTTACAACATCGATGTTCGATAAAGCCACGGATTTCTGTTAATACATTTCACACGACTTTGTGTGCATACAAACTTCGTTCAAAAACGTGTGGATTTCAGTTTACACATAAAATGCTTTGCAATATTACTTTCGTCAATTTTGTATGATGTTAATTTTTGCAGAATTTATGTTTTAACATTCATATTCAAGTGATAAATTCATCGATGCTTAGAAAGACAGCATTTATATATGCAAGTTTTTGCGCACGATTTTCTCCGTTCAAAATTTTGCCAAATCGAAAAAGCACAGATCTTAGTTGACACATTGAACACGACTTTTTGTGCATCAAAATTTTACAACATCGATGTTCGATAAAGCCACGGATTTCTGTTAATACATTTCACACGACTTTGTGTGCATACAAACTTCGTTCAAAAACGTGTGGATTTCAGTTTACACATAAAATGCTTTGCAATATTACTTTCGTCAATTTTGTATGATGTTAATTTTTGCAGAATTTATGTTTTAACATTCATATTCAAGTGATAAATTCATCGATGCTTAGAAAGACAGCATTTATATATGCAAGTTTTTGCGCACGATTTTCTCCGTTCAAAATTTTGCCAAATCGAAAAAGCACAGATCTTAGTTGACACATTGTACACGACTTTTTGTGCATCAAAATTTTTCAGCATCGATGTTCGATAAAGCCACGGATTTCTGTTAACACATTTCACACGACTTTGTGTGCATACAAACTTTGTTCAAAAAACCTGCGGATTTTAGTTTACACATAAAATGCTTTGCAATATTACTTTCGGCAATTTTGTATGATGTTAATTTTTGCAGAAATTATGTTTTAAGGCCAGGCGCGCACATTCAATTTTTAGTTTAACAGTTGAGCTGTTTTCTATAAGAGCAAGAGAGACAAGAGTGTGAGCGTGAGTAAAGAGTTGCCAGTGCGCGGTTCTCTTTCAACTGGTGATTAAACTATTTGATTTCGATCACAGTTGCCAGTGCGCGACTATCCTAACATTTATATTCAAGTAATAAATTCATCGATGCTTAGAAAGACAGCATTTATATATGCAAGTTTTTGCGCACGATTTTCTACGTTCAAAATTTTGCCAAATCGAAAGAGCACAGATCTTAGTTGACACATTGAACACGACTTTTTGTGCATCAAAATTTTACAACATCGATGTTCGATAAAGCCACGGATTTCTGTTAATACATTTCACACGACTTTGTGTGCATACAAACTTCGTTCAAAAACGTGTGGATTTCAGTTTACACATAAAATGCTTTGCAATATTACTTTCGTCAATTTTGTATGATGTTAATTTTTGCAGAATTTATGTTTTAACATTCATATTCAAGTGATAAATTCATCGATGCTTAGAAAGACAGCATTTATATATGCAAGTTTTTGCGCACGATTTTCTCCGTTCAAAATTTTGCCAAATCGAAAAAGCACAGATCTTAGTTGACACATTGAACACGACTTTTTGTGCATCAAAATTTTACAACATCGATGTTCGATAAAGCCACGGATTTCTGTTAATACATTTCACACGACTTTGTGTGCATACAAACTTCGTTCAAAAACGTGTGGATTTCAGTTTACACATAAAATGCTTTGCAATATTACTTTCGTCAATTTTGTATGTTGTTAATTTTTGCAGAATTTATGTTTTAACATTCATATTCAAGTGATAAATTCATCGATGCTTAGAAAGACAGCATTTATATATGCAAGTTTTTGCGCACGATTTTCTCCGTTCAAAATTTTGCCAAATCGAAAAAGCACAGATCTTAGTTGACACATTGAACACGACTTTTTGTGCATCAAAATTTTACAACATCGATGTTCGATAAAGCCACGGATTTCTGTTAATACATTTCACACGACTTTGTGTGCATACAAACTTCGTTCAAAAACGTGTGGATTTCAGTTTACACATAAAATGCTTTGCAATATTACTTTCGTCAATTTTGTATGATGTTAATTTTTGCAGAATTTATGTTTTAACATTCATATTCAAGTGATAAATTCATCGATGCTTAGAAAGACAGCATTTATATATGCAAGTTTTTGCGCACGATTTTCTCCGTTCAAAATTTTGCCAAATCGAAAAAGCACAGATCTTAGTTGACACATTGTACACGACTTTTTGTGCATCAAAATTTTTCAGCATCGATGTTCGATAAAGCCACGGATTTCTGTTAACACATTTCACACGACTTTGTGTGCATACAAACTTTGTTCAAAAAACCTGCGGATTTTAGTTTACACATAAAATGCTTTGCAATATTACTTTCGGCAATTTTGTATGATGTTAATTTTTGCAGAAATTATGTTTTAAGGCCAGGCGCGCACATTCAATTTTTAGTTTAACAGTTGAGCTGTTTTCTATAAGAGCAAGAGAGACAAGAGTGTGAGCGTGAGTAAAGAGTTGCCAGTGCGCGGTTCTCTTTCAACTGGTGATTAAACTATTTGATTTCGATCACAGTTGCCAGTGCGCGACTATCCTAACATTTATATTCAAGTAATAAATTCATCGATGCTTAGAAAGACAGCATTTATATATGCAAGTTTTTGCGCACGATTTTCTACGTTCAAAATTTTGCCAAATCGAAAGAGCACAGATCTTAGTTGACACATTGAACACGACTTTTTGTGCATCAAAATTTTACAACATCGATGTTCGATAAAGCCACGGATTTCTGTTAATACATTTCACACGACTTTGTGTGCATACAAACTTCGTTCAAAAACGTGTGGATTTCAGTTTACACATAAAATGCTTTGCAATATTACTTTCGTCAATTTAGTATGATGTTAATTTTTGCAGAAATTATGTTTTAACATTCATATTCAAGTGATAAATTCATCGATGCTTAGAAAGACAGCATTTATATATGCAAGTTTTTGCGCACGATTTTCTCCATTCAAAATTTTGCCAAATCGAAAAAGCACAGATCTTAGTTGACACATTGAACACGACTTTTTGTGCATCAAAATTTTACAACATCGATGTTCGATAAAGCCACGGATTTCTGTTAATACATTTCACACGACTTTGTGTGCATACAAACTTCGTTCAAAAACGTGTGGATTTCAGTTTACACATAAAATGCTTTGCAATATTACTTTCGTCAATTTTGTATGTTGTTAATTTTTGCAGAATTTATGTTTTAACATTCATATTCAAGTGATAAATTCATCGATGCTTAGAAAGACAGCATTTATATATGCAAGTTTTTGCGCACGATTTTCTCCGTTCAAAATTTTGCCAAATCGAAAAAGCACAGATCTTAGTTGACACATTGTACACGACTTTTTGTGCATCAAAATTTTTCAGCATCGATGTTCGATAAAGCCACGGATTTCTGTTAACACATTTCACACGACTTTGTGTGCATACAAACTTCAAAAAACCTGCGGATTTTAGTTTACACATAAAATGCTTTGCAATATTACTTTCGTCAATTTTGTATGATGTTAATTTTTGCAGAAATTATGTTTTAACATTCACATTCAAGTGATAAAATC
This sequence comes from Chrysotoxum bicinctum, assembly GCA_911387755.1. NCBI lineage: Eukaryota > Metazoa > Arthropoda > Insecta > Diptera > Syrphidae > Chrysotoxum > Chrysotoxum bicinctum. The sequence continues at coordinate 179,620,147 of OU426989.1, read as the reverse complement.
ATCGATGCTTACAGAGTCAGCATTTATATATGCAAGCTTTTGCGCACGATTTTTTGCGATCAAATTTTTTAAATATCAAAAAAGCACAAGTTTACACATTGAGCACATCTTTTTGTGCATCAAAATTTCGCAATATCGATAAAGTCAGTTACTTGAAAAACCATATGGCCGCAAAAAATGAGTCGTGTAATCAGATCCTTAAATTTGGTGAAAGAAAACAGGAAAGTGAATAGTTGTTTCATTTCAGTTTAGGCTTGAACCGTTTATTTTTGTTCCATTTCAGTTCAGCATGTATTTGTTTCAATTCGGACAGATGTAGCTACCTACACATGTGCAACTATTTGCAATAGTGGCAAGGGGAAGTTTTGACTGCGTTCAGACAAATGTAATGCTCTTTGGCTAAAGGGTGCGTCCAGAAATATATAATGTTTATTTTTTATCGTTGGTAAAACCCGATAACATACCCAAGCAACACATAAACTCTTGGAGAGTACTTCAATAAATGCATCAGGTCTTAACAAGCTATTAGTTCAATCTTTTTAATACCATTTCACCTTATAATCTCCTAATTCACTCTTTAAAAGTGTTCTTTCTGTTATACTATTAATAAAACATCTTTTAAACATCTTAAAGATATTCATGACAAATGTCATTATATTGACTCTCTATATACCCTCTCTATAAAACCTTTTTAAAAGGAGTAATTTTAAAATTCTGAAAGAGTTTTTCATTTTAATCTTTCGAATACATCTTGAAGATATGTTATTCTGTGGACGTTTTCACTAAAACGTCTTTATGATATCTTAACAGGGTATCTTCAAGTAGTACTATTTTCCTCTTTGGTTGAAAAAAATGTTTTGTTTCACCCGAAATATTTGAATTGTTTAACACCTCCCATGCAATCAAGAACATATGAAGGAAAAAACTAGCTAAAAAACAACTCAAATATTTAGTTGAATGTGCGCGCAGTTGCATATGATTATATTAAACAGAAAATAGACAGAAACTGATTGTTGTGAATTTTTTATCATTTTCTTTTACTCTTTGCTTACATTTTGTTTGCTCTATTTTCTTTGAATTTGACTGGCATTCGTCCTTTAAAAACGATGAAAATGAAAAAAATAATAAAAATGAAGTAATAACCGACGAAACAGATAGTGATGACTAGGGGAAAAATATGCTTTGAAATATTAGTTTTAATAAAATATGGTATTAATTAAATACATACATATGAACATATGCTTCAATAAAAATTAATTTAAAAATTATTTAAAAATTCAATAAAATTAATTACTTAACGAAGTTAATAAAATACATTTTTAAAGTATTTAATGGCCAATAATTTAAAATCGCATGCTTAGGTATGTATATTTAAAAAAATGAAATCGACAGCAAAAATAAAGTTATTCCAAATGCATATTTCTTGAAAGTATTAGTGGTTTCAAGCAATTTCATTTTAAATGTAGAGACAACATTTTTTTTTGAACGAAACAAAAACGGAATTCTTTGATAATTACGGAGTCTTTTCACAAATATTATTAAAATCGATTTAGAATCTGAAGGCAAGTACTTTTTTCAATCAATTTTATGAAAATGAAAAACATAAATTAAAATAAAGTGACTAAAGAAGCCCAAAATGAAGAAACAACAGATAGTGATAACTACGGCAAATAAAAGTATGTTCTAAAAAAAAGTTTGAAGCGCTTAACATACATATGTTAATGGTGCATATGCTTCAATAAATTTATTCTTTTTCAATGTTTACAAATAGTAATCAATACTAAATATGTTTAGTTCACCTATTCTACGTGTGCATGGTATGCAAAAATATTCATTTTGGATGAAATATGCAAAAATCTACCCCAACAATTTGTTGTTTGATAAATCATGTAACTGTAAAGGGCTTTCGCGAATAAATGTTCCTCGGAATATTTCCCGTTTACTAAACTTAGGGTAGGTGAATGATGCTCTAGAGATTCTCTCAGAATTTGTTAGTATCGGAAATAAACTTTCTAGGATAATTAGTTGTTATTACATAGGACTTTCTGTGCGAAAGAAATTTTCTCCGCAAGAACCCGGCAACGCCGGGTATTTTACGCTAGTATATTATAATTATAATATCAATATAACGAATAAAGTGTAAAAATTTTTTTTCTTTTTGTATGTGATGCATTCTATATCTTTTTTTTTCTGTGGTGTTTTTGTGGCTGTTTGTGTGTGTGAATGGCAATCCAAATTTGAGGATTGTAATAGTAGTACTTTAAGATACTACTGACTATAGGGTATGTTGATCGGCTACGTCACACTTGTTCATTTGAAGACTAACCGTAAAAGGAAGACGAACAAAATTGTATGGCAAAGTGCAAAATGTTATCTACCAAGTTTAAACAAACGGCTATTAGGCCACAATCAAACAGACAAACAAACCAATATTGTTAATGTGTTAGATTTGACCAAAACCTCGAGTTTGTAAAAGTAAAATTTGAGCGCAGCCCACTACGATTTCTTGGTATCATGCGCCGTCATTCGCATTGTTTTCTTTTCTTGTCACAGAAAATTGCAAGTGCTTTCCCAGTCGCGCAAAATTTTTATATTTATGAAAGATGGTTTATTGGGCCTAGTTTTTGGTGAGTTTCAAACTGTATGGCAAGTTTCTCTTCCATCAAAAGATCTGGCGAAATTCGCCTTTAACTACTTGCGTAGACTATAGTCGTCAATGCTTGAGTTTGAGATGCATAATGTCCTTACCGGTCCGCTGATGACACTATGCATTCGAGGCATAGTGCCTTCTGCATTTCGTTACTATTTATATAGCCCTGAAAATTGACACCATACACTCGTCGTCGTCGTCGTCGTTGCCACCATCGCATCGTCGTCGGTCGGCAGCAGCAGATAGAATTCCCAAACGTGCATCGCATTCATGTGCATTGACATTTCTATAGGCGCCTGATTACAACAAACTTGCATTGCTCAGCAAAATTTCCATGTTAGAGAAGTCTCTGACTTATGGGGTAAAGTTAATTGCAAATCCTGGCCATGTCAGCCTGCTCTGCATGCCATAACTCGTCCATAGTGGCAATATAAGCCTTATGATTAATACCGAGCAATGTCACATCATGCATTTCAAATAAACTTAATCATAATCATCTGCCTCGGCATAATGACAACGGTGCGGTGCGGTACGGTGGCATCAAGAGATGAAGCCTCTCTCTCTGCTAAAGCGGGAATCTATATGCAAAAATGTAAAATTATGTGCAACACATCAGAACGAATGTGCACAACTGACAGCTAAATGTACAGCCCTGACATTTCAGGGAATCTCCCTTTTTTTTTCTTTTTTAATTCCAGTGCAGTGTTCTGCAGACAAACTCTTTATTTGCATTTTTTGTTCGTAATCCTTCGTGAGTTCCTTTTTTCCGAGGAAGTGTTGAATTGATTAAGGATTCTTATGCACTAGTATCACATACTAGATGGATACGAGTACCCTATGGCTAAAATTACACCACTTGGCATGCGTATATGCGTGCATCCAAAGGGCACAATTTATAAATGCATTCGAAGAATACAGTCGTAATTAGGATGAAAAGTGGATGCCTGAGGGAGGATTTAGTTTGCATTCAATATTGCAGCACTTCAAGTGCACTGTTCTTTTGATGCGATTACATTTATGTATACAAATTTCGAATTTAAGAATTTAATTTAACATTATGATGAAAGAGGCTTCGAATGATGTCAACCTTAAAATGCGAAGGCCGATTTTCTTCAAATTTGGCCTATTGGATATAAGCTCACAACAGTTTTTACCTAGAAAATTATTTTATGTGTAATTTTATACAGTTCCTTTTTGGTGAAAATACATTTTGATAATTTTCGGAGCTTTTGTCATTTCGACTCACTAATTAACGATTATCAAAAATTTTTCTTCTTAGTTCAACAGTTTCTTATATAAAATTTAAAAGTTAAAAATGTTTTGTCCCTAAAAACTTGTATTGGAAATCAAAAATTTAAATCGAAAGCGAATATTTTAAAAAGTTTTTCTTTACTATCCTAACACTACCTACTACTATCTTGGACAGCCGTCTAAGAATATCCACATGAAAAGATAATATTTCGGTTATTATAAAAGCTAAATACAGTAAATAACTTATCTTCATTGAAAAAGGTACTGGTGATAACATGGAACCTTGTGTTGCTCCACTTTGGATTTGAAAAAATGTTCACTGTACCGATGTATAGTAATGTATGTTGCTGTGGTAGAATCAATCAAATTATCGAGGATGCCTTTCCTTGCTTAATGAAGAGTCTCATTTCAAGTGGTGATGTATTGAGCAGCACTGATCGACGATGATCCTCGAGGTACTAAGGCGATCGTCAAAGGAAGTTGTGAGTTTGGAACCAAAATTTTTATTTTCAGTCTTCCGACTGAAAAAATTTTATTTTTTCGGGAACCTGACAATCATTCCTCTTTTCACTATCCTAAAAAGCTTTCTGTATTTGTAGAGCTCTCTATGGCTGATTCATGCAGTAGTTCCCTGGATATTTTTGGGTCTATTCTCAAGAGCTCTGGAGGATTATGAATATTTTATTGCTAGAGTTAGACTAATGGCTGGCTTTAATGTCAAATTAAAAGTGCCACTTCGCAATAAATTGTGACGAATTCGACTTTTTGAAATATTGAACAAAAACTAAAAAAAAAAAATAATATGGACGATCGGATGGCACGAAATTGCTCTTATGTAAGAGAATTTGAATTTAAAAATTGGTTAAAAATATAAAAGCATAGATTTAACCCTTAGCTGCACTTGTGGGGTCCAGGTGACCCCAGCCCTATTTAATTTAAAATAAAACATACAATTTTCAAAAAATTGGAATTGTGGCTCCATCTTTTATTAGTTGAAGCATACCTCTTTCCCCTGAAACCCATTGTACGATGATATATGCGCTAGTATCGTTCTGGCAGTCGTTGGAAGTGGTGTGGTGCCGTTTAAGACCCCAGTGTGGCAGTTATGATTATTTAAGTAATTTTTTTTTTTTTTTTACTCTGTTTTGGCTCTATTTCTCTTAAATAATCGTAAGTATAATACTCGTATTTTGACTGCTCAGAGTTTTTTTTAACAACGTTTATAACATTTATATTAGTATATTTATTCGTTGCCATTAGATGGCATACAATTTGCGCAATAGGACATTGCGACAAGAAATGATCGAGGATGATTGTAACAATGGCGTTGCTGAGAATATTTCGGATGCTGAAGTCGATGATGGTTCTGAGTCTGAATTCAACGTATTTGATAGTTCATCTTCATCGGAATTAGATGTAGAGATGGAAGACGCAACTTTCGATCCACGTCTTTTACAGTCTTGAGCACTCGGTCGACCTACGTCGAAGCTCTTCATAGTACAAAATAAATATACTTTTTTTCTAAGACAAATATGAAGTATTTTTTTTCTTGAAGGTATACATCTTGAGAGTATCTCATTAAATTTTTAGCTCAAAATATTAATATTATTTCAAGATATTGATTTAAAAAAAAATTGGAATTTATTTTTCTAAAGCCCAAAAATATTTTTTTCCGAATATTTTTTTAAATTTAAAGGAGTTCCTGAAAAAAAAAATCGGAAAAATTCGTTAGAGCCGTTAACGGGAAAGTCGAAAAAAAAAAAAAAAAAAAAACGGTTCTATGACAGGTACCGTCAATAACATTGTTTTCTTAAGATCTTTGTTTACTGAAAAATAACACCTAATTTTTTTATCAAAACGCTTAGAGCCGTTTTTGAGATAATTAAGATTTTGTATACCCGCACATTCCGTTAGTTTTGGAGCTAAAATAAAACATTTCAATTTCTCCTTTAAGGAATCACCAAATAAACTTAAATACCGAGTTTGAAGAAATGCGCTTTATCGGCTTAGGCTATATATGTAGGTCAACGTAAAGACATACAGATATACAGACAGACAGACGGAATTGCCGGACGAACTTTTTTCGTTTTTGTAATGTCAACTTTGATCAAAATCCCGAATTCGTTTTTTTTTCAAATGCAAAACTTGCCCTATCGCAAGTAAAAATTTTAATCGTTGCAGCGGTTTAAAAAAAAAATAAACTTTTATACACAAAGTTTTTAAAACATTTTTAACAAACAAATTTTGGAACGCCAACTTTAAATTATCATTATTATTACAAAAATAAAAATTAAATTTAAAAACAAAATTGACCCTTTTTTAAGATATCGAATTTCCAAAAAAAATAGATTTTCTGTTTTTGTCAGAAATTCAAAAAATATTTGTTTTAAATTTTAAATTCTCTATAAGAATGACAAATTTAAAATTCGAAAAAATCTTCAATGGTAGGTACAGTGAGTAATATCTTAATTTAAAAATTTTGTATTGAATTACGGATCGTTAAAATTGATCAAAAGAAAATTTATTAAAAAAAATATGATTTTCGATTTTGTTTTTAGACAAAATTATATTTTTTTTCTACATCTTGTAGATAAAATTAACAAATTATCAAGTTTCAAAAAATCTAGAATAATTGGTTTCGAAATATGGAGTTTTCAAAAATAAAAAAATAAAAAATATTTGTAAATAATAAAATCGAAATACGATTCCAATTTTTTAGGAATTTAGGAATAAGAAAATTGATCAAAACCCGTCAAACGATTTTTGAGAAAATCGAAAATAAAAAAAATATTTTAACTACTAAAATTTAAGTAGAAGCTCTGATTTACAGTATTTACTTAGGATTATATTCATAAAAAAAAAGTTTTTACTGCATTTCACAAATCGTCGTCGTTCTATGAAAACTCCTTAAGTCCATTTAAAAAAAAATGTGATTCAATTCTTATTTAATTCATTTCGGATAAACCATTTGCAAAAAATTTTATTGCACAATGGCTACGCCAAGCCCATTCTACAATTGAAGCCTGAGATCTTGCTATTCTGATAATTTTTGAATTTTTTTATATTAATTTCCAAGTTTAAATGCAAATATCTCAAAACACAAAAAATGGACTTAGGGAGTTTTCATAGAACGACGACGAAATACTTTAAGTAAATTCTGAATTCATTCAAATAAATACAGGGTAGGTCAAAAGTCTCTTGCTAAATTGAAAAAATAAGAACTCTTCTGTTTTTAATTTTCGGCGCCGGATAGTTTCCAAAAATTCTAGAAAGACGCCGGCTCTGAGAGAATGAAGCTGATGCTCATTAGAGGGACATTATATTCCATACTATGCCCAAAAAAATCTCATAAATGGCTTGGTCTATTTGATTTAAACTTGGTACATAGTATTGTTAATAAACACCCCCCCCCCCCCCACAGGTTTTTTTTTATATTTTTTTAAGACCAAAAATAACGGTATCTGCCATACAAATTTTTGTTCATTTAATTTAGTTAGAGCTAAGTAAAAAAGGAAAAAAACAATTACGAAAAATGGATACTAAGGTACCCTCCTCGGAACGATTATTCTTGTTTTTGATTTTCGCGAAAACAGTACAACCCATTTCGATAAAAATTTTAATGCTAAAGCTCTCAAAAACTTTAAATATTATTGTGTATTCAAATTTTCAATTTTTTTTTTTTAACTCAAAATTTTATTGTTCGAACAAAAATTAAATTTCCAAAAAAATATTGAGCCGTTTTTGAGGTATCGAATTTAACACAAAGACAAAAAATATATTTTATTTTTTTTTCAAAATTTCAAAAAATATTTTGTTTTTTTAAGTTTTGAAATGCAATGTTTTTCAAACTTTTTAGAAGCATTTCTATAAAAAAAAATATTGTATTAAAATCTGTTATGTCGATAATGATAAATTCAAAATTTTAAAAAATGGTTCTATGGTAGATACAGTCAGTAATATCTTAATTTCAATTTTTTATTAAATTATAGATCGTAAAAACAACATGGGGTTTTCGAAATATTGAGTTTTGAAAAAAAAAAAAAAAAAAATGAGAATGTGAACGTGAACGTGAATGTAAACACACAACACTATTCAAATTTTTGGGAAACTTTAGCATAAAAAGAAATGATCAAAATCGGTCGTACCGTTTTCAAGAAAATCAAAAACACAAAAATTGGTTCCATGGGACGTACCATTAAAAACCATTTTCGGAAATTTTTTTCAATCATTACCTAGCTTTAATTAAATGAAATTTTTAGTTTTTTTTTAATCTGTAGAACAGTTTTTGAGAAAAAAATTTAGAAAAATTCGTATGGCAGGTACCGTTATTTTTGGTCTTAAAAAAAAAAAGAAAAAAAAGTGTGGGGGAAAAAATTAAAAGTGATATCTACCAAGTTTAAAGAAAATCGGCCGAGCCATTTAGGCTGTAGTCGAACAGACAGACAGAATTGCTAGGTCCACTTTTTAAGTCTTCACTATCATAGCAATGTCAAGCCTGACTAAAATCTCTCGTAAGGATTTTTTTCAAATACAAAACCTGGATTTTAGTACCTATTATTGAGTTTCTTTTACCACCCCAAAATCAGTTGAACAGTTTTTGAAAAAAAAATCTTCTCTTATTTGAAAAACAAAAATTAAGCGAGTATTGTTACTTTTGTTTCTAAACAAATAAAAAATAGACTTTGAGGACCACCAAAAAATTAAACCTTCAAATTTAAAAGAAAATTGAGCCAAAAAACAAATAGGCACGCAGACAAAATTGATACACCAATGTCAATGTCGATTTCGATTAAAATCTCAAGTTCGATTTTTATACGTATGCAGAACATTCTATTTGGTACCTATTTATAAAAACAAATTAATAAAGTGTTTGAAAATACATTTAAATAACATAAAAGCAAGTACGTGTCTATTAATAAAAAAAATCAAGATTAGGATATTTCTCGTATGTTTTCTGGACTGACTGGTTGAATCAAGGCCATCCTCGATTAAGAAATGCAGACGAGCACAAATTAAGTCCAAACCGCCCTCGTCGAGCAATGTATCTACGTCATTCTAGCATGACATTGCTCATGATTTAAAACTAAAAAAAAGGCACCCTCTACACATGTCTTTCATTTAAAAGTGATTTTGAAAATATTTTCAAATACGTCTCCAACTATAATATTCTTCTAACATTTTTATTGCTCGCCATTAAAATGCATGTTGAGTGGTTTTTTTTTTTGTTGGTCGATGCTAACAAGTGTTCACGTAGGAGTGGTGACAATGTCCTCTAAAATAAAAACACTAAACTTATAACAAACCAAATCGCTAACGACATTTTCCCTATCTACGAAAAACTATTTTAGCTAATTTTAAAAATTATATTTTAAAACATAATTTATTGCTTTCAAAATAATAAATTAAATACGAATTATTTATGATGTTTCTTTTTGTTTGTTCTTGGTTAATTCTCGCCTTGGTTTTTCACATTAACACGAACTGAAAATCAAATATTTTTGAGGTGAAATTAATAAAATTGAAAAATAAAAATAAATTCATTGGCACATGTGCAATAATTTTCGAATAAGAATTTTCTCAAGCCAAAAAATTATGTATACATGTTTGTTCGTTTGAAGAGATCGCATCAAATACTAAGAATACCCGTGATTCATAAACTATTATCATAACTTTCACTCAGGAAGGAATAAAACCTCTGAAAAAGCAGGATCTTTGCCCTGCACTTCCTTGGCTAGCACTTACCTAGTCCAACTTTTGTCTTGCCTTATCTCGAAACTATATAGTGTTCACATAGTTTTATCTTTTTGAATGTTTTGGTGTATTCATTTTTTTTTTGTGTTTGATAATAAAGTCCAGACGGTGTGGTGTGCGAAGAAAGTCCTTTCAAGAAGTAAAAACAACATGAATATTACGTTAACATCTACGACACGAGAAAGGTGCTAAAACATGGTTCCTTATACAAAATTTCATACAAAGGAAAACTTTTCGCCATGAAAAGTAGACAAAGCCTGGTGAGTGGTGAGTGTGAAAAATGAATGAGAAATATTGCGAGCAGCTGCAGCAAATTGTTATGTTCCCAAAAAAAATATTCACCCGGAAAGCAAGAACGAACGCAAAAATAAAACTTCCTGACCATGTTTTTGGGGATAATGGACGAAAAGTTTTGCTTATTTTTTTTTGTTTATTACTTGGAAAAATCACAACAAACTAGGAAGTCGAAATTATATGATATAATAAGTTTTTTTTTTTATTAAAAACAAAAGAAAACAAAAGCTTGTGATTATACATGCTACGCCTAGCCCTTGGATCTGTACTAATTTCTAACTCGTTAATTTTTAGACAGCAAGGCGAAATAAGGAAATTAAAATTTTCATTTGGCAGGGTCACCAAGTATACAAAGTTTTTAATAAATAAAATTCACGACTGGATCGTACTAACTTAGAAGATGTAGAATTTAAATAAAAACATGAATTTTCTGAGAAATAATATTCAAAAGCAAGAAGTTTTTATAATTTTGCTCATACTAAAGGGATTCTGACTACCCTTAAAATGTTTGAGCACAGTGCGAGCTTATAGAAAATTTGGAGAGGATTTAAAGTTAGATACCGATGCACATTGGTTTTGAAAGTCTGACAATTTCAACGGGTGGACGATATACCCCGAGCAAAGCTTCCACATTCATTTAGCGCGGTTAAAAATAAAATGCACGACTGGGTCGCACGAACTTGCTCCTATGTAATAGACTAGGAATTTTAAATACGAATGTTATTAGAGAAAACTGTTCATTATGATAAAATTATTTTTTTAAATTCTTTTAGTAGTAAGAGACAAAAACAGAATGTTATGCATATATGAATTTATGCAAGAACAAAAATTATAAGTCGTTGTAGTGGTTTCTTACAAAAAAAAGCTTTTATATACTTACAAAATTTTCAAAAGATTTTTAAGAAAAAAATTTGGTAGGCCAACTTTAAGTTTTTATTTCTGTACGATTCTGTGCCATTCGACTTAAAGCCTCCTCGCAGTGGATCAATAATGATATTGGTCACTCTACTATACTGAACTCGTTCAGTAGTCTACCAAGTAACGTCGATTACACCACCCCTCATCCAAAATTTGATAAAAATTTTCAAGTATCCATCCCTTCCAGGTCTTCTTGGGAAAATGAGTCGTTTTTGATAGACGAAGCAATTCATTTCTATACAGATGGATCTAAAACCGATAACGGGGTCGGTGGAGGCGTATACTCCGAAAAAATTAAATCTTTGTCTATCTTTTCGTCTTCCCAATCACTGTAGCGTGTTCCAGGCAGAGCTTTTAGCAATAAAAGAAGTCCTCTCTTGGCTAAAAGAAAACGTTATATCGACAACCGATATACGTATCTTCTCAGACAGTCAAGCTGCCTTAAAGTCACTGGACTCTGTCTCCATTAACTCACAAACAGCCCAAAATTGTCGATCATCTCTGGTGGAGATGTCAAAACAGTTTAACATTCACCTTACATGGGTGCCGGGGCATAGAGACATTCCAGGAAATTGTAAAGCTGACGAACTTGCAAAAAACGGAACAATATTACCTTTGTTGGATAGCAAATCTAACATCGGTATACCCCTAGCTACTTATAAACTCATGCTAAAGCAAGATACCATAAAGAAAGCTAACCACAGGTGGACCAGCGCCCCAACTTGCCGGTCTACTAAACTGATTTGGCCATTATTTGATGCTAAACGCTCAAAACAACTAATTTCTATTGGTAGATTGCATATTAGCTCCATTATAGGTGTCCTTACTGGGCACTGCCTAATAGGAAGACATGCTTTTCGTCTTGGAGTTCCTGCAAATAATTTTTTGCAGAAGCTGCATGGATGAAGAAGAAGAGGAGTCAATTCCCCACCTTCTATGCTCTTGTCCTGCCCTAGCGCAAAGACGTAGACTCCACTTGGGAGACTACTACTATAACGATCCTAGTGATCTAAATAATTCCGACATTCACTGTCTAAAACGCTTCATTATTAGCTCAAAATGGTTTAACGAGTAAGGGGGATTTTTGAAATCCTTGTGGTATCACAACGGACCAAATATTGGTCTAAGTGTGCTGACCTTTTCCGGTCAGCAGCCACTTTAACCTAACCTAACCTAACTGTACGAATGAAAATTAAATTTCCAAATAAAAAATATTAAGCCGTTTTTGAGATATCGAATTTTCCAAAAAAAAATATTTTTTTTTTCAAAAAATCAAAAAATATTTGTTTTAAAGTTTTGAAATACAATAGTTTTAAAACTTCTTAGAAGCATCTCTGCAAAAAATTTCATTAAAATCCGTTATGTCGGTAATGAGTAATTCTAAATTTTAAAAAATGGTTCTATTTTTTTTATTAAACTGCAGATCGTTAAGATTAATTGAAAAAAAAAATTATCAAAATTCTAGGCGCCATTTTCGAGAAAAATACGATTTTTGAAAACCATTTTTTAACATTTGTATGGTGGGTACCTTTATTTTTAGGTAAAATAAAACTTTTTTTCATACAACTTGTAGATAATGTTGAGAAACTTTTATTTATCAAGTTTAAAACAAAATCTAGCATAAGGTTTTCGAAATATTGAGTTTCGAAAAAAAAAATTGAAAAAATGAATACACAGTTCTATTTAAGTTTTTGAGGAGGTTTAGCAAACAAAAAATGATCAAAATCGGTACTAACGTTTTCGAGAAAATCAAAAACAAAAAAAATGGTTCCAGGCGGGGTACCCTCAATAACCATTTTTCGGAAATTGATTTTCAACTAGTACCTACATACCTTGAACTAAACGAATTTTTTTTGTATCTTTTTTTTTAAATCTGTCGAACAGTTTTTGAGAAAAAAAAATATTTATAAAATTTTGAAAAAAAAAAATTCGTTTGGCAGGTACCGTTATTTTTGCCCTTAAAAATAAAAGAAAAAAACCTGTGGGGGGAAAAAATTAAAAGTGATATCTACCAAGTTTAAAGAAAACCAGCAGAGTGGTTTAGGCTGTTGTCGAACCGACAGACAGACCAACAGACAGACAGACAGAATTGCGAGACCCACTTTTTTAGTCTTCGCTAACATCGTAATGTAAACTTTGATCAAAATCTCGAGTTCGATTTTTTTTCCGAATGCACAACTTGCCTCATAGTACCTTTAAGTCGCAAGTAAAAAGAATCTCTGAACTTAACAAAACGTCCAAAATTGGACTCAAGAGTAAATTAATGGGCATTCTCTGAAGCGCGAGTACACAAGTTTAATTGCTTAAGAGCAGGAACGCAGGTGGCTATTTCAATAGAACATTGTTTGTAAAAATAAAGGTAAAATAATGAAAGTAAAAAAAAAATGTGGCGGCGGATCTCGAGAGCCTCAAATCTCAAATGTTTCTGTTCTGTTCTGGGTTCTTTCACTTGTCATTTTTAAAGCTCTGTTTTGAATTCCATTCCAGAGACTCAGAATTTAATGAGCCGTTCTTGATCCACATCGAAAGAGCAATACAATAAGAATATGAGAAGTTAAGAGTTCTGTAGTAAAGAAAACAATGTAATGGATTAGAAGCTTCAGACGAAAGATCTTTGATGAATGCCAGAAAGAGAGACGGAGATAAAACGGAGCCTTTTGGCACACCAGCACCCAGATTGCAGATAGATTTTTACTGTAGAACTCAAATTTTCTTAGACCATCCCAAGGAATAAATAATTATCCAAAGTACTGTTTATTAATGAGGAAACACCCCGTATAAGGTTTTTTTCCTTATTTTGATTTTTTGTGAGTTTTTACGAATTACAATTTCTAGCCGTACTGAAAAAATCCTAATTTTTTACAAATTTGAGCCCTCGCAATTGAAATTCCTAAATACAAAAAATCAGAAGTTAGGGAGAGCCAAAGTAAAAGAGTGAAAGCCAAGCTTTTTCAATAAGTACCATTCAAATAATTGCAATTTTGAGAATTTTTGCGAATTTTAACGAGTTTTTGAGAATTTTTGTAAATTTAAAAACCTCAGAAACTGCCCCTAGTTTTATATTTAAAATTAATGTTTTCTTACTTCAAAATTCACTTTAAAAATACTGAACGTACGTAGTCTCAAATTCTCCACAGGTAATTATTTTCCATTAAACAAATCTTCAGATTTGACATTTTACACCTGTGAAACAGCGATTCTGAATCTGGATAAAATTAAAACTCACAAAATGTAATTATACGAGGGGTATTTTTTCATAACTTACATTAAAAAATTAATGACCTCACAAAACAAGCCCATAAACAACCTCGTTTCTACCGTTAAAATGGAAATATTATGCGATGCAGCGCACCTCTAATAGCCTTGCATTCAATGTCGGCCTCCGTGCCACACCGCATAGACTCCACCCGAGCTCGAAGGCATCAGCAATAGTTAAGCGAAAGCAAAGACTTCCGTTTTTTTTTTGTATTCAAATGCATTCCCAGTTTTGCATATAAAAATTCATCAGCCTGTTAAAAATTAACCAATAAAAGCAAACATAATAATACGTGAAGAAAAGTTTTGCTCGTTTACACTTAATAGTTGCAAGATGTTGAAAATTCATGACATAATTTCCACCTTGGCCGAAAAATATTCCTACAGCTAGTTAAGCATAAATAAAGAAGATCAAAAAAAAATATAATAACAACAACTGAATCACGTCTTTAAAGATACAGTTGGTGCAAGGAGTAATCGACCAAAGGCCACACAAAGAACTTTGGAAGTTAACAATTTGAAATTCTGAATTTTCGAAAACTTGATCTTGAGTACATAATTTAGAAATTCAGAAGTATGTTTATTATCCACGTTACCTCAACTGACTTCCGATCACGACACGCTGCCTGAAACATGGTGGCTTTCCATCCTCGAGCTGCTTCCAATCTTCACCAAATACCCTTTCATCGGCGGTTGCTTAATCATAAAACGGTTATTGCTTCGATGTCGAGAGGAAGGATTTTAAGACTTAACAATTCCCTAAATGTGTCAATGTAATAGACGTGTTCGAACTTTACGGACTGAGCAGACATCTTGTAACAGTTCATAGTGTTCGCGGATGAATCTTCTCCTTTACTTTAGACTTCTTCGAACACATTCGAAATCATTTTCTTTCAAAAGATTCTGGTATCAGCTTGATCTAACTGCTTAGGACTGGTAGTATAAGACTTTTTCTGGAGCATGTACTTCGTGCTTAGGATGAGGAGTTTTGAACCCATTTGTTTCCCTAAACTAACCAAAGTAAAAGCGTTTTCTAGGTTAACTCTTCATTGGATCTCTCTGTCGTTCGTAGAGTTAATATCAAATCCGAGATAGATGAACTCCTTAACTACTTCGCAGTTTCTGTAATCAAGCATGATGTTCTGTCCCTATCAGAAATATATTTGTTTGCTTATCGATAGCATGTACTTTGTTTGTTCCTCATTTACTTCAAGATTAACAAGTTACCCCCGATCTTCAATCACCGCTAAGGTATCATCACATGTAAGCCTATTTGTCGCAGAAATGATTCTTCCATCTTCTCAGCGATTCTATTAACATGTTGTCTTGATTGTCCTTGTGGGCCTCAGTTTTGGCCCTGTAACTTTGACAGGTTTTTTACCATTTCGAAAAATTTTCGAACTTTATTGGTGCAAGGTTTTCCTCTATTTTGTAGATATAGCATCGTCTTCCATTTTTTTTTTTTTTTCTTCTGAGAAGCCGTCGTTCCTCTCCTCTCTTCTCTTCTTTGTAGAGCTCCTATAAGTAGTTCTGTTTCTTGCCACTGCTGTTGTGTATGCCACTTGTAAAAAAATTGTAAAGTAACATAACCAATATTAGATAATTTTAGCATAGAACTGCTGATCCCTTGCGAGCATATCCGTCTAACGCCGAATTTCTTCACAGTATTTCCTTGTGTTGGCATTTATGGAGATACGAGTATCTGTAGCAGATATCAAGCAGTGAAGAAATGGTCCGATTCTATGTTAGCCTCTCGAGAAATTCAACAATGTGGTCAATTTGGTTGACAGTTGATTAATCACTAGATCTTCATGTCCCCTTGTAAATGTTAAGATGTGGGATCTACGTCCTTGCTATCATAGTAAAGCCTACCACAGTCTCCGTGGCAGTGCAGTGCAAACTATACTTTCCGACTGTGCCACCAAAGATGTCTTCTCTTCACAGCTTGGCATTAAAATCCTCCTAAGACAATTTTACGGCCTTAGTAAGGGCTCTGCTTAAAAGTCTTGTCAAGGTGCTAGTAGAATATGTCCTTGGTACACCATCATGTAGTTACACTGCCTTTTAAAGTCGGCAGAAACTAGCCTTATCACGACATTCCTAGGGATGGAATGATTACCAAGTACAATTTTGTAAAGAATTATAACACGGAGTTAAGCTGCAAAAAACAGTGCGTAGGCGAATCAGAAAACTACACACTCAACGCCAATGCCATTAAGTGGTACACAGATGGTTCGACAACGACAGAAGGCTGGAATTTTCGGCTCTAGAACCAAACTATTTATACCAATGGGACAATTTAGCCTTTTCCAGGCTTTTCAAGGACTCTTCTAATCTGGCCAGAGCTCTACTAAAATCGAAATACAGGAGAAAGCCAGAAGATCCAAAAACTGGAAAGAACTCCCAAAACTAAGGCGGGCCAGCTGTATCAGCTTAACTATAGGAACAATCTAAGAATTGTAACGGGACTTGAGTATTTTTGGCCTGGTAAACAGTCCCATATGCAGATTCTATAATACTCATGACGAAATGACGGAACACATGCTAGGTGGATGCGAAGCACTAATGCACGGGCGCTATCAGGTATAGAAGGGAGCGACTTACTCTCTGAAGGTACTCCAAATAATCAAACTCATCAAATGGATAATCTTATAGAAAGAGCTGTAGGGTTAGCAACTTATCTATCTCTGGATGGGAGAAGAATAGATCTTTAGGTCGCAGTGTAAGCCCTCTCTCAATATTCATTCATACACCATCTTCCTTCTCTTGGGAAGCACACGCGCGATGTGGCTTATGTTGCCAAATTTAGGTGCTCGTTCACATTATGAAAACTTAAAACTTCTCGGCTAAGTCTTCCTCCAATGACAAATCTGTAACCCAACCTCCTATCACTTAATATAACTCCAAGACAGGCGGTAAGTTGCCATCAGAAGAGTCAAAGACAATAAATTGTGAAAGGAGTTATATTGAACCTAAATAGTTCTAATAGAAGTAGATGTGGCCCACCTATATCAAGCTGCGCTAAGCTCCTACGCTATCACCTTTAAGCTTGTCTGGGAATGTGTAGTTAGGTTAAACAAACTAGGTTTGAAAAATAATGTCTCCCCTCATTGGGTACTACCCGGACATGTTGATGCCCAGGAAAAGTAGGGGCAATCTCTCTAGCAAAAATAGGTGCAACGACTCTTTTTCATGGTACCAGACCGCTTCTGCCGAGTAGGAGAAAATGTTATTAAGAGCGAATTTAAAACAGAAGAGAAGGCTAAAAGATCTCCCCAAACCAAATTCGGTTAAGCTAATACTTGGGAACTATAACCAAGTTCGTTTCATGAACTGTATCAGCTTAATTAGGAGCATTAAACAAGAAGAGACAAGAAGATCCAAAAACTAGAAGAAATCCCAAAGCTAAGGTAGTCGAAACTACTACTGATACCAGTTAGAAGGTGCCCCACATACTAAAATTTCTAATAGCAAAAGATTTGGAGGAAAAATTGTGGGACGGGCAAGCTCAACCAGATTTTGGTGTTGGCACAATAGCACTCTAGGTCGTAGTGCAATAGCCCCAATAAATAAAATTAATTAGGTAGGAACAACCTAAGAATGGTAGTGTAGTGGCTCTTTTCACAAACCAGTGTAGGCTCACAAGGAATCTTTGGAATTTTGGGCTTGAACACAGTCTCATATGCAGATTCTGCAATAGTCATGTGGAAACTCCGGACCACATACTAAGCACATGCAAAACACTTATGCATAAAAGAAATAAGTTTCTGGGACGCTAACAGGAAGAAGGGAATGACTTAGCCTCTTTAAGGGCACATCAAACAATCAAATTTCTTAAAGGGATAAGCTTATAGGAAGAGCTGTAGGTTGAGCGTTTCATCTATGTAGCTCTGGAGGGAGGCACATTACTCGTAGATTCTTCGGTCAGTATTGTTCGATAACCGAATCAATAGCTTAAGTTATTATCAAAACCATCGATCTGGTTATCTCATGGAGAATAAAAATTTTTCGGTTTTAGCTTTCTAGCTTGGTCTCATCTGTAGGTAGTAATCTGTTTACTTAACTGAACGCTATGTAAGACCTCTTCTTCTCTCGGTTCGTGGCCAACATTATCTCTAATTAATGGTAATAGCCTTTGAAGAAGTCAAGCCTATTGGAATTTTAGCGATACTTCGATATTTGTATACAAGGTGAAGGTTTTATGGGGTAACGGCCATAATTTTTCTGATTTCAAAAAATAATTTTTCAAAAATGTTGAAGTTCAAAGTTTTTTAAGTGAAAAATTATCTGAGACTCTTTAATTCGATGTCTTTTGAACTACCTATATATTTTAAAAGTCTACTCCATTGTGTGTACTAACTTTTGACCCTCATTGTATGTGCCTTAGTTCAGTGCACAACACAATAGGTTAGGGCAGGGTAGAATGAATGAAATCTACGATAAGAAGAAGAACTCATTGGGTGGTGTTGGTGTGCTTTCCGGTACTGGATAAGTAGGTACAGTTACCTACTCTAACATTTTGGTGCATTTGCGTTCCGTTCTGTTATGCCCCTCAAACTTTCAACAGCAGCGGCATCGGGACAAAACACCTTCCTAAAAAGTATACGAGTACACAACAACAGAATAATAAAAAAAAAATAGAAAACCAAACACACCAACTTGTGCATCAAGTTTCATCCTTAAATTACGAAGAAGTCACGTTTTTAAAATGGCTTTTTGTGCTTCCATTTTATTTTCTTGAAAGATGATGGCGGAGGTTGGTTGGTTTTGTTAGTTGGTTTAGTTTGGTTTCGGAGCAGCGGCGGCGGTAGCAGCGCACGCTGGCAGCGGGATGAAAAAGAAGGAAATCTCGTGCAAAGAGAACTTCCATCTTCAAACATTGAAGTTCTCGTTAAGCATCGTTGGCACTGGTCATGTTAAACACGGCACAAGGCAGCAGCAGTTAAAAATATAGAAGGAAGTGGATGTCTTGTCTCGGCATAGAGTACAACTGTATAGCTTACCTAGATCCTTTCTGCCAGAGATTCCATTCCGTAAGGACCTGCCATTATAAGGACCGAGGCGAGAGATAGAAAGGAAAAATTTGATGGAATGTAATTTGCACATTCACTATATGTTAAGGTGCAATTTAAGCTTTGCTACGTTAAACTATTTTATTTTTATTTATCTTCTATTTTTTTTTTTGTTTCTTTTGTCTTTTTGAGGGGTGTGGGTTTGATATATGTAAGTGTAAGGATGCAACTAACAAGACAGCAGGTATAGCTACTTATGAACCTAGATAAAACATGTGGAGAAGATCAACTAGAGCACAGTAAGTGCCTATTTAGATAATGTTTGTTTTAGGATAACTTTATCCTAAGGAGCAGTCTTTTGTGGTCGTAGTAGTTGTTAGAGTTAAAAATAAAAAAATAATGGGAACTTAGGAAAATTATATACATAGATAAACGGTCTATAAAAAAAATGCAAAACACTTATTGTATATTCTTGGGTGCATCGTGCATACAAAAATCCTTTAAAAAACGTAGTTTTGAAAAAAAAAGTTAAACAAATCAAGGATCTAACCTATTATTATTTTTTTTCTTTCAAAAAAATCAAACTTATGCAGTGGTTTTGCTGGAGTTGAAGAACACTTCTTCAGAACAATGGAAGGGACATTATACCGGCTAGCGGATTTGTGTACAAGTTGTGCCATCTAGTGGTTTCTTTTTAAATTTTAGGTTAGTTTGAAACTGATAGCTTTTTCCGCTCGAAATCTTGACATAAAGTCAGTACCATACCTCCGCGGAACAAAATGAGTCGCTTTACACTTGAACAAGGTTGAGAAATATTGAAAACTTATTTCCAAAGTGAGTGCTGTGTAGCCAGTCCAAACAGTGCGTTTCTTGAAGAGAAATTTTGGCCGAAATGAAGCCCCCACCGAACCTGCTGTGCGCAAGTTTGTGCAAAAAGTTCGTGAGACTGATAAGCTGTGGTTCCCGTTGTCGTACGGTACGGTACGCACAGACGAGAATGTAGCTGCTGAAGCCGAGAGTGTGAGACTCAATATTCACGATTATCAACTGGCCATCGATCTCAACAGCTCACCATTTCACGCGCTAGCCTGAGGAGAATTCTGCACAAAGATCTTCGGATTATTCGCTAACAAGGTCCAATTGACTCAGCAATCTGACAATCCGCTTGAACGACGTTGTGTTCCACAAACTTGTGGGAATGTTTTCTCTTACTAATAATACCATAATACATGGAAAAAATTTAATTTTGTTCATTTTATTGCATTTTTAGAAGGGAACTTGTATTGGGCCCACCCTTTATATAGGAGTTATACCTGACTCTACATATGTATATGCTATAGTTTGGTAAACAGAATATTCTCTTAAAAAAGTTCCTTTGCACGCTTTCGAAAACTTCGAAGTGTGTATACCCGAACACATCTACACCATATGCTAAAGCTTAAATTGTGGGTGAAAAGTACCCCCAACCACTGTACAACGTCGATACTTTTTCTTCAGCGTTTTTGGGCATTTGCAGACCCGAAGATTCACCAGATTAATTTAGTCGGTTTAATTGCATTTGAAGCGCGTCTGCGTATAAAAGGACTTTGCTTTAATGTTAACGAAATTAACTTCTCCAAGAAGAATTTAACAGTCTTCATCTATGAATAAGACGAACAATAATGGACTAAGTATACATCCTTGAGGAATACCCGCAGTTGTTTCGAAAACGCGAGACCATACCCTTGCATTTGCCGAAAAAATTTTGGAAAAAATTACGTGACAAAGCCGGTCTTATGCATTCCGCTTTAAAATCAACCAAAAAAAATTGTGAAGTTGCTTTTTCCTGTCAATACTTTATATAGCATAGATATGGTCCATGGTTGAAAAACCTGGACGGAAACCAGCTTGAAAGATACTTTACAGATTATTATTCTCAATCCATTTAGTAAGCCTTTCATTCAGAATTGCAGTAAAAAATACTGTTAATGTGCTTAGAATCGAAATGCCTCAAAAATTTTCTGCAGCATTCGGATCACCTTTTTTTAAAATATCAAAATTCAAGCAAGATTCCTTGAAACTGCTGTGAACAAACTTATCGTTCTATAGTCTGTGGAAGAAAGAGACAAGATAATTTTTAAAATCGGAAGCAATGCTCTTGTAAAACTCGACTAGTAGTATGCCGTCCATTCCAAAAGCTTTATTGTTTTTCATTTTTTTTAGTATTGATTCCAATTCGGGTCGTGAGATAGCTATTACCAATTCATTAATAATATAATATTAGGTAGCGCTTAATCGAAGGTATGAAGGTCCTTGTCAGCTAAGAGCAGCGAGTTTTAAAATGAGCTAAAAACGTCTCGATTTCTAAGGATTACTTCAAATCCTAATTTCAACCACCAAGTTCGCGGACTACATCCCAGAATAACTAAGAGTTAGAACAGTTCTCCAGTTTCTCGGCAACATTTATCTAATGATCAATTTTCTTAATTGAATACCATTTTTATGTTGGTTATTTGTTCTTAGACAGGTATTTATGAAAAAGTGTGAGTTCTCCGTTCTAAAAAGCTTTAAGTAATCAAAAATTTATTTATAAAGATATCTCAGTTTTGGTTAAAAATCTGTCAAATTCCTGCCAGATGTGTTCACAAATATGTCATCTTTGTTTGAAAATTTCAGACGTTTTATCTTAAATTACTAGATATATACTAATTTTTTCTTAAAACAATCCCTGTTTAAAAACATACTGAAATCGAGAACGTTATAATCTGAGTTAGTCTGTCTTAAACTTAAACAACGGGTTATACCTTCATTGTAACCATATTATTTTAATAAGCTCGATGATGGAATTACGAAACGCGTCGCTTTCTATATTTACTTAATAAATGTTGTTAAAATTTGAAAATAAAAAATACATTACATTACATTTTACACTACTCCGTAGATAAATCTACGAAGTAGAGACACTGAAAAGCACTGGCAACTGAGGCCATCGGCTTAGACAATACAACAGAGAGAGACACACAGAAAGAAAGAACAACAGAAGAAACACATGTCAACAGCACACGGTTGGTATTTGAACGGTCCCCCATCCAAGTACTAACCGCGCGCAATGATGCTTGATTTCGCTGATCGATGGGAAGCGATGCTTTCATCAAAGCCAAGGCCGTTGACAAATAAAATAAAAAATATTTAAAATTGTTTTAACAAAACTAAAAACTTATTTCTTTTACTTAAATTTAATAATTAAAAATACAACATGGAGACAAAATCACAAACATATAATATAGTCAAGTCCATAAGTGTGTGATAAGTTTGTTTTATTTATCTTATTATTGGAAATTGATGCCGATACATTGATATATGGACAAATTAAGATAAAGGTCATTAACTACACACCAATAAAAAAGCCTGTTTAAGTCGTCTTGTAAGCTAGTGCAATCTAGAGCTGACTTGATACTGAAATAAAGTTTAATGTCGTCTGCGTACTTCATTGATGAAAATATAACAAATAAAGAGGTCCTAAGCGGCTACCCTGTGGAACGCCGGAAGTAAGGAATTCAGCGAAAGTATCCACAATCACACTTTCAAAATCCTTGTTGACATTAAATGGAATTAAGCAATATCATTATCTGGATCTCTTAACCAATTAATATAAGCTAAATTAAAATCTCCTATAATAATGATGTTTTTATTATCTTTTGTTTCATTTAAAATTTTAGAGCAATTATCGATATGAATATTATATAATTTAAAAAAGCTTTTTAGCTTACAATTATAAATACATTAAGCAAGTTATCAATACTAATTCGAACAATAAGTTGGTGAAGATTGTGACGGAGGGGAGTGTGCGGGAGGATTAATTTCAGTGGCATACGTTTGCGTTAAAACTTACGAAATTCGTTTTAAATCAAATCTAAAAACCGATAGTTTAGTCTGCAATATTAATGAAATCAAATGTTCAACATAAACGAATTAACCAATAAAATCCCAGTTGACTTTCCTTCTCTTTCAAAAAAAAATGCCCTTAGACTTTGTGTTTCTTCGATTTGAAAATCTTTTCAATTATTCTTGACAGTTAAATTATATGTCGATATATGTATGTATTTATGTTCGCCTAAACGAAAACCCATATCACTAGACTTTCCCTATGTCCCACGCCAAGCATACATTAAGATTTAGCCAAAAACATAACTTAACTCCTGAAGGTTCGATTTCCAATGAATAGCTACCTAAACTAAATTCGACCTTACCTTTATTTTAGTTTTTTTTTTTTTTTTGCTTGTGTATGTTTATTCATGACTTAGGCTCCCAAAACACAATGAAACTTAATCTGCATACATTTTTCTGGAAATAGAAACCACCTGGAATAGACGTGATCTTTGGGTTTGCTTCTATTTTATATCTACTCGTAGCCTTGTTCTAAAAAGGGACGTAACTTCTTGCTTGGAAGGTAGGAGTTGGATAGGATGTTGATAGAAATATTGTGGTTAGGGAATTATTTTGGTGGTATAAGGATTACCAATATTGTGCTATTATTTGTTATTTACTTTGGCACGACAAAAATCCATTTGATTTAACAAAATGAAAAGGGAGGAAATCCTCTTGGAAGTGAATCCCCATTTTATCAGAAATATAAATTCATGGCAAAAGGATTTTTTTACATTTTAAATTGATATTCTTGAAAATAATTTTTTTTTTGTATTCTTTTAGTTGAACGAATACAACGTCTCGCATATTCTAAGGCTTCTAAAATCAGAGTAAAAAGAAGTGAAGTGTTAAGATTAGGATATGGAAACGTTCTTAGGGTTGTTGCGAATTAAGAAATGGTCCTACACATAACCATTCAACATTGTTATCCAAAAAACTATTTTATGTTACCTAGTACGGTAAAACCCGCTTAAGAGAAAACCCGCTTACCTGAAACACTTTTTTCATCCCCAAATATTTTCCGACCAATTTCCTTTAAAACACTCCGCTTAAGTAAAACTCGCTTAAGCGAAAAACCCGGATAACTGAAACACATTTTCAGTTAATTTTTAATATTTTTCTTTAAAAAAAACTCCCTTAAGTGAAAGAAAAAATTGAATCGAACAGAACAAAAATTTGCTAGTTTTCGTTTTTCAATAAATTATTTTTGTGTTATTTAATGGTTGTTTTATTTAACTTCTTTCAAGGCAAGTCCAAAAGATAAAAACAATATGGTTTCTAGCATTAAATCTCCGCTTAATGGAATTTTGAAATCCGCTTAAGTGAAATTTTTTTTTCACTTATCCGAACTCCGCTTAAGTGAAATTATTTTTCACTTAAGCGGGGTTCGTTTAAGTGAAAAACCCGCTGAAAGAAAGACTGTGACATTTTGCCGTTTCTCTTAAGCGGGTTTTACTGTACTACCTTTGTATATCTAACGGGTTGGGTACGATATCCCGCTTTTTATAATCACGTTTTTTAAAATCCCGTTTTTATAATGCCGTTTTTTATAATCCTGTTTCTTATAATCCCGTTTTTTTTTTTAAATCCCGATTTGTATAAACCCGCTTTTTTATACTCCGTTTCTTATTACGACGTATAAATAGTGATTATGCAACCCCCCTGCTTGGGCACAGTATAGGATTTGGGGTAGGTGTGAGGTTGGGTGTATGCAAAGTTTCTTTAGCATTTAAAGAAAAATCAATAAGTTTTAGCTACGTATTCAAAAAACCGGGATAGCGGTATAAGACAGGATTTTAAAAAGCGGGATTACGAGTATAATAGAACAGGATTTTGAATAAACGGGATTTTAAAAAGCGGGATTCCGTTACGCTCCCATATCTAACCTATAGTATCATGGAGCGAGATTTTGTGATACCAACGCTATCCTGGTGGTGGCGCTGAAATTAGCGCATTTTACAGTGGAGAGTAGGATAAGATACGAAACAAGTAGTACCTTAATAAAATGCACGACTGAGTCGCACGAACTTGCTCCTATGTAATAGACTAAAAATTTCAAAAATTAATGTTATTAGAGAAAAACTGTTCATAAGCATGAAATTAATTTTTTTAAATGACTAAAACAACTTCTTTAGTATTTGGAGTTAAAAAAAAATAGGATGCCATGTGATTCAAGCAAATATTGGTTTATGCAAGAACAAAAATTATAAGTTGTTGTAGTGGTTTCTTAAAAAAAAAAAAGCTTTTATATACAAAATTTTTAAAAGATTTTTAAGAAAAAAATATGATACGCCAATAAAAATTAAATTTCCAAAAAAAAAATATTTAGCCGTTTTTGAAATATCGAATTTCCAAAAAAAAAAAAAAAAAGATTTTTTTTCAAAAATTCATTAAATACTTTCTTTTTAAGTTTTGAAATTCAATCTTTTTTACACTTTTTAGAAGCTTCTCTCTAAGAAAAATTCATTAAAATCCGTTATGCCGATAATTAGAAATTCAAAATTTAAAAAAATCGTTCTATGGTAGGTACAGTCAGTAATATCTTTGTTTTCAAATTTTTTTTCATTAAATTATAGATCTTAAAAATTAATCGAAAGAAAAAAAATGTAAGCAAAATTCTCGGAACCGTTTTCGAGAAAAATACGATTTTCGAAAACCATTTTTTAACATTTGTATGGAGGGTACCGTTATTTTTAGGTGAAATATTTTTTTTTTTTTTCATATCTTGTAGATTTTTTTAAGAAACTTTTATTTGTCATGTTTAAAAAAATCGAGCATGGGGTTTTCGAAATATTGAGTTTTTAAAAACAAATTTTGAAATTTTTTTTAAAAATCCAAAAAAAAAATTTGGAAAATTTACATACACAATAATATTGAAACTGCTGGGGAAAAAAATGATTAAAATCAGTTGTACCGTTTTTGAGAAAATTAAAAAAAAATGATTCCAATGGTAGTACCAAAAATAATAATTTTTTTGGAATTTTTTTTTCAACTAAATGAAATTTTTTTTTTTTTTTAAATCTGTGGTACAGTTTTTTAAAAAAAATACTTATAAAATTTCGAAAAAAAATAGTATGGCAGGTACCGTTATTTTTGGTCTTAAAAAAGAAAAGAAAAAACATGGGGGGAAAAAAATTAAAACCCATATCTACCAACTTTGAAGAAAATCGGCCGAGCCGCTTAGGCTGTAGTCGAAAAGATCCACTTGAGAGACCCACTTTTTTGGTCATCGCTATCATCGTAATGTCAACTTTGATCAAAATCTCGAGTTCGATTTTTTGTACGAATGCATAACTTGCCTTTTAGTAGGTACCTATAAGTCGCAAGTAAAAATTGATACTGGAAAGGCCTTTAATTGTGCACATCTGGCAAACATTTTGGCACATTTTTTAAAAACCACCCATTCACCAGGCATTTGACACTTTGAAAACCATTTAATTTTTTTTGTAATCACAGGTTTGGATGACCAAAATTAACTCAGAAAGTCTAAAATGTTCGACATTTACAATCCTTAAGCGTCAAGAAGATATCTGCGAGTATCTGACAAGCATTTGACACATTAAATTTTTTAATGACGTTCGTTAAATGGTTGACGTTCTCAAATTTCAGGCACATATTATTTTATGTGTATGGTACATCTGGCAATCATTTGGCACAGTTAAAAGCACCATATCTTATTTGCAGTGAGGTATTTAGATGGCTAAAATGAAAAGGATACACAAATCTTATATGTTTGATATTTCCAATATTTTTGAGTTCAGATGGCCTAATTTATAAAATTCATATAAATATGACGGTCAAAAATCTCAAAAATTAAGTTCTTTTTTGTAACGATCTGGGAACGGTCTGACCTATTTATAAAGTTTTGAATCTACATGAGAATTTTTGAGCACATCTGGTACGCATTTGGCACTTTTTAAGACAATCGATCTTATTTTTGTAATCAGTAAATCGAAAACTGAAACAAAATCTTAACGTGTTTTGAAGTTTTTATATTTCATGAATATTCATCACATCTGACGTATTTGGCACACACAGATCCACAGCCATCTATTAGTTTACTATTATGAAAATTCAGTTCTTTACTTTTAACGGTCTGGAAACGGCCTGAACTATTTGCGCAGTATTTTTTTCGAATTCTCGAAACTTTTTGAGCACATCTGGTACGCATTTGGCACATTTAAGAAGCATTGTTTTTATTTCTGTAATCAGTGATTTGAATAGTAAAAATCGAAAGCTCAAACAAAACATTAAACGTTTTGAAGTATTCAAACTTCAGGAAAAATTCAGCGCATCTGACAGACATTTGGCACATTTAGGACCATACCCATCTGCCCTATTTTTATCAATACGTAGTTATATCATTGAGTGTTTAAAATAAAGAAAAATGTATGACGTTGGCAAACCTTCTTTGACGCATCTGACAAACATTTGGCACGTTTTTGAACACCATCCATCCTACTATGACATTCATACACTTGGAAGGCTTGAATCAAAAATCAAACTTTTGCAGACCTCAAAAATATTTTTGTATTTGCTTCAATGAAAGTGCAGCGCTTGAGCCAGTTATAGTTCCGAAAA
This sequence comes from Chrysotoxum bicinctum, assembly GCA_911387755.1. Lineage (NCBI taxonomy): Eukaryota > Metazoa > Arthropoda > Insecta > Diptera > Syrphidae > Chrysotoxum > Chrysotoxum bicinctum. Next base: position 179,592,529 of record OU426989.1, on the reverse strand, counting down.
TTTCGAATATTTTGTTCATGAAATGTATTTCGACTTTTAATACTTGTGGAATCTTAATCTTCTTCAAACTTTAAATTAAATGTTCCGGTGAGTTATTTTAGACCATCATAGCTCCTATACAATTCCAACTCCCGGAGAAAGCCGTTCCCAGAGTGATAAGTAGATGAGAATTTAAATTTTTGAATACAAATTCCGGGATACTCCACACTCCATAACCGTTATGACTAAACAATAGATCAAAGGACATTCTTATTCATAAAGCTTTATTGTACTCGGGCTGGGTGTATCATCTGTCAGCTGTGCAATAAATCATTCCTGTCACAGGTGACTGTGCTGTGCATTGTATGGAAATTTAGAGTGCTGAGTGCATGCTGCATATACTGAGGGGTAGGCAAACACCCTATATGCATGAACTAAGCTCAACACCCACTTTGGGGAACGTCGAAGTAGAAATCTATGGGGGAATAGCATTAGAAATGGCAACGATGAGAGGACGTTGGGAAGGGCAGGAGGGACAGCGCACATCCACCAGATAGATAGTGTCTTCGGTTGATTCACACAATTGTTCGGTGGATTAATGTCCTTGGCGCACCAACACAAAAATTCAATAAAAGTGCGAAAATGCTAACCAGAAGTACAGCCCGAGAAGCACCAGTAGCAGCAGGAGCAACAGCATCATATGCAGTGCGGGTACTCCTGAACTTTACCATTCTGCTGCTGCAACACCTGTGGCTTAATGGAATTCTGTTATTTTATTCCCACGCGGTTTGGCTCGTTCCCATCGTCCTTCGGTCCCACGCTTCTCGTGCCTCGTGCTGTTCCTTTGGCTTTGGCTGACATCCGTCGTCGTCGTGCATTCATACGCCATTGTACGATTACAACAATTATTATGGATTGCACTTACCTGGGATATTTTTCCATGGAACGATCAGATATTTCATTTTTTTGTTCTTTGAAATTTTTCGTAGTTTATTGCAATTCATAACCCAACCGGAGTTCTTAGGTCTTTTTTTTTTTTTTTTTTTGTATTCTGATCCAGTTTCTTCTGAGGGCTGGTTTATATGGGGCTCATGCCCACGGAAATTTACATTTGCTGGATAGATAGTTAGAGGTTATGGAAATCGTGTGGCGTAGCAGTAGATATGCGGAAAATACTTTGGCGGTGATGCAAGACTAGGTATGTGGCATTATTGATGCCCTTTAACAAGTTAGGTAAAAGAGAAATTTGAGGTAGGTTTTGGTATTTATCATCAAAATGAAGATAAATTAAAATGAAGAATATCACACGAAGTTGATCCGATGACTTCAAATAATAAAAATGCAACAGGTTCAAGGAAAATATTTTGAGGTTTAAAAAAAACCAGGTGTTATCCGTTTGAACGCGATGACGATCGGAGCAACTGATATTCCGGTTAGGTCGGTGAAGACCCCATCGATGTCTTTGGTGTCAAAAAATAGTCAAGACAAGACAACGACGGACGCTTGAACTACCGAACTACGAGGAGATTTTTCCAACATTGAAAAAATAGTGCAGAACTCTCGCCAACACCCTGAGGCACGATCTTTTTAAGGTACATCAAATTTCTCACAAACGCCTATAAAATTGATAAGATCGGGAGAACACAGCGTGAGGTCGTTGGTTCTTCCTTGAGTATTCAGACAGAAGTGGTAAATATGGATTAAACTCTCTATGTCAGTGCCACAAGACCAAGAAGAAAGACCACTGACTTCTTGGAAAGAATGTCAACATTTTCAGCATTGTCTGCCTGTTTAAGAAAGGAGACCCTCTGAACTGCGCCAACTACGGAGTCATAAGTCTCCTGAACAGCGCGTACAAGATCCTTTCTGGCGTATTATATGAACGTCTGGAGCCTTTCGTCAACAACCTGGTAGGTCCATATCAGTGCGGCATTGGACCAGGAAAGTCCACCATCGATCAAATACTCAGATTACGACAGATCTTGGAAAAACCCAGGAGCTTCAAATCGACACCTGGCAGGAAAAGACCGATGCATTCGATGTCAAAGAAACTCTCATCATCCAGGTCCTTGTCTATGGTGAAGAGACATTGATTTTGTCGAAAGTGGAAAACGCTTTAGGCTGTTTCGAGAGGAAAATTCTTCGTGTGATCTTTGGTCCCGTCTGCATAGGCCGGGGAGTGGAGCAGAAGATATAACCATGAATTGTACGGGCTGTACAGCTAAACTGACCTAGCCAAACGAATCAAAGTCCAACGTCTGAGATGGCTAGGTCATGTAGAGCGAATGGAACCAAATGCTCCGGCGAGGAAAGTCTTCGAATTTAACCCCGAGGGATGGCAGGGCAGTAGAGGAAGACCGCGACTCAGGTGGGAGGAGACCTTAACCAACTTGACGTGCGAAACTGGATACAGCTAGCTAGGAGCCGAGCTCGCTGGAGAAGCTTGTTGGTTGAGGCCCTCATCCGGACTGGAGCGCTGATTTAAGTCTGTAAGTAAGTCAATGCTCCACCTGACTCCACGCCTGGTAAGCAAGTTGAACGCGGTCACAATAACAGTAGTTCAAGATATGGTTAAAAATTATCCTGGGGTATTTGATGAGGCTGACCGTACGTGTGTATTCTTGTCAAGCCATTCTCAGTCAAGACAACGAAGAGGACGATTTCGTGTGGAAAATCATCATGAGCGACAAGGCGCATTTTCATTTAAGCGGTTACGCCAAAAAGCAAAATCTTCGTTTCTGGAGCTCTGAAAATCCACGTGATTCAAAAAGAGCCATTACATCTACTTAAAGAAACTGTGTGGTGCGGCATTCACGCGGAATGAGTGATTGAGCCGTATTTTTTGACGACGCCATTGGCACTACGGTCACTGTTAATGGAGAACGCTCCAGAGCCATGATAAATGACTTCTTACTGTCGAAATTGGATGAGCGGAGCTTGGTGAACATGTGGCTTCAACAAGACGGGACAACCGCAAGCGTGCAAGTCATGGAAAATGCGACGGGCAATGACGGGCACATATACGTATCAACACTATCGGCATCTACTTGACGGATATCATCTTTTCCACTTAACAGACAAAATTGTAAAGGTCCAAATAAAGATCACTCAAAATCATTTTTTACTTGCGACTTATAGGTACTATAAGGCAAGTTATGCATTCGTAAAAAACAACGAACTCGAGATTTTGATCAAATTTGACATTACGATGATAGCAAAGACAAAAAAAGTGGGTCTGGCAATTCTGTCTGTCTGTCTGTAGTCGAACTACAGCCTAAACGGCTCAGCCGATTTTCTTCCAACTTGATAGATATGGGTTTTGATTTTTCCCCACACACGTTTTTTTCTTTTTTTTTTTAAGATCAAACATAACGGTACCTGCCATACGAATATTTTTCGAAATTTTATAAATATTTTTTTTTCTCAAAAACTGTTCGACAAATTTAAAAAATAAAAACACAAAAAAATTTCATTTAGTTAAAGCTAGGTAATGGTTGAAAAAAAATTTCAGAAAAATGGTTATTGAGGGTACCTCCCATGGAACCATTTTTTTTTTGTTTTTTGATTTTCTCAAAAACGGTACCACCGATTTTGATCATTTTTTTTTCTGCTAAGGCCCCCAAAAATATTAATAGAATTGTGTATTCAAATTTTGATTTTTTTTTTTTTTAGTTTTAAAAAAAAATTTCAAATTTTTTTTTCAAAGCTCAATATTTCGAAAACCGCACACTAGATTTTTTTTAAACTTGATAAATAAAGGTTTCTTAATATAATATACAAGATGTGGGAAAAAAATTTTCATTTTACCTAAAAATAAAGGTACCCACCATGCAAATATTAAAAAATTTAAAAAAATGGTTTTCAAAAATCGTTTTTTTCTCGAAAACGTCACCTAGAATTTTGATAAATTTTTTTTTTTTCAAATAATTTTTATGATCTTTAATTTAATAAAACAAAATTTGAAATTAATATATCACAGCTTGTACCTACCATAGAACCATTTTTTTCGAATTTTGAATTTCTCATTATCCACATAACGGATCCTAATGAAATTTTTCAAAGAGAAGCTTCTAAAAAGTCTAAAACACATTGCATTTCAAAACTTTAAAATTAATATTTTTTGAATTTTTGAAAAAAAAAATCTATTTTTTATTTTTTTTTGAAAATTCGATATCTCAGGAACGGCTCAATATTTTTTTTTTTGTAAATTTTATTTTTATTCGAACAATAATAAAAACTTTAAATTGGCGTACCAAAATTTTTTCTTCAAAAGCTTTTAAAAAGTTTGTACATAAAAGCTTTTTTTAAGAAACGACTACGACTTATAATTTTTGTTCTTGCATAAATTCATGTTTGCATAGCATTCTGTTTTTGTCTCTTACTACTAAAAGAATTTAAAAAATTAATTTTATCCTTATGAACAGTTTTCTCTAATAACATTCGTTCTTAAAATTCCTAGTCTATTACATAGGAGCAAGTTCGTGCGACCCAGTAGTGCATTTTATTTTATTTAGTTAAAAACTAATTTAAAAATAAAATTGGATGATTTTTGCGCCACGAAGTTCTTCATGGCAGATCTCGAATTTGGGATTTATCTTTGCAATAGGGTAAATAGGGGTAAAAGTAAGAAATTCAAAATTGAAAACCTATTTCCTTAACAATAAAAGTTGTTTATGAATTTTTGAATATACATATATTATATTTTAGAATGAAGCTTCGCAGGCACACTGCATGTATGTAACCATACAAAAACCCCTTGAATAAAAGTTGTTTGTTAGAATTAATTCATAGGAATTAAAAATTGGGAATGTCGAAAAATTGAGAAAACATCAGTTTCAAATTTATATTTGATGAACATTTTGACACAAATCTTGGGTACGTTGAATGAACACGAATTTTACGCACCAGCAGAAAGGGGGTGAAAAGGCTGTTATTAGCTGTGTCTGTCAGAATCGCGTTCTCTTGATTTTTGAAATCGATTTCAGATTAAAATATTATTATAAGGAAGCTTCTTGAAATTTTTAATTAAATGGAACAAAAAATGTTTGGATTTAAAAAAAAAAAAAATCAAATATTTTTGAAAACCAATTCAATATTTCAAAAAAGGGTTGATAAATTTTTTTGAAAATAAATTGTGAAGATTATGAAAATTAGCAAAATTTGAAATTAATTATTTAATAATATAGATTTAAGAAAATTTTCGAAATATTTATTTTTGAAAAAAAGAAATAGAAATTTTTTTAAAACACCCAAAACTTATTTTTTTTTTCAATATTTGTATGTACAATATTATTAAAATCGTTAGAGTCGTTAATGAGAAAGTCAAAAATAAAAAAAAAAAAAAACGGTTCTAAGACAGGTACAGCCAATAACATTTTTTCCTAAAATTATTTTTGACCAAAATGTAGTCCATGCCCATAATAGCACACTAAAATGCGACACAGTCCCCCATGAACGATAGACCACAGTTCCAGGAAAAGTTCAATTTGAATTGGTTGATCGTCATCAATGATAGGAATTGTCACTTATATTCCTAAGGTTTTTATTAAAGAGCTTTCAGAATGTCAGCTTTTGAGAACGAATGTGTTTTCGTTTCCGTTTTTCCGTGTTCTCTTTTTATTTGTATGTGTGCAACGTTAAGAAACTGTTATAAAATATTTGGCATATTTCCTTCAGGGAATTTGCGTACATTTTTTAACTGCGTTAAAGTGGTGTGATTTTAAATTACAAGAGTGGTAAATAGTTTGGCATTTAAAACAAATTAATTTATTTGTGCGATTTTTAAAAAGTGCCCTTAAAAATGTGCCTGTTACGAGTATTTTAAAACATGAAAAAGATAAATTAAAACTATTTAAACACACATAGATATCTTCTTTTGTTATCTCATCTACATCAACTAGCAATAGCAACCCTAATGACAATTCTTATAAATGGGTGGTAATTCATAGTGCTCAATACGACAATCCTGAAAGAGCTTTAAAAAAGAGATAGTTTATTCAAAACCATTACAGCTAGAGTGAAAAGCAAACACCCTAATCTTCCCTGTACTGACTCTATTTGCGTTGGACAAAGTATAAAAGTTTTTAAGCACATCTTAAATAACGCATAAACTTGCCCTAAATTTTAAGAGACTTAGAATTTTAAAATTGATATTATTACTGTACAGAAGCACAAAATTAATTTTTAAAATGCTAAAACCATTTGTTTTTTAAATATTTGGAGCTAAAAACAGAATGCAAGCAAATATGAATTTATACAAAAGTAACAATTTTAAATCGTTAGACTAAGTTCTTATACAAAAGTTTTAAGAAAAATTTTGGTACGCCAATTTTATGTTTATATTATTATGCAAGTAAAAATTAAGTTTCAAAACAAATGTATGATCTGTTTTTGAGATATCGAATTTAAAAAAAAATGCCAATAATGAGTAAGCCAAAAATTGAAAATCTATGGTAGGTATTGTCAGTAATATATTAATTTCAAAATTTTTTTTATTAAATTATAGAACGTAAAAATTAATTGAAAGAAAAATAATTTTATCAAAATTCAAGGCGCCGTTTTCGAGAAAAATACGATTTTCGAAAACCATTTTTTAACATTTGTTTGGTGGGTAGCAATATTTTTAGGTAATTTTTTTTTTCTCACATCTTGTAGATTATTATTATTATAAGAAACTTTTATTTATCAAGTTTAAAAATTTTGAAAATTTTAATACGCAAAAATATTCAAACTTTTGGGTAGCTTTGGCATAAAAAACTATCAAAGTCAGTTGTACCGTTTTTAGGAAAATCAAAAACAAAAAAAAATGGTTCCAAGGTTCCGAAAGGGGTACCATAAATAACCATTTTTTTTTTTTCAAGCACTACCTAGCTTCAACTAAAAAAAAAAGGTTGATCTTATTTCCCGCACATGTTTTAAAGGGGTAAAGAAATAGAGAACAATTTATTCTTAAATCGGTTATACTTGGATTTTTTTTTGAGCTTACGGATATAACTTACAGACATTTTTTGAATATTTCAAAAAAATTTCAAGTAAATTGTATATATCCCCGGGAAACGGGGGACATTTTCGTCTAATTACACTGCACTAATAGGGCTTTTAACTATTGTTTCTAGTTAGTTAGTACTTTGTTCGCACTAATCTAATTAAAGCCTTTCATAGAATTAATAACACAAAACAAAATTCACCTCTACTGGCAGATTGCAACTATCAGCTTCCCCTTCCATTCCCATGCCAATAAAATGATGTTAAAAGGAAACTTTTGTTTGTAATTTATTCTTCAGTGATGCGTGCGATAGTGGTTAGTGGTGGGAGGGCCAAGAAATACAAACTGTATTATATTTGAACTTATTGAAATAGCTTTGAACTTTTTAAAAAACAGCCAGGAATCTAATGATTAAACATTCACAACTTTCAAATGCTGCTGGTTTCGTCTAGTTAATGAATTTAGATGGTTTTTTCAAAGAACACAAATAAAATATCTGAGACAACAACCTTCAGTCTCAGAACATCGTGCCACACATCTTTCCTATCCTTCCTTCTCTTCTTAACTTCACGCCCGCGCTGTGTTGAAACATTTAAAGGGTAATCTAATCCCTTGAGCGCGGGTAGATTATAAAAAAAAAAAAAAAAAAATCAGGTGAAACTGTGTGATCTGGGTCACTGGTCAGTTTAAGTATTTTAAAATAAATTTAAATAGAACTTATCTGGGAAAACCAGGATTTCAGTGGAACGAGGTTTTGTTTTTTTTTTTAAATTCACTCCCAAAGCTAAATTTCGTAGCAGCTAAAAATTTTATAATATTTAAATGCATTTGTTAGAAATTCGAAAGTTCACATTGATGAAATTATAGCAGACAAATAAGTTCAGTTGGAATATGAATTAGACTAACATAGTTGGGCACTACCTTTTGAATAATTGAATTTGTTGATAGCGAGGGTTGGGAGGTGGTTTCGTGTGTATGCCTTTTGGCTTTTCGAGAGTTCAGGATCTAAATAATTCATACAAAAAGATATTAACATCGTGTTCTCTCGAAAATATACAGGGTGTCCAGTACAAAATGGATAACCTCGTAACTGGTTATAACCGGCCTTATGACTTTTTCGAAAAAAAATATTTCCCATGTTCTATAATTTTTGCATTCCTCCCCTTGAATAATATTTGTGCTAAAGTGAATTTCTGGTAATTTACCTCGAGCCCAACTTCAAACACACTGTGTATTCCAGAGATTCTTTCTTGAGAAGCACTACACGAATGTGGAATGTCTTACTCGCCTCGCCGTCCATCTTTTCAATTTTCAGACTATTAAGCCTAATGTGCATCGGTATCTTCTGTTAAATTCACTCCATCTTTCATAAAATCTCGCAATGTGATCAACGATTTTAGTTCCTCGAATGACCAGGTTTGTGTTTAGACAAGTTGGCAAAAAAAAATTCACGACTTCGAATCGAAAAGTGATTAAGTTGATAATTGACCGTTAATTAGATTTGTCGTTTAAATTTTTTTACGTTGATATAAAGTTAGCAACCCACACTCTCAAAAAAGCTGCTTAAACGTATTAATTTCAATTTTAATTTGATGCAACGAAATTGTGTTCCCGTCAAGTCACTCTCGAAAAGACTGTTAAAGCAACTTGGCGCTCCTCCATACCGTCGATCAACTAACTTTATCAGCGCAAGGTACGTTTCCGAAACTTTAGACGTGGGAAGATTTCGTCGAATCTGGCCATTTCCTAGTTGCGGTAAAAGTTCAGAGTTCAGAGCTCGACTGTCAAACGAATAGAAATTGAAAACCTCCCAGTGGAAGATCTTCAACATGGCACCGCTAAGCATGCTTATACCACTTGAGAGAGAGGCTCTTATCTACCTATTACATAAGCGAACTATGAGTGGTCCGAATATACCGATTTCATCTAACAGGCACCAAAGCTAAAGTAGGCTATCAACCACCCGGGAAAAAGAACTCGTGAAACAAGTGACAGAAGATGTACATGCAAATATGCTGCATCACTAAACAAGTGCAGCGAAAGAATTGTATCAAGGAAGTAGAAATCCAACCGGCTGCTGGTTTAAAGACAATCTCTTCGAAACAGCAAAGGTAAATTAGTCACCAACCTATAAGGAATAGTAGTGTTTTCTTAAGACTGCCACAAAAACATAGAGGAAAACCAGAGTTGGAGTTGCACAAGGATTTTAATTGGGAATATTCCTCTTCAACAGCTATACATCAGACGATCCAGATCCAAAACACACACCGATACTCCTCTTTGCTGACGACTCCCTCACGTACGCCAAGCAATGTCACCGATATTTGCTGATAGAAGAGTGCAAATCCACATCAGTCGACTCTACGAGTACTACCAGCACTAGGCCTTCAAATTCAACTCGACCGAACTGATTTTTTTAGCAGACGACCAAATGACTCAAGAAGTAGAGGAGCGGCAAAATGTAGAAACACCGAAATCACCGTACCCGACGGAACTCAACTGTCAGTAAAAACTTTTCTCAAATACATGGGAGACAGTTCAAAGAATTTTACCGGCTCAATCCCCAAACTTCAGCTGAACCAAGAAAAGTCAATTTAGCCTTCCACCGTATCCATCCATCACTTGTGCAGAAACAAAAAGGAATCAGCCAAAAGACAAAGCTTTTTCTGTACAAGCAGGTCAACAGGCCGTTAATTTCTTACTGCCTTAGTATCTCGTATGCGACAGCTTAAACATTCATGAATAAGTTGGCAATCTTCGGGAGGAAGGTTTTGGAGATATCTAAGTTACGACAGGATATGTAAGAAACACGTCAGCAACAAGAAAGTTAATGGAAAATATTAAAACTCGACAGAAATTTCTTCAAGGCCAACAAAAGATGTCAGAATCAGACCAAACACCCAAATATTCCGATAGTAACCAGTAATACCTTCAACCAATGGAACTGCTAGATGTCAATCTAATAACATCCAACGAGGAAGAGAACATCTCCTTCTATTTCCATGCAGTAAGAAGAACCTCTTCCTTAGCCTTCGGTATACAAAATCTTAAAAACAACAATCTATAAAACCTATATATGTACGTCCAAAACTTGAATATAACTCCCATCTTTGGGCTGGTGCTCCAGTCTCTTGGACAGTATTCAAAAAAGAACCTTTAAAATGATTGGTGACAGTAATATCATTGACTCATTTACGTCACTCGAACATCGTCGTATTGTTTCTTGTCTCACCCTTTTTTACCATTATTTTAACGGACTATGCTCTAGTGAAATAGCCAGCTGCATTCCTCCCCTTAAACAATTCAACGGTAATACTCGCACTTCTAGGAATGCCCATAAGTTTACCCTTGAGCCCAACTCGGGTCGTACTGTGAAGTACAGAGATTCGTTATTTAGCCGTACTACGCGAATGTGGAATGTCTTACCACACTCTGTCTTTACCTGTCATTGCAATGTTCAAGAATTCAAAAGCAATGTGTCTCTGGCATATTAAAAAAAAGGATCTGATGGCTCTCCTGTAGAACTCTTCAAATACTGACGTCATTCATCGCCATCTTTTTAGTGACTTCAAAGTCGCAAAAGATATCATTTACCATCAAGAGCTCTACGTGCCAATTGGCTTACTTGGGTTTCTGAGAAAACTGTGTCACGTGTGGTTGGAAAATATGCGGTGCAATGTGCAACAAGGGAGCAGCTCTTCTGAACTACTTCAAACATTTCAGAAAAAAAATGGGTTACCACGTGATTTCTTTAATCACGTTCAGGAACAGGAGAGTTTATGGGGAAGGTTTCATCAACAAGGGCACTATTTTCGAAAATTCTCTTTAAATATGAAGGGTTTTCGGACGAATTGACGCTTTTCCAAAGATCGATTGCATTGACTCGACCACACATAGCGAAAGAACAAAAATGTCATTGGATCAACCTTCAGGTTTGAGGTGACAAAGGAGACCGAACCTCCAGATCAGGCCATCGAGAATACCAGAGTGCTTGAACTTAATTTTTTTTAATTGGCAAGCTATTAAGGAGTTACTAGGAACCTTATAATGTTGAACTTAAGCATAGTACGAACAATGGAGAAATCAGGGAAGGTGCTTCTTCGATGCAAGTGGCACTCCAGGTCAATGGCATAAGGGGACAAAAAGTTTCAAGGACAATAGTCAGCATTGAGTTTTCGAAGCATTTAACTTTACACGATTTTATATATCCCATTTAACAATGCTGTAAAGATCGGAGTTTAATGAGCTTACCATACGATACCGTTGCAATTCCACTTCCGAAGGAGATCGACGTGAATTTGTTAACGAGAATGAAAAGCTGAAGGTAGAGTTGTCGGCAAAACAATGAAGTGGATTAGAAGTTTCCGAAAAGAGATAATTTATAAAAATGGGAAATAGACTCGGAGACAAAACGGAGCCTTGTGGAACACCATTTATATTGAGAAGATCAGACTTGAAAACGGTCAATACAACATTTATTGAACGATCCAGAAGGTCATTTCTAATCCAAAGAATAAGGTTTTTATTGACACCAAATGCACGCATTTTCAACATGGATGGAAATGTTTACGCAATGGTTTTGCTAGCGATGAAGAACACCTCTTCAGAAGAATAGGGTGTTTCAAGACCAGTGGATTTATTTATATCAAGATCTTGAAGTAAATGAACGAGTGCTGAAATATACCTGTCCCATTGAATGATTTACGTTCTTAAGTACAGAAGGGGCAATGTTGCTGTGCGGCACCATAGAGCTATCAGCAGAATGAACTGCGAGTACATTTGTCTTATCTGAAGAGCTAGTTATCGGGTTTTCCTTTCAGACGAGGTTTGAACTGAACATGATGATGCATTTTCCAAGTCCTAGACATTAATGACTGGAAGCAGCATTATCAGAAAAAATTAAGTAAGTTATGAAGCTTAGGATAATATTGTAGATAAGTGAAGCTGCTGCTGCAGTTTATATCTACAAAATTGAATTTGCCAACCTACAATTTTCTGCCGATTCAGAACGGCTAATTAGCCGCACTTTTCATGGCAAGAGATAATCTTAGAGGATTTGTCAATTTCTCGCAAGACAGTACACCCATGAAAAACTTTTTTTGCAGCGGCTGAGAATCGAACCCAAGGCCCTCTGCATGACAGTCCAACTCACTAACCACTATGCCAAGGTGTAGGTACTACTTTGTTCGGTTCATGATTTAAATTCACGAAATAAATCCTTATGTGCCTCAGAGTTCCATTTTGTCTCCTATTCTTTTTTCTCATATTTATATTTTGAAATTTCTTAAAGGTTATGAAGTTATTTGTAAGATTACTTTCTCCCCTTCTGGTTGTTAAATATAAACTCTTCATTACTCCAAAGCTTGAGTAAGTTGTTTAAAAAGTTTCCAAATTAACCCTATAATCCTTGTAGAAATCGCAAATTACAAAAATCACGACTTCCTTTGAAAGATAGCAATTTTATTTTACCACATATTTAAGTCTTTCAAAATTGTACCAGCTGGTGTGTATGTCAAATTATCAGGTCATCAATCCAATATTGTCTTCTATTTGAGTGATGGTCGTCTTAATATTTTGAATTAAATCTTTTGTTTAACAACATTTTATTAAAACCAAAAAAAAAAAAACAATCACAAACGCAAACGCAAAAACTTCCTAAATCACTTTGCCTTTCTGGCAAAAAGTTTCTTTCAGCAACAATCTATCACCATAGTGGACAAATTCAACTGTCTACGGTCGACCAAGCGACCGACGTGTCCTAACCCTAAGCCATCATATAAATTGTCTTTGTCGTCGTCGTCGTCGTCCTCGTCGTTGTCATCTTAGTTCGTCCATCTACCATGTCCTGGCGATGGCACATCTGCCCTCCATCTCCATGTGGTATATTGTCTCTAATTTTAATGGATTATATGATGAATGAGAACCGAGATGAGATATGAAGACAAAATGCGGGTGTGGGTTCGGGTTCGGTTTAGGAAACTGTACTGGACATAGAAAGTTCTACTTTCCACCGCCATCTACCCTACCAATCAACCAAGCATCATTGCACACTTGGATGCTTCACAAACTCTATGGTGGTTGTCATTGTCAATGAAGTGAAGACCGTCAAACATACACACACACACACCTAGAATCAAAGGATATGCATTACACTCTCTGAAATTCGTTCTCCCTCCATTTATATCCTGCACATCATCCTTCGTAACGTAACGTGTACATGGGGTTCAGGTCCAGTTAAGTGCTTTTGTTTGTTATCAATTTGCATAAAAGATAAATGCGTGCGTAAAGTTATTACGTATTCATATTTACGTTAAAATATCCGTCGTCGTTGTCGTCGTGCCGATATGAAGATATGAACTTTAACATCACTTGTCTCCTTGAGATTGTCCTTACATGTTATTCGGTCTTAATGAGGACAATTTGAATTTTCTATTGAATTAATAGCCATCAGCCGTGTTCCTTTGTTCACTAATGACCTCTGCCTCCAATTTAAGCTCATCAATTAATCAATCACATATCACTTCGGGATAATTGATATGTGTTTACCCGCTTTTGTTTGTAATGATAAATAATATTAATAATAATAATCATAACAAACATTAAGGACGATGTGTCGCTCAGATTTGTGCCTTATCTTTAATCTTTGTGTCGAAGTATTATTTAAGGCTATTAAGGTGTAGGAACAAAGTTCTACCGAAGGGTGAAGCAATCTACCCAAGGCCAGAACGGAACTTGCCGATGGGAGTGGTAATATGGCAGTAGACGCACTGCCGGTACTGAGGACCTGGAAAACAACACTTTTCGAGACTGCTACACGGCGAAGATGACAAAAGTTCCGCTGTTAGACAGAATAATCCACTCAACTTGGGCGATGATGGTCAAAATTAATGAAGTGCGGTTAGCCATCATCATCATCATCATCGGCTCGACAACTGGGTTCCGGTCCTGGCCTCTTTCAACAAGTCTCTCCACCTATCCCGGTCTCTAGCCGACGACGCCATCCCGTTGCGTACCCCAAAGCTTCGGGCGTCCTGGTCTACGCCATCTCTCCAGCGCATGCATGGTCTACCACGTTGTCGTCTACCATAGAATGTACCACAAAGAACTTTCCGAGCAGATTCCTCTTCGCTCATGCGAGCTAGGTGCCCTGCCCACCGGAGTCTACCAAGCTTAATTTTTGTCACGATAACTGCTTCAAGGTAGATTGCGTACAATTCATGATTGTACCGTCTCCGGAATCGTCCTTCCTCACATATGGGGCCAACAATTTTCCTCAAGACTTTTCTCTCGAACTCAGCTAAAATATCGGAGTGCCTTTTGCTAAGCATCAAGGTCTCGGATCCATATGCGAGTACTGGCAGGACCATGGTCCAGTACAGCAGCAGTTTTGAAGTTATGGTGAGATTTCTGGATTTGAAGAGCTTTGACAGACTACGAGTATAGTAGGCTCTGTTAGCGGTTAGCCATAGCCAAGCTTAAAGCGTACAAGGCTGCTGGTGCGGAACGCTTGCCAGCCGAACTAAAGCAGGAGAAAATGACTGGGTAGGCAGTATACACCAACTTATCTCCATAATTTGGTCAGATGAAAGTTTCATCAAATCAACCATCGACCAAATATCGCATCCGGGCATCCCGGCTAAACTCTTCTGCTTGTGCTGGATGACGATTGATAAATTTCGATGCCCCACTTTAAAGTCAGTAAGAACATCACTGTAGCCTTTGATGTCTAGAAATATTTTAGGCAATGTGACGCGTTATCATGCAACCTCTTTAACCTCGCTTTTGAAGCGATTGTACGCAAGTCAAAAAAAGAGGTAGAATTTTTCAAGAGCATGTTCAACCACTTGCTTATGAAAATATTATTGGGAGAATATTAGATTTCAAAGTATTAAATCAAAGGTGGCGAAATGGGCTTGGCTGTCAATGGGGACAAGATGAAGTATATGCTATCATAGAGAAAGGAATCTCAACATCGTCGACTCGGGCAAAGCGTCACGATAGATAAATACAACTTCGAAGTCGTTAAGGACTTTGTTTACCTGGGCTCAACTACTACTTTGAAGGAAGATTCTTCGGGTGATTTTTAGTCCAGTATGTATCGATGGAGTATGGACAAGAGTCAACAACGAGGTTCGAAGGACATTACAGCGACGTCGACCTGGTCAAAAAGCTGAAAATACACCGGCTGTGATGGCTGAGACACGTGGAGCGTATAGACACCGAGACAACAGCCCGACAAGTCCTTGAATCTACCCCTGATGGTCAGCGCAGAAAGAGCCCATAGGGAAAATCTTGGGATCGCGAAATAAAAAACGATGATCGAAAATCCTAAAAAATACGTTTTTATTATAAATTTCATCCGTCCATGCATCCGTGCGGATGCAGACTATGAGTCTGAATATCCACTTTACTTTGATCTTAGAGTCTGAACCGGTTGAACGATTTTTCTCAAATTTGATACAGAGCATTTCTATGTGATTTTCCTTAACGAAAAATTCGAATATAAGTTCTAGCTTATCTAGATCGGCCAGGTGCCGTACATTGATTTCAGTTTCAGTCAAATATTCTCGAAAACGACTTTAATGGTTTTGATTATACATAATTCTAAAGTGATTATAATAAAACTGATTTTTTTTTGCCAAAAAGTACACACAAGGGAAAAACTAATAGTTTTGACATTTTCTTCGAAAAATTTTCTTGTAGTTGAAGCTAAAAAACAGAATACCATCGCCATGTGATTTCTACAGCAAATACAAATTCATGCAAGAATACAAGTTATAAATCGTTCTAACGCTTTTTAAATATAAAATTTTTAAAACTAAAAAAAAAAATTGGTACGCCAATTTTAAGGTTTTTATTATTGTATAAATAAAAATAAAATTTCAACAAACAAAAAATATTGACCTAATTTTAAGATATCGAATTTTCAAAAAAAAACAAAATTTGAATTTCTTTCAAAAATACAAAAATACATGTATATTTTTTATTAAGCTTTGATATCTAATGAATTTCAAACATTTTAGAAACTTAAGTATAAGAAATTACATGATGCCAATAATAAGAAGCTCAAAATTCTAAAAAATGTAATTTCTTAATTTCAAATTATTTCTAGTCAATTGATCATACATGCATAGATAAATCATAAGAAATAGAAAAAAAAATTATCAAAATTCTAGGTGCCGTTTTCCAGATAAATAGGATTTTCGAAAACCATTTTTTAACATTTCTAAGGTGGGTACCGTTATTTTTGGAAAAAATAAAAAAAAATATGTTCTAAAAAAATCTAGCATGTTCTTTTCGAAGTATTGAGTTTTCGAACTAAAAATTTAAAACATTTTTTAAAAATTCAAAAAAAAATTGTTTTGAAAATTTTAACAAGCAAAAATCAGTTGTATCGTTTTTTAGAAATTCGAAAACAAGACAAGAATATCGAAGGTGTGGTACACTGATAGATCGAGAGCAAGCCAAGAAACTGGTGCAGGAATTTTTGGGAATTTTTGCAGTCGACAGCATCTACTAATGGGAGGAAATCTCGAAAGAAACTATCGTAATCAGAACATTGCTATCATGTCAGATAGCCAAGATGCACTCAAGGCACTGAGCTCATATGTATACCATCAGCTCTAAATTCGTGTTTTTACCAAGACCTGAGCCCTACCATCATCAGGTTATAATATTTTTTATCAAATTTTTTTGAAAAATGTTTATAAGAGAGTTTTTAGGAAAATAAAAATTTTATTTTAAGAATATTGACTTTTCAAAAAAAAAAATATTTTTTTTTAATAAAGGGTGGTCCAACCATAATGCACGATGTTAATTCTGAGTCACACTCAATTTGATATTTCTTTGTTTCAGTGTTTGACAAATTCAACCATGGAGAGGTATGGAGAGGATGCATCCACAAAAAGCCACTGTTTGGTGCGGTTTGTGGGCTGGCTGCGTCATCGAGCCGTATTTCTTCGAAAATGAGGTCGGCCAAGCAGTTATCGTGAATGGTGTTCGCTATCGCGAGATGATAACTGACTTCTTATGGCCAGAAATTGAGGATATGGACCTGGACGATATGTGCTTCCAACAGGATGGTGCCACTTGCCACACATCCAACGAAACAATGGCTCTTTCTTTGGGGATATTTAAAAGAAAAAGTGTACGTCAATAAGCCAAGAACAATTCAAGAGCTAAAGGATGGGATAATTCGGCACAGTAACGACATTGAACCTCAATTATGTCTCAGTCATTAAAAAAATTTGGACCATCGGATAGAGGTATGTCATCGAAGCCGTGGCGAGCTTTTGGCCGATATTTTGTTTCACACTTAATTGTCATAGATCATTCTATCACAATAAAAAATATTAAGGTAATTCTCTCAAAACGTTTTGATTTATTTACAATTAACATCGTGCGTTTTCGTTGGACCACCCTTTACTTTTAAGAAATTTCAGCAATAAAATTAATTTAAATCAATTAAATTGAAAGTGATAAAGTTGAAATCTATAACATGGATCTATGGGAGGTATTGTTCTTAAGCAGATCGTTCAAATTCTAGTTAACAACGACATTTTATAAAAATTTGTAGAAAATTTTATTGAGAAAAAAATTTAAAGTTTTATGACGATTATTTTTTACTCTAAAAACACTAGTTTTCTTAATCTCTAAGATACTATTTAAGAACCACTAGAAAAATCGAGTTATTTTTTTTTTCGAAATATTGAAGTAATTTTTGGAAACTTTTGACATACAAAATTTTAACTTTCTATAAGTTCCTGCTTCAAAAAAAAAAATAAGAAAAATCAAGAAATTAGAAATTAGAAAAAGTTCCAAGGGAGATATACTATAAAAAAAATCCTGGATATTATCGTAAAAAAATGAGTAAAAAGTAGTTTTCAATAAACGTATTTTTTTAAACCTTGGAAATGTTTTTTATTTAGAAAAATAAGATAATATATAATGGGATAAAAAATTGGAAAAATCGTGTTTTGCTGGAATGAACGAAACAACTCTAAATACTAAATACGGAAGTTCGAGTTTGATCGAAAATGTCCACTTAAATTTTTTTCGAATGTATGACTTTCCAAAATGTATCAACACATCGAAAGTACGAGTAAGAAATGTCTAGACTTTAACGTCTTTCAAAGATTGTTTAGAGGATGGCATTTGGAATGGCTACTTTTAAAAAGTTAGCGAATTGGAGGAATTCAAGAAACTTTTTAAGGATTATTTTTAAGGGTGATACTATGACTGTGGTTCGTTGGACTTAACCAAATTGATATAAAATAAATATTTCAATTTTTTTTTAAATTAGATTTTAATTTAATTTTGGTGGGGGCAATACCCCCATTTATTAGGCTTAATACAAGCTATAGCTTAATCTAACTTAAAACTAAGAAAACTTATAGCTACGAATTTTGGTTAGTGGGGGAATTGATTCAAGAGACGGAGTTTTAGGCAAGGGGTACTAAGGTTAAAGTCGAAGGTTATTGGATTTGAGTTGACATTCCTTAGCATACGTGAGACTGGTTCATTAGAGCCATAAGACTTACGGTGGGTGGGTATATAAAAGAGAAGGGGATTTCGTATGTTGCGGGGGTTGGTATTAAGGAAGATGGAGTTATAAAGAGTTATACAGTCAATAGAACCTGTAAGAAGACTATGAATGAAGAGAATTTCATAAGTTTTTCTTCGTTCTTCTAGAGAATTTAGGTTAATTAGTTTAAGGAGGTCTAGGTAGGGAGGTAGGATTAGAGGATTGTTCCAGGAAAGTCCTCGTAGAGCAAAGCGAAGGAATCGACGCGACGTTGGATACTCTCAATTCTGGCGATGTGGACTTGTTGGTAGGGGGACCACACCTGACAGGCGTATTCAAGCAGGGGGCGGACAAAGGTAACATAGAGTGATCGGGTCACATATGGGTTGGAGAATTCCTTGGACTATCGTTTGACGAAACCAAGTACGGAATTGGCCTTGAGAATTATGTCGTCCTAATGGGAGATGAAGTTAAGCTCCTGATCACATAATATGCCGAGATCACGTATCGAGTTAACAATAGATAGGGGTTGATTATGAAGAAAATAGATACGGGGAGTAGATTTTAAACGTTTTCGTGAAAAGGTGATTGAGTGGCATTTAGTGATATTTAAGTCTAAGCAGTTTTTGAGACACCAAACTGAAAAATTATTGATATCAATTTGGATAAGAGTAGAGTCCTGTGCAGAAGAAATGGTTTTGGAAAATTTAGTGTCGTCGGCATAAAGAGATATATGGGAATGTTTGATGACCAATTCAATATCATTAATAGTAAGAATAAAAAGGAGAGGCCCTAAGTGGCTGCCTTGAGGGACTCCGGACGTGGCTAAGAAAGGATAAGAGGAAGTGGATCTAAAACGAACACTGTAGTAACGGTTTTCCAGATAGGAAGAAATCAATTTGATATTATAATTTCAAAATCTAAAGTGTTGAAATATTTAAGATTTTGAAAAATCAATATTTTTCTTAGAAGTTGCTGTCACGGCACTCCTTAAAAAACACTTCATCGATGGTGCTGCAGATGGAATTTAGAAGGCTAGGAGAACTCTAATGGAGTTTCGACTAAAAAAATCAATGTTGCTTTAAGATTTCCAAAATAAGTTACACCCTTAAGCTTGAGTTTGAAATCACAGATAACAAATCTATACCAACAAGAACGATCTAAGAACAAAGTAGTAAGATCAAAACCTATACTGAATTTAAAGAAAATATCATTTCTGCAAACTTAACAATGGTGAAGAAAAATCGAATTCCGCTTCCAGGTAGATTTAACCATAAACAGCATACGTGGACTAATAATTCATTCACATGACCTAGACTGACTTACCTCATTTAATTTATTTTTAGGACAACACACATACAGAAACCGTGGATAATTGGAAGTCACCAGGTCTAGGTTCCACACGAGCTGTTGCGTAACAATTTTTGTTATCTGATATAGACGAAAAGAAGTTAGCTTTATAAAGAACTTTTTATAAGGAAAGCTGATGGAACCTTAATACCGATCTTTTATAAGTGGTAGCATAAACTCGTTACTTGGTAAGTTATCAAATATAGTCGAAAGAAAGCATGTCAGATAAATCCAACCTCATCATTGTTTTCTCCATCCTTAAGAAAGGATACTCTCAAAACTGTGTCAGCTGATTTTAAGCACATCGGTCTCCTTAATATTGTCACAGATTCTTTTTTCTGACTTTTAAACGCTGAACGAACATATTCACCAACAACTTGACAGTTCCATATCAGTGTGTTGCTTTGGGTCGGGAAAGTATTACATCGTCCAAAAATTTTCAAACTGACACTGATTCAAAGAAGATCAGGCCAAATGAGAAGTTTGCAATCAATTTTGGGAAAATTGACGTTGAACAAAAAAGCACCCCAAAAACCGTCAATAGTTCAACGTTGAAAATAACCCTTTCGAAAAAAAATAAGCTCTCTACTAAATGAGAGGTCGTCTATTATTGTTTTGACTAAATAAAATAAATGTTGAGCTTTTTTATGTGGATCAATTAATTTTTACTTGCGACTTATAGGTACTCTAAGGCAAGTTATGCATTCGGAAAAAAAACGAACTCGAGATTTTGATCAAAATTTACATTACGATGATAGCGAAGACTAAAAAAGTGGGTCTCGGAATTCAGTCTGTCTGTTTGACTACAGCCTAAACGGCTCAGCCATTTTCATCAAACTTGGTAGATATCGTTTTTAAATTCTTCTCCCATAGGTTTTTTTTCTTTTTTTTTAAGACCAAAAATAACGGAACCTGTGATACGAATTTTTTTTCGGAATTTTATAAATATTTTTTTTTCTCAAGAAATGTCCCACGGATTTAAAAAAAAATTAAAAAACTTCATTTAGTTAAGATAGGTAATGGTTTAAAAAAAAAATTCCAAAAAATTGGTATTTTTGGTACACCCTTTGGAACCATTTTTTTGTTTTTAATTTTTTTTTTAAAACGGTACAACCGATTTTGTTTATATTTTCTTGTGCTCAGGCTCCATAAAAGTTTGAATATTATTGTGTATTAAAATTTTGGAAAAAAATTTTGTTGGATTTAAAAAAAAATCGATTTTTTTTTTTTTTGTTTTTTTTGAAAACTCAATATTTCAAAACCCCGTAACCGTTTTTTTTTTAAATTGATAAATAAAAGTTTCTTAAAACAATCTACAAGATGTGAGAAAAATAAAATTATTTACCCTAAAAATAACGGTACCCACCATACAAATGTTAAAAAATGGTTTTCGAAAAGCGCATTTTTCTCGAAATCGGTTCGGAGAATTTTGATAAAATTATTTTTCTTTTGTTTAATTGAAATTAATATATTACTGACTGTACCTAACATAGAACCATTTTTTCGACTTTTGAATTTCCCATTATAGGCATAACGGATTTTCATGAAATTTTTTATAGAGAAGCTTCTAAAAATTTACAAAAACATTGCATTTCAAGACTTAAAAAAAATATTTTTTGAATTTTTGAAGAAAAAAAAAATCAATTTTTTTTTTTGGAAAATTCAATTTCCCAAAAACGGCTGAATATTTTTGTTTTTAATTTATTTTTTATTCGTATAATAATAAAAACTTTAAGTTGGTGTACCAACATTTTTTCTAAAAACTGTTTTAAAAATTTTGTATATAAGAACTTATTTTTGAAGAAACCACTACCACAACTTATAATTTTTGCTCTTGCATAAGTCAATATTTTCTTGAATCACATGGCATCATGTTATTTGCTTCCACTACTAAAGGAGTTGTTTTAGTCATTTAAAAAATGTTTTTTTTTGTTTATAAACAGTTTTTCTTTAATAACATCCATTTTTGAAATTCTAGTCTTTTACATAAGAGCAAGTTCGTGCGACCCTGTCGTGCATTTTATTTTTTCTCAAAATAGTCGAGATCTAAAGAGACAAGACCAAAAACCTATAACCAACAATTTTAATTGTTTTGTTGTTTTGCCAAATCGAAACACTAACTCAAATCATCGTTCTCATCTAATATCACTTTTTCGAAGTGTAAAGTTTAAACCTCCTTTGATATTTAAGACCATGAAAGTTCGATTATAAAATTTCATTAGTTATTATAACTTATATGTTTCCAAAGAGATTGTCCTGTGATCCAAGCACTTCTTCCAATACTTCTTCTAAATTTGATAAAAAAATATATATTACAAAGGATAGCAAGGGAAATTCGGAGGGAGGGCTTAATAAAAGCTTTCAACATTTCTAAAATCGAAATTGATAAATCCGAGAAAGATTCTGAATGAAGGAATATTTCGAATCATAAACTGTCATGAACTTAAAATTGAAATATTTGATATTATTTAACTTGAAATCGATGCGGACGACTTATACAAGTAAAGACTGACAACTTGTTTCGATATTGAAATTGAATCAAATTCAGAGAAACTAAGGCAACTTCGACCTAAATCGCTTCGAACTTGTTCAACTTTTGAGGTTTGTTCCTATTGATGATAATGGAGCTCTGGGTAAGTCTTTATATTTCAAAATCATAAATTTCAATTGGACATGCCCAGAGTTAACCCACCTACCATTTGCAAAACTTAAAACCCAAAAGAATGGGCGTTTGAAAAATAGAAATTTAAGACACATGAAAAGATAAAATATCTCTTGTATCTGTGGATGCAGAAATTGTTGAAATTTGAAAATATTTCCTACCCACAATTATTTTCCAATAATAAAGCAAGAAAAGTAATTTCAATTCAAACTCATGAATAGTTGAAGTAAATATTAATAAATAAAATCGGACATTAGAGATTCATATTTTGCAGAAAGCTCATATAAATGTACCTTGCTATGAAAGCTATTTGCAAATACTTTCCAGGGTGATGGTTCTTGTTGTGGGAATTTGATAGTTTTTCGAAATACAGTGGACGCTCGTTAACTTAAATACGGACGAAACCAGGAGTGTTCAAGCTATAGGATTGTGCAAGTTACTGGATCAAATTAAAAAATTTTGTTTTTATTTAATAATGATTCATTTTAATGATTTTAAAACATAAATAATGATATTATTATTACGACTTTGAAAAAAAAAATCGTTATTTTACTCTGCTTAGCTTTGCGCAGCACATTTTGAACATTTAATATTTAATGTGTCCCTTTTGAAACACCAAATTCTTTAGCACAAGACGTAATGCTGACTCCGTTTTTAATTTTTTCAATTATTGCAGCTTTTTGTTTTAGTGTTAACATTCTCAATTTTTGGCCTTTTTTAAACCCATTTTTCACTTTCGATTCCTAAATACGCACGTGTTCAAATGAAATTCACCGATTATGAAAAATAAAACCTTATACGGAAATACTAAAGAAATTTAATGGGATTCCCCTTTACAAAAATCGTTTGCATTCTGTACCAACATCCCAGGTACCTTGAATAAATTCAAAAAATTAAGAAATTCAATACTAAACTTTGTTCAAGTTACAGAGCTCGCAAAAATTTTACTTGTTCAACTTATAGAGTACTTAGGAGAAAAATTCAAGGTATTGAGTCCTAAAAATAGTCCGTTCAAGGTATAGAATGCGTAAAGGGAAAAAATATTTGTTCAAGTTATTGGAATGTTCAAGTTATCGTATGTTCAAGTTATCGAGAGTCCACTGTATTTACATTCATATTCAAATTTCCAAAAAACTACAATAATATTGTTGGAAAAGTTCGTAGGTAGTAAATTCTTGTAACGAATATTTTCCAAAAATGTTTCGTAATTTACGAATGATGGTTTTTGAAGTTCACTTAAAGCTTATAGCAAGCACGTATTGGATAATTGGAAAATACTATATTAAGACAGATATTTTCGAAGTGCATTAACGAGAAGAGGTT
Source organism: Chrysotoxum bicinctum (assembly GCA_911387755.1). Lineage (NCBI taxonomy): Eukaryota > Metazoa > Arthropoda > Insecta > Diptera > Syrphidae > Chrysotoxum > Chrysotoxum bicinctum. The sequence continues at coordinate 179,568,706 of OU426989.1, read as the reverse complement.
TCTAAGAACACACAAAATAATTACTTTTTGCTTTATTTGAGCTACAGGGCGTTTGAAGTTCTAAAACTCTTTCTTAATCAAGTTTTGAGTACTTATGTACTAGATGTATGTAATACTATAATATCTTCGGTTGTCCATTAAAATTATCTAAGTGCTGCCTTCGTAAAATCACCATCATCCAGTGTTACGCCCCGACGAACAATGTATCGGAGGATGACAAAACCACTTTCCATGCTCAGCTCTACTCGGTCTGCAACAGCATTCCAAAAGGAGACATAACTATGATCATGGGGGATTTCAATGCCAAAGTTGGCCCGGACAACGTAGGCCTTGAACGCGTTATGGGTAGACATGGCTTGGGCCAGCGAAATCACAATGGTGATTTGTTGGTCGATTTTTGTAACGCTCGTCAGTTGGTGGTTAGTGGAACCCTGTTTCCACACAAGACCTACCATAAAGTCACCTGGGTCTCCCCTGATGGTCAAACACAAAATCAAATCGACCATTTTATAATTCAACAACGATGGAGAAAATCACTTTGCGATGTGAGAAATGAGAGAAGTGCGGATGTAGGTAGCGGCTATCACCTGCTACTAGCAACAATTCAGCTACGAACAGCTGCTATCCGGCCACGTTCAGAAAATACGAGTACATCAACCAGACCCAAATTCAATACAACCGCTCTTATTGACCCAAATATTTGTCGTGATTTTGCCACCACCCTTAACGACAAGGCGTCAAATGTGGGCTTAAATGTTAATGTTCGCATTGAGACGATGTGGGACACAGTTAAAAGGGTTTTAATGGAAGCTGGATCTGAAACGGTACCGAGGCAATCTAGAGATAGACACTTGGATATCCCAAGACACCTGGGACAAAATTACACACCGCAGAGCACTCAAAATAAATTTAAATAAGGAAACTGATGCTCATCGGAAATTGGTTCTGCGGAACGAGTACAGAGCAGCCCACAAGGTAGTGCAGAGGTGTGTGAGACTAGATAGGAGGGTCTGATTGGACGAATTGGCGGAGAGCGCGGAAGACGCTGCAAGAAGAGGTAACGCAAGGGTGTTGTATAGAATTACTAAGGACCTTGTAGGTCAACAAAGTAACAATAACAACCACACTGTTCTTGACACGAACGGTCGTATTATAGTGTCAATAGAAGACCAGTTGCGAAGGTGGAAGGAGCATTTCTGTGCACTGTTAAATGATGACCAGAATGCAAATGCCGATTTCCCACTGATGGACATACGTAGATCTTCCAGAGGCTTTAATATTGACCCCCCGACAAGTGAAGAGTTAAGAACTTACTTCTAACGATCTTACTTCTAAAAAACAACAAAGCAGCTGCACTGGATGGCATACCTGCTGAATTCCTCAAAGCAGACCCCGACTTGGCAGCTGATATATTGTTCCCACTTGTTGAGGCTATTTGGGAAAACGAAACCTTTCCCAGGGAGTGGAAAGACGGAGTTATCGTCAAGGTACCGAAGAAAGGTGATCTTAAGAATTGTAATAACTGTCGTGGTATCACCATTTTGTCCGTATTCCCCAAGTTAATGGCAACTATTATTCTCGAAAGGATAAAATCCAAGATCGTGTCGACTCTCAAGAGGCATCAAGCGGGATTTCGCAGTGGTCGATCATGCGTCGATCACATTAACACCTTGCGAATTATCCTCGGAACAATCATCGGAGTATCAATCGCCGCTTTACCTCATGTTCGTTGATTTCGAAAAGGCCTTCGATCGCGTCAGTCGCGATGCGATCTGGAGATCGCTTGCTGTTAGAAGAATTCCTGATAAAATTGTTGCTCTTATAAAAGAATCGTACAACAACGCAAGGTGCGTTGTTTTGCACAGTGAACAGCTTTTCGATGCTTTTGAGGTGCGACAAGGAATGAGACAGGGTGATGTACAGTCACCGATCTTATTCTTACTTGCAATCGATGATGTTATGACTGCCACGGTGGGTGAAGGTGAGAGACTTGGTATACAGTGGGGCCTATTTCACAAGCTTAGCCATTTGGACTATGCTGACGACATCTGCTTAATGACATACGGAACTGGAGCCCTAAACCAAATGTGTCACTCCCTTCAACAAAATGGTGAGGCGACTGGCTTAAGGATTAACGCCAAAAAGACAAAAATAATGCACACCAGCCGGAACCAACAACAACAGGTTATTGTGAGGCAGGAGATAATAGAAGAGGTCACTCAGTTTAATTATCTGGGTAGTTATCTGGCACCCGACGGTGGAACAGACCTGGATGTCATCAATAGAATAAATAAAGCTCGTAGTGCATTCGGAATGCTTTCTCCCGTGTGGAGCTCCACAAAAATATCGCTTCGTACTAAGTTGAGACTCTTTGAATCCAATATCAAATCTGTGCTGCTTTATGCTTGTGAAACGTGGAAATGCTCTACCAACATCTCGAGAAGGTTACAAGGCTTTGTCAACCGTTGTCTGCGTTATATACATATGCCAAATTATCATGACATGTACCACGACTGAACAACACTTTCATTGATAACAACTTATACTCAAAATGAGGGTTCGTTAGTGCACCTAGTTAAAAATAGACGTGGTGGCCCTTCACAGTCGACTCTTCTACGTTTGTGGGTCAAATTTGAGACGATCGGTTCTGCATTAAATCAGCTAACATTTGGAAGACGTCAAAGGAATGCAAGATCGACCGAGAACAACACCGCGGTCCGCGAATTATGTACAGCAGAACCTGAGACAGTCGATTCCTTGCCATGCATAGGTTAGGTTAGGTTAGGTTAGTGGGCTGACAGTTGATCTTGCTATCGTCACACTTAGATCAATGTAGATCCGTTGTGATACCCTAGGATTTGTGACCCTTGTATTGAAACCTATGATAGTCCTATGTCGATCAAGCTCGTTAAGGGTGTAGATGGGTGACAGCAAGCTATAGCATGAAATGTCAGAGGCTATTTCTAAAGTATTGAAGTTACTGTCGTCACATATAATAATCTGGCTAGGGAGAGGTATACGCCTTCTCAGGGCGTGTTTTTATCCTTTACCCCACTTGAGCAATCAGCCTCCCCACCAGGCCCGTAGGAGCTTGCCATGCATAAGAACTCGGCCTTTAGCAGATTTCAACTTGGCGAATGTTGCGTCGGGACTTGGGCATACACCCGTACTATATCCAACTAACTCAGGAGTTCAGAGTTTATGACCATAGACAAAGCCATTTGTTCGCTGACTGCGAAGCCTAGTGTTTGGAAGAGGACCCCAATGGATGAACGGCTGTGTTAACAAGAAAAATTTCCGATATGCAACGTTACCAACCAGATGGCAATGCATCCTCAATAAGTTATCGTTTGGTGTAGATTTTGGGCCGGCGGTGTCGTCACTGGTGGGTACTTTTTCGAAAACGACATTGATGATGGGGGGTCACCGTCAATGGAGAGCGCTACAGAACAAAAAAAAAAATGTGTGATATCTACAAATTTTAAAGAAATTCGGCTGTCGTCGAACAGGCAGAAATAATTGCGAGACCCACTTTTTTCTTCTTTCCCAGTTGACGAAAACATAACTTGCCATATAGAAAAAGGCATTGCTGATTTTTAATCGGCCCTTGGTAAAGGACATGTGGTAATCAGGTATGAAAACACCAGTTAAAGGCTTCCGAATAATATACTTTGCAGTCGAAGCTTACCATTTGCTAGTTGCTGAAAACCTCAGAGGTCGACAAGACAAATTCGATATTAGCAGACCTTGAGTTAGCCAGAGCCTACAGATATCACCTGACCGAGAAAGTCTCCATTGTGCATTTTAGCTGAACACGTTATATGACGATGAACGACAATTCTTCGGCGAGAACCAAGAGCAGAGAAGAAAAGTATAGAACATAGAGAATAGAGGAGAATAAGATCCTGCGTAAAAAGAAGAGAGCATGCGCAGGGCTTACATCTCAAGCAGACGGAAGAGCCGAGGAGAGGAGTCTAAACAACATCTATTTGCCTTACAACCCGAACGAAGGCTTTTCGAAACAGCGAAGGTAACCAGTCACCGAACCTCATGGAATAGTAGATGTTTTCAAGCAGCATTTCCAGCAGCTCAAAATTAACATCATCTGGAGCCTGTAATAGTGAAGAGACACACATACTTCCAATGAATGAAAAACCCAGTATTATATTTGGAAGAAGTAGGCTAAGTTATAAAAACCCTAAAGTACAACAGGGCTGCAGAATTTGATGTATTACAGGCAAAGCCTTTCAAATACGAAGGTGATGTTGTGGAACGGTGTATGCTTCAAGCCATTAACTAATTAAAGGTGGAGGAGCATTCCCTATATCTGTACTATCTCCTCCATACGCCTAATGTACAAAAAACAATCCTATGTCCTGCAAGAACTATAGAGACATATCCCTTATAAGATTCTATCCAACGTGCATTTTGAGCTGCTAAAATCGTTCTGCAACAGTACAGTCGCCAAGTATCAGCGTGTTTTCCTCTCGAAAGACCGATAATAGTCCAAATATTGCCATTTAGGCAAATCTTGGAGAAGATCAATAAATTTCAAGGCGAGACTCACCATTGACGTAAAAGCTGCATAATGCTAGAATTCGTCATTAAAAGCTCTACATGGCTATGGCCGAATTTGGGATTCCCGGTAAAACAGATCCAGTTGTTTCGCGTGACATTGAAAAATAGACGATGCAATGTAAAACTACGAAATTGGTCTTCCGAAGTATTCCAAACATGCACAGGGTTTTGGAAAAAAAAAGTTCGCTATAATGGGTGGTATGCAGAAAGCTTTATCTCAGTCTCAAATCTCACTTTTTTGAGCAATTGCTAGCTTTCGTATGCAGAATAATTCTGAGACAAGAATTATTCTTCTTCTTCTGAGACAAGAATTATTCTTCATACGAAAGCTAGCAATTGCTCAAAAAAGTGAGCTTTGAAACTGAGATAAAGCTTTCTGCATACCACCCAATAAGACTTCTTCAATATTTTTTTGGACCTGATAGTGCGCAAGGACGGCGTTACAACCGATGGCACAACTTTTGAGGTAGGAGGTTGATGAACTATTGAAGCTTGTTGGTCTGCAAGTATACGAGGACAAGACAAATAACAAATACCCATCTGTCAACCAAATTAGATAAAACGTCAATTTCAATTGTGGTAACTTCGGAGTAGTTCCAGAATTCATATACCTCGAAGTAAATATTTACTCTATTCTATTAAAGTCAAGATCCGACGGTGAACAGCTGAGAAAACTGCTGCTACTTCGGTTTGGCGAAACATGTGTCTTCAAAACTCCTCGCGCAAAACCCTAGTACAACAGGTCCTGCTTTACAGAGCCGAGTGTTAGATGATATTTTGAAAGATAAATTCCTTGAAGAATATTTGGTAAATTAAGTAGAGGAGAGATATGTGGATTAGATTAACTTGACCACATCAATTGGATGGTGAAGGATGATCCTGCCACGAAAGTCTTTAAACTCCAACCCCCCAGAGCTGAGACAACAAGGTAGGCCGAACTCTGCCCTAAAGACCAATTCATTTCAGTTGGCAGATTACTTGGACTTAATGACTGGAGGCAGTATGATCGAGGTCGCAGAAGACGGAGAGCCGTCGTCCCTGGAGGCAACCCTTCATAACAAGGGAGTTATTATCTATTACCTGAATAATAGCAGATAACTTTCTTCAGAATTAGAAGAACATTGTAGTTTTGAAAAGGTTAACCGTTAAGTATGAAGAAGATTAAAGTATCTACACTCTTTTCGCACCGTTTACCAGTAACCTATTTAAATATTTTCAGCTACAAAAGTAATCAAAAGTTCTGTTAAGGTACTCTATAACAGTATATGATGCTACTTGTACCTACCCACATTTGAATAGAAATACTCAAAAAAAAGGTTTAGAATCTATCGATTCATCAATGATACTTTTCCGGTTTCCCGGAAACAAAGTTAAATTATCAAACACAACTTGTCCGCTCACTTTCATGACAAATACATTGGACTCATTTACCGGAAGCAATGACAAGAGAAAATTAAAATTCTCAGTCCGTAGAGAAGCTTTTGGACACTGAGGTGCCTGCAGCAACAAAGACGTCACTCAATACCTATGAGCGCTTAGTCAGTTGAAAAATGTGTAAATGGAGGTGGCTGGGGACGACCGACGTTCCCAAAATTCAACAGCTAGAAAATATCATATATCTTCCATCAGAGAGCACAGAAAGGACGAAAATAATATTTTTCGATGACGTGTCGGAAACATGATAGTCGTCTGCCATTTGTATTTATACTTACAGGGTGCGGCAACATAACTTCTTTTTTTTTTTTTTTTTTTTTCAAAACTTAAGACGGAACTACACTCATCACGTGTGGTGTGTTAGGGAGTGGTGTGTTAGGGAGTGGTGTGTCGCTATCTTTCTCATATACTTCATTTGTGTAGAACCATATTTGTCAAATGTGGAGTGTTTTGGCGAGATCCTTCGTGTTCTCATTGCACCATATAAGTCGCTGCATCGCTGACGTGATGTGACGCTCTCGTTCTTATGTATTTCATATGCGAAGAACCATATTTGTGAAATTGGAGTGTTGCGCCATATAGCTCGCTGTATCACTGTTGTGGTGTGCTAGGGAATGGTGTGTCGTTGTCGTTCTCATGTACTTCATATGCCTTCTGAATTATGGAGTGTTGTGGCAAAATCCTACGTTTGTCATTGCGCCATATAGCACGCTGAATCGCTGGCTTAATAGGGAGTGGTGTGTCGTTGTCATTCTCATTCTTATGCGTAGAACCAAATTGGTGAAATGTGGAGTGTTGTGGCGAGATCTTTCATATGATTAGAACCATATTGGATGAAATGTGGAGTGTTGTGGCCTAGTTGTTCCTGTTCCCATTGCGCCATATAGCACGCTGTATCGCTGAAGTGGTTTAAAAGGGTGTGGCGTGTCATTGCCACTCTCATGTACTCCGTATGCGTAGACCCATATTTGTGAATTGTCGAGTGTTGTGGCAAAATCATTCTTGTTCCCATTGCGCCATATACCACGCTGTACCACTGAAGTTTTATTCTGTGTAAAGAAGGGAGAAGATATTGCCTTCGAAAAGAGAAACAACTTTGTTGATTTCGGAAGAAACAGAGTAAGCTTAGCACACTATTCCACACCAAATCACACCACTCCATACCAAAACACACGATATTAATGTGTAACGTAGATATCCCAGTCTGAATGTTTTGCTTTCAAAAAATGAAATTTTGTTGCGGTACCCTGTAAGCCAACGTCATGGTCTTACTGTGTTAATAGATCTTGGTTCCAGTCATGGTCCTGGTCCTAGATCTGTTGGAAGGCACATCAATTTCTTGTTGCTGTATTTTTTTTTTGTCTGAGTGCTTATTGCTTTTTATATTTAGATGATGTGGCATCATTGCCATCGTCATTGCACGTCTTCATCGTCACTTGCCGAGATTCAAAGATATCTCATTTCATAGAATTCATGTTTTTTTTTTCTGTGTCGAAGATTACCGTTTCCGTCACTTCTCAAATGAGAGGGTGGCGTATCGGCATTGCACGCAGTTCTGATGGTATTGAGATGGAACAAGTCACTTTCTCGGATTTGTCATTCTTTTGATGCCTAATTGAATTGCCGTCGATAGGAAGTAATAATGTTTTGATGTGATTTTTTTTTCTTCGTTCAGTTATAAAAGACGAAGAATTATTAAGAGCAATGGGATGTATAGCTTGTGTATGGCAATTTGATTATTAGATTTATTTGAAAGGAAATTTATGCATTCTTTGGATAATAATCTAACGACCTTAATAATATCTACGTTTTGGCTTACCGTTTTTGGCAGTTTCGTGTTTTGAATTGGTAATTGATTTCTTTTTTTTGTATGGAATAGCATTTTGTTGGCGAGATGAATATATTTATGTATATGAATTTGATTTCCGAACTCGATGACACTTACCTGAAAAGCAAAAGATATTGAAATTAGTTTAGACGTAGATAAATGATTAAAATTGATTTCAATAAAGATTGAATATATAAATTCATAGGGGTGCTTGTCATGAATTAAACAAAAGTTAAGTTAACTTTTATAAATCAAAGTAAATTTTTGCTCTACGATGAAAGGATTTAATCGAAGTCAAAATGACATCTCATAACTCTTTGGATTTAATATTATTTCATTTTGAGGAGTCATATTGATCTGGAATCGTGTAATGTGAATCTTGAAAAACAGAGTTTTTGTGTGTACCTACTTAAATTTTCTTGACTTTTGATTTTTTCACTATCAACATAAGGGATTTTAGTTAAATTTTCTATATAGAAGCTTCTGAAAATTTTAAAAAACATTGCATATCAAAAAAAAAATATTTTTTCTGAACATTTGATATCTTAAAAACGGGTCAATGAGTGTTTTTTTTTAATTTTAATCAAAGGGCACGGTAGTGCCCAGCCAAGTTCTGGCACTACACCCTTTTTTACAGGAACAAACTCAGGCGATTTTTGACCCCTTCTTATCTTCAGTACCAATGAAGTCAGAAACTTAAAACTCCGAATATATACTAAGCTAGTCAGGCACAGGCGCCTCACCAAATATCAATTTTCTAGCATAATCGGTTCCTGAGATATAAGGCCTCAAAAATCACAAAAACCGTAACTGACTGACTGACTGACTGACTGACTGACTGACTGACTGACAGATCATCAAAATTATGGAGCACTTCCCGACATCGTAGAATCTTGTAATTTTGCATAACGGTAGGTCTTGTCATGCAAGCAGAGGAAAAAATCGAAAATTTGAAATTTTCCATTCAGGGGGCGTGGTATCCGCCCACTTTCACCGAATTGTCTCCGAATTGTTGTTGGTTGAATGGAGCACTTCCGACTGCTGTAAAACGATGAAATTTGGTGAACCGGTAGGGCTTATATTGTATATAAAGAAAAAAAAATAAACACCAAGGTTTTCCTTTCGGGGGGCGTGGTATTCGCCCACTTTCTCCAAATTGGTGTTGGTTGAATGGAGCACTTCCGACTGCTGTAAAACGATGAAATTTGGTGAACCGGTAGGGCTTATATTGAATATAAAGAAACAAAAATAAACACCAAGGTTTTCCTTTCGGGGGGCGTGGTATCCGCCCACATTCTCCGAATTGGTGTTGGTTGAATGAAGCACTTCCAACTACTGTAAAACGATGAAATTTGGTAAAGTGATTAGGCTCAAATTGCATTCGAAGAAAAAAATATAAAATTAGCGGTTTTTTATTCAGGGGCGTGGTATCCGCCCACTTCCTCAGAACTGATGTAAATTATATATGGCGCACTTCCAATTGCAGTAGAACAATGAAATTTGGTAGAACGGTAGGGCTCAAATCGCATATAAAGGACCGAAAATAAAAATTGAGGTTTTCCATTCAGGGGCGTGGTATCCGCACACTTCCTCAGAACTGATGTAAATTATATATGGCGCACTTCCAATTGCAGTAGAACAATAAAATTTGGTAGAACGGTAGGGCTCAAATCGCATATAAGGGACCGAAAATAAAAATCGAGGTTTTCCATTCAGGGGCGTGGTATCCGCCCACTTCCTCAGAACTGATGTAAATTATATATGGCGTATTTCCAATTGCAGTAGAACAATGAAATTTGGTAGAACGGTAGGGCTCAAATCGCATATAAAGGACCAACAAAAAAAATAGAGGTTTTCCATTCAGGGGGCGTGGTATATTTAATTTATATGGAGCACTTCCGATTACTGTAATTAAGGTAGGTATGTTAGTGTTATGTATCTTGCCAGGATAAGAAGAAATAATTGAAGCGCAAATCAAAACAACCAATAACAAAAAGAAAATATACCAAAAGAAATAGGAAGCTATAAACTAAGTTGATTTTAGTAGGAAGAGTCCACCCTTCTATGTTTCCGTATCTTTCGAGATTTTGACATGGAAAAATATTTAAATCTTTGCAAAAAGGAGTGAGATCAGACCAAAAACATAAATGTTAAAAAAGAGCCAAGTTCTTATATACAAAAACCTTTGTGTAACAAGTCAGCCGTGAAAAGTAATGAGATCTAAAAGTGCGCCAAGTTCTTACTTTATGAAGATTTAATACCGAATATTTAAAGTAGAATAATATTGAAACAGCTACAATGTAATAGAGAAATTTTATTATTTAATGATTACTGAGTAAAATTTGATTGGCTTACTTGGCAAGTTTTTTTTTTATGCCCAATTCAAACGGTTTTAAAAACTTGACCAGTAAGCCCATCAAATTTTAGTCAGTAATCATTAAATAATAAAATTTCTCTATTACATTGTAGCTGTTTCAATATTATTCTACTTTAAATATTCGGTATTAAATCTTCATAAAGTAAGAACTTGGCGCACTTTTAGATCTCATTACTTTTCACGGCTGACTTGTTACACAAAGGTTTTTGTATATAAGAACTTGGCTCTTTTTTAACATTTATGTTTTTGGTCTGATTTTTATTTACACAATGATAAAATTAAAATGCGTTATGCCAATAATGAGAAAGTCGAAAATGGAAAAAAAAATATTTCAAGGAAAGTTCTGTCTGCAATGTCTTAATTTCAAAATTTTGTTTATTAAATTATAAATAATTTAAATTAATTGCAAACAAAAAATGCTACCAGGATTCTAGGTGTATTCCGAAAAGAGTACAGTTTCGTAAACCATTTTTTAATATTTGTATGGTGGGTACCGTTATTTTTAGATAAAATAAAAAAAGTATTACCAAAACTTAAAAAACCTGTTATTTAGAAAAAATGTTTTTTTGAAAATTTCAATACTTAAAACTTTTTAATCTTTTTAGGAGCTTTAGCATAAAAAATGGTCATTATCAGTTACCAGTTAGATACCATTAGCTTAATTAATGGAAAATCTGTGAAACAGTTTTTGAGAAACAAAATATGTTTTGAAATTTCGAAAAAAAAAATGTATGACAGCTACCGTTATTTTTGGTCTTCAAAAAAAAAAAACCGTTTATTAAATAAAAATGCACGACTAGATCGCACGTACTTGCTCTAATTTAAAAGTACTTTAGAACCCAAAATATAAAAGCATGGATTTAATTAGAGAAAAATGTTCAAATGCATAAAGTTGCCGTCTTATTCTAGAAAAGTATGAATTTCTGCAAATAAAGCTTAAAAATCGTTTTATTATTAAAGTACTTTTTTCTAGTATAAGAAATTTTGTTTTACATTTTTTAAGAAAAATATTTGGGATGCCAAGTTCAAGTATTTAATAATGAAACTTTAAGAAAATAATGTCAAAAACTAATCGTTCTCACGTTTTCAAGACATTGATTTTCAAAAAAAAAAAATGAAAATGGATTTTTTTTTAAAACGCAAAAAATATTTTTTTTTTCGAATATTTTTATATACAATATTATTTTAAATTTAAAGGAGCTCCGTTATAAAAATGTTGGTCAAAATCGTTGGAGCCGTTAATGAGAAAGTCAAAAATAAAAAAAAAACGTAATACGAAAATTTGAAATTGGAAGTGAATTCCAAAGGCGGATTGCAGCAATAAAAAATTGTCTCTCGGAAGTGAGACAAGAGAACCGAGGGAGTATTTGGAAAGTTGATCTGGTTGATGCCGTAAACCGAAGTTTTTGGAAGAGGTATGTAGGTTGACGTGTTCTTTAAAATATGAAACAGTAGTGTCATACATATATATCGAAGAGTTCAGTTAAATGCTATTTTTAATTTGTAAAATATTTCACATCAATATATTAGAACTGGGATGATCAAAGCCTTGGCAAGAACGATTCTTAAATTTAAGAACTCCATAGACTTTCCCCACTATTGAATTGATGTGGTTATTCCACATCAGAGTTCTATTAAATACCATGCCTAAATTTTTGGATGTACATATCTGCAAATTTTAGGAGAATCCGTTCAGCATAATCGATGGGAAATATGATACGCTTTTGATAAATGAAACGCAATTGGCATCGAGTTCAGTCCTTATCTTCAGTCATATTCAGAAGATCATTTGTGCAACTGTGCTAAGGGCAAAACCCCGATTGAATATATTTTAAATAATGATTTTTTGTTACATGGTCATTGAGTTGGTTTTGCATTATGCGCTCACATACTTTTGAAAGAAAAGTTAAAAAGATTGGTCGGAAGTCATCACATATCTACCGAATTCTTACTTGCGACTTATAGGTACTATAAGGCAAGTTATGCATTCGGAAAAAAAATCGAACTCGAGATTTTGATCAAAGTTGACATTACGATGATAGCGAAGACCAAAAAAGTGGGTCTCGCAATTCTGTCTGTCTGTCTGTCTGTTCGGCTACAGCTAATCGGCTCGGCCGATTTTCTTTAAACTTGGTAGATATGGGTTTTATTTTTTTCCACCCGGATGTTTTTTTATTAGTTTTTTTAAGACCAAAAATAACGGTACCTGCCATACGATTTTTTTCGAAATTTTATAAATATTTTTTTTTCTCAAAAACTTTCCCACAGATTAAAAAAAAAAAATCAAAAAATTTCATTTAGATAAAGCTAGGTAATGGTTGAAAAAAAAATTTACAAAAAATTGTTATTTTTGGTATCGAACTCCAAGGTATTAATATGTGTATGTATGAGAAAGACAGATGCCGCTTCCGTCCGGCATCATAGTAAATAACAAGAAAGAACATAGTCAGTTGGGCAATAACCATATTATAGTTAAGTCGCGTAGCACGCGCTCCTGTACAGAGTACAGATCGTATAGTTCGAGTGATAAAATATATTAAATAAAGTATAAGAATAGTCGGGTTTTTTACCTATTTTCTCGACTCTAAAATACGTGTTTTTACGGTAAAACGGGTTTTGATTCTTTTTTTTCTGTTAAAGGTCCCCAACAGTTTGAATATTATTGTGAATTCAAGTTTTCAAAAAATATTTTTTTGGATTTTTAAAAAATATTTCAAATTTTTTTTTTTGAAAACTCAATTTTTCGAAAACTTGATAAATAAAAGTTTCTTAATATAATCTGCAAGAAATGACAAAAAAAAATTATTTTACCTAAAAATAACGGTACCCTCCATACAAAAGTTAAACAATTGTTTTCGAAAATCGTATTTTTCTCGAAAACGGTTCCGAGAATTTTGATATTTTTTTTTTCTTTTGATTAATTTCTACGATCTATAATTTAATAAAAAAAAATTGAAATATAGATATGTATTACTGACTGTATCTACCATAGAAGGATTTTTTCGAATTTTGAATTTCTCATTATCGGCATAACGGATTTTAATGAATTTTTTTATAGACAAGCTTCTAAAATGTTTGCTCCTAAAAAACATTGCATTTCAAAACTTTAAAAAACAATATTTTTTTGAATTTAAAAAAAAATCTAGTTTTTTTTTGGTAAATTCTATATCTCAAAAACGGAGCAATATTTTTTTTACAACAACGAATTATAATTTTGTTTTGCATAACCTAATTTTTAATTAAAACACATGGCATTCTGTGTTTAGCTCCAATTGCAAAAAACATGTTTTAGTTATTTAAAAAATAAATTTTATCCTTAAGAACGGTTTTCTCTAATAACATTCATTTTTGAAATTTTTAGTCGTTTACATAGGAGCAAGTTCGTGCGACCCAGTCGTGCATTTTATTTATTTTATATTGGTATGTTTTTCGCCAATTTCCATTGTGGCTAAAAAATTACAGTCGTAAAGACAGTATTAAAAAGAAAAACTGGATTAACTTCATAGCCACCCATTGCATTCGATTTAATAGAAAGTAAGCATTTTAGAACTTAAGCTCCTAAAAAATTTTGATTTAAAAAAAAAAGATTAATTTTTTTTCAAACTCATTATTTCGAAAACCAGATCATCGATTTTTGTAAAAATTGTAAACTAACATTTTGCTTTAAAAATATCTTCAGTAATTAAAAAAAAAATATTATTTTATTTAGAAAATTGTACCTGACTCACAAATCAAAAAAAAAAAATGGTTTTTGAATATTTTATCTTTCTCGAAAACTGCACCTAGAATATTGAATAAATTTTTTTCTATTTCGCTTTATTTTTCCAATGAATAATTCAATACACAATTTTTTGAAATTAAGACAATAATGACAGCACCTAACATCATTTTTTACAGAAACTTCTTAAAAGCTTAAATAGCTTGCAAAAAAACTTTAAAAAAAAAGTGTTTTTGGATGTTCGAATTTTTATTTATTAATTTCTATATCTCAAAAAACGGGTCAGTATTCAGTAAGTTTTTTCGAATTTATTTTTATTGTACAGTTCAAAAACTACTAAAAATTGGTGTACTAAAATATTTCTTAAAAATGTTTTAAAAAATTGTATATATGTACATACCTAAAATATAATTATTGTAAATACATAAAAAAATTATTTAAAAAACCCTTCCAACGATTTATAAATTTTTGTTCTTGCATAAATGCAGAACCAGATTGTGCAACATACTTATGATTTTTTTTTGTGATAAGTCCTTTTCAAAAATATTGGTAAAATACATTTTCTAAAAAGTCGCATTCGGCTTAATCACAAGACAAGAGTCAAAGAGAAATTTTGACTACATATTTGTTGGGAGATGTATAAAAATATCAAAACGATGTAATGGCTCTTTGAGTGCAAGATAGTTGTAAGTTTTTTTTCTTTTTTTTGAATAAAACCGCCTTTTTATTTGGAAACCCTGCATTTTTCGGTTTTCTTCCCGCTTCCTTTTTTGCCAGTCTCTATCTCCTATGATAGTGTGTATTCGGTTACTGCTGGACTCCAATTTTTAAAACTCAATTTAAAAATCAAAAAGGTAACTAGAAACTTTTCCAAATGAAATTGGTGACAGAGAACTTGTGTAGACGAAACCAAAAGGACGCAAGGATAAACCTAAACAACTCCAAAATAGTAAATGAAATGACTGTCTTCCAAGATGTTGTTCTTTTTTTTTGTGTTTTCTTTAGAACTTTGTGTCACCTTAGAGAATAATGGAATTGAATTTCAAAAATTACAACGAAAGCGGCGAATCTCTAAATAGAAAGCTAAATAAAACAAAACTATCCAAAGGACATTCGGAGTTATAAAAAGGTGATTCATGTTACGAGAGAAAGGTGTCTTGTTGCTTGAGTTCCTTTGTAGACGGCTTGTAACTATCAACACCTTGAGTTTATGGGACTGTAGCCGTCGCCACCGCTCCACCACTTCGCATCATCTTTCGTATTTAGATAGATATGCCTCTAAGTCTGCACGTGAGTCGTCAATTACAAACTTCACCAACTGCAACTGAAGACAATGCGAACAAACTGAAAACACAGTTGGACCAAAGAGACACAGGGATCCTCTTCTTCTTTTACGTCGGTGTTGGCATCACGTCTCGTCAGACGTTACCGTGTCGTAGGTACATATAGATATGTCGTAGTTTCTAACTCTCTCTACAATCGGTAGTGGATTTTTATCCTTCGGAGCAGAGTTTCCTGCAAATTAGTGTCAAAGGAAATTCTTAATTAAAACATTCGGTGCACAAGTAATGGAATTAAAAGTATTTCGCTATCCGACACTTCATTCGCGAGACAAGAGAGAGTAGTCAGTCATTCTATCTGTTACACAATCATTTCTTTCATTTTTTTCACTCGTGTGAGCTTAGAACTTTATCTCAATTCATCTTTATCTGTTAATGAGACAGAGAGACAGAGACGGTGTGTAAATATGTTTCAGTTTTAGTTTAATTAAAGTCATAAGTGATTGCACTGAAGAAGAGAACTTCCTAGATTGCCTTAATGAAATTTATTTAATCTAAAAAATAAAAGAAAAAAACTAAGAACAAAATTAGCATACCAACGTGCGTCAGATATCAGCCGAACATTATTTTACAAGCATCTTTCCCAAGTATTTTATCCATTTAATTAATTTAGAAGGAACGATTTTTAAGTTTGAGATAGGGATTTTTAAATTTTAAACTGCACCACCGACCAGCTCAAACTGATGGAAAATACATCCCTACCGAGGTTCTAAGGGAATTCAATCATTTGTGAATGCAGTCTTTAAAAATCATTCATTGAATTCAATTCATCGATTGACTTCACTTTAAGACTGCACCTTCAAAGTTCCAGGCACCATTTACTTGAAATAAAAAAGATTGCAATCACATTTTTCCCAATTCATTATACAGCAGTCAAATGATTGCAGTCTTATTAGAATTCGTGTTCTTTGAATTCAGTTGCATTCTTTGGATTCATTTGAATTTTTTGCATTCTTTTCATTAATTTGCAGTCTTTTGTTCTTCATAAGCCTTGTGCTACGGTTTCATTTTTCCCCAGTTATACTCGTATGACAACATTTCACCAAGTCTTCCAAGCCACATTACTCCATTTTAAAGTGTAAGCAAAATTTTCTAAAATATCATCATCATCATCGACTTGACAACCGGATTCCGGTCCTGGCCTCTTTCAACAAGTCTCTCCACCTATCCCGGTCTCTAGCCGACGCCATCCCGTTGCGCACCCCAAGGCTTCGGGCGTCCTGGTCTACGCCATCTCTCCAGCGCAAGCATGGTCTACCACGTTGTCGTCTACCATAGAATGTACCACAAAGAACTTTCCGAGCAGGTTCCTCTTCGCTCATGCGAGCTAGGTGCCCTACCCACCGGAGTCTACCGAGCTTAATTTTTGTCACGATATCTGCTTCAAGGTAGATTGCCTACAGTTCATGATTGTATCGTCTCCGGAATCGTCCTTCCTCACATATGGGGCCAACAATTCTCCTTAAGACTTTTCTCTCGAACGCAGCTAAGAGGTCGGAGGAGTGCCTTTTGCTAAGCACCCAAGTCTCGGATCCATATGTGAGTACTGGCAGGACCATGGTCCTGTACAGCAGCAGTTTTGAAGTTATGGTGAGATTTCTGGATTTGAAGAGCTATGACAGACTATAGTAGGCTCTGTTGGATTTGAGAAGCCGCCCGCGTATTTCTTCTTCTATATTGTTATCGGCTGCTACTATTGACCCATTTCTAAAATATGGTCGATCAAATTTTCACACTCCGAATCGATACGTAGGAAGGGATAAAAACACGGCAACACTCTACAAGGCCAATCTGCAGAGACAAAAAAGAAGAAAAGTAAATTTAACGATAAAATTTGGAAGGCATGAAAAGAAGTACCGTATGTGTTGTTTCGCGCTTCAGTCGACATTTTGAATACAGCTTTTTAACCAATATCTCCAAAACGACTCATCCAACAAAAATTTTTTAGACTTTGTCTACTTTTGCGCGCTTTGACTCTGGAAGTATTTATATTTGGCATAATGCTGTATGTATGTGCTTACAACACAGTTTGCTGTCAATTAGACACTGTCAGATAGAGTCATGGTTGCTCCTAGATTAGAGAAAAATGATTTTATTTTTTTTAAATAAATGCTGGTATGCCGCAGGGCTCCGTTTTGTTTCCGAATCTCTTTTTCATATACATCAATGTTCTTTTATCTGAAACTTCTAATCCATTAAATTATTTTTCTGACATCAGTTCTATCACGTTTCATGTATTCCTTCCAGATTCAGGTCCTCGCTCTTCGGATGTGAATTAAGACCGGCAGCGTTTGATAAACTCATTAAATTCTAATCTCGATAGCATTGTCAAACCATGAACCGCGTAGAATTTAATGCCTCAAAAACTCAATTTTGTCTTCTTGCGTTAAAGGGCAAACCGCCCCTCATGTCGCTATTCATGAGCGGCACTGACATTGAGGAATCCAAACTGTTCTCGGTTTGTGCATCACAGACCACCTTGTGTAGAATGACCACATATGTATATGCCAAAGACGCTGCTAGGTGTTTATAGGTTTCCTTCGACATTGCGAGAAATATTTTAACCCTTCTGATCTGGGTGTTATCTACAGGGCATAAAATCGTCCAGAGCTCGAGTACAATTCCCCTAGCTGGGCAGGTGCTCCAATAAAATTTTTTTGCTAACGTAGAAGTAGCTGTAAGTGACGCATATGATAGCCGTGAAAAGAGGCTTGGCTCTTAATCAGGACAATCTTAATCGAGCAGAAACATCGTCAATTTGGACGAAACATATCTTCGTTTTTCAGCTCTATTCTCACGTAATTGCTATACCTCAAACGAAGAATCCCTTTATATAAACGCTGTTCTTCGGGCTAAGAAGAGGATTCTTTTGAATAAATAAAAAAAAGGTTTATTTTAAACTGCATGTCAAATCAAGCCTCTTATGCTTTCAAAAAAGATCTATACACTATTCAAATTCGAGTTGTCAATTCTTGAAGAAATTCAAAGCAAATCCCTGACACATCCAGAAAAAATATTGATGAAATTGTGCATACACATGTTAAAAACTTATTTTTCCAACTAAGTTCTAACTACCTTTGTAACATTTATGCAAAAACAAAATTGATAAGAAAAACCATACGAGCACACTTCCTTCCCATTTTATTCGTCCTTACAAAAAAAAACTGGAAAAAGAAAACCAGTCGTGCGTATCTTAATATCGACAATCGTAAATATCATCACGAAATCCATTCAAGAATGTATCCTTTCGATACCCCAACATGCACAGTCACTCACACACACAAACAAGCAAACAAACAACTTTTCACGAGCCCTCTTCACGTTTGAAAGTGCAATTCGGGAAGCGATTTCCTATAGCGCTTCCGGGAATATCAATACCAAAACCTTCAGGATAAAAACATCATCCTCCCACAAATCAGAGCTCAACCATAAGAAACACAAAATTAAAAAAAAAAAAAAAACAGAATCCTTGAACATTTATAAAAGACGTATTTGGTTTTTCTTAACCAAAACTGGAAGGATTTTCGTTACGTCTCACTACTTTTAATCCCTTCCCTACTTCTCCTACTCCATGAGGATATGTACTGCCAGTGTATTTATTATAAACAGGAAATGAGAAATCTAACGATGCTTTTATATCCTTGATCGGGCAAATAACGAATATACATTTTATGTGCTCTACTCTGTTTCATCATCTTGGATTTCACTATGTCATGCATTCGGGATTTAGACATCATCGTCGTGAGATCAAAGGACATCGACTTTATCATTTATATGGATGCATGTATGAGGGAACATAATTTTTTAAATCTTATTGCATCTCAGAGTTCCAATGTCTCTAAAGTAAACAGGGTGTCCTATATCTTAGCCAACCTACGCTTAACCGTATGAAGATGTTGGAGATATTGTGGATTTTTATTAGACATAAGCTAATATCTCCTTGTATTTCTATACATATCTGCAGAGCTCGGTCGTATATTGCACTTTTTTCCATCAAATGCATAGAATCTTACAATACCTTAATTTAATTATGCATATGTGAATAGAAGGGTTTTTGGAATCGCCTACAATATCTTATACCCCGTTTAGCTTAAAAAACAAGCTGAAGGGAGCAAAGCTTTGGAGATATTGAAGGTTTTTCCATTTATTGTTTAAGCTTGTACGTATTAGACTTTTATTGTAATTTGCATATAGTTGCTACAAGACTCACAGATGTATTCTTGAACTGCCCGATATAGCTAATAACTCGTATTTTTCTAAAATTTCTTAAATGGACTGTGTATGGAGATATGAAGACAAAACCTTCAAATATATATTTGTACACTAAGTACTGGTCGTTCTAGCTAACACCTCGTTTTTATATAGAAATATAACAAACTGAAGAAAGCTGGGATTTGGAGATATTGAAGATTTATTTCATTTTATATTTAGACCTCAAATTTAATTTTATTTTAATTTGAAAATGTGTACAACAAGACTCAAAGACGTGTTTTTGTACTGCCCGCTGTATTAAATACCTCCTTTTTTTACTTAAATTTATTTGGAGATATTGAACTATTGTCCATTGTCATGTATAAAATTTTCAAAAATAATAAATAGTGGGACCCTCATATATGTTTAATTTTATTAGTCTGTCACCAATACCTCTTTTTTTGGGTTTAATACTTTTTGACGAACTTGGTATAGAGGTATTGATTTTTTTTTTGTTTCCATAGTTTGTGTAGAATTACAACTTTGATATTTGTATATGTACGTAATATTGGTACTGAATAGTTCTAATACTATACCCAATCACTTATACTTCGTTTTGTTCCAAAAATGTCCTTAATACCTTCACATTGTACATACTCAAATTTTGTTCATGGTCTATGTATGGAGGCATGAAAACATTACCTTAAAATGTATAATTGTACAACAAAGTTATTGCACTGGTCAATGTATATTAGGTTTTTATCTTCTTCTTCCTTTTCTTCGGCGCTGTTATGATCTCGATGTCGAGGGGATCATAACTCTCCCACGTATCTGCTTCACACTAGTGATCCGCCTGTGGGGTTCGCCGGGTTGACCTCAGAAATCGGCGGCAAGCCTCCCGGTTTTGCATTGTTCCATTTCTGAGGCCAACTGAATGCTGGTGTTTTTGCATTTGTTTGTACCAGGAGTGTTTAGGCCTACCTTTCTTTTTATTTCGAATTGGAACGTTGTATGATATTGCCTTTTTGACGGGGTTCTCAGGATCTCTCCTTTGAACATGGCAATACCAACTGAGTCGGTCGTGTTCAATTTTTTGGGAAATGGTATTCTTAACATGAAGGCTTCCTCGGATCTTCGTACTTCTAATTCGATCAAGCTTTGTAACTCCTGCTGTCATACGAAGCATCTTCATCTCAGCTGCCGTTAGCTTACTCTCATACTTTTTGTACATTGTCCAACATTGTGAACCGTATGTGAGTGCTGGACGCACAACTGAAGTGTAGAGCTTTCCTTTCAGCTTAGGGGGCATTTTTCGGTCACAGAAGATAGCAGAATTTTCCCGCCACTTCATCCACCCTACGCTTACGCGATGATTGATATCGTCATCACAAGTAGCTTCGTTATTAATCATAGACCCCAGATATTTAAACTTTTCACACTTGGGAAGCACTACTCCATTCAAATAAATGTCTGGTATTCTGTCTTTTTCGCGCTTATGCGGTACCCACTTCCTTCTAGAACATCCACCCATACGTCAAGGGCTCGTTGTAGGGATATCGGGTCTTCACTTATGATGGCTCCATCGTCAGCAAAGAATAACTGATGTACTTTTGGATCCGTCACTTTGCCTTCAAGCAGGTAATCAAGAACTGTAATAAAGAGCAGGGGACTCAAGACACTTCCCTGGTGTACACCTACTGTGATTTCGAATTCTTCGGTGACTCCAGCTGCGCATCTTACTTTAGTAACTGCTCCATCATACATGTCCATAATTATCCGCACATAGGTTTCTGGAACTCCTCGTTGCCTGAGGGCCACCCATATTAGATCTCGTGGTTGCCGATCGAATGCTTTTTCAAAATCAACCAATACGACATGCAAATCCTCCAAAGAATCCCGATGTTTTTCCATAATTATTCTTATACTCGTGGTTGGTATATTAGGTTTTTATATAAAAAAAAAACTAATTAACTGAAGAGAGATTGACTTTGGAGATATTAACGTTTTTGCATTAATTTTGAATATCCCTTTTATACGTTTATTTTAATTTAGATATGTGTGCACAAACTTATATAAAAGTTCTTCATTTGAACGCTATAGCCAATAACTCGATTTTTCTTAAAACCATTTGGAGAAATTAAACTTATGTACATCGATCGTGTAAACTTCTTACAATTCCGATACTTTAACATGTACATTGGTATTGAATAGCAGATATATATTCCAATATTTCTAATACCTCCCTTTGTATTCAAAGTTTAAGACCTTGCCGTTGGAGATATTCACCTTTTTTTCCTGGACCGCATAGGGAGTTATGAAAACATTACCTTAACATGTTTTACCATAATTGATGATGTTTTTACTGGCCGCGATAGCTAATACCTCCTTCGGCTTATTAAATCTTTATATTTCATCTTCGATCTTGCCATTTGAGATATTAATTTCTTTTTCCAACGATCACAAAAGGAGTTGTATAAGCAATACCTTAACATGTATTAGCATAATGGAGGATTTTTTTACTGGCCGCTCTAGCTAATACCTCGTTTGGCTTACGAAAATAAATTTTTATCATTTGTCTTCGAAATTGGGTAGTTGTTTTCGAAACATACCAAACAAAATTTTACTCACATTTTGCGAAAACTTAAAAATAGCTGTAACTCGAAAATGAGTAGGATTTTCCAAGAGCCATGATATAAAAGATTGAAAAGTCATTCTGTCGTATATCTCTAAACTTAGGAGCATCCTGTACATGTACTTATGTATGTAAAATTCGTGCCATTTGTCATTGTTTTGTTACCTTAAGGTTAAATTCATGTCTTGCCCCAAAAGTAGCAGCTTATGTTGTATCTACTCAAGGAAATCCGAAAATCGGTTAATACATCTCAAAGCGAGTCAGAGAAAGAGATAGACACAGAATGCAACTTAGTCTACACTATATACACTATATACACATAAGCTTTACCTTCTATACACGTAGTATGTGTTGTTTTTGTGGTGATGTAAACATTCATTTTGTTCAGAACTAAATTCTTGCAAATCGTACGGATAACAAAATAAATCCTTTTGTCCTATGCAAGGGGCACAATATTCATCCTCATCCCCAGATACATTAAGAGAATGGGTTCAGTTCAGGGCTCCCGAAAACATCCATTTTACTATTTGCTTACATCTTGTGTAGCATTGTATCTCTCTGCCGTTTAATGTTTATCTACGATATTGCCAAGTTGCAACATAGTTACCCACTCTATGTGTATGTGTCTAAGGACAACTTAGGACAACAAGGAAGGGAAGCCTCTTAATGTATACACAGAACACTTATATTGGGAAATATATTGGGGCCGCATTGTGGGAAATCTAGAGATGTAAAATCAATTGTAATCGGTTGTTTAGGATTATAAGAAGAATAAGTAGTGAAGCTGATAGTGTGTGGGTGATGGCTGATGGGTATGCAGAGACATCGTCATTGGACATCTGCATCTATGTACACGTATATACAAATGCCAAAGAGGTGCAAAAATATCCATAAAGTGCAACAAGGACATAATTGTACACAAATACCTCCAGCAAAAGGAGTGGATGGAGTTTGCACCACCTGCCATCAGATATAACGATAAAATTGTTTTTGTGTTCAACATCGAATGCATAACGAAGAAACAAATGAAATTTGAAATTAATTTAATAATTCAGTTTTTGATTGGAATTCCAAATCAGGTGTGGATTTTATGGGCATTGAAGTTAAATTAAATGGTACAGTTGTTGTCGGACAGGATTTTGGCTACACGTTTTTGGAGTTTCTGTTTGAAAGTTTTGATAACATTTGTTGGAGTTTTCTATTGGAAAATATTTTATATCTGTAATGAAAATGAATATTTATACAATTTGTATTTAAAATTCTCCGATAGAATAAAAGTTCTGCAATAAATAAAAGAGGGAGAAGAGGAAATGAATATTTAAATGGGGTCGAGGCTATACTGAACCCAATCATTACGTGCAGATTACCAAGACTAAAAGTGCATAGATGCTAGTTAAGTTTAAACAATGAAACCTTCATCAAGTAATGAATATTAAAAATAAAGTTTATCATTAGGCCAAGAAATGTCACAACTTCGAATTTGTGTTTCTTTTCCACTTTGAACATGTTTGAAGAGACGAAGTGAATTGCTGAACACGTCCCTTTTGACAATCGGGAAATAAAAATAAAAAGCAAACAAAAACAATTAAAATGGCGGATGAAGGAGCTCACGCTGGTGCACACGGTAAAATAACTTTAGAAATCACTCAATTGTGTTTCATAATGAAATCATAGATCTCTGAACACACCCGCGCTCTATTTTCAATGCAATTCAATGCAATTAACTCCATCAACCTCTATTTGGCAGTGACGATTTTTATAGACTGCATTTTTAAAGTAGACTTATAAATCTATAAACTGTTGATAGCACATTAAAAGTAAGGTCGTGTAGAGGTAGATAATCCACAAGGTGCAGTCTTATCTCCTCTGCTTTGGATTCTCATCGTTAACTTAATCTTAGTTAAACTAAGGCCGGGTGAAGGTCGTTGCTTAGGCCACCTATCACATCGTTATAATGGTTTTGGGTAAATTTGTCCCTAGCTTATGGAAGCCCTTGATAAACTTATGTAGTAATTGGGCGAAAACTATGGACTTAACGTTAACCCACTGAAGGCTGCCAAGAGTGCTTTATGACCTAAACAGTGAAATAATTGGAAGAGGGGGCTCTACGGCTATAGAACTATAAGAAATTTCACAAATAGACATTCAGACAGACTTCGTTACAACACACATAGATATTAACCCAGTGGCAATAACTGATATCCCAACAACGGAACTCTGGTCATTGATGCTAATCATGGTTCTGCATTAGGTAATGTTAGGTTATTCGACTGACAGTTGATCTTGTTACCGTCACACTTAGACCAAAGAATATCTGTTATGATAACCTAGGGATTGTGACTCCCATATAATGAAACCTATGATACATCTTATGCCATTCAAGCCCGTTAAGGGTTTTGATGAGTTTTAGTAACCTACAGACTGAAATCTCGGAGGATACTTTTAAGTCTCTCTTCACATAATCACCTGGTTGAGGAGAGCTTAGAGTTTTTAAGGGCGCAATCCTTTCTTTTATCTCCACTTGAAAAATAATGCCTCCACCAGGCCATTTGTTGGGTCAGGATTGCTGAATAAGTCGAAGAGGCTATCCTTTTTTTTCCCGAAAAGATTTTACCAGTATTAGGCAGAGGTGACCCCACAACTCACTGACGCTCATGTTCACCGGAGGAATGGCAACCGCAGGTGTAATGGCGAAGTGCCCATTCTCCGTTTGCTGCTGCACATAGAAGAAACACGTGCGTCGTTTAGTCGTTTTCATTCGCTCAATCATTGTCGTCCTACCTCGGACCTATTACGTCCGTGTGGTGCCCCTTGCGGGACATAGGCCCTCCACTACTCCTACGCGCCATCGTGTACGGTTTCTGGAGATGTACCTCAGCTCTCTCCAACTCTTCCCCAGTTGTGCTGATTCCTCTTCGACCGTTCTTCGCCAAGTACTTCTGGGTCGGCCCACTCCTCTGCCTCGCTGCGTGAGAGGGTTCCATTGCATCGCTTGACTCGCAATGCACTCGTGGCCTTTTCGAAGCGTATGTCCAATCCACTGCCCCTTAAGTTTTCGTATTATAGAGTCGATGGGTTCCTGACCTGTCCTCGCATGAAGTTCATCATTGGAGATACGGTTAGGCCAGAAAATCCGTAAGATGTTTCGCAGACATCTATTTACGAACGTTTGCAGCTTTCTTGTGACAGTGGGTGTTACTTTCCATGTACTGCATCCATAAAGAAGCACGGATTCTACATTGGAGCGGAACAGTCGTAGCTTGGTCTTTAGGCTTATAGAGTTGTTTCTCCATATTTTGGACAGCATTCCGAACGCAGCCTTTGCTTTCCTGATTCGGCTGGTTATGTCTAGTTCGGTCCCACCATCAGTAGAGACAATACTCCCAAGGTATTGAAAACTCTCTACCGTCTCTACTGGTTGTCCAGAAATATCTATTTGAGGAGATGAGGGAGTTCCAAGGCTGATCCTTTTAGTTTTTGCCGTATTGATCTTAAGCCCGACGTTTTCAGCTTCTCTCTCCATCATTGTTGTCATTTGATGGAGATCCATGATCCTATGAGAGAGTAAGCACACGTCATCCGCGTAGTCAGATGTTTCAGGTGTGATAGCAGATTCCACTGAATTCCTCCATTTAAAGTCGACAAGGCTGCATGCAGCACATCAGTTATTACTAACAGGAACAGTATTGGCGACAGTATACAACCTTGTCTAACGCCACTTTGGATTTCAACGCCTCTGACAACCTTCCTTTATGAAAAACGTGACATTTGGATCCTTCATATGTAGCCTTGATTATAGCGATCAATTTATCCGGAATGCCTTTCCTGCGCAAGGCAAGCCAAATAAATTCTCTATTGACGCTGTCAAACGCCTTTTCGAAATCGATGAACAGCAGGTGAAGTGGTGATCGATATTCAACGCACTGTTCGGTGATGATTCGCAAGGTGTTGATGTGATCCACGCAGGAAGATCCAGTGCGGAAACCTGCTTGCTCGGCGTGAAGGGTGTCTTCTAGGTGCTTTTATTCGACCTAGGCCGATTTTTGCTATAACCTTCGCTACAGCAGGCAGCACGCAGATTCCTCTCCAGTTTTCGCACTGCGTAAGGTCTCCTTTCTTTGGAAGCTTGACAATCATCCCCTTTTTCCACTCCTCAGGAAAACTTTCTGTTTCCCAAGCTCTTTCTATCTGTGAGTTCAGGAGCTCAGACGATGTTGTTGGCGCTGCTCGTAAGAGCTCTGCGGGAATACCGTCAAGTCCAACCGCTTTGTTGTTCTTCAGTGCTCTGATTGCGGTTAAAATTTCTTCTCTATTGGGGGGTACAGTGCGTATTCGGGAATTTGTTACTACGGACGGCTCATTGGGTGTTAGGTTGACTTCGCTGGTGAAAACGCGATTTAAAACCGCAGAAAAGTGTTCCTTCCACCTTTTGATCTGGTCCTTATCCGAAACTAGCAGTGATCCGTCTATGCCCTTTACCAGGTGTTGTTTAGAGCTTTGGACACCTGTTAGCTCTTTGGTAATTCTGTAGAAGGTCCTACTGTCGCACCTACTTGCGGCCTCTTCTGCTTCTGTTGCCAATGTGTTGATAGTTACGCTTGTCACGTCGCCGTCGCACGCTACGGTGAACTTCTCTCATCTTCATGCGGTACGCAGACTCTAGCTCGATTCTGCCTGCTGCTAACGTTGCTGCAATGCGAGCTTTCAGCTGTTTTTTTTCTTCGATCCTGGCCCAAGTTTCTTCAGAAAGCCAGGCACTATTTCTTCCTTGCGACCGACCGAATATACTTTCAGCACCTGATATGAAAACATTTTTCACTGCACACCAATGGTTTTCGATGGAGGTGGGTTCCGTTCTACTGATTGTTCTCAATCCTTGTGAAAGATGGTCCCCTAGTTGTTGGCGGACTGCGGGATCCTTGAGTCTATCGGTGTTGAACTTAGGCATTCGGGTGTTTTCTTGGGATCTGCGAACTGCAGCTGTTCGTAATCTTGCGGTAGCAACCATCAGATGGTGGTCTCGGGCAATTCCCATGTCTGCACCTCTTCTGTTTCAGACGTCCTGGAGACTGCTTCTAAATCTCCGACTGATCGCGAAGTGATCAATTTGGTTGGAAGTTGCTTGTCTGTCCGTCGACACTTAACTGATTTTGTGGCACGTCTTGTGTTCAAACATGGTTCCTCCTATAACAAGGCGGTTGGCGTTACAAAAGTCGACAAAACGTTCGCCATTGTCGTCCTGGACCCTTTTTATGTCTTTTGACTTTGGTTGGAGGCGATTTCCAGTCTCGTTGGCGGCTGTTTGATAGAGCTTAGGAATGTTTGAGAGTTCCTCCAAGTCGTGGAAGAAGTGTCTCCCTAGGAGCCTGTTTCTCAGATGATATAGCACAAGGTAGTGACACAGATAAAGATGAACATCTTCATGTACATATAATCTCGTCATCACATCCTCTACATAGTCATCCATACTGAGTTTCATCTTTTCCTTGTGGTAACCCAGTTGGTTGTGACCGGTGGTGATGCTCACAAGAAGAGATTGACTTTTACTCAGTTGGATGATAATGTCGGTCTTCTGGTTGTTGAAACTAGTTTCCTGATTATAGGACAGGTATCGAGCGAGCTGTTTGTTGTAGCTAGAACATTGCTCTAGATTACCTGTTTAAGATTACAGAGTGGGACCTGCGCTGTTGTGTCTGCCTGATTAAGATCAAGCGTTGATCCTATTCTTGCCAGTTCGTGAGCGCTTTCGTTACCTGGGACACAACTGTGAACAGGAACCCAACAGAGCCTTATATTGTGCTGTGTACCGAGAACCCTTAGCTCTTCGCGACAGCAAGTTACAAACTTCGATGTGATTTCAATGACAGAAATCGCCTTTATTGCGATTCGCAGGTTGATGGCTCTCGTTGACTTTCCAGTCCTCTCTGCTAGGAAAGGCGGTCTTGAACGGCTTGTAAAAGTCTAAAAAGGATGTCATCTATTCCGTTCATAACCTATTTTCCGTGCATTTCTTTAGAATCTACGCATGACCTAAGGCACTGTGTCTCCAGCAACCAGTTTGGCTATTCTGAAGTGCCCTATTGGCTTCCGGTCCTTGTTTAAATAGATCTAGCGCTTTTAAGTTAAGTATGTGGGATCCGGACTTCATTGCCCGAGTTATTCCAATACATGTTTCCGTCTTGAAAGACGGTTCCAAGGGGGTAAGGTCAGGTCCTATTAACAGGTCAATAAAGCTTCCAAGATTTTGCAGGGTTTTCCAAGCGGAATTGCTTTCAGTTTGCGAAGCCCCAAGACATCTTGCCTCACATGAAGTATTAAACAGAAATAATCGATATCTTCATAGACAACTTAATCACTCTAAAGTCAAGACTTATAGATCATTGCCGGAATGAGCTGAGATTTCTCAGCGCAACGAGCAAAGTTACACTCAGAAGTGTCCCGGGACATCTGTATATGCATATACGGGAACGAAATGGGATATGGACTGTCCAAAAACGGGTCATCCCTTGATCCAAGCCAAACCGATATCTCAGTACTTATGCCATTGCAACCAGAGGCTGCGGACGTCAGATGGTCAACAACCGACACTTGTCTGGTTTCAAGGAACATATGAACGAATATTTCGAGGAAAATCCAGAATATTCAACCAAGGCAAGTAGGCCTCAACTATCCATCTAATAGGAATCATAATAGGCCGGAGGGGGGCCATCACACCTCCTTTGTGAGTGCCACATGCTAGTTTTTTTTTTTTATTGAAAAAAGTTCGGATTTGAAAAATTTAAGAAAAGCTCCTCGGAGACAACGCTGTGTAGGTCAGATAACTGTCCATTATTGTTGGTTGCCTTAATCACAGCGAAAAATTCGTTGCTGAGGGATGAAGAGTACCTTAAGAATTGAGGCTGTTAAAATGCCCAAAGGTGACCACACTGCAATTTTGAAGCCTGTTAATCCTTTCAAAGAGAAAACTTCCCTTGCTTGCTGCTAATCAGAAATGGTGGTCAATGTATTTTTTTTTTTTTAGTTTTTTTTTTTTTGTGGCTTTAAGTTAAATTCTATAAAAACAAATCTAATTTCATGCCTGCTTAATCTCCCTCGTCACTTTGGTAACTTAATTGCATCGCAAGGTCTGAAGAACATTTACCAAGAAAAAAAAAAAAACTATTTCCGCTGTAACATCATTTCAGATTTTAATGACATCCCCAGAGTGAGATGTTCGTTCCTTCAGCAATTAATTAATCGCTTCAATGAAATCCGCGAGAAAACAAAAACAAATTCCTCACCAGGAAGAAGTAGAATTCCCATTGAATTAAACACAGCAATTCTAACCTAGCAAAATTCTAATTTCTCAAAAAAAAAACATTCCCGAAAAGCCACACAGCCAGCCAGCCCCCGAATATTCCGTTGCGAGAGCTCACTGCAATCTCTACGAAACGATGTCTCATTCCAGCGCGGAAAAACTTCCATCTTCTTCTTCTGCTGCTGCTGGTGTGCCGGGTAAAGCTGTATCCCGAAATTAATTGTTAATACAGGAAAATTGCACTGCATGTATAGGAAAGGTATAATACAGCAAAAGCATTCACCAGATGCAGTAGGGTCTACCCCATTTCCATTTCCAGCACCACAGCCATTTGCAGCAGTAATATCCTGATTAATTCCTTATATTCTCAAAGATCTTTAAACCGAAATAACGCGCTCCACTCATACCCAGGCCCTTATTTATAGCAATGCAGCCAAACTACAGACACAATCGTGGACCAGCAACATCCTTGCTCATCAGAAATGCACAAATATCCGGAAAAATTGAAATCGCGATTGCCTGCGATGGTGAAACGAAATTCACAGCATTCATTCGGTACGTGCGGCGGCGGGCGGTGGTGTTGTTGGTCCTGGAGCCTTTCTCATTGCCTCATTGGTTGTTGGCGGGTTTGGGAAATTGCCCTTGCGATTTTCTGTTCGTTTTCCAAGTTCATTCCGCCTGAGGGCATTAGGAAGGGGGATGGGGTTGTTGTAGAACATACATGAATGTGTTCATATAATAGTCATTTTCCAATGGCGCCTCATGGCTTTGCCATGATCGGACCATCAACGAGTGCCAGAGCCCAGAACCTACCTACATACATATATGCCATGCCATTGCTGTCCTCGCTTCATCATTAACAAGTATCGAAACATCATTCCTCTACTAGAAACATTATTATTATTTGCCGTCGATGACTTGAAGCTAGCGATTTCCCATTCAAAATTCAAACATCGGCAAAATGAGCAAAACCTTTTGCCAAAGGCAATCTCACCTTACAGAACGAACATCCAGCTGAAGCTCTTCTACAATTTGCTCTGGCATTGCTCCATTGCCATTACCAACCCATCATCATAGTCATCGCCATGACGCCAATTTTAGAATCGCATTTAAGTGCAATCAAGCAATTTCTGAAGCGAAATAACCTCCTTTGCGTTGCCAGGACTCCACTATTTTCCAGTTTCAGTGCAGAGAATATTCGTTGGTGCATATAAGTACATAAATTTGGGGAAAGCTCAGAGACCATCACCCGGGCAAAGACATTCAAAGAGTGATACGCCATGTCGATGGTAACGTCGGAGGATTTATAATTCTTGTGTACCAACTGATTACCGTTAGGAAGGAACAAAGAATAAGATGCTTCAAATTGCAAATGTCAAGGTGGATTTTACAAGTTTGGAATAGGATAAAAGTCAGCGCTTATGAAAAAGGGTTTTACACATTTCCCAAGAACGAAAACTACCTCAAATCCTCAAATTACATAGTTAAATTCAGTTTACTTTGGATGGCGCTGTCCAGTTCAGTCCTGTGAACAAGGACCTCAACCAACAAATCTCTACTCCTACATCCTAGGGTATTCCCCTCTAATGATTTCAGACTTCGGATTCTTTCTATGAAAGGCATAGCCTTTTGTGCCATAGAAAATCTGGATCAAAAGAAACATAGCTGCAATACTGCTGGAATAGATATTTCGGACGAAAGTCATTTTGCTTCTGACGGTATTTCTTGGTCTGTCTTTATTGCAAAATGTCTCGCGTCTTGAGTCGTTAAACTAATCCCGCTATTCATGCCTGCTCAATCTCCATTAGCTTATCTAACAGATATGCAGATATAACCAGTGGCTATTAATGATCGCTTGTCAGAATTTTTTGGTAAAACTAGTGGTGTTCCACAAGGATCCATCCTGAGGCCTCTTCTCTTCTCATTGTATATTTGGATTTTGATTTAGATTTGATTGCATACACAGTTAGAAACAAATCTTATATTAGTGCTCTGCTAGTTAATACATTAGAACAGATGAAGTATAAGCTAGATCGAGAAGCATTTGAATCAGAAAGACATTTTTCTTTAAGATAAGATAGATGTCTCTTTTAGATAGATACGAAGGTATCTACGAAACTGCTTCACCACTGATTGTACTTAAGTTTCTTGGAATGAGATTCCACAGATGTATAGCATTGACTCTAAAATGGTTGCTCTAAGTCGGACAAGAAAACTGAGAGTTCACTAGCACTTGGGATCTGTTGGAGGAGCTTAACCGTATCCTATTGTACTCATATAAGAGTAAGGTAAGTGTTCTTTACCGAAAAAGATGATCAAAGAAAATATTATAGATTTGAATCGAGAAGCTAGATATCCTATCAAAATGACGTAGACCAAAAATGTAGCGTGCAGAATCGTTAAAGACCCAATTCAGCTCTCTTATACTGGCAGCGTTATAGTTGCAGTAGACTTCTCAACCGTATGTAATATTGGGACTTCTTAGTTTTGGCTACCATCACCCGAGTATTCAAGGGCTTGTAATGTTGCAATGAGCACAACATTCTGAGCCCTTCATAGACCTTACTCACGGCCGCATTTACATGTATGGCTGTCCTTACTCAACGTCCTGTTTAACAACATACCTTGATTAACCTTGCATTATGTAGATGATATACCATTCAAAATAAAATGCACGACTGAGTCGCACGAACTTGCTCCTATGTAATAGAAATAGACTAAGAATTTCAAAAATTAATGTAATTAGAGAAAAACTGTTGATAAGCATACAATAATTCATTTTTTAAATGACTAACAGAACTCCTTTAGTAGTTAGAGCTAAACACAGGATGCCATGTGTTTTAAGCAAATATTTGTTCATGCAAGAAAAAAATTATTATTCGTTGTAGTGGTTTCTTAAAAAAATAAGCTTTTAAAACAAAATTTTTAAAACATTTTTAAGAAAAAATTTTGGTACTCTAATTTAAAGTTTTTATTATTGTTCGAATAAAAATTAAATTTACAAAAAAAATATTGAGCCGTTTTTGAGATATTGAATTTTCCAAAAAAAAATGATTTTTTGTTTTCAAAATTCAAAAAAAAATATTTTTTTTTAAAGTCTTGGAATGCAATCTTTTTTAAACTTTCTAGGAGCTCCTCTATAACAAACTTCATTAAAATCCGTTATGACGATAATAATAAATTCAAAATTCGAAACAATCATTCTATGGTGGTACAGTCAGTATCTAATATCTTGTTTTCAATTTTTTTTATTAAATTATAGATTGTAAGAATTCATCGAAAAAAAAAATTTAGCAAAATTCTCGGAACTGTTTTCGAGAAAAATACGATTTTCGAAAACCATTTTTTAACATTTGTATGGAGGGTACCGTTATTTTTAGGTAAAATATTTTTTTTTCTTACTTCTTCTAATTTATATTAAGAAACTTTTATTTATCACGTTTTGAAAAAATCGAGCATGGGGTTTTTGAAATATTGAGTTTTGAAAAAAAAAATTGATTTTTTTTTAAATAAAAAAAAAAATTTTTTTTGGGAAAATTGGAAAACACAATATTATTTAAAGTGTTGGGGAGCTTTAGCATAAACAAAATTATAAAAATCGGTTGCACCGTTTTTGAGAAAATCAAAAATGAAAAAAAAATGGTTCCATAGGATACCAAAAATAACATTTTTTTGAAATTTTTTTTCAACCATTACCTAGCTTTAACTAAATGAAATTTTTTCAATTTAAAAAAAAAAAATCCGTGGGACAGTTTTTGAAAAATAATCGTATGGCAGGTACCATTATTTTCGGTCTTAAAAAAAAAAGACAAAAATAAAAATGCTATCTACCAAGTTTAAAGAAAATCGGCCGAGCCGTTTAGGCTGTAGTAGGAAAGACAGACAGACAGAATTGTGAGACCTACTTTTTTGGTCTTTGGTCAAAATCTCGAGTTCGATTTTTTTTACGAATGCATAACTTGACTTATAATACCTATGTATGTATAAGTCGCAAGTAAAAATACTTGGGAAATAACTATTTTTTTAAATAGATTCGATGCGTTTTCGTGAAAAAGTGATTGAATGGCATTTGGAAATATTTACCTCTAAACAATTTTTCAAGCACCAGACAGAGAAACATGTGTGGAAGAAATGGTCTTGAGACTTTGTTTTGTCGGCGTAGAGTGAAATATGTGAATATTTGATGAACATTTCAATATCGCTAATAGTAAGAATAAAAATGAGAGGTCCTAAGTGGTTGCCTTGTTGGACTCCATAAGTAGCTAAGAAATCATCAGAGAAGGTAGACCGAAAACCCACAGCAATTTTTGGGTGTGATTGATAACAAAAATAATTAGCATATTTAGATAGGCCTTTTATAGTTATTTGTGAATGTGAACGTCTTGCATACTCTAGTGGGCGCAATAGTGCATTATAATGCATCAAGTATGCAGTTCTTTCCAAAGTCTAAACAAATGGGATACAAAATTTGCCATAACTTCAAAATGAAGAGCTAAGTGCCCTGATTGCAAATATCTAGGTCCAAGACGTTGTGATTTTCCTTCTTAGTGCAAGAAGTAGCCTACTATTATCGCGTCTGGCAGGCAGAAGGCTATCTGTAAAACGTCTTTGACCTCGATATTTTCAATCAGGGGACTTAACTCTAAATTCTAGACTCCCACTAGAGTATGCAAGACTTTCACCTTTGTAAATACATAACTATAAAAGGCCTATCTAATTATGCTTATTATTTTTTGTTATCAATCACACCCAAAAATTGCTGTGGGCCCTTAGTCTTAGGTACCTTATATGACAATGAAAGATTCTTTAGGTAAGAAGAAATCCATCTTAAGACGATAGGTTCAAGCTAAAGAGTCAAAAGTTTGAATAGAATATGCTTATGTGAAATTTTGTGAAAGGCCTTATTAAAATCTTTTGGGACAACGCCAACTTCCTTTCAGTTCTCTAAGGCTAAGAGGCTAAAGGATACGAATTCAACGAGTTAAGACTTTGTGGACCTACTTTTGACAAAGTCGTGTTGTCTAGGGGAAAAGAGGGACTTACAACGAAAACGTAAAATATAGTACAAAATGTTTTCAAAGATTTTGGGAATATGTAAATGTTTAGCAATTGAACGATAGTTTGTTACTTCACACTTTGGGACCATTTTATGTATTGGTGTTATGAAAAAGGTCTTTCATAACTGAGGAAATTCTTCTTGAGATAGGGATAAATCGAAAATTTTTGAGAGTAGAAGAGTGTTAAAGAGAATTTTTTTGAGAAATATGGCAAGGATACCATCTTGGCCGGGAATATACTCATCAGGAATGGACTCAGGTAGAAATTGACCGAGGGAGACTTCGGTAAATATTTCAAATAATGACAATCAGGTATAAAGGAGTCGTCGGTAAGATTGTTTAAAAAAAAAAAAAAAAAAAAAAACTAGTAAAAAAGTTGGCGATTGTTTGTGGTTAGTTTGAAGTTTCGTTTTTGAAAGAGAGAGTGATTTTCGTTTAAAGTTGACTAATTGGAAGAAGCATTTAGGGTCTTTAATAAGATTTCTTTGGTTTAGTTTAAATAGCGTTGATAGAGGGATTTGTAAAGGTTGGTAAAGCGAAGAAAAATACCAAGATAATTAGAGTAGTCAGTTGGATTTCTACAAAGAAGGAAAATTGACCAAAACTTATTCCTCTTGTTACGCAAACGCAACGATCCTAGCCTGTGATTATTGGAAACTCTTATGATACATTCATTCATTTGAGAAAATATAGCTTTATGAAAATCATGAGTAGATAGATTTGTGGAGAGAGAAGTCTGTCAAGGAGAATCATGATCAAAATTTAGATTGAGAGTGGGATGATAGTTGTCGATAGAAGATAAAGAAAGGCGACTGAGTGAGACTGAAGAGTTAATTGGATCTGTTATGAAAATTTAGTCTAGTTGCCTCTTCTTAAAATTTGGAATGCCGCAAACTTGACAGAGGCTTGATCCGGCAGGGCTATCTATGAAGAGACTTTTTTTTGTAGGATTGGAAGCAAGACAACATGATTCATTGTCATATAAGGTCCATTTAAGATGAGGGAGGTTAAGGTCACTGAATAGTAGGATATCATAACGAAAGTCACAAAGACCTATTATATATCAACTGCAATTATGGCGAGGATATGTTAGGATACAATAGGTTGTGAAGGCAAAATGTAACAACATGTAACGTAAAGTGACTTGCGAGTAAAGGTTATTTTTATTGAAACATAATCTAATCATAATCACTTTCTTAAATATCACAATGCATTTGAACTTAAGAAGAAATTTTGCAAGATAGTTGTTAATTGTTTGGCAGCTTTAAGTGGAATTTCTCTTATTTACAACGAAAAAAAAGGGGCCCAAAAATGGAACCCTAGGGAACTCCTATTACTATGGGAAGGAAGCTTCAAATTTAATCATTTATAAAGGCCGTCTCCTCTCTATCAAGCAAATATGATTTCAATTCATCGAACCGCAGATGCTGATAAACCAAACAAACTGGCGAGAGGGTTACATAACATAACATAACATAAACTATAAAGATCCACCGTGTGAAAGGCTTTCGAGAGGCCTAGCAATACTAATAAAGTTTTTAAGGTCATCATCTAACGCCAATCTTATAATCTTATATCAAAGAACAACAAGGAATTGTCATTAAAAGCCATTAATTTGCAGAGGCGAAGTTCGAAGTGTGTTTTAAGTGCTTGTTATAGGTTTAGATACTGTGTCAGTCTGATGGCATCATTAATGTTTGAATCAGATGTAAATGCAACATTTAAAAGCTTAGCGATTATTTTTTTTTTTTTATCAAAAGTTTTTTAGGACATTGCAAATTATGATGCCCGATTCTCCACATTTTAGGAATGATATATGTACATACATAATTTCTAAAATCAAAAACTTGTGTAATTCCCCTTGCACGAAGTTGGTAGTAAGTTTAATTTTTTGAAAATTCCTTTCTTCGTACCTACTCTCATCAACGTCAAAAGACATGAGTTCAGTGCAATATCTGTTGTCTCCATTGTAGTGGAGCAAACGAAAAACAGGATCTTTCGCTGAAGCATCCTGGTCCCTATTATTGTTTTGTTTATGGACTCTGTACCATCTGTATGCATACAGCCATCCCTACTCTACCCATTTACCTGATCCGATAGATTTCATATAATTGGCAAAAGACTGAAATTGAATTGGTATTAACTGCAAGTTATAAGGTTCAGCTTAGTAAGGCATACTCTATATATATATATATGTAGGCATACACTATGATACGATGAATGCATAAGTAAGGGCAACAAGAAGTTTCCTGTCAGAATGCTTCTTCCGGGAAAAAATTATCTCTATGGATGGGAGTTGGAGTTGTTTTGTTTTTCTCTAATGAGTGAAAAAGGAAAATTTAATTTAATTTTGTAAAATTAGTCGATAGTTAAAAAAAAACATTTTAAGAAACATTTTGAAATTGTTTTCACAAAAATAAATTTTTGTCTTCGTATACAAGATCTCATTAAAGTCCTTTCGATATTGAGACTGTCAGAAATCGAAAATGGTTCTACTTTTTTTTTTTTCTTGGACGAAATATGTGAACCAGAACAAGCTTTTATAATAAGTCTTTATTAGTGGAAGTCTTTATTAGTCGAAGTGATTTTTCAATAAATTTATTTACTCACAGGACAATAAGGAACACTTAATTAATTTTGAAAACTTTCTTATCTTAACATACTGTCAGTAAGAACTTAATTTCCAAACAAAATTTATATTGAATTATATATTGTAAGAAATTTTATCAAAATTTTAGGTTTCGTTTTTGGAAGACATACCCATTTTTGAACATTTGTATGGTGGGTACTGTTATTTATATTGATTATAATTTACAAAACACCGAGGTTGATCGACATCTTTCTTCTATTTTTCACAAAATCATTTGGCCTTTTGAAGAAGTTGTACACTACATTCAGTAGAAGCAACAGTGACAATGTTTTTGTTTTTGTCATTGTACCAGACCAGGGTAATATGTAATAATATACAGTCACCCGGGATTTGATTGAAGGATGCTCTTTTCCCTTTGGTCTGGCAAAGGTGCCTTTTCCAGTCTATTAGCTATTAGTTACATCGTGCCCTCATTTCTTGAGTATCACAGAAATACTTCGAAACTGTTCCTAGACATACATAGCTGCTGTTAATCCCTAAAAACTGCTGTCGATACTTTGTTCTATATCTTGGAACATTATTGTAGCCTGACAATAACAAAATACCCATAAAACGGTTGATTTTAGGTATGGTAACTCTGAACTCTGTGGTTACCTTTCTGTATACTGCAAAAGTTAAAACATTTTATCAAAAAACAAAAACTCGAAAAATTTGACTGGGTTATGCAGATCTTCTAAAAAGGTCGGTGGATTGGACTATATCTCTGCTTTTGTGGGGATGTCCAAATGCTTCGAGATCTTCGGATTGGTCTCTATCTCGGCAGTCTTTGAGACCGTAGCCTGGAATTTAGAATCTGCTAAAAGTTGATACCGAAATATGTATTAAGTTTTCACAAAGAACACAAAGAAGTATTTTTAAAAAATCAAAAAAAAAATGTTTTTTTTTTTTTAAATTGAACACCAAATACTTACTATTCAAACTTATTTGGAGCTTTAGAATTAACAAACTCAAAGTCAAAAAAATCGTTCCTTGGCAGGCACAATTAATAACCATTTTTTGGAACAAAATTTTCAACCACTTTGTAGCTTTTATTGAATGTAATTTTTGGCATTTTTTGTTTAAATCGGTGGAATAGTTCTTTGAAAAAAAATTATTTTGCAGGAACTTGTACTTTCGAAATAATAAAAGGAAACGTGTCGGAAGTAAAAATTTAAAAATGCCACCTACCAAGTTTTAAGACAATCGGCTTAGCCGTTTAGGCTGTAATCGAACATACATACAGTCAGAATTGCGAGACCCACTATTTTAGTTTTCCCTATCATAGTACGTAATGTCAAGTCTGCTCAAAGTTCAATTTTTTTCCGAGTTCAACTTTTTTCCGAATGTATAACTTGCCATTGTAGTCCCCATATACATACAGTACTGTGCAAAACATTTGCAACTATCATCGCCTATCAAAAAGTTTTTTCAATCAAATTATTTTTATTGCTTTAGACTTTTTTATGTGTTACCTCACTGTTCATAATCTTAAAGCAGTTTTAGCTGGGACTTTGATCAGTAAAAAGATTTTTTAAGATAACTTTTTTAAATTAAAAAAAAAAAACATTTTTTATTAAAAATGGCGGGAAACAAATATTCATCCCAAATAAAATCCAGAATTTTGAGTGATTACAAAAAAGGAGCATTACAAAAAGAAATTTCAATAAAGTATTCCATATACAAATCAACTATTTGTCGAATCATCAAGAGTGGAAAGGTGGTATGCCATCATAGAGGAGGAAGGCCTCGAAGCACTACAGCGAGAGATGATAGAAAAATTACAAATTTCTTCCGAAGAAAACCCACGGCATCATCCACAGAAGCAACAATTAAACTAAGATTACCCATTGACATATCAATTATCAGACGCCGCGCACTGCAGGCCGGATTGCGTGGTTTTCAGATAGCAAAAAAGCCACCACTCACCTCAATTGGAGTCTGCAGAAATGGAAAACTGTCTTGTTTTCTGACGAATCAAAGTTTAATATGCACGGATCGGGTGGAAAACAACATGTCAGGAGACCAAGAGGTGAGAGGTTAAATCCAAAATACACTAAAGGGACAGTCAAACATGGAGGTGGTTCAGTTATGGTCTGGGGCTGCTTCTCTGGCCAAGGAATCGGGCCAATTCGACAAGTGGAGGTCATAATAAAGTCTGAAGGCTATGTAGACATACTTTGTAACACCATGCTGCCTTATGCCGATTGGGAAATGCCACTTGTCTGGACGTTCCAACACGATAAAGATCCCAAACACAAGTCGAAGTTAGCCACAAAGTGGATTACAGAAAAAAATATTGATGTTTTACCATGGCCAGCGCAGTCCCCAGACTTAAACCCAATAGAGAACCTGTGGGAAATTGTTAAGAGAAGAATTTTTCTACGATTATAACGTATTATCAATAAAGTTTAGAAAATTAAAGAAAGATTTTTGCTGTTTCATTTTTTAAACTATTTTTTTTTTAAATGAAAAATGTTGGAGGTTTTAGTTGGAAATTTTTTGCACAGTACTGTATATCCCAAGTAAGAATGTGTCTTATTAATTTAGTTTTACAAATCACAAGTTGCTTTAATTTCAAATAAAATTTACGGAGTCTGTTCACCAATACCTGTCGAAAATGATCTTCTTTTCTATTAATTCCCGTTTTAACAATGGCTGTCATTTTCAAAAACAATTAATTTCAAATGAATTTTAAAAAATAAGTTTAAGTCTAAATTGGAGAGAATTGAAGATGGCGGGAATTTAAGGCACAATTTTAGGAACGTTAGGAAACAATGCAGAAGAAATGTTTAATAAAATCTTTGGTATGCGATTCAAAGGTTTATTAACTGAATAATTCAACATAAAGAGAGAAACTAATCTAAATTTTTGTTGGGGTGGTGTTTAGAAACATTTTTTGAAAAAGCAAGGCGCAGTCAATGTCAAGCTGGTATATAAAAACAATATGCGGAACTTCACCTAGTTTTAAAAAAGTCTTAGACGATCTTCAGATGGTTGGAGGTTCTATCTACCAGACCAGAGAGATATAAAAGTGCGAATCTAATCTTATCTACGTTAAATCGCTTTAATAAGCATGAAGTGAGCTATGTTATAAGATGACCATACATAGCTGATATATTTTAGAAAAGCTCTAACAACTTTTAAATATATAGATTTAGGGAAATAAGGATCAGAAAATTCATTGGGCCATCATTTCACAAATCCAAGAGCTGAAATAACTCTTTAAATAGCCAATACATAAATACGTGGACGAAAATTTAAAATTTCTATCACCTCTAGCTCTAAGACCACCAAAGTAATCAACTTTTGTTAATGATTCATTAACCGGGTTTTATTATCGCCAATGATCCATATAGATCATTTCTTGGAAATAATGCCATGCGAATCATATTGACAGCAGTGTTATATGAACATCTCTTTTTCGTTCATAGCCAACATACAAATCGAAGGGCTTATATGGCTACCTTGGGGGACACCAGAAGTTTCAATTGAAAGGTCACATATCGACAACCTAATAACAACTTTATATTGTCGGCTGCACCTGGAGAAAAAAAAAATCTCTACGACTCTATGAACACAGCCATCGATGTATTTACATAAACGTATCGATAGCACCAACATCTGAAAAAAAAATCATCAAAATTTCATTCCATACTCCAAAAAACATGCGTAGACGGATTCTGCTTCTGCTTCTATTGGGAGCTAAGCTGCTTCTCATTTTGTAATCGTTATTCGTATAAAGTCCTACTGTTCTACTCGGAAAGGTTTATCGTTGTAACTATTCCATATTTAGTTAACCTTCTTAACATAAACAGAACTAATTTAGGTCTAAAGTTCACAATTTATTTTTATTTTTTTTGAATAGACACACACTCAAGGGGTTAAACTACCCTTAAATGATTAAATACGGGTTACCTTTAAAGAAGAAGTGAAATATTAAATAGTATTTAATTCCAAAGTTACTTATATAAGCAACTCACAACGAAAAAATATTTTGTAGAGAGTTTAACAGATGACTAAAATAAGTTAGTAATTCTTTAAGAAGATTCCAAATTTCAGCAGCTCCAATAAAGCTTCAACCAAGCTTATAAATTCTAATATCTATTTCACGCCACAGAAAAAAGTAGGTGTAGATTTAAAAAAGAAATCAAAATTATTATTTCTTTTCTTCCTTCCTGACATTAGTCATGCACAATTCTAGAGATTTTAAAAGTCAAATTCAAGGACGAACAAAATCCATCATCTCCAGGAAAACCAGCTGTCATCCAAAGCAAAAAAAACCGCTCCATCCTATTATATGTTCTATGTTTCATTTTTTTTTGAAAATAAAAATATTTAAAAAAAAATAAAAACACAAAATCCGCAAATGCAATAATATCCAGCCGACCAGAACAGATGGCACGATGGTACACGCGGACGCCGGGGATTTTCGATCTAGAAATCTTTCTGCAACAGTATCCATTCACCACAACACACCACACGGTGCGAGCAGCGGCGATGCCAACAGACGGCACGGAGTGTGCTTTCATTCATTTCGAAGGAATTCATCCACAGAATTCATAAAATCTATATCCCTATACAAACACATGTATATTTTATAGGAACGTTCATATAGATGCGAGGTCTTCTTAGGAAGGCAGATCTGAACGGAACGAAACCATTTCAGCCTCAGAGAATTCAATCTTTTCCCAACTTCAAAATCGAGTCGGTTGGTCGTCGTGTCCATCTGTTTTCAGTTTAAACAAACACTCCGTGTCACTTGGATGAGGTTAACTTTTTTTGAATTATTACAAAATTACATATACATATACTCGTGTGACTCAAATGTACCATAGATACAAAAGTCTGAGAGTTCAGCTATGGCCGTATATACAAGTTGAAATTAAAAAAATGTTTTGAGTCCAAAAGTATAAACTGTGAGCTGTCCTTACACTTACAGCCGCTAGAAACAGTTAACAACCATTTTAAAAACCAAACCACTTTTGAAAGACATCATTTAGCAGCATATAAACCATATTTCTTCCATTTAAGGGATTTTTATAAACTTTTCGTGAGTCCAATCGGAGAAGTTTCGACGCATAAAATGACCAAAAGACACCACTTCTTCAGTTAATTGGTCCTACCAAGGTGTAGACCAAGATATTTATACAAACTTCATTACAATGTGGATTTCAATTCCTGTGACTGGCTAGGGAAGAACCGACTTATTCTGCTCATTGCTTGAGTAAATAAATGTAAACCCAACATAAATCAAAAATAAATTTTGTGTTGCAACAGCTTCAAGAGAACCAGCTCCTAGTGACTTACAATATTCAAAATTGGAACCTACCAATTTCTGCCGATTCCGAATGGCTAATGAGAAGCACTTTTCATGACCGGAGATACTCTTGGAGGCTTTTTGTCAATTCCTCGCAAAAGTTAGTACACCCCTGAAAAACTTTTTTGCAGCGACTGAGAATCGAACCTAATCAAGCCCAACAGCTCGTGGAGAATCAGGTTGGCTTATACCTCCCTAGAATCCTTTTGTTCGTATTGTCCGAAAGACTAAGATAAAAAGCACTTTCAACACAAAACATACTTTTATAGGATTTGTCACGTACTCGAAAGAGGCAGCATCTGTGAAAAAAAAGATTTTTTTTTGTGTTAAGAGGATAGTTTTGAATAGAACTAAAAATGGTGTGGAATCGCACACAGATCTTAGGATTACAGTCCAACACACTAACCATTTTCCCAAGGGATACTACGATGTGCAATTATACGCCTTGATAAACAGCTTGCATTCAAAAGGAATATTTTAAATTGACCCGCAAACAAAATGGTACAAAAAACATTGCATACGAGTATTTATAGATGTAACTCTTTTCTTCAGTCATCCTTGATGGGTCCAGGGACACTGTGACATTTATGAAAATTAAATGGCTGATGAACAGGCCAAAAACGGTTCACCATTTGAACTTCAAGGAATCTTTGGCCAGATAAATAATTCAAATAAAAAAAACGGAGTATTTACTGAAGCTTAGTAGACCTCAACTGTCTCTCTTGGGACCCTGCATGACCAGAATGGGCATCAGCACATCTGAGTAATGTAGACGATGTCAAGACGAAGAGGGCTTATCTCACTTCCTTTGTGAATGCCCCAGCCTAGCCACAACTAGAAAAGATGCCCTCAGAGAACATTTTTTTCGACCAACTGCGCAACGTCTAATTTTTGAAATTAAAAAGCATCCTTATCTTCATTCAGAAATCAGGATGATTCAGTGAGGCACCTTTAATCTTACTCTTATCCTTCCCAAACCTACATTATACCACAATGGATCCATTGAGATCCGGGTGAGATTATACGGCTTGCCGAATCATCACCCCACCTAACCTAACTCTTTTCTTCGTTAATTTTTGCTTCAGTTGTATATATTTGCATTATATTAACCGTTTCCATTGCAAATATACTTCAAATTCCCCCACACCGAGAGGTAAGATTTTTTTTCGAATACCCACTGCTAAGCTCTTTACACACCAAACCCTGAACTTGCAAACTAAGGGCCATTTGCTGATACGAAACTTAAATATTTATGTTCAACTTAAGCGCTTATGTTCTACTTTTTCCTCTACGTAAACTGTCACATAAGAGTTTATGTGCAACATAAGTACATATTTATGTTCCGTATCAGCAAATGGGCCTAAGTCCTTCATCACCTCTCCTTACATTAAAAATTTTAAATTTAATTTCAATCAGGTTTTAAAAAATATTTTTGATATAAAGAAGTCATTAATCCATTGATGCAGATTGTAACCTTTGTGTAAGCCACCTTTTCCGACATGCACCGGATATAGAAATCACGTTTGCATCGTAAATATAGCGTTGAGCATCTTTTGCATTCTTTTGCCACAATTTCAATGCTAGCAGACCAAAAAAAAAAAAAACACGAACGAGAAGCGAAAAGCCGAAGCGGATATAAAGGATGATTTTTAAGGATTCTTTCACAATCCAAATGCCAAGAGACATCCTTTTGACCGTTTCCACTTTGGCGTGATGATGAATATTTTGCTACGTGGATTTTTATTTTAATACACATAAACACTCACACACATAGGAGAATATATTTTATAAATAACTGTAGTTATGGTCAGGCATCAAACAATGATGACAGGAAGGGTACGATGGAAAATGGAGAAGCTGTGTAAATGGGTATGTGTGTTGAGC
The DNA here is from genome assembly GCA_911387755.1 of Chrysotoxum bicinctum. NCBI lineage: Eukaryota > Metazoa > Arthropoda > Insecta > Diptera > Syrphidae > Chrysotoxum > Chrysotoxum bicinctum. The sequence continues at coordinate 179,524,424 of OU426989.1, read as the reverse complement.
ATTCCTTTGGGAAAATGCATTGAATTTCTGAGCCCAAAGTTATCTTTGAAGAATAAAAAAATTTGCATGTTATGTGTCAGGGTTCAAGGCGGTTTTATAGGCCTTTTATCAAATTGAATTCAATTTATCGTATTGGTAATCGGCGAGCTGTTTAAGGAATTTGTCTCCTTGGACTTTCAAGCCAAGGACGTAGATATACATAGATTCCTATGGGATTCCTATATACATATGTAGGTACATGTCTGATCCCAAAAAATGAAATTCTCTATTAAAATCCTTTCACAAGATGAAGATTATGTAAAGTAGGTTTACGATTGCTATTTTAGTTGAAAATTCTCAGAAAAAATGTAATGCTGGATTTAAATGAGTTACAAAATGCCATTGTTAAGGCTCTACTTAATAATTTATTAACTTTAAAGCAATATACCAACTTTAATATTAAAATTATTTTTAACTAGTAAATTTCACTAAATTCTGACTCCATCTGATGAAGCCCTGATTTTAAAAGAAAATAATAGAGACGCAAGTAAATACGAGTATATATACTCGATTATGTTGTCTCAATACCAAGTACTTTTGGAATCGATACTTTTAGTTGCGATACCAAGTAGAGGCAGCTAGCGAATGAAAGGACTTGGATCGAATTGAAGTATGTACTTGTATCGAATGAAAGTATCGTGTATCTATTTGGTTCATCTTTGCCAAGTGTTTCAAAAATAATTCCAATTGAGTTGCTTGCAAACAAAAATTAAAAAGTTTTTCTTCTCATGCTACAGAGGATAATACTCACAAATAGTTGGAAATTATATTGGATCCGAGGTTTAAAATTATTAATTTTCAGGACCCCAATGCCTGTGTAAAAGGAATTCAGAATCAGAGTGAGTTTGTAAAAGACAATTTTGCACTATCGAGTACCGAATGGGAGTTTGATGATTAGAAGAAAATTATGATTTTTGAAAATGTCAATAGGAACTTGTCATCAATCAGAGAAGAAGGTGGTTGTTGCTTCCTCTGTACCAAGTAAAAAATTAGTTTCCAAAGCGCGAGCAAGAATCAGCGAAGCGAGAAATACATTTAGTGGAAAGCACTTAGAAAAATTATCTTTCTTAGGAAATACTCCTTAGAATGATTTTTTTCAATATCGAATATACAGTGGCGACAAAATAAATAGCACACTTCTGTTAAAAATTCTTTCTTGGCCTTGAAACATAAGTGCATTTTTTAATCCGCTAATGTAAGACCATTTTTGTTGCAGATTTTGAATGTTGAGTTTCTGGATTTTGAATATAAAATAACGGGATAAGACTGCTCCAGAAATTATTTTATAAAAAAGTCAAATGTAAGTTAAATGGTACATAAGTTGCACTCAGGTAAGGACAATTTAAATAGCACATATTGTTTCCGTTGCTAATTTAATACATTTTTAAGAAATATTCTTAACTTTTAAAAGCTTAGTGAAAAAGTTATGAGTTTTGATAAGATTCTTAGTTAAGTTGCTTTAATTTTGATTGCTGAAATGTAGTATGAGAAGTGGAAAACAATCCGCACTGACGTTTAGGCAAGGGGTTTTCGATTTTATGAAAAAAAGGTCACACGAAATCTGAACTAGAGCGGAAATACAAATTTTCAAGAAAGAATACGAATGTTATAAATGATCTTTACCATTGCGAAGAAGAAGGAAGTGTCCAAAACAAAATTCGTATGAGTAAGACCAGAAAAACCACCCCTTGAACTGATTTTGACATAGTCTGCCTGCGCTAAGTCCCAAAAATTGAACATGCAAATGAACAAGATATTAGTGTTAATGTGTCTGCAAGTGGAAAAAAGCTGTTTGGAAGATTTGCCAGAAAGAAAGCAGACGTCTTTCAAGAGCAATCTCTCACGTCGGATGCAGTTTGCAAGGGAGCATATTTCAAAAGTTCAAAATTGGTGGAGAAATATCTTACGGAGGGATGAGTGTAAATTAAATCCTTTGGGTCAGATGGTAAAAACTACTTTAGGCCAGGAATCCACCAGGAATATGACCAAAATATACACAATAAAGTCTGTTAAGCATGGTATGGATAGCATTCTTGTTTAGGGATGTTTTTATTGACATGGTATGGGACCACTTCATCAGATAGAGGGTATTAAAAAATAAATAAATTTAAATAAATTTGGTGATGCAACAGCTCGGAGTGAACCAGGACCTAGTGACTTACAACTCTCAACCATTCCTGTGTGCGTGTTACCAGGAACGGAGGGGACCTACAATTTTCTGCCGATTCCGAACGGCTAATGAGCAGCACTTTCCATGACAAGAGATACTCTTGGAGAATTTGTCAATTTCTCGCAAGAGGCAGTACACCCCTGAAAAAAACTTTGCAGCGGCTGAGAATCGAACTCGAGACCTTCCGCATGACAGTCCAACGCACTAACCATTATGCCAAGGGATACTACAATAGATAGAGGGTATTAAGGACCAATTATAATACAAGGAAATCCTACGGGATACGATTCTACCGTATTCTGAGGAGGAAATGCCCTTGACGTGTAAATTTCAACAGGATAACGATCCTAATCATATGGCTAAGCCTGTGAAGCAATGGCTATTCATCAAAAAAAACCGCTATTAAGGAATAAGCCAGCTTAGTCCCTAGATCGTAATTCTATTGAGTACTTGAACAAATTTCGACAAACTGACGGAAAGTCCAGCAAGCCTAGTACTCAGTACCTGTTGAACGATTCCGGTATTCCGCTGTGATTAAAAATAAGGGTTACTCGACCAAATACCAGAAATTTTCTTCAAATAATGTTAAAATTTTGTTATTTAATTTGTTTTTTATTTGTTGTTTACGAAATGTGCTATTTATTTTGTCCTAGTATACTTTAATTGTATAAGGGTCAATTGCTGAAACGAAACTTAAATATTTATGTTCAACTTAAGCGCTTATGTTCTACTTTTTCGTCTACGTAAACTGTCACATAAGAGTTTATATGGAACATAAGTATTTATGTTATGTATCAGCAAATGGGTCTAAATCAGTTTGTTGTAGTTTTTTTATGAGTTCAATATACTTCATTTTATTTTTAAATCAGAGATATGTATATTTGCTCTTACTTCCTCATAAGTCAAACAGTTCTTTGAAGTTTAAGAAAGTGGGAAAAACTTGCATCACAGAAATTTAAGACTACATGTGCTATTTATTTTGTCGCCACCGTATACCTACAATGATCTTTTTAATTTTGATTCCCGATACTCGATACCTTGGAAGTACGGTATCAACACTAATGCGGTTATGCTTTGAGATCATTGAATTTGATTAATTATTCGGAAATATGTAATATACAATTGGAAATAACAGAAACACCCTAACATTTCAATGACATATGTATAAACATACATAATTCTAAATATCTCTAATGTCGATTTCCTTTACACATGAGAAATCAATTTCTGTGTGAAGATTTCGATCTCTCGCCAGATTTTACGTTCTTTCGCACCAAAAAAATCGATTTTTTTTGACAGATATCAAATCCCTCGAATCCGTATTTGAAGAGGGATTTACATAAATACGAAATACGCACGCCAAAAGAAAAAAATTGACAAGGGATCGAAATCCCTAGTGTGTAAAGGAAGTCGACATAAGAACTAACGACACATTTCCTATATAATGATTATTCACACTTTGGAAGACAGGAACTGGACTACCATTCTGAGTCTGAGTGCAGTAAGGCTAAAACAAAGAATCTAATTTCTTGCAAAGCCCAAGAACTTGTATTGTCTTCTATCAAGTAAGAACATCACTTAAAACTGACAATGCTAGTGTCGAAAGGTTACATGGCACTTAAAACAAACTTTTAATCATTATGAATCTAATGTCGATTTCCTTTACACATGAGAAATCAATTTCTGTGTGAAGATTTCGATCTCTCGCCAGATTTTACGTTCTTTCACACCAAAAAAATCGATTTTTTTTCGACAAAGATCAAATTTTTCGAATCCGTATTTAAAAAGGGATTTACATGCATACGAAATACGCATGCCAAAAGAAAAAATTTGACAAGGGATCGAAATCCCTAGTGTGTAAAGGAAATCAACATAAAAATAAAAATTTAAAACTATGACGGCTAGTACAGAGCCTAAACCTAGTGACTTACAACTCTCAACAATTTCCGTGTGCGGGTTTGGAGAAATGGGGAGACCTACAATTTTCTTCTGATTGGGAACGGCTAGAAAGCAGCACTTTTCATGACAAGAGATACTCTTGGAGGATTTGTCAAGTCCTCGCAAGATGTAGCAGGTAAACCCTTTCTTTTGCAGGGGCTAAGAATCGCACGCAAGACCCGCTGCGTGACAGCCCAACGCACTAACTATTATGCAAGGGTTGCTACTAGGGGTACTGCCAAGGGGATTTATGAATCAAGACAGAGATTACTTCTAATTGTACGAGAAATTATTCAGATTATTGTTTCAATAGATTTTATTTTGAAAAACATAAGCCAAGATGACTCTTTGGCAGATAAATTTCGAAAACAAAAATAACTAGACAACATAGCTATTACAAATAAAGAACAAGGAACTTCCATGAGCCAATGTCCATTGCTCATAATAGAACCGCCATCAAGTTTAGACCCAAGTATACGAAACTGATTTATTTCGAAGAAATGTTAATAATGTTATTGATAAATTCACAAAATGAATTATTAAATATCATAATAAACAATTTAATCGCAAATATAAACTTAAATTCATAAATCTACATTTATATAATGTACAATATATTTACATACCCCGTTAATTTCTTGTTGCCGATTAATTAATTCCTTTGGATATGAGGATAAGTACGTATGTATCTACCGTTTTATTCTGGATTAATCCATAGTAATTTCACTAGTTATTAATTAATGATGTGCGTCACAGAACACGATTTATATAAAATTCTTTAAAATCCTATATCCTAACGGTTGTCCATCTTGTTTTTTTTAAGGAATTGTTTCCTTCCTCCATTAATAATTTATAATCTATCACGTAAACGTATTGGGATTGGCCTTCTTGACCTACACTACACAGTACACAACAAAACTAAAATGTCACTGCGGAATGCGTTTCAGGTATACACAAATATCCTATATCAAAAATGTGTTTAGAATTTGTTCAGAATATATAATACAGTTGTGGTGAAAAGGAAAACACAAAATTATACTGCTTAGACTGCTTTAAGCTGTTTGCTACTTGCAATTTTTAAGACTGTTGGCGAGTGACATTGGTGGATGAGATTAGTAAGATTTTAGAGTTATTTAGGCCTATTCTTCTTTTCTGTTATTCTGCTATGAATTTCCATACAAAAGTTTGAGCTGTCAACAAATCTTTTATAAATTATAATTTTGGAATTGGGCCTGCTAATCCGTTATAAAATCTGCGAAGACTGATTTTAAACGAAGCAATATTACCTTGCGATTTTTAAGTCCGTAGGAGAGAGACGTGTGTGCTGGCGGGGGTACACAAAATTTCTGGGGTTGGAAAAATTGTAGAGTTATCGTTCTTTCTTCTTTGTGGTTTTCTTTATTTCTTGTGTATATGTTTTATTTCTATTTGGCGTTCGGTGAGCCAACTTCGAATAACTATGTAGAATAAAGAGTGCCGGGAAATGTCTTCTTTTCAATAGAACAAAGTTAACTTTGCTTAAACAACGCTGTGTTTAAAAGCATCCATGCAATCAAAAGGGAGCCAAAAGAGAAACAAAAATTAAAAATCGCTTTCGTGTAAAAGCAGTCTTAGAAAACTTTTATGAATTGTCAAACGTTCGAACCCAGAAAAAATCCTTTACGAATACCATTTTCGTATTCAGCATGCCAATAACAGACAAACTTCAGTGACTTTTATCATAAAAGATTTCAATAAGTATACAGGTATATTAAGTGAAAATTAATATTTATTTTTTATTTCGTCAACGAAATGTTCTTAAAAGGAGAAAAATTTAAGAAAATATATTAAAACACATATCATATAAGCAATTAAGTAGAGTATTGCTATGATATTCACTAAAAGCTGAAACATATTATGAGGTAAAACCGTGTTCTATGGTATGGATACCAATAGTGTGTAAGAGTTTACTTTTTTGTTCGTCATCCTTTTTAATTATGTCAGATTAAATAATTTTCTTAATCACAGCTGATTTCATTACAGATTTAGTTCAGTTCCCTAACAGATTTCGTTTTCGAAGTTGGGTAACAGACTTTTTAGGTGGAAATCTTTTATGATTCATAAAGGCTAGTCGCACACTGGCAACTGTGATCGAAATCAAATAGTTTATAATCACCAGTTGAAAGAGAACCGCGCACTGGCAACTTTTAACTCATGCTCACACTCTTTTTTCTCTTGCACTTATAGAAAACAGCTCAACTGTTGCGAAGGAAATCGTTTAGTTTGTGTAAAAACACAAACTTTTAAGCCCATATGTTTCATTTTAGCAACTAAACAGTTGCGAAACTAAAAACTGAATGTGCGCGCCTAGCCTAACATAAAATCTATAGCAGAATAACAGATGTGGCAGAATAGGCCTAATTATCATTTCTTCTTCGTTGTTTTTCTTATTATTTGAGTATGTTTCATTTTCAATTTGGGGTTAGCTCAATGAACTTTGCTAAATAAAGTATAGTATAGAGTGCGGAGAGAGATAAATCCTTTGACTGCTTTTAAACTTTGATTCTCTTTTAGTTAAGTTTCGATTGCATGGATGCTTGTAAGCAAAGTGATTGTTGGGTAAAATTTAACTTTGTTCAAACGAAAAGGAATAACCCCTCCGCACTCTTTACTCTACTTAGGTAACCGAACTTCACTGTGTGAACACCAAATAGAAATGAAGCATAATATCAAATACATCGCTCGACAATGGGCTTAAAAACCGCAAAGTGATATTGCATCGTTTAAAAGCAGTCTTTTCAAAAGCATACGAATGCAATCGAAAGAAAACTTAACTAGGAGCAGAGTTATAATTTAAGTTAAGTTTTACGTTCGTTATTTTAAATTGAATAAACAATAGGGGTATTCATGTAAGCGCGGAAAACCCTCGTAAACCTCGTAAACCAGATAATTTTATCTCCGCAGAAACGAGCTGTCAAAATTTGTATGGGAAAAAGTTTCTGCAAATCGCATAAAATTATCTCACAAATTTGCTGCGGAAAGTGCAGAAATAAACCTCGTAAACTAAAGAAGTATGGATTCTGACTTTTAATTTGACATTTCACAAAATATTTCCCACATTTACGCAAGTATTTCTTAGGGGGTGTTCATGAAAACCTGCTGCGGAAAGTTATATCTTTCTACAAAGCGGAAAATTATCTCGTTACATGAATACCCTTAATATTTTAACGAAATCTAAATGAAATCTAACTACACCAATTTGAAATCTCAACATTTTCAGCAGAAATCTCTGATTTCTGTTTGGTGAAAGCATAGTATGACACGACGACGAACTAAATTTGGTACGTTTTATTCAAATACAGTATTTCAAATTTGAAATAATGATTTTTTTCAGCTTTTAACCGCACATAACTAAAAGACCAAATAGTTTTAAGTGTTAATGAGAGAAAATTTAGTTACGGAATGATTAAGGATGATCTGATCTGCTGAATTTTTGTTGTTTGTATTTTAAGGTCAAAGGTTTCTATGAAAGAATATTTTTATTATATCTACCAGAAAATTACGAAATTTCAATGCAAGTTTCATATCTCAATAAATGGAAATGTGGCAACGAATTCCGATTCCACATTGAATAGTGATATTTTTGTAAAATTAATAAAACCATGTGTTACATGACAGTGACATTATACAAAATTATAACAGTTCTTCCCAAATGAATTTTATCGAAGAACTGCAACAATTCTTATGCGGCACATATTGTTCAAATCATTCAAGATTGCGAAAACCATTATTCGAAAATGCACTACAATTTAATACCCTGCGGTATTTTTTTTTAATAGAGGCTGGATATCAATTTCACATGAATATGATTTAATGGTAGGTGACAATGTAGTTTAGCATAAACTCTTGAAGATAAAGGGAAGAAAGTCATTAGATTTACGAACGCTGTGTACGAAAAGTTTAAAAATTAAAAAAAAAATGAAATTTCTATACAAACGTCATTTTTATTCCAACATACTACAATTTACCACCACAACTTGCTAAACGCTAGGCCATTATTGTAGAAGTAATATAAACGGATTTTCAATATTGGTGACGGTAGGCTTTGACGGCAATGTTGTTTTGTTGTTGTGACAAATTTGTCAAATATGTTGTTTATTATTAAATTATACTGATGCCAAATCAGCACAGCAAGTAACACGATTAAACAGCACGTCTAAATGATAAAACTTTATTATCAAAATGAGTTTTCACCAGTGCAAACGACGCGGTTGCCTTTCACAGTTCAAGTCTAGTACGCTGATCGGGAAAAATTTTGTCTCCCATACATTTGTTTTCCTGGGACAAATTTTGTCTCGGATATTTTTCCGAGCAGTACGCAGTTCGCGCACAAAATTCATACTATTGTGAATTGCTATACAAAATGTATCCACAAAATTTTGCCAGGAAAAAGAATGATACAAGCATTATTTTGCGGGACAAATTTTGACAGCCACCGTATTTCCGAAAGTGATTTTTGTCAAAACTGATTTTATGTAAAAGGTGCTGATGCTTCTCTTGAAAGCATCGAGAGGAGATTCCAAAAATGTATGAACGGCTTTTGCAAGACAAACCGTTCCAGAGATATACTAAAAAACACATTAGATTAAAACTTTTGCGCCAGATTTGGAAAAGTTTTGTAGAGATTAAAATTGTAGAGATAAAATTTGTCTTGTCTCGATCTGCATACTAGGCTTCACTTTTCAACTTTTGGTGCCAAAATTTGAGACGCCCGGTTGGGTAATCAATCAAACAAGCGTATGTCAAAGAAATGTAGCATCGGTATAACATCCATTCGATGCGTGAAAGTATACGCAGAACCCGAGGCCAGTCCTATACTTATTTTCCATGCACAAGAACCCGCCGCCGGCCTTTCGCAGCCCTCAACTTGGCGAATTTTGCATTGCAACCTGAGCCGTCCAAGAATCAACTGACCCAGGAGTTCAAAGTTCATGCAAAGCTTATGACCAACACCATTTATTCACTGACTGAGCTTCGGAGCGTTTGGTAGAGGAACCGAATTTCGGACGAAATTGCGAATGGCTGTGATAAGAAGCAAAATTACGGTATATTGGAGGTTCACCAGGTGATATTGCATCCTATAACATGATTCGACTATAACCCTATAACATAATTCGACTGCTTTTAAACGATGCAATACCACCTTTCAATTTTTAAGCCCATAGTCGAGAGGCACATGTTAGAGTAATGGAGGTAGACGAAACTTCAGAGGTTGGTAAAATTGCAGAGTTATCATTGATTCTTCTTTGTGGATTTCCTTATTGTTCGAGTATGTTTTATATTCTATTTGGCATTCGTGCAGTGATTACTCTCCTCCTCCTTTTACTTACTCAAAATTAACTTTCAATAAAAATAGCTGTGTTTAAAAGCATCTATGCAATCAGAAGGAAACCAAAAGAGAATTAATGATTAAAAGCCGCTTTCGTGTGAATGCAAAGTATTTTGTGAAAATTTATTGAAAATTTTTAAATATTGTTCTAAGATTACAGTCAGTCTCTGCTTAATGATAACTCCTTGTCAATGATTTTGTAATCCAATTTAAGCTCAATTTTCTTATTGTTTATTTTAAATCTCGTCTTCAGTTTTCATGGGAATGTAAAACTATGTTTACCCCAAGAAATAATACTGCACTCAATTGCACTTACCGAAAACCTTCTACAAATCTCGAAGAGGCTTACCAAACAAATTTATTTCGTTAATCTAGTTGATTAGAAATTAATCTTGTTAAATCTTCAGTGGATCGAACTGACCTATATCCATATCGTTTTTCATAATTTGACACAAATTAAACTTTCTTTTTCTCATTTCTACTTTATGAGAAAAAATGAAACACTTTGAAAAGTGCGCTCTGTCAAAGTTAATCTGTTTGTTAATCTTTAACTGCGGTGGAAACACTATAAAAATCTCTTACCTTGAGTTCTGGGTTATCTTTTGGTGAAAACATAGTGTAAGACTTCTTTTACACGATAGCCATTTTTAATTTGTCTTTCTCTTTTGGCTTCCTTTCGATTGCTATTTGAATTAGTATGATATTAAAGCTGTTTTAGTATGAAACTTGGTTAAAACAACGATTTTGCAAATTTTAATCGAATATAGCATCATACTTTCTCTACCCTTTTATTAAAGTTAAAATCATCGAAAACCTTTTTTATTTTTTTAGTTTGACGTCCTCTAACGCGGCGGTTGCAACGTCGTGTCAAAATAATCTTACCGTCACGTTAAAAAATTTTAACGCGACGTCGTCGTTGAAAACGCATTCTATTTGATCGAGCCTTTAGGCTAGGCGCGCACATTCAATTTTTAGTTGCACAACAGACTGTATGATTGCTTATAGAAAACAAATGAACTATTTGGTTGAATGTCCGCGCAGGTGCATATAATTAAATGTTACACAATATAGCGAACTCATTTTAGGCAATCGTTTAGTTTGTGTCAAAGCACAAACTTTTTACTTGCTAGAATCAGGCAGTTGCGCAACTAAAAATTGAATGTGCGCGCCTAGCCTTATTCTATTTAGTTAAGCAAAGTTGACTGAGCGAACGCCAAACCAGGAATAGAAAGAATGATAATTCTACAATGTATAATGCAATAATTTTCGTGTTTAAAATCAAATTTAATATATTACCAAATTATTTAAATCATAATATATAACCTATGTAAGAGAAGTTCAACCTTTTGAGTTGCGTAATGCTGTAGATTTTAGGTTGCCAATGTACAGAAACGCTAAAACAAAACATACGGTCCTTCATAGAGGCTTAGACATTTATGATAATTTAAATAATGCATTGAAATTGGAAAATAATTTACGAAAATTCAAAAAAAATTTTGCTGATTATGTCAAGACTAGATTTATTTAAAGATATGTAGAATGTAAAAATATTGTTATAAATTTTTAAATGGCAAAATTTTGCCAAATAATCCAAGAAAAAAAAAATAATAATTCTACAATATACGTCTCTCGCCAACGATCTTTAAAATCGCGAATTGATATTGCCGCGTTTAAAAGCATTCTAACTAAAAAAACTTCCAATTGACAATTTTAAACTTTTAGTGTGAGCGCACCCTTAAGCCAATTGCCAAACTATCAACGTCAAAAAATATTCAGTTAAAAAAAAAACAATTTCAACATGGTGGGTAAGGTACAAAGTTCAAGGACTTTAATCGTCTGTCTGGTGGATGCAAAAATTTAAATTTGTTACCAAAATTTCGGGTCGGTGAGGTCAAAGTTAAGAGTGTTAAAGCAAAGTGTCGGTCGTAATTCATATAAGCCAAACCGCTTCGTGAAAAAAGAAAACACTTTAATTATGTGTAATTAGTTAAGTGAAAACCCTCATGTTCTCCTCGTGTGCTTCAAGAAACCCCACTTCATACACCAAAACTAACGGTATGGAAATTGATACAAGATGCATTGTTATTTCTTTGGCAAATTGCAAGAACTAGACATTGCTGAGTAAGTAAGTAAGTAATTCCATTATATTAACCTTTATAACAATACATTGTTTTAAAAATAATCAAGAATTTTAAAGTTTCGGCAAAAATATATTTGAAATAAATTCTATAAATAATAAGTTTACATATACATATGTATACATACATATTTTATATAATATAGAGTTTAAAAAACAGTATAATGATTTCAAATCTAAGCCATTGTTACTACGTTTATTTATGCAGTATCGAAAGATCGAGTTGGATTAGGGTCAGATTTTCGACCCAGGTTTTTCGTCATTTGAGTTGAGAGCTCGATTTGAATTTGAGTTGAAATGGTGTTGAGCGATTCTGAAACATTTTGTTAAGCCAACTCCTCGACCCAGGTTTTTCGTCTCATATTTCGACTCGACATCGACACCGCTTAGCGAGTGGGATCGAGTCGAACGAAGCTCATTTCAACTCAATACCCGATTACAAAGGGTCGAAGTATGTATCGTTTCTTGCCTTGTTACCTTGTTAAGCTTGTTTTCCCAAAATATTTAACTCTGATGTTTCAATACAGAGCCAATACTTATGAAATTGGAAAGTGGAAACAGTCTTCTTCGAAATTTGCCATTTACGTGGGAAGTTAGCATCTAGTTTTGAATATTAGTAATATTTCTTTAATTCAATGTTTCTTGGCAGAAGTTCTAGTTAGATAAATTGCAATTAAGTTGAGAGTATATTACTCTGCTTTCTGACTCGCGAGCTTCAGCTATTTTAATGTTTCCCGAGCATGGTCCTCGTATTTTTTACCTATAGGACCTCATTGCTAGTGTCTTCAACCTTTGATTCCATAAAAATCGATAGTAGGTACCAAAAAGTTGGATGCGTTAAAATTTGTATCCAATGCTATGTGGATAACTTTATGTTGTACGCGGTTACAACAGACACATCTTATGGCATCTATTACAAGAACAACTTCAGATATGTATCTCAAATTTTCGATGATTTATTTTAACGATTAACAAACGATACTCGCAATAAGGAACATATAAACCTGCTCCTTTAGTTGAACTGGATTGTAAAATTCAAATTGAATAACTTCTCGATAAGTAGCAGAAATATGTTACCACTTCATGCTCTACCAGTCTTATCTTTATTTCTATAGGTATTCATTCAGGGACATTTTGTTGGCCAAACGAGTACCCGAATGTGAGCAAGCTTTGACGATATAGCCTGCCTGAAGCTTAAGAGTGTTGGTTAACAGTTTTGGAAGGCCCGTTTCAAGATACATTGGGTAGTTAGGAATATTTTTGTTGGTTTGAAAAGTTTTTCCTATGAAATTTCTCTGGAGTTTTCTACTTCTTCGAACTCATCCATTTCCCACACTTGTGTAGCATAGCTGAGTGATGTTTTTACAACTCAGTCGATTTTTTTGTATTTTGCAGATATTTTGATCCTTCATGTCATATTTATGAAACTGAGATGATTTCTAAAATATATTTTTTGAAATTCAACGTTGGTCTTATGTCGTTTTTATTTGGCAATCTGGAATCTCTCTCCGATCCGGGATCTCAACTTAACACTTTTTTTGATTCTGAAGTTTGGTGTGATTGCTTCTGGTTTCGATTCTGATTTCAAATCCAGAAACAAATTTCTCTTTTTTTCAAAATCAGAACTGTAATTTTTTCCCAAGAGAATACTTTCAGAAGAGTCCAGAAGGCTTCCGAATTGCCAAATAAAAACGACATTAAAATAACTCCTAAATACCTATTTATATTCCTTTGTAATTTCAAGGCGTAATTCATTGAAGTCCCAACTGTCTCCAAATTCAATGTGTGGACATCATTCATTTCATAGTCTTAAATTCTTCAATAGATATAATTTGTAAATCCCGATTTACAATAAGTTGCAGGTCGATTGACCCATCAGATCTCGTGTGATTTAATACTTCTAGACTAATTTTGCGGGATTTCATTAAATCATCAGTCTACGGCAATAAGCTGATGTCGGAGTCTTCGTTTTCAGCCGACAGCGAGGCTTGAACAAGGCCTGGGCTAGCTCCGAACCAAGCGTGATCTGGTGCGCTCAGATCTATTTAAGAAACACAATTGAGCTATCATAGTTATTGTAAGCATTTTTTGGGACATTGGTGCTTTCATGATTTTTTTAAAAATTAATTTCTGGGTAGTGCTCTCAGGGTAGTGCAAAATGGAAAAAAATTAATGAAGTTATCCGCGCTCGATCTGTTCGGTCTTTTTTTTTACCGAGTTCACCGAACGAGCCCCCATCGATTTTTGAGCTTAAAAATAAATAGGACTTCAGCTCTACGAGTTCAAAATGTAACAAAGTTATTTTTTTGACTGCTCAGTGCCTTCTGGTGGCTAAAAAAACGCCTTATATTGAAAGAAAGATTGTGTCCGTTTCCGTCGAAATGTGTTAGCAAGCTGGGTTCAACGAATCCAACGTTGCCTGAGGGGGGGACATATGTATGTATGTATGGCTGCGGTCAAAATAATAGTAGTGAACCTTTTGATGCAACAAAAACTAAAATAGTATACTAGTTTTAAAGAAATAAAAAGTCATCTGATTTTAAAATTAATGTTTTGTAGGTTTTTAATTTCAGAAAAAAATCATTTTCAGATTCAATAAATTAGTTGGTAATTTCAAATCTATTCAATTCATATAGAAAAACAGCGGTCTAAAAAATACTAGCGCATTCAAAATCCGCCTTTGAATATTACAAAAGGGAAAGTCAATAGACAATTTCTACCATAAGTGATAGTCGAGTGTTTGAACCCCTTAAATTAATATTTAGTTGTATGTCCCTTTTTAGAAATAACAGTTGCTTGCAACTAGCAACATACTTCTTGACATCGCACCGAAGATTTTCTATAGGGTTGAGTACTGGGGACTGCGCAGGCCACTCCATAACATTAACCCTCTTTTCTTGGAACCACTGCTTCGCAAGTTTACTTGTATGCTTTGGGTCGTTGTCTTGTTGAAAGACCCATTTTAGTGGCATTTCATTTTAGCATATGTGAATATGTCTTTTTAATCCGGTACATGGGACGAACACCATAGAAGGAAAAACATGCGCAAATCATTATGCTGGATCCTCCATGTTTTATTGTCTTGGTTGTGAAGCGTTCGGAGGCCTTCTTACATATTGACGAATCCCTTTTTTCCTCCACAAAAACATGAAAATTCAGGGACTTACCAATGATTTTATTTACACTACTATTATTTTGACCGCAACTGTATGTATGAACGAAGTCGAATTTCATACATACATAAGTATTTAAGTTGAACTTTCTATTTTTTGTATTATTACAATTATCGAGATATCGCAAAAACCGATACAAATATTAGTTTGTTAGAAATTTATTATGAAATACTTTAAGTCGAATCTTGAAAATATGTGAGAAACCTGATTGATTTATTACTTTCCAAGCTTTTTGTTCCGTGATGTTCTAGTTGAGATTTATATTTTTCTGTCAATGTCAGAAGTATGCATGTCTTACCTGAAAAAGAAAATTAAAAAAAAAACTTTAATAATGGGTTAATATTTTTGTTTTAAAAAATTTTAAGAAAATAATCTTAAGCTGCAGTACCTTGTGAGGACCTTGTCAATACCCAATTTTTGTCAAATTCAGTTCATCTTAAATCGATTTTTTGACAAAAATCCAATGTGAACTACGAGTATCTTGGTTGGGTCAAGATTAAAATTGTAATTATTAACGTTGGAAGATTTTGCCCGTGGCCTGGCATTGATTCTATATGAAGGTTTTATAATATTAATTCTATATAATGTACTACTGAAATAAATCAGTAGTACCCCTTGGCATAATGGTTAGTGCGTTAGACTGTCATGCGGAAGGTCTCGAGTTCGATTCGCAGCCGCTGCAAGAAAGTTTTTTTCAGGGGTGTACTGCCTCTTGCGAGGAATTGACAAATTCTCCAAGAGTATCTCTTGTCATGGAAAGTGCTGCTCATTAGCCGTTCAGAATCGGCAGAAAATTGTAGGTCTTCCCATTCCTAGTAACACACACACAGTTTTTGAAACATAAAAATTTCAAAACTAAAAATTGATTTTCTACTTTTAAAAAAATTAATTAAAATCTGTTACTTTATTGATAATGAAAAATAGTTCAATGATAGCTGATGGGAACAATGGCGCAAAAATTTAGTCGAATTAGTACTATACTAAAACTGTTTTTGTAAGATAGGTAGGCTAAAACAAGTTTCAAATTTTAATTGAATTTAGCAGCATAATGTCTCTAGCATTTTATTAAAGTAAAAATCAGCAAATAGCTATTTTATTTTTTTACTATCGTGCTATTTTTTTAAAATTTTTTTTTATTGTCCCACTGACTATTTAAGAGTGGGTTGCAGTTGTAGGTAGCCTGGAATGGCCTTCAAATAAAAGGACAGTACGGGTCTATCAGGAGCCAACTCGTGATCGAACCAAGAGATGCCGATAGGTGATAGGTACATAATTAACATTTTCCCAGGTAGAACCAGCTTGAGATGTTATAGCTTCTTTCATGAGGTCGTTATCCGTGAGAATAAAGTTTGAGACCGTTTTGTTCAAGAGAGTTAGTACATATTCAGTGAAGGGGATGATATTTGTATCGGTATAAATGGAAGTTATTGAGAACTTTTAAACTCTGGCTTCGAAGTTTTTGCCCGCACAGAGGCAGACTATATTTCTTTCAATGGATTCAAATTCGCGAAGTCATGATAGGCCTTACTGGTGATTTGTAGAAAAGTAATTTAGAGCTTTTGTGGAGCGACCTATATGTCTTAGATAGGGCATTCGAAGATTGCTGACTCTCGTAGCTTCGATAAGACCACCCTCGCGTTCTGGTTGTTTTTTAACATCAGTTTGTTAAAGTTAATAATTAAAATTAATAAGTATTTTAAGTTGCTTTTCACTTCGATGCCCCTATTGTTAACTCGAATAATGATATTTTTGCTTTGGCGTACTACCATCTAACGGCCTTTTCCGATAGCGTTACGGAAGCATATGAGTTCAGATTTGGGGTTATTGAATTTGATTACCCAGGTTTTGTAATAGTCATTGAGGATTTTTCTAGGTTTCTTGATGTAAATGTAGCAAATTTCACTGAACGCGTAATTTGGTAAGTTAAAGTTATGCTCTCTTATGTCGCAGGCTTACACATTTTATTAAAAAAAAAGTAACAAGTTAACAGTTATAAGTTTTGGCTCAATGTTGTTCATCGTTTATTAATAGTGAAACAATTTGTTAAACACACAAAACGGCTGACATGCACAATTCCTCTTTTTCGGCATCCTTATCACCGTAATGAGAAATTTGAGATCAATATTTCGAGTTCGGTTTGTTTACGAATGCATAACTTGTCATAAGTACCTTTATATCGCAAGTAAAAATTAATTGGTGAAAATGTCGAAACATATTTCATATTGCCAATACGTCTAGCTGCGTGCAAATACTACAAGGATAAACACAAAATCTTTCCGCCTCTAGATTACCCAAAAACTATAAGTCAACTTCATATACACTCTAAGAAAAAATATTAAATCCTGGCGCCAGACAAAGTCTAAATAAATTAAACATCAACAGCATCAGCAAAAAAAAAAGTCGTACGTTCTCTAGGTTTCAGCTTTATGTATATGTTCTTGGATTTCAATTAAATGTTCTTCTATGGAATTACGTGCGTCTGAAAGTTTGTCATCTCAGTTTTTCCATCAACTTCTTCGCCTATTCCCTTATTCCCTTATTTGAGATTGCAACTTTTGTGTGTCAATTTATTTGTCTGCGCCAAAGTGGAGAGAGAAAGACTGAAAAACTGCACGTACACAACCTGCCACATTTTCAGTTATCAGAATATAATATTCTTCTGAGGAAAGTTATAGGGGTTCGTTAAGTTAAAGTTAAAGAAACGAAGAAGAAGAAGTAGGTCTGCTAGAGAGAGAGTTTCTTAAATAATAAGCTCAATTATATTAAAACAAAATTCATTGGAGAGAAAAAAAAAAAAAACATATATGTATATCATATTCTTGGAAATTCTTGCAATGTTTTAATTTCTGCTAAGTAGATGCAGTATTTTTTAAATAAAAGTTACAAAATTATATGAAGTTTGGAGGGGTTTGTGAGTTATTTGAGACCATTTGGAAGTTGTAAAAGTAAAGCACCAGATCTGTTTAAAATGGAGCAGCATCTGTTCGAAACAGCCCTTGTAAATTTACAGGTTCTGCAATCCTCCGAAACACTATATTAAGGGCTTGTTTTACTTTAGAAAAATACAAAATTGACTTTGATGGCCATCAAATACTCGTACAAACAGAAAATTTTAAGAAAATTGCCAAAATTTAAAATTGCTCTGGGTGTGAAATCCATATCTAAAAATGTTATCATGTATGAACTTTCGTTATGCTACTAATTTATATGTATTCTTACGCTTTAAACTTAACATAGAGACTTTTATTGAAAATTTAGTTATTGAAGTTTGTATGGTATAACTTTACAAGGCCTTTTTATTGAGTACACTTGACTTGTACTGGTTACATTTTAATTAATGTACCGAATACGTTCATCAAATACAGACGATATGTACTCAATAGATAATTATGGACCCAGCTAGGGTGACTATATAAATATTAAAAACTTATCAGCCTCCCAAATGAAAAAGTGTATTCAAAAGGGAAAGTTATGTAATGAATACAAATAAACATGTATTAAGTCATTCAAACATGTACGAAACGGAGTACATCTCTCGTTTGAATAAACTTTTTTTGGCCAGAGCATGGTGTTTTAACCTGAAGTTTCATCTGATGAATTTTTACAACAATATTCTGGGTCATAAAACTAGCCACTTTTCGTACTCTCTCTGTAGCAAGTAGGATTCAGTTAGTAAATATAAAAAATTTTAAAATAAAATAAATTTGTTAATAAAGAGCAAAATACAAATTTGTACACTTTCAGATTAGAGGTGACGGTAAGTAGCAAAGTAAATATAGAGACGACTTTTATTCGTATGAACTTCAATACATAAATATGTAATGGGTACATATACTCCCAAAAGCCACATTTTGGTTCCGATAAGACATCATGTTTTCTTCGCAATTGGGAAGGGCGGGTACTTCATGTTCTAATTTGAAGCTTTTCCCTATTGGACTCTACTTTTTAAATTGGATCACATCTTCTCTTTCCGTCAAGTTACATGAGCTGCACAAAATATTCAGAACCTGTCGATGCGGTATGTAATGAAGGCTTTCCAGGTGCCCTTTCATTTTGAATATCGATGAAATACGATCCTGCTTCTTTTCATTACGGAAGTAGTTACACTCGCATAAATTAAGATTAATATGACTATAAATCGATGTAACGTATGGACTGAAGATAAAGCTTCATTTATAGAGTCCATTCTGTGTTGCTCATCTACCTTGGAAATAAGATTTATGGCATCATGTTAACAGAATCTTCCATTTTCTTCTACTAGTCGAAGGGTAGTTCGATAGTACACAGCATGTGTTCTTCCAGGTTTTTATACCACAGATTTTTTTCCCAATTGTATGCATTGTTTACATTTTTGGAAGCCTTTCAGCAAATATATTCAGTAGTGTTATGATCAATTTAACACTTTCTTCTTCTTCTTCCTTTTCTTCGGCGCTGTTATGATCTCGATGTCGAGGGGATCATAACTCTCCCACGTATCTGCTTCACACTAGTGATCCGCCTGTGGGGTTCGCCGGGTTGACCTCAGAAATCGGCGGCAAGCCTCCCGGTTTTGTATTGTTCCATTTCTGAGGCCAACTGAATGCTGGTGTTTTTGCATTTGTTTGTACCAGGAGTGTTTAGGCCTACCTTTCTTTTTATTTCGAATTGGAACGTTGTATGATATTGCCTTTTTGACGGGATTCTCAGGATCTCTCCTTTGAACATGGCAATACCAACTGAGTCGGTCGTGTTAAATTTTTTGGGAAATGGTATTCTTAACATGAAGGCTTCCTCGGATCTTCGTACTTCTAATTCGATCAAGCTTTGTAACTCCTGCTGTCATACGAAGCATCTTCATCTCAGCTGCTGTTAGCTTACTCTCATACTTTTTGTACATTGTCCAACATTGTGAACCGTATGTGAGTGCTGGACGCACAACTGAAGTGTAGAGCTTTCCTTTCAGCTTAGAGGGCATTTTTCGGTCACAGAAGATAGCAGAATTTTCCCGCCACTTCATCCACCCTACGCTTACGCGATGATTGATATCGGCATCACAAGTAGCTTCGTTATTTATCATAGACCCCAGATATTTAAACTTTTCACACTTGGGAGCACTACTCCATTCAAATAAATGTCTGGAATAGGCCTGTGTGGATCAGAAAATGGGCAGCATAGGTATTCTGTCTTTTTCGCGCTTATGCGGTACCCACTTCCTTCTAGAACATCCACCCATACGTCAAGGGCTCGTTGTAGGGATATCGGGTCTTCACTTATGATGGCTCCATCGTCAGCAAAGAATAACTGATGCACTTTTGGATCCGTCACTTTGCCTTCAAGCAGGTAATCAAGAACTGTAATAAAGAGCAGGGGACTCAAGACACTTCCCTGGTGTACACCTACTGTGATTTCGAATTCTTCGGTGACTCCAGCTGCGCATCTTACTTTAGTAACTGCTCCATCATACATGTCCATAATTATCTGCACATAGGTTTCTGGAACTCCTCGTTGCCTGAGGGCCACCCATATTAGATCTCGTGGTTGCCGATCGAATGCTTTTTCAAAATCAACCAATACGACATGCAAATCCTCCAAAGAATCCCGATGCTTTTCCATAATTATTCTTATACTCTGGATTGCATCCGTGGTTGACTTACCCCCGACAAACCCGCACTGGTCATCAGATAGCCTAATTATTTTTCGCAGTCGGCTACCCAAGACTCGCTCAACGATCTTCATGGTGTGTGACATCAGCTTAATCGAACGGTAATTATCACAGCTTCGAGTATCACCCTTTCCTTTATAAATTGGAAGAAGGTAACTTTCCCTCCATTGATTAGGCATGCGATCACCTCGTATAAGTTTGGAGACAAGAATCATGAGCCATCTAAACCCGATGTCTCCCATCTTTTTCCAAAACTCTGAGGGTATTTCGTCTGGGCCAACAGCTTTTCCCTTTTTGGAGTATTTTACCGCCTCACTAACTTCTTCGACTGTGACGTCGGATACTTCGCTTAAGTTAGGTGAAGCTATTGGAAAGTATAGCCTTGGAAATTGTTCGTTTAGAAGTCCGTCACAATACTGTCGCCACCTGTGAAGAATTTCGTTGTCTTCCACAAGTAGTTGGCCTTGAGCATTGTTAATGAACTTTGGCGAACAAATCTCCTGGGCATTTCTTCTTCTTTGAGCGGCTATTTTGAAGATTGTTGCGCCCTTATTCGTGTTTTGCCGTAGCTCTTGAATAGCACCAGCTGTCGGGGTAGAAATTTCATCCAGCTCCCGATACAGGTTTTCTGTATTCTTTGCTTGAATTTGGGCGCACTTCTTCTTCGCTTCTTTCTTGCAGTTTCTATATTCCACTTCGAGGCGTGACTTTTGCTCTGTGTCATTAGAGGTGCACTTCGACCAAGCCTTGAAAGCCATTTTCGTTTTACTTATAACTGATTTAGCTTCATCATTCCACCACCATGTTTCTTTGCCTTGTTGGTTATGTCCTTTTGAAACCCCTAACAGTGTTTTGGCTTTTTCTTTGCAAGTTTTCTGTAGGAGATCCCACATACTTTGTGCTGTACTCTCTTCATTTCGAACTATATCGATGTTGTTATACAGAACGTTTTGCATATTCGAAATAAAAGCTTCGCCTTTTTCCTTATCCAGATTATACCATTTGATCTTCCCAAAAGTTTTTGTATGTTTGTTGTCGTTCACTGTCTCCATAAAAAATTCTGTCAGTAGGAGACGGTGTTGGTGGGCGATCGCTTCTCCTAGTATCACTTTGCAATCTTTTACCCGGGGTTTCATGAAACTAGATACCAAATGGTAATCAATCTGGGTTTCATTTCCACCACTGCTGTAAGTGACCAGGTGTCGGCTTTGTTTGACGAACATGGTATTTAGTACGATAAGACCGTATGTTTTGCACATGCTCAGGATGTCTTCACCAGGAGGGTTCCTGGTGCCGTATCCGAGGCCTCCATGGCAATCTTCATAGTCTTCGTTTGTCTTCCCGACATGTCCGTTCAAATCTCCGCCCACGAACAAAAACTCTTCCTTTGGGATGTCCTTAAGTAGATTGTGAAAGTCTAGTTGCAACTGTTATTTTTGAAAAATTATTTTCAGCATCCCTAAAGAGTTTTTGTGTGCTTTTTCACATTATGATCTGTTTGTTTAAACATTTGTTTAAAGCAAGTGGCATAATTTAAACTCCTTATTATCCCCAAGTAACCTGATTCGCTTTCGCATAAATTTTGCAAAAATGATTTTTCTAACAACAATGGTGTTCAATTATTGATCGTTCATGCACCCATCGATGGAGGGCCCTGTAACGTTGAGAGGTTTATTTGCCTTTTGGAAAAAAACTTCCGAACCTTATTCATTCATATTTAATTTAAAGAATTCCCAGGATAAGGTAGGTCTTCTTTGATTTTGGCATAAATAGCTTACCTGAATTGATTGTACTTATATTCCTACTTAAAAGGTAATTGCAACAGCTTAGCAAAAATTTGATAAAAATTTAAAATAAAAATCGTAACAAGCATAATAAGAAAAAAAAATCACCGCTATTCTATTAATCTTACCGAGGAAACAACAAATTTAAATATGAAAAACCCTACTGCTGGGAAACCAAAATCATATAAAGAATGCAAATAATCTTGAGTGTCTGGTGCTGGAGCAATACAAAAGTCTCAAGATTATAATTTTAATAATAAAACCATTTCACACTTATCTTGGAAACAAATAAGAATTTTCCTATATATTAAACGGGCGCCAGGAGTATGTATAATATTCAATCAGGGCCGGATTATTATCAAGAACATACTAAGCATCTGATTGTGGCCCCTTAACTGAGAATGTTTCCACATAGAATGCTAGAGGATTTCAAGAAAATTCAACTAAGAAAAAATAATGTTGTTAATGCGGCTAAATTCTTATTATATGTCAGATACATCAGCGGACACTACTTAGTGGACAAAATAGATTTACATGACAGATTTACTTGTCATTGGCAATGTTCTTTCTGCGTTCATACTTTAAAGTCGTAACCCTATTGACGTTTTATGTTCCAATTTTGAAATTATATGGTTCTTAACATTATGAATGCAATATGATGTCGGTCAAGAGGGCGCCTATGGCCGTGGCGCAAGGACAAGGGCCTAACAATTTCGCAGACTTCGGTTGTAATTTCAGCAATTTCGTATCTAAAGTTGTCCTTAAGTATCGAAGTTGTGGTTGGTTTGTTCACCTTTTTCTTCAAGTACCACCATAAGAAAAAATCGGGAGGCGTCAAATCAGGGCGCCAATTGACACCACCACTTTTGACATTTTTCGGCCGGAAAAAAATGATAGAATCTTGAGACACAATTTTTGTAAACTTCTCCATTATCCTTACGTCAAATTTGATCAAATTCGATTTTGCTAAGAATTCATACACTATACCAGCGCCTAGTCACTTAAAACTCCCGTCAAATCCAGCATTGCGAGCAATCAAAGTAGGTAAGTCAACGTCAAAACCAACGGCGCGGCGGCGGCGTTCTCGTTGCTGCCTCATTTTATTTTATTTCCATTTTTATGACTTGGAAAAAAATCTCTTTCTGCGAATAGGTACACCTACCCCATTGCCATCATCATCATCCCTATCGCCCACACCTAAATCTGCAATTTCTATCCACGATTCATTCACCTGCGGCTTTTTTTGTGTGGCCTTGTATATGTAGAGAATGTGTTCGTTACAAAATGCCTCCAATGCCATAATATCCAACGGCATATTGCGCACTTGATTTGATAATACACGAGCAGTTTCTATCTGCGATTTTCTCTTTTAAGGGGAATAGCAGCATGGTGGGATTATCCAATGATTATTTTTATTATTTTATCATATCCTTCCAATTGAATGGCATATACTCGTACATACTATATAAGAGTTTGAGTGTTGAGCTGAGGTATTTTGTTGGATACTTTGAAAGGATCTTTATTACGATGTCCATTTGGCGAGCATACACAAGTCGATTTCTTTCATATTCCATTCGAGCTCTTCTATTTCAATTCGATTCCATGGATTATGCATAATTTATAGATGGAAATAATGCCAATGAAAGAAATGCGAAACTCCAGGTAGAAATCCTCTCGACGGACCATTGGCTATACAAATAGCAATTATTATCAATCATCATTGCATACATAATATTGGCAGGAATGAGGATATCAATAAATTTATTAAAAAGATGCGATGTAGTCCTGGGTTATTGAAAATATAAAAATAGATATTTTTGCTCAAGCTTATACCGTGCTACTTATATGGCTTTGCAATTTAAAGTGCGTTCTTTATTATGTCCTAAATTTGAATTGTAAATTTTGTGAATCCAAGGCATCAACTTTACACAATTTTCTCTAAAAAATGACATGAAAATATTCTGTACCAAATTTGAACCCAATCGGTTAATCCATTTAGATTCTAGGTCGGTCTAAAAGCACAAACACACAGACGCACGGGTGAATATAATCACAAGGCATGCATTAAAAAAATGGCTTACGGTAAATTAGCATAGATGGCATACTAATTGTTTGAATAACCCACAAATTGGGTGCTGAAATCTTCAAAGGTTGACCTCAACAAAATCTATACAAAATCATAAAAAATCGCCTATGGCCAACGGTTTGCTGAAACCAAATAAAACTTTTGAATATCCCACAAATGAGTTTATGATATCCTATAATAATTTGTAGCCCTTCAAATGACATTAATTGTTTGAATATCCCAAAAATTAGATGCTGGCATCCTCTCATTTGGACCTTAATAAAAGTTTAAAAAAATCGACCATTGTTACCCGAATTTTTTTTACTGATTTTAAGATGGAATACTATTTTTTTTGAATATCCCACAAATACGTACTGATAACCCTTAATAGCAACATTAAAAAAATATAAACAAAGTCGATTATAGCTGAACATTTACTGCAACAAAGTAACATTTTCTGGCTACTAGCAATTCTTAGCTCTTCAGATGGCACATTAATTGTTTGAATATCCCATAAATTAGGTGCTGACATCCTCTAATGTGTCCCTTAGTAAAATCTTTAAAAAATCGACTATTGCCGACTGAAACCGATTACTGAAACGAAACTAAACTTTTTACTGATTTTAAGATTTAGCTCATTTTTTTTTATTGAATATCCCACAAATAAGCTGCTGATATCTTCTAATGATGGCTCTTAAGAAAAAAATTGTAAAAAAATAGTCTATTGCCGGCCAAGTACTAAAACCAAACATAACTTTTGTGACCATTTACTGATTTTTAAGATGGCATACTAAGTTTTTGAATATCCCACCAATAAGGTCCCAACTTCCTGTAGCGGTGATCTTGAAAATATTTTTTTGAAAACTCATAAAATTTCGCTTATTGTTGAACAATTGCTAAAACTCACTGACCAATTTATGACCTCTTATAACCAATCTATGAACTTTTAGATAAAATATTAATTGTTTGAATAATAATTATTTAAATATCCCCCAATTTATGTGCTAAAATCTTCTTAAGAAGACTTCGTCCAAAAATATTAAAAAAATCATAAAAAATAACCAATAGCTGACCGATTACTGAAATACGAACATTTTGTGACCATTTACTGATTTTCAAGATGACGTACATTTTTTTTTTGAAAATCCCACAAAAGATGGGCTAATATCCTCTATAGATAACTTTGATTAATCTCTTAAAACTCGCCTATGCTGATCAATTCCTGAAACAAGGTTACTTTTTATGACTTATAGAAAATTTTTCAAATGGCATAAGAAATGTTTGAATATCCCATGGCTGAGATGCTAATATCCCTTCCCGATTTTTCCCCTACATTGTGATGCACAAACTATAAAATTGTGCGTCGACATCTCTTATCAAATCGTCTTCAAATAAAAACAAAAAAATCCTCGATTGGGACATTGCAAAAATCTTAAACATATCACAATAAAAAGCGTGGCTCAACGATTACTGAGGCAGAACGAATCTTTTGTGACAATTTACTTATTTTTGAGATGTTCTACATTTTTTAATATCCCACAAATGATGGGCTAACATTCTCTCATATGCTAATCTTGATACGTTTGTAAAATTCATCAAAAATCGCCTATCGCTGATGAATTTATGAAACTAGTTTACATTTTATGACTAATAATCAGTTTTTCAGATGGCAAACAAATGTTTGAATATCCCAATAATGAGATGCTAATATCATCTATTGGTGATATTGCGCAGATCTTAAAACATTCATAATAAAGAGCCTATGGCTGAACTATTACTGAAACCAAATGAGTCTTTTGTAATTAATTGAGATGTCTTAATTTTTTTTCTCGAATATCCCACAAATGATGAGCTAACATCTTCTCAAGGTTACGTTTATAAATCTTTTAAAATTCCTAAAAATCACCTATGGATGATCAATTTCTGAGCCTACTTATATTTTATTACTAATAGCTAGTCTTTCAGATGACATAAGTAATGCTTGAATATCCCACAAATCATCTATTGGCGATATTGAACAAATCTTTAAAGGCTCATTGATCCGATTACTTAAACTACCTTTTGGGAACATTAAGTGACCATAGTTGGCGTATTTTTCCATTTTTTTTTCGAATATCCCACATTATGGGATGTTTAAATGCCGAACTAATATATTTAAAAAATTATAAAACAATTTTTAAACTTATTATTTGTAATATCAGAGGAAATTCCAATAAAGCAGTATTTTCAGGTTTTTGATGAAAAATGTAAATTTTCGTTTTTCACTAAGGCTGAAAACACACCGGATAAAGCAAAACGTTTTTTATTCGATAGTCAAAAAAACATTTTTTATTTGAACACACACCAAGCGAAACAGAATAAAACAAAACAAAACGTTTTGTTTTTTTGTTTCGTTTGGTGTGCGTTGAAATGAAACAAAATACGAACTATCGTAAAAGCTTAACTCGGGCGGAAAGATTATAACTCTACAGCAAGTAAATACAAATAACAATTTTGTTTTTACAAAACAGGCATTATGTGTTTATTCATAAGAAAAGAGAAAAGCTTTTAATCTTGCCAATCTTCAAATGTCATAGTAGGAAGTAGCAATCCGCAGCTTATCAATAGTAATATTGGCATGTTCCTTATCCTTATAATTATAGATAGGGCTTCTTGCCTTAATTAAAAAAAAATGAACTTCTCTCCATCTACATATTTCATATTTATTTAAAATTTGCGCACAGAGTAAACGTAGAAGCAAATAAATCTGTAAAGTGCAACGAAAGAAGAAAATAAAAACAACGGAGTCAAAACTTTGTTTTGCAAAAAACAATAGCTCAGCTATCGGCAACGAAACATGTTTTTCTGTTTTGCTTTTGTTTTTATGTTTTGTTTCATTTGGTGTGCGTTGCGCCATAAGAAAGTATGCAATTATCGTCAACGACCCTTGTTCGAAACAGTTTTGTTGCATTCGGTGTGTGTTGCTCGTATACAATAGCATGTATTTTCGACAACCACCATCGAAACAACTCAAACAAAAAACATGTGTTTTGTTTCGTTTTCTTTGGTGTGTTCAGTCTCATAAGAAACAATGTTCTCTTGTTTCACGAAACAAAAAAACATGTTTTGCTTTATCCGGTGTGTTTTCAGCCTAAGAGAAACAAGAACAAAACACTTTCGAATGGGAAATTGCTTTTAAATTAAATTAAATAAATTTTAAAAATTCTGATTTAAGCTCCAAGCAGTGCAAACAATCAATATCTAATTGCTCATCTTTGCGGTTTCAAATGAACTTCAACACCCGAAGGTAACGAAACTTCCAAATAAATAAACAGCCACGTTAACTTCTGAAAAAAAAAGTTACTCTAACAAACAGAGAGTTCATAAACAGAAAATGAATATTGCCACAGGCATCAGACATTAACCAACAAGGCTATATAAACTTTTGGCTTTAATATACGTTTCCTTTAACCCCGTGCACACAAAAACCCCACCCAGTACTCCTCCTTCGACGACGACCACTAAAGTTCCCTCCCAGAAATTTAACATTTCAAAGTGCTTTGCTGGATGTTGAAACACTTGGCTGTGAGAATGATTGTAACGTTTTTGATTTGGTGCGCGCGATGACTTCGCTGAAAAGAAATATTTTCATTCAACTTTATCCGTTTTATGTGTTTCACTACTCAACTGAAAGTTTTTGATTTTACCTTATCCGTTTCCTTCCACACCGCCATCATGGCATATAGCAGCATAACGAGAGTGGCGGTTACTTGATTTCAAGATAACACAGTTCTGTTGTACGCCATTTTACAATGAAAGCCACAATTTCCGGGGAAAACGAGTGCCACTCAGTGAGCACACAATATGACTGGGATGTGGGGGTTTTTGAGCCAATATGTATGTGGCTTTTAAGGGGATCTCATCACTTGAAGGGTTCAAAAGATTCAAAACACCCTTTTTCATCCTTGAGTCTAAGGCTGGGAAGAATGGAAACAGGATGACGGAGAAGAAGATTTTTTAAGCTGTGAACAACTGCTGTGAAAAGTATGCAATAAAAATTTAAATCACACGAAATAATTTATTCATTTTAGGCTTTTTATTCCTTTGGAGCAAAAAAAAATATGGTAAAAGTTTTTCCATTTAAAGATGAATTACAAGGTGCCAACAGCCCGTTCAACATAAAGGTGCAGCACGAAAACAATTCCAACCCGTTACATCCGAGATATATAATAAAACAAAAATCCAATTCCAACAACAACTGTGTTAATGGTTATAGAGGGCAACAATTTCAAGCAATTTACGTTGAGTCGCCTGCTCCCTCCTAATGCGTGTGATTTATCATTTTGTTAAACAACATAACACCGTGTTGGTTGTTACAGAGAGCGAGAGGGAGAGCTATAGTAGCTGGTATGAATTTTGGGAAAGCTATTTATCCCATAAGACAGACAACAACCTTCTATTACCTAAAATGCGCCATACAGGAACAGGATACGGGAATAACTTTTTGAAGGAAAATGCGTCATTAATATAATGTTCCGTTTTGCGAAGCTCCTTTCGGATGTTGCAAACATAAAAGGTCCACAAGCTTAAGTTGAACATTATAGGAGATCATCTTGCCAAAACATTTGTTCCACTTTTTCATTTTTTTTTTCATATTTCTCATGTGAAATGTTTAGCGCGAGTAACTCAAAATCCTTAAACACCCCCTATAATATATAGTCTTAACTGGCGCCCGGGCGGTAGGGGCGAAAAAAGTTATTTATTTGAAATGATGAAACGTGAACTTCCTTTTTGTGGAGCAAGCTACCTGAGTTTGAGAAGGCTCTATTTGTACCTACCTACTAAATGTGTATCCATTGCTAACCTCGGAGAAGACTGATATGCATGGCAGGGTGAGAAAGTACCTAACTACAACCTACTATATACTGCTGCTGTGGCTGTTGTGAGACCAATGTCGCCATTTTTTTTCGACATTGATATATGAAGCTGACATTTTGTTGGCATGGAAGTGGAATTTTAGTATTTTTGTGTAAGGCACTTATTTCATTTGTTTTAAAAACGAGAAGATCTATGGCTTACACATTTTATTCGAGTACCAACATAGGTAGGTGTAGAGTTATGAGGACATCAACAAAACTGACTTAAATGGTATTCAACAAACATCTATCAAAATCATTAAGAAAGTTGAGTTGAGGTCAGTCCATATTATACGTGCGGATACTCAAGGGGAGTTTGGATACTTGAATTGTTTGATTTGTTACATAAATGTTACTTATTTGAAGAAAGTGGAAACAGAAACAGCAACAGTTTAGATGTTGCTTATTGGCTTTTCATTTTCATGTTAGTGAACTTTTTAGCTTTTTATTTTAAAGCATTTTTACTAAACAAAAAAATATTTTTTATCGACAACAAGTTCGTTGTTATTTCTTGTCACAGAAAGCCAAGTCTTTCGAGATCGGTTATGGGATAAGGCAAAACTGTTCTCGAAACTAGCATTTTTAAAAGAAAGCTCACATAAAGTTCTCTGGACACTACCTAAAGGTTGAAGATTCTTAGAATTTTTAACATAGACTAAGGTTGATATGACTCCCTTAAAGGTTTATGATAGAAAAATTGATTTATGATTTCTTGCACAAATGTTAATTTTTAAAAATGGGTTTTTAAGGCAACTGTGAGAGGATGTAAGCCCATCATTTGTTGGATATTCGAAAAAAAAAATGTAAAACATCTTCAATTAGTAGAAAGAGATTCACTTGGTTTTAGTAATAGTTCAGCCTCAGGCTTTTTGTTATGATTTTTTTTTAAGATTTGCGCAATGTCACTAATAGACGATATTAGCATCTCATTATTGGGATATTCGAAGAATAATGCAAAAAATGGCGACTTTGGTCACTAAATGTTCACAAAAGGTAGTTTTAGTAATTGGTCAATCATGGGCGACTTTTAATAAATATTTAAAGATTTTTTCAATATCACCAATACAGGGTTTTAGCACTTCATCTTTGGGATATTCAAATATTACTTATATCATCTGAAAGACTATCTATTGGTCATAAAATGTAAATTATACTCAGTAGTTGATCATCCATAGGTGATTTTAATGAATTTTTAAATATGTATTAAGGTAATCATGAGAGGATGTTAGCCCATAATTTGTGGGATATTCGAAAAAAATGTAAAACATCTCAATTAGTAGAAAGAGATTCACTTGGTTTTAGTAATAGTTCAGCCAAAGGCTCTTTGTTATGATTTTTTTTTAAGATTAACGCAATGTCACTAATAGATGATATTAGCATTTCGTTACTGGGATATTCGAAGAATAATGAAAAAAATGGCAACTTTGGTCACTAAATGTTTACAAAAGTTAGTTTTAGTAATTGGTCAATCATGGAAGACTTTTAATAAATATTTTTTCAATGTCACCAGTAAAGGGTTTTAGCACTTCATTTTTGGGATATTCAAATATTACTTATGTCATCTGAAAGACTATCTATTGGTCATTAATTGTAAATTAGACTCAGCAATTGATCATCCATAGGTGATTTTAATGAATTTTTAAAGATTTATCAAGGTAATCATGAGAGGATGTTAGCTCATCATATGTGGGATATTAAAAAATCTAAGACATCTTAAAAATGAGTAAATGTTCATAAGATATTCAGCCTCTTTAGGCTCTTTATTATGATTTTTAAAGATTTGTGTCGCCAATAGGGGTTATTAGTTGTGAGATATTCAAACACTTTTCATGCCACTATTTATCTAGGATAGCGTGTGAGTGGATGTTAGTCCATCATTTGTGGGATATTAAAAAAAATGTAAGACATCTCAAAAATGAGTAAATATTCACGAGATTCAGCTTCTAGGCTCTTTGTTATGATTTTTTTAAGATTTGTGCAATGTCGCCAAATAGGGGTTATTAGCATCTCATTTGTGGGATATTAGAACATTTCTTATGAAAACTATTTATCAAGGTTGGCATATGAGTGGCTGTTAGCTCATCACCTGTGGGATATTGAGATAAAATATAGGACATCGCAAAAATAAGTAAATGGTCACAAAAAACTCGTCTTTATTTACAATTTTCATAACATTTTTAAGAAAAATTTGGTACTCTATTTTTAAGTTAAAAATGATGTGCAGATTATAAAAGAATTTAAAAGTATGAAGACATGATTGAAGAAAAACTTGGTTGGCCATTATTTCCCAAAAACTGACGTTCTGTCGATCTCACTTTTTTATTGCCTAAAGACCAAAAAAGCTATTTTAATTTATTTTTAATTTATTTAAATAATTCTAAAATTCTTATTAAATAGTGCCATTCATTAAACTAATTGGGTGGTTGATTTTAGTAGTAAAGGGTTTTTCAATTGGGATTTCCGAAATTTGACAAGTGATTGTGGCCTTATTGTTGAAACTACATTTGTCAAACTGGCTGTCATCCATTTACTCTGTTTTGTCAGATCAACAGGCAGAGTAATATCGTTTAACAACACGCGCAAATGATTAAATTCTTTTATGAAAGTGGGTTCCTTGCTCAAGCTACATTTCGCGCGCTTTGCCCATTTTACGGTCGCCATAATTGTGCTTCATTCAATCCACCAAAAGCCGTTCTTCAAGAACTCGGGCTTTTACAAACCCTAACTTGGCGAATTTTGCGTCATTTGACTTGGGCCTAGATCCGTACAAACTTCAACTGACCCAAAAGCTCAGAGTTAACTGAACTCTCAAGCAGTTGGAAGTTGAACCCAATTTCGTTTGAAAAATCATATTCAGTGACGAGGCCCATTTCTAGATGATTGGTTTCGTCAACAAGAAAAATTGTCAATTTTGGGATGATCACAATTCACACGAGATCCACCAAATTGCAACGCATCCGAGAAAGTCAACACCTTCAATAGTGAGCGCTATTGGTCGAGGATAACCAATTTGTTTTGGCCCGAATTAGATGATGTTGACATGGACGAAATGAAGTTTAAACAAGATGGCGCTCCGTTCCAAACAGCTCATGCCACAAGTAGTTCGGGACGCGAACGCAAAAACTCCTTCCTCATCGGGACAATGGAAAATGTACCCACTTCTGGGTATTGGATGGCGAAACATATACAAAACTATTGGTTGGGCAGACTTTTGCTGGGTCGTTAAGCGAGCAATCCCCCATTTTGGATTACCATTTTTTGATGTAAACTTTTATCATAGGGGCAATGGAAAGTTTAACGAAAACAATTGTTCAGACAAAAAAATTAATGCCGTTCCACCTGTTGGCCCATCTCGAAAAACGAGATTTTGAATCTTTCAAGTGGTTGCAGGTCTGGTGGAGTACTTCATGGTACTGTACCTAATTTTTTTTTTAAATTCTCAATTTATTCTACAAAAACCATTTTTGAGAGTTTTCTGTTTTTAATTGATTCATTTTTCAAATGATATTAAGTGTCTTTTACAGTTTTGAAAATAAGCAAGTTCGTTCTTTTGAAAAATAGAAGTAGTCTTGTACACACCACAAAAATAGGGATACAATTCTTGGATTGAAACTGAAATTTACACCACTTTTGAAAATATCTTCGGTTTTTGAAGACTCTCTTAATCACACTTTTAAGGAATCAACAGAAGTCCCGACTATATTATTGAGGTCATAAAATAATTTCTGGAAGCCTTTGAAGAAATGGGACGTAAAATTTGTGCGAAATTTCAGTTTCTTAAAAAAATATAAATTTATGCTAGAATACAAAAATGTAAGTCTGTAGTGGATTTTAAAATAAAATGTAGGACTGAGTCGCACGAACTTGCTCCTATGTAATAGACTAGGAGTTTTAAAAATGAATGTTATTAGAGAAAACTGTTCATAAGGATAAAATTTATTTTTTAAGCTCTTAGTAGTTAGAGATAAAAACAGAATGCTATGTATTTGAATTTATACAAGAACAAAAATTGTAAGTCGTTGTAGTGGTTTCTTGAAAAAATTGCTTTTATATACAAAACATTTCAAATATTTTTAAGAAAAAAATTTGGTACGTCAACTTAAAGTTTTTATTATTGTACGAATGAAAATTAAATTTCCAAAAAAAAAAAAAAAATATTGACCCGTTTTTGAGATATCGAATTTTTCAAAACAAAAATGTTTTTTTTTTCAAAAATTCAAAAAAAATGTTTTATTTTTTAAAGTTTTAAAATGCAATATTTTTCAAACTTTTTAGAAGCTTCTCTATAAGAAAATTTCATTAAAATCCGTTGTGTCGATAATGAAAAATTCAAAATTCGAAAAAATGGTTCTATGGCACGTACAGTCAGTAATATCTTAATTTAAAATATTTTAATATTTTCTATTACATTATAGATCGTAAAAATTTATTGAAATAAAATAATTTTTATCAAAATTCTCGGAACCGTTTTCGAGTAAAATACGATTTTCGAAAACCATTTTTTAACATTTGTATGCTGGGTACCGTTATTTTTAGGTAAAACAAAATTTTTTTCTCACATCGTGTAGATCGTATATTGAGAAACTTTTATCTTGAGTTTTGAAAAAAAATTAAGCTTTTTTTAAAAAAATGAAAATTTGAAAATTTGAATACACAATTATAATGAAATTTTTTGGGGAGGCTTAGCATAAAATATGATCAAAATCGCTTGTATTTTTTTTTGAGCAAATCGAAAACAAAAAAAATTGTTCATTGATGTCTTAACAATTTTTGTAAAAAAATTTTCAGCTATTAGTAAACTTTTACTAAATGAAATTTTTGTTTTTTTTTTTTTTTAATCTGAAACATTATTTTTACACTAACACTTATTGTTATTAAGTATTTCAATTAAGACAAACTTTTATAAACATTATTTATTATTTATTTTTGTGATCTTAGGAGCCAATCATAGGTTGTAGTCTCCTCTTTATTGATCATGTTAATTTTGAAAGGTCTAATTGGGCTGGAATTTTCTCCCATTCTTCTTGAATGTATTGGATAAGCTCATCTCGGTCCTTAGGATTTCTTCTTCCCTTTTTTCATATGTGCCCACAAATTCGCAATTGTATTCAGTCAATATTCAACAATCAAGGAAGAACTTCTGTAGCACTTCTATTATACTACATACTTACAAAATATTCATCGGAAAAACTTTACTTGCTCCATAAAGGTCGCCATTTTGTACTCTGTGGTTAATTGTTTCCAAAGCTTAACAATTAATTTAAAAGTATTCAAAGTCAATGCCCAATAACTCAAAATCTCCAATTACTCATTGATTGAAAAAAACATTAAAACACTTGTTTGCCGACTTTATTGATTCCATTTGTGTGCTCTTCTTACAATTTTCCATTTAATTAATTTGAACAAATAGAAAAAAAAAATCGCATAAATAAAGAACACATTTTCTTGTGGTGACATAAAATTCAAATGATTAGTCACTTAAGAATTGCCAAAAAACATTTACAATGCTTGCGCAGTAAAAATAAGAACCAACCTTGTTTGGCCTATAATTTAATCATCCTCAAAAAACTTCTGCTTACCCTCCGCACTCCCAATATTACCAATTTCTTCTGGTGTCTTAGTTTTATGCTAAGCAGCAACAACAAGAAGTTGAACATCCTATTTGATTACTCTTCGTTAATCCCATTTCGGCATTTCCTAGATTTAAAAAGTAATTTGCAATTAAAAAAGAACCTTGCCCGCCCAACCACTGTATACAAAACAACAATAAGGTTGAATAAAAATAAGAAAAAACACAGAGGCAAAAAAAAAACAAAAAGCACCAAGTTACATTGCCATAAATGTCCTTGTCTATATTGTACACGACCGCAAACAAAAAAAAATTTACTATAAAAAAGGCACAAAGTGAGAGAAGAAAAAAAAGTGTCGATTGCGAAAACGGAAGAACGAAGGAAACCGAAACTGAAACTGAAACCGAAACGTGCAACTCACCCGACCATAAAGCTTACTGAAAATCTGTGCGCCTGTGTAAATTAAGCCATTCCACAAATACCATAACATTTTATAGGATTAAGTTTACACTACATAAATTTTGTTAGCAAAAGATACCCGGAGAGATGTGAATTGTACGAAAAAAAAACAAAAATTACAAAATTATTCGCGCCACCACCCCCTAGTTTCGCTCTAGTCGTTTTTTCACAACCTAATCGTCCTCGAAATGCTGCCTCTGGTCCACTAGGTACTATCTTTTTTGGGGGAAGAAGACTATTTCAGTGGCAACGATGAAAACTACACCAATTCTCTTGTCGGAAATAATGTCATGTACCTTGTCAACCATTTTACCAATGTGCATATATGGGGCATGATATGTAGAGATGTGGTTTAGTGCTCTAAAATTCAGGAAAATGATAGCCTAAAATTATGCAAGGCTTTGTAACAGCCAAGAAGACTAAATGTTGTAATTCTTGAGAATTTACAAATTGACGGAAGTCAAAAACGATTACCGAGAATGAGTCCATTGACGACATCTATCCGAGGTTGCAAGACTGATTTTGTCAAAAGAGTATTGTGATATACAGAGAGCAAGATTTAACTCTTAAAGTCCCTTTCACTTCAAAATTTTTGATAGTTTCAACTTATATCGATGGAAGCATTGTTCAACATTATTTAGGTTTTCTTCAACGATGAAATAAAAGTCTGTTAAACTTACATTCGTTGAAGGCTTAAGTAATACTTTCACAACTGGACAGATGCTCCTGTAACTCACCTTAGTCTCTTGGATAGAATTTTAAAATGAGATAGAAAATGATTCAATTGAATTAACCTCAACTCCAAAATGCGTTTCGTCCAGGTACGCCAGTGGGCACATAAGTTAGATGCTATCGTTCCCTTCAAGATGCCAATGTTGGTCGATGTTTACCGACTCTTATAAAAATCTCAGCATTAATATGTTTAAAATTCAGACACCTAGAATATAAATTGCGGTGCTCAGACTTTTTTTTAAACAAAAATGAACATTCGAAATAACATCTAACTAAAAAAAAACATAAAAGGAAGAAATTCCGGCTCGTAGAGAGTCTAAACCTAGTGACTTAGAACTCTCAACCTTTCCTGTGTGCGTGTTACCACGAATGCAGAAGACGAAGATTCCGAACGGCTAATGGGGACTTTTCATGACAAAATATAATCTTAGACTCTTAGAGGATTTGTCAATTCCTCGCAAGAGGCAGTACACCCCGGAAAACTTTTTTGCAAAGGCTGAGAATCGAACCCATATGTAAGTTATGCATTCGTTAAGAAAATCGAACTAGAGACTTTGATCAGACTTGACATAGGCAAGTCGAAAAAAGTATGTCTCGCAAGTCTGTCTGTCTGTTCGACTACAGCCTAAACGGCATTTCTAAATTCACCCCACATGTTTTTTTCCTTTTTTTAAACCAAATATAACGAAAAAGAAAATATTCAAATTGATGCAAGAAGATAAATTCAAGGAAGAAATAGTGCATCTGAAAGACGAGGGTGAAGTTCCAACTAAAAACTCCTTTAAGAGTCTTGCTCCCTTTCTAGATGAAGAAGGGCTAATTCGTGTTGGTGGGCGCTTAGAAGCATCGTCTTTGCCATACGACGCTAAGCATCCCATTCTTATACCATACAATCATTCCTTCACCAAAATGATATTTACTGGAATTCACGAGGACAACAATCATGTTGGGCCGCAAACCATGCTTTCAATAGCTAGACAGATCATTTGGCCAGTGAAGGGAAAGACTGTTGCCCGATCAGTTTTGCACAAGTGTGTCAAATGTGCACGTGCCACACCAAACCTTTTATCTCAACAAATGGGAAACTTGCCTGCAGATAGAATTCAACCAGCTAGACCATTCATCAATACGGGTGTAGATTTCTGTGGTCCAATTTCAACACACTACAAGATAAGAGGCAAACGCCCTCAAAAATCTTACATTGCAATCTTCTGTTGCTTTTCCACCAAAGCCTGTCATTTGGAACTAGTAACCGATTTAACAGCACAAGGTTTCATAGGGGCACTTAAACGATTCATGGCTAGGCGGGGCCATTGCAAAAATATATATTGCGACAATGCAACAAACTTTGTTGGCACCAAAAACCATCTATCAGAATTAATGGCTTTCATGGAATCCGACACAGAAAGGAAGAAAATAACATCTTCATGCGTTACAAAGGGATGTGACTTTCATTTTATTCCACCACGCTCACCGCATTTTGGTGGCCTGTGGGAAGCTGCTGTTAAATCGTCAAAGCATTTGCTACAGCACACTCTGTCAGGAGCATCATTGACTTACGAGGAACTAGAAACAGCTGTCACTCAAGTTGAAGCTATATTAAACTCAAGACCCATAATTCCAATGTCCACTTCACCGAACGATCTTAACGCTCTAACTCCTGGTCATTTCTTAATCGGAGAGCCTCTTGTTAGCAATGTTGATCCCGCAGCCGCACCAACTGATTCAGGTATACTCGCTCGCTGGAATCTTGTAAATCATCTTAAAAATGAGTTCTGGCGCCGATGGTCACGTGATTACCTAAATCAGCTACAACACAGGTATAAATGGAAGGAGAGATGTCAGAATGCAGAGCCCGGAATGATGGTCATAATCAAAGAGGATAATACACCAAGTTTGCGATGGCCGCTTGGACGTATAACAAACGTAATAACCGGAGCCGACGGGTTGGTTCGAGTAGGCGATGTTCGTACAGCTACCGGGGTATTCCGTCGTGCCATACACAGATTGGCTCCGCTTCCAGTTTCAACTCAAGGAGATGCATACAACTCAAATGAAAAGACAGACCTCCCTACAAATCTATACTCATCAACTTTGACACGTTCAGACAACAAGCCTGGTGACGAACCAGTACCAAAAAAGAAGTTCAAGTCTTCAATTGGATCAGCAGCCCTTGCTGTACTCTTGGTAATGGCATTTGTTCCTCTAATAGTATGTACTCCAGTCAAGATACAACCATTTAAGTCCCAGCCAGGGATCTACTTTGAAAATTTTGGAACTTCAGCCATAACTTCAAGCCATTGGAACATAATCGCCTATTATGATATGGCTCCTTATTGGACCGAATATCATTCCATAATCGCCTACAGTAGGAAACTATCACAGATTTGCCAACTATTGCCAAATAAAAACGAGACTTGCAAAGGGACAATACTCCAATTTGACCGACTAAACACAGATATAAGAAGAGATAATGATATTTTATCTGCAACCTCAGTCACTCAGAGAGTTCGTCGTGGAGCGCTTAACTTCGTTGGCAATGTGGCTAATGCATTATTTGGAGTTCTTGATGATGAATACGCCCACCACATGTCTGCTACAATCAACAAAATAAAACAAGATGAAGGTCAGATAGTTAGCCTTATTCGAAATCAGACTTCAATAATTGATTCCACCATAAATATTATTAAGAAAAATGAGCAAGAGACAAGTGCGCGTTTTGAAGAGATAGATGAAAACATCAAACAGTTCACAGCTGTTATTAATGACATTAGACAACAATATCACCAGGAAAGATTGCGTCAACTATTTAATTCAATCGCTCTACAGCTTATACTAGTCTCTTCACAATTTCAAAAGACACAGGCAGCGTTAATAGATGTAATGATCGACACTCATCATGGGAAAATAAATCCTCAACTTATTTCCCCTGCTCAGTTAAGGCAGGAAATCACAAAGATTAAAGCAAACCTTCCTTCTTCAGTCAGGCTTCCAGTAGCTCAAGACGAAATCCCGAAACTCTATCATCTTATGAGCATTCATGGTAAAGCTCTGAAGAATCACATAATATTCAAAGCTGAATTACCACTCCTTAGTCTTGATGAATTCGAGCTCTTCAAGGTTACACCCATTCCCGTTCTTGTCGGCGAATCATTTCTTACCATAAAACCATCAACCGAGTACATTATGATAAACTTTCACCGTGACCAGTACTATCCTCTATCAACAGTAGAGTTTCAAGGATGTTTCTCCCTTACTAAAGAAAGACATTTGTGCCATCTACAGCATCCGATTTATAGACGTGGATCAGAAGTAAGCTCCTGTGAAATTAATTTCTTAAACCATGGTCAGCAATCACCTACATGCAAGGTGGTAAACGCCAACGACGGCCCTTACTGGATTCAATTACACAAGCCAAACGAATGGATATACGTTTTGAAAGTCAGAACCACTTTAAATGTGGTCTGCAACAACTCCATAACACATACCGTTTTGGAAGGCTGTGGAATTCTGCAAATTCAACCCGGTTGCATTATTAAAGATGACTTCATTACCTTACATGGGCATTTTACACACAGAACAGCGTCTAGGATGTCAATCTCTCCAGCAGCAAATCTCTCCGATTATGCCTTACCAGAGAATTTCCGTGCAGCTTCTCATGTAAACTTGCCGTACAAGAAACATTTAGAAGAACTGGATGCACTCAAACAAGAGCTCATCAACATGGCAAAAGCGTTGCCTTCTATAACATATAATAATGATGTGCATCAATTTACGGTGGGCTACACGGGATTAATCATTTCCATCTTAATCCTAATTTGCTTAATACGATGGTCATACTATTACTACTGTAAACACAAGACGGTGGCATCTAAGGAAGAAAGCATAACCTCGGCGGGCGTCCGGAGCAACTTCAAGGCCAAAAAAGAAGATCACAACGACAAGAATCCCAACGACATAACCTTCGAAATGATGGTATAGTTTCGAACATAGTTCAACGGGCGGAGAATGTATATTTTAATCCATCAGATTATCATATACCAGCATTTTATACCATTTATCTAACAACAGCTTCTCTGTTTGGTTAATTATTAATTATCAACAACAATAGCAGCAGCTTCACTGTATGCTTTATTTCCATGTACACAGCTTTTCTGTATTCTATTTTTAAAATGCATTCAATTTGATTTCCCATAATAGTCAGCAGTTTTCTGCATTCAAGCTAATGGCATACCTGGCCAAAATGTATCATATTTCTTTTTTTTATGTTTTGCATTGTAGATATTTTTTGTATATTTTAGTGTTTGTAAATTTAGCTAAGTAAGCAAAATTTGTGTATAAATAGTATTGTAAGTGAATAAAATATTATCATTCTAGATCAAAAGGTTGTCGAGTGTCTTTACTTATTGTTGCTTCCCCCCACCAGTGGTAAGGGGCAATAATTCAAATCAAACCAATCATCGCAAACATACATAGGTACAAGAACCTAGTGTATGAACTACGGTCTGGTCAAGGTTTATGCACCCTGTCCAGCCAGTCGGTTCAAAATAGTTCCGACTTTAACACCTGTCATACATTTTTTTCGAAATCTTAGAAAATATTTTTTTTTGTCAAAATCCTTTCGATACTTTTTTTATAAGAAAAAAATGTACTATATAAATATAAATGTATTTTATAAAAAATGTATTTTATAAAAAATGTATTTTATAAAAAATGTATTTTATAAAAAAAACGTATTAAGTCAAAAAACTTAAAACTTTTTTTCAAAACTCAATATTTCGAAAACCCCATGCTCGATTTTTTTAAACTCGATAAATAAAAGTTTTTCAATATAATCTACAAAATGTGAAAGAAAAAATTGATTTTACTTAAAAATAACGGTACCCACCATACAAATGTTAAGAAATGATTTGCAAAAGTCGTATTTTTCTCGAAAACGGCGCCTAGAATTTTGATCAATTTTTTTTTCTTTCAATTAATTTTTACGATCTATAATTTAGTAAAAAAAATTTTGAAATCAAGATATTACTGACTGTACCTGCCATAGAACCATTTTTCAAATTTTGAATTTCTCATTATCGGCATAACGGAATTTATGAAATTTGTTATTGAGAAGCTTATAAAAAGTTTGAAAAATATTGCATTTCACGACTTAAAAAAAAAAAGTTTTGAATTTAAAAAAAAATCAATTTTTGTTTGGAAAGTTCGATATCTCAAAACAGGCTCAATATTTTTTTTTTGGAAATTTAATTTTTACTCGTACAGTGATAAAAACTTTAAGTTGGCGTACCAAAATTTTTCTCAAAAATTTTTTAAGAATTTTGTACATAAAAGCTTATTTTTTTTTTAAGAAACCACACCACTACAACGACTTATAATTTTTGTTCTTCCATAAACTAATATTTGCTTGAATCACATGGCATCTATTTTTAGCTCCAAGTACTAAAGAAGTTGTTTAAGTCATTTAAATAAAATATACGACTGGGTCGCACGAACTTGTTCCTATGTAATAGACTAAGAATTTCAAAAATGAATGTTATTAGAGAAAAACTGCTTATAAGCATAAAATTAATTTTTTAAATTACTAAACCAACTTCTTTAGTAGTTGCAGGTAAAAATAGGATGCCATGTGATTCAAGCCAATATAGGTTTATGTGAGAACAAAAATTATAAGTCTTTGTAGTGATTTGCTAAAAAAACTAAGCTTTTTTAAAACATTTTTAAGAAAAAATCTTGGTACGCTAATTTAAAGTTCTTATTATTTTTCGAATTAAAATTAAATTTACAAAAATAAATATTGAGCCGGTTTCAAGATATTAAATTTTCAAAAAAAAATTATTTTTTGTTTTTCAAAATTCAAAAAAAAATATTTTTCTTAAAGTTTTGAAATGCAATGTTTCCCAGGCTTTTTAGAAACTTCTCTCTAAAAGATTTAATTAATATCCGTTATTCAAAATTTTAAAAAATCGTTCTATGGTAGGTACAGTCAGTAATACCATCTTTTCAATTTTTTTTATTAAATTATAGATCGTAAGAATTAATCGAAAGAAAAATAATTTTAGCAAAATTCTCGGAACCGTTTTCGAGAAAAAAATGATTTTCGAAAACCATTTCATAACGTTTGTATGGAATGTCCTCTATTTTTAGGTAAAATAATTTTTTTTCTCATGTCTTGTATATTAGATATATTAAGAAACTTTTATTAATCAAGTTTTAAAAAAATCAAGTATCTGATTTTCAAAATATTGAGTTTAAACACAAAAATTTTGATTTTTCTTTTAAAGATCCAACAAATATTTTTTTTTTTGAAATTTGAATACACAATAATATTGAAACTGATGGGGAGCCCACATAAGAAAAATTATCAAAATCGGTCGTACCGTTTTTGAGAAAGTCAAAAACAAAAAAATGGTTCCAAGGGGGGTACCAAAAATAACCATTTTTTGGAAATTTGAGTTCAACCATTACCTAGCTTTAAAAAAAAGAGAGAAAAAAAAATGTTTATAAAATTTCGAAAAAAAAATCATATGGCAGGTACGTTATTTTTGGTCTTAAAAAAAAACCTGTTGGAGGAAAAATCAAAACTCATATCCACCAAGTTTGAAGAAAATCGGCCGAGCCG
Organism: Chrysotoxum bicinctum; assembly: GCA_911387755.1. NCBI lineage: Eukaryota > Metazoa > Arthropoda > Insecta > Diptera > Syrphidae > Chrysotoxum > Chrysotoxum bicinctum. The sequence continues at coordinate 179,481,831 of OU426989.1, read as the reverse complement.
TTTAGGCTGTAGTCGAACAGACAGACAGACAGAATTGCGAGACCCACTTTTTTGGTCTTCGCTATCATCGTAATGTCAACTTTGATCAAAATCTCGAGTTCAATTTTTTTTCCGAATGCATAACTTGCCTTATAGTACCTATAAGTCGCAAGTAAAAATAATATCGTTGGTGATCAGAAAGGGAACCATTCCCACTAGAAGGAAAGCTTAAGCTATCAGAGTTGTTAAAGGATGCTGGTGTATTGGTGACCTTGATTCGGTGTTTTGTAAAATGCAACACATTGTTTCCTTCAGTTCAGCGGGGATGGTCGTAATTGGGTTGATGTTAACATTCATCGTGAAGTTAAACTCTTCGTTACAATTTAAAGAATTCAAAACTTGTCTTATTTTTTGCAAAAAAAAACATCAAATATGTTACATTCAAAGGTTTCGAATATAAATTTTGTGGGTTGTGAATCAATCTCATGAAGAATTTAAAGTACATATCTACCTCAATGGGTAGTAGACAAACAAAAAAATCATTCTAAAAAGAAAATCTTCTCAAGCCCCCTGTTGTTGTATAAAAGGTATAACATAAACAAGCACCTTACATTCTTCCTTTATGTTGTCCACTTAACGACAAAAAAAAAACACACAAACACACACACACAAAAGTCACTGTAGCACACGGAAAACACGTTCCAGATATTTATTGAAGCAAAAGAAGAGTCAACATACGTTGGTCTCATAAATTCTTTCCGTAAGGTCACACTCTAGTTCCTTTCTCCCCGGAATGTAAAAATAGTAGTAATCTCACAAAAAAAAAAACAACAACAATGTGGCAAGGAAATCCTTCATCTGTTACGGTTGTAAATTCACATCGATTTCTAAGTAGGGAAACATATTGTTCCGTTGTCTTAGATATTTTTTTTTATTTTATCTCGATTTTATCAAAAATATATTATTTTTTTTTTTGGGAATAAGAAATGTGCATAAATAAACTATAGCAAAAAAAAAGGAGGAATAGATATAAAAATAGAAAAATCGACTTGATTTATTTTTATTTTGCTGGAGAGAAATATTGAAAAGCTTGTCGGGAACGGAACAACTCTGTACCTGTTGTTCGCAGGTGTTGTTTTTTTGTTTGTTGTTTTTATTTAAATAAGATATTAGTGGGGCTTGAGAATGAAGGTTTTTTGAGCAGATACTAGGTGTGTATGGTATATATTTATGTAATGGAAAGCAGTCAAGGCAAACATTATTAGTTCAGTCAGGAAAAGAGGGAATAAGTTCTAGTTGCGGTGCAAGAGTTACTCCTTGATAAGTTATGAATTCGTAACGAATCGAACTCGATATTATGAACATACCTGATATTGTGATGAAAGGGAAGTCAAAAGAGACACAAATGATGGCTGCCTGTGTGTTCAGCTTCATGCTTATATGTACATCTAGATTGAGGTAGTTAAATTTAGCGTTTTCAAAAATTATTCCTGCTATACAATATTTTTAAAGAATTTAAGAAAATAGTTTTCCAAAAACTGTTCGACAGATACACATTTCTAAAAAAAAATGACGTGCGACGCCATTTGCAAAAGTTGTAAAATTTTCCGATAGGGTGTTTAAATTTGCGTCACCTTGTAAAAGAATGGTAACTTACAAACAAATTTTAAAATACCGTATGGGCAAAATTTTATCTGTATTGCTTAATTTGTACGACCTATCCCCCAATAAGACAATTTCAAAATAAGAATTATTAAAAGTATCTTCTAAAGAACCATTTTTACTTGCGATTTAAAGGTTATATGTACATGGCCAGTTAAACGCTGGTAACTTTTAGAATTTGATCAGACATGTCAAGTCAATCATAGGAAAGACGAAAAAAGTGCGTCTCGTAATTCTGTCTATCTATCCCCCAAAACAGTTTTTAATTATTTTTAAATCAAAAATAACATTACCTGGCCTACAATTCATTTTCAAAATTTTATAAATTAAATAAATCAAAAACCGTTCCACTTATTTAAGATCTAGATTCGAAAAATTTCATTAAGAAAAAACTATTGTACGAATAAAAACTAATTTTCAAAAAAAAATATTGACCGATTTTTGAGATATCGAGTTTTCCAATTTCAATGGTTTTATGGTAGATACAGACAGTATATCTTAATTTCAGTTTTTTACTTGCGACTTATAGGTACTATAAGGCAAGTTATGCATTCGTAAAAAAAATCGAACTCGAGATTTTGATCAAAATTGACATTACGATGATAGCGAAGACCAAAAAAGTGGGTCTCGCAATTCTGTCTGTCTGTTCGACTACAGCCTATGCAGCTCGGCCGATTTTCTTCAAACTTGGTAGATATGGGCTTTGATTTTTCCCCCCACAACGTTTTTTTCTTTTTTTTAAGACCAAAAATAATGGTACCTACCATACGTTTTTTTTTCGAAATTTTATAAATATTTTTTTTCTCAAAAACTGTCCCACAGATTTAAAAAAAAAAATTTGAAAAATTTCATTTAGTTAAAACTAGGTAACGAAAAAAATTTTCCAAAAAATTATTATTTTTGGTAGCCCCCCTGGGTCCATTTTTTTGTTTTTGATTTTCTCGAAAACGGTACGACTGATTTAAATCATATTTTTGTGCTAAAGCTCCTCTAAAGTTTAAATATTATTACATATTCAAATATAATTTTTTTTTTATTTTTTGGATTTAAAAAAAAAATTCAACTTTTTTTTTGGAAACTCAATATTTCGAAAACCCCAAAATCGATTTTTTTCAAACTTGAAAAATAAAAGTTTCTTAGCATAATCTACAAGATGTGAGAACAAAAAATTTGTTTTATCTAAAACTAACGGTACCTTCCATACAAATGTTAAAAAATGGTTTTCGAAAATCGTATTTTTTTCGAAAACGGTTCCGAGAATTTTGCTAAAATTTTGTTTCTTTTGATTAATTTTTACGATCTATATATTAATAAAAAAACATTTGAAATCTAGATATTACTGACTGAACGATTTTTTCGAATTTTGAATTTCTCATTATCGGCATAACGGATTTTAATGAAAGTTTTTGTAGACATGCTTCTAAGAAGTCTAAAAACCATTGCATTTCAAAACTTGAAAAAAATATTTTTTGAATTTTTGAAAAAAAAAAAAATATTTTTTTTTGGAAAATTCGATATTTCAAAAACAGCTCAATATTTTTTTTTGGAAATTTAATTTTCGTTTCGTACAGTAATAGAAACTTAAAGTTGGCGTACCAAAATTTTTCGTCAAAATGTTTTAAAAATATTTTACATAAAAGCTTATTTTCTTAAAGATAAATTCATATTTGCACAGTATTCTGCTTTTATCTCTTATTACTAAAAGAATTTAAAAAATTCATTTTATTTTTATGAACAGTTTTCTTTAATAGCTTTCGTTTTTAAAATTCCTGGTCTATTACATAGGAGCAATTTCGTGCGACCCAGTCGTGCATTTTATTTCCCTTAAGCTCAACCGACTCAGGGCGCATAACAGCAAAACTCGTTTTTTTTAAAAATCCAAAATGGCGGTCTATTGCTCGGGCATGATTTATTGCGAGCTACTGGAGTGAAATCAGTTACCCTTGGCATTCATATCCCTTACATAATGGTTAGCGCGTTAGAGATCTGGGTTCGCTCCTCAACAGTTGTCGCTTAAAAAAAAAATAAAAAAGATTTTTTTCAGCAGTACTACCACTTGTGAGGAAGTGGCAAATTATCCAAGAGTACCTCTTGTCATAAAAAGTGCTTGATATCTCAGCCTTTCGGACTAGGCAGAATTGTAGAGAGTTCTAAGTCAGGTTCTTTAACTGTGAATATGTAAATTTAAGAGAGCACACTGAACATGACTTCCCAACATCAAATCTCTGATACGGACGGCTTAACTGTTGACGAACTAAGTAAACAACATAATGGATATGAAATCCGGACCTTTAGGCCTTATTAAGTCACGGAAACTTTGTACTTTTCCAAAGCAGATATCACTGCTGGGAATGTGCAAGGTAGAAGAACAAAAAGAGAGTCGATTTCGGTGTAGATTTTTTATTGGCGAAAGACTTAGGCAAAAAGGGTTTGAGTTTAAAAAATGTGCACCTTATCCTCACTCCAATTCCCATTAAGGCCAGATTAGCCAGCATAAGCCTAATAAGGAACAAGGTGATGATACCAAAAATATGTATTCTACAAGGTCCTTCATAAGGCATTTGAGCAGTATCCTATACTACATAAGCCATTTAAATTGTCTTAGACAACTTTAACGCATAGCTCGTAAGAGAAGATATTTTTGGTTCGGAAAGAACGTTCTGAACAACACTACGAGTATTATCACCGAGCTAAGATGGACTTTGCAGTCGAACGAAACATTTTGATAGTGATCAATCAATTGTGGACTAGACTGACCAAATTTTAATCGACTCAAAGTACTTCTCAAGTATCAAAGATGTTCCAAAGTTCTGAGGAGCAAACTCGATGAAATGAAATTGTGTAAACAAAACTAACTAAGAATGTTCGTTAAATCGAAAAAAATTAGTTATATTAATCGAGAAACTAGGCTATAGTGCACAATTTCCAAGATACCTTAATTTAAATGAGTAACTTGGTAAAATCAAATAACTACAATTAATCAATTTTACACATTTGTTATGGAATAATAATTTGTTAATTAAACTCATGATTAATTTATTTAAATTAAACGAGGATCTAGGTTTAAACAATGAACCAGATTTATTTACTTATTAAATGGGTTAAAACTTTAAAATCGATAATCTTCCCGTTAAATTTAACCGAATGATGGTGATGGTAAAATGACACGCATCCAATTCCTTATTGAAACTGACTGCATATTGTTAAAATTGCACACAAATTTGGTTTAAACAATCAATCAGATTTATTTTATTAATTAACCGAGCTATGTAACTTGTGTTATTTTAAACGAGTAAGTTTGCCGGGTTTTATATAACAACACTCAATTGTTTAATTTTACACAAGTAATTTAACGTTGTTTTGAACCAATTATTTTTCACCTCTGGTTTGAGAATGTATTAAGGCAAGCACATGCAGCTTAATAAGATATATAGAAAGCAGCGCAGCCCCAGAGCTACTCGAGACCTCTATGAGCAAAAGAGAAGAGAAATTCTTCCGTTTGTGCAGGATAATGATAGAGCTCGTAGCTCCATCAAGGTCGGCAAAGACACATGATTCCTTTGATTTCAAAGAGATTTTTATAATTTGCACACAGTCAAGGGATTGTGCTTCCCTTTTGATGTTATGGTGCAACACAGTGCAAGGGTTTTAGCAAAGTAGAGAGGATTAAACAGGAAAGCTTGTACATCACAATGAGTCAAAAATAGAGTGGCAAAGAATTCCAAATTCTAGAAGTGTGGATAAAGAAAGAACTTCTATATTCGTCTCAAGGATAAACTGATGAGCATTCCCAGGTAGACCAGTATTCCGACGAGTATAAGAAAGATTCTCGGTGACAAAAGGGAGCCTTGAGGCATGCCAGTATTTATTTTATGAATACCAGATTAAAAGCCGCCCATATTAAATTGGCTGACTCTTTTAGAGCAAATGCAGATACAAATGCACTCGCCCATTTCAATCCAACCCTTGGGGAAATCCTAGGTAGAAGTCCGCGAGTCAGATGGGCAACAGATGGATCAGATGGAAGAGAACCTGAATCAATCTGGCCAATGAAACTCAAGATAGCTATCTAGGAATCTAGCTACCTGGACAAAGCATATTGGTACACTCAGGACACTAGAGCCGCCTTAAGTAGGCAGGTAGGAAGAAATGGCGACCACTGGCAGTCTTGCCTTGTGGCCCAATTAGCGCTGAAATGCGGCAGTTTGATACCATAACTCGTGTGAACCTGTGGATGGAATTGGTATAGAGAATTGTAGACATTCTTACGGAGACATTTAGTTTGGGTTGAGTTCTAAAAGAAGAAAGGATCTAGTAGGTTTTGATGTCTCTTATTGTGTGTTTGCTTTTGCACTCACTCCGACACCATCTACACTGTGCCAAGCTAGGCTGCTTGTTGACTAGTGCTGAAACAGTAGCCAATCCGATTGAGTGGTCATCCGGCCTTCCGCCGCGTAAACTTCCGCCCAAGCCCTCAGTCCGCTAGCTCGGTATCTAAGAAGTTAAACGGAGAGCACGGCACAGAAGTAACCGAAGTTCGTCCTAGAGCCATTTGGTCGCGTTGTGAAAAGAGATCAAGTCTTTGATCTTCAATTCCAAAAGTTCGTCAATTTCGTCAAAAAATGCCCTTCCTCATGATTATGCTCTAAATTTGGCCAGAGCAGGGCATTTGCAGAGGAAAAGGAGGTCTGGTCTTCACAGCTATAACAGAAAGTGTTGTTAGGAATGCCTAGCTTAGCTGCATGCTCTCCTATTAGCCAGTGGCCGCTACAGGTAGCTAGGATCCTGGATTTGTCTTGCCTGGGTCTGCATATCAGATCCAGCGTTTGGGATTTATTATAGGTGGGCCAAAAGTTAAGAAAAATTGACAGAATATTGCCCTTCATAACTCCGTGTGTAATGTTTCGCTCTTGCTATTTTCGCAAGAAAGTTATGAAAGGCTGATTCTTGTCTGAACATCTCAAAAAAAGAGAATATCCTTTATCCTTTGTTGAGAAAAAAATTCGGAAAAAGTATAATATTTTGTGCAAAATTTTTAAATATTCAATTCTAATTGCAATTATTATCAATTAATGCAAGGTTGAGTTCCACAAAATCAAATCATATATTTCCTGGAACTAAAATCCATCTCTTCGCATTCAAGTAATTTTCAATATTCCATCTTGACCTAGTGTTGAAAATATTTGCAGATGTTGTGCTGGGAAAATTATTTCATCTGCCCTTAACTTAGTTCTGGCATGATATGCACGTAAGGGATTGTAGTATAAAGCTAGAGATTTGATGGTAGCTCAATGCCAGTTGACTTATACCCAACATCATATTCGTCTTATGGATGGATGAATTTGTCTTGGAATTAATGAGCTTTGTTTGTATAAGAAGAATTCTAAATATAAACAAGAAAGACTGTTGCTGCACATATTCGTAATCTTATACTCGTAGATACTTACTTCCTTCGTCCTTAAAAGTGAAGGAAAAATCCTTGGAAAAAAAAAATAAAATAAAAAAAAAATTGAAAATAAATCCAAACAGAAAAAAAAAACCTAACAGTCTGCCTAGAAAATGAAGGATATACTCGTACCTATGGCAAGTTGATCCTTCCTTGGGATATGAACATTTTCCAAAGAGGATATTTTGGGTGTTTGCACGCGGAGATGTAGAACAATTTTATGCTTGAATACAATTTATGACAAATTGCTATTTTCTATATTTATGAATTTACATTTTTTTTTTCTTTTGATGTAGATTTTTTTTTTTTTTTTTCAATTTTGAGTCCAATATGTTTCTTTTTTTTTTTCTATTTTTAAATTGACTAAAAAAGTTATATTTGTTATGCTCAACTTGTTGCAGGATTATATTCTTCTTGTGGGTAATTGGTTTGTCCGAGGGGAGAATGATTGTAGTGGGATGGATTTTTGTCATGGATGAGATTGACTGTTTGGATTTGAGAGTTCATCCCAATGAAAGCAATACAACAGTTTTAAGGGTAGATTTTGACAAGTGGTAAAATGTTATTTTTTGTTATTTTTAAAGACATTAAAGACAAATCGCCATTGAAAGTTTCAGTATCGAGAAATACGTGCAGGCGATAAAACTTGAACATAAAATTGAGTGTTCTCTTGGGGTTTGAGGACTAAATTTCAGTGAGTCGGTTCATTGAACAATCAGGCCCGAAATCATCGCAACTCTCGATGAAAGTACATATGTAGAAGAACCCGAGGCAGTCTATTCCGAGCTCAAGGGTTTGGACTTTTGCAAAAATCAATTCGAGGATTTTTGCATTTGCACTTGTGCTACACCTGTACAAAAGCAACTGAAAGAAGAGTTATAAACAAACATAGATAACGCCGAGTATTCACTGACTGAGTTTTGGAAGAAGACTCATATTTGAGGCTATGAGTGCAATAGTGGCGTAACCCACTTTTTTTCAAAAATGAGTTTTTCATAAAAATGGGTCTCTTAATATATCTATTTTAATACAAAAATAGTTTTATGCAACTATCTACACTCAAAACTAGATGAGACTCAAAAAGGTGTTATTGCATTTTATAATTTGATCATATTTTGAGTGCAATAGTGGCGTAACCTTCATACTTCTCTTAGAAAAAAATTATTATGTATTCTGACCAATGTGGGGGCAAAAATAGAAATATAATAGATACTTTCACTGTTGTGTTAATTTTTGGTACCCCATCCCGATTTTATGGTTGAAGAAATCCGCCATAAATTTTTAGTTAGGAATCTATTGACCAAGATTTTGGTATAATAGGAAAGAATACAAAATATATAAAGAAATCTTCGTCCCAGATGATTATGTTAACGTCATTTCCTCGACCAGAAAGAAAAATCCTTTTGAAATTGTAAAAATGACGTCATCTGATTTTTTTTCCACAAAATTTATGGAAGAAAATATCACAAATAGGAAAATGTCCATTTCAAATTCCAAGGTTGAATGGCTTAAAATTCAGTGGTTACATTTCGAAAAAAAGTAAACCATTTTCAATTTTTATAAATATTTTAATGAAATTGATGTTTTACTCGCAGAGGTAAATGTAAAAAAGAGACAATCCGTTAATATTAAAAAACTCAACCAGCTTGAACAACCTAAAATAAACGATAAAAAAGAAAGACTCAATTGAACTGCTTTAATTTATACCACCAATCCATCACTTTTTTTAAAATAACTTAAAAACGTCAACAAGTGTTCGAAATATTTGATAATTTATCAGACGAGGAGTAAACTCATTAAAAAACAATTAAATATTATCATATAATTTTTTGTTGTTAAAATATGAACTATGAGAGAAATAAAAAAAAAAATATTAAAATATTATAAGTTTGGTGTAACCTTTCTTTTTACTTGCGACTTATAGGTACTATAAGGCAAGTTATGCATTCGTAAAAAAAATCGAACTCGAGATTTTGATCAAAGTTGACATTACGATGATAGCGAAGACGAAAAAAGTGGGTCTGGCAATTCTGTCTGTCTGTCTGTCTGTCTGTCTGTCTGTCTGTGCGATTATAGCTAAACGGCTCGGCCGATTTTCTTCAAACTTGGTAGATATGGGTTTTGATTTTTTACCCCCGGATGTTTTTTGATTTGATTTTTTATGACCAAAAATAACGGTACCTGCCATACGATTTTTTTCCGAAATTTTATAAATATTTTTTTTTCTCAAAAACTGTCCCTGCGATTTTCTTAAAAAAACTTCAAAAAATTTAGTTTAGTTAAACCTAGGTAATGGTCGAAAAACATTTTTAAAAAAATGAGTAGTTTTGGTACCCCCCTTGGGGCCGTTTTTTTTGTTTTTGATTTTCTCAAAAACGGAACCACCGATTTTGATCATTTTTTTTATGCTAAAGCTTCCCAGCAGTTTGAATGTTATTGCGTATTCAAATTTTCCAAAACAAATTTTTTGGATTTTTAAAAAAACTTTCAAATTTTTTTTTTGAAAACTCAATATTTCGAAAACCCCATGCTCGATTTTTTGAAAACTTGATAAATAAAAGTTTGGAAAAATAATCTACAATATATGAGCCAAATAAATTCATTTTACCTAAAAATAACGGTACCCTCCATACAAATGTTAAAAAATGGTTTTCGAAAATCGTATTTTTCTCGAAAACGGTTCCGAGAATTTTGCTTAAATTTTTTTTCTTTCTTTTATTTTTTAATATCTGTAATTTAATAAAAAAAAAATTGAAAACAAAACATTACTGAGTGTACCTACCATAGAACGATTTTTTTAAATTTTGAATTTCTCATTATTAGCATAACGGATTTTAATGAAATTTCGTAGAGAGAAGCTTCTAAAAAGTTTAAAAAATATTGCATTTCAAAACTTTAAGAAAAATATTTTTTTGAATTTTGAAAAGAAAATCCATTTTTTTGTTTTTTGAAAATTCAATATCTCGAAAACGGCTCAATATTTTTTTTTGTACATTTAATTTTTATTCATACAATAATAAAAACTTCAAATTGGCGTACCAACATTTTTTCTTAAAAATGTTTTAAAATTTTCTTATATAAAACCTTATTTTTTAAGAAACCACTACAAAGACTTATAATTTTTGTTCTTGCATAAATCTATATTTGCTTGAATCACATGGCATCCTTTTCTTACCTTTAACTACTAAAGAAGTTTTTTTTAGTCATTTAAAAAATTAATTTTATGCTTATGAACAGTTTCTCTAATAACATTCATTTTTGAAATTCTTAGTCTTTTACATAGGAGCAAGTTCGTGCGACCCAGTCGTGCATTTTATTTCTTTATTTTTACAGAAAACCATGAATGTGGCGTAACCCACTTTTTTTTCAAAAATAAAGTTTATTTAAAAAAAAAAACCTTGCTCTACAAAATATGCCTTTTTTCAAACTCTTCCACGTTTTTAGATAAATCAAAAATGTCAAAGGAAAAATACAAAAAATGTTTAAAGAAAACCTGTTTATTAAATCTCTCGTAGCTCTAAAGTGAATTTTATGGGTAACGCCACTATTGCACTGACAGCCTCATTTAAGCTAAAAAAATATTTGAAGGCCATTTTTGGATGAACGGGTACGTCAACAAACGAAATTGTTGGAGTTGTGACGATGTCAATTTACTCAAGCTCCACCACGGTGTGGTGTGAATTGAGAACTCGCGGAATGATAGATTTGTACTTCTTCGAAGATTACAGTGGCATCTTGGATGCCACCAGGGTAAGAACGTTTATTACATTCCGCAACAATATGGTATATGGTTTGTCGTTGGGCCCGCAGTCACAAGCTGGAGAACTGAGGGTTCCCCATCGGAATAGAGAGTCTGCACATTATCCATTATTCGATCGAATTCTGTTAAGAATCGACCAGAGGTTGCGAGGTAGGTCAGACCCAACGAGCTGGCAAGATGGGTTCGAGACGGTAATGGTGTCAGCTTGCATACACGTTGCCCATTCCAATATCCAGGCAGAATTTTTATTAAACACATCATTGGTCAGTTCTTCAGTGAGCTTTATAGTTGGATGACGAGATTTAAGCCTTTGCTGCTGTGACCAAAGGGTAGAAATGCCTTCGTGGATAGGAAGTTCGGGGTTAGTCAATATTTTGTTTCGCTCCCTTAAAAGGCTTTTTAGGCGTCGCAATTGAGGTGTTAGTTTTTGCAGGATGTTATTGCGAGTTCTGAGTTTGCCAGCCACGTTTATTAAATGTTGCTTGTAATTGAGGGATCTGTCCAATGTTACTTCTAGGTATTTTGGGTTTCGGTTGTGGTTTAGTGTAATGTTGTTGAACTGGACATTTAGCCTGTAGTTTGCAATTTGGTCTGTTAAATGAAAACAACACACTTTCATTTTAGACATACTTGGATACAGTCTCCATTGTCGAAAGTATAATATACATATTACGTTCAGTTGCTCCAGGTCTAAAGTTAGACTCCTATCTGTTTTATTGATGTCCTTATCTTAGGTAACTATTGCCAAATAATCCGCGTACCCAAATTTCCTCGAAACGGTCGTAGGGATATCGCTGATATACATATAGATTAAACAGCAGAGGGGCAAGGACGGAACCTTGTGGGAGCCCATTATTTAGCTTTCTTACTCTGCTTTTTTTTATCATTTATAAAAACTTGAAGAAATTGGTTTGAGAGTAGATTGTTGATAAGGCGAGATGTCTTTAGACAGGGAACTACTTCTAGAAGTTCGAATATAAGTTCATCCTTCCAAACGGTATCATAAGCTGCGGTTAAGTCGACAAAAGCAACAGATGTTTTGAGCTTTCTTTCAAAGCCTGCCTCAATATGTGTTGTCAAGGATAACACTTGGTCCGTGCAATTTCTACCCCCACGAAAACCAGCTTGTTTAATGGGTATAATTTCATTAATGGCAGGATTTATCCGATTGTAGATAAGGAGTTCGAGGAGTTTGTAGCTATAGGGCGATAGCTTTCCGGTAGGTTGTAGGTTTTCCTGGCTTGACAATAGTAATGATTTTCGTTCGCTTGAACGCAGTCGGAATTGCACCTGTTTCTAAAATATTGCTCTAAAATTCTGATAGCCAGCGCCTTGTGTTTTTTCCTCTTTGCATAAGAAACTCCGGATGCATACCATCAAACCCCGCCGCTTTTCCTGTTTGCAATGCTGACTTCCTGAGGGCAATGCTGACTTCTTCTAGAGTGAAAGCACTCTAGGTCTGTGATGTTCGTGGGGTGTTTTTCTTCAGGTTTCTCAGGGCACGTTTGGTGCTGATTGTATGTGCCTTGTCAACAGGGGCTCGGGAAACTTCTACAATACAGTTAGCTACTTTATTTGGGTCAATACAAGAACCTGTGGTGGTTGAGGTATTACTTCCTCCAAGTTTGCGTAAAAGGCTCCATGCTCTCCTGCTAGAGTGGGTGAAGTTAAGGTGGTTGACAGTTGATGTCCACTTCTTTTTGCGGGGCTTGTCAAGCGATCTTAGCAATTCGTGGCCAATTTCCGGGTCTCCAGATTCTTCAAAGTCTTCATAGAGTTGTTCGCTTTCCTTAGTCCAACCAGGAATGTACTGCTTTCGAAAATGACGGGAAATATGTTTTTTGGCTTTTGCTTTGGCAATTCCTACAAATCTATCATAGTTTTGAGGTAGAGGGGGGATGAACCGCAAACATGAGTCGAGTTCATTAGCGAAGTTATTCCACTTGGCCTTTGAAAAGTTCCATCGGGGTTCTTGGACCGAATAAGTAAGTGGTATTTGGATACCGACATCGATTATGACTGGCCGGTGTTGGCTTTTCGGGAAATCCGACAGCACTGTTCTGGAAGCTGGTTAGGAGTGAAGTTCAGCGTCACAGGTAACGAAGCACAGATCTGGATTGTAGCCTTTCCGCCATCTGCGGGAGTGAAAATTTGACTTATGTTTTGCGTCGAAGATTAAATGTAAGTGGTTTGAGTCCGCCCATTCTAATAGTCTTTCTCCATTGTCATCGTTATTTTCATACCTCCACAAGCTATGATGGTTATTGAAGTCGCCAATGAAAACCATTAATTGATTTGGGATATCAAGTACGTTAGGCGGCCATGGTGTAGAGCGAGGTTTGTATATGTTTACAATTTGGAGGCCTCCAATTTGGATGGTAATTGTAAAGATATTTTGTGCGGAGCTGCTACTAATAAGTTTTACGTCATCTATACCGTTCAATATTTCGAAAAGCCTATACTTGATTTTTTTTAAACTTCCCAAATAAAAGTTTTCTAACACAATCTACAAGATGTAAGAAACAAAATTTTATTTTATCCTAAGATAACGGTACCCACCATACAAATGTAACAAAATGGTTTTCGAGAATCGTATTTTTCCCGAAAACGGCACGTAGAATTTTGATAATTTTTTTTTCGTTCTATTAATTCTTACGGTCTCTAATAAAAAAAAATTGAAATCAAGGTATGACTGACTGTATCTACCATAGACCCATTTTTCAAATTTTGTTCTCATTATCGGCACATCAGATTTTAATAAAATTTCTTATAGAGAAGCTTCTAAAATGTTTTAGAATTATTGTATTTCAAAACATAAAAAAACTAATTTTTTTGATTTTTTTGGAAAAAAATATTTTTTTTTTTTTTGAAAATTCAAAATCTCAAAAACGGATCTTTTTTTTTTAATTTAATTTTTGTTCGTAAATAATAAAAACTTAAATTTGGCGTACCAAAATATTTTCTCAAAAATGTCTCCAAAATTTTGTATGTAAAAGCTTATTTTTTTAGGAAACCACTATAACGAATAAAATTTTAATTTTTTTTAAAGTTTAATTTTTCAAAAAGTAATTAATAATTTTTTAAATGCTAATTTTTCTGTGTTTAAATAACGATAATTATTATAGTCCAACAATTATGTACAAACAAAATTTGCCTGTAAAACAAACAGTTTTTGGGTTTTCATTTTCATGACCTAAGATCCCTTCTAACTGACTTAGGGATAATCGGATCGGAGAGGAACTCTCTCAATTTCTAAATAGCCCTATTACCAATGCTCGTGCCAAATCTGTACATCTAACTAATTTTTTGTTAAAGAAAACTTTTTTTTTGTGGACTATTATTATTGTTAGGTCAAGACCTAGTTTGACAAGTTTCATAAGCGAGAGATATCCTTAGACTCAAATCGTTCTTGCAGAACGTCAATCGTGGTATCCGTTGTTTGGCACGAAGTGTGTCGTCCAGGATCATTTGTTCTCTAGGACCATATGGTTCAATTTGTTTAATTGGTTATCCACACCAAACCGTTATTTTTTGAGGATAAATTGTCACCTGAGGTAACCTCGTATTCGTTGGCGGCTTCGTCCCATATACGGCAATTACGAGTAGGTATGCTTGTTTGTTAATTCATCTATTCACCTAAAAACGCGCATCGTCTTTAAAGAGGATTTTTCGGCCAAAATTGGTGTCGTCTTTCAAACGTTTCAAAGCCAGTTCAGCGAACATTGTCTATGGTCATGAACACTAAGATCTTGGGTCAGAACCATATTTCGTTAAACGTGGACACCTGCCAATTAAGGCTTAATTCCACGGTGGGAGTCAGCTCGAGCCCTGACCACAGCTCTGAATTAGTACAAGTACCACCTCAGTAGCAATTCTGCGAAAATTTTGCGGAATGTCCATACCCCTTGCTAAAGAGCGAGGTCTACCTAGCACCTCTTGAATCCAAGTAAACTTGGAAACTATATGTTTCCGCGATTTGGAGCAACCACAGCCACCACGATACTCCCACAAGGGGGCCTACCTCATAGATAGTCTGAAGTTGAGGGGCCAAGTGTCTTGCGACACAAGAACCACCTCTACCTCTTATGGTACCAGAATATAGCTTCTGGTGGAGCTTCGCGACCGTGAAGAAGTCGTTCTAGATGAGTTCCACAAAACTCGAGGCCTAGCAACCTCAGATGCACACACCCAGTTATTGACCGAGGCAGAAACCAAGAGCTATAAGAGTGCACACCCTACTGGTGAGATGTTACGCACTCTTTAGTGGATTTCGACTTCTATGGCTACCGTCAAGAAGCTCTTGGGTCAGTTGGATTTTGTACGAGTGTAGGCTCAAGTTCCGACGCAAACGCCAGGAATCGACTGCCTCGGGTTCTGCTGTACACTTTCATGGACCGCCACCGATCTTACATTTCTATGGGCGTGCTGTTCAATCGTATTACTTGCCATGGTGATTTGGCATCAGAAACTGAATAATAAACAACAGATTTGACAGATGTCACAAAAACAACATGGCCGCCGCCACGGACCACTAAAATCTACCCACGCCAATTGAATTGAAAAATCCTTAACTTAAATACAAATTATGTAATGATAACTCTGTTGACATTTAAAACGATACGAGCTTCAAAAAAAAAGGTAAAAATGGTAAAGTCTTATATTCAATAAACTTCAAAATGATTTATTAAAAAACATTTACATATTTTAAGTTTGATGAATTTAATATACTTTTTGAAATCACCCAGGCAAATCGCCTTAAATACCTTTATATATTTCGTCTGAGTTTAATTGAAGCTAAAGCTCAAATTTAACATTCAAAATCAATAATTTTAAATTACAATTTAATCTCCGAAGCCCATTCAAAGTTCGAAAACGACCATTTATTAGAACATTCTGTTGCAATCATTGGAATCTAGTCAAAGCCTATTGAAAGGACTTCCAACTTGTCCTGATGATGATTTTCAATCAAAACACAAATTGTTTTGTATTCAAAACAAAGCAAACCTACACAAATAGAATAGCTAAGTACTTTTAAAGCTTCTCATTTATAATTACCAAAATCAAATTAACCAAAGAGAAAACTGTCAACACAAAATGTTCAAATATTTATCTGTACGAGTATATGTATATCTATCACCAAAATTCATTTACAGTTTACAGATATTCCAGAGAACCCCCAAAAACATCCTTCGAAAATAATTACGATAGGAATATTTCACCCAGTATCGTATGAAGGGTCTTCAAATGAAATAACAGAAGAAACTTCAACAAATTTGTCAGCACTTAATTTAAATAAATTTTAACTTAAGCCTCAAAGTAGTGTCTTTCATAAATGAAAGGATGCTTTTTTGCCAGTCTGTTTTTCCCTCGAAGAAAAAGGACTATCACACAAAGGGTCAATCTCTTACTCCTTTTTCTAGTCAGACGAAAAGGGTTAATTTTGAGGGAATATCGTTTTGGTTTCTTGTATTTTTTGAAGTATCTTCGGTAACGACTTCGTGTTCAAAGCCCTTGCCTATTTGATGCTCGTTTGTAAAACAGAAAAATAACTGAGAACGCACAGCCCTGATGCAAAGGGTTGTCATTAAACTTATTTATTGAGGCTTATTGCCAATTAAACTAATGGAAGAAGTCTTGTTTTGCTGGGAGGGATCCTTGAGGACAAGGGTGTATGTAAACACTGGGTTGTATTGTCCCTAGATATTGAATACATTCATTGTGAGATCAAAAAAAGGATATAACATAAAAGATCCTGTTCGTGGAATCGCACAGGTTGTTACAACAAAATAAAAGATTTTTAATCTTTAACGCCAACTTCATAAGGTCTTTTAATAATGCAATAAAGTAAAGAATTTATCAAGCAAGCAGAAATTAGTTTATTTCTTTCATCACATTCTTCTGGACAAGTTGCAGCATTAGAAAAAAATTGACGAAGAACACACATCCAGACATGTATTAAGCTCCATGATTAAATCTGTCAAAAACTTTCGTTTTAAAATAAAAAGTTTTCCAATTGGCGCGGGTAGAATTTGAGGCCTGTGGCGGCCATGTTGTTTTAGTGACATCTGTCAAATCTATTGTTTATTATTCGGTTACTGATGCCAAATCACCATGGCAAGTTATACGATTAAACAGCTCGTCCAAGTGATAAAACTCTATTATGGAAATGTGTGTTCGTCAGTGTAAACGTGTAAACTTTGCGCCTATTTTAGATGGACGTGGTGGCCTTTCACAGTCGACTATTCAACATTTGGTGGCCAATTTTGACACGACCAGTTCAATTATCAATGAGCCAACATTCGGTTCGTCAAAGGACCGTAAGATCGGCCCAGAACATCGCCGCGGTCCTTGAAAGTGTGCAGCAGATTCCTAGACGTGCACAAGAACTCGGCGTTTCGCAGACTTCAACTTGGCAGGAACTAATTGACCCAAGAGCTCAAAGTTCTTGTCCATATACAAAGCCGTTTGTTAGCTGACTGGTTTTCAGAGCGTTTGGAAGAGGAACCCAACTTTGGAAGAAAAAATGATCTTTAGCGACGAGGCGCACTTTTGGTAGTGTTATAACAAACTTGGGCAATCCCAAATGAAGTTAAATGAGCCTTCCTTCACTTCTTCATTTTGACATCCTCTAAACTAGTCCGACGAGCTTATGCCTATTCTGCGTATGTGGGTTTCTATTGTAATGTGTCTCGTTAGGACAACAATTTGGATGAAGAGTAGAGGCTTCCTTGCCTTAAGTAAATATTCAGTTTTTTTTTCCTTGAAATATTGGGCCATAGGTTGCTTGAAACAATTTGGCGTCCGAAGTCGTAACGAAATATATAAGTTCTGGGCTATCGGTTTGGCTCAGATGACCCATTTTCGGCTAGTTCAACTGCTCTTTCGTTCCCGTATATACCTTTATGTTCCGAACCCATCTGAGTGAAACTTTATTCGATGCGCTGAGAAACCTAAGCTCTTGCCGGCAACGATTTATTAGTTTTGACTTTATTGTGATAGAGATGTATATAAAGAACTTGATATTTCTGCTTACTACTTCATGTAAGATAAGATGTCTTGGCGGCTTCGAAAACTGCAAGCACTTGAAATACACTGCAAAAACTTGGAAGCTTTATTGATCAATTAATAGGTGGGTTATCTGAGTAGATGCCTGATCCTACTCCCTTGGAAAGAAAAGACCGAAACATGTATTGGAATTATTGGGTATGGAACCTATACTCAACTTAAAAGCCCTAAATCTATTTAAACAAGGATTGGGAGGTAATAGCGCACTTCGGAATATCCAAACTAGTAGCTGGAGACAGTGCCATAGATCATACGCAGATTCTAAAGAAATGCACGGGGAAGAGGGTATGCCACTGACTATATAATAACCCATTTAGACATTCACAAATTGTTCACGACTGTCTTTCCTAGTCATCAAGCTCAGAATCTTGGATAGCAAATACCAACGGTTCTAAGATAGATACTGGTGTTGGTGCAGGGTTCTTTTCAGAAACTCTTGGACTAGACTTCAAAGTTACAGCAGTAACTTCCAAGCTGAGATTATGGCAATAACGGAAGCTGCTAGACAAGTCTCAATAATGGCAATACCACAAGCTGATATCACCTTTTTCATTGATAGCCAAGCGGCAATAAATGCGATTTCTGTCATTGAAATCAAATTGAAGCTTGTAGCTTGCTATCACGAACATAAGGCTCTGTTGGATTCCTGGTTACAGTTGTGTCCCATCTAATGAAAGCGACTAGCTGGCAAGAATAGGATCACAAGTATTGATCTTAATCAGGCAGACATAACAGTTCAGGTCCCAGTATGTAATCTTCACCAGGTAATCTAGAGCAAAGTTCTAGCTACAATAAAAATAAAATGCACAACTGGGTCGCACGAACTTGCTCCTATGTAATAGACTAGGAATTTCAAAAACGAATGTTATAAGAGAAAACTGTTCATATAAAAAAATGAATTTTTACTTGCGACTTATAGGTTCTATAATGCAAGTTATGCATTCGTAAAAAAAATCGAACTCAAGATTTTGATCAAAGTTAACATTACGATTATAGCGAAGACTAAAAAAGTGGGTCTCGAAATTCTGTCTGTCTGTCTCTCGGTTCGACTACAGCCTAAACGACTCGGTCGATTTTCTTTAAACTTGGTACGTATCACTTTTAATTTTTCCCCCCCCACACGTTTTTTTGTTTTGTTTTTTTAAGACCAAGAATAACGGTACCTGCCATACGAATTTTTTTTGAAATTTTGTAAAAATTTTTTTTTCTCAAAAACTGTTGGACAGATTAAAAAACAGATACAAACAAATTTCGTTGAGTTAAAGGTAGGTACTGGTTGAAAAAAAATTTCCGAAAAATGGTTATTGAGGGTACCCCCCAAGGAACCACTTTTATTTGTTTTTGATTTCCTCGAAAACGGTACATCCGATTTTGATCATTTTTTTTTGTGCTAAAGCTCCTCAAAAACTTAAATAGAATTGGGTATACAAATTAAAAAAAAATTTTTTTTTGGATTTAAAAAAAAAATTCAAAATTTTTTTTTCAAAACTCTATATTTCAAAAACCTTATGCTTGATTTTTTTTAAACTTGATAAATAAAAGTTTCTCAACATAATCTACAAGATGTATAAAAAAAAGTTTTATTTTACCTAAAAATAAAGGTACCCACCATACAAATGTTAAAAAAATGGTTTTCAAAAATCGTATTTTTCTCGAAAACGGCGCCTAGAATTTTGATAAAATTTTTTTTCTTTCAATTAATTTTAACGATCTTTAATTTAATAAAAAAAATTTTGAAATTAAGATATTACAGCTTGTACCCCCCAAGGAACCATTTTTTTTTGTTTTTGATTTCCTCGAAAACGGTACGACCGATTTTGATCATTTTTTTGTGCTAAAGCTCCTCAAAAACTTAAATAGAATTGGGTATTCAAATTTAAAAAAAAAAAATTTTTTGGATTTAAGAAAAAAATTCAAAATTTTTTTTTCAAAACTCTATATTTCAAAAACCTTATGCTAGATTTTTTTAAACTTGATAAATAAAAGTTTCTCAATATAATCTACAAGATGTGAGAAAAAAATTTAGTTTACCTAAAAATAAAGGTACCCACCATACAAATGTTAAAAAATGGTCTTCAAAAATCGTATTTTTCTCGAAAACGGCGCCTAGAATATTGATAAAAAATTTTGTCTCTCAATTAATTTTAACGATCTTTAATTTAAAAAAAAAAAAATTGAAATTAAGATATTACAGCTTATACCCACCATAGAACCATTTTTTTAAATTTTGAATTACTCATTACCGACATAACGGATTTTAATGAAATTTTTTCCAGAGATGCTTCTAAAAAGTTTTAAAACTACATATTGCATTTTAAAGCTTTAAAAGAATTATTTAAAAAAAAAATCATTTTTTTTGGAAAATTCGATATCTCAAAAATGGCTCAATATTTTTTTTGGAAATTTAATTTTCATTCGTACAGTAATAAAATCTCTAAGTTGGCACACCAAATTTTTTTCTTAAAAATCTTTTAAAAATTTTGTATATCAAAGCTTTTCTTTTAAGAAACCACTACAACGACTTATAATTTTTGTTCTTGCATAAATTTATATTTGCATAGCATTCTGTTTTTGTCTCTTACTACTAAAAGAATTTAAAAAAAATAATTTTATCCTTATGAACTGTTTTTTTTTTAATATCATTCGTATTTAAAATTCCTGGTCTATTACATAGGAGCAAGTTCGTGCGACCCAGTCGTGCATTTTATTTAAATTCCTTTAGTAGTAAGAGATTTAAAAAAAAATAAAAGTTTTATAAACAAAATTTTTAAAACATTTTTAAGAAAAAAATATGGTACGCCAGCTTTAAGTTTTTATTACTGTATGAATGTAAATTAAATTTCGAAAAAAATATTGAGCCGTTTTTGGAATTTTCAAAAAGAAAAAATGACTTTTTTCCAAAAATTAAAAAAAAAATTAAGGTTTGCAATGCAATGTTTTTAAAACTTTTTGGAATCATCTCTATAAAAAAATTTCATTAAAATCCCTTATGTCGATAATTAGGAATTCAAAATTCGAAAAAATGGTTCTATTCTAGGTACAAGCGGTAATATCTTAATTTCAATTTTTTTTTATTAAATTGCAGATCACAAAAATTAATTGAAAAAAAATTTATTAAAATTCTAGCCGCCGTTTTCGAGAAAAATACTATTTTTGAAAACCATTTTTAAAAATTTTTAACATTTGTATGGGGGGTAGCTTTATTTTTAGGTAAAATAAATTTGTTTTCTTCCATCTTGTAGACTATATTAAGACACTTTTATTTATCAAGTTTAAAAAAAATCTAGCATAAGGTTTTCGAAATATTCAGTTTTGAAAAAAAAAATTTGAAGTTTTTTTTTTAAATCCAAAAAAAATTTGTTTTGAAAATTTAAATACACAATTCTATTTAAGTTTTTAAGGTTGTACCGTTTTTAAGAAAATCAAAAACAAAAAAATGGGGTACCCTCAATAACAATTTTTTGTAATTTTTTTTTTTAACTAAATGAAATTTTTTGTGTTTTTATTTTTAAATCTGTCGAACAGTTTTTGAGAAAAAAAAAATATTTATAAAATTTCGAAAAAATTCGTATGGCAGACCGCTATTTTTGGTCTTAAAAAAAAAGAAAGAAACATGTGGGGGGTGGGGGTAAATTAAACATGATGTCTACCAAGTTTAAAGAAAATCGGCCGAGCAGTTTAGGCTGTAGTCGACAAGACAGACAAACAGACAGACGAGAGACCCAGTTTTTTCGTGTTCTCTATAATCGTAATGTCAATTTTGATCAAAATCTCGAGTTCGATTTATTTTCCGAATGCATAACTTGCCTTATAGTACCTATAGGTCGCAAGTAAAAATAGAGCTCGCTAAGCAGAAAACGGACAAAAATCCATTCAACTAAGTTAAAAGTCTCTATCTCTTCTCGTGAGCATCACCACCACCGGACACAACCAACTAGGTTACCAAAAGAAAAGAATGAAACTCAGTATGGACGACTTATTCAAAGGGTGCGGTGACGAGGAGTTAATTGAGGATTCTCCTCACCACCTGTGTCATTCTCCTGCGCTGTATCATCTGAGAAACAGGATCCTAGGGAGACACTTCTTCAACGACTTGGAGCAACTCTCTGATATTCCAAGCGAAAAGCTGCTGAAATGCGAAAAGCTGCGATTGGCGCTCCTAAGGTGAACACGAGCGTCAGTGAGTTGATAGGGTTATCTCTCCCTAAGATTGATAAATTCGTCTTAAAGAAAGGAACAACTCCTTCGACTTATTCAGCTATGTTGACCAAACAAATAGACACACAAATCAACCACTGACCTATCAAACTCATCTACCAAATGTTGCAAGGAGACATGCTTCTATGGGCCTGGTAGAGCGATGATTTTTCAAGTGGGGGTAAAAGGAAACCTAAAAGCAGAGCTAGACTCTCCTCTACCAGGTGATTATATGGCGGCAGACTTAGAAGTATCCTCCCACATTTCAAGCTATAGCTTGCTGAAACTTATTAACACCCTTAACGGGCTTGAATGACATAGGATTTATTATAGGTTTCATTACATGGAGTCACAATCGCTAGGGTATCACAACGGATCTAAATTGATATAACATCAACTGTCAGCCCAAAGACCAAAACATGATAAACATCAATGACCAGATTTTTATTCCAGAGTTCCCTTGTTGGGAAATTTGTTGTTGCCACTGTGCCGTGTAACGAAGTCTGCTTGAATGTCTATGTTTGTGAAATTCATTATAGTTCTACGGCCGTAGAGTCCGCTCTTCCAATTATTTCACTGTTTAAGTCTTAAAGTACTCTTGGCAGCCAAATTGACATTACTATGGCTGTGCGCATCAAAGGAATGGTTCTGGGGCTGACACTCTAAGATATTTGGTGGTGCCCTAAGCCGGAAGCGGAATTCCGTTAATGGTTGACTTGTACATGTTTGGAATATTGCGTTTCCTTGTTAACAATACCAGTTGTTGGTCTTCAGTGGGCTAACGTTAAGTCCATAGCTTCTCGCTTTATTACTGAGTTTATCAGGGGGAACTTGTATGAGGTCGCATAAGGTAGAGACAAATTTGCTCGAGGCCATTAACAAGATGTCATCGTTGGCGTATGCAACGACCTTGGCACCACCCGAACTTAGTTTAACTAAGATTTAGTTAACGATGAGAAGCTAAAGCAGAGGAGATAAGACTCCACCTTGTGGAATACCTGTACACGACCTTACTTCTTACGTGCTATCACCCATTTCTGGATTTATAACTCTACTTTGAAGCATGTAGTCTATCCAGTTCGACACTGTCGGATCGAGGTTAATTGAGTTAAGGGCTTGTCGGAATTGCATTGTTTTCAACATTGTCGAAGGCCCCTTCTATGTCCGGGAAATGCTGCCTAGAAGTCATTTGAATTTTCAATTATGCTGACCACTTTACGAAGCACTATCTCAAGAGATTCGCCCTTCGCATATGCATGTTGGCCCTACGAGAGCACACCATCATTTAGCTTTAAGCCAATCTCAGTGTCTTAATTCCTTAATGTAATAAATTGGCAGTCAGCTTGACTAGTATTAATAATTCCTGCAAAACACAACTACCCTAAGACCTTAGAAGTAATATGATTTACATCATGATTACTCGTATCTCTTTATCAGTTCAAAATGATCCTAGGTAATATGAACTGAACATTTGCCACGCATTCTTAACTCAAAGACTATTAGGGTAATCCCTCGCATAAAACATAACCAACAAAATGCCTCTAATTTTTCTTTTACAAAAAATTAATGGCGTATCCCCGATTTGTTTACTTTTCACATAAAATTCATCATCGCACTCGTTCTTCCTTGAGATTGTTAACAATGTTAATTTATCAAAAAAAGAAAATAAAAGAAAATAATATAAACATGAAAATACTCAAACGAACACCTAACCCACCCATTGACGGGCATTATGGCATCCAACATCAACACAAATATTCCTCCCTCGACATAAAAAAAAAGAAGAGGAAAATGCAAGAGTATTAACGTATAAATCATCAATGATACACACACACTTTCGTAGGTACACACGTCGTCCTCGCCGGGGTTGTACGAACAGATAGAGCCACCTTCTCGCAAGTGTTACCATGACGTATCCTTTTACGATAGGGGTGAATGAAATTCTATTCAATAAGACCATCCTAGCTTAAAGAATGAAAAAAAAGTTAAGGTTCACTTGTGAACAAATGAATGCCAAAGTCAACGAAGAAAAAGCAACTAACTGAGAGGATGAGTTGGAATTCAAGGAATGATGGCTGGCAACAGCAACAGGAGCAGCAATAATAATAAAAACAAATTGCAAAGTCTTCCCTGAAGAAACAAACAAATAAAAAAAAATAATCCTTTTTTATAGTGTTATGAAAACAAATCTGATGAAATATTTAACCGTCTTTTTTTTTTAAATCACATTAAACTCACGTTTTGTTCATATTATTTAATATTTGCAATGTAAAAAGGAACATGTCCTATAAACTTAACGAACAAAAAAAGCTTCTAGATGAATTAACGTAATAAAATAGATAATTTACATTTACCGACAAGGTTCCTTGCAAGTAACTTTTAACGTGATAAAAAGCCGCTTGTACATGTACATAAGCTAGGGTGGGAGTTCGAAAGGGCCCTAAAAAAAATGTTTTAAGTTGAGACATATTGTCTTTACTTTTGAAGGTGAAGAAAACCGGAATAAGTTCAAGCAAGCAAGACATTTAATGATCATATTCGAAGAGCCAAGTTCTTGCATGACCAACAACTAAGGCAAATTTTACTGCTTTACCCTAAAGGTAGTAAAAGTTTTTGGTCGAAATACTACTTCATCTTCCGTTCCTGAGCTCGCTTGTCTTCAACGACACTCCTTATGTCAGCTCACAAAAAAACTCTAATTTGCTTGCAGCGTAGTTTGCCGTTAATTTCTTTCTTACTTCCAATCCTGATAAGTATACCATAACGGTAAACTCCATTCAGCACTTCGGACCATTGTGTAATATCAGCTAATTTCTCGTGTTCCATTCATCTAGTTAAAGAAGATCATCCCTCTAGGACCGTTTGGAAATACGAGAAAGCCAACTGGGACGGTCTAAATAACTTTTTTCGAATTTTTAACTTTGTCAAGAAAGACAAAATTTCAACTTCATCTTCGGTTCCAACGCTCTTCTACAATGAAAACCCGATAACTAGTTCTTTAGGTGTAAGGAAAATGTTCTTGCAGCTCATTTTGCTGCTAGCTGGCCTGCCCCTTTTGCCCCTTTTGTACTTGAGAACGTAAATCATTCAATAGGACAGGTATATTTCTGCACTCGTACAGTCGTAAGAGCCCTTCGAGATCTTGATATGAATAAATCCACTGGTCCTGATATCCCCCATTCTTCTGAAGAGGTGTTCTTTATCGCTGGAAAAACCATTGCGTAAGCTTTTCCATCGCTCCTACTGCTCTAGAATTTTGCCAAGAAAATGGAAAACAGCATTTGTCCGGCCTCTTTTTAAAAAAAGGCGACCCTTCCTCTTATCCACCAATTGCACTTAAGTCCCTTCTTTCCCAGATCATGGAAACACTTATAAATTATCAGCTCAAGAAATATCTCGAAGAACGAAAGCTTCTGAATGACCGAAATATGGCTTTCGTAGCAATAGGTCCGATGGTGATTTGATAGTATACGGCAAAAATCTTAACATCGTTTTGGAGAACCTAAGATTTTTGGGTTTGATGGTTCAAAAGCATTTGACAGAGTTTGGCATCAAACTTTCTTCTAGCAAATGTTTTTTTTTCGGTATTGATAAATCTCTTCTCCGTTGGATTAGAAACTACCTTTCGAACCGCTCCATACAAGTTGTATTGGATGATTTCAAGTCTGTTATTCATAAAATTAATTCTGGTGTACCACATGGCTCCGTTTTGTGTCCGACTCTCTTTATTCTATTCATCAATGATAAATATGTTTGTTGAATACTGTCAATCTCAGCTTCTTATATTCATTCCCAGATTTACGTCGTTGTTCTTCGGATGTTAATTTAGAACGGCAACGTATGTTAAGCTCATTCAACTCTGATCTCGATAGGATTGTCAAATGGGGATCCATAAATTTAGTGCTTCAAAAACTCAACTCGTGATTCAGAGAATTTCCATCAGCTTACCCAATAGCTTAACATCCTTCTTACTGAAAACTTTGGAAAAGGTAATTGATAACTTCATTAGATCGGAAGTATTAGTAAACATGTCCCTTAATCACCGTCAGCATGCTTACAGAGCGGGTAGATCCACAGAAACCGCTCTGTACGAACTAACTAATACATTACAGAGAGCTTTAGATACTAAAGAAACGGCAGTATGCGCCTTCCTTGATATTGAGGGGGCCTTCGACAACACCTCTCACGAAGCAGTTCATTCGGCTCTAGAAAGGAAGAGCGTTCCTATCACCATAGTCAGATGGATAAGTAAAATGCTTAGTACAAGAACGGCGGAAGCATAAGCATGACTAAACGTTCAGAAAGTCATCACAGGGAGGGGTATTATCACCCTTGCTGTGGAGTCTTGTAGTGGATGAATTATTAGAAAGTCTAACTTACCAAGGGATTCGATGTATTAGCTTTGCTAATGACATCGTTATAACGTTACTGGGGAAGTACGAAGAAACTCTTTGTGATATAGTCCAGAGAGGGATGTCTATAACTAGGAAATGGTGTATATCTGTGGGACTTAACATCAACCCTACCAAAACAACGATAATACCATTCACCAGTAAAAGACTTTTACCTCGCATGAAGCCCATTCGGTTGGCGGGAGTAGTCATCGACACCAAGAAGGAGGTCAAATATTTAGGAGTTACACTAGATAGCAAACTCCTGGAACAAGCATGTCGAAATAACTGTTGGGAAAGCCACAAAGGCCCTTATGATATGCAAGAGAATTGCAGGGAAATCATGAGCAAACCAAACATCATAAGATGGATGTACACCGTGATGGTAAGACCCATCATGGCATATTTATTGGTAACAGGGAAAAATACTCGATACTCAGGTCCGCAGTAACAAACCTTCTTGACATCCCAAGTGATACGATCAAAAGATATAACTTCGAAAAACCTTTTAAAACGGACTGAAGTTCCAAAAAAGACTGGCTAGGCGAAACAGTAAACTACAGCCTTAAAGAAATTGCCATCAAATGGTACACTGATGGATCGAGAACAGCTGAAGGAACTAGTGCTGGAGCTTTTGGGCCTAGAACTAAAATCTCCTTACCGATGGGACAGTCCACTAGCATATTCCAGGCAGAAGTAAATGCCATAGGTATATGTGCTGAAAGAAACCTCAATAGAAAATATAAAAACCAAAACATTGCCATCATGTCAGACAGCCAGGCTGCACTAAAAGCACTAAGCTCCTATAGGCCATTAGCTCCAAACTTGTTTGGGAGTGCGTGATAAAGCTTAATGAACTGGGCAAGAATAACACTGTCACACTTCATTGGGTACCAGGCCACGTTGGTGTCCAGGGCAACGAAGAGGCAGACTCCTTAGCAAAAATAGGTGTATTGATACCCCTTACAGGGCCAGAGCCCTACTGCGGAATAGGAGAAAACGTGATCAAAAATAAAATCAAAACAGAAGAGGCGGCAAAAAGATCAAAAATCTGGAAAGAACTCCCTAAGCTGAGACAGGCAAAACTTCTACTCGGGGACTACAACCGAGAGCGTTTTCTAACCTGTATTAGCTTAAGTAGGAACAACCTCAGGAAAATCACAGGGCTTCTCACAGGCCACTGTAAGTTGAGAAGACTCCTCAACATCCTTGGCCTAGTGAACAAGACCACATACTGCGGAAATGTTATGCACTCGTGTTAATCGTCAAAGGCATAGGTATCTGGGCAAGCACCACATAAAAGAGAGTGAATTATCCTCCCTTAAAATACTCCAAATAATTCGATTCCTCAAAGGAACAAACTTGGAGGAAGAACTGTAATAATGAGCTAACTTCATCCAGTTCTAGATGGAGGGCACAATAGATCTTTAGCTAGTAGTGTTTTTATACCCCAATTTATTCATTCATTCCTTACCCAATAGCTCAACTTGGGTTAAGTTCTGAGATTCTTTCTTTAGCCTCACTGCACGAATGTGGAGTGCCTTATCCGGCTCAGTATTTCTCTCTAATTGCGATATTCTGATATTCAAAACCACTGTGCATCGGCATCTTCTTTTAAATCGCACTATGTCCAATAATTTTTAAGGGCAGTCACTTAAGGGACAACAATACAAAAAAAAAATGTCTGGTATTTTCAGAGGCTCAAGCTAGGGTCTGAGCGTATCTTCTTAGTATATTCAATTACCATGGACCATTTTCAGCACCTTCCTTAGAAGAGGTAGGTTTTGCTAGAATTTCATTTATGTACGAAGACGAAGAAGTCGGAGGGATTTGATTGAATACCAGTGGAGCTCTTCAAATTCGGAGGTGATGTTTTGGTAGTACGGGTGGATGGAAGAATACCTTATGTCTGGACAAAAAATATATAGAAAAGTCACTCCTGCACAAGAGCTATTGGGGTGTGCCCCTTATTAGAAGTCGTATTAAAGCTTCTATCCAATGTACTGTGTGAACTTGCCGTTGTGCAAGACTATAATAGCCAACAACCTCTCCGGCAGATTGACGGCAACAATCTTAAAATCAGTCCTGCCAGATCGGCATCAATTTTTGGAAACTAAGCAGAAATAGAAAACTGATAATAGGATTTCAAAAGAAAAATTCTTCAATGGATATTTTGCACCTTTGGGGGAGAAGCAATGTAGTATAAAAATTGAAAATTAAATCCACTATATTAATGAATGTGTAACAATGCGTCAGCCAAGAGAGTTCTTCGAATCCCAGCCCACAGAGTCGCGGCGAAAAGATGACCAAATTTCTTGCTAACAGACCTAACCATTGTATTGTGGATGACAGGGCGCTTGGTCTGGATGACTGGAAACAGCATGACCATGATTTAGGAAAACGTAAATCCACCGTGTCTTAGGCTGTAAGACCCTTCACGGGCTGTTCAATAGTTTGTATGCAAAATTATGCTCACGAAGAGCATATCAAAGCTGTTATAACAAAAGATAATATTGCCTGAGTAATTAAGACTTTGTTTCCATATAAATCTCCAAGCACGAAAGGCATAATACCAATCACGCTGGAAAACTGCAAGAATTGTCAGTTCCTTGGCGGGAGATGATCTTCAAAGGGTGCCTCTACCTAAATCATATACCCGAGTTATGGAGACATTTTAGTTTAGTTTTGTTAGTTATCCCGAAAGTCAGTAGTCCGCGAGGGATTTCCGACCACTCAGTTTAACGTTTTTCGTACTTAAAACTATGGAACGCATACTAGGTAAGCATTCTAGAGACATCCTTGATGGCCGTCCTCTTGAACACTCAACACGCACTGAAAAAACAATCCACTTCAAAGAATGTACTCTTCTTTCTATGCATCTAATTCTGACAGACAAGGTTCTACAGAGTTGTTTCATTCTATTTCAGTGTGCCCGAATTTGCCCGAATTTTTGGGAAGAAAACGAAACACATATCTAAGCACATACCACATATTGCCACCCTAATAGCCATTACAGGTACGAAGTTTAATCGAAATCTGTCAAGCTGTTTTCGAGAAAAAAACTGTACCGCATGTTTAGAAGTCACATTGAAATGCTATTTGTCAAATTTGAGCAAGTTTTGGTGTACATGCCCATTTAGGTTCTAGCTCGATGTGAAGTAGACGTACAGAGGTAGAAATCAAAGGGAAATATGACGAATTTAACTCTTTTGGACTGTCACGAGTAAATCCTTGATACACTTAAGACCATAAGTTGGTCCATTGTGATACCATATGAATCAAGTAGACTTTCTCCCTACTCGCGAACGACTTAGAGCTCTTTATGAAGCGTGTGAGATTACTAATTTCTATATCTGCCAGGTCGCTTAGATCATTCTAGCAGAGCTCTCCTAGATGAAGCCTATACATCTTTGAGATAGAGCAGTACAAGAACAGAGAAGATTAGGAATCTATCCTTCCTCTTCCCTGTTCATACAGCTTCTGCAAAAATCGTTTGAAACTACGCCGAGTCTCGTTGCATGTTTACCTATTAGAAAGTGCCTGGTTATGACGACTATTACGGAGCCGATGTGTAATCTGCTTAGAGATAACAGACAGTTAGAGGGCTTCAGGTTCAGCTGTGGCCAGATTTGTTTTGTCGCCAGACAAGTGGTGAAATTTCCTAAGATTTGTTTTCTCAGAAGCATTTTGTTTCAGGATAAACTTGCATGTAGCGATGGGTATACCTATATTTCCTTAACTCGTATGGCTAAGTAGGTAGTGAAGTTCCACTTTTGGCAAGTTTATCAGCTTTACAATTTCTTCGAATGTCTCGGTGGCTCGCCTCCTAAAATAGGTGAATGGTTAACTTCTCTGCCATCTCCTCGAGAGATGATCGTGACCTAAGGGCTGTTATAGAGTTTCGATAGACTGAGTTCAGAGATCTTATAGCAGATTGGCTATCTGAGAAGATGCTGATATCTCTATCTGATATCAAGCTTTCTTTGAGCCAAGACAGGACTTCTTGCCAAAAGTTCCGCCTGGAACACGCTACATAGTAAGATACAACTGCTCCAACCCCATTATCATTTTTTGATCCATCAGTAAAAAAAAAATGGATTGATTCGTCTTCCAGGAATGTCAAGTCCTCCCAAATAGATCTGGAGGGGATGTTAACCTGAAAGTTTTTATCGAACTGTAATTGTGGAATGCTGTAGTTCATGTTGCTTGGTATTGAGTCGAATGAATTCAGAATGGTGGAGTGGTTAATTTCGTTATTGGTCCACTTCGAGGAAGCTTATAGCTCAATGGCTTTGCTTGCAGCCGTTTGTTTGCCGAAAATATCGAGACGTCTTAGCTGGAACGGAATGTCAAGTGCGGGGCGGTGGGAGTCTGAACAAGTATTCTATCCATTCACCTAAGGGTTCAAATATATGGGTGATTCTACAAACGATGGAATTTTCGGCGGCCCCAGAAATATTTTGAAATCCGTTCAATTATTTAATCTGATTTTTTTTTATAAAATTAAATCTCACTGATATCTACCTGGCCTAACAATATTATTAGGGTGACCTTATTTTATATTGCTCAAAAAATTCTTCAAAGTGTCCGATTCTCAGTCCCCTGACGTGTCCCCAGTGCGTTTTCGCAAAGAAAAATTATTACCGTTCTCTTATTTCAGGTCTCATACTAAAATGAATCCCACCGAAGTTACGCCAAATAATACATCTTTGCTACGAAATAAATAAATATTTTTTAGTAATTTATTTTATTACAAAAAAACTTAATTAAACTTTGTCCCCCACTTTTTGTATCAGTCCCCTGGCATATTGAAACAGTCGAAAATATCAAAAACTAGGATGTCGATCGGATTTCCGGCACTGGCAATTTGAAGTACCAAGTCTCCTTACAATAAAATTGTGGTGCAACTCGATTCTGTTTCTTATGTTAGTATTATGAAAAAGACATTTGTGCATGAAGTCGTGGATTGTCCGTTTAGTTTATCAGTCCTCTGGTGAGTTTTTACGAAACAAATTTATATGTAAGTAGGCATCTTTTTTAGAAGTATTGTATAGGTTTGATAAAACTGTAATATTATATATATTTTTTTGATTTTTTAAGTAAAACCTTAATATCTTTTTTGCGCAAAAACCATGAAAAACCTCAGTCCCCTGGTCTCAGTCCCCTGGCTAATAAATAAACAAATGATATTTTATTCAGAAACCTGAGAATTTTTAAATTATGTTGAACTTCGAACTTCATTGCGAAATATTTTTAAAATTTTTAAAAAGAATATAATTCATTTTAAATTGATTCTAAGTAGAAAAAAAAATTTATTGTAATATATTATTTTCTTTTAATAAAATGCTAAGTTATTATGTATTAACCATGAATTTGTATGTTTATTAAGGCTAATTAAATTTAATTTCTAAATTTCAGTGTGTACCCAAGAGAAAATACAAAAAAACTAAAGATTAATTCAGTCACCTTAAAAAAAACCTCAGTCCCCTGAACATCCTTTTTCAAAAAATGTCCTTAAAATCGTCATTTTTAATTTTTTTTACTGGCCGCTTTCAACAACGCAAAGAGACGTTCTAAGGATCAACTAGAACAATTCTTACGACTTTTGGCTTCCAAAAATGTCGTGCCGAAATTTGTATCATTTTATTCCATTGTTTGTAGAATCACCCATATACATAAATTTGGTGGTGCATGCAGGACCTAGTGACTTACAACTCTCAACCATTCCTGTGTGCGAGTTACCCGGAACGGAGGGAACTTACAATTTTCTGCCGATTCCGAACGGCTAATGAGCAGCAATTTCCATGACAACAGATATACTCTTAGAGGATTTCTCAATTCCTCGCAAGAGGCAGAACACCCCTGAAAAACTTTATTGCAGCGGCTAAGAATCAATACCGAACCTTCAGCGAACAGCGTATCGGTAATCGGTATGGTTACCGCATTGTATTTCCAAAGAGTAATGCTAGGTTACTAACCCCATTTGTTTCCAACGTATTTCTAACGAATTTCTGGCTCTTTCACTTAAGTAAGCTTTCGAAATTAATCTTTTGTCTAAAATCAGACCCAAGTATTTCGGTTCTTTTAAAAAAGTTAGTGATATACCTTTGATAGAAGGAGGATCTAATGAGGAATATGAGGAGAACAAGATCGGTCTTTTGAGGATTGACCACCTGGTCCACATCGATCTGTCCAGTTTATCAGCATAGAGATGCTTTCCTAATACGGGTATAGCAACCTCGTCCAAGCATAGGCAATCACCCTGAAGCTCTCTGCTTCCAGGCATGTCAGCAAATCATTTACTGTCAAGTTCCAAAGAAGGGGAGATAGAACATCACCTTGCAGCATTCCCCTACTGACAGGTCTTCTTGCAGAAAAGCCGCCCGGCTTTGAATTAATAATCCTGCTAGTTAGAAATTCAGTGTCCCCGATTACCCTTTTAAGTATTTATATTGAGTCGTATCAATGCTTGGTCTTACATGGGTATCAATCAAATGCTTGCAAGTCAAAAATAAAGGAGAACTATCAAATTTAATGCGAAAGAAAGCAAGTGTCTTCGTTAAAAAGTCACTGCTCACCGTTTAGTATTGAACTAATTTCCTCTCTTAATAGCAGAAAATATCCTTTCATCAAAAATCAAAACAGTTCTCCGTCTATTATATTTGCCTTCCTTTAATTAGAAAACAAATAAAATTGATAGCTCAAAAGTCAACAATGAGTTTTTGAATAGTTCGTTAAGTTTTCCTACATTAACCCTTCATATTTTCTGCTAAGAAATCAGCAAAACGATAAAATGCTTTATGCCAAAAGATTAACCTAACAGAACTTAACCGTGAGCATTAACATCAAATGATGAACCACCTCCCTCTGTGAAAATCAGTGTACCCTCGAAAACAATAGATTTGAAGATAGGGTTCTATTTAATATCTTGCGAAGAAATAACACAAAAGGTAAATGATGGAATTGAAATGCGTGCGGCATAATAAGCAAATCTCAATTAACGTTTAATGTGGACGAAGATTAATTAGAGAAGCAGCCACCATGGAGCACGAACAACAGCAAGGATCAAGGAGCCATTAATAAAATACAAAAAGAAGCTTCATTCGATGAAAATGAAAACAATCATCGACCAAAAAGTAGCAGATAGACATCCAATTTTGGCCACAGCATGAGTCTTCTTTTATTCATCTTCCGGAAGAGAGTATAAGCTGGGGCTAAGTGACATCATGCGCCTACTCCAAAGGACAGGACAACACAGAACTTCAACAGAAGGACGCA
The DNA here is from genome assembly GCA_911387755.1 of Chrysotoxum bicinctum. Classification (NCBI taxonomy): domain Eukaryota; kingdom Metazoa; phylum Arthropoda; class Insecta; order Diptera; family Syrphidae; genus Chrysotoxum; species Chrysotoxum bicinctum. The sequence continues at coordinate 179,448,053 of OU426989.1, read as the reverse complement.
GAAGGATTGGATGTGGATTTTAGACAATTTTGAGAAGCTTTAATTTGTTGGTTCGTTAAAGAAGCGTAAATTGTGAAATTATGTAAAGTTAGAGGTTCGTTGATTTTACGAATAAGATTTGTTTTTTTTTTTTTTTTTTTGAAAAATGTCATTCCAAATCAAATGTTGTTTGTGTTTTTCTTTTGTTTTGTCTTGGCCCTCGGTGTGTTCGTTGTTCCGTGTAGGTTTAGTTTTGAAAGCAAACGAAATAGATAAAATGACTGAAAGGATATTATTTTGATGAATTACCCTTTTCTCAGAATAATGTTGTAGCAAATTGAGCTTTGTTCCATTGTTTGCAATCTATTGGGATTCAAACCAGGCAACAAGAATAGAATATAAAAAAACAAGGATATTTCAGGGACGCTGTGCTGCCAGCGAATTTGGAAACAAAGCAAAGGTTAAATATGCGAACTAAGAGCAGTTACCTTGATATTTGAGGAAGTTGTGGTTGGCAGAACTTAAACAATAGAGTATACGCCGCAGTGTACGTCGTATTAGAGGCAATTCTAAAATTGTAATAGTTCTTCTTTCGGTGGCGTATTAAAATGTTAATTGTTGCGGAAGGGAGAAAATGTATTATTATACCTTTACTCTAGGCCTGGAGAAAAAAAATTTTAAAGACAATTGAAGGCTAAGGCAATTCGGAAGCCAGTATCAACAGTACAATCTTTGTTTGGTTAACAAAGGCCAATTTTTCCAATTGATTTTCGTAAACTGTACCTAAAAGTTATGGTAAATTCTAGGAAAAGTTCAAGATTTGGGTCACAGAGTTATATTTCTAATTGATTGAAAAAAGTCATCAAATTGCTAAGGTTTCAAAAAGGGGTCTGTTCCAAAATGAAAATGCACGATTGGGTGGATGAGCTTGGTTTTATGTTTAACAGACTTAGAATTTTAAAAGTGTTCTTTATGAAAACATGAATGTTATTAAAGAAAAATGTTCAAAAGCATAGAATCCAATTGTAAAATGGCTTAAAAAACTCCTTTAGGATTCTTATATCTTAAACAAATGAGAATTAATGTAAGGTGAAAAATTTGAAATCGTTTTCGAAACTGGTTTTTTTAAATAAGTTTTCAAACATACAATTTTTAATATATTTTTCAAAAACAAATTTTTGTCGTTAATTTAAAGTTGTTACAGTTTTACAAATTTAAATTAAATTTTCCAAAAAATCATTGAACTATCCAATAGAGTAGTATTTTTTATAATTTCTAAAAAATCAGTTTTTTTTTTCAAAGTTTTGATATGCGTTGATTTTAAAGCTTTTGAGAAGCTTTTATGTATGAAATTTTATTTAAGTCCGATATGTCGAAAAAATGTTGAAAATCAAAAAACTGGTTCTGTGGTAGGTACTGTGAATAATGTCCAAGTTCAAAATTGTGTTATATTGAATATTGATACTGAAAAATGTTTTCAAAATTCTTGTAGCCGTTTTCAAGAAACATTAGATTTTCTATCACGGGTTATTACCATTTGTTTGGTAGAAAAAGTTATTTTTATTATTTAACGGCAATTTTTCCGAAATTACTAACAACAATTTTAAAATTTTTTTCGTAAAAATCTGTCTAACAGTTTTTGAGAAAAACAAATATTTTCTTGCGAACAAATTTGAACCGTTATTTTTACTTGCGACATATTGATACTATATATGTAGCAAGTTATGCATTCATAAAAAAATCGAACTCGAGATTTTGATCAGACTTGATATTACGATGATAGGGAAGACGAAAACAGTGTGTCTCGCAATTTTGTCTGTCTGTCTGTCTGTCGGTTTTTGTGTTCGACTTCAGTCTAAACGGGTCGGCAGATTTTATTTAAACTTAGTACATACTTACTTACTTGCTTACTTAAGGTATCCCTACAGTCTGGGGTGGAACAGGGCCTCAAGTAACAAGCTTATCCAGCTAGCTCGGTCCCCAGCTAGCTGTCTCCAGTTTCGCATGTCAAGTAGGTTGAAGTCCTCTCCCAGTTGTGTGCGCCACCTGAGTCGTGGTCTTCCTCTACTGCGCGCGCCGTCCCTGGGGGTTGGATTCGAAGACTCGGGGCCGGACTATTCGGGTCTATTCGTTCTACATGACCTAGCCATCTCAGTCGTTGGACTTTGATTCGTTTGACTAGGTCAGTTTCGCTGTACAACCTACGGGCTCGTGCATGCTTATATCTTCTCCTTCACTCCCCGTCTATGCAGACGGGACCAAAGATCACACAAAACATTTTCCTCTCGAAACATCCTAAAGCGCTCTCATTCACTTTCAACAAAGTCCAAGTATTTGCACCATAGACAAGTACCGGGATGATGAAAGTTTTATAGAGGGACCCTTTATTTGCTCGAGAGAGGACTTTGCTACTCAATTGTTGCAAGCGTTATTCTCCGTTTGGTTCATAGCATTTCGAAATTTTTTTCCCTACAAATGTTATTGTTTTTTTTTTTAGACAAAAAATAGCGGTACCTGCTATACAAATTTTAGGATTTTTCTCGAAAACGGCCAGTCTTGATAAAAATTTTCTTCTTTCAATCAATTTTTACGATCTTAAATTACTGACTGTACTGAAAAACAGTGCATTTCAAAACTTAAAAAAAATCAATTTTTTTTTTTTGAAAATTCGATATCTCAAAAACGGGGCAATATTTTTTATAAATTAAATCAGATTGTATCTTTTTTTTTTTTTTTTTAATCGGCGCACACTCAAGGGGTTTGTATACCCTTAATATGCCAGAGACACAGTGTGAGCATTAAGAAAAATAGGGAAGGGGTAGAAAGGAGGTGTCGGTGTACATTGGTTTTGAATTCTTGAACATTGCAATGACTGGGAAAGATATTTAGTTCCTTCTACTAAACGAGTTGTTTTAGTCATTTAAAAAATGTATTTTATGGTTAAGAAACATTAATTTTTATAAAATTTTTAGTCTTTTATATAAGAGCAAGTTCGTTCAATCCATCAGTCGTGCATATTATTTTTAATTTTTTCATGAAAAAAACTGTCTAAAAGTTTTCGAGAAAAAAAAATGTTTCTTAAATTTGAAAAAAAAAATGTGAACCTTATGTTTAAAAAAAATGCACGACTGGATCGCATGAACTTGCTTTTATGAATAAGAGATTTAGAATTTTTGTCCCAAAATTTTAAACTTTTTATGAGTTAGATACTACATAGTACTTAGCAATTTGGTAAATCTTAAGGAGTTAACTAACTTTTTATTTGCTTAAATCATCGTGTTAAAGCTATTTTTTTTTATAAACTGCTTGTGAACGCAACTACAACAATGACAATTATTGCAAGAAATATAAGTAAACCTTTTTTAACCTGGAAATGCCAAAGACTCGAATGAAGTTAGCAAGATGATAAAGATATAAAATATGTATTTTAATAAAATGTTGATAGACATCGTTATGCTGAATTCGATTAAAATTTACAAAATCGGCTTTTAAAACATCGTACTAATTGGAGTAAAAATTTCCTTCAATGTTTTTAAAGACACTTTTTTATGAGCAACAAATTCATCTAAAATAACTTCTTTAGTAGTTGGAGCTAAGAACAAAATGTCAAGCAAATATGAATTTATGTCAAAACAAAAATTACGAATCGTTGCAGAGGTGCTTTTTTTATAAATAGATTTAAACATTTTAATGAAAAAAATTAATGCGCCGATTTAAATTAAAAAAAAAACACAAAAAAAGACCAGCTTTTGATATATCGAATTTAAAAAATTAAAAAAAATACTTTTTTTAAAGACAGTGCTAAATTTTAAACAATTTAGTAAAATGCTAAAGCCAATTTAGTAAGTTCCTTCAAAATTTTGTTTGAAAGAGTTAAATTGTAATTTTTACTTGCGGACTTATAGGTACTATAAAGCAAGTTATGCATTCGGAAAAAAAATCGAACTCGAGATTTTGATCAAAGTTGACATTACGATGATAGCGAAGACGAATAAAGTGGGTCTGACAATTTTGTCTGTCTGTCTGTCTTTTCGACTACAGCCTAAGCGGCTCGGCCGATTTTCTTTAAACTTGGTAGATATGTAGTTTTTTGTAAATTTTTTCCCCTCACATGTTTTTTTTCTTTTTTTTTAAGACCGAAAATAACGGTACCTGCCATACGATTTTTTTTTCGAAATTTTATATGTTTTACCTATATTTTTTTTTTCAAAAACTGTCCCAGAGATTTAAAAAATAAATCAAAAAATCTCATTCAATTAAAGCTAGGTTCAAAAAAAAATTTAAAAAAAAATGGTTATTTTTGGTACCCCCCTTGGAAACATTTTATTGGTTTTTGATTTTTCAACAACGGTACAGCCGATTTCGATAATTTTTTCTTATGCTAAAGCTCCCCAGCAGTTTGAAAATTATTTTGTTTTTAAATTTTCGAAAATTTTTTTTTTAGATTTTTAAAAAAAATTTTAATTTTTTTTGTTTGAAAAATCAATATTTCAAAACCCCATGGTCGTTTTCTTTAAAAATAATATAAAATATAAATTACAAGATGTAAGAAACAAAAAAACTTATTTTACCTAAAAATTACGGTACCCTCCATACAAATGTTAAAAAATGATTTTCATATTTTTCTCAAAAACGGTTCTGAGAATTTGGCTAAAAAGTTTTTTCTTTTGATTAATGTTTACGGTCTATAATTTAATAAAAACAAATTTTAAATCAAGATATTACTGACCTTACCTACCATAGAACCATTTTTTCAAATTTTGAATTTCTCATTATCGACATAACGGATTTTAATGAAATTTATTATAGATAAGCTTCTTAAAAGTTTAAAAAACAACATTTCAAAACTTAAAAAAAAATAATTCTTAATTTTTTTTTTTGGAAAATTTAATATCTCAGAAACGGCTTAATATTTTTTTTGGAAATTTAATTTTTATTCGAACAATAATAAAAGCTTTAAATTGGCGTACCAAAATTTTTTCTAAAAAAATGTTTTAAATATTTTTTTTTATAAAAGCTTATTTTTTTAAGGAACCAGTACAGACTTATAATTATTGTTCTTGCATAAGCTAATATTTGCTTGATCACATGTCATCCTGTTTTTAGCTCCAACTACTAAAGGAGTTGTTTTAGTCTATTAAATATTTATTTTATGCTTATGAACAGTTTTTCTCTAATAACATTTATTTTTGAAATTTTTAGTCGTTTACATAAGAGCAAGTTCGTACTACCGAGTCGTGCATTTTATTTATGATTCGTGAGCTAATTGTTTTTCAAAGTTAATAAAATAATATAAGACGTTTTCGGAAGACGAATATTTCGATATGTTTGAAGACTCGCGATGTTTTAAGTCCCGAGCTCCAGGTAGCTATAGGTTTGACAAGACAACATTTCGGTTCTTGGTTGAAAACTTAGACATCCAAAACTGAATTACAACCGGAGGTCTTCCGATTTCACCAGAATTACATTGAATTACACTTCTTTTTCGAGAAAATAATAAAAATACATTTCGGAAAAGTTTGTCAAAAATAAACATTTAACAAAATAAATTGTAGGTTGTGTTACTTTGACTTTAGAGTTTCGACATTCCAAATTATAAGGTCCGTTACCCAGATTTATTTTTTTTTAACGAACTGTCATTGTTTAGACGTGTGCAGATGCACCATTTTTAACAACAGAGAAGTAATATTTTACTAGTTAGTAAACGAAAGAAAAGGTTTAAAATTTTCGAAGAGCTAGTAGATTACTAAATGTTTAGCAAATTGCTAACTATTAACATGCTAAGCCCTTAACAATAGGTTTTTTAAAACTAAGTCTTGTTATGCAATGTTCTTAGAAAATTTTCAAGGCTTCTGTACAAATTTCATTCAAACCCGTAAGTCAGTAAAGTGAAAGTCAAAAATCAAAAATATGGTTCCATTGTAGGTATTGTGTCAGTGTTGTTAAAATTAAATTATAGATCGTTAAGATTATTAACCTTCTGTCGGAATTTTTTTTTCCAACCATCAGCTTTTAATTTATGAAAATGTTTGAATTTTTCGTAAATCTGTGGAACAGTTTTTGAAAAAAAAAAAAATGTTTCCAAAAATTAAAAAAAAAAAATGTATGGCAGGTGCCGTTATTTTTAGTCTTAAGAAAACTCGATGGGGTGAAAAATTTAAAGAAAATCAGCCGAGCCTTTGTAGTCGAACAGAAAAACAAACAGAATTGTGAGATCGGCTTTATTCGTCTTCCTTATGATCGTAATATCAAATCTGATTTTACTCTATAAAGTATTATTTTGGTTTCCAAAAAAAAAAAAAAAGACTCACAATGTCTTCTAAATTTGAAAAAATTGAAAATAAAAAAAAAGTTTAATTTAGCGTCAATCTGCTGTTGCTAAAATTGATCTAAATATCATATTTCCACTTTAATACAATTGATTTTTATATTTTCAATTTTCTCAAAAACTAATTTTTTATTTTCATGTTTTACTAAAAATTGATAAAGACATTCAATAATAAAAACACTTTCACTTAATAACGTAATATTTCGAAAAGAATTAATTTAAATTAATATTTCCGAAGAACATTTCTCTTTTAAATTTTGAAATATTGAAAATTATTTTTTTTTTTTTAAAAACTAACCTTTATTATTTAAAATAAAACGCACGACTGGTTCTTTAAATTCTTTTAGTAGAAAGAGATAAACACAGAATGCTATGCAAATATGAATTTATGCAAAAACAAAAATTATAAGTCGTTGTAGTGATTTCTTAAAAAAATAAGCTTTTACTCGTATGTTCAAAATTTTTAAAATATTTTTAAGAAAACATTTTGGTACGCCAACTTTAAGTTTTTATTAATGTACGAATGAGAATTGAATTTCTAAGAAAAATATTGAGTCGTTTTTGAGATTTCGAATTTTCCAAAAAAAAAATTATTTTTTTTTCCAAAAATTGAAAAAATATTTTTCTTCAAGTTTTGAAATGCAATGTTTTTTTTAATTTTGTAAGGACTTTCTTTATAAAATATTTCATTATAATTCGTTATGCTGATAATGAGAAATTCATAATTCGAAAAAATCGTTTTATGGTTGGTACAGTCAGTAACATCTTGTTTTCAAATTTTTTTTATTCAATTATAGATCGTAAAAATTTTTCGAAAGAAAAAAATTTTAGCAAAATTCTCGGAACCGTTTTTGAGAAAACCACGATTTTCGAAAACCATTTTTTAACATTTGTGTGAAGAGTACCGTTATTTTTAGGTAAAGTAATTCCTTTTTTCTCATATCTTGTAGATTGTATTAAGAAACTTTTATTTATCAAGTCTTTAAAAATACTGAATTTGCAAAATTTTTTGAAATTTTTTTTAAAAATTCAAACATTTTTCTTTTTGAAAATTTAAATACACAATAATATTGAAACTGCTGGGGAGTCTTAACAAAAAAAAAATGATCAAAAACGGTCGTACCGTTTTTGAGAAAATCAAAATCAAAGAACGCGAACGGTTCCAAGGGGGGTACCAAACATAATAATTTTTTGGAATTTTTTTTTTGTCAACCATTACCTAGCTTCAACTAAATGAAATTTTTCAAATTTATTTTAAAAAATCTGTGCGACAGTTTTTGAGAAAAAAAAATTATAAAATTTCGAAAAAAAATCGTATGGCAGGTACCGTTATTTTTGATCTTAAAAAAAAACAAAAGAAAAAAAACATACGGGGCGAAAAAATTGGAACCCATATCTACCAAGTTTGAAGAAAATCGGCCGAGCCGCTAAGCTGTAGTCCATCTCTGTGTCTCATAACCCAGAAAAAAAGATCATGCAGTTTGATTGTAGAAAATTTTCAGGTTCGGATTTGATTGACAAAGTCTCTTAAGCCCTGTTAAAATATCTTATATATAACATTTTCTTGTGAAATATCTCGTAGCCCAGTGAATAATTCCAAGAAAATACCAGAAATATATCGAGTAACCGAAAAATAATACCTCGTAAGCCCATAAATACAATACCTCTCAAACCATAGTTCAACAAAAGCACAAGTCTTATTCCTCATAACCTACGTCATTCATTTAAAAACCCAATTTTAATATAAGTTAAGTAAAGTTCTTAAGCCCTTAATTTAGATAAATAATGTTTTTGCTTGCTTGTATATCTCCTGAAAATTGACTTTTCTGGGTTACGAGGTATTCGAACTACAGCGACGAGTTATCACATTTAAACATTATAAAGTTATTAAATTCGAGAATTTATTATTTTTCTTGCGTCTCCTAAACTTATGTGGAAGAATTTTCCGACAATTCTTACAAATTCTTCTACTAAATACAAATTTTTCGGATATGAAATTAAATTTACACTAAAAAAGAAAACGCTCAATAGCGTTGACGCATGAATTTTTGCCATAACTACCAAATTTTTTCAACCGTGTTTTTTTGTTGTTGTACCTTACCTTAAGTTATTATTTTTATTAGTTTTTTTTTAGAGATATGTTAAACAATTTTTTTTTAATGATTATGAGGAAAATTCATATAAAAATTTATCTTTCTAAAATTCAGTTATTTATTACCGCCCACCTGAATATTATTTTGCTGAGTATAATAAACTTTTAGAAATGTCTTTAATAAATTAAAAAAAAAATCTCTTAAAATTTGAGAATCTTCTTATTCGTGCAAAAAAAAAAATAGCAAAACAAATTTTATTCGATCATAGACGCCATAAATTAGAACTTCAAAGTGTTGACAAATTTTACCTATATACACCTCTATATGACTCGCCAATACAAAACCTATGAAAACAAGACAGTTTCAGCCCCAATTACATAAACTGCCATGCTTGAGCATTATGTTGTCAACATTTGTGTTCCACATTTTCAAAAAAAATATTTCCAATAAAACTAACCGTAGACGTGGATTAGTTCTATAAATACAAAAATCTTGTAACTTTACAAAAAAAAAACTCAAAATTCAGATTTCGCACACAAATTCCACTCGACTCGTACTCGATTTGAGTGAAAAGGTGATTGGAAAAGTGTAACGAATCCAACAATTTTGATTCAAACAAAAATTCCACGACACGCACCTACCACAAGGTGGTGGTGAAAGATTTACACACAGCGCGCATAAAAATTCAATATTATCCCCCGTTCGAGCCGAGTGCCTAACAAAATTTGTGTTGTCGTTTCTCTTCTCTTCTGATTTTGTATTTTTTGTCGGTCTCAGAACTATGCCCCTGGCTATTTTTGAAATAATATTTTTATATTATTCAAAACTTATTTTTATATAAAAATAAAATGGTGAAATTGGTTTGGAGGTGCAAATTATACCTCTCGGGCAAAACTGCCCACATTTTTCACACCTACACAAGAACAACAACTGCGAACGAAATTTAATGAACTATAATTTTTCATACTTGAGAAAAATTTTAAAAATAAATTTAATGCATTTTTTTTTGTTGAAAAGAAATTGGCACTGAGAGTTGAAAGTTTTAAAAAAAAACTTGTTCACATTTATTGAAGTTTGAGGATATCTAATTGTTAAGCACGTGTTTCTATCGCACTTACCGTTATTTAGAATAAAGCACTTCGTAGGAGAGTTCGCTTTCGTTGCACAATGAAATGCGCCTTGTCTAAACACTTTATCTAAACTGACAAATCCGAAATATTGCCGAACGAAACGCACCCAAAATTGAATATTGGATTTCCCTTTCTCATAAAAGTTCAAAAATACACGAGAACAAGCAAACCAAATAAAAACGAAATTAAAATGAAACTCTAAGGAACCGAATGAAAATTTACACAGAAAAGGAGAAAACGAAACGAAAATTGTCACAAAAGTAAAATAAAAAATAAATAAAAAATACCGCACTATATGGGAAATGAGTTTTAAATTTTTGTTTTAATTTTAATTTACTGAAAATTATTCTTTTTTTTTTGAAGAGTAATTGTCACTCACACTTCAGATTTGGGGGGGCACGCTCTTGCTTAGATGCTTGCTTTCTAAATACGAAATCAGAACAGGATGAGTTGTCGGAATTCGACAAAAAAGTGGCCGTATTCTTTTTGGCAAATAGATAGTCGTCGTCGTCGTGGTCTGTTTGGGCAGCAGAGGGGATTTTATGTGTGGTTAAAAATAATGGGGTATGGAGGGGAGGATTATTTGTTTTTTTTTTCGTCTTCAAATATTTAATCCAAACACACTCAAAATTATAGTGTGTTAAGTGGAAAGATCAAGATTATTAAGTGCATGACTGGAAATTATCTGCTCATGTGAGTGGAATTCGGTTAGCGAGTGAAAGAGGAAGCTCAAGGAAAATATTCAAAATGAGATAGACTAACAACTTATTGTTAGATAAGTTAGGGGTTTTTGGTGTGAAACTCTAACTTCCTGTTGTAAGTCAACGAATAGAGCGCAAGAAGTCAGAAAAATATACATATTCAGTCATTCAATGTAAATTTAGGCATTCCTCAAGGAAGTCATTTAGGTCCCTTTTTGTTATTTTTTTTCGTGAATGACTTTATTTCTAATGTTATTTTTGTAAAAGTACTTATACGCTGACGGCTTCGAAATATTATTTTCCTGTTCCATCTTCAGAAGATTCTTGACCTTCTTGTTAAATAGTGTGAAATATGACATTGTTCAAAGGCTTGCCTTGGCTTTTTACGGTGGCTCTAATCGGAATGGTCCAATTTCCAATCTCACTTGTGCAAAGATCCGTCCGTGTTTTGAGCAATGTCCTGTGTTATGTTCACCTTAAGGGCATCGGTCGGTTGTGGTTTATTCGCATAGACCTGCGACTTCAAAAACCCCACCAGAAAAAGTCTCGCGGGGTCTAATCGCACAACTTCGGTGGCCAATTCACTTTACCTCTGCGAGAGTTATACTTACCCTGAAATCCTTTGGTTATCATTATTATGTAGCGCTCGCCATTGACGCCGACCACCTAATAGAAAAAATAAGAACCATTGACGCACCCGGTCCAAAATTTACATCAAATGGTAACTTTTTGAAGATGCATTGTCACTTGGTGAACTTCGTACTGGTGTCGTCCCATATATGGTAATTTACGCAGCCATTCACATCCAAAAATGCCCCTCGTCGTCGGTAAGGATGATTTTTGTTGGCCAAAATTGGGGTCCTATTCCAAATCCTTCGAAGCCCAGTCGCCAAGTTGAAGTTTCCGAGAGGCCGAGTTTTTTTGCACATCGAAGAATCGACTACCTCGAGTTCTGCTGTACATTTACGCTGACCGAGTCAATTTTCTCAGTCGATCTTGGGGCCCTTTGACATACAAATGTTGGCTGATTGATAACCAAACCAGATGTCTCAAACTTGGCCACCAAATGTTAAGAGTCGACTGTGAAGGGCCACCACGTCTAGGGTTAAAGGGGCGCAATGAACACTTATTTTGATAATAAAGTTTTATAATTTGATACATCAGTAAGTGAATAATAAGAAACATATTTGACAGATTTAGCTAAATGATTCTTCCAAACTTTAAAAAAATTTCATACAAAGCGATTGTCGATGGTTAGACCAGTTCTTGAATACTCTGCAGATGTAAGAGTTTCCCAATTTATAATCTCTGTTAACCGCCTAGAAAGCGTTCAGCATAGATTTAACAGTTAAATTTTCTATAAAATGGTTAAGTCTAGGAAACCAGTTACAGTGGTACCACTTTATTGCTATTGTAGTAGACTCGACGAGAAAAATAAAATTCACGCCTAGATCGCACGAACTTTGCAAAAAAAAATATATATTTTTTTTAATCGAAAAATAACTTTTTTTTATATTATAGTCAATTTTTTTAACAACTTTTAAGAAACTTCTTTATAAAAACTTTTATATAAATCCATTATCTCGATAATGCGACATCTCAAAATAGAAATAAAATGCACGACTGGATCGCACGAACTTGCTCTTATGTAAAAGTACTTTGGAATTTAAGATACATTTTATAAATATGAAACATGAATTTAAAATGAAATTGCCGTCTGATTTCTAGAAAAGTATGAATTTATGCAAACGAACTTTAAAAAATCGTTTTATTATTAAATATATTTTTTATATAAGAAATTTCTTAACAAAATTTTCAAGAAAAAAATGTGGGATGCGAATTTTAATTATTTAATAATATTGATTTTAGGAAATAATTTCAAAAAATAATCGTTCATAGGTTTTGAAGATATTGATTTCTCAAAAAAATTTTTTTTTCAAAAAACCCAACAAATAATTTTTCGAATATTTTTATATACAATATTATTTTAAACTTAGGGGGACTCCTGCTGAAAATTTTTGGTTAAAATCGTTAGAGCCGTTAATGAGAAAGTCGAAAATCAAAAAAACGGTTCTATGACAGGTACCGTTAATAACATTTTGCCCCAAATTTTTTTTCTACCAAAACGTAGTCCATGTCCATAATATCACACATATTTTTTTTTTATCAAAATCGTTAGAGCCGTTTTCGAGATAAATAAGATTTTGCATTACGGGCGTATGGTGGGTACCGTTAGTTTTAGAGCTAAAAAAAAAATTTCAATTTCCCCTCTAGGGAATCACCGAAGACCCTTAACTACCGAGTTTGAAGAAAATAGGTCCAGTGGCTTAGGCTCTAGATCGAGGTACAGACATACAGACAGACAGACATACAGACAGACAGACATACAGACAGACAGACGGAATTGCCGGACCCACTTTTTTCGTCTTCGCTATCATCGTAATGTCAACTTTGGTCAAAATCTCGAGTTCGATTTTTTTTTCAAATGCAGAACTTGCCCTATAGTACCTATGTATATCGCAAGTAACAAATGCAGAACTTGCCCTATAGTACCTATATCGCAAGTAAAAATGGCTTTATGGTAGGTACTGTCAGTGATGTCATAAACCTCAATTTCGTATTAAAATAAAGATCGTAAAAATTAAGCGAAAGACAAAAGAAATCATCAAAATTCTACGTGCCGCTTTCGAAAAAAAATACGATTTTCAAAAACATTTTTTTAACATTTGTACTTTGTGCACTGTTATTTTTAAATAAAATTAAAACATTTTTTTCATTCTTGGAGATAGTGTAAAAACTTATTTTTTTGGGGAAATTGAAAAGCAAAAAAAATGGTAACATTTATGTATGTATGTACATATCCATTTTTTGAAAGTTTTTTTTTCAACCATTTTCTAACTTTTATTAAATTTTTGAGAAAATAAAATTAACTTTCTAAATTTTGGAAAAAAAACTATGGCAGGTCGGTAGTGAAAAAAAAAAGTCAGGGGAAATACTTAAAAATGATATCTACCTTGCTTAAGGAAAATCGACCAAACCGTTGAAGTTGTCGTGGCACAGACAGAATTGAAAAACCCATTATTTAGTCTTCTCTATTATATAGTAATGTTAAGTCTGATCAAAATCTGACATTCGATTTTTTTATGGACGCATAACTTTAGCCCGTTAATTATTTGGGCGCTAAATATTGACAGATAAATGCTGTTTATTTAGAAACAAAAATTAAATTTTTTAGCTGGAGTACGAGTAAATCTCGGAAAAAATTCTTGACTTAATTTAAGCTTGGCTAAACTAATATTTGAGCGAATATGAATGCCCCAATTAGCGCTGGTGTGCGCTATTTTCATACCATAACTTGTCTTTTATACTTATACATAAATTAAAAAAAAATGATGTTGCTACGTCAAATTGAATTATTATTGTTCTAATAAAAATACAAATTAAAAAACAAATCATTGACCCGTTTTGAAAATATAGAATTTTCAAAAAAATATGTTTAAATCCAAAATATATTTTTGTTTCAAATTTTTGTTTTGAGCTTTTTGGGATCCTCTTCATAAAAAAAATTAATTTAAATCCGTTATTCCGATAGCCGATAGATAGAAAGTCAGAAAAAGTAGGCATTTTGCTATTGACTTCAAAAATAACTTCTTCGATAAGGTCCTCGTCCGGCATGAAGTCATCTTGCTCGTGGACGCACTCCCTCATACCCAACTAACATTTCAGCTTCGATTCGGTCTAACTAAATATATTTTCGAAGTTCTTTAATACATTTGTAAAGGTTGTTTAAGAACAAAAAGGAGAATATTACACAAGCTCACAAAGCCTTTTATGCACTTCTATAAGTGATTTCTGAAAATCCTCTTAGAAGTACCATGCGCAGATCTTTTAAAAGTGCCAGCTTCGTGTATGAACTATTAGAAGTTTAACAGAGTCCTATTCGAAATTGAACTGAAGTTCAAGTTTTGACAGATGGCTTCAATAAAGCTTCGCAGAAAAATTACAAACGCACGGCTTTTTATGTCTATTACAAGCTTACACTGGAACTTTTACCGAGCCTGAAAAATACGAAAATAAAAGTAAATTTATATTTATTTGAAGACGTTTTTCCGACATTTAATCCATTTTAAACCTGAAACTATGTATCACATTGGAATTGTTATTAATTAATGTATTTGGAATAATTTTAAAACATGAATGACATTATACTTATTTAGGGATCGAACTCGACATCTCTTGTGTAATAGTCCATGTCTCTACGCACTGGGCCATATCGAATATTATTTGGAAGATGCAAAAACTTAATCAGCCTATTTCTTTCTCAAACTTCAAAATTAACACAAGACTGCGATATATAATTTTGCCAAGGACACGTTCACACAAGAAAAACAAAACCTAAACAAATGTCTTAAATTTCCTCTGTTGGGTTTATCTACTGTTTATTTAATTTTCAGTATTGAGCCCTAATCTTCATACCTAATGGGAGCGCACAAAATATCTTTAAATTGCTGACCGTATTGATTTGTTTTATTATTTACTTAACTCTTTCTTTGTTTTGATTTGTGTCCCTTAAAATGATTCATTCATTCATATAAAATGTTTGTATTCCGTTTCGTTTGACATTTGTTATATGTTAAGTACACGAGTACATACATATGCATTTCTTCAATATCGTGAATTATTTTCATGTAATATTTTTTTTTATTATTTGCAATAAAACCATCAAACATTTTGGTCAGTTCACCCATCTATAGTTTTATGCATTTCCACTTTGAGGGATATATAGAGATATCATGCTGGATTTACATATATGCCTCTTCCAAAGAAATTCACATTTATATCTAATATATGGGCACAGAAGATCAAAATGAAGATAATCATATAAATGCAGCTGCATTATATGTTTTAAAACAAAAAAGTTCTCGGATATTCGGGTTATAACTTCGCACCTGTTTCGAAACGCTCGTTTATAATTGCAATTCAACTTTTAAGAGCCGAAGTTGATGTGAAATTCAGCTGCCCGCTTTCGAAGGTATTTTTTCTTAAATTTTGGTTATTCGTCACTTCAACTTCATCTTCGCTAGACTCTTAGGCCAGGCGCGCACATTCAATTTTTATATTCGCCACTGCTTGGTTCGAGCAACTAAAAAGTTTGTGTTTTGACACAAACTAAACGATTGCCTAAAATGAGTTCGCTATTTTGTGTAACATATAATTAACATATAATTATGCACCTGCGCGGACATTCAACCAAATAGTTCATCTGTTTTCTATAACCAAACAGTTGTGCAACTAAAAATTGAATGTGCGCGCCTATCCTTAAAGTTCAAAAGGCAAACAATCAAACTAATTGTCTATGCTATATATCATAGGGATGTCGATTTATACCCTTATACTTGCCTGAGTAACATCTAAAAAGTAGATGGATTACAATAAATGTGTACAAATAATTAGTTAACATACATCAATTTAATATTCCTAACTTTATTTAAGATTAAATGTATCAGTTTCTGTTAAGTTTCATTTGCAGAGTTCTTAGAAGTTTGAGCATTGACATTTTGTTTAAAGACTATTTGTTAAAGTCTGCTAAGCTTAAGAGAAGTATTCTATATAGCTCTTAGGAAATTGTTACAGAAACCTTTTGAAAACACACTGATGCAAATTTCTACATCATGTCACATTGCAATCTTTATACAAGTTCCAGCTTCTCTATTTTCATTTATAAAACCATATCCGAAAAATTGGTTCTAGTCTCTGAGAAACTTTGTATCTAACTTGCAAAAGGTTTAAAAGAAGATGATATTGAAACCGTGACTTCTATAGGAAAATTATTTTTGAAGAAGACTCTTTAGAAGCATTATATAAATTGAAACTTCCAGCATGTCCATATTTCTAAGCTAATACAAACTGAAATGTTAGTTGGGTAACTATCCCTTAGATGTGAGGATTCTTGGGCACAATGTTTCCTCCATTCCATCCTCTTCTATGATGTCTTGTTTTGCAAATCAGGTAGATTTGGGATTCGAATGTTCGAATGAAGCTTCTGAAGTCAAATTGCAATACAACTCGGTTTAGGGCAACGCCCTGCTTAATCTCTGTACCCGACGATAATTGTGCTCGTAAATTAAAATGAATGCTGTTTTAAATATATTTTTTTTACTTGCGAATTATAGGTACATACTATAAGGCAAGTTATGCATTCGTAAAAAAAATCGAAATCACATTACGATGATAGCGAAGACTAAAAAAGTGTGTCTCGCAATTCTGTCTGTCTGTGGGTCTGTCTGTCTGTCTGTCGGTTTGACTACAGCCTAAACGGCTCGGCCGATTTTCTTCAAAATTGGTAGATATGGGTTTTAATTTTTTTCCGCCACAAATTTTTTTCTTTTTTTTTTAAGACCAAAAATAACGGTACCTGCCATACGATTTTTTTTTTCGAAATCTTATAAATATTTTTTTTTCAAAAACTGTCCCACAGAATTAAAAAAAAAAATTAAAAAATTTCATTTGGTTAAAACTAGGTAATGGTTAAAAACAATTTTCCAAAAAATTATTATTTTTGGTAGGCCCCCTGGGTCTATTTTTTTGGTTTTTGATTTTCTCGAAAGCGGTACAACCGATTTAAACCAGTTTTTTTTATGCTAAAGCATCTCCAAAGTTTAAATATTATTACATATTCAAATTTTCAATTTTTTAGTTTTTGGATTTAAAAAAAATAATTTTTTTTTTTGGAAACTCAATATTTCAAAAACCCCATGGTCAATTTTTTTTTAAACTTGACAAATAAAAGTTTCCTAACATAATCTACAAGATTTGAGAAAAAAAAATTGTTTTATCTAAAACTAACGTTACCTTCTATACAAATGTTAAAAAATGGTTTCCGAAAATCGTATTTTTCTCGAAAATGGTTCCGAGAATTTTGCTAAAACTTTTTTTCTTTTAATTAATTTTTACGATCTATAATTTAATAAAAAAAATTGAAATCTAGATATTACTGACTGTAGCTACCATAGAACGATTTTTTTCGAATTTTGAATTTCTCATTATCGGCATAACGGATTTTAATGAATTTTTTTTATAAAGAAGCTACTAAAAAGTTTAAAAAACATTGCATTTCAAAACTTAAAAAAAAAAATAAACTTTTCAATTTTTAGAAAAAAAGTCGTTTTTTTTTTTTGGAAAATTCGATATCTCAAAAACGGCTTAATATGTTTCTTGCAAATTTAACTCGTACAATAATAAAAACTTAAAGTTGGCGTACCAAAATTTTTTCTTAAAAATATTTTGAAAATTTTGTACATAAAAGCTTATTTTTTGAGGAACCACTATAACGACTTATAATTTTTATTCTTGCATAAATTCATATTTGCATAGTATTTAAAAAAATCATTTTATCCTTATGAACAAGTTTCTTTAATAACTTTTTTTTTTAAATTCCTAGTCTATTACATAAGAGCAAGTTCGTGCACGACTGGGTAGTGCATTTTATTTTTTAAGTTAAAAAAAAAAAAAAATTTATCAAAATCAGTTTAATTGTTTTGTGAAAATCCAAGAGAACAGAATAAGAACTAAAAGACATTTTGTGACGTTTTTGGGAATATAAATAAATATATATTTTCATAAATTTGGAAGAAAAATATTTGCGGTAGTTACCGTCGCCAAGAAAATACAATCACCTTACCCACTCGTCCTGATTTTATATATGTTTCCAAAATCACAATAATGTTCACCTGATGTTGAACAGAAGTTGGCGATTATACTGAAAATATAATTTGAAAAACAAAAAAACTCTCTTTTATTAAACACAATTTTCAAACTATCAGTTTTTGTTTATAGTTTCTATAGTCTCCGAAAAATTGACCTTCCTCAATATAAAATACGAAGGGAATTCGTAAATATACCTAAAAACAATTTTCATTTATATGTATATATACATAGTTATATACAGATTCATACCTATACTCGTATATTTGCATATGTAAATCAAATTTATAAATAAAAAAAATAAAAAACAAAATCCGGCATCCATTGACTGATAACACTCCTAAAGGGAACCCTCAGCACAGGTACATTTAATTCCCTTGAGACACTTTGCTTTTTGGAAAGTCAAATCAACTTGACAGTTTTCCTCGAGTGGTTTTTAAAAAAATGTATTTTCCATTGGCACATGCGTCATTCGCGTTTACATTTGAGCTATTTTGAATTGATTTTTCTGAGTTAAATTCAAAATAGACATCGAGTGTAGGTAGGTACGCTAGCAATTTATATAGTTTTTTTTTTCAGATTTCTATATGACGCGCGGCTATAATGCTTTTTGGCAGTATGTCATGCGGATAGAAATTCATTAAAATGCCGCAGTCGCAGATGACCTCAGAAGTCTTAAGTGAACGTACATATAAATTCACCTTAGTGATACAAAATTTATTTTATTTAATTAAATAAATTTCAATTTTGAGTTTAAATTTTTCCGTCTTCACGAATTGAAAAAAAAAAAAAAAAAAATAGAGCACATAAACAAAAACATGTGATATGAAATGAATATTGGAATGGTTTTGCAGGCCAGATTTTCAAATAAAAAAAAAATATGTTTATTTCTTTGCAAATAGGTGGATAGGTAGCTATTTCGAATTTTAAAACTGTGAGGCTGTGAAGATTCAAGTGCCGACTATGAGTTCGTTAATAAAAATTTTCCTGTATAACAGAAAATGTCTTCTTATTGACTTTGACAGTAAAATTAAATTCAATAAAGTTTTTAAAGCTTGTCTGGATTTTGACAATGTTTCGATACTTCCGCGAAAGATTTTTTAAATCAAAATTATCATTTTAACTATGTATAAATTACTAAACACAATTATTCCAGGGTGGAAGTTTGAAAGTAGTTGACGAAGGTAGTCCACGATTTTCAAAGGAAGCAATGCAGAAAAGGCAGTCGTAAATCGTAATACATATATGTAAGTAACGAGTTCCCGATCCATGAAAGATGTTGCTTGAGGTACGTCCGATTTGCAACTTCAACGAAGTCTGGATGTTGCCTTCAGTTATCCAGACCAAGCGTTCTGGTATCTGCGGTGGATTTATGTTTAAGCTGGCGGTTTGGTTTTCTCCTTGTCATCTCGAACTTAGGGCTGCAATTTGAAAACTTTCTGGACAGGAGCTTTGTTGTTGAAAAGTTTTGACTTTTTGGACTAAATCTAATCTATCCTCCTTGTACGATTCACTTCTCCCTATGCTCTTGTTTTGCGAAAGAGCATTTTTCGACTGAATATATTCATCATTATAACGAATTCTTTCTTTCTGGAGTGGCTACAAAAGTTCCTCTTTGATAATATCGCGCTACTGGAACTACTAATTTTTGGTGCCTATAGGCGTTTTTTTGTCCTCCGAGCAGGACACTGAGCTGTCAAAAAAGAACAATATTACTTTTTTAGCTCGAGAGTGCTTTGAGCGCTCAACCTAAATTTCTTTTTTAGGTCAAAACTTGATCGGGGCTCGCTCGATCAACTCGGTAAAAAAAAAACAGAGCAGATCGATCAAGAAGCTGAGGGTGGCTATCCTTATTAATTTTTACTTGCGACTTATAGGTACTACGAGTATAAGGCAAATTATGCATTCGTAAAAAAATCGAACTCGAAATTTTGATCAAAGTTGACATTACGATGAAAGCGAAGACGAAAGGAAAGGGTCTCGAAATTCTGTCTGTCTGTTCGACTACAGCCAAAACTGCTCGACTGATTTTCGTCAAACTTGGTAGGTATCGTTTTTACATTCCCCCCCACGCGTTTTTTTTCTTTTTTTAAGTCCAAAAATAATGGAATACCTGCTGTACGAACTTTTTTCGAAATTTTATAAATATTTTTTTTTTCTCAAAAACTGTTCCACAGATTTAAAAAAAAAATTCATAAAGTTAAACCTAGCTAATGGTTGAGCATTTTTTTCCGAAAAATGGTTATTAATGGTACTGCCATAGAACCACTTTTTTGTTTTTGCTTCTCTCAAAAACGATTTAACCGATTTTGTTAATTTTTGTACGAAAACTCCCCAAAAGTTTGAATAATATTGTGTATTTAAATTTTCAAAAAATATTTTTTTGGGATTTAAAAAAAAAATCTAATTTTTTTTTTCTCAAAACTCAATATTTTAAAAACCCAATGTTCAATTTTTTTTTTGAAACTTCACAAATATTAGTTTCTAAGCACAGTCTACAAGATGTGAGAAAAATAATTTTATTTTGCCTAAAGATAATGGTACCTCCCATACAAATGTAAAAAAATGGTTTTCGAAAACGGCATCTAGAACTTTGTTAGAATTGAATTTTGATAAAATTAAGTTCAGATATTACTGATTGTACCTACCATAGAACTATTTTTTCAAATTTTAAACTTCCCACTATCGGCATAACGGATTTTTATAATTTTTTTTTTATAGAGAAGCTTCTAGGAAGTTTGAAAAACATTGCATATCAAGACTTCAAAAAAATATTTTTTGAATTAAAAAAAAAATTTTTTTGGAAAATTCGATATCTCAAAAACGGCTCAATATATTTTTTGGAAATTTATTTTTTATTCGTACAGTAATAAAGACTTTAAGTTGGCGTACCAAAACTTTTTCTTAGATTTTTTGTTTTAATTTTGTAAATAAAAGCTTTATTTTCTTAAGAATCAACTACAACGACTTATACGACCAAACGCAAAATAGTTGGCCTACTCATCAATTAACAAATTAACATTTTTTATGTGCCTATATTTTCTGTTCCCCAAGCAGTTGTTTTTTAATTTTTTTTTTCGACGTAATAAATTACATTTAATAAATAAATTAGACCAAACAGAACTAAATTCGAGAAAGCACATATGGCTCCAGTTTGCATTCCCTCAAACAAAGATAGAGCATAATAGTTGGACTACTCTCTCTGGGATGCAAAATAGTTGGCCTATGAAGATTTAAATAGATTTTCAGTTAACCGTTATTAAAAAAATGACATGCACTTGTTTTGTTCTTTATTGATCTCTTGTTTTATGCAAGCCAGCAACAATTTAATGCCAACCATGGTGCGTGGCGTTGCATTATCAAGAGACCTTAGGGAATCCATAAATAAAGCCTTCGAAACGGGATTATCGAGCTATAAAATCGCAAAACAATTCAATTTACCGCGCCCATCAATTCGAAACATTATCTCAAAGTTTAAAGATAGTGGAAATGTGGAGATCGGTAAAAACACGGGACGCCCAACAATTGCAAAACCTCGAGATTGCCGAGTTTTAAAAAAAATAATAAAAGAAAATCGACGTCAAACGGCCGCTGCAATAACTGTTCAATGGAGGGAAAGAATAAAAAAAAGTGTTTCGGTCGACACTTGCAAACGGACTATGAAAAAAATTGGATACAAATTTTATAAGGTTTGTTTTAGATTTATTTAAATTAGAGCAATTTTAATTCGTTAAAAACATAGGCCAAAGAAAAACCACTTTTAACACCTAAACAAAAGAAAAAGCGGCTAGGGTGGGCCAAACAACGTAAAAACTGGACTTTAAGTCAATGGCGGTCCGTTATTTGGAGTGATGAGTCCAGGTTTGAAGTTTGCGTGGGCGGCGAACGAAAACGAGTCATTAGAAATTCAAGAGGATTTTCACAAAGATTGCCTTAAAAAAACGGTCAAGTTTCCAGCATCTCTAATGATATGGGGATGCCTGTCGGGGCGGGGTTTGGGCAATTTACATTTTGTAAATGGAATTGTCAATGCTGCCAAGTACAGGGATATTCTGGAAAATGAGCTTCTCCCATCAATACCACGACTTCAAACTAGTGATGGAGACTATATTTTCAAACAGCATGGAGCTTCTTGTCATTCTGCAAGGTCTACAATGGCGTGGTTATCTCCTGAAGCTATTCGTTTACTGGAATGGCCTTCCAGCAGCCCTGATCTTTCACCAATTGAAACTGGCTGGCATAAAATGAATCAAAAACTGCGAAAAGAACCATGCCGGACTCTTCAAGACCTTAAAGCTAAAATCATAAATATTTGAGAGTCTTTTGGTACGAAGAATGTCAAATATTAGTTGCATCAATGCCACGACGCATAGAAGCAGTTATCAAGGCCAAAGGCGACGTAACACCATGGTAAAATAAAAACTAAGACCCATAGGCCAACTATTTTGCACTTAAAAAAATGTTTAAATCGTTATTTTATTTTGTAAGATTGCTCTATACCGTTATTTAATTGAAGTCATTTTGTTTTTGTTACTTATTCCTATTCAAAATAAATATATCTTAAGAAAAATACCAAAATATTGATTTTATTTCCGATGGAAACTAAGAATCAGAATATTTTTGTTTTTTATCATAGGTAGTCCAACTATTTTGCGTTTGGGCTCGTAATTTTTGTATTTGTTTTTATCTCCAACTGGTAAAGGATTTGGTTTAGTCATTTAAAAAATGAATTTTATGTTTATGAACAGTTTTTTTCTAATGACATTCAGTTTTTGAAATTCTTGGTCTATTACATAAGAGCAAGTTCGTGCGACCCAGTTGTGCATTTTATTTCTTTCTAAAGTAGTTATAACTTCCTCTTTGATAATATCACGGTTTGCGGTGATTTATTAAGGCACAAAACTATAGCTATTGCAATAAGGCTTTCATCGTCCATTACGCAATGTATTTCCTCTGACTTTCGACTGCTCACAAGTAAAATAAAAGCTCAACTGAACACTGGACTGACGTCTGACAACTGAAGGAACAAATGATCGTCTAAAAGGGGCTTTAGCCTAGAGCAACGAACTGTCGAGCTGTGTTACTTTTTTTGTTTTTTTCTTGAAAACAAGAATTTCAAAAATAAAGCTGACAATTTGGACAGTTAATGAAAAACATGATACAATGACAGTTAAGTGCTCAATTGTGTTTCTATTAATTAGATCGGAGCGCTTAGAACACGCTCGGTTTGGAGAGAGCTTTATTCGCTTGAGTCCCGGTCTGTGCCCCACTTTGGGGCGGAAGATTCTAAAAAAAAAAACAAAAAACGCCTCATAATTCACAACTCATGTTTCTAGCTCAAATTGAAAAGCTACCACGATTGAGGGACGTGGGCGACCTTGCTAGAGAAAGACATTCGACAGCCCCTAATATGGTAGGTGTATACACAGTGAAGAGCTTCTCGAGCAGTTACTTTCAGTGGACCCTGGCAATTCGAAGTACGCTGAAACGTCCAATATCGATTTTCTTCTTTTGGGTTGTTCCGAATTTCTTTTCATTCGATATTCGAGCTCTAAATTTTATCACAGCTCGAAAATGGTCAGAGTTATCCTGTGCCACATAGAAATAGTCGTGCGTTTAAAATGTTAAATATAAGCAAAAGGACCTTTTTGGTTGGCCGTATTTCGATGACAGCTGTCAATATGTTACGTTAGGTTTGCCATTTCATCTGGACTACCATAGACAGGGCCCTAAGTTCACTAATAGGTGCTGGAAATGTTAGCCGAAGATATGAATTTTCGCCAAAAAATCATCCTCAGAAGAAACCAATTTTTGGCTCAGCGGCTATGGCAACAAGCAAAATTAGAGTTATTGCAGCGAACAAAATCCACAAGTGTTTCATTAAGCATTAATAAATCCACAAAGATTGACTGTTTGTTTTCTTAATTGGACCATAGCTCTTTCGAGATGAGGAAATAATTTTTAAAGCTCGTCCGTGTTTAACCGTCCACAAATAACTGCTACATACTTATTTTTTTTCGTTCAAATGAGTACGCGGTGAGATAAACAGTAAAAACTATTAATATATCTAAGTTTTCGATTTTTTTTGTTTAACTTTTAAGTCGAAAGAGTTGCCAAAAATGTTGATCAGAATTTTAAAATATTATCTCTTACAAAAATTAATAAAAATAAAATGCACGACTGGGTCGCACGAACTTGCTCCTATGTAATCGACTAGAAATTTCAAAAACGAATGTTATTAGAGAAAACTGTTCATAAGCATAAAATTATTTTTTTAAATTCTTTTAGTAGTAAGAGACAAAAACAGAATGCTATGCAAATATAAATTTATGCAAGAACAAAAATTATAAGTCGTTGTAGTGGTTTATTAAATAAAATGCATGACTGGATCGCACGAACTTGCTCTTATGTAAAAGTACTTTGAAATTTAAGATACATTTTATAAATATGAAACATGAATTTAAAATGAAATTGCCGTCCGATTTCTAGCAAAGTATGAATTTATGCAAACAAACTTTAAAAAATCGTTTTATTATTAAATAAATAAATTTTTTATATAAGAAATTTCTTTAAAATTTTTCAAGAAAAAAATGTGGGATGCGAATTTTAAGTATTTAATAATATTGATCTTAGGAAATAATTTCAAAAAATAATCGTTCATAGGTTTTGAAGATACTCGTATTGATTTTTCAAAAAAAAAAAAATTTTCAAAAAAGCCCAACAAATAATTTTTCGAATATTTTTATACACAATATTATTTTAAACTTAGGAGGACTCCTGTTGAAAATTTTTGGTTAAAATCGTTTGAGCCGTTAATGAGAAAGTCGAAAATAAAAAAAAAACGGTTCTATGACTGGTACCGTTAATAACATTTTGCCCCAAATTTTTTTTTACCAAAACGTAGTCCATGTCCATAATAGCACACCTATTTTTTTTTTATCAAAATCGTTAGAGCCGTTTTCGAGATAAATAAGATTTTGTATTACGGGTGTATGGGGGGTACCGTTAGTTTTAGAGCTAAAAAAAAAATTCAATTTCCCCTCTAGGGAATCACCGAATACCCATAACTACCGAGTTTGAAGAAAATAGGTCGAGTGGCTTAGGCTCTAGATCGAGGTACAGACATACAGACAGACGGAATTGCCGGACCCACTTTATTCGCCTTCGCTATCATCGTAATGTCAACTTTGATCAAAATCTCGAGTTCGATTTTTTTTCCAAATGCAGAACTTGCCCTATAGTATCTATATCGCAAGTAAAAATTCGAAAAAAAAATTGTTAGGCCAATTTAATGTTTCTATTATTGTGAGACTAAAAATTAAATTTACAAAGAAAAATATTGAGCCGTTTCTGAGGTATCGAATAAAAAAAAAAAAAGAAGAAATAGATTTTTTTAAAGTTTTGGAATGCAATGTGTTTTAGACTTTTTAGAAACTTCTCTATAAAAAATTTCATTAAGAACCGTTTTGTGGATAATGAAAAATTCAAAATTCGAAAAAATGGTTTTATGGTAGGTAATATCTTAATTTTTTTTATTAAATTAAAGATCATAAAAGTTAATTGAAAAACAAAACAAATTATCAAAATTCTAGGCGCCATTTTCGAGAAAAATACGATTTTTGAAAACCATTTTTGTAATTTTTTAACATTTGTATGGTAAAATATATTTTTTTTCTCACATCTGAAGATTATATTAAGTAACTTTTATTTATGAAGTTTAAAAAAAAATCTAGCATGGGGTTTTCGAAATATTGAGTTTTAAAAAAAAAAATTTTGAAGTTTTTTTTTTAAAAATCCAAAGACAAATTTTTAGAAAATTTGAATATCCAATTCTATTTAAGTTTTTGGGGAGCTTTAGCAAAAATGATCAAAATCGGTTTTACCGTTTTTGAGAAAATCAAAAACAAAAAAAAAATGGTTTCAATGGGGGTACCCTCAATAACCATTTTTGGGAAAATTTTTCTCAACCATTACCTAGCTTTAACTAAATGAATTTTTTCTTGTGTTATTAGTTTTAACATCTGTCGAACAGTTTTTGAGAATTTTTTTTTTTTTAAATTCCAAAAAAATTCGTATGGCAGGTACCGTTATTTTTGGTTTTTTAAAAAAAACGTGTGGGGTAAAAAAAATTAAAAATGATATCTACCAAGTTAAAAGAAAATCGTCCTAGCCGTTAAGGCCATAGTCGAACCGACAGACAGACAGACAGACTTTTTTCTTCGCTATCATCCTAATGTCAACTTTGATCAAAATCTCGAGGTCGATTTTTTTACGAATGCATAACTTGCCTTATGGTACCTATAAGTCGCAAGTAAAAATGATCTGAGGTAACTTGGGCCAAAACACCGGGTGAATTCTGCCGCCAGAAAACGTAATTGTTAGGAGACGGAAGTGAGGTGTGTGGAGTGAAATGGAATAAAATCTTCTGCCATTGTTGGAGTGGAAGAAAGAAAACATCTGACTCTTTTTAAATGTTAGCATTCAAGACTTACAAGTTACAAGGTTTGAGATTTGTTGTGGTAAAGGCGAGATTTAAATAAGCCTCAAAGGAAGAAGCATGACACTATTCGATCTAGCGATATGGGGGGCCTTTAAATCTACAAAACGAATTCACTCGGCCCGGAAATTGGTGTGCATGCACTTCTTGTTGATATTTGTGGACTCTCACTGACGTCTGCAACAGCAGCAGCGATATTCTCGGTCCAAAGAGCAATACGAGGTCGGGCACTTAATGCGACATCTTTCGTGGACCCAGTTTGCACGAGGCGCTCAGTCAAATGTCTAGTTGTTCGCGCAAATGGTGCATGGCGACGAGGAAAGCGACGACATTGCGTTGAAACAACAATAATTCGAAATTCTTCAGTTGTGTATCGCTCCATTTCTCTTTGCTCTACAGTGACGTTTGACGCCATTTGCAAAACTTTAGGCACATTCACACAATGACTTTTGCTTTGCGCCAACTTAAGGTGTTTTAGTGTACTATGGAGTTAAAAGGTTACGATAATAGGTTCCCTGAGTTCTGCATTAACAAAAATATATGTTATCAACTCGGACTTTGGGATTATAAAAAACCTTTAAATGCAATTTTATTGTTTTTTTTTTTTCAAAACTTCTAGGATTTGTAAGCCATTTTGTTAATGAATTTATTTCTTCTTGTTGCAAAATATCTTCATAAAGCCTTCTTAGTTGCTTTACCTTCCAAATTATAATAATTCCTATAATATTCTCTCGGAAGTTAAAAAAAAAAAACACACACACAAACACACACAAAATAAACGCTCATATGGTTTCCTTGGAGCGCATAAATATCCTTTTTTATCCTAAATACTTTTACAGTAGTACTAAAAAGCGTTTTAATTAAGATTAATTCCACTGCTTTATTAAATCCCAAAAGTCCTTTAATGTTATTTTTCTTGTTGTCTTTTGTTATTGCCTTTTTTTATATATAAGGCAAAGGAGGTAAGTTTTGTTCTTTTAGGTTTGCATATTACAAGCAACTCTTAGGGGAAATTAAAAAATCGCAAAAAAATTTAA
This sequence comes from Chrysotoxum bicinctum, assembly GCA_911387755.1. Classification (NCBI taxonomy): domain Eukaryota; kingdom Metazoa; phylum Arthropoda; class Insecta; order Diptera; family Syrphidae; genus Chrysotoxum; species Chrysotoxum bicinctum. The sequence goes on along the minus strand of OU426989.1, from coordinate 179,420,584 downwards.
ATTACAAAACATTCGGATTGAGTATCTACAGGTATGGGGGTATTGAACCAAACTAAAAAATAAGGGAAACTATGGACTGAACGGAAGTGTCCAATTCTATTACTTAACTTATATTTATCTGTGACAAACAAAATCAATAACCTTAATTACTCTGGATGGAGATTAGCCAAAACCAATACCTACATTAACAAGCCTGTGGGCTGTGATTGTCTGAGGTTTGTTGGTAAAACTTGTGACTTCAAGTAGCCCCAAAGAAAGAAGTCTGGAATGGTTAAATCGGGCGATCTTGCTGGCAATGACAAATCGCCAAAACGGGAGATTACGCGCCCATGTTTTACAAACATTATAAGGACACAGCAACACTATAACCACAACGCTCCCAAGCGTGTGCTACTCATTGAGTAACCGGGTCGCACGAAATTGCTTTTATTTATTTAAACGAAGAAGAATTTCACAATTTAATGTTATTAGAGAAAAATTGTTCATAAACATTAAATTTTTTTTTTCCTTTGTTGGAGCTACAAACAAGATGGCATGTGATTCAAGCAAATATTAGTTTATGCAAGACCAAAAATTATAAGTCATAGTGCTTTTTTAAAAAATATCTACAAAATTCTTAAAACATTTTTAAGAAACAAATTTTGTACACCAACTTGTAGTATTCATTATTGTACGAATATAAAATAAATTTCCAAAAAAAAAATATTGAGCCGTTTTTAAGATAACGAATTTTTAAATGCAATGTTTTTTAAACTTTAGAAGCTTATCCATGAAAAATTTCATTCAAATCCGTTCTGCCTATAATTAGAAATTCAAAATTCGAAAAAACGATTCATGGTAGGTACAGTCAGTTATATCTTAATTTTAATATTTTTTTATTAAATTATAGATCGTAAAAATTAATCAAAATAAAAAAACTTTATGAAAATTTTCGGAGCTGTTTTTGAAAAAAAAAAAAAACGATTTTCGAAAACAGTTTTTTACATTTGTATGGTGGGTATCTTTATTTTTAAGTATGTAAAACATTTTGGGGCTTTCAATAACTATTTTTTAACCATTGTCTATATTAAACTCAATGACATTTTCTGATTTAATTAATATCTCTGTTTAAGTAAGTACAAGTATTTTCCAGGAACTCCTATTCTTGGGCCGTACATTAAAAACATTTGAATTATGGAACTTTTTAATGAAAAGATATAGAAGAATTTATGGCACGAAAATAACACTTTGTTTTTTGTTCTTTAAAAAAATGAATCCTAATTTTTTTATTCCACATGTTTCGGAGGGGGTTTGAACCTCCAAAACCCCCACCTGCGTTCGCCCCTGGTGTAGGTCCAAGTCCTGATGCAAAAATTCCCCAAGTTGTTGTCTGCGAAAGGCCGAGTTCTTGAGCACGCTGCGGAATTGCCTTACTCGGATTCTCCTACGCACTCTCACGGATCGCGGTGATATTTTTGGTAGATCTTCCGTTTCTTTAACCTACGGGTGTTGGATGATTGTTCATTGAACCCTTCCTTCACAATATACTTGAACGCCACGTTGCGAACAGTCCTCTCACAGGGGCGGTTATGACGACCGTAAAATAGGCGAAGCACACGAAATGTTGTTCGAAGAGTAGATCCGCTTTCCAAAAACAATTTAATCATTGGCTCATGTTGTGAAACAATATTACTTTCTAGATAAATTGAAGTCAATTTGACAGATGTAGCTTATACAATATGACCGCAATCACCCGTCGAAGCTCGAAAATCTCTATTGGCTAAGTCTTCATATTTATTAAGAAGAAGTTTGATACTAATCAGTTAAGCAGTTTATAAGAAACTAAGAAAAAAGTATTTTGGTGCGATTTAAAGCCGTTCAGATTTTTTTGTGCGGCAGGAGTATGGCAAAAGCCCAGTTGTTTGCAATATAATCCATTTCCATTGCTCAAATCCAGACTGATATATGCGCCATAAACATCGAAAATTGAACCTCTTGTATGCGCTCGAGTTTAAAAAAAAGAAATTTTCATTAATGATTGTGGACAGTTTGTCTCTTAACAACTTTTGTACCGCACTTTTTTCCTAAAACCTTTATTACCGAGATAATTCCAATTCTTCAGAGTTCTAGTTTTTACATTACTGATCTCAAATATCGTTTTAAAATCAGTCCCTGAGATTTTCTCGCTTACCTTTATAAGATGAGATCACTTGTTCTTCCGGGATTCCTCTTGCTCAATGACAACTGATTCATGCTTAGGGACCTACGGTACGGATAAATTCCTGTTCGTTTGATTTGATGCCCATGAGAGAAAATCAAATGTGAATCTTAGATTTTTAAGGCGGGATAAGCTGAAGTCTCAAGCTCTCCCAGGAATTGATAATTTCAGATATTGGTTGAATTAAGGAAATCCCTACAGACAACCCAACAGCCCTTGGTTACCCTATATCCCTTGATTATTTCGCAGTTTTTGTTTCCCCTAAGCGAGAAGAAATGCTTGATGCACCGTAAGGAAGTCTTGGCGTTGACCCGTTGACCATCCCGGTGTGTCGGGCTCGCTATATACCGACCCAAAAACTCCTCGAAAACTCTTATGGCCGTCCGGCGTACCCCCCCACGGGACCGCTATTTGCATTACTTCAGGGGGTTGTAATGTTTCCCTGGAGGTATCAACTCCTTCCCGATCATTTTCTTCTCTTTTTTTTCTTCTGAGAATATACTCTGTGTAGCTACAAATGTTTTGCCAGTTTTCATAGCTATGTAGCATCTTCTGTACTATGTTCTCTGGGCTGATGGCGCCAGTACTTCTTTGCAAATCTTAACGTAGGAACTTTTCCACGCGAAGAAGGTATAGTTTGCATCGTCTTCTTGTGAATCCCCGTACTGGCAGGCTGAACCAGGGATGGAAAATGAAATTTTTCAATTGTACAGAAATCTGGAATGAAATTGTACTGAAATGGTGTCAATTGTACCGAAAACGAATTTCGTATGAAAAAAATCAATAACTCAACTATTTAAAAGTTTTCGAAAGTATTTTATTTAAAAAAATTAAAGCAGAAATTATTGTCTTCTAATAAAAAAAAATTTAAATAAATGTCAATAGCGCCACAGAAAAAATACTATCTTCAGTTTAAAAGTATATACATACATAACTATTGGGGGCTCGATATAGTATTAATCATTTTGACAGCATAATCGATATAAGGGATGCACTCAGCGCTGTTTGTAAAGCCAAGTATACACGATTGGTTGATCTTACAATATTGTTAGACCTGACAATTATCTACCAATGAGCTGACAATTAAGTTGGTTGTGTACACGGTAGGTAGAAAATTTACCAATCTCTTACAATTTATTGTTAGAAGTTGGCTGACAATTTATTTTCAGATAGCTGGCTAAATACCTACCAATTAATTGTAATAGTTTGGTAGATTTTTACCAAGCGTGTACACACACAACTGATTGTCAGTTCTTGTTGGTTATGAAAACTGCTTCATTTGAACCTTGGCTGGAATTTGTCTGACCATGAAAAACTTTTATGATGCTAAAAAACGTACACCTTACAATTTCTTCATTTTCAGAAACGTCAGACAACGATCAAGATTAGCAGGCCTGACAATAAATTGTTTGTGTACACGATTAATTTACAATTTATCGTCTTATTAATTGTCAGATACATTTTCTGTTTATGATTTTCAGCTGGCATACACATGATTGTCAGATTTTTTGCAATTAATCGTCAGCCAATGATCTAACAATTAGTTGTCGGAAAATTTTTTCGATAGTTAATTGTAAGACCACACGGTTGTAAGACATTGTAAGCATATTTTTCACTGACAGATCTGACAATATTGTAAAATCTACCAATCGTGTACACTTAGCTTAAAACTAAAAAGAATATAGTTGATGTGTTTTTTTTTTTAATTAATTTTTATTAACATTTATCTTATAATTATTTTAAAGGTCGACACAAAATTTATAAAAACTAGCTTACTTATCAATATCTTATATTATAAGTAACTTACTGGCCTTAAGTTAAACTAAAAAGTTGATGTTGGTGTTGCATTACAGCTTATGAAGCTGACGCAGTATGTCGGAAAATATTTAACATGCGCATTTCTTGAAGAATATACATAAATATGAGATATGGAGCTGGTATTTCAGTCATCGTGAAAGCATTTTTCACCCATACTTAGTAAGTTGAGGTAAATTGTAAAAAGCTTGAGAACCTTTACTACGTTTATATGGGGAATTGAATCGGAATTGAATCAGGATTTAGCTCCATGTATACTTAAATCGGATTGAAATAGGATTTCTCGATCCGATCCCACTAAACGAGCTGAATCGAATCGAAAATATGCTTGTATACCAGAATCGAAGAATCGAGTGAGTGTACAAAACCATTGTCATTTCGATCCCATTTCAATTCGATCTCTCGATCAAGTGCCACCATATACCTGGATCGAAATCTCAATTCGGATTCGATTCGATTCCTCAATCTTCTCTTGTAACCGGGGTACTTGTTGTTATTAAGCTTCTAAGCAAGATGCCATCTAGAAGTGAAAACTGTAACTAAGAGTTATAAGGGCTTACAGCTGAGAGTTATTGTTCAGGTATGAAAATGAATGCATTCAAGCCAGGATGATGTATTCAACTTTAAATTCCCTTTTATGTGCTTTTTTTGTCAAATACATAAAATATGGAAATTTTGAAATTGTACTGAATTGAGACAAATTGTACTTTTGTACTTGTACAAACTCAATTGTATCGAATTCGGTACAATTGTACCGAATTTTCCATCCCTGGGCTGAACTGCTGTTGTGGAGGAACGCGATGAAATAACCGTGTCCGGTAAGTAACTGGGTGACGTAGTAATTCAGCTCACCGTGTTTCCGGTCGTTCCACTCAGCCATCACGTTCCTGATCAGCCTCGCTGTCCATCTTCCTCTGCTTTCTGAGCTCCAACGCCACTTCTAAATTGTAAGCTGTTTGGCCCTTTCGGATGCCGCTTGCAATCCAATTTCCGCCTTTTTGCCGTAGGCGTACTTTCTTTCTGCCGCTAAAAGATCGATGGGAGTCACTCCTGCCACTACAAGGACGGCTGGTTCTGACACCGTTCGGTAGGAGCTGGCTACGCGTAGAGCTCCTCGTCTTTGTACTGCCGTCGCCATAAGTTTGTGGTACTTCTGTTGTTTAAGTGCGTCCGCCCAGATTTCGCTTCCGTATAGAAGGACATCACTAGTCTGCGCTTACTGGCCGTTAGTCCACCTACATTCGCCATTACTCTGCTCAGTGATGCTGTTGTTTTTGACGCTCTTTCTGCTGCTGCCCGTATTTGTGTCCAGAAGGTTAGCTTCGTGTCCAGCCTCAGTCCCAAATACTTCACTGCAGCGCTGCTTGTTATCACTTCGGTCCCGCATTGGAAATCGATTTGAGTGAAAATTCCCTTTTTTTGTCAGGAAGAGGACTATCTCAGTTTTCTCTGTTGCCAGGCTGAGGCCATGCTCATCCATCCATGAGTTTGTTTGTCATATGACCTGGTTCAGCTTTCTTTGCGCGTTTTCGGAGTCTCTTGCCGTGATCAACGCGGCGATGTTGTCTGCGTACCCGACCGCGTATTGCCAAACTGTATATCAGCACAGATCTCCATAGTCTGTGCTCAGCCATTTTCTGCTCACCGAATTTGAAAGTATTGTAGAGCAAACTGTATGCTACCACAGAGCGCTCTGTGGTCACATGCAGTTTGCTTGTAAAATATTAAAAAAGCTGAAGCAAACTATATGCTAGTTCAGATCGAGCAATGTACCTGCGATTACAGAGCCATCGTTCACGTTGGTATAGTTATTGTGTGTGGTGAGTTCTGGGTTGGTATACATTTTGCTCAGGAAACTAAGAGCAAAGTACCTGTGATTACAGAGCCATCGTTCACGTTGGTATAGTTATTGTGTGTGGTGAGTTCTGGGTTGGTATACATTTTGCTCAGGAAACTAAGAGCAAAGTACCTGTGATTACAGAGCCATCGTTCACGTTGGTGTGGTTATTGTGTGTGGTGTGAGGTGCCGTGACATAAGGCCAAGTGACAAAAGGCCAAATTTGTTTGTGACTTAAGGCCAAACATAAAATGTTTTGTCTTGAGCAACAGTACCTTGGGTGGCCCGCTTCGCGGGTTTTCAGGATTTTAACTTCCTTTTCGGGGCTCACACCCGCTCACGCAACTCCGTTGCTCCGCTTAGGGTATGTTCAGTCGCCAGGCAGGCGCCTGTAGCAACAGTTTTCCTGAGCAGCAGTACATAACTGTTAGTTGTTTACTCCAATTAATGTAAAATATAAAACTGTTGCTACAGGCGCCTGCCTGGCGACTGAACATACCCTAAGCGGAGCAACGGAGTTGCGTGAGCGGGTGTGAGCCCCGAAAAGGAAGTTAAAATCCTGAAAACCCGCGAAGCGGGCCACCCAAGGTACTGTTGCTCAAGACAAAACATTTTATGTTTGGCCTTAAGTCACAAACAAATTTGGCCTTTTGTCACTTGGCCTTATGTCACGGCACCTCACACCACACACAATAACCACACCAACGTGAACGATGGCTCTGTAATCACAGGTACTTTGCTCTTAGTTTCCTGAGCAAAATGTATACCAACCCAGAACTCACCACACACAATAACTATGCCAACGTGAACGATGGCTCTGTAATCACAGGTACTTTGCTCTTAGTTTCCTGAGCAAAATGTATACCAACACAGAAAAATCTGCTTTTGATCTGACACAGTATATAGTATGCTCTTAATTTGAATGAGCATTCTGTAGTCTATTATAGAGCGTCGGAGCTCTGTACTGATATACAGTTTGGCAATACGCTACCCGACCAGAAAGGTGTCTTCAGGTATCTCCATGCGGAGAATGTCATCATAGGAGGTGTTCCAGAGGTCTGGTCCTAAGATCGATCCCTGCGCTGCTTCTGATGTTATTTTCTTTCTTCACGGGCCTTATAAAATTTCGTAGATCAACTCTCGATCCTTGAGATAGTCCTTCACCATCCATCTCCTTTCGAGTGCGTCTAGTATGTCGGTCCACCTGGCCGAGTTGAAGGCATTCCGTACGTCCAATGTTGCTAGCAAGACGATCTTCCTAGAGTAGTGGTTTCCATGTTGGGCGATTTGGGCAGCATTCATTACTTCTTTAATGGCTCCAATCGTAGAGCGGCCTCTCCTGAAACCGTAGTTCCTTTCTGACAAATCACCTGACACTTGTACCGCCGCTATCAGACGTGGTTTAAGCAGCTATTCCAAGAGCTTACCCACGGTGTCTAGAATGCACAGAGGCCTGTATGACGATTGATGGGGTCTCCGGATCTCATTTGTCTTTGCTGATCAGCACCAAGCGTTGTTTTTTCCATCTCTTGAGTAATAATTGCCTATAATGTATACAGAAAGAATACAATCCCCGAGAGATTGGTTTTGGTAGAGTCCCGCACAGCCTTCTGACCTCTGATGTTTGTGAAGACCTCAGTCACTCTGCTCTTGGTATTTTTTTCGCCAGCATTATTCTTATTCTCATGAACTGTTCCACCTTCCACATTCTTGGCAATGTTATTGTCCTCCGAGAGTATGTATCCCTTAGTCATGACAAGTGCTTCGCATCTAAGACATTCTCTGATCTTTTCTGACTGAGTCCCCATATATTTTCTAAGAATTTTAAAGATTCCTCATTCCTAAAGAGGTACTCTCATTTAAAAAATCGAGTAGGAACGTAGAACCCAATTGTGAGCCTAATTTTTTTCAGATTGCATTTTAATGTTTTGGCTAAAAAGAATTTAGGTACTTGCCATCTTATATAGTAAAACTACACCAACAGTAGTTAGGTACAGAAACCATACACAACAGAAAGGATCGGGATTAAGCTAAAGAGCTCAGGCACACAAGCATTGTCTGCTACCTACGTACCTATGTATAAAATAATGTGTACCCTTAACGAAATGCTGTTGCATTTTTTCGAGTTGGTTGATGTTCATGTTGTTGGTCGGTCTTTGTGCCGCATGTCCTACTTTGCTTTTCTGTAAAAAGCTACAAAACAATTAAAAACAACACTTTTGTATCATTGTCTTTGCTGTATGAGAGCCAAGCAACACCACCATGATGCACCAACAGCAATAGCAACAGGGAACTTTCGTCATCTCGTTAGGAAAAAGGATTTGTCGTTGACGACGACGACGACGCACATTATACGACGGCAAGGATTCTACTAATCCAATTAAAATTGAAGTTAAGTTGGCTATACATTGCTCCGTGATAAGGATTTGTTTTATGTGGCATAAAATAAAAGGATGCGCTTTTCGCATAAACCTACCTACATTCTACAGACAGACACATCACCAGACAACGACTATAATACGAGTATGTACTAGTGAGAAATCTGCGGCACATCCTCTTTTTCAGTCTCAGCAGCTAAGGACTCAGCAAAAGCATGGGCGGTCAAAGAGAAAGAGCCTTTAACAATGAATATTCTTTCCACCAGCAATGGCTCGTCTTTACTCACTTGCAATCTGACAATGACAATGTATGAATAGTTTTTGCATTGAAAACTGCTTACAATGAGGCAATTCACTTGAGTTTGAAGCATTTAAAGGGCTAACCATTGCACAGCTACCAGAAGCGGATGAGGTTCCATTAATCCTCTTAGACGGCGAACGCAATAGATGTAATGCTAGGCTTTGCACAACGACACGGAACGCAGCAGTACCGTTCGTCGTCGTCGGTCGGTGGTGGATGAATAATGGCACGTGTTGTGTTTTAAGTGGCAGGATGTGTCAATTTGCGTCAATGAGTCTTTTTATCTTCACCATGGCTTCATTATTTTCCATGGCCTAGTTTCATCTAAGAGGATTTAAAATTTTTTAAGTTGATTTTAAATATTTAAAAAAAAAGGAAAATTTACAAAAATCATGTTCTATGAGATCTTATGAAAAACCCACTGTCAGGAAGGCATGGCATGAAAAAGCAATACTTTGATTAATATGTGTGATGTTATAGTTTAAATCAGTAAAATTCAGTTGACAGCCCAAACCAAAGCACCGCAAAAGAAATTGCTTCTTCCCTCAAAACTGGAAAACAGATCAAAAATGATCTCCAACTAAATGCCAATATCCCTCCTTAGCAACCTATGTAAACTCTCGGAAGACCTACCAAGTTAAGTTGACATGACTTTAAGGGCAAGCTATGAGTATATGGTACTAAAGAAGGCGCATAATGTTAGCCTTCTTGGACAAAATTACCTTAAATGGATCGCCCGGCCTCGCTGGTTCGAAGGATCTTAAGTCGCTATGTGGGTCCGCGACTACAACCCAAATGGCTTAACCGATATTCTCTAAATTTGACAGATATCATTTTTGAATATTTTTAAGACTACAGATTTAAAATAAAAATATTCAAAAATTTTTAGCTTATAGTTGAAAAAAAAATTCCAAAAAATAGTAAAACTATATCGAACCATTTCATTGGTTTTGATTTTTGTAGTGGATAAAATGAAGAATTGAATGTTTATCAAAAATAATTCGTTTCGTTGAAAACGTTAATCAAAATTATATATTTGTGTAAACGACCACTTGTTGTTTTGCGAGTTTTCCGAATTTTCACGTTTTTTGGACGCGGTAACTAACGTCATTTTAATTTATGCTCCAATTAAAATTTTTTTTTATAGTCTGCGTTATAATTTCGGCCCCTTGAGTGCTGGTGGTTGCTTCAAGCTCCCAACGTAATTTTGACCAATTTTTGAGTTTAACTTAATATTGAGTAAATTTTGATCTCATATTGTGTTTTCCTTAGGAGCCACCAATGATTTTAATTTTCTCAAAAACAATTAAACTGAATTTGATCAACTTTTTTTGTGCTAAGACCCCCAAGAAATTTGTGTGAAATTTGCAAACATGTTTTATTTTGAATTTTAAAGAAGATTAAAATTTTTTTTTTGAAAACCCAATTCTTCCTACTTTTTTGAATTTTTACATTTTTGTCAGTTTTACTTGAAGGTACTATAGGGCAAGTTCTGCATTTGGAAAAAAAATCAAACTCGATATTTTGATCAAAGTTGACATTACGATGATAGCGAAGACGAATAAAGTGGGTCCGACAATTCCGTCTGTCTGGCTGTATGCCTGTATGTCTATACCTCGATCTAGAGCCTAACCCACTGGACCTATTTTCTTTAAACCCGGTACTTAAGGGTCCTCGGTGATTCCCTAGAAGGGAAATTGAAATTTTTTTTAGCTCCAAAACTAACGGTACCCCCCATACCCCCGTAATGCATATTCTTATTTATTTCGAAAACGACTCTAACGATTTTGATACAAAAAAAAAATAGGTGTAATATTATGGACATGAACTACATTTTGGTAAAAATATGTTGGGGAGAAATGATATTAACGGTACCTGTCATAGAACGTTTTTTTTTATTTTCGAATTTCTCATCAATGGCTCTAACGATTTGAACCAAAATTTTTATGCTTTTATGCAGAAGCTCCTAAGATTTGAAATAATTAAATCTAAAATTTTTTTTTTTTTTAAAGACATTATTAACAGCACCAGTGTCTGTAAGTCCATGTACAGTGACGAGTAAAAGTGGTCAAATGTTTTCGCTTACTTGAAAAATTGATTTAAAGTAAGAGTTTTTAATAGAATTAAAATCTTTTTTTATTTTTTTCATTTTGTTTATTTAACTAAATTTTGTTATTCATAATAACTTTTTCAAAAAATAATATATTATACGAGGGCGGGTCAATCAGTCCGTGACTTTTGGAATAAAACACAGATTTTTTGATAAAAAAATAATTTTATTTTTCAACGTAGTCTCCCTTGAGCTCTATACACTTTGTCCAACGCTTCTCCAATTTTTGTATCCCTTCCAAAAAAAATGATTTGTCGAGGTCCTCAAAATAGGCCTTTGTTTGCGAGATGACTTCATCATTGGAGTCAAATCTTTTTCCACCAAGCCATTTCTTCAGGTTTGGGAACAAGAAGTAGTCGCTCGGAGCCAAATCTGGAGAATAGGGTGGATGAGGGAGCAATTCATAGCCCAATTCATGGATTTTTGCCATGGCAACTGCACATGTGTGCACCCTTGCATTGTCTTGGTGGAAAAGAACTTTTTTCTTGGCCAAATGAGGTCGGTTTTTTTTTTAAATCGTCATTGAATCGGTCCAATAAGTTGGCATAATATTCCCCATTGATTGTTCTTCCCTTTTGCAGGTAGTCAATGTGGATTAGAAACCCACTGTTTTGACTGTTGTTTGGTCTCTGGTGTGTTGTGATGGATCCATGTTTCGTCCACGGTTACAAAACGGCGCAAAAACTCCTCCATATTGCGATTAAACAACGCCAAACCTTCCTGTGAAGTTGTATACACGATTGCGTTTGTGGTCGACTGTGAGCAAACGCGGCACCCATCTTGCGGAAAGCTTTCTCATGCCCAAGTGATCATTCAAAATTGAAACCACTGAGCCATGCGAGATCCCTACGGCTTCCACAATCTATCGCACTTTCAATCTTCGGTCGGCCAACACCATATCGTGAATTTTTTTCGATTGTTTCGGGTGTAGAGACCTCAACTGGGCGTCCAGGACGTTCGGCATCTTCAGTGCTTGTACGGCCACAACGAAATTCAGTAAACCACTTTTTTACCATTGAAATCGATGGTGCAGAGTCCCCATAGTATTTATCAAGCTTAGCCTTGGTCTCGGTAATGGTTTTTTTTCGCAAGAAATAATGCTTAATAAGCACACGAAATTCACTTTTTTCCATTTTCTCCTCAAATTAGTGAGTAGTCTGATAAAAATAGCTGTCAAACACAAACTAACTGACGCAGCAAGTTTAAATTTTGACAGGAGTCAACTGACAGATGCCTGTTGACAGGAGCAGTGTTGCTGTTTCAGTAAAGAGGTCAGAAATTCAAAAAGTCACGGACTTATTGACCCGCCCTCGTACATAACAAAAAATATTCCATTAGTTTTTAGACTTGTCCAATTATGCACGTTTAAAATCAATGTTTTTTCTTTAGTATTTAGTCCATAAACTTTTATTTTTAATTACTTGGGAGCAACGGTTTGGCATACTTTCCACCAAATTATGGAGAAATTACTCTGGAATACGGCCTGTTCCAGCTCCATTCGTTGCCAAAGCTCCTGATTGTTTGATGGGTGAGTTTTGTGCTGCCCCAACCGTCGCTTCACAATTGACCATACATTTTCAATCGGATTGAGGTCAGGGCTTTGTGCTGGCCATGTCATCGCCCTAAACTGTTAATTTCTCAGCCATTACGAGACAATTTTTGACGTGTGTTTTGGATTTCCGTCCTGCTGAAAAGTTATTTCACAATCATTGAAGCCTGTTGATGCAGTAAAAGGTGGTAAATTTTTCTTCAAAATGTCCAAATATTTTTCTTTGTTCATGATGCCATCGATTTTCGCCAAAGGACCAACAGAGTTCCACGAGAAACAGCCCCAAGCCATCACCGAAACTCCTCCATGTTTCACGGTCTTTTGAACTTGATGTTGTTGAAGTGGTTCTCCAGGACGTGACCAATAAAAAGATCTACCATCCATTCCTATTCTATTGACCTTCGTCTAGTCCAACCAAATGAATTTTTCCATTGGTCAATGGTCCAGTGTTTGTGCTTTTTAGCAAAAGCTAACCTGGCCTTAATATTTTTCGCTGAAAGCAGAGGCTTCTTCGGTTTCTCTTTAGCGTTTAACCCAGTTCTTTCGAGCGCCCGGCGTGCAGTCCATTCACTAACTGGCTTGTCTATGTTTTGGGCTGCCTGCTAAGGTGTTTTGGACCCACAACTTCTAACTCTCTTTCCATTCTTCTAGCTTCTAAATCAGAAAATAGTCGTTTCCGTCCTTTTTTCATTGGGGGGACATCGATGTTTTTGTTTGTTTTTTAATATTAAGCACAGAAGTTTTTGAAATTTTCAAAATTTTGGACACTTCACGCTATGACTCACCACTTTTTATTAAAAAAATAGCGCGGTCGACTGTATTTTTACAATTTTTTTTCATTTTGACAATAATCAGCTTTACACGTTTTAAAATGAACGATTTGCACACAACAAACTATCAACAAATAAAATTATCTTAACTGTTACTTGTTAAATAACAGTAAAACAAACAAAGCACAATTGAGAGGAAAATCTCTCAATGAACAAACGATGTTAAATCTCTTGAAACTAAATCGTGCATAATTGGACAAAACCAGAAAATTATTATTATTTTTTTTGTTTTTTTAAATATATTATTTTTTGAAAATTTTACTACGCATAATAAATGTGAGCTAAATAAACAAAATAAAAAAAATAAAAAACGATTTTAATTCTATTAAAAAATCATTACTTAAATCAATTTTTCAAAAAAGCGAAATCATTTGACCACTTTTGCTCGTCACTGTATATAATAACAAGTTTTAATACGGTAGTTTCAAAACATTTGAAAAAAAAACATTGCATAACAAAAATCAAAAAAAATTTTTTTTTTTAACTTTTGAAGAAAATTTAATTTTATTTTTTTTAATTCGAGATCGTAAAACCCGGTAAATAAGTTTTTCTTAAATTTAATTTTCATTTCGCATAAAAACAAAGACTTAAATTTGTTTTAAAATTTTTATTTAAAAAAAAATTATTTAAAAAAAAAAAATACGCTACAAGGATTTGTTCTTGCAAAAACTCATATTTGCATTTTATTTTGAACTTCGAACTTTTGAACCAGGGTCTTCATAGTGGTAGTCGTATAAGCCAATTTGCTTGCAGCACAGTTTGCTTTCAATTCATCACTGCCAGAAAGTGTCTTGACTCCTCTTGTACTTGAGAGCATAAACGATTTCACGGGACAAATCTTCTTTTGTACAGTTGCAAGAGCACTGAAAGATCTCAATGCACACAAATTCGCTAGCCTGGAAAGTATTCCTCTTTTGCTTTGAATAGGACTTCAACGCTGGCAAAACCATTGTGTAAGTTTTTCCATCTGTCTAACTTGATTGGTCTGATTTCTGAGTGGATGGAAAATGGCATTTGTCAATCCTGTCCCTAAAAAGGCGAATCTTCTTCCCTTTCTAACTATCGTCCAATCGCCCTTACATCCCTTCTTTCCCAACGTTATGGGAAAAAATTTTGTTTTCTCACGGAACAGTAGCTCTAATCCTTACATCGTTTTGAAGAAAGTAAAGTGGATTTACGAGTACGATAAGCTCATTAAATTCTAGTCGCTTGTCGTCAGAAACGTTCCTAAGTGCTTAGATTTCGTTCTGATCTGGCTATAATCTTTAATGCGAATTTTCGCCCAAAGTTCGAGTACAAATTCTATATTTGGGCAAATGCTCTAAAAATGATAAGTGATAGAAGTATAATAGAAAAATTTTAATGTCTTAATATCTCGAGCACCGTCGGAATGTTTCTTGTCTTTCATCATTATACCGTTATTTGTATAACCATTTTTCTTGTGAAATTCCTCCCCTTAAAAAATTTTACTTAATTACTTGGGCGTCTTTCAGTTAACCCTTGACGTACTCTTTAATTCAGAGATTATTTCCTTAGCCGTACTACACGAATGTGAAGAGCTTTCAATATTTCCCTCCGATTACGATGTTCAGATATTTATATCCATTTAGCATCAATACCTCCTCCATCCTATTCAACTTTCCTGACATTCGCACTTTGCTCAAAATTATAAAAATAGAGCACTTCTCTGAAGGCTATTAGAAACTTAATCATATAGCGACCTAGAGATCTCTTGGGAGTGCAACCGTCACCCAGTCGAAAGTTGGTTAGTAGAAACTGTCATATAGAAAAGAGCTTTAAAACCTGCATGTATTATTTATGCTTTAAAACCTCTTGGAATTGCAACCTTCATCCGGTTGATTCACTGACTGTGAATAGTGAGATGTGGGAACTACGACAAAGCTACCACAATGTATAGCCCTGTACCGATGTGACCAATCTGTGTCAGTTATTGGAGCTAGTGCCATACAGGCTGGAGCTTCACTTTTCAATTTTTCCACTTAACATGTTCGGCTTTAAAATAGCCTTACACAATAACACAACTTCTTGTCCTGGAACTCAAATAACATGATTTCACCAAAAAAAAAAAAAAAAAACAAACAAACAATGCAAATGATTTTTACAGAAGCTGCATGGATGAAGAAGAAGAGGAGTCAGTTGTTCACCTTCTATGTTCTTGTCCTGCCCTAGCACAAAGACGTAGACGTGATCTAAATAATTCCGACATTCACCGTCTCAAACGCTTCATTGTTAGCTCAAAATGGTTTAACGAGTAAGGGTGATTTTTGAAATCCTGTTGGCCTTTTCCGGTCAGCAGCCACCTTAACCTAACCTAACCTAGGGTGTCCTTCTTACATTTTGTGAATCTCAAACAATCTAGGTATTAAAATGTTTATATCAATGTTTATGCATCTACCTTGTGGCTCTATGACTTACATTCCTAATTCCCTAATGTTAATAATTTAGAATATTCTTAAACTTATGACGATCAATATGCAAAACAACTGTAATTGAAAACAAAAAGCCATTTAGTTCGTGCTTTGTTCAACATAATTCGACCTGCCCCCTCCAAACTCTTTTACCCAAATGTCCCCCTGTTTTTGGTCCTAAAAACAAATTTGTAAAACCAGCTCGACAAATGAAATCCAATTTTAATGTTACATCGAAAAGCAGCACGAACTAACCGAACCCATAGCCAATCCGTTCCAACTGCCCTTGAGCCAAACGATTCTACTAAAAACATTGGCCCGAATTGTATTTACTCAACGGAAACATGTGTCCGGCATAGAGTGTCCCTACATACCTAGACTCACGACATGGAATTTCACCATATATCGCATCGATGTCCCTGTTCAATGACAAAAGTGTCAACCACTGCCATAAGTAGGCACAAAGGCTTTCAAAAGGCTCTAACCAACAAAAAAAAAATTATAGAAGGACATAGACACCTCCACCCATTACCTCATCAGCAGCTGACTGTTGTTTCAATAGTGATGCAATCCAACAGAGTTTTCAGTTTTCACAACCTCTAACTGAAGTGCAAACAAATGGCCAACATATACACAGAATTGATGAAATTTTGGTTTGCTAGTTCGGCCACCGGGATACCCAAAACCTAACCCTTTCAATACCAACTACCTATAAATAGTTATAGACGGACGTAAGCACCTAGTCAGCTAAAGGAGCATGCATGCAGTGCAGCGTGTACAGAGTATTCAAGTTCTCATTTGCATGCGGACAGGAGTTGAACAATAGTGACAGGTATCTCTACAGCGTGTGATCGCCGCATTGTTTTGCATTCCAGGGATACTTGCACTACACAAATGTGCACGCGAATATACCTTCGTATCTATCTCTCCACGTATCCTGGTTCAGGTGTGTTGGCCGTCAATGATACCAAAGCTGCAAAAATCAACCGTCAATTCTTGGTCAGTTTGCCAATTCGAATTCGGGTATATTCTATGTACACCCATAGTGTACAGTTTCATCACATATTCATGTATATGTGTGAGTATGCAGGATGAATTCTGGGGGAACGAAACAAAAAAAAATTAAAGCCTATGTCGAAAACTTTGAAAACAAACTCAATTCGAGTCGAAGGTTGGTTAGTAGAAACTGTCATAGAGAAAAGAGCTTTAAAACCTGTATGTTGATAGTTGATGAAGTGAGGGGGGCTAATGGGCTTATGTGGATGGATTGCTTTAACAGAGCATCTACGTAGTCCCTTCATAAGTTCTGTTGTTCAGTTAAAAATATTTACTAATGAAGGGAGAAACTTTTGGAGAGATTTTTATAAAATACCGTGTTTTCAAGTTTGAGGGTTTCTTAACCTCTAGATATTTTATTTTTGTTGGGGAAATATCTGAAAATAACTAAACGGCCTAAAATTCCTATAGGAAACCTTTGTCTCTAGCACACAAGACACAACCTAGAGAACATGCGGATAAAACTCCGGAAGGAGAGCCATGTAGGGAGCTACTTGAAGAAGAACAAAATGAGTGCAGGGATCCTTTTCGAAAGCATTATGTTCCTAGCACACAACCTAGGGAAGAAAACGGTTGCAACTCTCGGAGGAGGACTTTGTCCAATTAACTCTTAGTTTCTTCGTAGCATGAACTAGATATTTGTCCAGTGGGATTAAATTCGCTTCTGTGTAGAGATAGAGATATTCGTTCCTGAAGTGTTTGTGATCGTTGCCGATCGAACAAGAGTCCAGTGCAGATCCTTTCTATCTTACTTTCGAATAATTGAAGCTCCTACTTTGAGATTGAAAACCAGACCGGGAAGAAATAGCTGATCACTGGTCACAGGAGCTGCTTGTAGATTAATGTCTTTGTCGGTTGGCTATGACCTAATCTTCTTTTCAGCAATGGATGCAAACGGCTGAAGGCCCAGCTGGCATTTTTCAGCACATTTCTTGAGTGCAGGTTAAACCTTAGCAAGTCGTTAAAGTGCAGTCCAAAGTATTTGACGTTCTGCTTTGTCGCTATGGTAGATCCGTCAGGGAGTCTCACGACCAGATTTCTTCAAATGGGTGCGGTGCAAGTGCCCCTACCAGTAAAAAGGTCTCCTGAAGCAGACAAGTTCCGATTTGGAAGTGTTGATCCGGATGCCCCATTTGTGGTAGAATTGCAAGAGTCTGTTGATGTGGGTTGTTACTTTTCGGACAGCGATAGTATTGTCATTGATGTGGCGTTGGTTGGTGAGCGAGTCTTCAGCATAAAGAGGTTCTCACATCCAATTGAAGAAGGTTGATCGGAAGTGATCAAGTTATAAAGGAAGGTGCCTAGTTTTGAGCCTTGGGCGACTCCAGTTCTGATGGTTTTCATGTTTGTCTTGCAGTTATCTAGTTGGGAGAAAAATTTCCTGAAAGATAGGAAAGAAAAGAGAATTTTTGCATAAGATGAAGTTTGTGGCTCAGGCCGTCTATCCACACGAATGCTTTCTCGACATCTAGAAAGCATCCGACGATGACACGATGACTGTTGAGGGCTGTGATGAGATCGTGTTGGAATTTTAGCAGTGGATGCAAGGTTGAGAGTTTTTCTCGACAGTCGAATTGCATATCAGGGATGATGAAATTTTCACTGCAGAATTTCTTAAGTCTTCGGAGGATTACTTCTTCCAGTAATTTGCTGATGTTGTTGAGAAGTGATATCGACCTGTAGTTGGAAACTTTAGGTTGGAAGCACCTTTCTTCGGAATTGGCACAATCTTCGCTGTTTTCCACTTCTGGGGGAAGTAACAGTTGTTTAAAATGATTGTGAGGAAAATCATTACTGCATGTGGCAGCATTTTCAGGATGTAGTAGGAGATACCATCTGGTCCAGCAGATTTTGTTGGCTTAGAATTGCCGATAATTTCTACAACTTGCTCTAGATTCCATAAATCTGGACTGTTGGTGGAATCACTTGTTGAATTGGTGTTATCGAAATTGATTTTATCCCGATTTGGCTGCAGTGTTTATTGAACTGCTGTCTGAACTTCCTGTAAGAACGTTGGGTCGGTAGGTGAGTTCAGTGTGAAGTTTTTTTTGTCTTGAGCCGAGGTTCCGGTATTTGTGGCTGCTTTCCAATGATTCTATTAATGTTTTTGAAATCATCATATCTCGGCTTGATTTTCTGTTATTGGGAATTATTGTGGTGTTGAATGGAGTTCCGGAACATAATCTTGATTTGCTGTAGTTCATTCCAAGCTATCTGGTAGCTTCTGTTGGTTGTATTCAGTTCACTTTGATGGATACCCTGGAGACGTTTTCTTAGACGTTGTCTGTAAGCATACAGACTCTGAACGTACTCGAAAAGGTGCTGGTACCTATCCTTTGACGTTCTAGACTGTTTTTGCTTGCCCAGGGCTTCAGATATGGCATGTTTGAAGGTGGAAGAGTTAAGCTGCCTTCGATGTCCCTGTGAAGTCTTTCAATATCCAGCCGTCTGAAGTTATAGAAATTCTCTGAAGCTTCTCTGGAGTGTAGGTTTGGAATGTCCTTGAAAAATTATGATAAATAGATGTTTCGCAAGCCTGGTTTATAACGGCCATTTATATTGTCATCTGCCCACACCACCGGCCATATTGGAATTTACTCCATACCCGTGGAATAATTTTTTTTTTTTTTTTTATAATTAGCGCGCACTCAAGGGGTTATTACTACCCTTAAAATGATTTACACAGTACGAGCATTAGGAAAACAAGGAAGGGTTTAAAAGGAGATACCGATGCACATTAGTTTTAAATTTTTGAACATTACAATGGGAAGAAAAAATAGAGCTGGGTAGAGCATTCCACATTCGTGTAGTCCGACTAAAGAAAGAATCTCTGTATTTTGGCGGATCCTTAATATAGTTTAGGTGGCAATGAACCAATTGAGGTGGGCTGTCAAACTACCATATAGATTTACATGAGTACTCAACTTTATTTCAATTAATATTAAAAAACAATATTATTCTGATGTAGTCACTCTTTTCAGTTGAATTATTTTTGATTTTTTTGATTATTTATGTGAAGGAAATGCTGTCACATATATTTGTGACACAGACAGGTGTTCTTGATTAAATTTCGATTTCGCGATATTGAAAATCGTATCATTCAACGGTGTGCATAAGATTGATGTTTCAAATTGGATACCAAAACTCAACGACATCTCAAATTATGTACATATTTATTCTTCAAATATATTTATATATGCACATACATATATGTTATTATTATTTAGCATTCTACATATAACAACATATTATGTATGTTGTCAGTGACAAAGATGAATCAATATAAATTTGAGGGTGACATAAGTATGAGAACAATCCCTCGGCTTAATCAGAACATCAAAATGTGTAAGACAACCAATAAATCGAGTGTCATCTTATTTGAAACATTGTGTGTCGTGGATTTCTGAATTTTCCGGGGGAGACGCATAATTATGTATGTTCAATACCAAATCCTTTGTTTTTCTGTTTTATGAATATTTGATTTAAATTGAAGAATCGAATTATCCATACAATTTTTTGAATTGATAGGATAACTAAGGCGGAGGCAGCGTGGCAAAACACGATAATGGATTATTTTAGAGGGCTAAAATACAAGTATTTGTCACGATGGGAATGGGGTTTATTATCCTCCCATTAAGGTGGGATTGGCATTTGCAAAAAAAGAAACCTTAAAAAAATTTATTTGAATTTTAGTAAAGAAAACGTTTTGATTTCGTTAAAACAATTTTAAATATTTTATTTTTAAATTTTACAACATTTATTTAATAAATATACAAAAGCGACGCGTTTCGGAAGTTTACTCCATCATCGGGCTTTTTTACAATTCACAAACATATACCTACTTAAAAAAAAATTCCTTTTTTTTTTGCATTTAAAAATGTCGGCCTCGGCCTCTTACGTTCCGCATATATCCAAGTGAATTTGAGCGATTGCCTATTTTATGTTCACACTTAAGGAACCCCCCAAGAAAAACCAAATCATTCGTGGAGAATGTTAATCGTGGCATCCGCTGTGTGGTACTTAGCGCCCGCCGTTGCGTTCAGCTGGAACCACATGTCGTCTAGGTACATATTATTCAATTTGGGCCTTATGAAATAGGTTATAATCGGTCTGTAGAGCTCGCCTTTGATGATGACCGCCTCACCAACGTCGTTTTCGAAAAAGTACGAACCAATGACGCCACCGGCAACTTTGCTTGATAACTCAGCTATTCATCCCAAAATGCGCCTTGCCACTAAAAATAATTTTTCGGCTAATATTGAGGTCCTCTTCCAAACGCCCTGCAGCTCCAAACGCGTGTATGGAAATTGGAGCTCCTGGGTCAGTTGGATCTTGCGACGCACGTGACGCAAAATTCGCCAAGTTGAAGTCTTCGAAAGGCCGAGTTCTTTTGCACGGTGAGAAAGAATTCCTCGAGTTCTGCTGTACACTCTCACAGACCGCAGCGATGTTCTCGGCCGATTTTGGTTCCCTTTGATATAACATAGTAACTGAATAAACAGATTTGACAGATATCGATAAAACACCAAAACAGCATGGCCGAAGCAGGCCGTCAAAATATAGCCGCGTCATTTGAAAAACCCTTTAGAAGGATTTTTTTCTTTATCTTGTGAATAGAGTTAAAAAGTGCTAATTGTCAATTTTAAAAATGAATCAAAATTTTAGTTTGAAAACTCAATATTTCGAGACCTCATCTCGATTTTTTCTTTAACCTCAAAATAAACATTTTTTTTTTCAAAAGTATCTAAAAGATGTAGAAAAAAAGTATTCTTGTATTCAAAAATAATTACAGTATCCACCATACATATGGTAAAAAATGATTTTCAAAAATCGTATTTTGTTCGAAAACGGCATCTAGATTTTGATTAATTCGTTTTTGTTTTACGCTTAATTTTCACGATCTGTAATTCAATACAAATAAAATGCACGACTGGGTCGTACGAACTTGCTCCTATGTAACAGACTAGGAATTTAAAAAAACGAATGTTATTAAAGAAAGCTGTTCATAAGGATAAAATGATTTTTTTTAATTCTTTTAGTTGTAAGAGATTAAAACAGAATGATATGCAAATATGAATTTATGCAAGAACAAAAATTATAAGTCGTTGTAGTGGTTCCTTAAAAAATAAGCTTTTATGTACAAAATTTTTAAAACATTTTTAAGAAAAAATTTTGGTAAGCCAACCTTAAGTTTTTATTATTGTACGAATAAAAGTCTAATTTTCAAAAAAAAATATTAAGCCGTTCTTGAGATATCGAATTTTTCAAAAAAAAAATTATTTTTTTTTCTAAAAATTGAAAAAATATTTTTTCTTAAGTTTTAAATGCAATGTTTTTTAAACTTTTTAGGAGCTTCTTTATAAAAAATTTCGTTAAAATCCGTTATGCCGATAGTGAGAAATTCAAAATTCGAAAATATCGTTCTATGGTAGGTACAGTCAGTAATATCTAGATTTCAATTTTTTTTTATTAAATTATAGACCGTAAAGATTCATCAAAAGAAAAAAAATTTTAGCAAAATTCTCGGAACCATTTTCGAGAAAAATACGATTTTCGAAAACCATTTTTTAAAATTTGTATGGAAGGTACCGTTAGTTTTAGATAAAATAAATTTTTTTTCTCAAATCTTGTACACTATCTTAAGAAACCTTTATTTGTCAAGTTTGAAAAAAATCCATCATGGGGTTTTCGAAATATTGAGTTTCCAAAAAAAAATTTTGAATTTTTTTTTTTAAATCCAAAAAAAAAAAAATTGAAAATTTGAATATGTAATAATATACAAACTTTGGAGGAGCTCTGGCATAAAAAAAATGATTTAAATCGGCTGTACTGTTTTCGAGAAAATCAAAACCAAAAAAAAATGGACCCAGAGGGTGTACCAAAAATAAAAATTTTTTGGAATTTTTTTTTCAACCATTAGCTAGTTTTAACCAAATGAAATTTTTCAATTTTTTTTTTTTTTAAATTTGTGGGACACTGAGAAAAAAAAAAATATTTATAAAATTTCGAAAAAAAATCGTATGGCAGGTACCGTTATTTTTGGTCTTAAAAAAAAACAGAAAAAAACGTCCGGGAGGAAAAAATTAAAACCCATATCTACCAAGTTTGAAGAAAATCGGCCCAGCCGTTTAGGCTGTAGTCGAACCGATAGACAGACAGACAGAATTGCGAGACCCACTTTTTTGGTCTTCGCTATCATCGTAATGTCAACTTTGATCAAAATCTCGAGTTCGATTTTTTTTACGAATGCATAACTTGCCTTATAGTACCTATAAGTCGCAAGTAAAAATTAAATTACAACGAAGCCATTACTGATTACCTTTCATACCATTATCATTAATTTTTTTATTTCCCATTATCGGTCTGAAATTAATTTTTTTTATACAAAAGCGTCTATAAATTTATGCAAAACGGGTCAATATCTTTTTAAATTTAATTTTTATTCGCACAATAATAAAATATTTTATATTTCATTTCTAAAATGTTGATATCTTCAAAACAGAATCATCTAGAATTTTCTTTAATTCTAAAGACTTTGCTAACATTATGTATTTTAAAATCCATGGAACATCAAAGAAGTGAACTCCTTATCTTCTATTGTTTGAGAAATTGATTTTTTATATTTTTTGAGGGTTTTTTTTTAATTTTACCCTTATTTATCCCTCAACAAATGAATGCTTGATATATATTTTAGGATACCGGACTTACCTCCGTCTGAAAAAGATTTGTTGAATTAAATTTGTTTGCATTGATTCACCCCCATCCGGAACAATTCTGAAACACCCTTTTTTTGGTTTGCTTAAAGTTTCCCAGATATCTCTATGGATATTTCAAAAGGGCAGATTTTTGAAATAGTAAAAATATTAGCTTTTTCAGAAAATTCAACAACACTCAACGAAAAAAGTTTGTCTCAAACCAAGAGCTTTAATTTATCGGTCAAACACTTCATTTATAAATTGTACCATTCCCACTGTAAATTATTAAGATTTATAGCTTAAAGTAGTATAATATAAACAAAAACTCATTAAAACTTTCTTTTAAATTAGAATCACCAAAAATTTATTAAAATAAACCCTCCAACACTTATCAATAATAATCTTAAACTAACTTAAAACTTAAACCAATGTTTCACTCCAATTGGCAATAGAGACGTAGTTCTGACACTGTACAGGGTCTTAAGCAACATTCTTCAGCAATACCACTTCTAATATATTCCAGAGGATCAACTTTTTAAAGAGAAAAGACAAAAAAAATTTTTATAAATTATTCCACATTAAGAAAATATATGAGTGGAAAGCAAAATTGAACAAACTCACCTGATCTTCGCAAC
Organism: Chrysotoxum bicinctum; assembly: GCA_911387755.1. Classification (NCBI taxonomy): domain Eukaryota; kingdom Metazoa; phylum Arthropoda; class Insecta; order Diptera; family Syrphidae; genus Chrysotoxum; species Chrysotoxum bicinctum. Next base: position 179,396,752 of record OU426989.1, on the reverse strand, counting down.
TTGTATCCGAATCGTCGTCCACAAATCATATCCAGTGTATAATTTAACTTTTTTCCGCACAATTTTTGAAGACCGTGACATGGAGGTAGTAGAGTCATGCCAATTATCAAAATCAAACTCAACGATAAAAACGAATTTTTGAACGAGTATAACATTGTCCTTATAGAATAATGGTCTGCTCAAAGAGGTCCACCAAAGAGAGATAAAAGAGTATTAACGTTGTGTTCCTGAATTCGACTCGTATTTATAATGTAGGCCTTAGTCTTCGAAACTTGAAATTGAAATATAAATCACAAAAAGAACACGTGAACTAAGGATGTATACAAGGCTCAATATTCTATCTTATACGTAATCACTGTACCTACCCCCTTGAAACTCCGAAAGTAATTAGAATAGGGGATTTTATTTTTAATTTAAGATCGTCAGGTAGGTAGCGTCGTATCTTATTTTAATAGAGGGTAATTCTCTGAAAAATGTCTGAACAGGACCTATTTAAGGTTCAATTGTAGGAATGTCACTAGCCACGTCTAAGGAGCATTATAATCATTTTAAAGTCTTTTAAATTTAATTAGTGTCGTACGTCTTCACATTAGAATTTACACTTAAATTGCATCATTATAGAAAACATTGTTTTCTACCTGTCACTGGAAACTCATTAAATATCCAACAATCATGATGCGGTCCTCACGCTTCTCGAACCTCTCATTTCAAATCATAAGGAAGAATGATTATTATTTGCATAACTAGCTATTCTAAAAAAAAAAACATAAAGCGTAATAGTTGAGTGTGGTTGGTAAAAATCGTTTTTTAATATTCAATATTTTATTTAATACTAGCTGACCCGACAGACGCTGTCCTGTTCAAAATTTAAAATTAATTTGTTTGTGATGGTTTTGTGAATTTGTGAAAAGCTGTTGGAAAATGGTGGGAATGGCAAATAAGATCGTTTTTTAACGCGTCGTATTTATAATGAACACATAATTACAATTACCACCAAATGTATTACTTTTTTTTATTTATTACTCACTGGCTATACATCTCGGGAATCAGACTAATTCTAACGTACGGCGCGGCGGGGGTGGCTGTATGGTGAACTGCTCTAATTGTGATATATTAAACAAAGTCCAACGGTAAGCTTGTTTGTGCATGGGCGGAGTAGTTCTCTCAATTCTCTCCGCTAGACTGGACATTCTGTTCCATCCATCTTAAGAAGATAGGTTCAAGTCCAAGGGTGGACAATTTAAATAGAATAAGCTTATATGAAATTTTGTCAAAGACCGCACTGAAGTCGGTTGGGACAGAACTTGTCTTTGTTTAACGTGGATCCCTAGCGGTTAAGCCTTTACCCCACGAGTGGCCTACCACCATAGGAGCCAGATTTAGTCCTAGCTATTAACCCCTCCGTAGCAAGCTACTTCGGTAACAAAGTTGTGATATGTTGCAGCATATGCACACCTCTTGTTTAAAGTCGTGACCTATCAACGCCTCTTGAACCCAAGAAAAGAATCCTGAGTCCCATTCGTTTCCGCATTTGGAGTAAACCACGCCACCACGATCTCCCACTAGGGGGCCGACCTCAAGATAGCAGGAAAAAGAGAACTGACACACCCGAAGATGTGCACTATTGCCCTCAAATTCCCGGGCACTATCACCCGTGGTACCAGTATAAGGCTACCGGTGGAGCCTCGCCCCGTCATCATATCCCCCCTAGGCGACTGCGGAAAAGAGGACAAAGCCTAATTCCTACTCAACCTAGGGGTTATGGATATGATTCAGTCACTTCCAGATAGGTTACTGCAAAACCCTGGGCCTAGCAACCCTAGGATACACATATTGAGAAGTTAGTTGAGGGCGGTCAACGAACAACTCATGCACATCCTAGTCTTTAGTTCCCCTTTTACGGATCACACGGGTGACGCCCCGGTCTTTGTTCCGAAGAACTTTGGATGACGCTCCACTTCACGCTAATATAAATATTAGCGAAGGACGCCAGGTACAAGTACCCGGAACCCTAACCCTTATTTGCTACTGTTATAACTAAGGATCACTAACTAACTAACATAGTCAGTGTCCTTTCCATTTACATCATTTACAAACCTTTGAACCAAGATCCACTTCAAAGGCCTCCAGCATGAACCGTAGAACTCGTGAGATTCATGATAACCATCCATTACACCAACTACCTACATCACCATCAGGCCGCTAACCGCATGACTCGTGGATTTACAATGTGCCTCCAATCGGAGACACGCCACCACCCCTCATGACCGATTATGGTTAGCAACCCATGACGCCCTCAAGAACCCCGTAACGTGGGAATTACGCATGGTACACACGGGAGCCATGCCACCACGTCAGATGGTTCAAGATCAACGTCATAAGATGTATGATTTCAGCAGTAATGCACTTCAAGTATCAATCCTCTCAGAGCCTCGGACTTGCGTACAGAGACCTTATCAATTTCACTTCTTCATTAACCAAGAACTCCAGCTGTGGGCGGACCAGCATGGAGACTTATCCTCTCACTCGCTCATTTACCAAGACCTCCAGCTGTGGGTGACCAGCTGGAGACTTTTCCTTTTACTCCCAGACACTGAGCCTTAGCCGTGGCTAAGACTTCTCCTTTTGACTCCTACTGTCCAACTTGGGTTTTCTTAGTTGTCCAATACCACAGCTGGGCTGCTCAGCTGAGTATGGACTTATAAGCCCCCCCACCACGACAAGGTGAAACCCGACGAGGGGGAGTCGGTTGGGACAATCTTCAACCTTCCTTCTCTAAAACTTAGAGGCTAAATGATACGAGTTGAACGAGGTTGGTCATTGTGGATGTACGTTTGAGAAAAGCCGTGTTGTCAAGGGGAAATAAGAGGCGTACAAGGAAAACCTAAAATTTCGGTCAAAAAGCTTTAAAAGATTTTGGGAATTTGTGAAAGTTTAACAATAGTTTTTAACTTCACTCTTCAGCCTTTTTTGATGTGAAACTTCTTTTCCGGCGCTGAGGGTACAAAATTTTCTATGGAGTTCACGTTATCCGTGAAAGACAGCGACATGTTTTTTTACAATATTATTGTTCGAAGTTATTTAAAACACTTTAAAAACACCTTTTATCGCCGAAAGAGAATGCTCTTTTAAGGTACTAATACGGTCTAGAATGCCAAAAACACACACGATTTTTGGGAATTTTTTTCTCGGAAACCTTATTAGGTAATTACATAATTTTTTTTTAAATAATGAATACATGCGTCAAGAGTACAAAAAAAAATTATTTTTTTTAATTTTCGAATTTTGGCCGAATTATAGGGGGCGCAAACGTCGACTCAAGACTCAGACAAAACAATTAGCTCTCTCCTTCTTGAAAATAAAATAGTTATAATTTTTTCTTTATGTAAGTCCAGCTTATAACGGTGAATTCTTGATGCTAGCAACTAAAATTAAGAATAAACTGTTTATTACTGTGAAAAGGTAAGCAAATACATATAAAAAAAATATCCATTAAAGCTGGACGAAACAAAAGGACCAGGTGAGTTTTGTTTGTTTTTAGGTTGAAATTAAAAAGATTTTGATGAAACATTATACAGTACTCCATTCTTGGAATATTATACATACAATAAACAAGTGTATTCACAAGAATAAACGCAACATGGGTCGCGGCGTACATTGTTCCGAAACTATGAGGGAAACTATCATCAAACTGGTGCAGGATAGAAAATCGCAGCGGGTAGTGGCTAGAATAATTGGGAGATCCAAAAAATTTGTGTATAACCCACTACAAGCCCAAAAAGCAAAAGAAAAAACAAGCAGACCACGGAAAACATCCCCAAGACTTGATGCTTAGATTAAGCGCCCATCCAAGAAGGACCCATTTAAATCTTCTAGGGATATAAAAAAGGAACTGGACTTGCCCATCAGTGAAAGAACGGTTAGGAGACGGCTTGAGGAACAGCATCTCTTCGGAAGAAGTCCTAGGGAAGTACCATCACTGCTTACCAAAAAACATCGAAAAAATAGAATCCATTTTGCCAAACAACATTTGGATTGGGTAGGCCCAGATAATGGAAAAAAAAATAGCGAAACATTCTAATGGTCTGACGAAACCAAAGTAATTTTGGTAGGATCAGACGGTAAGAGAACAAAGAATGCTGCACATCAACCACAGAACACAACCAAAAAAGTGAAGCACGGAAGTGGGAACATCATGGTTTGGGAATGTTTTTCGTGGTACGGGGTAGGTCCAATTTTTCGGATCGAAAAAAATATTGATCAGCATTTATACACAAAAATATTAGAGGAGGTCATGCTTCCGTATGCCGTGTATGAAATGCCTTTAAGGTGGAAGTTCATGAATGTCAATGACCCGAAGCATACATCTCGCAAAGTTAAAAGCTGGTTAGAAGAGAAAAGGATTGATCTAGTGACCTGGCCGGCTCAATCGCCCGATTTAAATCCATTGGAAAACTTATGGGCAATTGTAAAAAAATCTCTGGCTGGTGAAAAATCAAAAAATAAAGATGAACTGTGGAACAAATTCAAAAAAGTCTGGTACGCTATACCGTAAAGTACCTGCAGCAAACTTGTCGACTCAATGCCAAGGAGGGTCCAAGCTGTGACCCAAAACAAAGGTTATATGTACTAAAAAATATTGACTTTCGGTAGTGAAAACTTTTAAAAGTATAAAAAAAATTAAAAAAGAGGTGAGCGTGATGAAACATCGTCGTTGTTGTAAAATCACTGTCAAACTATGAAAGCAGACAAGGCTATATCGACGCCTCAGACGAAAAACATTTCGTGAAAAATTATTTTGGACGAAAAACATTCTACTCAAAAATCTCGGACGAAAAACCTTCTAACTCGAAAATCTCGGACGAAAAACGTTCTAACTCGAAAATCTCGGACGAAAAAAATTCTAACTTGAAAATTTCGGACGAAAAACAATTTATTTCAAAATTATCGGACAAAAAACAAATAAAAAATTAAATCACAATATATTTTAATAGTAACTATAAATAAAAAAGTTTTTTTAATTTTTTTTATTTTTCACTTGTTTCGACGGAGGACCGAGCATAATTTTTGCAGATGTCGGAAATGAAGTAAAAAGAATAATTACAATAATCGTTGTTATAATATTACACTATTTATAATAATAACAGTATTATTAATGATAGTAATAGCAGTAGTAATAATAAAAAAAATCATTATGTGCCTCTCTTTTGCATTAAAGTGGACTTTAATTTAGTTTTAAAAACTAAACTATAAATTTTTTGGCCAATATTTTCGTATTGAAATACTCGTATTTTTCGTCCGAATTTTCTGAATTAGAATATTTTTCGTCCGGAATTTTCAAGTTAGAATGCTTTTCGTCCGAGATTTTTGAGTTAAAAGGTTTTTCGGCCAGTCTTCCCAAGTTTGAATGTTTTTCGCCTAAGCTTTTGAATTGTAATATTTTTCGTCGGAGTGCAGGTGTAGAATGTTTTTCGTCTGGGGCGTCGATATGTACGTAAATAAGGATTTCTCGTCGCCACGTTAAATGAAATTAATAAATGAAGTAAGAACAGTCGCGCACATTCAATTTTTAGTTTCACATCTGTTTGGTTGCTGAAATGACACATATGGGCTTATATTTCATTATACTTTATATTTACCACATGTTTCATTTTACCAACCAAACAGTTGCGAAAATAAAAATTGAATTTACGCTCCAGGCCTAAGGAATTGGGGAATGATTTTATAACAACGAAAAGGTGACAGTGGATCATGTCTCGCTCTCGTCTCGTGTTCTCATCGCATTATGAATCAAGCATAATTATAAAAACTTTTGTCTGTAGCTTTAATATAATCTACAAGATGTGAGAAAAAAAATTATTTTACGTAAAAATAAAGGTACCCACCATACAAATGCAAACAAAAATTTAAAAATGGTTTTCAAAAATCGTATTTTTCTCAAAAACCTAGAATTTTGATACAAATTTTTTTCTTTCTTTCAATAAATCTACTTTACTATTTTATTATCTACTTTTTACTTTAATATTTTTTTTTTTGTAAATTTAATTTTTATTCGAACAATAATAAAACTTTAACTTGGCGTACCAAAATTTTTTCTTAAAAATGTTTAAAATTTTTTTTTATATAAAATCTTATTTTTTTAAGAAACCACTACAACGACTTTTAATTTTTGTTCTTGCATAAATTCATGTTTGCATTGCATTGTTTTTGTCTCTTACTACTAATAAAATTTAAAAAAATTAATTTTATCCTTATGGACAGTTTTCTCTAATAACATTCATTTTTTTAAATTCATAGTCTATTACATAGGAGCAAGTTCGTGCGACCCAGTCGTGCATTTTATTTCTAGAGACGATAAGCGAGGAATGAATATATGTAACCAATTTGTAAATTCATTATAATCTTAATCAACAATTAGTTCTTATGTTGGTTTGTATAAAATGTTTGAAGGTTTTTAGGTTAGAATCTTCAAGAGGCTTTGCTTGAGGGAAAAGAAATTTTACTTCTAGCGCGCGTACGTCAAAATCTTTTGTATGCATGAAAAACAGGTCTTTTATAACTAAGGTATGTGCATATTTCTCAAAATCTATTGATTTTACGATAAAAAAAATCGCCGAGTCTCTCACTCCCCAAAGAAATTTTATATCTAGTCGGTCCAAATTTAGGGTACTGTTAACGATATACATACGAGTATGACATCCAAATAAAACTCTCCACCAAATTTCAGCTTTGTCAGAAGTGTTTCCATGTTTGATCATTTATTTTAGCTTATTTGCCTGGCCTAAGAGGCAAGTTTTGCAAGTTTTGCATTTGGATATAAAATTGAAACATGACTCGAGATTTAGTTCAAGCGAAATCAAATACCTCAATCGCACATGATATTTCCTTCAGAATTCAGCCATTAAGGTCTTCGGTGATTCTCTAGAGAAGAAAGTGAAATTGTTTTAGCTCCAACACTAACGCCGTACAGCCATTATGAACAATCTTATCGATCTCGCTTTAAGAATAATCGCATACTCGTATATTTCGGAATCGACTACTTTGTCAGATAGAAAAGGTTCATCATACGAAAATTTAACATCATATTCGGCACATAATATATCTTTGAAGTGAACTAATAGATCCTCAGTAGTTACTCCTAGATTTATTGTAAAATTTGAACCGTTTTTTTTTTCGCGACTTTCTAAAACTATTTTGTGTCCTTCGTTTGGTCAAGTGGATAGGCTTGTTGGTTTTCATATTCTATTTTAATTTGAAGACATAATTTCTTGTATCGTGTATTTTCTTAATGTCAGATATAATCAAAATCTCGAGTTCAAAATTTTTGTTTAAAAGCATAACTTGCCAAATAATTGCTATATACCAGTATCTTATAAATATATACCACTTTTCGTCCAAATAAGAGGTTTATTCATTATTAATTTAAAAAATATTTTTTAGCTGCTTCCTTTTTTCTTATTATAGAGATCCATTTCTTTGGATTATAAATAAACTACTTAGTTCACAAAACAAAAACAAAAACTCCATGAAAATTCGTTAAAAGTTCACACAAAATAATATATCCCACAGTCATCCATTCATCAATTCCCACTTTTTCATGACTCCAGGGAATGTCCTTGGTTCTGTGGTTTGTGAGAACAAAAAAAAAATATTCCTTCCCCAAAAAAGTTTTCTAACTAAAAGATGCGACACAATTCACAAGGATACGTTGGTTAGTTCCAGTGTACTGCACATTCGTATTACCGAAAATTCACACAATCCATTTCTGCTCCACGATTTCACAAAGGAAACTAAAAAAAAAAAAATCTCGACTCCATCCTGTGGCAGGGGGAAGTGCTGTCAATTTGACAGAAAATCACCAAAAAAACGTGCAAAGAATTTCAATACAATATTCACAGATGCATAGCTGGAAAAACCGAGTTATAGGTTTACTCGCCAGCAGAAGGCGGAAAAGGGACCCTTAGAAATGCTATCCCTGTCCCCAAGTACTTAAGAACGCGCGAAAACTGCTTCCCCTTCTCTCTGGGCTAACATCTTCCCACCAAGACCGTCAATCTTACTGTGAGTGTTGGCTGCAATGCAGCATGCCAAAAATATATTACCACTCTCTGAGTGAGGTCAAAGGAAATATGAAAAATCTTTTAAGGATTTCCTCAATTTTCCGTTGGTCTTTGCTACCCAAAAAAAAAACAGGATACTTATAGCGTGGAAAATGCTTATTAAAATATTTTCTTAAGGAACTTCATCTTCGTCCGAGTTTTGTTGAATGCAACAATGCGGTCCCAAATTCCCTTTATCGTAAAAGGGTCAGAATCCGCAAAAGTTAATCTAGATAAGAAGATTTGACTGATTTTCTTCCTTTACTATTGAGTCTCTATCCGAGTGGAAGTGACAAAGATCAGAGCTCAAAATCGAACAAAAGGCAACCAGCAACCAAAAGGATAAGGACTCTGTAACTCTGGTCATAAGCCCTTAAGCAAAACCTGCTATTTTTCTTATCAATTGATGGTTAAGATCGCTTAAGTGAATTTCATCAATCAGAACATGCCTAAGGCCTCCACATTGGGCGCCATTTTTTTCTTTCTTTTCTTTTTCAAACAAAAAAATCAGAACGCGCTACTTACAGCAAGAAGGAAAGGCATGCGACCAGTTAAAAAAAAATAAGCTACAAGGACACGACCAAACAGACAGAAAAGTTTTTCGATTAATTTCCCCAAGATGGAACTTAAAGCAGCATCAATTTAGAGTGAGGTTAGGTTTAGGAACCAAGGATTACCAAGACATAGAGTAGCGCAAGAATCGATTTGGAATTGATTATCATCGCCTAAAGGGGGTAATCAAGTAGAAAACAAAAGTTCTTCCGATTCCAAGTGCGCCTATATTCGCTGGCGGCAAACGGTGCTGAGGCACCTGTGGGCTATTCATATCTCTCTTGAACGATTGTTTCTGGTGGTTCTTTGATTTGTGTTTCTATCTGTTTTTTGTTTTATTCTTTTTTTGTGTACATACTTCTTTTTTTCTTTTGACTTTTTTTGGTCTTTGGTTTGGGGTTCCTTAGCTGGGATTTGTTATCGGAGGCAAACTTTGTGAGCACACACAATATTGAAGGATTATTGCTGGATGGTTTCGTGCTTTGTGGGTTCTTCTTTTTTTTCTATTTTGGTAATCAAAATGTAATGTTTCCATTAATTCCGGATATTCTCTTGGACTTATTTTGAGGGATTAAGTTGATAAGAGGAGGGCTCTATGTAAGTTGGATTGTTACTTTGGAAATGAGTTGTTTTTTTTTTTTAATTAAGAACCTAAGTATATCCCAGAATCTCACATAATCACATATAATCAAAGGAAGTGAAAGGTTAGAGTTCCATGATTTAAAATATCATTTAATATTTAAAGCTGCGGTCAGTTAGGATTTTCAGTACTAGCGAGGTTGCTGAAGAAGAGATGATTACAGATGAATCCTGTGTGGGTATCGGATTATCTAGGCTGCCGACCTAAGGTGAGCCAAAGGCCCTGACCCCCAGGTTCGGAGGTTGAATCACCTAGTTTACTTCCGTACTTCGGGTATAAGAAGGGGTCACCGGATAATGAGTACCATCAAATAGCAACAGGCCACCGCACGTCAAAGAATAACGACCAGATATGTACTTGGAATATTAGAATACTATACAACCCAGGTGCTACTAAAAAGCTTGAATCTGTCCTCATACGGTATACCGGTAGATGTTGTCGAAATCCAGGAGGTATGATGGATAGGATCAGGTATACTAAAAAGAAAGAATTGCAACATTTTTTACAGTTGCGATAAAATATTAGACATGTTGGGATGCCGATTCGTCGTGACAAATCGGCTAAGAAGCCAAGTTGTTAAGCTTAAGCCGGTAAGTGGTCGGCTTGCAAAATATAAGTCCTACATGGGCACACGCCCCTATTGATGGAAATGAAGAACCTATGAAGATGTAGTCTTATGACCTCCTGGACGAAGTCTTAGGAACCTGTCCGGAGTACGATGTCAAAGTTGTGCTGGCACTTTAATTGGAAAGGAAGCCATCTTCGGCAGTTTAGTTTGTAAGACCAGCCTCTACGAAAAGATAGCAGACAATAGCTTCCGATTTATACATTTAGCATCAGATCATAATACGGTAATAACTCGCAATGGTTTCCTAGGCTTAGAATCTACCATGTTCTGATCGAAGTCTTAGACGTGTCCACATTTTGGGGGCAAACGTTGACTCTGCTCAGTTCTTAGTTGTGAAAAATTTCAGAGCTCAATTGCCGAACGAAAAGAAATTGTGAATCACCTAGTAGAAGAAATTTAACATAGGATTTTTTAGCATACCTTAAGTTGCCAGAACTTACAAAGAGCACCTCACCTAGAAGCTTTCTGGTGTACATTCACCTAGAACAGCCGTCAACTATCATTTGTCGCAGTAACGCGATATCATTAAAATGGCGGCCGAAAAACACCTAACGATACCAAACAGCCCAGAGAAAGAACCCGTAGTATGATGATGCCCATGAGAATAAGCTAAAACCCAAAACAAGAGCAGCTTGGGAAGAGTATCCATCAAAGAAAAGAGAGGATAAGAAAATCTTCTGCAGCAAGTTTACGCAGCCCCACAGCTCAAGGAGATCGAAGGTTCTCGCGATAGAAACTACACCCGGAAATTTTATAAAAAAGCCAAGAAAACGGTTGCTGGTCTTAAGACCTCAACGTAGGCTCTTCAAAACAATGAAGGTATCTTTGTCACGGAACCACTGAGCAGCATTTCCAGCGTTTAATAGGACACGAAGACAACCCACTTCCAATCAATGAAGAGCTAGTTCCACCATCTAGTACAGAAGGGGAAGGATTAGCTATAAATATTCTTGAGAAAAACAAGGCCGTAGAACTTGAATGCTTACAAGCAGAACTCTTCAAATACGGAGGGAGATGATGTTTTGGTAGGGCGCGTGCATCAAATCATCAACTGAATCTGGGTGAAAGGAAGCATGCCGGCTTCAAATGCCGCACCTAAATAAAAGGTGATCCTATGTTTTTAATATCTATGAAGGCTTGAAGAACCTATTAAATTTACATAATATCCTATCCAACGTGCTGTGTGAGCGTTTAAAGCCGTTCTATAATTATCAAGTTAAATCCTGAAAAAGACCATCGAATTTCAAGCCGAGAATCTTAGCTTCGAGTATTAATCGACTTCAAAGCCACATCTGATCGCATTCATTGTCAGGATCTCTGTATTGCCAAACCCGGTATACCGGTAAACCTGATTCAAGCGTGTCGCGTGACATTGCAAAATACACGGTGCAATGTGCAACTAGGGAGCAGGTCTTCCGAACTATCCAAACATGCGCAGAGTTTCGGCAAAGAGATGTGACTTCTTCAACCTCCTTCTAGAGCAGATGGTATGCATGGCAGCCGTTAATATATTCAACAAATCTTCCTATCTATCGGGGCTTGCAGACGACATCGACATCATCGGCCATTCTCAATGTTCTGTAATAAATTCCTTGACGGCGATAGAAGATTAGACAAGAATTGATGGTCTTGAAGTATATGAGGACAACACTAAGTACTATCTATCAACACACAAGCAACCAACTGCCTTCTGTTTGGAACACAACGTCACTATTCATAGCAATAACTTCGAAGCAGATGAGAAGCTCATCTACATCGGAGTTAAAATTAACCCAACGAATGACACCTTATTAGAGATTCGACGAAGAATTCCCCTAGGAAACCACTGCTACTTCGGTTCAGGGAAACACATGGAGTCAAAACTTTTCACTCGTAAGACGAAGTGTACGCTCTAGAAAATCCTAATGCCACCAGTACTGCTTTAAGGCGCCCGATTGTTGGTCTATAAGCAGAAAGTGAAAGATGATACAGGGCTCTTTCGGTAGAAAAATTCTGGTTGGACGGTGAATGGAGGAGAGGATAATATAACCGAACCCTATCAGCTGTACAAAGATGTGGATATACTCCGGAAAGCCAAATCACGTCCACTACATCGGCCCTGCCACATTGAGCGAATGGAAAACAATGCTCCAGCCAAGAGTCAGCAAACTCCAGCCCCCTGTTTTTCGAAAAGACCGAACTTCCGTTTAAAGACCAAGTCATCGAGAATACCAAAGTGCTTGGCATAGGTATCTGGAAGCAGTCTGCTTTGGATCGCAGAGAATGGAGAGCTACCTTTTTTCAGGCAGACATTTCATTAATCGGGAGCTAGTTAAGTAAGTATTAGTCATATGAAGGGCCGGTACAACGTTGGACAAAGTCAAATTTATCCTATGAAGCTTCGAGTTCCAATCCTGAGGCGTCGATTCCGCAGGATTTTATACAGTAGCAGTCACTTCTTCTGGAGAATTCAAGAATGTTTCAACATGTGCAAGTGGAGTGCCCAACGCAAGGAAGCTTTGAAAGAATATGTACTCGTACAAGGATCTCTTCACAAACTCTCAGACACAAGATGGTCGGCTAGAGTTGATATTGTGAAATATTTTGCCCATCATCTTAAAGGATTACCAATGTCACTAGAAGGCTTGATTGGTCTCCGTTTAACTGATGAAACTCACAGAGATGTAAACCGCATGTTGGACAACATGACAAATTTTTAGGATATCTTGGCACCTTTGGTTCAGTGCAAGATTCTGAATCCCATAAATGGAAGAAGCGTCATTATTCAAGGCTAATAATTTGAAACTCAATTCTTAATAGTTTGGCATCTGATTAACAACTTATTTGCAAGCAATTTTTACTTGCGGCAAGTTATGTCTATCGGCTCGGCCGATTTTCTTTAAACTTGGTAGATATGGGCTTTATTTTTTCGCCCCGGATGTTTTCTTATTTGTTTTTTTAAGACAAAAAATAACGGTACCTGCCATACGATTTTTTTCGAAATTGTATAAATATTTTTTTTTCTCAAAAACTGTCCCACAGATTTAAAAAAAAAATTTAAAAATTCATTGAGTTAAAGCTAGCTAATGGTTGAAAAAAATTTTCCAAAAAATTGTTATTTTTGGTACCTCCCTTGGAACCATTTTTTTAATATTTGATTTTCTCAAAAACGGTACAACGGATTTCGATCATTTTTTTTTCTGCTGAAGGTCCCCAATAGTTTAAATATTATTGTGAATTCAAATTTTCAAAAAATAATTTTTTGGATTTTTAAAAAATATTTCAAATTTTTTTTTTGGAAACTGAATATTTCGAAAACCCCTTGCTAGATTTTTTTAAAACTTGATAAATAAAAGTTTGTTAATATAATCAACAAGAAATGAGAACAAAAATTTATTTTACCTAAAAATAACGGTACCCTCCATACAATCGTATTTTTGCTCGAAAACGGTTCCGAGAATTTTGCTAAAATTTTTTTCTTTTGATTAATTTCTACGATCTATAATTTAATAAAAAAAATTTTGAATCTAGATATTACTGACTGTATCTACCATAGAACGATTTTTTCGAATTTTGAATTTTGTGTAGGTCGGAAAAAAAAACTTAAAACTAAGTTGCTTATTATACGGGTATAAGAAGATGAATTCTATGTCACGAATTTGTAAAATAAACAGAACTTATTTTCTGAAAATTCTTTAGACTGATCAGCAATGACACCTAGGCGAACAATCTAAAAAACTTTTCTTCGTTAAGTGCATGTCAGATTTTTCCTGAGCAGACTTTATTTCCGCGATGCTTTCTTTTCTTGACCAACCCTTCTCCAGAGCAGACGTCTCAAAAGCTACAAGAAGTACTCGTATTAATTCTACTCATTTAATTTCACAAGTGTCGAAATAAGTGACCATTATTATATTTATTGGATTATTGACAAATTAGACGAGGTAAAACAGTTTATGGTATACGTACTCGTATATCGCATTATTCTTAATTTTTTTTTACTAAATTAGACCAGCTCGGCTTACCAAAGTGCTTATCAAAGTCTTAAAGCTGCGTTTTGTTAAACGGAAAGCCTCTCAATTGTGAGTGGAAATAATCCACAAATTCTTCCAAAGGGATTTTCTTCGGTATGTAAAAAAAAAACTAAAAGTTATTTATACAGTTAAATTAATATCTGATAATCAATTTTCTATATAGGCCATTCAATTAAGAAAAAAAAAAACAAGTGTGATACGTGTGCGTATTCCTTGCCGGTGTCAGTCAAACGGGAAAACAAATCATCTCACCCACATCTTTTGTTGAACTGAGACACGGAAAGTACAGTCACGAAACACAAAGTTTAAGCTTTGCAAGAACCTGGTGCCCAACCAAACCTGACCGCTGGGTTTGAGCAGACCCAGCGTGTAACAAGCGTAGACCACTGGCAGCGCGCTGCAGTGCCTGCGGTCCAACAAGCTCAATCGATTCATGCAAAACAAAAAAAAAAAAAAATACAAAATCAATCGATCAATATTACCCAATCTATCGGAGAAAATTCTCCGTAAATAAAATCAGCACATAAGGAAAAAGAAACAAAAACATCATCATCATCAATTCATATCTTCATAATCTATTATCATCATCATTAAGTACATTAAAATTATCGAGCTTCGTCACTCCACGATCATTGATTAAATTGCCGAAAATAGAGCACAAAAGTATGCTATATTTTTCCTTAGGTATCGTTGGCCGAAAGAAACCAATAACTTCAAAGATGCTGTGCACACCATCTCTGGAAGTGTGGTAAGTCAATCTTTCTCTTTTATTTAGTAGCATGACAGAAGAGTAGTGTGACTTGTGTGCCCTATTGGAAGCTAACTTATTACGATCTTTAAAATACAATTATTAGTACTAGGATTGGGTATGAGAGTGTGTGAAAGCAATCACAACAACGAGAAAAATCTAAAGAGCAAAGCACATGTCAAACAAATACTCTTAAATTTGCTTTCTGCTTGAAACAGGTGCTTGGCCTTGAGGGCATTTTCTCTGGGTTTTTTAATTTTTTTATTTTGTTGTGCTTGTTTTGGTTGCTTCCGCGCAGCTTGATACAGTCATGTGAAAAAGAATAACTTTAAAAGAAATATCAATTTTTTTTTACATTTGTCTTTATGTATTACGAATAAAATAAAATCGTACATTTTTTATTTTTATAAGATCGGTAAGGAGATGACGTTTCCCTTTTGAATTTTTATTTAAATTTTTTTATGAATTTTATTTTTTTTAATATATATAAATACCTTCATATATATATATATAATATATAATAAAAAGCTGTGATGACACCAGATATATATATGAATTGTTTTTGATCGGATATGGAGCTGATTGTTAAGATGAGTTAATTTTTTTTGTGTATGGGTAAGGAAGATAATACAGTGATGGTGCAACTCGGACATTGGTAGATAATTTTTATAGTCTAAAATAGGGGCTATTGTGAAAAGCAATGAGTGGTACAATAGCCAAGGTTTTTCCTGTGATTAAGGAAAATGAGGGGAGGGTTACACTCAGGGTCCCAAGAAACACCCAGGGATCCCTTTAAGAAAATTTAAAGAACTTTTTTTATTTTGTTGTGGATTAGGATAGAATGAATTATACTTCGGCATGTAAGTTGTACGGTCGATTGGCAGCAGGTGTAAGTTCCCACCCCACCGTCGAGCTAGCATATGGGAAAAGCAAGCATGCCGAGCCACACCTAGCTGGCCAAACAATTTTAGTTAGCTCGTTCATGATTTAGATTATCCTGTGGTTCTAGGTCAGCGTTTTTCTTTCTTTCAGCTGAAAATAACTAACTAAAAATATTAAATCCGTTACACAGGTGGCGCCCAGCGTAGGGCTTTGAATTTACATATATATTAATGTTTCGATTTCCACCTAGAAACAAAGTTTAAAATTCATAAAGTTGAGGTAGTAAACGAAAAATTTTACGAACTTAAAGATCAAGAACACTCAAGTCAACGACCCTTTTACTAAGGTCCTGTAACCTGGTTTTGCGAAGCGCTTGCTTCAGTGTTCAAGCCAAGCTTAATCGATACGGTTTAATGACCGGGAGTTATCATGTACCGGATACAAATTCTCCGTCCGTTGCATTAACCTTATCAGATTTTAGCCTACGATTTGCTCATTTTAGTTTTCATTATGGATGTCCGGGATTCTTGTATCTTAGCAATACGTTTCCGTCTGTTGCATCTATGATATGTCTAGCAACCAACTTTAAACTTGTATATTAAGCGTAAAGTCCTATCAAAGTTTTTATCCTTTTTCATAAATAAATATTTCTAATTAATTATTCGTTTTGTTTTCAACGACCTTAAGAGAAAAGATTAATTTAATTGATCTTATAGTTGCGTTAAAATCGAAACTAATTTTGATTTTTTTCTAACAGCAAAAAGTTCTGTTTTCTCAATGTTTCAATTTTATTTTTGTACATCACTGTTTATCGACTTACCCAACACACCAATGATTATTGATTTTTGTAAATAGATATATAATTTACCAACGAATTTGAATCGACATTTGATTTGATATTTAATTTAATACATACATATATTTGTATGATTTTGCGTGAAAATCTTTACGAACCTTACTTTACATTTTTGGAACTACATATCCTCCTTTAATTATCCAATTACATACATCCATACCTATCTTGATTATTATCAAACGCATTTGAAATAAAGCTCAATCTTTTGCAATGGCACCAAAAATAGATAAATCGAAAGACAAATCAAAATCTCTACTACGCAATACGCGTTCAAATGTTGCAGACGCGGCGGCGGCATCGAGTTCGTATGTGAATGAACAACATGATGATGAGAATCTTATTCAAGATCAGGCTGATCGCTTAGACGATCCAATCGACGAAATAAACGATTCCCATAGAGAACAAATTCCAGCTACAGTTGCTCTAAATGATAGTTTGCAGAGATACATCGCAAATATTGTAACAGCTTCAATAGGTCTGAGTAGGGCCGAAGACTTACGAATAAGACAGACTGAGTATGAAGAAGAAAGAGTAAGAATTAGGCAAGAGGTTGCTGACACGATTCGTGAGACTCTGAGAGCACCAACTCCCACTGGCGGTGTCCAACCTCCTCCAACAGTAAATGGTCCACAAGAAAACACAGCTAGACCTACCCACGCACATCCAGGGCCATCGGAGTTCAACGATCCGAATCAATTAAGTCAGAATGCTCAAAGCTTTCTAAATCAATTGGGTGCACTTGATTTAAATGCCCCAACCCCCCCTTCAAATAGAAATATATCCCATGCTAGCTCAAATAGAGCACTAGAGTTTCACAAATGGGGGTTGAAATTCGACAACATAAAAATGACAGTCGATGACTTTATCTTTCGGCTTAAAAGACTTAAGACTAGTTACAACGCTTCGTGGGAAGATATCTTCCTACATTTTCACCTTTTTGTAACAGGCACAGTAGAATGTTGGTTCTGGACTTATCTAAAAACCAACCCAAATGCAAACTGGCAAAGTTTGGAGTTTGCGTTAGTTGATCAATATAGGAGCATCGAAACAGATTCCGAACTTTCTAGGAAAATGTACGATAGACGTCAAGGTCAAGGCGAAAGTTTTGATAGCTTCTATAATGACATTCTCGTTATGAACGCTCGACTCCGTTCTCCAAAGTCTCGACGAGAATTAATTGATCTGATAAAACAGAATGTAAGAAGGAGAACTGGTGAGCTTTTAATCACATTCAGCACTCAAAGTTTAGCTGAGATGGTGTACGTGTGCCGATCAATTGAGAAGCACGCTCACCAAAACGAAGCGTTCAGACCGAAACTATTTCAAACTATCAACGTTAAAAAGCCAATCAGTGAGATAGAACATTCGCTACCGGAAGATGAATTCCTCGACATTAATGCCTTGAATGTTTCGCATAACCAGCAAAACCAGTCAAACTACACTTGCTGGAATTGTAAGGCTAAAGGACATTCATTCGTTCAATGCCCAAGTCCTCAGCGGAACTTGTTCTGCTACAGATGTGGCCTTGAGAATGCTACAACACCAAATTGTACTAAGTGTTCGGGAAACCGAAAACGGGGCAATTCGACCACCGGGGAGTTTTGTCAACCGAAACCGAACCCGGATCAAATGTAACAAAAACAAATTTATTTTTTTTAAAACCTGACCATTCCTTTTCCCAAGACATACCCAAATCACCTGACATTATTCAAACACCAGACATAACCTTAGGATATTCTGATTCTTCAGATAAAATCAATGAAGCTAAATCTATTCTCATTCTGAAGCGTGAAATAAATAAGAATCACACTTCATCTACGCCTTTAGAAAACGCCATTCCTCTTCACGAACGATTACAGAGATATTATAGAGTTCGAGAGAGAATTTTCTCTCAAATACCCGAACGAATACAGAAACTAAGAAAAAGATTTAAGAAAAAGAAAAATACATTTCGTGAAATATGTGCCACAACACTTTGCAATGCAAACGACCCTAGGCCATACGCTAGTGTAACCATTTTCGGGAAAAGAATGCTAGGTCTTTTGGACAGTGGTGCTAGCATTACTTGTCTAGGATCTGGTTGTTTGGAAATGTTAAACGATCTTAAACTTCCCTATAAGGATTTTAACTCTAGAGTCAAAACTGCTAGTGGCCAATCCCAACAAATAGTAGGTGAAATAAATGCAAAAGTCGAGTATAAAAATATTACAAGAGAGTTGAAAGTCTATTTAGTTCCATCATTAGAACAACCTTTATACTTAGGTATAAATTTTTGGCAACTTTTTGAGGTAGCACCTCATATAGTCTCGGAAATTTGTCCATCTTCACTTCGCATCTGTGACTCAAATGCACATGACCTGTCAACAAATCAGTCATTTGAAATTGAAAGTGTTATACGACTGTTCCCATCCTCGACCAAAGAAGGGCTTGGAAGGACAACGGTTGAAGAACACACAATAAATACAGGCGATACTGAGCCCATTAGGCAAAGAAACTATCCAGTGTCTCCAGCCATCCAGAAGTTGATGTATGAGGAACTGGATAGGATGTTGGCATTGGATGTTATCGAACAAAGTGAGAGCGCCTGGAGTTCACCTGTTGTCCTGGTTCGCAAGCCCGGAAAGAATCGCTTGTGTCTGGACTCCAGGAAGCTAAACAAAGTTACGAAACATGATGCCTATCCTTTTCCTCATTTGGAGAGTCTGCTGAGTCGTCAATCGGAGACACACTACATTAGTAGTGTTGATCTGAAAGACGCATTTTGGCAGATTCCTCTAGCTGTAGATGCACGGGAAAAGACAGCGTTTAGTGTGCCCGGTAGACCCTTGTATCAATTCAAGGTTATGCCCTTTGGCCTCTGCAATGCAGCTCAACGCTTGTGCAGATTGATGGACAAAGTGGTTCCCAACGAATTGAAACAAAATGTGTTCGTGTATTTAGACGATTTGTTGGTTGTGTCAAAGACATTCGAGGAACATGTGGAAATACTCCGAACTCTGGCTTCGTTATTACGCAAGGCAAATCTGACGATAAACCTTGAAAAATCGCGTTTTTGCTTTAAAGAGCTACGTTATCTAGGCTTCATTGTAGGTGGAAGTTGCGTTAAAACCGACCCAGATAAAGTTAGCGCAATAAACGAATTTCCCGTACCTAAAACACCAAGACAAGTACGACGATTTTTAGGTCTAACCGGTTGGTACCGACGTTTTGTACCTAATTACTCCGCACTTGCAGCCCCAATAACAGACACTCTAAAAAAGTGCAAGACTTTCTCGTTCTCTCCCGAAGCTTTAGAAGCGTTCGAAGCACTTAAAACTGCCTTAACAACAGCACCAGTGTTGGAAAATCCAAACTTTAACAAACCATTTATTATTATGTGCGATGCATCTACGACTGGCGTGGGTTGCGTTTTGGCTCAACACGACAAAGACGGCATAGAGAAACCGATTTACTATTTTTCATACAAATTAAACAAAGCTCAACGCAATTACAGCATCACCGAACTGGAATGCTTGGCGGCTGTATTGGGCGTTGAAAAGTTTCGACCTTACGTGGAAGGTCATGATTTCACCATTGTAACCGATCATTCGAGCCTCCGATGGCTCATGAGTCAAAAAGATCTAAGTGGAAGACTAGCGCGGTGGAGTTTGCGTCTTCAAAGATACTCATTTGTCATAGAGCATCGGAAGGGGTCTCAGAACGTGGCACCTGACGCACTCTCTCGAGTATATGCCACCGATGAGATTGCTACTTAAGACTCAAGCACCACGAACCCTTCCGATGTCTTGCAGCTTAATCTCGCTGATCCAGCATTCAAGTCAGAGGAGTACATTGGATTAATCAAGACGATAGAAAAGAACAAAGCACAGCTACCTGACCTTCAGGTTTCCGAAAATTTTGTTTATAAGAAGATAAAGCACTGCCCTGGGGATCCCATAGAAGATGATCTCGTCTGGAAACTCTGGATTCCCTCGGCTCTAACCACCCACTTGATTCGATTGGCGCATGATCCCCCTCAAGCTTCACATGGTGGGATTGGTAAGACATTGTATCGTCTTCGACAGCGATTTTACTGGCCTAGTATGGCGGCAGAAGTCAAATCGTTCATCGGAGAATGCATGGTCTGTAAATCTACCAAAGCTCCGAATTATATTCTAAGACCGCCTATGGGACAATCTTTCATTGTAGACCGACCATTCCAACACGTTTTTGTTGATTTTCTTGGACCCTATCCAAGGTCAAAAACTGGAAATTCGTATATCATTGTTTGTTTAGACCAGCTTACCAAGTTCGTACTCGCAAAAGCAATAAGAAAAGCAACATCTGAGACAGCAATCGCATTTTTAGATGAAAATGTTTTCTCGCTTTTTGGGGTACCAGAGTCACTTCTTTCAGACAATGGAAAACAATTTATATCTAAAGAATTTGCAAAATTTCTCGAGTCCAATGGTACTAAACATGTCCGGACAGCGTCATATTCACCCCAAGCGAATGCCAGTGAAAGGGCTAATCGATCTATTTTAGCAGCGATTAGATCCTATATCGGTTCAGACCAGACCAACTGGGATAAGCATCTGACATTTATCATGAGCTCGTTAAGAACAAGTGTCCATTCCGCTTTGGGGATGTCTCCGCACGAAGCTTTATTCGGCCAAGGCAAGGTCCAACACGGGTCAGACTATACTTTGCTAAGAAAATTACGCAGTCTCAACAACGCGGAGTTTGAAATCTTGCCAAAACCAGTGAAAATGAATCTTATTCATAATAGGGTGAAAGAATCCCTCGCTAATGCCCATAAGGTGTACGAAAGGGTATATAATACAAGAAGTAAGTCGTGCAAATTTAACGTTGGACAAACAGTTTTAAAACGAAATTTTATTTTGAGTGATAAATTGAAGAAGCGAAATGCTAAGCTCTGTCCCAAATTTATCCAAGCTAAGGTAGTGAAAATTGTAAGTAACAACCTGTATGAACTAGAGGACTTAAAAGGAAATTCACTTGGCATAATTCATGCCAAGGATATAAGGATTTAGTCCAATTCTTATCCCAACTGCGTTGTTGACCGTGGATTAAAATTAATTTCAAGATTGACCTTTTTCATTTCATTTTGTGTCTTGACAAACAAAAATTGAAATGTTGTGTGTAGGTCGGAAAAAAAAACTTAAAACTAAGTTGCTTATTATACGGGTATAAGAAGATGAATTCTATGTCACGAATTTGTAAAATAAACAGAACTTATTTTCTGAAAATTCTTTAGACTGATCAGCAATGACACCTAGGCGAACAATCTAAAAAACTTTTCTTCGTTAAGTGCATGTCAGATTTTTCCTGAGCAGACTTTATTTCCGCGATGCTTTCTTTTCTTGACCAACCCTTCTCCAGAGCAGACGTCTCAAAAGCTACAAGAAGTACTCGTATTAATTCTACTCATTTAATTTCACAAGTGTCGAAATAAGTGACCATTATTATATTTATTGGATTATTGACAAATTAGACGAGGTAAAACAGTTTATGGTATACGTACTCGTATATCGCATTATTCTTAATTTTTTTTTACTAAATTAGACCAGCTCGGCTTACCAAAGTGCTTATCAAAGTCTTAAAGCTGCGTTTTGTTAAACGGAAAGTCTCTCAATTGTGAGTGGAAATAATCCACAAATTCTTCCAAAGGGATTTTCTTCGGTATGTAAAAAAAAAACTAAAAGTTATTTATACAGTTAAATTAATATCTGATAATCAATTTTCTATATAGGCCATTCAATTAAGAAAAAAAAAAACAAGTGTGATACGTGTGCGTATTCCTTGCCGGTGTCAGTCAAACGGGAAAACAAATCATCTCACCCACATCTTTTGTTGAACTGAGACACGGAAAGTACAGTCACGAAACACAAAGTTTAAGCTTTGCAAGAACCTGGTGCCCAACCAAACCTGACCGCTGGGTTTGAGCAGACCCAGCGTGTAACAAGCGTAGACCACTGGCAGCGCGCTGCAGTGCCTGCGGTCCAACAAGCTCAATCGATTCATGCAAAACAAAAAAAAAAAAAAATACAAAATCAATCGATCAATATTACCCAATCTATCGGAGAAAATTCTCCGTAAATAAAATCAGCACATAAGGAAAAAGAAACAAAAACATCATCATCATCAATTCATATCTTCATAATCTATTATCATCATCATTAAGTACATTAAAATTATCGAGCTTCGTCACTCCACGATCATTGATTAAATTGCCGAAAATAGAGCACAAAAGTATGCTATATTTTTCCTTAGGTATCGTTGGCCGAAAGAAACCAATAACTTCAAAGATGCTGTGCACACCATCTCTGGAAGTGTGGTAAGTCAATCTTTCTCTTTTATTTAGTAGCATGACAGAAGAGTAGTGTGACTTGTGTGCCCTATTGGAAGCTAACTTATTACGATCTTTAAAATACAATTATTAGTACTAGGATTGGGTATGAGAGTGTGTGAAAGCAATCACAACAACGAGAAAAATCTAAAGAGCAAAGCACATGTCAAACAAATACTCTTAAATTTGCTTTCTGCTTGAAACAGGTGCTTGGCCTTGAGGGCATTTTCTCTGGGTTTTTTAATTTTTTTATTTTGTTGTGCTTGTTTTGGTTGCTTCCGCGCAGCTTGATACAGTCATGTGAAAAAGAATAACTTTAAAAGAAATATCAATTTTTTTTTACATTTGTCTTTATGTATTACGAATAAAATAAAATCGTACATTTTTTATTTTTATAAGATCGGTAAGGAGATGACGTTTCCCTTTTGAATTTTTATTTAAATTTTTTTATGAATTTTATTTTTTTTAATATATATAAATACCTTCATATATATATATATAATATATAATAAAAAGCTGTGATGACACCAGATATATATATGAATTGTTTTTGATCGGATATGGAGCTGATTGTTAAGATGAGTTAATTTTTTTTGTGTATGGGTAAGGAAGATAATACAGTGATGGTGCAACTCGGACATTGGTAGATAATTTTTATAGTCTAAAATAGGGGCTATTGTGAAAAGCAATGAGTGGTACAATAGCCAAGGTTTTTCCTGTGATTAAGGAAAATGAGGGGAGGGTTACACTCAGGGTCCCAAGAAACACCCAGGGATCCCTTTAAGAAAATTTAAAGAACTTTTTTTATTTTGTTGTGGATTAGGATAGAATGAATTATACTTCGGCATGTAAGTTGTACGGTCGATTGGCAGCAGGTGTAAGTTCCCACCCCACCGTCGAGCTAGCATATGGGAAAAGCAAGCATGCCGAGCCACACCTAGCTGGCCAAACAATTTTAGTTAGCTCGTTCATGATTTAGATTATCCTGTGGTTCTAGGTCAGCGTTTTTCTTTCTTTCAGCTGAAAATAACTAACTAAAAATATTAAATCCGTTACAATTTCTCATTATCGGCATAACGGATTTTGATGAAATTTTTTATAGACAAGCTTCTAAAAGGTTTAAGAAACATTGCATTTCAAAACTTTAAAAAAAAATATTTTTTTGAATTTCGAAAAAAAAATCTAGTTTTTTTTGGAAAATTCGATATCAAAAACGGATCAATATTTTTTTTTTGTAGATTTAATTTTTATTCGTACTTTAATAAATACTTTAAATTGGCGTTCTTAAATTTTTTTCTTAAAAATGTTTTAAAAAATTTGTATAAAAGCTCATTTTTTGAAACCACTAAAACGAATTATAATTTTGTTCTTGCATAACCTAATTTTTGCTTAAAACACTTGGCATCCTGTGCTTAGCTCCAACTGCTAAAGGAGTTGTTTTATATATTTAAAAAATGAATTTTATCCTTGAGCAAGTTTGTGCAACCCAGTCGTACATTAATTTTTTTGTTGTTTTTGATTTTTTTTTTTGCTAAAGCTTCCGAAAAACTAAACTTGAATTTATTTTGTATTCAAATTTTCAAAAAAAAAAAAATTGGATTTAAGAAAAAATTTCAAATTTTTTTTTTCAAAACTCAATATTTCGAAAACCCCATTCTAGATTTTTTTTTAAACTTGATAAATAAAAGTTTCTTGACATAATCTACAAGATTTGAGAAAAAAATTTTGTTTTATCTAAAACTAACGGTACCTACCTTCCATACAAATTTAAAAAAATGGTTTTCGAAAATCGTATTTTTCTCGAAAACGGTTCCAAGAATTTTGCTAAAATTTTTTTTCTTTTGTTCAATCTTTAAAATCTATAATTTAATAAAAAAAAAATTGAAATCTAGATATTACTGACTGTACCTACCATAGAACGATTTTTTCGAATTTTGAATTACTCATTATCGGCATAACGGATTTTAACGAAATTTTTTATAAAGAAGCTCATAAAAAGTTTAAAAAATATTGCATTTCAAAACTTAAGAAAAAATATTTTTTCAATTTTTAGAAAAAAAAGTAATTTTTTTTTTTTTGAAAAATTCGATATCTCAAGAACGGCTTACTATTTTTTTTTGGAAATTAGACTTTTATTTGTACAATAATAAAAACTTAAGGTTTGCGTACCAAATTTTTTTCTTAAAAATGTTTTAAAAATTGTGTACATAAAAGCTTATTTTTAAGAAACCACTACAACGATTAATAATTTTTGTTCCTGCATAAATTCATTTTTGGATAGCATTCTGTTTTTATCTCTTACTACTAAAAGAATTTAAAAAATTAATTTTATCCTTATGAACAGTTTTCTCTAATAACATTCGTTTTTAAAATTCCTATTCTATTACATAGTAGCAAGTTCGTGCATTTTATTTTCCTTTCTTTGGAATTTTTTGGTCATTAGTTCATAAGCTTAAATCTGCAGTGGCATTCTGAACCACTTGTTTGACCTACTCAAGTCGGCCAGCAAGTGCACTTTGAATTTCTATAACTCTGCGCCTTATTTGACTATTCTAAATGACTAAATTCTCGTGAAATTATTTCCCTTTTTCCTTACAGAGTTACGTTCTCAATGAAAATTTCAAAATTGTTCAAAGCTTTAATTCGTCTTGACCATATCGCCTCTGACACAAGTTCTCCGTTCCCATCATGCCTTCAACGGAACTGTCTGGCAAAAGCTTAAAGTCCTGCCTATGACGTTGCATAATTTAAACGGAAACGCTCAATAGTATATCGGGTATAATATATACGTATGTAGCTGTGCCAGTACAATTAGCACTTTTCACAAATCCTTTACTTCTCACAGAGAAACAGAACCTCGCAGTCATATATTGCACAAGACACTCACTATCTCCGAGTTAAATTTAACATTTCCTCGCATTTAACGGTATATTTAATTAAAATGCATATAAATATGGCAGCAGCAAAGCTGATGGGGAATGCTTCCGCTTGCTGAGGGAATTTCTCATTTCTGTTGCATTTCCTTTTTGCGACTTCTTCCTCCACTGTTCATACATATATATACACCAACCTATACACATGCCTCTGCAATTGTTGCCTCTGGATCTCCGATTCTCCGCCCATCAACCCCCCTCCCCTCGCACAGCCATTAAATTTATTCCCGAAATCAGTCAAACGAACATTTTAATCATCATCACTCGCTCTATTCCATGGAATCCGTTATACGAGTATGCTCCGTCTTTGAATGTATTTTCTGTGCAGGGACCTATAGACGCTTCTATTTGTTTATTTTTTGCTGCAAAGTGAGGAGGCAAGTCAACAGATACGAAAAAAAAATAAATAAAAATTCTTGAACACAGATTGAGATCTAAGCAGTTTGATGCAAGATCTGTCAGACACAGACCAACTTTCAGCCGGGCCAAAAGAGAGAGACAGAGACAGGAAGAGGGAGAGATTTGACTGCCAAAAGGACACAAACGAATGATAACTTCCATGATTTTGCTCGTCAGAACGCGCGTGCAATATGCAGCATCATTCTCATTCTGATGATTCTAATGCTTGCATCTTTGGAAGGCAGTCTTACTTGAGGTTGACACGTACTCAAAACTGCCTTAAACGTCTGTGACAATATTCTGACGTCTTCGTCTTGGCAAATATGACTTTTCCTTATTTTATATATTTTTTTTTTTTCATCACGAAGCACTTTATGCACACAGAAATCCTTATTTTGCATGTAAATCAAAACATGGAATTTGCATCCTGCAAACATTTAGATCGACGACGACGCGTGGTGGCATCCAGTCAACCCGCATGTCTTCTTTCATATCGCTTAGACCTCATATCGAGGGGGGGAGACAACAAAAAAAAATACATTTTGGAACAACGTTAAACGGTTTTTGTAGTTTTTTGTTCGTTGCTGAAAAATATCGAAAAATTCTCACGTCAAATAGTTTGCTATGCATTTTCTGCTTTTTATGGCTTTACCTTCGAGTCACTGGCTGGCTGGAGTCGAATTCCAGAGATTGTTCGTGAAAACTCTGCGAGGAAGCAAGTATCTCAGTTTATGTTGCTATACTTAGGTATTCGTCACTCAAAAAGTTCTTTGCCTTCCTCTATGTGCAAATATAGAGGAACCGAACATTTTTGGTTCTTTGTCTCCCCACGAACCTTTGCCTTAGGGACAGACTTTAATACACCTAAAGAAAATCTTTAAGAGAACTTAGATTAAGGATCATTATTTTTAATTTGACTTTCTGGATAAATTTGTTTTTGTCAAGCTGCGAATGAATATGGTACCAATACATGGAGTCCCAAACCAGAACGTACTCTTAATCACATTTCACAATGGTTTTGAAAGCTTGTTCAGCACAATGAGGGTGAAAAATCGAGCAAGACAAAGTACTCTTGATTCGAGTAGTGCGGCTAAAAGAAGAACCTCTATGCATATTTGTTAATATGTTGTAAGAGTGACCTGTTACAACACCTATTACGAATTATATGTGAGATCTACTTTCTTACTTACATATAGGTCTTCAGACCTTTTATGACCGTGGGGGACCCCTAGTGGGGCATAGGGCATCCACAACGCCAGCTCGTCGCCATCGTGTGCGGTTCCTGGATATGAGTCGCAACTTCCTCCAACTCTTGCCTAGTTGGGCTGACTCCTCCTCGACTGTCCTTCTCCATGAGCTTCTCGTTCGTCCAGCTCTTCTTAATTCTTGAGTGAGCAGATTCCACCCGCAATACAGTTGTCGCCTTTTCGGAGCGTGTGTCCGATCTACTGCCACTTTCGACGTCGTTTAATAGAGTCAATAGGTTCCTGAGCCGTTTTCCTGAAGAGCTCTTCGTTTGATATACGATTGGGCCAGAAATTCTTAAGGATATTTCGTAGACATCTATTAATGAACGTTTGCAGCTTCTCAGTGACACCTACTGTTACTTTCCTAGTGCTGCAACCGTAAAGTAAAATGGATTCGACATTGGATCGAAACAGCCGTAGCTTGGTTCTTAAGCTAAGAGAGTTATTCCTCAATATATTTGTAAGCATACCGAAAGCGGGCTTTGCCTTCCTGATTCGACTGCTGATGTCCTGTTCGGTGCCACCTTCGGTAGAGATGATACTTCCAAGGTATAAGAAGCTCTGTACTTTCTCTACCGGTTGTTGAGAAATATTTATGAGAAAAGATTACTGGGTTCCGAGGCTGGTCATCTTTGTTTTGCCAGAGTTGATTTTCAGCCCCACAATTTCTGCTGGTGGATATCCATGATCCTATGAGAGAGCAAGCATACGTCGGCGTCGTCCGCATAGTCAAGATGTTTGAGGTGAGACGTCAGAGTCCATCAAATTCCTCCGTTTTCCTGCAAGGCCGCTCGCAGGACATTGCTTATAACCAACAGAAACAATATTGGTGACACAATGCAGCCCTGTCTGACTCCACTTTGGACTTCAAACTCTTCTGACAGCCTCCCTTCGTGCAAAATGTGACATTTCGATCCATCCGACATACCCCTCCTACGTAAAGCAGGTGGAGTGGTAATTGATATTCGACGCACTGCTCAATTACGATCCTTAAAGTATTGATAAGATCAATGCATGAGGATCTAACGCGGAAACCTGCTTGTTCGGCATCGAGTGTGGCTTCTAGATGTTCCCTGATGCGTTCCAGTACTATTTTCGCTAATATTTTGGCAATGGCAGGCAGGACGCAAATCCCCCTCCAGTTTTCGCAATGTGTTAGGTCTCTTTTTTTTTGTCGCCAAGTAGGTGGTGGTATTGTTCCACCTTAGGTCTGTTCTTGTATATCATTAGTTTACATGTAACGATAGCAATACCAATATTCGCATTTTCTCGTAATCAATGTGTATCATTGTTCCACTTTTGGCGAGTTTGTCAGCTTTACAATTTGTTGAAATCTCCCTGTGATCCGGCATCCAGCAGAGATGAATTTTAAACGGCTGCGCCATCTCCATCTGGGAAGAGCGACAATTAAGGACTGTTATTGAGCTGGTAGAGAACGAATCAAGAAATTTAATGGCCGTCCAAAAATATGCGGATATTTTTATTTCATATCATGTTTCTTTTAAGTCAAGACAAAAATTCTTTAATCACCAAAAGTTCCGCATGGAAAACGCTACAGTGATTGGGAAGACAAAAAGATAAAATTAGTCTGTCTGAGTAGACACATTCACCATCTGTGTAAAAATAGATTGAATCATCTTTCAGGAATGCCAAGTCCTTTCAGATTTCTTAAGAAGAGTTGGTTATGGTTACCTATAAGTTGTTATCAAATGAATCTGGGGGATGGTGTAATCGATGCTACTTGAAAGTGATCTGAAAGAGTTCAGAATGAAAACTAAGGTCTTTATGTTAAATTTTTGACTACCTCGAGTATATCGTAATTGCATATTGACAATGACAATGGACAGCTCTTTAGTTACATTGATGAAAGTTCTATTCATGAGTAGTATATTTATCTTTAAGGATAAATTCTATGATGTTATTAAAACCCATTTTTACAATGTCGATCTTAGAATATGCTGCAGGTTCCGTTCTACAAATGAAGAAAACCATAGGGAAACTGGAAATGAAAAAAAAAACCGAGGGAACTATTGTCAGCAAAACAAAGACGTGGATTAAAAGTTTCACACGAGTAATCATTTATGAAGATAAGAAAGAGTGTCGGACATAAAACAGAGCCTTGAGGCACACCAGCATTAGTTTTTGAATATAACCTTTTAAACCAAACAGAACAACTTGAATAACATAGCCATTGGATACCAAATTCATCCAATTTTGATAAGAGATCTTCGCGTCAAATTCTAGTTAATGCTTTAGTAACATCAACTGTAATTACTTTCTTCAAATTAATGTAAAGATTTGATCCACTTTTTGCTGAGATATGTCATAAATTTACCAATGGAACTATTATTAGGAAAGCCCTTCTATCAATCAACAATAGTGACAAATACAAGCGACATTTAAGTTTACCATTCAACTGTCATCGTGTAAATGTCATTCTGAAACCATTTTGGAAATTCTCGTAAAATGCTAGTTCACAATTATTGCGATATCAACTGTACACAATAAAATGAGTTGTGAAAAGTAGAATTGAAAAAGAATGCAATCTTTTGTCGTTGCAATATTTAAAAATTCATTCATTGAACTCAACTAAAAGAATGCATTCATTGAATTCACTTTGAAACTGCTACTTTAAGTTTGCAATCACTCATTTTCCCATTCATTACACAGCAACCTTATAATTGTAATCTTCTGAGAATTCATGAATTTTAAACTTTTGCATTCTTTGCATATATTTGCTGTCTTTAATTCTTTTGCATTTGCTTAAATCCTTTCCTTTGAATGATAAACAATGCAAAGACTGCAAAAGAATACAAAGACTAAAAAATAATGTCAACTGGATAAGTTTAAGTCTCGAAGTCAATTCAATGAATGCAATCTTTTAATTGAATTCAATGAATGATTTTTAAAGATTTCATTCACAAAAGATTGCATTCACAAAAAATTGCATTCTTTTACAATCCGGGTTGGAAGTGCGTGAGGGAAAAGCATAAAATCCTCTGTGATTTGGACTTGATTTGAACAATTTCATCAAATTATTTTGTGCATGATTAGAGAAATATTAAATTTTTGGTAGATCTGTAAAATCTTCAAAAAATAGTGGTAGATCAAACACAATTGTAGTAAAGTGGCAACACAGCACACGACCATTCTGCTCTTGTCTATAAGGGAAATTGATCTCGGTCGATGGTAAGAAATATTGCATAAGATTATAACAGCAATATGGTGTAGGTAATTTTATCTGACTGGTTATAGGCACCACAGTTTTGAAACAAACTTCACATAAGCCCTGTGCTATACATTTTTAGTTCTTCAAGGTATACTCGTAGACTACTTGATTCAATTTGGAGTACCTCACTCAAATACGAAAAAAATAGTTGTGTGACCAGACAAAAGAGGGCAACCAGTTCTCGTCACAAGGGTACTTCATCTTAGATGAAAATGGTATAGCGAAGGAATTATCAACATGAGCTTAACGGTAGCGCGAATAGTTTCAGTAAGATTTAACTACCTATGTCGCAACTTAGTGAAATAATCAAATACTCATACTATATCCCGAAATATCTACATGTGTAAAAATTTCGGAAAAGAGATGTGATTGGATGGAACCCTTACGAGTCAATAGTGCGAAGTTTCTCATATACCCGTATCTTAAGCCGGCTACACCGAAGTTCGAAACGATTCGTGTTTTTGAGCCAAAGGTTAGTCGAGCTTATTCAGGGTTTTATAGTAGGCGGTTATTGACAGACAATTACGCAAGAGGGTGAATCAATTTACCAACATATAAGTCGAACAGGGAAGATTCCAGCCTAGCAGATTGACGATAGATCCATTCTTCACTATAAGGCAAATCACGGAAATGTCAGAAGAATTTAAAGACAAGATTCACAACTTTATTATCGAGTTCAAAGACGCTTATGAACTCAGGAGTTCTGCATGGCTATTACCGGACTTGGGATCGTCAGAAAACAGATGCTACTGTGGCGCTTGATATTGGAAAATATTTACTTATGTACTTATACTTATCCGGCTCGCGATCCATGGAGGGTCTCTGCCTGAGATAATGCGGTTTTCCATCGGTTGCGATCCCTCGCGAGCTCCCTCCAGTCATCGAGACCAAGCGCTCTTGCGTCTATAACCATTTGGTCCCTGTAGCGGAGGTTCGGTCTTCCTCGTCGTCTCGAACCTGGGGCCTGGGATCCGAAGATTTTCTTGGCTGAAACGTTTTTGTCCATTCGCTCGATGTGACCGATCCAGTGTAGTCGATGTGTTTTGGCTCTTTGGACTACATCCACATCTTGGTACAGCTTGTATAATTCACGATTGAATCTTCTCCTCCATTCGCCCTCTTCGCATATCATATCCGCCGAAGAATTTTTCTCTCGAAAGTGCGCAGTATCAATTCCCCTTTTTTACTTATCGTCCAGCACTCAGTGCCCATAGAGTAGGACTGGTAAAATTAGGGTTTTGTATAGCGTGCACTTACTCTTTCGAAAAAGGAGTTTTGAACACATTTTTTTAGCCAAACCAAAGTAGTAGCGGTTCGCTAGGTTAATTCTTCGTCGGATTTCCACTAAGGTATCGTTTATGGGATTGATGTTTGTTCCGAAGTAGGTGAACTTCTTGACTACCTCGAAATTACTGCTACCAACAGTGACGTTTTGTCCTAGGCGATGGACAGCTGAGGCTTTGTTTGTTGATAGCATATACTTTGTTTTGTCCTCATTCACTTCAAGACCAACACTTTTCGCCTGTTCATCAATAGCTGTGAACGCTTCTAGCACAGCACGCTTGGAGCAGCCGATGATGTCGATGTAGTCCGCATAGCCAAGCAGTTGGGCAGACCTGTTAAAGATAGTGCCTTCCAGGTTAACACCACTCTTGCGCACTATCTGCTGCAGGACTAGGTTGAAGAAATCACATGATAGCGCATCTCCTTGTCTGAAGCCTGTACACGTCTGGAATAGCTCGGATGAGCTGTTACCCATTTGCTCGTTGCACCGGGTATTTTGCAAAGTCATGCGGCATAGCTGGATCAGTTTTTTCGGGATCCCGAGTTCCGACATCGAAGCTCTTGGCGACTTATGCTATCATATGCAGCTTTGAAGTCGATGAAGAGATAGTGGGCCTCGACTTGAAATTCATTGGTCTTTTCCAGGATTTGCCTCAATGTGAAGATTTGGTGTATCGTTGATCTGCCTGGCCTGAAGCCACACTGGTACTTGCCGATTATAGTGTTTATAGTGTTGCAGAAAGGTTTTAGAAGCTCACATAGTACGGTGGATAAGATCTTTAGGGCAGGACATAGGATCGCCTTTTTTGTAGATTGGGCATATGGAGCTATTTGACCAGTCGTCCGGCATACTTTCCTCCTCCCACACTTGGTTTATGAGCTGATGCATGCACCCTAGCAAGACATCTCCTTCATACTTAAAGAGTTCCGCAGGTAGGCCATCCGAGCCTGCGCATTTGTTCTTTAGCTTGTGGATTGCTTTCTTAACCTCTTCAGTACTAGCTAGTGGGACTGGATCTTCATTGACTGGTCTTATGCTTCTTTGTTCTCCTGTGGCTCCCTCTAAATAATGCCCACTAAGCAGCTGCTGGAAATGCTGCTTAAACACGTCTACAATTCCCTGTGCTTCGGTGACTAGATTCCCTTCGCTGTTTCGAAGAGCTTGCGTGCCGGTTCTATGACCTGATGCCAGTTGCTTGGCTGTTTTGTAGAACCGGTGGCTGTTGGTTGCGGTGCTAGACTCCTCGAGCTACCTGAGCTGAGAAACTGCGACTGCTCTTGTCTTTTTTTTCTCTTTCCTTCTCTTTTCACGGTACTCCTCTTTTGCTGCTCTTGTTTTCCGTTGCAGCATTTGCATTCGTGCATTTTCCGTCTCCTGCTTCAATACCGCGCATTCATTATCATACCACGGGTTCTTTTTCCTAGGTGGTTGATAGCCTATGGTGGTCTCGGCTACCTCCTTAATGATGTCGTGATATTGGTTCCACTGGTTGTTGATGCTTGTGGCTGGGGGTACGGCAGAGAGTTTTCCAGTCAATTGCTCACTGTGGTCTCTGGCTTTCTCAAGTGTGCTAAGGCATGCAATATTGAATTTCTTCCTTTGGGTGGTCCTGGCTTTCTTTTCGTTGGACAGTCGGGCTCTGAACTTTGTTACAACAAGAAAGTGGTCAGAGTCCACGTTTGCACCCCGGAAAATACGTGATGCAATTTAGAAATAGGGAATAGCTCGTTCGAACCAAGCATGCACAAGGTTTCAGCACGTAAATGCAATTTCATGTGATTTCTTGAAACTTGTCCTGGAGCATATGGTGCGCTGGACATGCTGTAACACCAAGGGTACTATAACAATCAAATCTGTCCATCAATTTGTTCCGTTTTCAACATTTCCTTATAGAATTTTTCACGGCACGCGTTTGAAGAATTGGTAAAACTTGTTGGTCGTGAACTTAACGTGACCAAGGCAAAGCACATGCTATCAACTAGCTAACAAACATCTGTCCACTGAATAGGGCAAAACGTTGCTTTTGATAGCAGCAACTTCGTTGTTGGAGTTGATCTATCACGGAGTTAATATCAGGTTCTCGGCTGCTAGTTCGATTTGGCGAAAGAAATGGGTTAAAAACTTCTTACATGTAAGATGAAGTGCACGCTCTGTTAAACCTTCATATTACCAAACGTTATCAGTTGTTGAACGATATCCAGAAAGGTAAGGTGAAATTTGGATCTCTCGAAATATTGATTTTTAAAATTCTTCGACAGATATTTGAAACAGGCGAAACGAGAAGAAGATTCAAGCGCTAACTCCAGGAGCTGTACTAAGAAGTTGTCCAGAAAGTCAAAATACGTCGACTTAAATGGCATAGATTAATGGATATTGGAACAACAAAGCTCCAACCATTGTAATATCGCTATGTCTCAAGCAGCGGCTCGTCATGGATCAAGAATAAATAACTAAACTTTCTGAATCGTCAATTGGACAAGATACCTAACATCCACTTAAATGAAACGAAGGACCTTTCTCTTTTTTCTTTCTTTTTTCAACTGTCAATCCTGTACCTTGTATAACGTTTTCTCTAAATAAAGTTATGAATAAAAACCTCGACAATATTGACTGAAAATTTGCTTAGTTGCCTTTGGTGGAACATGAAGTTTCGAGGAGATAATTTAACGACGAGCCTTACAGGCTCCACCCACCCACCTTAGTAATGCGAGATCAACTCCAGCTTTAAAGTTAAACTCTCCAAATTTGTCGAGGTAATTCGAGTTTATTTCCGAAGCTCAAATGATCTTGTCAAAGGAAGTTTAAATTCCATCCATTTTTTTTGCATTTAAAGCTCTAAAGCAACCATAGTTTTACAGATCACATTTCTCTGAGTGTATACCAACACGTCAACACCCTATGCTGCAGGTGATGCTACATAATGTTGTTGGTGTTTGTTTCCGCACCGGTAACGGTAATGGCATGAATAACGGTAACTCTATGTGAGACTAAATCATGCATGCACTTGAAGAGCTACCTCGTGACAGAAATGTGACGGAGCAAAAGACTTAAGCCAGCAAATAATGTGTTTGTCTGTCTGATATTTTTGTCCAGAGTGCGGTATTGTGTTGTGATGATGGCTTGGGTTCTGTCTCTCCCACTCTTCTTAGATATTTATGCGATTTCTCGATGAAATGAAGGATTTTACATTTGACTGTGTTTTCTGATATTGATTTGTCACGATGATTATACACAACTACAAAGGTAGATATAAAATACCTAACTTTTATTTGAAAATGTCCTTTGATGCGTCGAGAGATGAAGATTGTAATTACTCGACAAAGGTATTTTCTCTCAATAGTTATACCTATACCTTTGCTTGCTGTATCAACCTAGGCTAAATGAAAACCTTTTTAATTTGTGTACCTTTGTCTTACTCTGATAAATATTTTCAAAAATGATGGCTTTCCTAGTGCTCTTTTACTGCCATCAAAATAGATAGATATAGGCATACTACCTACTTACAGATTCAGATGGATATAGATTGAGTTTATAAAGACTTTTAATTATGACTTAAAAGGGTATGAAGGCAAAGACAGAAGGCAAAGGGATTTAATTTTTGTTTTTGTTTGGAGAATATTTAATTAATATTCCAGCATAAGGAAAAAAGGCTTCGGCGGGAAGCTTAAGTGCAATCAAGTTAATCGATTTTCGATTTTGTTGAAAAATAAAGACAGAGACTTTTGGGAATTGACATTTTCACAATGGCATCTACCTAATCTGTTAGCAAAGTAATATTTTTGGGGTTGAAGTGCTTCATATTCGATTTGGTTCTGAATGAAATGTTAAAGATATAATTTTCAATTTGCTTTTATTTTTTACCAATTAGTTGAGTCAAAGTAGTCATTCCACTTGAGAATTTCTTTAAATTCTGCTGTCCATCAACCTGGCTGTCGTAAACTGCCTCCCGATGCATTAAGGGGATCTGTCTCAGACACGGCGGCTATTCACATTCTACAATCACGAGTAGGCTACATAAATAATCATCGCAACCAAGAGTTCTAGGTCTCTAGGTCTGGCGATATCTTAACCTTTAAGTTGGAGCTTCGGTTATCCTTGTTAACTTATTGAAGCTATGGTCTTGATATGAAGACTCTCTCGACTGTCCATTCGCACTACGCTGCATATAGCTTCTTCTTTTTCCCTGGTGTGATGACTGGTTGATCAGCAGTATAAATGTTGAACAGCAGCGGTTCAAGTTTTGATCCTTGAGGGACTCCAGCGTTGATTCCGTTGGTTCATAAAAAAGGTCAATGGGTTGTGAAATTTTTGATTATTCTTACCAAGTCCGCTCAAGTTTCGAGAGTTTGAATGGCAGTCCCTTAATCCAAACTGTGACGAGCTTTTTGCTTTCCAGCCGACGTTTTGCTCACCGGTCTTGCCAGGTTCGTCCTGAAGAAAACACAAAACTTCAGAGGAAAAAGTCTTTAAACGTTATTACAAAATCTTTATTGAAAATAACTCTTATATCTATAACACACAATATTCTGCTACTAGTATTTCAATTAATTCTGGCAATCGAATGATTCACGGGTATCAACTCTTCTGGATTCTAGTCTTGCTGTCTCGTATCGGTTGAGCTGGTTCGGATTTCGGTTTTATAATCTGGTACTTGGTTTCAGGTATTCTGGCTTCTGGTAAATCGGCTTTAAAATTGGTCCTTTTATTCGGACGTCGGGCTTATGACAGGATCGGACGGTAGGTACTACGCCCCTGGTGGTACTAAAATAGCAGTCTAAAACGTTCTGGTACATCAGCAGGTACAACGCCTCTGGTGGCACTACAACAGCAAGCTAAGACGCTCTGGTACATCAGCAGGTACCAAAGCCCCTGGTGGCACAAAAACAGCGGGCTAAACCGCTCTGGTACATCAGCAGGTACAACACCCCTGGTGGCACTAAAACAGTAGGCTAAGCGTTCTGGTAGATCAGCAGGTACAGCGCCCTTGGTGGTACTAAATCAGCAGGCTAAAACGCTCTGGGACATCAGCAGGTACCAAAGCTCCTGGTGGCAGTTATGACGTGAAACTTCGAACTAAAACCACTTACCACTGGTGGAGGGAAGTCTTAGTAAGAAATAGCTGGACAATCTCACCTACCTAACTTGTCTTTCCACGAAACCTTTACCACAGGTGGGGGGAAGCTCCGAGAAAGCAAGGAAAGCTAAAATGACCAAATCGCCTACACTTGTCTACGACTGGATTTCAAATGGTCAATAAAACCAATTTACTAGGTCGCCTGACTTTGCGTATGGTCGAAGGGCATACCTTTCGTTCATTCAAGTAGGTCCTCATGATTCTTTTTTCAATAAAGACTGAATGTGAACTGTGTAAGTGGTGAACGAAAAATAATAATGTTGTAGATTTTCCTGTGACGTCGTGTGTCCATGGTGCGTGTGAATCGAATTTGGTGAAGTACAATTCTCGGTAGTAATACAAAAGTAACATAAAGTGGAGTAGCTTGGAACGCTTCGTTACAAAACAACGTCAAAAGCTTTTTTGATACCTAGCAAGCACGTTACTATAGTCTGTCAAAGCTCTTCAAATCCAGAAATCTCACCATAACTTCAAAACTGCTGCTGTACAGGACCATGGTCCTGCCAGTACTCACATATGGATCCGAGACTTGGGTGCTTAGCAAAAGGCACTCCGACCTCTTAGCTGCGTTCGAGAGAAAAGTCTTAAGGAGAATTGTTGGCCCCATATGTGAGGAAGGACGATTCCGGAGACGGTACAATCATGAATTGTACGCAATCTACCTAGAAGCAGATATCATGACAAAAATTAAGCTCGGTAGACTCCGGTGGGCAGGGCACCTAGCTCGCATGAGCGAAGAGGAACCTGCTCGTAAAGTTCTTTGTGGTACATTCTATGGTAGACGACAGCGTGGTAGACCATGCTTGCGCTGGAGAGATGGCGTAGACCAGGACGCCCGAAGCCTTGGGGTGCGCAACTGGATGGCGTCGGCTAGAGACCGGGATAGAGACTTGTTGAAAGAGGCCAGGACCGGAACCCGGTTGTCGAGCCGATGATGATGATGAAGCACGTTACTGTTTCATTTTCACTGAGCCCAAGTGTAACATCACTAGGATGTCCTAGAAGTGGATGTAGGATGGGGTGTTTATTTCGAAAGCCGTAGTGGAAATCTGGTATGATATCTATTTCTCTGCAAAAAACGTTGAGTTTCTTCAATTTTAACGCCTTCCAGTATCTGGCTCATACAGCAGAGCAACAAAATTGGGCGATCTCTTCTACTTTTGGATCGTTGTTCTTCTTAGGGACGGGGAAAATTTAACGTTTTTCCAGGCTGCAGGGCAATAGCTGTTGTTCAGACAGTTGTTGAACATTCAACTTGCAACAGGAGAACAGCGAGATTTGGTAACTTTTAAAGAACGCAATTAAAAATTTTGTTGATTTTTTGGAGTTTCCAGTAATGATAATGTCAGTCACTTCTTTCAGAGAGGTGAAAACATCTGTCAGTAGCGGCTCCGATGAAGTGTCTTCTTCGTTGAACAAGGTCACGATTTCGGTGGTAGCTGATATCTCCTGAATTTCGACTTCTTTGATTAAATCAGGAAGGTGCATGGGAGGACGACTTTGGAACTATCCTCAAAGTGACTGGGAAAACGCTTCAGCTTTATTAGCAGAAATTTGTTGGAACTTCTTGTCCGTGAAGGATGGTGCTTGGAACTGATTTTGCTCTTCCAACAATCAGATTGATATTTTGAATAGCTATAAGTCTCGTTCTGAAATCTTTTTTTTTTTTTTTTTTTTGATGTTTTACTGCCTGGTTGAACATTGTGCTGGTGAACTGGAGTTCTGAATGCCCGATATTCGTCACTTTCCCTGTTAAAGGTCCTGTGGTATATTATTCCAATGCCTTTGCAGAGTCTTTGCCGATGATCATAATATTGCTTGTATATTTATGAAATTTTGCGTATCTGGTGCGGGGAGTTTTCTGCCTGTCCAAAGCTTTGTTGACTACTGTTTCAAATTAATCAATGGTGTTATCGATCTGATTGTTGTTGAGGTTGTTTACGCTGGAGACTTCTGAGAGGTGTTCATCCACTTCTGAACGGCAGATATTCCCAAGTTGCACATTCGACAGCATATTTTGCAATGTCAAGTGATCCTATTGGGTCAGTTATCACGGGATCCCTAGTTTGGCCATCACCGTAAAGACCTTCAGTTGTTGGTCTTCTGTTATTGGTCTTTCCTATGCGTTCAATTTGTAATTTCTTCTTTTGGGCGATTCTTGTGATTCTGCACTTAAAATTCGTGACATCGTTTGTCACATGGGGAGGCAGCTAGCACGATTCCAGGATATTTATAGAAAGTAGAATAAAGGAAAGGTTTGATAGTGGGATTCCCCACTAATTGAGGATAGGAGCTATGCCTACTTTAACATTTTATTTAATCCTTCAGTAAATCTACTTAATTGTTTATTGATTAAAATATATGTACGAGCAGATAATTTCCTTCCACGCTTCCCTCTTCCCGCTTAGCCATTAAGCTGTTTGTATCGACAATTTTGTCCTCTCTAATAACATTCATGTTTAAAAATTCTAAGTCTATTACATAAGAGTAAGGTCGTGCGACTAAGTCGTGCATTTTATTAGTCTTGTCCTATATGGCATAGATTTTTGTCCAATCCTGCTGTTCGGTATAAAGCCGGCTCATAATGAATTATTTATTTATTTGTGAAACGAGAAATTACCCTCATTTCTTTAATAAATCAATGAAATCCAACAAAGACTCACAATTATTTATTTTTGTGATCAAAGGAAATGATTTCAAAACAACAATTGAAACCACATCGATAACTTTGATACTTAAAAATATATTCGAAAATACCTCCTGTTTCGAGATCTACGAGTACCTAACTCTCTTGGAATGAATCAGCGTTTGATGAACAGGAAAAAGCGCTTAATGCTTTAAATATTCGATTAATATTTAACAGCCACTCTCGGGATTTATTCCGATATAAAGTATGTATTTCAAATCTTCAAGATGGGATGTTGTGATGAAGTCAAGCAGTTCCTGTTGAAAAAGAATGGTGGAAGTGCATGTTAGTTTGGTGCCTTGATATGTTTCACCTTTCAATGACAAATGGAAACGTATCCGTCAAATTGTTGATATCTTGATTGAGAAGATAATTGTCTTTGGGAATAATAAATAGGGTCCAATGAAAATGACGAAGACAACATGATAGTTACTACACCCACAAATCCAATAAATGAATACGATGAAGAAAGAAGATAATAGCAAGAGACGGGATATGCAAGATGTACATAGATAGTCTTGAGATATTAAGGGATTCCGGGAAGAATTAAGGAATTTTGTTATAACTTCTGAACAGTCTTGAATTTTTAATATAATAATTTTTTAACACGTTACAATTTGCCGAAATAATGTCCCCAAAGGCAAACCAGAAGAAGAAAGAGTGCTGAGTGTAAAGATGTCACTTAACTCGATTGGTGAAGAGTGAAGAGGAGTGAGTATTTCCTAATGAGAGTTAGATATCGGGTATTGAAGCACTATCATGACAATCTAGGTCATCTTCCAAACGAGAAACCTCTTTTATTTTAAAGGCAGAGGGAGACGTATTGGTTCCCCAAGTCTTGAGTAACATTAAAATCAAAGGCGGTTTTACTGAAGGAAGTACATACATCTGGATCACCTGGTACTCTTTCCCATAGAAAGAGACTAGGAACGTGCTCAGAGTTATGGACAACTTCATTAAATATTCCGTGCTTCGAGCTGCAAAGACAACAAATGCTATTGGTATCCTAAATGTTTCAACCAAGGTCACGAGATATTTTGGTGTTCCACGCAATAACCCACTGACTGGCCGAAGGTAAATGGCAGAAGCTGAAATTGTTTCTTTGAGGTAAATACAGTGTAAACAGAATTTTCGCAAACGATTGGTTCCCGAAATTCCTGGTATGAATTGTGCATATCTAAAAACTACATATTCGAACTCAGAAAATTCCAAGGCGTAAGTGTACGTAACATACATATTATATGTAAATAGATTTCCAAAAACTTACAATACCTCATGTTGACATCAGCATTAAATAAATTCAGAAGGCCAATTTGCCCATTTAGTGTTTGTTTGAAGGGTGACAAACTATAAATCTTTCACAACACCCTTTTTTTTCGTTAGGCCCCTCGTCTTTTCAACGGATTGAATTCGAATCCCACTTTAAATCAATTCGAAATAGCTTAGCAGTTGGTATAGGGACGAGTCAGGTAATCTGTTCCTGTAAATACAACTCAGTCGTTTTTATCCTTCTCAGATATGTCTGCCTTAAACTTTTGCTTCTCCCCTCTGTCGAATAATCATCACTCAACAGATTCCCCATTTGATATAGCTTAGTAGCATTTTAAAAATTATTCCCAAAGCATTTGAATAGATACAGATACCTTTTATCTGTCGGTCCTTTTTTTTCCCTTTCCACTCGATTGAATTCTCCACTATTTCCTTGATACTTCCTGATACATATACAAATATTGAAAAAAAAATACCTTCACAAATTCTAAAAGAAATCAAACTATAAATCTTCCCAAAAAGAATTCCACTGACTTATCATTCCATTAAGATGCTTCCCCCGGAGGTATTATTTATAATGCATACAAAAGCACATCCGGACTAGATGTGTGTTTGGAACCACTCCTCTCCTACAAAAAGCACCTCCCTTCAATCACAGCCACAAATAAAGATAAATAAATATGAAAATAGAAATATTCAAAATCTCAGATAATCATTTGGAATTCTATGTATTCAAGGAATTGCTCAAGCCATGCTTCGTTCGATATTGGCTTCACATTGACACGCCTACACCTATCTCTATTCCCTGAAGTTGCTGTTGAAATAACCATATCCAGGTCCTGGGACGTACAAGCCACCTCCACACACATATCCATGTAACGAGGATGTTTTCCCTAGCACCTCTCATACACTCATACGAGTACATCCCATAGAATACTCGTACCGTTTCGATGGCGAGTGTAAATTGTATTTCATGCATAGATGAATAATTTCAAAAGAGAATACCAAGAGCAAGGGGCCCAAGGACTACGACCAACTCGTGTTGGATGATGGGACGGACGGTACTACTGCATTGGAACGTCAGAAATGTACCCTTTTCTGGCGTTGTCTTGTTGTTTTAAAAATGGATTCAAGCCAAAAGGGGTGAACACAAAAAAAAGTACAAAATAAAAATGATCACTTTCTCCAACAATAGAGTGGATCCCTCTTATGACGAAAGTAAGTATACCAGCTATCAACTTTATATCGTTCAAGATGATATTCGCCCTTGCCATAGGATTGTTTTTTGTTTTTGGGAAAAGTTTTATAAAGATATATTACGGATGTGTGGAAAGATATTGCATGTGGAGCATGAAGTCGAAATTATGACCCTTCATTGGCCGTGATTTTTTTGTTTGATGTCTTTACCGAATTTCGAACCTCTTGCCGAGTTGCCACCATCTTGAGTTTAAAAGTGAAATCGCTTTTCTCGAATAAGATCCGTATTTTTGATTTCATGGGAAAATCAGTCTTAAACATTTTTAACAACAATTATGAGTTTTAGAAAATTGTTAAAACGATTTTTATTTTAAACCAAAAATAACGGTCCTGCCATACGATTTTTTTTCGAAATTTTATACATTTTTTTCTCAAAAACTGTCCCACAAAATTGAAAAAAAAAATCATAAAATTTCATTTAGTCAAAGCTAGATAATGGTTGAAAACAAAATTTCAAAAAATTGTTATTTTTGGTACCTCCCATGGAACCTTTTTTTTGATTTACTCGAAAACGGTTCAACCGATTTAAATCATTTTTTTTTGCTAAAGCTCCTCCAAAGTCTGAATATTATTACATATTCAAATTTTCATTTTTTGAATTAAAAAAACAAATTTCAAAAATTTTATTTGGAAACTCAAGATTTCGAAAACCCCATGCTCGTTTTTTTCCAAAATATACAAGTAAAAGTTTCTAAATATTATCTACAAGATGTGAGAAAAAAAATTTTGTTTTACCATAAAATAACAGTACTCACCATACAAATATTTAAAAAACTGTTTTCGAAAATCGTACTTTTCTCGAAAACGGTTCCGAGAATTTTGATAATTTTTTTTCTTTCGTTTAATTTACGATCTATAATTTTATAAAAATTTAAATTAAAAAAAAAAACATTTTTTCGAATTTTGAATTTCTCTTTTCGACATAACGGATTTTAAAAAGTTTAAAAAACATTACATTTCAAGACTTTAAAAAAAATATTTTTTGAATGTTTGAAAAAAAAAATTTACTTTTTTTTTTTGGAAAATTCGATATCTTAAAAACAGCTCAATATTTTTGTTCTAAATTTATGTTTTATTGGTACAGTAATAAATAAAAACTTTAAGTTGTCGTACCAAAATTTTTTCTTAAGAATGGTTTAAAAATTTTGTATATAATATTTATATTTTATTATAATATTTTTTTTAAGAATTCACTACAACGACTCATAATTTTTGTTCTTGCATAAGCTTATATTTGCTTAAATTACGTACATGGCATCCTGTGTTTAGCTCCAACTACTAAAGGAATTCTTTTAGCCATTTAAAAGATGAATTTTATGAACAGTTTTTCTCTTATAACATTCATTTTTGAAATTCCTAGTCTTTTACATAAGAGCAAGTTCGTGCGACCTTTTCAAACAGCCTATTATTGAAGCATAAGTATGATACTACTTAAGAATTTTTTAACTTAAAGTAGTTTACTAAGTCATTGTTAGTTTTAAACATTTTCTAAAACACATGTCTAAAAAAAGAAAAGTCTCAGCCATTTTCATCGACCTAGAAAAAGCCTTCAACTCCGTCAACACGCAGATAATGATTGATAAATTAAGACTGATCGGTTTTGATAGCAAGGCAGTAAAATGGAGTAAATCCTTTTTGGAAAACCGCAAACAATATATAAGCATCAACACTAATCGATC
Source organism: Chrysotoxum bicinctum (assembly GCA_911387755.1). Classification (NCBI taxonomy): domain Eukaryota; kingdom Metazoa; phylum Arthropoda; class Insecta; order Diptera; family Syrphidae; genus Chrysotoxum; species Chrysotoxum bicinctum. The sequence goes on along the minus strand of OU426989.1, from coordinate 179,352,870 downwards.
CGATATTCAAAAACTGATTTGCTGTGTACCACAAGGAAGTATTTTGGGACCATTATTTTTCCTTATCTATATAAATGACCTCATAAGAATCGCATTGCATAGGTGTTTTTTCCTTTTCACGGACGACATTGGCTTCGTTTTTGAATCGTCATCTGAAAAAGATCTAGAAAAGAAAATGCAGCAGGATTTAATCCAAATAAGTAATTAGCTAGACCAAAACAAAATATGTCTCAACGTCAATAAAAGAAAGTATTTAGATTTTCATTCAAATCCAAATTTAAATATATATTACAATTCCAACCCTATTGAAAGAGTAACAGATTTCGTATATCTTGGTGTTCATATTGACCAAGGTCTGAAATTTAAAACTCACGCTGACTTTCTAGAGCAGAGACTATCGATGGTTGCTGGAATTTTCAGAAGAATTTCTAGTTTCTTAGATGACTTTTCCAAAAGAACAATATTTTATTCCTTATTTCACAGCATTCTCACTTATGGAATCCAAGTTTGGGGTACAGTAAAAAGAACTAAAATGTTGGACCTACAAGTAGTTCAAAATAAAGCAATTAAAACTCTTTTTCGGCATCCAAGAAGAGAGAGAACTAAATACATACACGAGATTCACAATATCCTGCCATTATCCTTCGTCTATGAGCATAAGCTATTAAACATTACACATAACATTATTATGAACCAGGTACATACTACTACTGAACCTTTTCTAAATAGAAATAAACATGAACACAACACTAGAGGGTTCAATCTTATCCACATTTCATCTAATTAAGCCACGTCAATTCAACATCAGTCGATTATGAACTCTAACAACTTACCCACATATTTCAAAACATTAAATAAAAAACTGTTTAGTAAGAATACTAAAGTTTTCATAAAAAGTAAATTCATAAATTCTTAATGAAAATAATACCAAAATCTAAAAATAAACTTTTTTTTTGCGTGAGCGTAAGCAATTTTCTTAATGGGCCTATCGTGAATAAAATTTCCTTGGGAATGGTTCCCAACTTTCAAAATTGTCATCTCGAATAATGTCGAAAGTTTCCCTTGGAATTTATTGATATTGAGAATTAAATTTCATAGTGACTTTGGCTCTCATTTAAAAAGGCCAGTCGCCAGCTTACAATGAACAGTGCAAAAGTATTGACCTTTCCAATTTTTCAAGATGGGGAAAATTCCGAAAGAAATTTTTTTCACGATAGCCCCCAATAAATTGCTTCTGAACACACAGTTCGTGCAAAAAAAAAATAAGAACAAAAGCAAACAGATCTTTTTTGACGTTTGCAATTGTTGAAGAGTCATAGCACGATACTAAAAAATTAAAATAGGTATTCGATGATTTTAACTTTAATAAAAGGATAAAGAAAGTATGATGCTATATTACATTAAAATATGTAAAAAAATTATTTTAACCTCGTTTCATACTTAAACAGTCTTTACATCATACCAAGTCGACTAAAAATTTGCGCCATTGTTTTTTATCTATCTAAAAAACTGATAAAGCTATTTCAAAATAACCCTTAATACTAGTATGCCAACTACATAAAATTACTTTAAATTAAATTTTTGGTGAAACAGCTCGAAGAGAGCCAGAACCTAGTGACTTACAACCCTCAACCATTCTTGTGTGCTTGTTTCCAGGAATGGAGTGGACCTACAATTTTCTGCCGTTTCCGAATATCATTTTTCATGACAAGAGATACTCTTAGACGATTTGTCAATTAATCGCAAAAGGCAGTACACTCATATCAAACTTTTGCATCAGTTGCGAATCGAACCCAAGGTCTTTGTATGACAGTCCAACTTCTGTATTTATTTTGACTGTCGCTGCTTATACCTAGACTCCTTAAAATTATGTGAATCGGTCAAATTTTAAAGTCCAATCCCAAGTTGGCTACCAATTGTCAATAACATTGAGAAGCCACCAAAACTTGTTCTCTTTCTTTACCCTATCTGTTTGGGCCCGTTATGAAAACACTTAACTTCACCTTGTGCACACTACACTCTACACTCGACGTTTTAGATAAGCGGAGCCGCCAATCTGTCCTGTACCAGCCTCCGATTGTCAAGAAAGGGGATAAAGTGGGTGGGATAAAGCTGCTCTAGCGCACGTTGTTGAAGGATTTATCTATTTTTTTTAATAAGCCACATAAATTAAGCCTCGTGTTACAATAAAACACGAATCAGCTTTAAAAAAAATATCTCTTCTCTTTATGTTGTCTCCTTTGTATAGAACCTGGTTGGAATAATTTTATTTGTACTCTGACTCTGGTGTTCTATGTCGCCCTAGGTAACATCTAAGCTTCTACCTCTAAAACACCCATATCAAGCCAACTGCTGTAAAACTGCCGTTTCGTCAGAGCAAAGACTTCCATAGTCCCAGTCAGTCAGTCGTTTATATATCTGTCAGCAACTGTCAAATAGATACTGATCCAACCAAATATCAATGTAATTTACTACAATTTTACTCACCAGTGACTGTTCCATATGGCCCTACGATCATGAGCTTGCGCTAGTTCTTTCTCATATATCTTGAGGCTCCACGCAGCGGAGTCCTAAACAGAATAGTTTCAGATATCTGAACGTTGATATCCAACTTCCAGAGAATTTTTTCGATTAATGTGGTTTGATATAAAATCAATACATATTTCTGCCTTAATTGGAAAAACCTTTAAAATGTTGTCAGGAATCGGAATCTATCAGCTTAGCATACGCTGCCGTTACAATTCTGCAAGTGATGGAGAGGGTTGCAAAGCTGGAAATGACAGCGAAACAATGAAGTGGATTTAAAGTTCGTGCAAGAGATCATTTTTGAAGAAAAAAAAAGATTGTCGGAGACAAAACGGAACCTTGTGGCACACCACAATAAATTTTTTGAATATAAGAGCAAAGACTGTCCAGAACCACAATTTATGATCCAACGAAGCAGAGAGTCAATAAATCCAAGGCATGCATTTTTCATAAGTCAGCTTCGAGTCAAACTGCACAAAATGGTTTTGAAATGTTTGGGCAGTAATCGAATTGTTGAGGAACGCTCTCGGTTTAAAACGTGTCCCATACCCAATGGTCATGCCAAATTTCAGGATCTTACAATTTTTTCTCCTTTCTTTGGCATTTTTTGTTTGTTTATTCTTACTGGACTATTTAATGGATTGTTGATCATGATCCAAGATTTGCCTTTTTTAGGGTACGGTTTCGGGCACCGTGACTCTGAAGAAATTGAGCGATTTGATGTCTGGAAGTTAAAAGTAAGCTTTAAGAAATCACAAACTTTTCTGCCTAAGACTTCTTGGCCTAGAGCCTCAAAGGATAGAAGTACTTGCGAAAGCTAGTGATCATAAGGCCATATATATACATATATCAACTGACGAGTAAGAACGTAGTAAAGTTCGTTGACATTTGTTTGGATCAGAGTTTATATTTCGGCAGTCGGCAGGCAGTCCTAACGAAAGCAGAGACGAGAGGGCTACAGTTTTAACTTAATGGGAAAGGACTATGAGTGAATGAGCTTAAGATAACTTGTCTTTAGGTGACTTTCCTAGTTTGCCGTAAGGTAAATAAAAGATAGGAGTGTCTTTCCTTGTTTGCCGTAAGGTAAAATAAAGACTAGGAGCATCTTTCCTAGTTTGTCGCAAGGCGAATGAAGATAGGAAGCACACTAAGTTGTTGGTTACTACTTCCGCTAACTTCTTGGTGTGTGTACCTAAAGGGTTGACAGGCCCAGACTTTTACAGGAACTCATCTGTAAGTGACCTCGGTTGCGAAGCTCAACCGGAAGCTATACTCTGGTACCACGGGAGATAGTGCCCAGAAGATTGCGGGCTGATGCGTCATTGGACACTTGGCTCGTGCCTACCCCTCTCCTCAAACTATCTTTATGATAGTCAGGTTGAGGGCTGTTGTGCTTGCTTGGCCCATGCCTATCCCTCTTTCTTCAGACTATCTATGAGGTAGGCCCCCTTGTGGGAGTATCGTGGCGGTTGTGGTTTATTCCGAATGCGGAGACATATGGTTTTCAGGATTCTTTTCTTGAATTCAAGAGGTGTTAGATAGACCTCGCCTCCTAAGCAAGAGGTGTGCATATGCTGCAACATATCACAAATTGCAACCGAGATAGCTTGCTATGTCGGGGTTAATGGTGAGGACCCAATCTGACTCCGATAGAGGTAGGCCTCCCGTGGGATTGAGCCGTAATAGGCAGGTGCTCACGTTAAACAAAAGACGATATTGTCTTTAGGTGAGTAGGGGAGTTTACCTGCATATGTTAAGGTTTAAGTAACTTAAGTTATTTGTTGTATTTCCGACGACTCTACCTCCAGCTTTTCATACTCGTCCTAAAACTCACTTCCATTTCCTTGGAGAGTGTAATATGCAACGGTCCGATTCTAACAGCATTGATTTAAATGGGGTACACAAAATCTCGTGGAGTTTGATGCTTCCGGAAACTCAATGCTGTCTACTGTCGTTGAAGCAAAATGTTCTCCTTGTGCCATTGGCCTTGAATTTTTGGTTCTTGTGTCAATAAACGATCTTCGTTGCAATGACCATATTCTTGAGACCTAAAAAAAAACAGTAGTAAATGCTTAAAATTTCTCTATGGGTGTGAGAAGTTTTTCACCCACAATATATAAGCCGTACTTCCGTACAACTGACATCTTTGGGCAGGTGTACCCCAAACTTTTCTTCATTTATTTCATAGAATCCAGTAAAGAGGGTTAAAACTGAACTATCATGGAAGCATTCCCATCTCTTGAACACCGTCGGAATGTTTCATGTCACTTCTGGTTCTTCCACAAGCAATGCTCACTCGAAGTAACCAGTTGCATTCCTCTCCTCAATTAGCTCACCCGTGATACCCGTTTCGCTAGGAATGTTGGAAATGATTCTCAATAAATAAAGCTTACATTACGAATAAGTTCACGAGTGTTGCCTTTGTCACAGAGAACCGATTTTGGGAAAAAACCAAGACCGCTAAATCAGTCTTAGGTAAGATCAATCCAACATCATTTATTAAAAAAAAAAAACAAAAATAAGAGGTCCTAGATGGTTTCCTTGAGGTACTCCACTGCATCATGGATTGGTTTGGAATCATTCGCTCTAAAAAGTACTTGATGGTCAACTAAATAACTTAATAAGAAACGAATTGAATCCATTTGGTGGTTGGGTATTGTAGGTTAAAGAACCCGTGGTGATTTGGGAGGAGGGGGAGTCTGGTAATGGATCTACAGTGAGTAAACAATGACCCATAGGCTCGGCTTTCAAAAATTCTAGGTATAGATTTTTTTTTACATGGTTATACAAAAAAATCGTTCAAAACTTGGAAAAACCATCACTTGCATATAGAAGGCTGGGAGGAGTGCAGTAATGGGTTGAAAACCCGTTTGGAACTTGTAAGTTTTCGTTACAAGTTATAGTATCGAAGACCATTTCTTATGAATTTTCGTCTGAATTTTTGGAAAATTAAAAATAAATTATAAAAGAAAAAACAATATTACATGAAACCCAGGAGGGCCGCTTCTTGTTTTCCTGTTCCTCCATATCACCATACAAGTCTCACCAAGATATATTCAAGATGTGAATCCTGACAGTTTCCTGAAATTTCTGAGGGAAGACGACAATTTGTTACCTACAGCATATAGGTTTCAAAAAAAAAAAAAACTACAACTCTGAAAATGTGTACCTTTATATGTATAACCTCTCTGCAAAATCGTCATCATTCTTCCATCATCTTTATAAATTGGTAAAGGGAGGTGGGAATGTGCACAATACACCCGGACAATGAAGCAACAAATTCCGTCCAAAGGATATACCTATAAGAAATTGTATTTCATTCCATGCACACTCACTCCCTTTATTCCATCACTCAATTTGCTATTCATCCCGATGCATTATTTTTGATAGTTGGAAGGACGATACCAAAACTCCTTTTCAATATGTCTGCCCGTAGGGCATGATGAGGTAAGCATAAAAGATCATTTTCCTTTTAGTTTGGATTATTATACAAAAAAAGAAAGAATAAATTCTTTGGGGTAATTGATGCTGAATGATTGAGATGACAGTGACAAACTCACCCACACCCACAGAAGAAGAAGATGTTTGTCACATAAGGAGGTATGAGCTGAAGATGTATCTTGTGTCAATATGTATGGAAAGTTTTATCCGTTTAGTCGGCCCAATGAATTTACCTGAATTTCTCTGCTTTATCTATATTATGTATGCTCGTGCGTTATGATATGAAACCCCGAATCTGAAAGCCTCAATATAATTGAATTACAAATGGCAAATCCACATAAAGTCTCTGATGCCAGGACACCTGTCAATATGTCATATACCTAACAGCAAAACCTCCATTTCGATGGATAAATTGATACATGCTCGTAGAATGATATGTCGAATGCATTTAACCGCAAAATATGATAACAGCAAGTATACAGCTTGAGGGAAGAAGTAGGGTTCTACCGCATGACACGCCGTTATATAAGAATTTGATAGGAAGATTGAATTATTTAGTCTTGTCTAAGGCTGTTCAACATGACAGAATTATTTTTCCCCAAGAGTTGGTACCCTGGTGTCAGGGTAAAAGTCCGTGAAACGCTCAAAGATACCTAAGCAAACTGTCTAATTCTTTCAAAAGGACATGAGGAAGTTGTGTTCATCGAATAACAAATACTCGTATTTTGTATGATTCTTAAGGATGATAATATACTTTCTTAAAGGCTTCGAATTTTTGTGATGAATAATGTTCTTAGTAAATGCTTACAAAACAGATAGTCAAATCGTAACCAGGATTGAAGGTTTTTTAGGATTTTCTTCAAGCTTTTGTAGACAAGTTTGGGAATTTCAAACTATCAAGAGGCTTCAGTTCGTAACAGGGATTTTCCATTAAACGTTTTCTGTCTTAAAACTTGAACAAAACAACTGTAAGTGATATATCGTCGAAATTTTCTATCTATTTCGAAGGCCCTTGTATGCCATTTTGTTTGGAATATAAAGGAGATCACTGGATGACGCATATCTGAAGCGTCTAATTTTAGATAGCTCTGGCTGAATTTGACCAATTGTATTGATTATGTTGGCTTTCAGGGGAGTGGTTGGTTGTTGCTTTTTTTCATTAAGCTGTGACTTTAGAAAACCCCACAAGATGAAGTCGAACGGGGTTAAATCTCACAATCTCGGTGACCAATTCAAATAGCCTTCGCATGAGATAGCCATGTTCGGCAATCGCTCGTGCAAACTGTCCACTGTGGCACGGAATGTGTGGCATGTAGAGCCATCCTGTTGTAACCACATGTCATTGGTGTCAATTTCATCTGATTCGGGCTAAAAGAAATTGGTTAGCAATGATTGATAGCGGTCACCCTTGATGGTGATGGCTTGGCCAATGTCGTTTTCAAAAAGGTATGGACCGATGATGCCGCCAGCCCAAAATCCACACCAAACAGAGACTTTCTCTGGACACATTGCAATTTGGTGAATGTCGTGTGAGGTCGTCCCACATTTGAAAATACAGCTTGCTGAGGAACCTATTCTCTTCGTCGATCGATGAAGTATGGATGAGGAGAGTCAACAACGTGCTTTACGGACTTAACAGTGACGTGCGTCGACCTGTTCAGAAAGCTAAAAATAAAGCGACTGAAATGGCTGGGACAAGTGGAGTGTATAGACGGACACGCACTAGCTCGACGAGTCTTCGAATCCACACCTGATGGTCAGCGCAGCAGAAGAAGACTCAAACAAAGGTGACACACACAAGTCGAGAACGACCTCAACCAACTTGTAGTGTGTAACTAGAGGCAGCTAGCTAGGTTCTGAGCTGGCTGGGGAGGCTTGTTCGTTGAGGCCGCGGTTCATCCTTGACTATAAGCACCATCTAAAGTAAAGTAAGTAAGTAAGTGTAGTGCTAAGGCCAATTTTCCTACCCGTTTGTGAAGTTTTACGGCAGAACCCGATGCCTTTGATTCCTCAACGTTCACAAGAATTCGCCATTTCGCAGACTTCAACTTGGCGAATTTCACTTCGGGAATTGGGCCTACAGCCGTGCAAGATCCAACAGACCGCACCCAGGAATTCAAAGTTCATCACAATAAACAACGCCGTTTCTTCACTGACTGGTCCTTTATAAAAGGACCCCAATTTTGGCCGAAAAAAAATCTTTAGCGACGAGACACATTTTTGGATGAATGGCTGTGTTAACAAGTAAAATTGCCGTGTATGGGAGGACACCAACCGCACGAGGCACAACAGGTGCCAATGTATCCTCAAAATGTTAATGGTTAGTGTGAAGTTTGGTCCGGCTGCGTCATTGGTCTGCACTTTTTCGATATTGATGAGGCGAATACCACAGAACGATGATAGCCAATTTCTCATTTTCCAATTTGAACCATTTGTATCTAGAAAACATGTGGTTCCAGCCGGACGGCGGCGCGGCGAAACGTGCTACATGGCAGGCGCCACGATTGATATTCTGCAGTAACGAATTGACGGTAAGGCCATCTCTGGCAGAGGTGACGTGATTCGGACAACAAAGTCATGTGATTTGACCGCGCTAGGCTTTTTGGGGCTTAATGAAGTCGCAGGTCTATGCGAATAAACCACAATCGACCGATGTCCTTATGGTTAATATACTACAAGCCATCGCTCAAATTCAACCGGATCCATGCGGAAGTTATTAAAAATTTTATTAAAAATTGGACAACTCGGATCTGTGCCAGTGTTAGAAGCTGACTTTTTTTAATACCTCACATACAGCTTGTTTTATTCCATATTAACATCTTCCTGACCTTATTGATAAAACCTTTATAATTATACTTGTGATAACACTTTATTGTAATATGTGTCATAAAAACTGAAACGAAAACTGTGATAATACTAATTTAAAAAATACAACTTGATGTTGCTAAACCAGTATTAGACGATAATGATATCCAAGCCCGTTTCTCCAAGGTGGACCTGACGAAATATCATCCATCATTGTTAAACGTTTTATTCCTGTCTAAGCACGTCCTTTATGTTAAAAAATAAATTTAATGGTGCAACAACTCGAAGAAAACCAGAAGGTAGTGGCTTACAACTCTCAACCATTCCTGTGTGCGTATTACCAGGAATTACAATTTTCTGCCGATTTCGAATAGCTAATGAGCAGCACTTTTCGTGACGAAGAGATACTCTTAAAGGATTTGTCAATTCCTCTCAAGACGCAGTACAGCCTTGAAAAACCAAGACCTGCTGCATGACAGTCCAACGCACTAACCACTATTCCAAGGGACGTCATTGGCGTGATTCAAGCTTTAGGGTCAGAGAAGTAAGTTTCATTACAATATTCCAAAGGTAACAACATTTTTTGATCATTTGTAAAAAAATGTGCGAAATACTACTTTGTCTTTGGTTCCAACATTTTTTGTCAGCCTGCAAGAAAAAGCGAATTTCCTCGAAGAAATGTTTGCTGTGAAATCGATGTTGGCAGAAATTGCGTAAACGGTTAAATGGGATAAATCTTCTTTCGTACAGTTGCGAGAGTACTGAAAGATCTCGATATAAACAAATCTGCTGTTCCGGCTAGTATACCTTCCATTGTTCTGAAGAGCTGTTCTTCAACGTTGGCAAAACCAGTGCGTAAGCTTTTTCATCTCTCCTACTCTACTGGTCTTTCCGAGTGGATGGAAATCAGCTATGTCTAGCCTGTCCCTAAAGGAGAATTTTCTTCTAACTCTAACTATTATCCAATTGGTCTTTGGTGATTCCATAGAGAAGAAATCTAAAAATTTTTCTTTTTAGCTCCAAAATTAACGGTACTGCCATACAACCGTAATGCCAAATACTACTCAAAAACGGCTCTAACGATTTTGATAAACAAACATTAAGTGTGCTATAATGGGCATGGACTACATTTTGGGCACACAAAAATAAAAAATTTATTTAATAATAAAACTAATAAATAAATAATAAAAACTTTGTTTGCATAAATTAATAGTATTTTAGAAACCAGACGGCAATTTTATGCATTTTATTTCATTAAATCTATGTTTTATATTTATAAAAGATTTTTTAAATTATATAAGAGCAAGTAGGGGAAGATGGTCTAAAATGGCCCACCAAGGTAAAATGGCCCCCTTGCTAGAAATTGTAGAATCGAACAGAACTAGAAGGTTTTGGTAACACAATTCTTTACTTTATCTGGCATCATCGACATATAAGAAATATTAGCAAATTCAAGCTATTGTTTGAAATTTTACAGGTAAAATTGTCTCTGTTGTAAAAAGTTTGTTGACAAAAAAAAAAATTATAAAAAACATTAAATTTTGGTGAAAACAGTAAATTCATGTAAGTATTAAGTATGTCTTATTAATTTACTGAAATTAGTTGGCCTATAACTATTTTTTTCGGAATTAAAACTTAAATAATAAAATGCACGACTGGATCGCACGAACTTGCTCTTATGTAAAAGTACTTTGGAATTTAAGATACATTTTATAATTATAAAACATGAATTTAAAATTAAATTGCCGTCTGATTTCTAGAAAAGTATGAATTTATGCAAACAAACTTTAAAAAATCGTTTTATTATTAAATAAATAAATTTTTTATATAAGAAATTTCTTTAAAATTTTTCAAGAAAAAAATGTGGGATGCGAATTTTAAGTATTTAATAATATTGATTTTTGGAAATAATTTCAAAAAATAATCGTACATAGGTTTTGAAGATATTGATTTTTCAAAAAAAAAAAATTTTTCAAAAAAACCCAACAAATAATTTTTCGAATATTTTTATATACAATATTATTTTAAACTTAGGGGGACTCCTGCTGAAAATTTTTGGTTAAAATCGTTAGAGCCGTTAATGAGAAAGTCGAAAATCAAAAAAAACGGTTCTATGACAGGTACCGTTAATAACATTTTGCCCCAAAATTTTTTTTTACCAAAACGTAGTCCATGTCCATAATATCACACCTAATTTTTTTTATCAAAATCGTTAGAGCCGTTTTCGAGATAAATAAGATTTTTCATTACGGGTGTATGGGGGGTACCGTTAGTTTTAGAGCTAAAAAAAAAATTTCAATTTCCCCTCTAGGGAATCACCGAAGACCCATAACTACCGAGTTTGAAGAAAATAGGTCCAGTGGCTTAGGCTCTAGATCGAGGTACAGACATACAGACAGACAGACAGACAGACAGACAGACAGACAGACAGACAGACAGACAGACGGAATTGCCGGACCCACTTTATTCGTCTTCGCTATCATCGTAATGTCAACTTTGATCAAAATCTCGAGTTCGATTTTTTTTCCAAATGCAGAACTTGCCCTATAGTACCTATATCGCAAGTAAAAAAGCCCTAAATGGGCAAAATGGCTTACTGAGCACTCTCCTAAAATGGCATAGTGCGCCATTTTATACTTTAAGTGAAGTTGTTTTAATGTGAATTGTTCATTTTTATTTTTTTTTGTTGAGTATTGTCTCCGATTCCGGAGACGGTTCAATCATGAACTGTACGCAATCTACCTTGAAGCAGATATCGTGACAAAAATTAAGCTCGGTAGACTCCGGTGGGCAGGGCACCTAGCTCGCATGAGCGAAGAGGAACCTGCTCGGAAAGTTCTTTGTGGTACATTCTATGGTAGACGACAGCGTGGTAGACCATGCCTGCCCTGGAGAGATGGCGTAGACCAGGACGCCCGAAGCCTTGGGGTGCGCAACTGGATGGCGTCGGCTAGAGACCGGGATAGGTGGAGAGACTTATTGAAAGAGGCCAGGACCGGAACCCGCTTGTCGAGCCGATGATGATGATGATGATTGTTTATGTTTATTTTATTTTGATCTGTGATTTGTTTTAAATAAAGTTTAAATTTGGTTTACTTGCCTAGTTAGTTTACTTGCAAGGGTAAAATGGTAAAATTGCATATACGAGTATCAGTATGCCATTTTATCGGACAATTTTGATCTTTGGAATTTGAAGAGTTTTTGAAAATTAAATAATTTGAATACTTTTTGAAACTTTTTAAACTCGTTAAGCAAAAAAATGTGAGTAAGCGTTATTGATTTAACTTTGGAAAGAATATAACATTTAAGTTTAAATGTCATTTTTTTGCGAGATGTGACACATTTTCCTTAGGGGGTGCCATTTCAAGCCACCTTCTACTACGTGCAATCCAGTAGTGCATTTTATTTATAAGGTCATGGAAACGCTTATAAATTATCACTAGGAGAAATATCTTGAATATGCAATACGGCTTTCGTAGCAATAGGTCCACTGGTGGTATGTATATCCGAGCAATGGAACTAGTCTTTACATTGGTTTGTAGAAAGTAAGATTATTGCACTCTCTGTTTCAAAAGCATTTGACATACCTTAGCATCAATCTCTCTTATGGAATTTGCGTGAATTTGGACTGAAGCAATTAAGCAATGTCAAAAACCAACTTGGTAAAATTTTAGGCCTCGTGTATTTTTCTGACCTCAATAATTCTGACGGAATTGCATTACTCGCTGATACAAAACTCATTGACGAAGATCGACATCATCCCGCATTATCTGTTTCCTTAAACTTAAATATCATTAATGTAACTTATGATTGTAAGAATATGCATGAATTCAACTTTAAGAAGTGTAATTTTTCCGAACTCCACCGTTTATTGAATGATATTAACTGGAATAGCTTATTTCTAAACGTCAGTTTTGACGAAATGGTCTTTCGTTTTTATAAAATTTTATTTGATTGTTTTTTAGAAACCATTCCGTTACGGAAAATAAGGCATTTAAGTAACACTCCACCGTGGTTTGATCAACATATTAAAAATAAAAGAAACAAGGCTTGGGTGAAGTTGAATCGATCCTGGAGTAATGAAGCTCAAATTGACTATACTAGACTAAGAGATGAATTTATCAACTACTCTAATTTTCTTTATTCGGACTTTATATCTAAAATTGAAGATGACCTTAAATCTAATCCGCGAAATTTCTGGAAATATGTTAACTCTAAAAGAAAATCTGATGGATACCCAACCAATATGAGTTATCAAAATTCAGAAAGTCATAACCCAGATGACATAGCAAATATGTTTGCCGAATACTTTCAGTGTGCTTTTGAAGTATCTTCTTACGATGTAAATAATACTTCCTCCGGTGATGAGTTTTTACATCTTAACTCGATTAACTTTATTATTTCTGAGGCGACTATCTTAGAGTATATTAATAAAATAGATGATTGTCTAAGTCCCGGTCCCGATGGTCTTCCCGCTTTTATGGTAAAAAATGTGCAATATATATGTCACATCCGTTATTTGTACTGTTTAATCAGTCTTTAAAAACCTGTCAATTTCCGGCCCTTTGGAAAAATGCATTCCTTATACCCGTTCATAAGAAAGGTAAAAAAAACTTAGTTTTAAATTACAGACCAATCGCTAAACTATCTGCTATCCCTAAAATGTTTGAATCTATTATTTGTGATAATCTGTCTTTTCACTGTTCCACCGTTTTATGTGACAACCAACATGGCTTTGTTAAAAAAAAATCTACAATTACAAATTTGTTACAGTTTACCACATTCTGTATTGATGCGTTTGAAAAAAAAAACAACAGGTGGACTGTATTTTTACTGACTTTAGCAAAGCATTTGACAAACTTAACCACCGTGTACTTTTAAAAAAACTACAAAATATGGGTCTTAACGAAAGATTTGTGTTATGGATTTCTTCATATTTAAAAGATAGGTTATATAGTGTTGTTTTTAAGAGTGAACGTTCTAAATGTTTTACTGTTAATTCTGGTGTACCTCAGGGTAGCCACCTTGGCCCGTTATTATTTGTACTATTTATTAACGATCTTCCGTCCGTCCTAGTTAATTCTATGTCTCTTATATATGCCGATGATGTGAACATTTTTCGTACAATTAACTCTATTGAAGACTGTTATCTTCTACAAAGAGACCTTAAAAGTTTCTGGGAATGGTGCAATATTAATGGTTTAGTTTTAAATATTGCCAAGTGTAAGACAATGTGTTTTACACGCAAGAAAAATGTGATTATCTATAACTATGCGATTGATTTGTCAATACTTTGTAATTTGTCAAGTTTTACTGAGCTTGGGATAGTTTTGGACTCTAAACTAGCTTTTATTGAGCATTTTGACTTTATAATTAAAAAGGCTAACAAGACTTGGTTTTATTAAACGATTTGCTCGAGAATTTCGTGATCCTTATGTATTAAAAACTCTTTATGTCTCATTCGTAAGATCCATCTTAGAGTATGGTTGTGTTGTATGGGCGCCATATTATGCGGTTCATATAAATAGATTGGAGTCCGTTCAAAGAAGATTTTTGAGATTTTGCTTAAGATTACCTTGCCACCTTACGCTCAACGTATTCAACTAATAAATCTTCCATCTCTAACAAGTCACAGAGCGTATCTACAATTTTGTTTTATTGTCGGGATTATCAATGGGTCGATTTCAGCTCCATTGATCCTATGTCGATTGAATTTCATTGCTAGTCGGTTTAGTTTTAGAAGACAGTTGCCAATATGTAACATTTTCAGTAGATCAAATTACGGTGCTAATAGTCCTTTAAATCTTTTAATTAATATTTACAGTAAAAATTCACATTTAATCAATTCCAGCAATGACAATGTAAAATCAATTAACTTAAAGAAAATATTTTTTATTTTAAATAACCCATAAATGTACATTAGATGTAACTTTCTCTCTTTTTTTTTTGTTACATATATAATTTAAAAAATATGTACCTTTAGTATTTAATTTAAAATATGTACCGTTAGTATTTAACGAAATAAATAAATTGATACATCTTTTCTTTGTTTTATTAGAAACTTCCTTTCGAACAGCTCAATACAAGTCTGAAATTCATAAAATAAATCCTAGTGTGCCACAGGGCTCAGTTTTGCCTCCGTCTTGCTTTATAATATTCATCAATGATCTTTTGTCTGAAACTTCTTATCCATTAAATTGTTTTGCTGACTTCATTACCTTCTCATATTCGTTGGTTTTTGTCGTTAAAGCATGACCCAACTTCAATGCTACTATCCATGAACGGCTTTAATTGAGGAAACCGAACAGCTCTCAAATATCGGTATGTGCATCACTGACCACCTTTTTCGGATTGATCACATATTCGACGTCGCCAAAAACTCTGCTTAGTTATAAGGTTTTCTTTGATGTTGCAAGAAATTTTTCACCCCTTCTGATCTAGCTGATGTAATCTATAAGGCATATATTCGTCCAAATATCTAGTACAATTTTCATATGTGAGCAGGTACTCCAATAATCCACTTCAGCCTCTTGGATAGAATCAAAAAAGAGCTTTTAAAATGTTAGGTGATAGACATTGAAATCTCTCGAGCACTGCCGCAATGTTTGTTGCTTTTCTCTATCTTACCGTTACTTTTATAAACAATGTTCTAGTGAAAAAGTCCGTTGTATTCCTCCCGTTCAGAAATTCAACCATAATACTCGAGCTTCGGGGAATTCCCATTCAGATTACACATGAGTCCAACTTCGGATGTACTTTTAAATTCGGAAATTTTTTCTTCGGCCGCACTACACGAATGTGGAATGCATATTTTTTTCCCTTCCATTATAAAATTCAGACATTCAAAACCAATGTGCATCGGTGTCTCCGAATTTCCTTAACGCTCACGCAATGCTCAAACATTTAAAAAAAAATATGATTATTGATTGATTGATTATTAACTAAGCAGTGTAGATCCTACAAGGTATCATGTTGATTTTTCAAGCAGTTGTGTATGTGGTTCAAGTGAAACAAAATAATATTTTAAATCTGTTTGATCTTACCTGATTTTTCCCTGAGTGTAACAAACAAATTTTTTTTTATTTTTAACAAAATCTAAAATTAGTTTTTCAAAAACCTTATCCTTATCTCCCCCGGAATTCGTCTATTTTTATTTAAAAACAAACAGAACCTAACAAGCCATTTCCGTTTTAACTGATTTTTTTTTGTTGATTAACTATTTTGAGGTTGAACTGGATGCATATTTAAAGCTACTGATCAGTACCAAATCAAATGTGGAGAAACATTCTCAAAACGCTTAAACAAGTCATTTAAAGATGTAACGAGAAAAAAGTCAACGATTGTAGACCTAGAAAGACTCAGAAGTTACTTGAGAAATGTTGAATGAGTTCCCTTTAATCGTGATCGTGTATTTTTCGTAATAAATTTCTAATACCGTTTATTCTTAATTTAACCTCAAGTGGATTTTACACTAACGTTTCCAACAAAAACACAAGTTGAGTCAAACCTATAGCTAACTCGTGTATGCTTATCTAAAACATATGTCCAATACAAGCTTCGATAATAATGTAAGATGTAACTGATATACCCAATCAGTTGGTTATAGTATCTCGATAGATAATCCAGCCAACAGTGGGGCAGCTGATTTAACTGTGAGCCAATTCTCATTTATAATTTTGCCATGATACAACAACAAGGCATGGATAGGAAGGTAGATAGGTAGGCAGGTGTACGTCCTCGACGTTTAGTCGAATTAAAAGATTGAACCATGGGTCAGTCTTGTTTGTAAATTAACAGCGACAAGTTGGGATCGTGCCTTGGGGAAAGACGATCTTTTCCACCACCACGACACGTCGCCGAAGCCACCCCGCCCCGCCGGCAACTTGCAAATACACAGTTTCTATTTAATTCAGCTCTTTGATACCCCCGTGTGTCGTCATAGGTGTTTAGACTAGACTATATCAATTATCACCTTTTCGAGTCGTTCCGGTCGGTGTTTATAATAGTAGATCGTTCGGTTTTTTTTTCTTAGGAAAAAGTGCGCCATGGCAACGAAAAATGATTCTGGTAATTTCGCTAACGCTGAGCCCACAATGATGGTGAGTTGAGTCGTCTAGCCGATAGTTGAATTACATAAATTTGCCTTAAATCAAATGTACATCTCGTTTTTGTGTGTTGTACTCTCATATCTTTTGCGCGTATCTGATTACCTGTTTTTGTAAGCTTTCGAATTTGTGTTTGTTTATTGGAGTGTGTTTATCTCTTTTGATGACGATGGGTTATTCAAATAAAAGTTATTACTTGGGAGCGGAGTCAGAGGGGGAGCTCAGTGGGGATTCATCATTTTCTGACACTATCGGGAATAACCCAAGACTACGTCTCGAGTGCATATGAATCGAATAATTGAATAACAGCTCGTCTAGATTTTCGAGTAGCATTAAGGCACTTCACTTGAAATGTAGCAAGTTTAGAAATGACAACAAATTAATCATTATTGTACCGAGTTAATCACAGTTTAACGGTTATAAAATCTGTCATAAAAGGTTTGACGCCTTGACGGTTGATAAAATTGAAAACAAAGTGGTTTTTGAAAAAATTGAAAAGACTGGAGAATTAGATTTTCTATGTGGATTTAAGTTAATTTGACACCTTTACTTACTTACTTTTTTAACTGGGTCCCGATCCATGAAGGGTCTCTGCCTGTGACACGGCCGCTTTCCATTCTCTGTCATCCCGAACACACTATTCGCAGTTATCTAGGCCAACCTCTCTTGCATCCACAAGATGGTAAAATCTTTGAAACACAGGATTGATCTTCCTTATCGTCACGAACCGGGAGACTGGGATTTGAAGGTTCTGTTGGCTGGAGCATTCAATTACCGTCTTTGCAGAATTTTTATTTCGAAAGAGCCCAGTTTCAGCTCGTCCTTTCTGCTAATAGTCCAACACTCGCCGCCGTAAAGCAGGACTGTTAGTATAACGATTTTCTAGTGTGAACTTTGTAATACGGGTGAAGAGCTTTGAACCTATTTATTTCGCTTGACCGAAGTAGCAGCGGTTTCCTTGGGGAATTCTTTGCCGCATCTTCACTAAAGTTTCGTTCGTGGGGTTAATATTAACTCCGATGTAGATGAACTTCTTAACTGTTTTGTTTTTGCTATCAATAGTGACGTTTTGTTCCAATCGGAAGTCAGATGTGTTGCTTGTGTGTTGATACCTAGTACTTAATCTTGCCCTAATTTGCTTCAAAACCATCAAGTCTTACCTGATCTTATATCGCCTTGAAGGACTCTATACCAGAACGTTGGGAACGTCCGATGATGTCGATGTCGTCCACAAACCCTAATAGTTGGACAGATTTGTTGAAGATAGTGTCATTCGTATTAACGTCTGCCATGCATACCATCTGCTCTACAACGAGGTTGAAGAAGTCACATCTTTTTGCCGAAACTCTGTGCATGTTTGGAATAGTTCAGGAAAACTGTTTCCTAGTTGCACATTGCACCGCGTATTTTCCAATGTCACGCGACACACTTGGATCAGGTTAACCGGTATCCCGGATTTGGCCATACAGAGATCCTGACGATGAATGCTAGTCGATTAAAACTCGGCTTGAAATTCGATGGTCTTTTCCAGGATTTGCCTTAATGTGAATATTTGGTCTATGGTCGATCTGCCCGGTCCAAAGCCATACTGTTACTTGCAAACTTAATAATTATAGAACGACTTAAAGCTCTCTCACAGCACGTTGGATAGGATATTATGTACGACATTTGTATAATAGATATGAAAGACATAGGATCATCTTTTATGTAGATGGGGCATTTGAAGCAGATAGATCAGTCATCGGACATGCTTCCTTTCACTAATATTTAGTTGATGATTTGGGGCACGCACCCTACCAAAGCATTATCTCCGTAATTAAAAAGTTCTGCAGGTAAGCCATTAGATCCTGCGGCCTTGTTGTTCTTTACATTATTTATAGCTATTAGGTGGTGGAACTGGTTCTTGATTGGATGGAAGTGAGTGTCCCATTAAACGCTGGAAATGCTTGAAAACATCTACTTTTCCCAGTGGTTGAGTGGCCAGGTAACCTTCGTTGTTTCGAAGAGCCTGCATTCCGGTCTTCAAACCAACAGCCATATAATTATAAAATTTCCGGATGTGGTTACTATGGCGAAACTCTTCGATTTCCTTGAGCTGCAAGGCTCCGTAAACTCTCTTCATTCTATGCAAGATCTTGTTTCAATCTCTTCTCTTTGCTCGATACTCTTCTTTTGGGCTGGATCATATTCGCTTGTGTAAATCTTTTTGGGGTGTGGTTTCGGTTGCCCCATTGATGATATTGCGATACTCACTGATGGCGACAGGGGTAGGTGAATTCACAAGAACGGAGAGCTTCTGGCTGTAGTGCTCTTTGTACGCTCTTGCAACTCCGGGTACGCTAGAGTGTCCTACGTAAAATTTCTTCTTTCGTATAGTTCGCAAATCTATAAATACATAGTTCAAAATTCTGCTTCTATAATTTGTACAATATCAGCAATCTATCACCTTCGAAAATTCAGACACAATCTTTTTTTCGTATGTCAAAATCATTTTTGTTCGATCGAAATATTGATACGGTCATGTCATTCACAAAATTCAAAGATTAAAAAAATAGCAAATTTACCCTTAATCTGCAAAATGACGCAAATATTATTTATTGGCATAACAAATATTAAAATTTTTGCGTTTTTACATATTAATTCTAGTTTCTTAATCGATTAGTCATGGTTTCTTACTAGGCATCGAAAAATAATAAGCGTACACTCAGAGAAATGAAACTAAATATAATTGCCTTAAACGCATTAATCTCCCCAGAACTAAGTCAATTTATGAACTTCCCACCAAACAACTTGAAATGTGCTTATTTACTTTTTAAATCTAAGGCTCCTAAAGTTTTAGATAATTTTAAATAATAACTGGGGAAATGTTCTCGAAAAAATGTTTATACAAATTGAGGCAGAAGCATCATGCTTGAATAGGAAAAGGAACAATACCAGTTCAATTAAACGTAATTTAATATAGACTTTTTTTTCCGAATAAGCGGCAAAAGGTCAAAAGGAGCTGTTGAATACAAACATCAATGACGTTTAATGCAAAGATCATAGTTCCAGTATAAGCTATGGTCAATTCTAAATAATTATAATTGCTCTCTGGATTTAAGGGAATTTGTTTAAAACTCAAGTTAGTTCAAACCGGGCGAAGGTTTATTAACAGGGGATTTAAAGATTAATTTTAACCAATCTTTCTCGAAAACTTTTGACAAATTGTGTTTGGTAAAAGGATTTTTCAAAACAAGGAAAATAATTTAAAAATGTGAAATTTAATAACATTATGATTATCTTTTAAAAGATATAAGAGAAATTTCAAGTATGTGTAAAAGAATCTAGTACGAATAAAGTACTTTATTATACAGTAGCGCAAAAAAATTTGTACAGCAAAATTACCAAAGTTGAAAAAATTCCTACTATTCCGAATTTTTGTTAATAGCAAAATTATTTGTATGTGTTAAGTATTTTTAAGAAATTTCCACTTAATGTTCTATACCATAAGAATAAAAACTGTATTACAATTTTGTTTGTACAGAATTATGTGAGATTTGATTTTTACTTTAACATTATTCTGAAAAAAATTGATAATTTTCGGGAAATATTCAAACAAAAAATTAATTACACCCTCAAAAAAAAAAAAAAAAACAAAACTTTCCACCAAAATTGCTTTGTCGAAATTTCTTAGAAGTGAAAGTCCAATTTTCCTCCGCTACAATAGAAAAATATTGCTTCAATAAATTGAACACAAAAAAAAAACGATGTTTCGTTAAACTTGGTAGATATCATTTTTAAATATTCCCCCCACCAGTTTTTTCTTTTTTTTTTTAAGACCAAAAATAACGGTACCGTCAATACGAATTTTTGTCGACATTTTATAAATATTTTTTTCCTCAAAAACTGTTTCACAGATTTAAACCGATTTTTTTGCTCAAGCAAATTTTTTTTGGAATTTAAAAATTTTCATTTTTTTTTCAAAACTCAATATTTCGAAAATCACATGCTTAATTTTTTTAAACTTAGCAAATAAATGTTTCTTTATACAATCTACTAGATATGAGAAAAAAATTGTTTTTTAGCTGACAATAACGGTACCCACCAGAAAAATGTTAACAAATGGTTTACGATCTATAATTTAGTGATGAGCTGTGTTGTTTAGAGGGTTACCGCGTTTTTCGTTTTAATAGAAAGGATCGTATTGGGGGTGGTGTGGCAATTTATGTTAAAGCGTCTATTAAATGTAAACCTAAACATTCATCTCAAGCAGGTAGCAATATTGAATATCTTTTCGTTGGCCTAGTGGGAAATGAGGGTAATCTACTTTTAGGGGCAATCTATAGACCAAATCGACAAATTGACTTTTCTCCCTTATTCTCACTTTTAGAAGAAATCTCGCTTGGTTCCCCCAATGTTGTTTTATGTGGAGACTTTAACTGCAACATCTTGAACCCTAATATTCTGTCTGATACGAGTAGCATGCGAACGTTTAATTTAAGACCGGTAAACACTAGCACACCAACTCATTACTCTGGTGGGCATGATTCTTTGTTAGACTTGTTTTTAGTTAGCAACATTGACGACGTAGCTTTGTATGATCAGCTTTCTGCACCTGTTTTCTCAAAGCATGATTTAATTTTTTAACGATAAATTTTAGCTTCGATTACTCTATCAAAAAAATCACATTTCGCGATTTTAACAATGTAAATTGTCAACTTGTAGAAGAGCATACTAGATCCATTAGTTGGGATCGTATTTTTTATATGCAATCTTCTAATGAACAGATGCAATTTTTAACTGAAAATATAAAACAACTTTATGACACTCACGTACCACTAAAAACTAAAATCCTAACACCAAATGATAAATCATGGTTTACGAGTAACATACGATTCTTAATGCAACAAAGGGATGATGCATATAACAATTGGAAGCGATATCGCTTGATTGAGTTGCGACGAACGTATTGTTCGCTTCGCAACAGAGTTGTTGCTGAAATACGTTTAGCCAAAATTCAAATTTTTTCTCACCAGCTTAGTACTTCCTTGAATGGGCGACAATTGTGGAAGAACTTACGTAACTTTGGTATTGGAAAATCGAGAAATGTGGCAGTTGAGGATGTAGATGTTAATTCACTCAATAAAACCTTTGCTTCATTGCCATTGACACTGGTGCCTTCATCGGGTACACGCGAAATTTTAACATTTACGGATCAGACAGCTAATCTTGGTTTTGGTTTTTGCCGTGTGGAAAGTGCCGATGTTGTTGAAGGTTTGCTTTCTGTAAAGTCAAACGCCGTGGGATTGGATTCTATTCACCCCAAATTTTTGTATATGATTTTGCCAATTGTGTTGCCTTGTCTAACGTTCGCTTTCAATACAATTTTAATGTCAGGAGTATATCCCGACCTTTGAAAGGTAGCCAAGATCATACCACTCCCAAAAAACGCAAAAGGAGTTGAATTTAGGCCTATTTCAGTCCTTTCCTACTTGTCGAAAGTCTTTGAGAAAATTTTGCAGAAACAAATCAATGCTTATCTTACGGCGAACTCAATGCTTACACCTAAACAGTCTTGTTTTCGTAAAAAGCACAGCTTAGTCCAGTCAAAGCGTCATTTGACCTTGCGCGCAGAGGCATGGTCTATTTTTTTTCATGGATCAATAGGTGCTTATGAGAAAAGCTTAAAACCAAATTTGCACTACATGACAACTTTTTTTACCAAAGTTATAGGTAAAAATGTATTTTGTGTCATTTTTTGGTCATTTGCGAATATCTCGGCTCCACTATCCCGTACGAACAAAAATTAAACATGAATTTATTCCTGATAACATTATCTATTATGTTCTAAAAAAAACATTTGTTTAAACAAATCCAAAAAAAGTTATAGTAAGTTAAACAAATTTTTTGTTGTTTAAAAATCACTTTTTCGTGATTATTAAGAAAAAAGCTCATTTGACGATGAAATTTTTATTTTTTATTATTAAAGTTCTTGTAATTCCGTACAATTTAAAAAAAATCAACACTCTACGATGAACGAAAGCTGAGTAATAAATTATTGAACATAGGTAAGTCAGCGCACCCACTTATTTTATGATTTTATGTTTTAATTAATATCTCAGCCCGAGTATGTCGCAAAGTGAAAATAAAAAACTGTATTGCTAATAACAATATTTTCTATCAACTTACATTTAATTTAATATGTTTGAGCAAAAACATAAAAAGTTACCGTTGGTTTCAACGTTTTTTTTCTTGTTTTTAATACATTTTTTTCATAGTTATTGAGAAAAAAACTGTATTTCACGGTAAATATTTTTCAGTTTTGGATTTTTGTTTTATAGTCCTGCTAATTTACTTCAAATTAAAAAAAAAAATAGTCCATTACGACAAACGGGAGCCAAGATATTCATGATTTAAAAACTTAGGAAAGCTTACAATTTAGTATTTTAACCTTGTAGCTTGTAATTTTGGTGTCGCCAGCAACAAGAAGCAACAAATATGTGTAAGTATGTGTGGGGTGTTTGAAGGATAATAATCTCAAAAACAAGTCAATATTTTTTTTTATTATTATTATTTTTTTTTTTATTATTTTCTTTTATTATTATTTTTTTTATTATTTTTTTTTCATTATTTATTATTTATATTTTTTTTTTTTTTTTTATTATTATTTATTTACATGAAAATGTTTAAAACTGTCATTCAAATTTTTAAAAGGGTTTAACGAGTATGAATTCATTGATGAGACCTGTGCGAGGGTGCTTATCTAATTCTTTCAAAGCAGTAATTTAGTTGACCGTTGACGAGTCAGCAAAATATCTGAGAGCAAGGTTAAGCCACGGAGGTGGAAATAGTTTTAAAAAGACAAATTAAGCAAGCGAGTAATGTAACTAGACAACCTATCATGTCTTCTTAATCCATAAATGTAACGTATAAACTGTTAAATTCTACACTCAACTTTCTTTTGCTTATAGAGTTACAATTACAAAAAAAATTTCATCCATTTTATCGCAGTTTTAAACTTAATTTTCCTTTGCACAGTAATATTAACTCAAAACTGGCCGACCATATTATTTTCTTAAAAGTATTTTAAAGTGTTTTAGTGTTTTCTCTTATATCATCAATTTTTTTAAATTTAAAGGCTCTTAAATATAAGAACGAATTCGTGCGACCGAGTCGTGAAATTATTTTTTTCCAACTTTACCTTATCTTATCGAGGGTCTCTTTTGTACCAAATTCATGAAGATTCTTAATTATGGTTGGGGTGATCTATTCGGTTGCCCATATTAACACCATCACTTCTGAAGAAAATTTCGAACGGTTTTGTTTTGAGATATGGCGGCGGAGTTTAATTTGATAAATGTGGCAGTGTCCAATGTTTGTTTATAAAATAAAATGCACGACTGGGTCGCACGAACTTGCTCCTATGTAATAGACTAGGAATTTTAAAAACGAATGTTATTAGAGAAAACTGTTCATAAGGATAAAATGAATTTTTTTTAATTCTTCAAGTAGTAAGAGATAAAAACAGAATGATATGCAAATATGAATTTATGCAGGAACAAAAATTATAAGTCTTTGTAGTGGTTCCTTAAAAAAATAAGCTTTTATGTAAAAAATTTTTAAAACATTTTTAAGAAAAAATTTTGGTACGCCAACCTTAAGTTTTTATTATTGTACGAATAAAAGTCTAATTTCCAAAAAAAATACTAAGCCGTTCTTTTCTTTTTTTCTAAAAATTGAAAAAATATTTTTTCTTAAGTTTTTAAATGCAATGATTTTTAAACTTTTTAGGAGCTTTTTTATAAAAAATTTCATTAAAATCCGTTAAGTCGATAATGAGAAATTCAAAATTCGAAAAAATCGTTCTATGGTAGGTACAGTCAGTAATATCTAGATTTCAAATTTTTTTTTATTAAATTATTAATCGTAAAGATTAATCAAAAGAAAAAAAATTTTAGCAAAATTCTCGGAACCGTTTTCGAGAAAAATGCGATTTTCGAAAACCATCTTTTAAAATTTGTATGGAAGGTACCGTTAGTTTTAGATAAAACAAATTTTTTTTCTCAAATCTTGTAGATTATATTAAGAAACTTTTATATGCCAAGTTTGAAAAAAATCGAGCATGGGGTTTTCGAAATATTGAGATTCCAAAAAAAAATTTTGATTTTTTTTTTAAAAATCCAAAAAATTAAAAATTAAAAATTTGAATATGTAATAATATTTAAACTTTGGAGGAGCTTTGGCATAAAAAAAATTATTAAAATCGGCTGTACCGTTTTCGATAAAATCAAAAACAAAAAAAATGGACCCAGGGGGGCTACCGAAAATAACAATTTTTTGTAAAATTTTTTTCAACCATTAGCTAGTTTTAACCAAATGAAATTTTTGGAATTTTTCTTAAAAAATTCTGTGGGACAGTTTTTGAGAAAAAAAAATATTTATAAAATTTCGAAAAAAAATCGTATGGCAGGTACCGTTATTTTTGGTCTTAAAAAAAAATAGAAAAAAACGTCCGGGGGTAAAAAATTAAAACCCATATCTACCAAGTTTGAAGAAAATCGGCCGAGCCGTTTAGGCTGTAGTCGAACCGACAGACAGACAGACAGACAGACAGACAGAATTGCGAGACCCACTTTTTTGGCCTTCGCTATCATCGTAATGTCAACTTTGATCAAAATCTCGAGTTCGATTTTTTTTACGAATGCATAACTTGCCTTATAGTACCTATAAGTCGCAAGTAAAAATTGGCCTTGCAACCAGAGAGCTGCAATTGAATATTTCCGGGAATAAGCAGCCCGTCTGATTTCGAAAGTTCTTATTTGTCCAAATGATTCAAAATACTCTTACTTTATCTCATCCTAAAATTTGTACCTATTGAATTCATATGATGGTTCAGGGTGGCACTTATATCCAAATTCCCACTTTCTTTACTTATCACACTTACATTTAGAGAAGCGTATTTGAGATCGGACAGACGTGATATAAGTAGCAGTATCATCCACCACTCTTAACTTTACCAAATCTTAGGCGTGAAAATTAGTAAATCCGCCTCTGTGTAAAATATAAAAATACTTATCAATTTGTGTGTCCAATTGAAATATACTACTATCTAGACGTGTGTCATTTAATAATTATGTCCAGTAGTTATATATAGCCCTCTATAATTCATTTCTAAAAGCTGTCTATCTGATTTCTTAATTCTTTTTGTAGGTCTTGACTTAACAAAGTAAATCAATAAAACTTCTAGTGCAAAAATGTTCAAGATAATACAGCTTAGGCGGTGAGATTATCTTTAACGATTTTGTCAGGTGAAAATGATTTTAAGTAAAAAAAAAACTGGTGATACTGAAAGATTACAAATAATCTAGGGACAAGCACGAGTATTAATAGGTTTTATTTTTATAATACAAATATTCCAAGTAAAAAAAAAAAGTATGTCATTGGAGGAAAGTATTGAGCTTCAACAATTGTGAAGCTATTCGTATAGTTGAAGGTTTGTCTTAAATTCTTCAAGAAGAAATTAATGATGACAATAACAACCGAAATGGGTTCACTCACCTTGAGAGGTCAAATTGGTTAAACATTTAATTTCATAAATACGAGTACAAAATTAAAACATGGTCAAACGAAATCATGCCCGTAGCTGGCAAATCATTTTAAGGGGGAAATAATAACTGATGACTTTCCTATCGGCTCCAAGTTTTAAATATTGAATTCGTTTAAAATATTTTATAAATTAATTATGAAAATACGAGTATAAAAATACAAAATGGACCTTTTATTGGCTGCCGCGGCTTTGCTGGTTGGTGCACATTCGAAACGTCCAATTGTCCATAAATCAAGCTTAGTTTGACCAATAGAATTGGTTATGTTTTTGGCTTTCAGGGCAGTGGTGGTTTATTGGCTTGGAGCTGTGTCTTAACAAAACCCTACAAAGAAGAGGTCTTTAGGGTTCAAATCGCACAATCTCGTCGGTCAATTGACTTCACCTTTGCGTGAGATAACCATTTTCGGAAATAGCTCGTACAAAATGTCCATTGTGGCAGTGGCTATGTGGCACGTAGAATTTGTTTTTTTTTTTCTAATTTGGACTGAATTTTTTTTTTTATAAATTTTCCAAGTTTCAATTTGGAATACGATTTGGTCCATGCAAATTAAAAATTCACCCTCGCGTTTTTTGTAGTTAAGTTAAGAGCAGAATTTAAATTTTCAAAAATTAGATTGTGTCTCTTTTTGCAGCTGGAGCGTTCAGAGATTCGAATTTATGTATTTTTTTTTTCTCGTTTAGGGCAAGCGTAGGGTAAATTCAGGGGCTTATTAACTTGATTTGGAAAATAGTTTGAACACAAATCTGAATACTGCATATGTGTCACAATAGGCGTTTTTCTTTTTTAGTTCAGTATAGAGCTCCGAACAGAGTCCGAGCATGTCGAGCATGTTCCGAACATCCTCTGAACCAAGCGAGCTCTGAGCGCTCTGAGTATTTTTTGAAACACACCTGAACACATAGCTGTCGACATTTTTTTTTTAAATTTCCATCTGTCAAATGCCTGTATTAAGCATTGTACTCTGTCTGCTCAGTCATTTTATTCTGAGCTTATAGAGCGCACTCTGAACACGCTCAGAACGAAAAAAGAAACACATTTACGAAGCTCTGAACTAAAAAAGAAACACAATTTATTTTTTGACAACTCAGGCTCTGTTCTGAACTAAAAAAGAAAAGCGCCTAATGACATGAGAAGAAACGAGAGGTTTTAGATGTAAATTCATTGAAATGGCTGACGAAATTTGACACTTTACCACTCCAAATGGTTCGTTTCGTTCTTCATGGGGGTTTCACTTTTGAAAATTTTAAATCTTTGGAAGGGTTTTTTTTCATATAAGTTTTTTGTACAGTAATAATTTTAAGAAAAAGTTTAGTTAATGATTGTTGGGCAAATAAAACTTTAATTTAAAAAATAAACGATCTGCTTTTGAAATATACCTGTGTATTTTAAAATAAAAATATTACTTACTTACTTTAGGTGGCGCTACAGTGGGGTGGACCAGGGCCTCAAATAACAAGCTTCTCCAGCTAGCTCGGTCCCTAGCTAGCTGTCTCCAGTTTCGGACGTCAAGTTGGTTGAAATCCTCTCCTAGTAGAAGATCGCGCCTCCTAAGTCACAATCCTCTACTAGTGCGCCGTCCCTCAGGGTTGGATTCGATTCCGGACCGGAGCATTCGGATACATTCGCTCTACATGACCTAGAGAATAACCCATGAATAACCAGTACGTTACAACTCTCAAGCAGTCATGTGTGCGTTTTGTCGTCGAATATGGCCAGGAACCAGTTTTACCACTTTATTTCAATTGAAGTAGCTCTACTTCTTTTTTTTTCAAAATATTATAAAATCTACTTCCTACTTCACACTATCAGCAAAATACTGAAATCTACTTCATTAAAAAAAAAAACTCTGCTTCAAACTACTTCAATTTTAGAAGAAAAGGCCAAATCTACTTCTATTTCTCTATTTCACTCTTGTAAGGATGTAGCACGAGAATTACAAAAAAAAATGTATGTCAACACAATAAATATATACAAATGAGTAATTTTAAAAGCATAGAAACACGAATCTTATGAAAATTTCGCTTGCGTGTGTGTTTTTATTTTAAAATAAATAATATTGAATTATAGTAATTTTAATGTTATTTTTATAATAGAAAGTTTTACTAATAAATTAATTCTTTATATACAAATTTCTCTAAAATTTAAAGAAATGTATTGACAATTTTAAATATTTAATAATATACATTTAAGGAAAAAATTTTAGGGGTATTCATGTAAAGAGATAATTTTCCGCTTTTTATGTAAACAATATTATTTCAAAATAAAAGAAGCTCCGATACAAAAATTTTGATCGAAATCAGTAGTCAGAAATGAGAAAGTAGACAATCAAAAAAAGGATCTATGACAGGTACCTTGAACAAATTTTTTTTTACCAAAATGTAGACCGCATTGTTGGTATGGCCTGAACATAATTTTTTTTGAAAGAACCATTAGAGCCGTTTAAGAAATAAATATGATATTTCATAATGGCTGTATGGCAAAACAAAACATTTGAATTTCTCCTCTAAGCTGCAGACAGACGAAATCTCTACTTTTCCGTGTTGTAATGTCAATTGATGAAAATCTCGAGTTCAAATTTTTCTAAAAGTAAGTAAAAAGTCATTTTAAAATCTCAATTAACTTCACTTTTTTCTTCAAATCTACTTCGACTTTTTTTCCGGAAGTGGTAAAGCTGCCAGGAACTACAATTTTCTGCCGAATTCTAACGACTAAAATGAGAAGCCCTTTTTATTATAAGACATACTCTTAGAGAAAGTGTCAGATTCTCACAAGAGGTCATGCTTCTGAAAATAATATTTGTATTCTCAGGTGGCACCGGCTAAGAGCGATTTGACTGCCAATGAACTAAACCAACCATTACTTCAAAGAGTACTCCATTTGAAGGATAAGGTCTTTAAAACGTTAGCATTTTTTACTTGCGATATATGTATGTCCTCGTATTATAGGGTAAGGCAAGTTTTGTATTTGGAATTAAAAATCAAATTCAAGATTTTTATCAAACTTTACATAAAGTCGAAGCCGCTGAAGTTTATTTTTTTTTTCAAATTCAGTATATTTGCTGAAGAGTCTTCGGTGATTCCCTGGAGAAAAAATTGAAAAAACATGATTTTTTTTTAAATTCCAAAAAAAACCGTTGTTAAGTTTAAGTTTTTTAAACTTTTTGGAAGCTTCGTCATAAAAATTTTTATTTAGATTCGTTATGCCGATAGTGAAAAATTCGAAAAAATAGTTCAATGGTAGGTTCAGTCAGTAATATCTTAATTTTAATTTTAACTTGCGACCTACATATAGGCACTATAAGGCAAGAACTCGAGATTTTGATCAAAGCGAAGACGAAGGAAGTGGGTCTCGTAATTCTGTCTGTCTGTCTGTATTTTCGACTGCAGCCTAAACGGCTCGGCCGATTTTTTTCAACTTGGTAGATAGTATTTTTAATTTTTCCCCCAACACGTTTTTTTTTTCGTTTTTTTAAACCAAAAATAACGGTACCTGCCATACGATATTTTCGCAATTTTATAAATATTTTTTTTTTTTCAAAAAATTTTCGACAGATTTAAAAAAAAAAAAGAAATACAAAAAAATTTAATTTAGTTAAAGCTAGGTAATGGTTGAACAAAAAATTCCGAAAAATGGTTATTAATGGTACCACCCTTAGAACCATTTTTTTGTTTTTGATTTTCTCAGAAATAGTACAACCGATTCTCTTCATTTTGCTTATGTTAAAACTCCCAAAAAGTTTTTATATTATTGTGAACTCAAATTTTCAATTTTTTTTTTTAATTTTTAAAATCCATTTTTTTTTTTTTTTTTTTTTTAATTCAATATTTCGAAAACCCCGTGCTTGTTTGTTTTTAAACTTGATAAATAAAAGTTTTTAAATATAATTTACAAGAAGTGGGAAAAATTATATTACCTAAAAATAACGGTACCCACCATACAAATGTTAAAAATGGTTTTCAAAAATGGTATTTTTCTCGAAAACAGTGTGTAGAATTTTGATATTTTTTTTTATTTGATTAATTCTTACGATCTATAATTTGATAACAAAAATTTTGAAATTAAGATAAATTACTGACTGTACCTACCATAGAACCATTTTTTCCAAATTTTGAATTTCTCATTATCGGCATAACAAATCTAAATTAATATTTATATTAAGAAGCTTCTAAAAAGTTTAAAAAACATAGCATTTCAAAACTTAAAAAAAAAAATATTTTTTTGAGTTTAAAAAAAAAATTATTTGGTATCTCAAAAACGGCTCAATATTTTTTTAAAAATTTAATATGTATTCGTACAATAATAAAAACTTTAAGTTGGTCTGCAAAAGTTTTTTCTTAAAAATGTCTTAAAAGTTTTGTATATAAAAGCTTATTTTTTAAGAAACCACTACAACGATTTATAATTTTTATTCTTGCATAAAGTAATATTTGCTTGAATCACATGGCATCCTGATTTTAGTTGTTTTAGTCATTTAAAAATTAATTTATGCTTATGAAAAGTTTTTCTCTAATAACATTCTTTTTTAAAATTCTTAGTCTTTTACATAAGAGCAAGTTCGTGCGATGGAGTCGTGCATTTTATTTTGTATTGAATTATAGATCGTAAAAATAAATCGAAAGAAAAAATTGTTATCAAAATTCAAGACACCGTTTTCGAGAACAACACGGTTTTCGCAACAAAATTTTAAACATTTGTGGTGGGTACCGGTATTTTTAGATAAAATTAAATTATTTTTCTCATATCTTGTAGACTGTATTAAGAAACTTTTAGTTGTCAAGTTGAAAAAAAAATCGAGCAAGAAATTTTCGAAATATTGAGTTTGAAAAAAAAATGTAATTTTTTTTTAAATCCACAAAAATTTTTTTTTGAAAATTTGAGCACACTCAATACTATTTAAACTTTTACGGAGCTTTAGTATAAAAAAAAATTTTCTAGCATTACCTATGTAGCTTTAACTAAATGAAATTTTTTGATCTTTTTAATCAGTGAAACAGTTTTTGAGAAAAAAAAATATATACCAAATTTCAAAAAAAAGCATGGCAGGTACCGTTATTTTTGGTCTTGCAAAAAAAAAAAGGAAAAAGCGTGGGGAGAATTTAAAAATCGACCGAGCCCTATAGGCTGTAGAAGTAGTAGGTTTTGGCCGGTTCTGGATCAATGAAGCGGAGCAATTTAAGCGGAGCAAAGTGGATTTTTAAGAGAGAATTTAAGGGGATTTTTAAGTTGGATTTTTTTAAGTTGGATTTTTTAGTTGGAATTTAGAGAGTAGTAGGTTTTGGCCGGTTCTGGATCAATGAAGCGGAGCAATTTAAGCGGAGCAATTTAAGCGGAGCAATTTAAGCGGAGCAAAGTGGATTTTTAAGAGAGAATTTAAGGGGATTTTTAAGTTGGATTTTTTAGTTGGAATTTAGAGAGTAGTAGGTTTTGGCCGGTTCTGGATCAATGAAGCGGAGCAATTTAAGCGGAGCAAAGTGGATTTTTAAGAGAGAATTTAAGGGGATTTTTAAGTTGGATTTTTTTAAGTTGGATTTTTTAGTTGGAATTTAGAGAGTAGTAGGTTTTGGCCGGTTCTGGATCAATGAAGCGGAGCAATTTAAGCGGAGCAAAGTGGATTTTTAAGAGAGAATTTAAGGGGATTTTTAAGTTGGAATTTAGAGAGTAGTAGGTTTTGGCCGGTTCTGGATCAATGAAGTAGAGGAATTTAAGTGGAGGAAAGTGGATTTTTAAGAGAGAATTTAAGGGGATTTTTAAGTTGGATTTTTTTAAGTTGGATTTTTTAGTTGGAATTTAGAGAGTAGTAGGTTTTGGCCGGTTCTGGATCAATGAAGTGGAGGAATTTAAGTGGAGGAAAGTGGATTTTTAAGAGAGAATTTAAGGGGATTTTTAAGTTGGATTTTTTTAAGTTGGATTTTTTAGTTGGAATTTAGAGAGTAGTAGGTTTTGGCCGGTTCTGGATCAATGAAGTGGAGGAATTTAAGTGGAGGAAAGTGGATTTTTAAGAGAGAATTTAAGGGGATTTTTAAGTTGGATTTTTTTAAGTTGGATTTTTTAGTTGGAATTTAGAGAGTAGTAGGTTTTGGCCGGTTCTGGATCAATGAAGTGGAGGAATTTAAGTGGAGGAAAGTGGATTTTTAAGAGAGAATTTAAGGGGATTTTTAAGTTGGATTTTTTTAAGTTGGATTTTTTAGTTGGAATTTAGAGAGTAGTAGGTTTTGGCCGGTTCTGGATCAATGAAGTGGAGGAATTTAAGTGGAGGAAAGTGGATTTTTAAGAGAGAATTTAAGGGGATTTTTAAGTTGGATTTTTTTAAGTTGGATTTTTTAGTTGGAATTTAGAGAGTAGTAGGTTTTGGCCGGTTCTGGATCAATGAAGTGGAGGAATTTAAGTGGAGGAAAGTGGATTTTTAAGAGAGAATTTAAGGGGATTTTTAAGTTGGATTTTTTTAAGTTGGATTTTTTAGTTGGAATTTAGAGAGTAGTAGGTTTTGGCCGGTTCTGGATCAATGAAGTGGAGGAATTTAAGTGGAGGAAAGTGGATTTTTAAGAGAGAATTTAAGGGGATTTTTAAGTTGGATTTTTTTAAGTTGGATTTTTTAGTTGGAATTTAGAGAGTAGTAGGTTTTGGCCGGTTCTGGATCAATGAAGTGGAGGAATTTAAGTGGAGGAAAGTGGATTTTTAAGAGAGAATTTAAGGGGATTTTTAAGTTGGATTTTTTTAAGTTGGATTTTTTAGTTGGAATTTAGAGAGTAGTAGGTTTTGGCCGGTTCTGGATCAATGAAGTGGAGGAATTTAAGTGGAGGAAAGTGGATTTTTAAGAGAGAATTTAAGGGGATTTTAAGTCGGATTTTTTTAAGTTGGAATTTAGAGATTTAAGTGGAGGAAAGTGGATTTTTAAGAGAGAATTTAAGGGGATTTTTAAGTTGGATTTTTTTAAGTTGGATTTTTTAGTTGGAATTTAGAGAGTAGATAGTAGGTTTTGGCCGGTTCTGGATCAATGAAGTGGAGGAATTTAAGTGGAGGAACTTAAGTGGAGGAATTTAAGCGGAGCAATTTAAGCGGAGCAATTTAAGCGGAGCAATTTAAGCGGAGCAATTTAAGCGGAGCAATTTAAGCGGAGCAAAGTGGATTTTTAAGAGAGAATTTAACGGGATTTTTAAGTTGGATTTTTTTAAGTTGGATTTTTTAGTTGGAATTTAGAGAGTAGTAGGTTTTGGCTAGCAATTTAAGCGAAGCAATTTAAGCGGAGCAATTTAAGCGGAGCAATTTAAGCGGAGCAATTTAAGCGGAGCAATTTAAGCGGAGCAATTTAAGCGGAGCAATTTAAGCGGATCAATTTAAGCGGAGCAATTTAAGCGGAGCAATTTAAGCGGAGCAATTTAGGCGGAGCATGGAGGAACTTAAGTGGAGGAATTTAAGTGGAGGAATTTAAGTGGAGGAACTTAAGTGGAAGAATTTAAGTGGAGGAATTTAAGTGGAGGAACTTAAGTGGAGGAATTTAAGTGGAGGAACTTAAGTGGAGGAATTTAAGTGGAGGAATTTAAGTGGAGGAACTTAAGTGGAGGAATTTAAGTGGAGGAATTTAAGTGGAGGAACTTAAGTGGAGGAACTTAAGTGGAGGAACTTAAGTGGAGGAATTTAAGTGGAGGAACTTAAGTGGAGGAATTTAAGTGGAGGAATTTAAGTGGATGAATTTAAGCATAGAGTAGTATGTTTTGGACGGTTCGGGGAAATCAAATTATGTCCTTTTTGGTGCTATGGATGCTTAACAAAAGAGAAGAAAGAAATATGCCCTAGTAAAAAATAAAAATACAAAGTTTTTAATACGAGTATGATTCAAATTTTTATTTATTTTATTTAAACTTGATAGGTTTTACAGTGTTAATGTGAAAAATTATCTTTATTTTATTTAAACATTTTTCGTTTTAAAACTACTAAAATATACTATTTTATTTATAGATACATATACATATACAATAGACAATCATTTTGGAATATTCTTATGCCCCCATGCATATGTGGTCTTTGAATCCGCACAAATAAATCTTTTTGTATCACCACAACTTAATGCTAACTTATTAATATTTTCAGTATATATTTTATGATTTCTACTTCTAAAGGTATACATTGATCTATATTGATCTTGTTTCTTAATTAAACAATTTCTATAATCTCTTAATTCTAAATTATTTGTTACATATTTTTTAATACCTTTGGCCTTTTTTGTAACCTCACCGGTATCTACTCTATAGCAATATAGTTTTGCACGTAATCCAACGAAATCTAACATTATTCTCGAGTTATTTTCATCTTTAAATAGACCTATTTCCTTGCCGTTATTTAAGGGAAAGTTGTGTATATTGTTGGGAGGATGCTCAGAAGTATCAAATCTAGATCTATCAGGATTTATTACGTCATCATAGATATCAGCATAAAAATCATCTGTAAATATGAAATAGATGAAAGAATCTGTATCCATATAGTTCAAACGAATTTTATTGTTAAATTTTGGTTTCATGTAGTCGTAGTGAGGGTCGTACATTAACCACTTTGATAGGTCAAGAACAACAAAGCCCAAGTAAATTGGTTTATCGAGTTTTATACTCCCTTTTTTCATTTCAATAGCACACATATTCGGTGAAAATATGTTACTACTATGAAAATTCGGATGAGCAATTAGCTTTCTTGCTGAAAATTGGTTTCTTATTGCATGCCACTCAGAAACAATTTTTACATCTCTACGTTTTTCAACATTTTCCATGGTCTTACCATAAACGCTATTGTTCATCAATTTAAAAAAAATCTTTTTCAAACTTATTTTTGGCTACTTTTCTGTATTCAGTGTTAAGCAAAATATATTTCTGAAGCCAGTTTGATTGATTAAACGTCATGACTCTGTGCACTTTAGTCACTATTAATCCATTAGAGATACACTGCTGTAAGTTTCTTAAATGGATTGTAAATTTTTTTCTTGAATTGAGATGAGCAATAAGCTTAGGAATATTACATCCCGAGGTAATTATATTTTCAGGACAGAATGGAAGATCATTATGTAAATCGTGGATACTAGATGGGTAATCTAAGTCTACTTCCAATACATATCCAACATTATCATCTTTGATGATAGTTGTATGTAACTCACGATTATCCCACTGAAAATTACCATAGGGAAGGGGTTGTGACATAGCCCATCCATATAAATTATTAGCATCCAGATACATTAAATATTCCGATGCTTTATTTGGATCATAGCTTGATATATAATTATTATTTGCAAAGCCATCTCTGTGACTGCACTGACACAATCCACCCCGAATTCCACTTTTAAAGAAGTTGTACATATCAACGTCTGTTAAAAGCTCCAACTTTATTTTTGTTGTTTTGAGCATAGCATCCCATGATAAACCAGGAGCGGTAAAATAATGGCAAGGGTCAAGTTCGTATATAGAATTACAAACTGTTCTGAATTTTTCAAAAATGTCTGCTAACAGGAGAACATCACTCTTTAGATATAGAATGGTATAGTCTTTAAATGTTTTACATTTAAAATGATTCCATACCTTTAGAGCATGATTATAATTCCCATCTAAACATGCTTCATCTACCATCTTATTATGAAATTTAGTAATAGATGGAAGTGATGGTTCTTCAAATCGCTCCCATGAATCTAAATGATTATAAGGGAATACCCTTTCCTTATCATTAAATTGAATGATTCGCTCTCTTGAAAAACACTCTTTGTATTTTTCAAGTCATCAAGAGATAAATTATTTGCTAAAGAAGCAAGGCTTGATTGAAGAAATCTATTTGAATCTAAAAATCTTATTTCAAAAAATCTTCTTTCACCCAAATAAATTCTTTTAGATAGGGATATATAATTTTCCTTGTTCATCGGAATGATGTTAATGTCTCCTTGAATTTTTGCGAGACTTTTAATAAACATATGACAATCATAGCCCGAGAAATTATGAAAGAGAACTGGAAAAAATTTTGGGACACGAAAATCTAAATTACACTTCACATGTGCAGGTCCTATAAATATACTAGTGAGATGGCAATGGTGCCTTACTCTAAGCTCGCTTTCCTTAAAACCGGGTGTTTGGTGGCTTATCGGAGCTAGGATGGACTCAAAGTCAGCGTACACTACTAGTGGAAATTGAAGTTGTCTTCCATAATTTTTGAAATAAATATTTGTGTTATCTCCCTCTGGCATTTTTGTTGTAGACATCCGTTACAGAGATGCATTTTATGTTCTTTACCCGAAATTTGACTACATATTAAGCGAGATATATTGTTGATATAAACGTAGTGAGTTCTACGATCAATGTTTATACAATACATCAAATTAATGTGTACATTCTGCTCCTTTTGTAAATGATATAATGGACCAATGATTTGAACATTTTCCTTTTTATCATCAGATTCATATCCAAATACATTCACACTTATCTCTGGGTTGTTCTCTTCAAATTTTTCTTTTACATCTTTTAATACCAGAGGGAACTGCAAATTTTTAAAGCTGATTAGTTTACCACATACATCAATCAACTCATCTGTTATGTTTGTGATATTATACGAACTAGTTCTCGAGCGATTATTCGTAACTTCACACTAATAGGTCTATATTTGTTAATGTTTACTTCTATCCTTAAAAATGACAATAAAGCCCATCCACTGTCTTTACATTGGAATTCCTCCAATTTATTTTTTATTTCGGTATACATTTTTTCGAGATGATCATCCAATTCATCTTCTGAAACTACACTTAGCATTTTGGTTTGCATGCTTTTAGTGGCAATAATTGCACTATCGGGATCATCCGAATGTTTTATAAATTCGCCAAACACTTCGAGATTGAATTTAAAGGAATTCATCGCTTGAATTTCCTCTTGTAGAAGCCCCATGATTATGGGGTGCTTCTTATCAACAAGCATCTTTATGTCAAGAATGCTTTCATCCACATTTTTAATGGAGAAAGTCTTAATTCTATTATTGAAAGCTGATTCAATCAAGCTAACATTATGTGTGATGAGAACTTTAGCCTTATTTTTATGGGTATTTTTACGTTGATGATGAGACCATTTCATAACATCAACGTCTTCCTCACAAACGTCACATCTCTTAAAGTTAAGTTTCAGCTTTTTTATTGTAGTATCAGATGATGTAGTTGGTTTCGGAGAAATATCCCTCTTTCTTGTAGTACTCACCAACATACCTTCTCCACTCCTCTCCGATGAACATTCAGCACCATGTGATGTTGAAGATGGAAAACTCTGCCTTCCTTTGGAAATTATCATTTCTGATATACGAGTATCAGCAATCTCAGTTATGGAATGTGCAATTTCTTTATGACGAAGCAAAGCATCTTTGCGCGAAAAGTTTTTTTGACAGATATTACACTTTAATTCAAATTTACTCTCACTATGGAGAGAATTATGTCTCACCAAATTCCATTTATTTGTAAAATATTTTAAGCAAACTTGACACTTATACATTTTGGAAGAAATATAACTTTTTTTTTTTTTTTAAATTAAACAACGTTTTTCTATCTATAGTTAAAACTGAATGGAAAGTTTAAAATCTGAGTTCC
Source organism: Chrysotoxum bicinctum (assembly GCA_911387755.1). Taxonomy (NCBI): domain Eukaryota; kingdom Metazoa; phylum Arthropoda; class Insecta; order Diptera; family Syrphidae; genus Chrysotoxum; species Chrysotoxum bicinctum. Next base: position 179,314,819 of record OU426989.1, on the reverse strand, counting down.
CTTTTATATACGTATCAGGACGCTATCAAAAAAAAAATTTAATGTATCCTGAATCCACTATCACTTGTTAGAAAAATACCTCTCACATATATCATTCAAACTAATGGGATAATAAAACGTCGTTGTACGTTTTGAACCTTTTTTTACGTTCTAAACCTTCTTGTCAAAGTCGTGTTGGGTTTTGGGTTAAGTCTATCTCCCCCTATCATGAACATGAATGGACATGATCGGGTTGTTTATTGGGTTTTGCTTTTATAATTTTTTATTTCTTTTATTCTCATTTTCCCAATCTGAATTACACATCTTTCTCATCCAAAACAAAGAATTTTTATTTTTTCATAGAAACAGCTAATGCATCCGGAAACCACTATCACAACATGGTTCCTATATATCATTGAAACTAATGGGGTAATAAAAGATTACGGTCATCCTTAAACATTCTCGATTATCGGGAATAATGTATACTATAGGGTTTTCTAATGCTATTAAAAGAAATTACAAAATTAGGAAAAAATACAAAAATTTTTAATGTATTCTGAATCCACTATCACTTCTTAGAAAAATACCTCTCCCATATATCATTCAAACTAATGGGATAATAAAACGTCGTTGTACGTTCTAAACCTTGTTGTCAAAGTCGTTTTGGGTTTTGGTTTTGGGTTAAGTCTATCTCCCCCATCACTTGTAAGAAAAAATATTTTTTTTTTTTTTTTGATATAAATAACGAATATATTCAGAGATCACTATCATCTCTTAGAAAAATATCTCTTTAGACCATTTCAAATAATGGGGAGTATCCTTTTAAAGATCTACATATAAATTAATGTAAAAAAATTTATCTTTGAATGTATCCTGAAACCACTATCACTTATTAGAAAAAGACCTCTCCCATATATCATTCAAAATAATGGTATAATAAAACGTCGTTGTACGTTTTGAACCTCGTTTTACGTTCTAAACCTGGTTATTTTGGGTTCTGGGTTTGGGGTTTTGGTTTTGGAGTAAGTCTATCTTCCCCCCTATCATGAACATGAATGGACATGATCGGTTGAATGAAAATCTAAATTTAATATGTATTGAAAGACATATAACTTATCTGAGAAGATTTTCTTATAAAAAGACAAATATTTGTTGGAGAACATCACAGTTATTCTCAAGATTGTAAGAAGACAACACTAAAATGCATTTCGAGGAAGAGTATTCAATTTTTACCTTAGATGATTTTGCTGTGAGGGAGGCAAATTCGCTAAACCAAAACAGTGGTTTTAAGCCAACGAGGAAGTTGTCCGAGTTGGACATAGGAATCAAATATAATATTTTCTCCCTACAAAAGGTTAAAACCAGATGGGGTGATCGAATCGTAGCAGATCTCGGGGAATATAAGGTAAGTCAAACATTTTCTTTCTTTTTTATCAAATTAATTTTTTGATTACTTTTGTAGGTCTTTTTACCTGGTAGATATTCAGATCTAACATCGAACAGTATGGCAGCAATTGGTGGAGGAGGATATGTATTTGAGATAGTGAGAACACTTGGAACAACCTTCGAGCTAAAATTTGCAAAAATTAAATAATTTGTTGTTCATATTTTAGTTTTATATATACAACATTAATAATAACAAGGATAAGAGAAAAATAAAAATCATTTAAACAGATTGTACATAAACATGTTTATTATTATTATTATTACATTACTTTTTATAGAATAGTCTTATAGAATCTCATTTTTATTGATCCAGGAGTTATGTTCTGTTGGAAATCCCAACCACTTAACAAAAACATTATTCCCTCTTCTTTGTAGAACTTTTTCTACTAGAAATATATCTGCGCAGTTAGTTTTTAACAGTTCTGCTTCATAAAAACCACCTCGTACAGGTTTCCCTTGATAGTCCTCAAGGAGATATGTAATAGGTCTTGTAGTTTGAACTTTTCTTATTTTAAAAACCTCAGTAGTCCAGTTCGGTGTGTACCCCTTTTCAAATAAATGTTTGTATTTACTGATTCTTACTTTATCATCAACTTTAAATTTTTGTTTACTTGCTTCTTTTGTATTATTTTTGAAACGTGGTAATAATGATTTTGAATTTTTCTTGTTGACATCTGAAGGTTTGCAACGAATGGTTCGGTGGAAGGAGTGATTGTAGTCATAAAGTATTTTTTTGTAAATATTCATCCACTTATAGCTACCATTGAAACTAAACTCTTTCCACATTTTTTCTTTGAAAGTTCTATTAAATCTTTCAACAATTGAAGCCTTTAACGAACTGAATGTAGAGTAATGATTTACTTTATATTTTCCCATCAAACTTTTGAATTTTGTATTGAAGAATTCTTTTCCATCGTCCGTTTGTAAATTTTTTGGAATTCTAGAAGAATCTATAAATATTTTTTCAATTCCTTTTGAAATAGTAATCGCTTTTTTATTTTTCATCGGGATGACCCAAGCGAATTTCGAAAAAGTATCGATAACTGTCATCAAATAATTAAACCCGTTATTTTGATCGCTGTAAGGTATCATTTCAACTAGATCGGCTTGCCACAAATCATCATAACCTTTAATGATAACATTACGACGTTTAAAATTTCGACGTGCAGCTTTATGTAACTCTTCAACAACCTTTCGCTTACTCATATTTACAAAGAGTGAATTCAACCAAATAAAAAGTAGGCTTATTTATATATTTAAAATTCTTTTATTTCAATCTTTTATATAATAACATAAGTTTCTTAATTCTAACTAAACGGCTTTCTATAATATAACAAGCACAAGTATCCGGTCCTAGTGTACATTGATTGGATGCCCAGCAACAATTTGAGTAATGACATCCGTGAATTGATTGAATGTAGAATGCGTTTTCAAATCTTTTTATTAAAGATATACAATTTAAAAACTCTTCGTAATGCTCATCTAACATTCCATTTCGATATGTTTTTAAAAAATCACAAATCTCTTTTAATATTTTGTCAGAGTCCATTTTTAAAGATGTTGTTCGTCTTAGTGTTGAATGCCTACTAACAAATTTTTATTCTGCGATGCGCTCTGGAAAAAATGCCTTCATGATCATATCAACTTTTTTTTGTATTTTTTCGTCAATTTGTTTTTCATCAATATTCATGATATCTTCAGATTTCTTTGAAAGTGATAATAGCTTCATATTTTCTCGCTTTATAGTTGCTATTGTTTCCTCGAAAGAAGAGGTCATATTGTTTCTTAATATGTTTGTTTCCCTGTTCATAGTTGTCATTATCTCCTTTAAAGAAGAATTTATATGGTCTTTCATACTATTTTCCTTAAGGTTTATCTGCTCATCAACATATGCTTTGGAGACGGCTTGGTGTGGCTGCTGAGGTTTAATTCCAATGTTGTTTAAATATTTATTATCTATATCAAAATCACCAGTTGGTAGGAGTTTAAATCCTATTCCTGGAGGACCTACAAGACCTTTGATTTTTGGAATAGGTTTGGAGTTCCTACCGAACTTGTCAACGTTCATGGTTTATATGTTAAGACTGGTTCGGAATAATGTTAATATATAATATTTGATTCGTTTAGTTCTTCAAGTATAGAGCTGATTTCATTCTGATGATTATCATTACCAGCATTTTTAGATGCTGTTAAAAGTCTTAGTCTATTAACAAGTTCATTAGGATCATTCCAGTATACATATTCAATATTTTTATTTGTATATTTCATTTCAGTAATGTTAGAATACGATTTTCCTATTTTTTTATTTTCAGTTTTAAGTCCAGCAACAAGTTCCTTAATTATATGGGTGTATTTTATACCTCTATTACTCTTAATTCGAGAAGAACTATCATGATTACACATATGCGCATTACTTTTTTGTAAGATTTTCCCATATTGTTCTAAGTCATCATTAGTATATTTCTGTTTGCGAGGATTTTTCTTTAGAATCAATTCAATAAGACCAGGAGTTCGATTAAAAGTATCATTATCGATAATAATCTCATGATCATTCATCGCAAAGCTACATTTTCCAATTTTTATAGATTGTGTATTTTCATCAAAATATGGGCCGTAGGTTGTATCACTATTTGATTCACACAACATTTTTCGGTTGAAAGAATATGTTTTATTAGGGCTAGCAAAATTTTTAGGTGTACTGAATAAAAAAGCATTATCTGCACTATCCATTTCTAGCGTTGGTGATCCTGTTCTTTCATGAATTTCCTCATCATCATTTTCATCAAAAGATTTAAATTGAAGCTTCTTACGTTGGACTGTTTTAATGTCATTATCTTGCTGCGGCTTTTCTTTTTTTACATTTTCAAGCAATTTTTCCAAAGGTTCAACAATTGGCTTGAAGGTGTTTTCCAAATCATTTTCTCTCATCATTTTTCCAGTTTTTAGTTGAATATATTTATTTTTTAGAATATTTTTTGTTTTTATTAAATCATTCAACACACTCTCATCCATTTTTATGATTGAATATTTTGTATTTTTGTTATATGTATATTTAGATGGGGGACTAGTTTTCCCAGACAGTGTTGTTGGCGGAATGTGTTGCTTTTATATGATAAATGCATATTTATAGTATTGCAATTTTGTGAAAACTGTTTTTGTAGCGACCCTTTTCAATACAGCTTTCCTTGTCTATAACCAGAAATCCGAAATTATCAACCCAACAATGTGAACACAAGTCTTTAAATTGATTGAATGTCATGTCAGAGTTTATATGATCTTTGTAAACATGCTTCAAATTCAATTCATCTTGTTTGAAAAGAATAATAAAATTAGCATTGTCTCTAATCAAATGTTTTGGTATATGAGTATAGGACTGACATAAGTAAAAACTATCGACTCCATTATGACGACCCATACAAAAATAGTCTCTAATATTATTTTGTTTCTGACATGCAACATCATCGAATATAAATATTGAATTATTTTTCGCGTCTGATGGAGGCATTATATCGGAATTATTTGAGAATTCATTGTATCCCATTCCTTTCACGGATGTAATCAACTTTTTAAGATATAGATATTTTGGTTGATGTAAGGATTTGGAGTAAATATAAATATTTTCAAACTTTAATCCATTAGGGTCAAGAAGAATGCTTAGCATTACATTTGTTTTCCCACAATTTGATGGGCCAACTATAATTCCTCGAATACTGTTTGGAAATAATGATCCATGTTTTTTTTTTATTTTGACTTTAGAATCAAAATTTTTTATTTTAATAACTTCTGACTGCTTTACGAAGCGCATAATGCCAACTGATAGCTTTCACAATAAAACATATGATTTTTATATGACTATATTCATAAACGTTTCAACCTTCAAGTAGGGAGGAGTGTTAATTATAATATGATTGAGCACAATCAAACTCAGTATCATAATAAAACAAAATCAATCAAAGGGAAAGGACTTTTGAATACAGTTATAGACAATTTACCATTTGAGCTACATCTTCCTTCGTATAATTACTGTGGTCCTGGAACTAAATTGGAAGAACGATTACGTAGAGGAGATAAAGGGATTAATCAACTAGATGAGGCTTGTCGCTTACATGATATTGCGTATTCTAAGAGTAGCTCTGTCTCAGATCGACACGTTGCTGACAAAATTTTAACCGAGCAAGCTTGGAAAAGATTCAAAGCAAGCGATTCTTCAACCTCCGAAAAGTTAAGCGGACTTTTAGTCACCAACATGATGAAGGCAAAGACGAAATTTGGTATGGGTAATAAAGAAACTAAAAACAAACCTAAAAGAAATAAACAGAAAAAAAAGTCTTGCAAAAGAAATATTTTTAAAAAGGCAATAACTGAAGCAAGAAATGCTATTAAAAACAATATCAATTGTTGTGGTACAACATCTATGGCAAACATTGCTGTGAAGGCCGCAAAAAATGTTATTAAGAATAATAAAAAAGAACACATACAAACACCGAGAATAATCCCACTTCCAAAAAGTGGTGGTTTTCTTCCATTTCTAGCTCCTATTCTAGCTGGTTTATCAGCTATTGGATCTTTATCAGGTGGAGCAGTTGGTGTTGCAAAAGCACTCAATGATGCACGTAATGCTAAAAGATCATTGGAAGAAAACAAAAGACATAATAAGGCAATGGAAGCAGTTGCTATTCAAGGAAAAGGTTTATATTTAAAACCATATAAAAGTGGACTTGGTTTATTTCTAAACACACCTAATACAAAAAACTGATTGAATTGCTACCCAACCGACCCTTAAACAATCATGATATTCTACGGTTCGGGAAGAAACATTTGGAGCATTTTAGAGGAGTTTTTATGCGGGACTCTTTACCGAAAACATCTATAGATAAAGAGTGTGGCGTTATAAATTTGGATGATGAAGTTGGAATGGGTACTCATTGGGTAGCATATATTAAAAATAAAAACAAGAATATTTTAAAGTATTTTGATAGTTTTGGAAATTTAAGACCACCATCTGAAGTAATACGCTATCTTGGTAATAAAATTAATTATAATTATATTCAAGAACAAGATTTTGATACTTTTATATGTGGCCATTTATGCTTAAGATTTTTATTAGAACAATGTAATAATAATTATTTTAAGAAATAACATAAAAACGAATAAAATGATATGAAAAAATTTAAAACGAGTCATTTGTCTTTCCATCATCATGTCGTTAACACTTACTTTAAGTGGGAATGAATCAAGTCTGATTGCTGAGTATTTTCCACCAATCATATTGAAATCTAGTTATGTTTGTGGACTTATAGATTTTCAAACTTATAACTCTATACCAAACGTGGATGAGTTTAATAACTTATTGCATGTAGGTAATGATGTAATTTCTTTCCCTATCGGTTCATATGAGATAGAAGATATAAATAGTTTTGTACAAAAACAGCTTAATGACATAAACAAAAAAAAGAAAGGTGTAATACGAAAAAGTGAAATAAAAATCAAGGCAAATAATAACACTTTGAAATGTGAAATATATAGCAATGATGATATTGACTTTTCAAAACCTAATACTATCGGATCCCTTTTAGGGTTTAGTAAAAAACTATTAAAGTCCAATTCAATACATGAATCTGATCTTTACGTTGATATAAATAGAGTTAATGCTATCCGAATTGAATGTAATATAATAGATGGAACATACATTAATAACCAATCAGCGCATATTTTGCATGAATTTGCTGTTAAAGTAAGCCCTGGCTATAAAATCATAGAAGTTCCAAGAAATGTTATTTATTTACCTGTGAACGTCAAACGAATAACATCGTTGTGTTTAAAGTTCGTTGACCAAGACGGAAAAGATATTAATTTTAGAGGAGAAAAAATAACGGTGCGACTACATTTACAACCAGAATCATGATTGTATATGAAAATATAATATCCTCAATTCCCTATAAATACACTGTAGAAAATAATAAGCGCCTTAATCAAACTTCTAACTCAGATGCGGTAACACATCGACTTACGAAGAGTAATCAGGACTTTTTGATATCATTGGGATACATCTTAAGACATTGAAAACAATAAACTAATAATTAAAACAAATATAAGCAAAAAATATGTTGAACATTTTCCAAGACCCTGAGATCAGTGAAAGTATTTCTAAATATGAATATCATACTTATTCACCATATCAAAACAATTTTGAACGAAATGATATCATTCAGATTTCTATACAACATCAAAATCTTAACGTTCTTCCTTCGGAAAGTTTTTTATATGTTGAAGGAACACTTTCGAAAACAGATGCAAAAGAGATTGTTAATACAAAACTTGTAAACAACGCAATGGCTTTTCTATTTGATGAAATACGCTATGAACTAAATGGAAAGGAAATTGACTGCAATAGAAATGTGGGAATTACATCAACGATCAAAAATTATTTATCTTTGACTAAAAATGAGAGTGATATGCTATTAAATGCATCATGGTCTCCTGATTCTGCTATTAATTTGAAACCATTTCATTTTAATTACTGTATTCCATTGAATAAACTATTGGGGTTCGCCGAAGATTATAAGAAAATTATCCCAAATGCTCGACATGATCTAATTATCACACGTGCTAGAATGGATGAAAACGCTCTTATCTCCTCAACTGAAGAAAATGTTCAAGTAAAACTTCATAAGGTGCAGTGGAAAGTACCACACGTGACATTATCAGATTCTATGAAATTAAATCTATATAAATCGATAAATAAAAATAGTTTTATGAAAATTGCTTTCCGAAACTGGGATCTTTATGAATACCCCACGCTTTTGAGCTCTACACATCACATTTGGAACGTTAAGACAACAACACAAATAGAGAAACCACGCTACATTGTCTTTGCTCTACAAACTGAAAAAAATAAAAAACTTTCTGCAGATCCTACGATGTTTGATCATTGTGACCTTACTGATTTAAAAGTTTATCTAAACTCTGACGTTTATCCTCACGAAGACCTCAATATTTCTTTTGAAAGAAACAGATATAGCTTGTTTTACAGGATGTACGCCGATTTCCAAAAATCTTACTATAATAAAACTACTGCCGAGCCTCTACTTTCCTGGGATCTATTTAAATCACGTGCTCCTATTTTTGTTATAGACTGCAGACATCAAAATGAAACATTGAAAACAGGCCCCATCGATATACGTTTGGAGATGAGAACATCAAAAAATATTCCTCCAAACACTTCAGCTTACTGCCTTATGCTTCATGATCGAATTATCGAGTATAATCCACTTGATCAAATAGTCACCAGGCTTGTTTGAGAATTATATTTCAGTAGTTTTAAAACGAAAAATGTTTAAATAAAATAAAATAAATAAAAATTTGAATCATACTCGTATTAAAAACTTTGTATTTTTATTTTTTACCAGGGCATATTTCTTTCTTCTCCTTTGTTAAGCATCCATAGCACCAAAAAGGACATAATTTGATCTCCCCGAACCGTCCAAAACATACTACTCTATGCTTAAATTCATCCACTTAAATTCCTCCACTTAAATTCCTCCACTTAAGTTCCTCCACTTAAATTCCTCCACTTAAGTTCCTCCACTTAAATTCCTCCACTTAAATTCCTCCACTTAAGTTCCTCCACTTAAGTTCCTCCACTTAAATTCCTCCACTTAAATTCCTCCACTTAAATTCCTCCACTTAAGTTCCTCCACTTAAATTCCTCCACTTAAATTGCTCCGCTTAAATTGCTCCGCTTAAATTGCTCCGCTTAAATTGCTCCGCTTAAGTTCCTCCACTTAAATTCCTCCACTTAAGTTCCTCCACTTAAATTCCTCCACTTAAATTCCTCCACTTAAGTTCCTCCACTTAAATTCCTCCACTTAAATTCCTCCACTTAAGTTCCTCCATGCTCCGCCTAAATTGCTCCGCTTAAATTGCTCCGCTTAAATTGCTCCGCTTAAATTGCTCCGCTTAAATTGCTCCGCTTAAATTGCTCAGCTTAAATTGCTCCGCTTAAATTGCTCCGCTTAAATTGCTTCTCTAAATTCCAACTAAAAAATCCAACTTAAAAAAATCCAACTTAAAAATCCCCTTAAATTCTCTCTTAAAAATCCACTTTCCTCCACTTAAATTCCTCCACTTCATTGATCCAGAACCGGCCAAAACCTACTACTCTCTAAATTCCAACTAAAAAATCCAACTTAAAAAAATCCAACTTAAAAATCCCCTTAAATTCTCTCTTAAAAATCCACTTTCCTCCACTTAAATTCCTCCACTTCATTGATCCAGAACCGGCCAAAACCTACTACTCTCTAAATTCCAACTAAAAAATCCAACTTAAAAAAATCCAACTTAAAAATCCCCTTAAATTCTCTCTTAAAAATCCACTTTCCTCCACTTAAATTCCTCCACTTCATTGATCCAGAACCGGCCAAAACCTACTACTCTCTAAATTCCAACTAAAAAATCCAACTTAAAAAAATCCAACTTAAAAATCCCCTTAAATTCTCTCTTAAAAATCCACTTTCCTCCACTTAAATTCCTCCACTTCATTGATCCAGAACCGGCCAAAACCTACTACTCTCTAAATTCCAACTAAAAAATCCAACTTAAAAAAATCCAACTTAAAAATCCCCTTAAATTCTCTCTTAAAAATCCACTTTCCTCCACTTAAATTCCTCCACTTCATTGATCCAGAACCGGCCAAAACCTACTACTCTCTAAATTCCAACTAAAAAATCCAACTTAAAAAAATCCAACTTAAAAATCCCCTTAAATTCTCTCTTAAAAATCCACTTTCCTCCACTTAAATTCCTCCACTTCATTGATCCAGAACCGGCCAAAACCTACTACTCTCTAAATTCCAACTAAAAAATCCAACTTAAAAAAATCCAACTTAAAAATCCCCTTAAATTCTCTCTTAAAAATCCACTTTCCTCCACTTAAATTCCTCCACTTCATTGATCCAGAACCGGCCAAAACCTACTACTCTCTAAATTCCAACTAAAAAATCCAACTTAAAAAAATCCAACTTAAAAATCCCCTTAAATTCTCTCTTAAAAATCCACTTTCCTCCACTTAAATTCCTCCACTTCATTGATCCAGAACCGGCCAAAACCTACTACTCTCTAAATTCCAACTAAAAAATCCAACTTAAAAAAATCCAACTTAAAAATCCCCTTAAATTCTCTCTTAAAAATCCACTTTCCTCCACTTAAATTCCTCCACTTCATTGATCCAGAACCGGCCAAAACCTACTACTCTCTAAATTCCAACTAAAAAATCCAACTTAAAAAAATCCAACTTAAAAATCCCCTTAAATTCTCTCTTAAAAATCCACTTTGCTCCGCTTAAATTGCTCCGCTTCATTGATCCAGAACCGGCCAAAACCTACTACTCTCTAAATTCCAACTAAAAAATCCAACTTAAAAAAATCCAACTTAAAAATCCCCTTAAATTCTCTCTTAAAAATCCACTTTGCTCCGCTTAAATTGCTCCGCTTCATTGATCCAGAACCGGCCAAAACCTACTACTCTCTAAATTCCAACTAAAAAATCCAACTTAAAAAAATCCAACTTAAAAATCCCCTTAAATTCTCTCTTAAAAATCCACTTTGCTCCGCTTAAATTGCTCCGCTTCATTGATCCAGAACCGGCCAAAACCTACTACTTGTAGACAAGCAGACATACAGATAAAAAGATTTGCGAGAAGCACATCTTTCGTCTTCGCTATCACCGTAATGTCAACTTTGATCAAAATCTCCATTTCAATTTTTTTTTTATTTGTACGAATTCATAACTTGCCATATAGTACCTATTTATGTGTCGCAATTAAAAAAAATATTTATTCCAAGTTTTAGCACCCAAAACAAAAAAATATACAAACATCATTTTTTTGCTCACTTTTAAAATTAATCTACTACTCGATCAAAAAGAAATTGCATTACATTCCTGACTACCCGAAAATTGAATTTTGGAACTTCTCTTGAATAAATGGACCATTCTGCGGCAGTGGGGTTTTTTGTACACTTTAATTTTATGTACTTAATTGCGTACAAGAAACCGATCGGTTCTCTGAAATTAAGGCAGAGGCAATTACGCCAGTTTTTATTTTTTTTTTTGAAAAAACGCCAAAATTTTGTTCATACAAATTCTGACTTTTTTTTCTTAGAAACACAACCCTTTTATGGCAATCTTTCCAGAATTTCAAGCATTTTTCCAAACAAAATTCTGGCGTTTTTTATCCATTTTTAGAAATGGAAAAATGTTTCTTGGAAAATAAAAAACATTTTCTGGTCTTTTTTTTTTTCCTAATTCTAATTTGGAAATTGGACCAGAATAAATTAATTTTCTGGCCTTATCTCCATTTTACTTTCTGGCTCTTTTTCCATACCTAGCTTGACCAATTTCCAACATTTCTGGCATTTTTTCCAAAATAATTTCTGGCTTTTTTCCAATTTGAGCAAACAACTTTTTTCTGGCGTTTTGTCCAAAAATAAATTCTGCCATACTTTCTTCTGGCTTAATTTCCGGGAGCCTCTAATATCTGCTAAAACAAGTCTTAAATATAGGTTTGATAAAATTAAGTTTTTCTTCAACACATTTATATGTACCTTAAGCAGCTGCTAAATTCCAAAGGTCTAATGTTTATGCATGCTTATCTGCCTCTATTGAAAAGTGCACTTCCATTAACAAAAACCTCAACAAAGTTCTAATCTCATTAATTTTTTTTCTGAGGAGCAACACAGTCTTTTAGTATTCCCAAAGAATTTAAATCCAAAAAAAAAATATTCTCACATATTGAACGCATAAATCGGATTGCTAGCTGTTTTGCTTTTAACTGATGCTGTCCATCAAACTAGCACAGACCAGTTTCCTTGCCACTCCGAAACTCAGGCAATCACTTACGTCCAAGAGTCCCTGGTGTACAATGAGGATATGTTACTCGTATGTTCGGGGTTCGGGATAATATTTCGTCAGCCTACAATTTACAGCTTAAAACAACCACGCTAACACACTTTTTTCGAGGGGTGGGCATTTTTTTCTCACACCCAAATTTGGTGGTGTTATGTTTTTTGTTGTTAGCCATTTTTCAAATCTTCATCTATTTTCGTAGCTGATGATGTTTTCTGTTTTTTTTTTTTTTTTTTTTTTTTTTTAGATTCATTCAATTTTGTCTAGCAGAGGCTCAAGCCCATCCGTCAATAGGGATGTTGCTCTGGGCGCAGAGAAAGCATCCGGCTTGGTGACAGCAGATGACGCCAGAACGACGGCAATGACCACAACCACGGCTACGGAACAAGACCGAGGCAACTGGTCCAATCAAATGGAGTTCGTCATGGCCTGCATAGGCTATGCAGTGGGCCTTGGCAACATTTGGAGGTTTCCGTATCTGGTCTTTCGCAATGGTGGAGGTATGTATGTTTTATTTATGTGTCTTATGGGGCTTTGTTTTGAAGAAGAGATCTCTCCAACGCCCCGCTCCCTGATGATGGTGCGTTGCGTTGCGCCGTTGGTTTGTCTAGGTTCAGTAGCTGTTCTAATGTGCCTTTAGGCACACATATGTGGGCCTGTATCACTTTTCACTGTTACGTTTGGAGGAAACATTTTTTCTCCACAAAATTTTGTGCAATAGTTTATATAGTTGGGAGTGGTGGTTGGTTAAGTGAGAAGAACTGTGAAAGATTTATTACTCACCAGCGAATCAGTGGGCGGTGGTAGTTTATGTGTCCAACGATAATGGAGTGTTCAGAGGCGCTTAAGGGATGACTTTGGGTATTATTTATGATACCTATGTAGATGTAGTCATTGTTTTGAAAAAGACCCTTCTCCCCAAATGAAGATGGGAAATGGAAGCACACATATGAGTGTGAAAATGAATATCATTTGAAAATCCAGACTTAAATAAATTAAGAGGTGTTTTTGAATTCTAGTTGCCTTGTGGTTTCCATTATCCCCTAAATGTTGCCATCAAGATTGAATTCAGATTAGAACAACTTTAAAACCTTGTTGAGTTATTGCAATTTGAACAAAAATTAAAGGGCATTCAATTTGGTCATGGTTGGACTGAATTGGAATTTATATAGAAGTTTACAAATAAGAATTGGGAAAGTTGGAACGAAGCTGCTTCTTCAAAAATGTCAAAGTCCTTCAGCAGTTCTTACTCAAGACTAATTAGCGTAATAAAGTAAGGCAATGTATTGCCAGTAAAATGCGCCAAAACTCGTCTTCCGAGAGACATGACTTCTTCTTGGATATTGCTCGTTTGGAACCGTTTGAACTGTACAACTTCTCAGAAGAAATTCCAACATCACAAAGGCGAATATTCTCAACTCGAAGAAGCCACAAAATTGCCTTCTAAACTGAAGTAATTATAATTTCAAAATGTTCCTGTAGTGCGTCTCAACTTTTCAAGCTCCTGTATCTATACATAGAACCTAATGCATGCTACATAAATATTTCTCTCTATGAGATTTAAGGGCGAATGATTTGTTATAATTGCCGTTGTCATTACCAATGTCATTGTCTTCGCCACAGCCGGCATAGAAACCACTTTCTTTGTAATCATCGCCAAAGCTATTCAGCCACATGCAATTTTACAACTTTCAAACAAATTACAAATTCCGTTTCGTGCTGTTTTGCAAACGGTAGGTATTGTATTTGAAGAATTTCACCATGCTTAGGAGATTTGAAAACAGTGTAGATGAATGGCAGATTTTGACAATATTGTCAGGAATAGGCAGGCAGGTAGAAATGGCCACCACTGGCAATCCAGTCCTGTGGCCAAATAAGCACTGAAGTACACCACTTTGATACCATAGATCGTTCACACGATGGATGTGGATGGAATTGATATGGGAAATTGTGGACATTCTCATGGACTCATCCAGTTTGGATTGAGTTCAAGGATCTAGTAGGCTTTGATGTCCCTTAGTTTGCACGATCATCCGGAATATAGATCAGAATCGTCTTCTGGTTTAACGTGAGAACCCGCCGATTATGGCTCAATCCCACGGGAAGCCTATCTCCATTGGAGTCAGATTGGGTCCTGACCATTAACCCCGACATAGCCGAAGCCATTTCAATTGCAAAGTTGTGACATGTTGCAGGCATGAACACACCTCTTGCTTAGGAGTCGAGATCTACCTAACACCTCTTGAATCCAGGCACGCCTGGAAACCATGTGTCACCGCATTCGGAATAAACCAAGCCACCACGATACTCCCACTAGGGGGCCTACCTCTTAGATAGTCTAAGAAAGAGAGCACACATGCAACAGCTGCACCTCTCTATCCGAAAATAGAATAGGAGAGCCAGAAGACGTACGCTATTGCACCCAGACTCCTGGGCACTATCTCTCCAGAATATAGCTTCCGTGCGAGCTTCACCACCATAAGTTCACTTACAGATGAAGTTCCTGCAAAACTTCAGGGCCTGTGAGCCCAAGATATACACACATCCAGCTATAGTCGAGGTAGAAACCATCAACCAAGAATGTGCAACCCTCTAGTGTGTTGTTACACACTCCTTAGCGGATTCCTACTTTAAGGACACCGTTTTTACGTAACCTATCCACAGGCACCACGAGGAGGTCGATAGGAACCTGGAGTGCAGAATTGTCAAATAGTAGCAATACCGGCCCACCGAACTGGACGAGCTCGTCGGAGTCAAGACCATGAACCATGCGTTTACCACCTCACCACTTCCAACCAACCATTGCCTTATGCTATCCGCCACCCATTAAGATCGTGGAATTACGCATGCTGTACGCGGACTGGCATGCCACCACGCCATGCATAATCTTGGACTTACGTTCGCTGACATGGTCTGATGTATGGTTTAGTAGCAACACAAGTCTCTACCGACTCTACACTCCCACCAGCGGAATATCGATCAATCACTCAACCGAATCACCACACTCATCCGACACCATGTACATACACATTGCCAAGCTAGGCAGTCTGTTGACTGGTGCTAAAACAGTAGCCAATCCGATTGAGTGATCATCCGGGCCCCCATATCTTAGACTTCCGTCAAAGCCCTCATTCCGCTAGCTCGAGATTTAAGGAATCAAGAGTAGGGCACGACATAGAAGTAACCGAAGATCGTCTTAGAGCCATTTCGTCACGTTGAGAAAAGTGATCAAGTCTTTGATCTTCATTTCTGAAAGTTCCTCAATGTCGTCAGAAAATGCCTTTCTTAAAGATTGTGCTCTAAATTTGTCCAGAGCACGGCAGTAGCAGCGGAGATAGAGGACTGTTTACTTTTCCCGCTGGAATTCACAGTTATGACAGTGAGTGATGTGAGGAATGCATCTTTACTTGGCCAATGTCCGCTACAGGTACCTTCGATCCTGGCTATAGCTTGCCTGGTTCTACGTAACAGATCAAGCGTTCGGGATTTATTATAGGTGGGCCAAATCTTTTTAGATGTATTGCAGTAAGTTAAACTGCCTCAACTACGTTCGTTAAAAAAATTGTTAACTCTTTGCTTCTTGCCAGGGCAGCTCGTCCGGCCGTTCATTTCCATCAATGATATGATGTTTCGTAACTTAAATAAGAGTGACATTAAGGTAAATAAAGAGGCTAGCAAGTTCATTCCGGCATATCTGAACCGATTTGGAGGATGATGTAATAGTATTAACGGCTTTAACAGCCGCCTGGCTGTCTGTCATAATAGCTGTAGTCCGGTTCTGGTTTTTAACTTGTTAGAATACCTTGCATGTTTCCTGATTTTTTTTTTTTATATTTCACAGTACATAGATTTTAACCCAGTCGAACTCCGATGGGTCTCGGAACACCGCGATATTTATGGAAATGAAATGGCTGATAAACTGGCTGATAAAAACGGTGCATCACTTGAACTCTTGGTTGGAATCCTTACGGGTCATCACATCCGACTTATGTCAATACGAAGAGGTTGAAGAATGCTCATCTCACTTCCTTTGTGAATGATCCTGCCTAGCCAGAACTAGAAAAGATTCTGTCAACTTATTGCTAGCATTCGTATAGTTTTGCTAGTGTTTTCCAAGCTGAATTAGTGGCTCTCAAGGAAGCATGCAAGGTACTCAAACGAGATCACAGGGAGTTAGCGGCTGTTAAGGCCATTAAATGTAGTACATCATACTCCAAAATGGTCGAGCAATGCCGGGATGAACTTGCTAGCCTTACTCACTCTTATCCAGGTTCCGGGCCATTGTGGCATTGATGGGATAAAGGGGCGGACAAGCTGGTCAGACAAGGATCATCCCTTCATAACTCACTTGTGGACGGAGACAACATTGCGCACGCAATTGTTAAGCGCAATATTCTCTTAATTTTTCTTAACGAATGAATCACTCCGTAAGTGGATCAGTTTAACTAACAGCATTATATCTAGATAGATCTGGCTCACCTATAAAACATCCCAAACGCTTGATCTGATGTGCGGAACCACGCAAGACATAGGCAGGATCATTGCTGCCTGTAGCGGAGACCGGGCAATTGGAGACCATCCAGCATAGCTTGGCATTCCTCAAAACACTCACTGTCATAGTTGTGGGGACCAGCAGGAAAGGAAGCAGTTCATCATTTCCTCTGGAAATGCCCTGTTCTGGCCAAATTTAGAGCACGCACATTAGGAAGACTATTTTTGACGATATTAACGAACTTTCGGAATTAAAGATTAAAGACTTGGTCGTTTTTGTCAACGCGACGAAATGGCTCTAGGACGAACTTCGGTTACTTCTGTGCCGTGCAATCCGATTGATTCGATGCGGGGAGCCAGATGATCACTCAATCGAATTGACTACTGTGCGAGCACCAGTCAACAAGCTGCCTATAGCTTGGCATAGTGTAGGTGGTATCGGATGAATGTGCAGGTCCGCTTTAGTGAGTGATCCAGTTTCCGGATGATTGTGCAAAAACAAACACACAATAAGAGACATCAAAACCTACTTGATCTATGTTTTCAAACTTGATCCAAACTGGATGACTTCGTGAGAATGTTCACAATTTCCCATTCACAGGTTCATACGAGTGATGGTACTCTTATCAAAATGGCGTACTTCAGAGCTAGACTGCCAGTGGTTGCAATTTCTGCCTAACCTACCTATCTACCCATTGCACTGTGGTTCCACTCCCGAACAAAGGCGGCCATAATTACTAACTCACTTGATAAAATCTTAAAACGATTGGTGCTAAAATGTTTTCAGCTCTCTGATTTCGAATCTGCAATCAGTTTTAAACTATCTCGTCACGACTTTGAGATACGTTCGATAAAAGGGTTGAAGATCGGTTTAATATAGTTTTATTTAAATATAATTTTTTACTTGCGACTTATAGGTACTATAAGGCCAGTTATGTATTCGTAAAAAAATAGAACTCGAGATTTTGATCAAAGTTAACATTATTTATTTTTTTATTTATTAATATATCAATATACAATTAAAAATTGCTATTAACAAAAGGAAGAGCAAACAGCAGCAAAGGCTTTCGGCTCTAGGAATAATATGTATTTGTTAAATAGATATTTTTAAATCGTTAATAATTTCTTTAATTTTCAGAATATTGCTTTGTTTCGGTTCTTTTAGTAGATCCATGAAATTGGAGTTGATAGTGTGGGCTTGGAGTTGGGGATGTCCAGATAAGAAGCATGGGCTTAATATATGGGTTACAGTTATGGAATTCGAACAGTTCGGGCAGGTTGGTGAAGGTTCTTTTTTGAGTAGGTGTTGATGAGTGAATGCAGTATGGCCAAGGCGTAGTCGAATGAATGTTCTGAGGTCGGATTTGGTGATGTCTGTTGGAAATTTGGGCTGAACTTTCATTGGGTTAATAGAACTATAGTGATGTTTATAGTGTTCCCAGTCCAGTAATTTATTTTTATGACACTCCAGATTGATATGTCTCTTTAAGTCAAGACGAGAGAAAGTATTGAAGGTATAGGTGGGGGCTTTAAGTACTGTGTTTGCGGCTGCGTCAGCTAGTTCATTGCCTTTTATTCCCACATGACCTGGAGTCCAGATGAGTTTGATTTTTGTCTTAGCTTTTGAGAGAGTATCCCGGATTTTGGCTATGATATCAGTGTCGTTTCTTGGGTTAATGATGGCCTTTAGTACTGATAAACTATCTAAGCAGATGGCCCATTTCGCAATTCTGTCTGTCTGTCTGTCTGTCTGTCTGTTCGACTACAGGCTAAACGGCTCGGCCGATTTTCTTTAAACTTGGTAGATATCACTTTTAATTCTTCCCCCCACACGTTTTTTTTATTTTTATTTTTTTAAGACCGAAAATAACGGTACCTGCCATACGATTTTTTTTCGAAATTTTATAAACATTTTTTTTTCTCAAAAATTGTTCGACAGATTTGAAAAATAAGAATACAAAAAAATTCAAAAATTCGTTTAGTTAAAGCAAGGTCATGGTTGAAAAAAAAAAAAAATTCCGAAAAATGGTTATTGAGGGTTCCCCCCATGGAACCATTTTTTTTTTTTTTTTTTTTGTTTTTGATTTTCTCAAAAACGGTACAACCGATTTTGATCATTTTTTTTTGCTAAAGCTCCCCAAAACCATAAATAGAATTGTGTACTCAAATTTTCAAAAAAAAATGTTTGGATTTAAAAAAAAAACTTCAAATTTTTTTTTCAAAACTCAGTATTTCGAAAACCCCATGCTAGATTTTTTTTAAACTTGATAAATAAAAGTTTCTCAATATAGTCTACAAGATGTGAGAAAAAAAAATTTACTTTACCTAAAAATAAAGGTACCCACCATACAAATGTTAAAAAATTAAAAAAAATGGTTTTCAAAGATCGTATTTTTCTCGAAAACGGCACCTAAAATTTTGATAATTTTTAATTTTTACGATCTTTAATTTTAGAAAAAAAATTTTGAAAATAAGATATTACCATTCTCATTATCCACATTACGGATCTTAATGAAAATGTTTATAGAGAAGCTTCTAAAAAGTCTAAAACACATAGCATTTCAAAACTTTAAAAAAAAAATATTTTTTGCATTTTATTTTATATGTACTTAATCTGTACGATACGTGAATAAAAAATTCAAAGAAACGAATCCATGAGTGGAGTGGGGAAAGACCGAATTCATATTTGCATTCATTAACTGGCTTCTCTAAACATTTTGCAATGTTATTCACTGCTCTTGGCAAAATCTTTGAAAGGTCGCCCTGAAGTTGCAGGTTGCCCCGCAGAAGTTGAAGGTCGCTCCGCAGAAGTTGAATATGGCAAATAATTGTTATTTTCGGAAATGATACATACTTACTTCCTTTCTATTAAGCCATCCTGAATAATTTTTAACAAGAAGGCATCTCTTTCGGCAAGTAAGTTTTTTACAAACATATACGATTCTAGTTTCCAATACTGCAATTGGAATGTCATCTAAGGACTTGGAAATGACGTCTAATATTGAATGGGACTTATTTTTTTCGGTTCCATCAGCATTTAACCAATGCTGAAGCAGAAACATTCTCGTAAATGAGACTTTAGTTAAAAGCCCTAAAGTACAAAAAATGAGACTTTAGGTGGCTCAAAGATTAATTAAAAGTGAATTCGCAAGTAATCGCAGCTAAGTCAACATGCATTAAGAATTACATGAAATTACCTTTCTGGTAATATATAACTTTGTGGGGGCGTAACGGGGCGTAACAGTTAAAAGTTTAAAACAAACAACATTAAGCTAATTTATTTTTATTTTTATTTTATTTAGACCAAATTTATAGACTCTTATGCTTAGTCGAAAAATGAATCATAAAAAATAAATAACAAATATCTTACCTTCCACTAATATATCCATTATAAAAAAAATAACGCAAACAGATGAAAAAAAATTATTTAAACAAATGCAGTCGCACTTACTCTTAGAGCACTAAAACTCAAATGCCATGTGTTTGCAATGTTATTACTCTGAAGATAAAAATCTAACGGTTTTTCTTTTTCTATTTCTAATTAGTTTGGAATGTTCTCAGCTCATTTTAACCGTTTTATATAATAATCGCTACATTAAGTTTTTTAGAATTTTGGCCTACGGTGGAACCACAGTGCATTGGGGGAAAAGTTAGTGTATTAGACTGGCACGTTAAGGGTTAGGCAATAGGTTTCCAGATGTTGCACTCTAAAAACAAAAAAGTTTTTTTTTGTTTTTTCGAGGTACTCCCTCTTACGAAGAAGTGACAAATCTTCCAATATCATTCAGTATCACTCTTCTTAATCGTTTGGACACGCAGAAAATTTTATATACCCTCCATTTCTACCAACAACACTCGCACAGAAATGGTTGAATGGGGTTGTAGGGCACTAGTCTCCTGTTCTAAAAGAAAATCATATGTGAGAGGAACTCTATTTTGCCTCATTTAGGACGTAGAAACACTTTTCTATAAAATTGACTTTTAATAAAAAATCACTTTTCATTGCGAATAATTTTTTCGTTGCACGGTTGAGCATCGCTTCAAGTAACCATTGTTGTTTCTTGTTTGTTAATTATGAGTGTGCAGAAACTTTGTTGCTAAAGCGATTGCAGTGGATATGGTGACGATCAAGACGAACTTAGGTACAAATTAGAAAATTCTATTCCCACATTTATGACTTAGAATCCGAACAAACTTCTATTCAAATACATTGTTTGAATTCTGCTATTATGAATGCAATTTATTTAATATCGCCAAATGTTTTTAACTTGATCTCTTGAACGACTCTATTTTGACAAGATAATTTTTTGAGAAATTTTCGACACAACCCGAAAAATATCTCAGTCATAACTTGAAAAACTTTATTAAATAAAAATAATATCAATGAATGGATTTCTGCCGTTCAAAAAAAATATACTTTGAAATTGTTAGATTTTTAGTAATTTTTGTTGTTCATTTAAGTAAATTTTGAAGAAAGTTTCTCTGCCTCAATTCTTCCAGTGTCTGCTCAAATGCAAAATTAAAAAGGCTGGAACGATTAACCTTAAATATGGTTCCTTGCGTTTTTTAATCGTTTTACAAAATTAATGCCACAAAAACTTTGAATACATTTTGAATAGGATTTTTGCTATTTATTTATTTAAGTAACTTTATTTCTTTCGCCTAAAAAAAGCAATATAGGGTTATATTTAGATAAAATGCACGACTTTTTGAGATATTGAATTTTCAAAAAAAAAATAGATTTTTTTTTTCAAAATTCAAAAAAAAATTTTTTTTAAAGTTGTGAAATGCGATGTTCTTTAAACTTTTTAATTTCGTTAAAATCCGTTATGCCGATAATGAGAAATTCTAAATTTTAAAAAATCGTTCTATGGTATGTACAGTCAGTAGTATCCTATTTTCAAAATTTTTTTTTGTATTAAATTATATCGGGTTTTTCAAAAACGGTTTTGGATATCAATGAAATTCTTTTTGGATATCAATGAAATTCTTTATTCCTGTGAAAGTACGTTCGATGCCATTATGTATGGAACTCGCTTTCTTTTGCATGGCAACCACGGGCACGCTTGCAGAAGTCCAGACGCTGAACCCAATTTTCGGCGGTTTTCAAGCATAAATCGGCCGATACTGCTGCAATTTCACGTTCGATATTCGTACGAATTTCATCAATCGTCGCTGGTTTGTTGGCATAGAGATAGACCACAGACTTGACGTAGCCCCACATGAAATAGTCAAACGGCGTCAAATCGCACGGCCGAGGCGGCCAAGCGACTGGACCATTTCGTGAGATAACACGCTCTCCAAAATTGGTTTCCAATAAATTGATTGTAACATTCGCTGTGTGGCCTGTGGCGCCGTCCTGTTGAAACCACATGTCCTCCAAGTCCATATCATCCAATTTGGGCAAGAATATTCGGTTATCATTGAACGGTAGCGATCCCTATTCACAGTAACGTGCCGGTCTTGATCATCACGGAAGAAGTACGGCCCAATGACGCCGCCGGCCCATAAACCACACCAAACCGTAATTTTTTCGGGATGCAATGATGACTCATGGAGTACGTGTGGATTGCTGCCTGACCAATACCGTATATTTTGTTTATTGACGAAGCCATTCAGCCAGAAATGAGCCTCATCGCTGAAGATGATTTTTCGATGAAAATCCAAATCATTTTCAAGTTGTTGCTCAGCCCAATTCACGAACATTCGACGCTTCTGGTGGGCAAGCGGCTTCAGTTCTTGCGTCTGACTATGGATTCAAATTTTTCCACTAGACGCTCAATTGTTGATCTGCTAGGACGATTATGACGACCATAAATTGGACGTAGCGCTCTTAACGTTGAGGCCACTGACTCCGAATTTCGGTAGTAAATTTTAATAATTTCGACTCGTTGGCTCGTATATCTTTCCATCATGAAATGGCAAACCTTACTGAAGAGAAATGTCAAAAGAGCGGCAAGAAATATGGCGTCGTTTGCTGTCCCTGTCGCTCTACTTTTGTAGTGTTCCAGTTGAAAAACCCTTTAGATCGTAAGAATTAATCTAAAGAAAAAAATGTTAGCAAAATTCTCGGAACCGTTTTCGAGAAAAATACGATTTTCGAAAACCATTTTTTCACATTTGTATGGGGGTACCGTTATTCTTAGGTAAAATAATTTTTTTTTTGCATTTCTTGTAGATTATATTAAGAAACTTTTATTTATCAAGTTTTGAAAAAATCGAGCATAGGGTTTTCGAAATATTGAGTTTTCAAATTGAATTTTTTTTTAAAATTTAAATACACATATCTAATATTAGAACTGCTGGGGAGTCTTAACATAAAAAAATGATCAAAATCGGTTTTACCATTTTTGAGAAAATCAAAAACAAAAAAAAGATCCACTTTTTTAGTCTTCGTTATCATCGTAATGTCAACTTTGATCAAAATCTCGAGTTCTATTTTTTTTTACGAAAGCGTAACTTTCCTTATAGTACCTATGAGTCGTAAGTAAAAAACTCTTACACAACTTGCTTAAGATACCACTGCTATATGCAGTTGACCTTGTGTTCGAACAAGCTACTTCCAGCCTCGATTCCTCTGGCAAGTTGTCTCTAGTTTTGTACGGCAAATTTTTTTAATTCCTCTTCCATCTATGTGCGCCAGCTCAGTGACTGTCTTCTTATAGTGCGCTCTCTCGCGCAGCTGGATCAAAACATTTTCCGAGCCGAGCATGAGTGTAGACAATTTAAAAAATTCTAACCAGATCGTTTCTTTTGATAGCTAGATGGAAGTCGCTTTTAAGGCCGTACAATTTGTTGTTATATTTTCTCTTTCACCACTCGTTTATGCAAAAGAGGCAGGTGAATTTTCAACTCAAAACAACCTATAACATTCTTATCTAGCTTTGACAGTGTGAATTCCTCTTCATCATATATGACGAACGGAGTGATTATAGTACTTTTTAAAGGATAAGTTGCTTGGTAGATAAGTTTAGTATTCCATTGCTTTCTGAGGTCCTCAGGTATCGGTGCTGACCTTGATGGAACATTGTACATTATCCATCCTCATTCTGCACAAAGGGTACTAGTTGATGCTAAATTTTAGATATTGCTTCATATACTTCGTCGATTGAATGGTTATGAATATCGATGGGTCTTTCCCAATCATGGAACTTTTATAAAGCTTTTTTGCAGTTGCTGTTCAGAGAGTCTCCCTTTTTGAGAATGGAGCAAACAATGAGGAGATTCCATTCATCGGACTTTCCTTTTAAATTATTTTGTCGATGAGCTAGTACATGCTTCCAACTAAGTGGTAGCTTGCTGCTTTATAACGTTCGGGACCATGGCTGGCTGTCAGTTGCAGCTTATTTATTGGTAGAATTGGTATAATTGTATTAGAAATAGGGGTCTTAGCTTCAACGACATCGGTTGAACGGAATTGTTGGTCTACGTCTTCATCTAGGTTGAACGGCGGTACGATCTGAAATTTGTCATCGTAGTTATAACGAGTGCGCCATCTTTTATGCTAGTCACGGTCTTGCTAAAACCAGTAACCGTCCAGACCTTTTTCACAAATTTGTGGACAGACAACAAATGAGTCAACATCTACCAATATCGATTCCCAACGACTCTACTATTTCGTTTTCTCCAAAGAAAAATTGCCCAATGATGGTCTTGGCGCAAATGCCTCCGCTAGTCCAAACAGTCACTTTTTGGTCATGTAATAGTTTTTATCAAAACTTGCGTGGATTATCTATTTCCCAAATTCCGGAAGAAAGTGGAAAATGGGCTTCGTCGGTCATCTTTGTTTGCTTCCAAAAATCTGGTTCAGTTTCAACCATTCTAACTACTGTTCGGCTGTATTCCAAGCGAGATGAACGGTCTGCTTGCACTCCTATGCTAGTTGGTGCGACGTTATTTATGTGTGGTGCTTGGTGTGGCTCAAGTTTTTGACCCCATCTTAGAGCCCACGTTAAGCTAACTTCACTCTAATAACCATTTCGAGGCAAAATTTAATGAAAAGCTGTAACGCACGTAAAATTCCTTCTTTGATTGGTTGCTGTAGCAATTCTGTCTCTTTCGGAATGAGTTTGCATTAAAGCTTTCAAAAACTATTCAATATTTTTTTTTTACTGGCCAAATTCTCCTCAAAAATAATCATAATCGTCATTATTATCTGTGTCCCTTTTCTTCTACGTTACGTTATCGTCTCGAGACATTTCTTCACTCAGATTATTAGAAGCCATCTAACGAGTTTTCAACTTCTCTCTAAGACCGTATCCGGTGGAATCTTGAAAATAAGGATAATTCATTTTATGAGAGTGATGCAAAAGTACACAAATGAACATGACGACGATTATCATGATTATGATTATCCTCGAAGTGTGCGGTATTATTTTTAAAGATGAGGGCTGTCGGCAGTGGCGGCGGGCGGTCGGTGGGAGGAGAAGATGACTCCTCTAACAGTGGCAATTCGCACCCGCCCGTCGCGTCGGATGTAAGACAATTTAAAGGATGAGAGAAAATATTAACGTACCCATAAATGTTGTATGCGGTGTGCGACATCGAAAAGGGGAGCAAGGATAATGGATTCATGTGAGGTGTTCCGTCATTCATTCTGAACAAACAAAAACAAAAATCATCATGAACACGAATGGAGGCCACACATCACGGACAAGGATCACTTGCGTTGACTTGGAGCAAAGGGCACATGAGGATAAAAGGCAATCGGTTATGCTGTAGGTTCAAAAAAAAAATTTCCACTTTTATGCCTCTGATGAAGTAATAAGTAATATCGCATTTTGAACTTTAGCTTAGGGCTCCGGTATTGTGGGTGTCCTGTTTGCTTTACACGAAACACAACATCTAACCCTTAGCTCAGACAAATTATTATAAAATGGCAGACAAGGTTTAGGGTGTTCAGATTACAAAAAAAAAAACAGCAAGGCCACGGATGTAATACTTTTTGAAGTAATTTTTGACGCGAAAAGTTCAACAGACTGATGGAGATTACGTTCGAGTATGCTATACGATACGCTGCTGTTGTGTCTGTTGTTATAGTCGTAAAATGCTTTGCTTTGTTTTATGAGATTCCAGACTCGATGGGGTTGTAAAACAAAAAAATATACTTTATAATGCACAAGTTCATGTTTAAAACAGAACTTGGTGTTCACCCTCGAGACTGCAATCAGAGTCATATAAATGGCATTTGGTTTTACGTCTGCAATTATGCGCATTTATGGAGGGTTTTTTTATATTTTTATTAAAAAATGGGCCAAATTAAAAAATGAGCCATATAAAAATAGAAAATTAAATTTTTTTTTTGAAACAAGCCTAGATGGCAGTTGGAATGGAAATAAAGTACCAACTGAAAAAAAATATTTTTATTGTGAAATGTTGTCTCAGTGTACTTAAATTTAATAAGGGAGCAGAGGGTGGCTTTAAAAAAGACCGAAACTATCTATGTCTGTGATATGGAGGTTATACATTTTTCGATTGAATTATGTAACGAGTGATTTTTTAAGAGCTATTGGAAATAATAAAAAAAAAAACATAAAATGCAGAAAAATGCATGAAATCTTTATTTGCATCGATAATAAGGTCGATATAATTTAATGTTTGAAGATTATTTCATGTAAATATTGGCCGCGGCTGCGCCTCAAATGGTCCATCCTCTTAGTCCAATTTTTCTAACATTTCGGCCAGTATCTCACGAATAAATGCTTCAATGTTGGCTTCAATCGAAGCGGACTTGTCGCTATAGACATGAGCCTTAACATAGCCGCACAAAAAATAGTCGAGAGGCGTTAAATCGCACGATCTAGGCGGCCAATTGACCTTCCCCAGACGTGAAATAAACTGTTCACCGAACTAGCCTCTCAATTGGTCCATTGTTACGCGTACTGTGTGGCATGTGGCACCGTCTTGTTGAAACCACATGTCATGCAAGTCAAGCTCTTCAATTTTGCGCAAAAAAATAGTTTGTTATCATCGCAAGATAGCGTTCACGATTCACAGTAACGTGGCGATTCGCATCATCTTTGAAGAAATATGGCCCAATGATTCCGCCAGCCCATAATCCGCACCAAACAGTGACTTTTTTTTTTGATGCATTGGTAGCTCTTGCAATTCTTCTGGCTGCTCTTCACTCCAAATACGGCAGTTTTGCTTGTTCACGTATCCATTGAACCAGAAATGAGCTTCGTCGCTGAAAACAATTTTGCGATAAAAAATTGCATCTTCGGGCAACTTTTCAAGAGCCCATTCACCAAAAATTCGGCGTTGTGTTAGGTCGTTCGGCTTCAATTCTTGCACCAGCTGTATTTTGAAAGGCTTCACTTCTAAATTCTTCCGAAATTTAGTCACAATAGCCCGAATAACCGCCTCAGTAGGTCGATTACACTGACCATAAAATCCATTTAAGCTTAGCGTCTAGTGTCATTCCTAGGCACTTTGCTTCATTAGCATATGGTATTTGCCGCGAATTAACGTAAGTGGGCAGATTGGTAATTTTTTTGTAATTAAAATTAACATTTGGACTCATTAAGAACAATTCGCCATTTCTTAGTCTACACCGAAATTTTATCTAGAGCTCGTTGGAGCTTCTCGATTGCAGATTCAACTGAATCGGATATTGCAAGTATAGCCGTATCGTCTGCAAAAGTACGAGTACCTATTATGGTATCTATTTCTTGAGGAATATCGCTAGTGTATTGTACGAACAAAATCGGACCGAGAACACTTTCCTGTATAACACCAGCATTGATTTCCTTAAAATCCGAATATTGCCTCCCTTGCTTAACTCGAAATAGCCAATTTTCAAGGTAGGACTCACGGATGTAATATGACCTGTCGCAGTTTAAACTTAAGGCCATCGTTCCAGACCTTGTCGAAGGCTTGAAAGACGTCTAGAAATGCGCTTGAACATACATTTTCTTCCTCTAGTGATTTCTCAATATCATTGGTTATCCTGTACACCTGATCAATTGTTGAGTAGCTTTTCCGGAAACCAAATTGATGGTCAGGAATAAGCGGCTTTTCTTTGATAATAGGAAGCAGTCGCTTTAATAAGATTTTTTCAAATACCTTGGAGATCAGTGGCAAGAGGGAAATCGGTCTATAAGATTTCTTTTCGTTCGGAGACTTTCCCGGTTTTGGAACCATTAAGACTTCTGTGACTTTCCATTGGCGTGGAACGTATAAAATCCTTAACGCCTCATTCATAAGGTCATCATCATCATCGGCTCGACAATCGGGTTCCGGTCCTGGCCTCTTTCAACAAGTCTCTTCACCTATCCCGGTCTCTAGCCGACGCCATCCAGTTGCGCACCCCAAGGCTTCGGGCGTCCTGGTCTACGCCATCTCTCCAGCGCAAGCATGGTCTACCACGCTGTCGTCTACCATAGAATGTACCACAAAGAACTTTCCGAGCAGGTTCCTCTTCGCTCATGCGAGCTAGGTGCCCTGCCCACCGGAGTCTACCGAGCTTAATTTTTGTCACGATATCTGCTTCAAGGTAGATTGCGTACAGTTCATGATTGTACCGTCTCCGGAATCGTCCTTCCTCACATACGGGGCCAACAATTCTCCTTAAGACTTTTCTCTCGAACGCAGCTAAGAGGTCGGAGTGCCTTTTGCTAAGCACCCAAGTCTCGGATCCATATGTGAGTACTGGCAGGACCATGGTCCTGTACAGCAGCAGTTTTGAAGTTATGGTGAGATTTCTGGATTTGAAGAGCTTTGACAGACTGTAGTAGGCTCTGTTGGATTTGAGAAGCCGCCCGCGTATTTCTTCTTCTATATCGGCTGCTACTATTGACCCAAGGTATTTAAAGGTATTCAAATTCGTGCTCCGCTACCTTGATTGTTTGACCAACTGTTCCTCTCGCATTCGACGCCACCATGTACTTTGTTTTACCTTCACTAATGTGCAGCCCCAGATTTTGTGCCGCCTGCTCGATCTGGATGAAGGAATCGTGTACAGCTTGTTCGGTTCTTCCGATGATGTCGATGTCGTCTGCGTAAGCCAGTAACTGGCTGGACCTGTTGACGATGGTCCCTCTTGTTGCCGTGCCAGAGTCACGGATTGCTTTCTCCAACGCCAGGTTGAAGAGGAGGCAGGCCAGACCGTCCCCTTGTCGGAGTCCATTAAAGATGTTGATTGGTCTGGATAGCAATCCGGCTATTTTTACTTGGCTTGTTACGTTGGTCATGGTCAACCTACATAGTCGTGTCAATTTATTTAGGATGCCGAATTCTCTCATGGCTTTGTAAAGTTCTACCCTGGCTATGCTATCATAGGCGGCCTTAAAGTCTATAAACAGATGGTATGTTGGGATGTTAAATTCTAGACATTTTTCCATCGCCTGCCTAAGGGTAAAGATCTGATCAGTTGTTGATTTGCCTGGAATGAAACCACACTGATATTGTCCGATGACGGTTTTAGCGTATGGGGTTATCCGGTCTTGTAGGATAGAGGAGAGTATCTTATAGGCGGTACTCAGAAACGTGATACCTCTATAATTGCTGCACGTTGTGACATCTCCCTTCTTATGTATGGGGCATATTAAACCTTTTCGCCAGTCTTCTGGCATTTCTTCCTGCTCCCATACCTGTACTATTCATTCATAAGGTGCTGAAGTTTAATTGCTGCTTTTCTGGGTAGCTCTTTAAGCACGCGAGCATTTATTAGGTCGTACCCAGGAGTTTTATTATTTTCAAGATTTTTAATAGCTTGATTAAGTTCTGATAACGTGATATTCTGAATAAGAAAGTTTTCAGATGGCCATTGGGTATCACCATGTTCATTTATCAACGCCTGACCGTCAAAACGTTTAAAAATTTTCTCTAGATAAATAGGCTTTTCCTCTTTTATAGCTTTTCACAATGAATAGTTCGTATTTTTATCTGCAGTCAGATCTTCAAGATTTTTTGAGTCGCGGATAGCATATTTGAGTTCATTCGTGAGGCAGTTTAAGATGGTTTTGTCCTGAGGTGCTCGGGATTGATGCCATCTTTTCCGAACAGTTCTTTTTTCGCGAAGCAGATCTTTTACTTCCGGTGGAATTGTATCTGTGCTTCTAATTGGGTCTCTAAAGTTGCTTGTAATGTTTTTTCATGCAGCGTCTTGTATGACTTTAATAAATATACCGACTTCATCTTCTAGCAATATTGTCTTCGCAATGTTCTCTGAATTTATCCCAGTTAGTTCTTTTGTTACATAAAAATGAAGTTCTTTCCTTTTTGACTAGCTTTTCACTTACTGTCAACATGACTGGTGAATGATCAGTGGAAAGGTCAAAGTTTTCCTCGATTTTCGTGTAAATTTTATCTAGTCCTTTTGCGATAAAGAAGTCTACAAGGTCTGGCATTTTCGCTCTATAAGTTGGCCAGTATGTTGGTTTACCTGTCGAGAAAAAATCAACACAAGATGCCATAAAAGCTTTGAAAAGCTGCCTGCATTTAGTTGAGATGCACCTCGATCCCCAGAAAGTGTGTGTTCGAGTTGAAGTCGCCACCAATGATAAATTTCGGCCCGAGAACTTCTAGAAGGACAGTAGATTGACGCAACACTATAGTACGAATTTCTAAATTTAACAGTTACTGAACTTATTTGCATTATATCGATCTCAATTATAGTTTTAATTAAATGTTCGATAGTATCCTTAATACATAGAGAGGATCCGCCTCTTGGTCTGTCAGATGGATGGAATGTATGATAAGCACAGAATCCTTAAATTTTTACATCGCAGAATTTTTTTAAATGAGTTTCGGTAATCAAGCATATGTCAATTTTTACTTGCGACTTATAGGCACTCGTACTATAAGGCAAGTTATGCATTCGTAAAAAAAATCGAACTCGAGATTTTGACCAAAGTTGACATTACGATGATAGCGAAGCCCAAAAAAGTGGGTCTCGCAATTCTTTCTGTCTGTCAGTTCGACTACAGCCTAAACGGCTTGGTCGATTTTCTTCAAACTTGGGAGATATGGGTTTTAATTTTTTCCCCCCGGACGTTTTTTTCTCTTTTTTTTTTATGACCAAAAACAACGGTACCTGCCATACATTTTTTTTTCGAAATTTTATAAATATTTTTTTTTCTCAAAAACTGTCCCACAGATTTTCTTCAAAAAAAAATCAAAAAATTTCATTGAGTTAAAGCTAGGTAATAGTTGAAAAAAAAATCCAAAAAATTCTTATTTTTGGTGCCCCCATTGGAACCATTTTTTTGGTTTTTGATTTTCTCAAAAAGGGTGCAACGGATTTTGATCATTTTTTTTCTGCTAAAGTTCCTCAATACTTTAGATATTATTGGGAATTAAAATTTTCCAAAACTATTTTTTTAGATTTTTAAAAAAAATTTCAAAATTTTTTTTTGAAAACCAATATTTCGAAAACCCCATGATCGATTTTTTTGAAAATTTGATAAATAAAAGTTTTTTAATATAATCTACAGGATATGAGAAAAAGAAATTTATTTTATCTAAAAATAACGGTACCCTCCATACAAATGTTAAAAAATGGTTTTCGAAAATAGTATTTTTCTCGAAAACGGTTCCGAAAATTTTGCTTATATTTTTACTTGCGATATAGGTACTATAGGGCAAGTTCTGCATTTGGAAAAAAAATCGAACTCGAGATTTTGATCAAAGTTGACATTACGATGATAGCGAAGACGAAAAAAGTGGGTCCGCCAATTCCGTCTGTCTGTCTGTCTGTCTGTCTGTCTGTCTGTATGTCTGTACCTCGGACTACAGCCTAAACTACTGGAGGTATTTTCTTTAAACTTGTTACTCAAGAGTCTTCGGTGATTCCCTAGAGGGGAAATTGAAATTTTTTTTTTAGCTCTTAAACTAACGGTACCCCCCATACACCCGTAATGCAAAATCTTATTTATCTCGAAAACGGCTCTAACGATTTTGATAAAAAAAATTAGGTGTGATATTATGGACATGGACTACGTTTTGGTAAAAAAAAATTTGGAGCAAAATGTTATTAGGGGTACCTGCCATAGACCCGTTTTTTTGATTTTCGACTTTCTCATTAACGGCTCTAACGATTTTAACCAAAAATTTTCAGCAGGAATCCCCCTAAGTTTAAAATAATATTGTATATAAAAATATTCCAAAAATTGTTTGTTGGGTTTTTTTGAAAATTTTTTTTTTTTTGAAAAATCAATATCTTCAACCTATGAACGATTATTTTTTGAAATTATTTCCAAAAATCAATATTATTAAATACTTAAAATTCGCATCCCACATTTTTTTCTTAAAAAATTTTAAAGAAATTTCTTATATAAAAAATTTATTTTATAATAAAACGATTTTTTAAAGTTTGTTTGCATAAATTCATACTTTTCTAGAAATAAATTTCATTTTAAATTCATGTTTTATATTTATAAAATGTATCTTAAATTCCAAAGTACTTTTACATAAGAGCAAGTTCGTGCGATCCAGTCGTGCATTTTATTTTTCTTTCGATTAATTTTTAAGATCTACAATTTAATAAAAAAAAATTTGAAAACAAGATATTACTGACTGTACCTACCATAGAACGATTTTTTCAAATTTTGAATTTATCATTATCATAACGGATTTTAATGAAATTTTTTAGAGAGAAGCTTCTAAAAAGTTTTAAAAACATTGCATTTCAAAACTAAGAAAAATATTTTTTTTTGAATTTTGAAAAAAAAATAATCTATTTTTTTTTTTTGGAAAATTCAATATCTCGAAAACAGCTCAATATTTTTTTTTGTAAATTTAATTTTTATTCGAACAATAATAAAACCTTTAAATTGGAGTACCAAAACTTTTTCTTAAAAATGTTTAAAATTTTTTTTACATAAAAGCTTATTTTTTTAAAAACCACTACAAAGACTTATAATTTTTCTTCTTTCACTTTCGGCCTTACACTTTTCATCAGTGTGTCGCGCCTTTTTTGAATTTCTTTAGCAACTTCGCATCCTCGATAGTTTGCAGGATGGTTTTCCTTGCAGTTGACACAAGTTTGAATGTGTCCGCGCACATTTAACGCAACGAGGATCTTTCCGACAGAAGGTTTGCGTGTAATTAAAAACTTGACAATGCTTACATTGGGGAATCAATCGAGTGCTTTTACGTAGAGGTTCTATTTTAATTACCATATTCATTCCGACGCCTTAACTACTCGACTCGAATAGACTCGGACCACAGGAGACCACGCAGGGCATGGCTGCCACCGGACTGGTCCTTCGGCCGAGAATATCGCTGCTTACACATGCTCCCGTACAAAGTACAAAGAGTGCATCAGCTAATGCCTGCTGACCGTCTGTCGTATGTGAATTACTGTCAAGTCATCCTCAATGTCAAAAACGAAGAGGACGATTTCTTGTCGAAATTTATCATGACCGACAAGGCGCATTTCTACGTACGAGTTACGTCAAAATCTTCTCGGGCACTGAAAATCCGCGTGTGATGCACGAAGAGGCATTACATCCACTCAAAGTGATTGGGACGTATAGGTAAAACGGCCGCTGTTACTGACGAACACTACAGGCCATGGTAAACTACTTTTTACTGTGGAATTGGGTGCACTGGGCTTGGTTTCAACAAGACGGCGCAACCACACATACAGCACGAGCCACAATAGATATTGTGAAGGAAGCGTTTCCCGGTCATCTGCCGTTTTGGCGATTTGGCATGGCCATCAAGATCGTACACCATAACAGTACTAGCTCTAAGCAATCATGTATCAATAAGTAGTTGATAACATTTGACCTATTATAGGTAGTTGAAATACCTACGCATTTCGAGTTCTATCCCCTGGACCATTATACCCCCTTCACTCAAATTTCAATTTAAGCTTATAACACTTACTATGCAAATGACAGACATGTCATTCTTCATTAGCAAAGGGCAGTTCTTACATTCTACCAAAAACAATTTATCCCGCATATTTTGGGTTTTTGAAACTCTTCATTAATGCCCAATGAACTTAATCCAAATAAAGTCAATATTACTCATACTGAATCTTAATTAGTTTCTTCAATTTTAAACGAGCTTCATTGGACAATAAATTACATATGGGTTGCATCTGATCAAAGCATCATAATGCAGCTATGTCCCTTTATCTCTGCACTCAGTAGTGCCAGAGCTACTTTTAAGAGGATTTTCCAAATGCTTCGGTGGTTTTTGGTAAACACATTATAATATTCTCTGGAGAATATTCATCCAAAGGAATTCGAATGTTTCATCCATGCATATGCTTATGCATGAATGTGTTGTGGTGTTTCGGCAAAAGGAGGACGACGAAGGTCTGGAGGAAAGCAAAGCTAGGTAGCACTATCGAATAGATATAAACGAAATATCCTTGCAAATGGCATCCTTCAGTGATTTAAATCCGCCTCACTGAGATCATTCGTCAGTTTTGTAAAACCAACCTTCGATTATCGTCTGGCCGATAAGCTTTAGAAATGTCTGTACGAGTATTAGAAAAGGTATTGTAAGGTAGGTTACAAGCAACCTTCTTCGTCGATTCACTTTTCAAAGAAGGGATAAAATGTGTCCTGGTGACTTCAAGCTTTAGACAATCCAGCTTTTCCCCACATTGAAGTCAGATTCACTTTATTTAGAAAGTGCAAATAGGTATAAACATTTCAAGGAATCGTTTTTCCCGCTCGAGCCCCCAACCAGCATGTTTGACTGAGGACGGCACACGTCAAACCACAATCACAATCGTAGGTAGATATAGGGCAGATATGAGGGAATCTATTCGAAGAATACCGCAGCAACCTTACCTATGCATCTTAAGTTTCATTCCAAGAAGGCAAAGTAGTGTCTTTGGGAAGAACTAGAGGAATGTTATCATAGAAATTCCATATTGGTTTTGTTTATCGCATCTTTGACAAGGACCTATCTGCACGTTATCCTTGGGAAATTTAAGATGAGATGCAAGTTTTCAGAACAATATTTTCTCGCCCTAGTGAGGCACACACACATACCTATTCGGAGAGAAGTTTGTTAGTAAATACAACATATCGAAAAGTTTCCTGTTTCTATGCTTTAAGGGATGAAGCTAGGATGAGCTTGGGCAGGTAGAACTGTGATGTGCATAAAATCTGTAAAATTTTCACTAATTAGCTTTTTTCTTCGATTTTTTAGCGAAATTGTTAGAACTTTGTTTTGATTTTAAATTTGTTTGAGTTTTAGATGCTTTGTTCCTAAAATTTTTCTGAAAAAAAATATTGGGCCGTTTTTGACATATCAATTTTTCCAAGAAAAAAATGACTTTTTTTCCAAAAATTTAAAAAAAAAATATTTCTTTTTAAGTTTTGAAATGCAATATTTTTAAAACTTTTTGGAAGCATCTCTATAAAAAATTTCATTAAGATCCGTTATGTCGATAATGAGAAATTCAAAATTCGAAAAAATGGTTCTATGGTAGGTACAAGCTCTAAAATCGTAATTTCAAATTTTTTTACTTTAGTAATAATCATAAAAATTAATTGAAAGAAAAAAAAATTTATCAAAATTCTAGGCGCCGTTTTCGAGAAAAATACGATTTTTGAAAACCATTTTTTGTTTCTAAATTTTTACCATTTGTATGGTGGGTACCTTTATTTTTAGGTAAAATAAATTTTTTTTCTCACATCTTGTAGATTATATTGAGAAACTTTTATTTATCAAGTTTAAAAAAAATCTAGAGTGGGATTTTCGAAATATTGAGTTTTGAATAATAAAAGATTGAAGTTTTTTTTTAAAAATGTAACAAAAAATTTTTTGAAAATTTGAATACACGATTCTATTTAAATTTTTGGGGAGCTTTAGCAAAAAATGATCAAAATCGGTGGCACTGTTTTTGAGAAAATCAAAAACAAAAAAATGGTTACTTGGGAGGTACCCTTTATAACTATTTTTCGGAAAAATTTTTTAAACCAGTACCTAGCTTTAACTAAATGAAATTTTGTGTACCTTTTTTTTTAAATCTGTTAAACAGTTTTTGAGAAAAAAAATATTTACGAAATTTCGAAAAAAAATCGTATGGGAGGCGCAGTTATTTTTGGCCTTAAAAAAAAATATAAAATCCGTGTGGGGGGAAAAATTAAAAATTATATCTACCAAGTTTGAAGAAAATCGGCCGAGCCGCTTAGGCTGTAGTCGAACAGACAGACAGACAGAATTGCGAGACCCACTTTGTTAGTCTTCGCTATCATCGTAATATCAACTTTGTTCGAGTTCGATTTTTTTTACTAATGCATAACTTGCCTTACCTATAAGTCGCAAGTAAAAATTATAAAAAAAAAGATAGGGGCTGATCATGAAGAAGATAAGGACGGGAAGAAAATTTGAAACGTTTTCGTGAAGAAGTGATTGAATTGCATTTGGAAATATTTGAATCTGAACTGTTCTTGAGACACCAAACTGAAAAATTATCGAGATCGAGTTGAATGAGAGCAGTGTCCTGTGTAGAAGAAATGGTCTTGAACAATTTGGTATCATCGGGCGTAGAGAGAAATATGAGAATATTTAATGACCATTTGAATATCGTTAATAGCAAGAACAAAAAAGAGAGGGCCTAAGTGGCTGCCTTGAGGGACTCCGGATGTTGCTAAGAAAGGGCAAGAGGATGTAGATCTTAAACGAACACTGTAGTCACGGTTTTGTAGATAAGAAGAAATCCATCTCAATAGAATGGGTTCAAAACCGAAGGTGGATAGTTTGAAAAGTATAAGTCTATGGGAGATATTAGCTGTGTTTTATTTTCCCCCAGATCTGATCCGGATTGGATTTTGTTTTCAAAATAACATGTAAAACAACAAATACAAACAAAACTGGGTCCTGTGTTGTTTTTGTTATACATGTAATTTTGAATAAAGATCCAATCTGGATCAGATCTGGGGGAAAATAAAACACAGCTATTATCAAAGGCCTTACTAAAATCGCGAGACATGACATCGACTTCCTTGCCATGCTCTAAGGCTGACAGGATGAAAGACACAAATTCAACAAGATTTGTGGTTGTTGATATACACTTGAGAAACCCATGTTGTGTAGGGGAAATGAGAGACTTACACTGAAAGCTCAAAAATTCATACCACAATTGGCATATGGTTAGAGTAGGGTACATCTAATACTTCAAGGTTTGAAACATACATATTATTTCATTCTCCTGACACGAAACTGTAGTCAATGACCAATGTTCCTTGATGTTCTTAAAACTGATCATCTTCACTGGTGCCAATCTGCAATCTTAGTCCAAACAAGTCTCAAAGTTCGAATATTATACAACCCCCCACATTACATGTTACTGTCGATTAAATCCTGCTAATACATTTTCCGCTATTCTTTTTCACCGTCTCGCCTAAGTATTTGAGCTGTTTCCGGATATCGTTACCTCTTTGAATTTTTCAAAGCTGTTGTTACAGTTGAGATATGTTGGAAATATGCGCAACTTTTTTGTATCCAGCTCCATTAAAACTGGTCGTGTCTCCAAATATCCATTGGATGTTTTTTTTTAAATATTTTTGCATTTTGTGAAAACTATTGAAATATATTTCTGAACATCACTGTATATCTAGCTAGCAGTAAGTATGTTTTTTTACAAACTGAGTACCTAGGTATTGGAAGCAAATAACGAGAAATTAAAGCACTTCTTTCAGCTCCTACGGGAGGATAAGTTTATTAAGATTTAATAATTTTAAAAAGAATGCAGAAAGATGGATGACTGGAATGCATTTTCCCATCAATCCATGTTTATTATGTAAGATTCTCATAATTTTCTAGATTCTCATTGATGTAAAGATGCGACGATGAGAATAAGATTCGCGATACATACATTCTTTAGAGTATTGTTAAAGTTACTGCAAATAAAAGTGTGTACCGTTTGTAAGTAAAACTATAGAATACATATATCTGAAAATCCATAACGAAGGGATTTGAAAAGTATCTCAGTGAGTTTGAATGTTTTTATTTATTATTAGGAATCATTTTGTTTCAATAAAATGTTTGGTTAAACTGTTAGGAGGAGGGTTCTTCATATTTTCTTAGAAGTCGATTTTCGTTTTATGATATTGTGAGGAAACAATAAAGGTTTGAGAAAAACTTTTAAAAATATGGGTCTGTAAATAGATTTTGACAAAAGTACTTCCAGATTCAATTTTTGACAAGAAGAATGAGTTCTTAAAATTGTATAAAAGGTGTTTCCATCTTACGATGTTCTCAAAGCTTATTCGTGTGGAAAGCGATCTATTTTACCGCTGTTGTTGTGTGAAGTGTCATTTTCTAAACTAACAACGGTTACATAAACAATATTATGAGATAATTTTGTTTGGAAGCAATAAATCTATTGATTTTTTTATAACCAAATTATTTCACGGAACAGTTTTTGAAAAAATCGTGTTGGAAAATAAAAATAAAAGTAAAAGTTCATACTTTAGTACTAAAACTAATTCGGTCAGTCCTATTAATAAGGAATCCTTACTCCAACTTTATTCTACGAGTTTACTGAAGCATGGAAAAAGAGTTAAGCTTTGGGTTAAAATGTTCCATTTATAAAAACAAAATGTTTGTAGAATAGTAAAGTGACGTTTACCAAAAATTCCTAAAGAAAATCTAATACAATACGTAAGATACCTGTTTGGTAACTTGAAATTTTCACCAAGATTCACAAAGTTGTTCTTTTTTCCATGATATTTAAAAAAAAAAAAAAGAAGAACAATATGCATAAATGTCAAATGTTTATCATTTTTTAATTGTTTGTGTAGGCGCAAAAAAGTTTGTAAATAGCACGATACTAAAAACATAAAATAGGTATTCCATGATTTTAACTTTAATAAAAGAGTAGAGAAAGTATGATGCCTCATTCGATAAAAATTTGCAAAATCGTTGTTTTAACCTAGTGTATTACTAAAAAAACTTTAACATCTTTCTAATTGAACTACATTTTTGCGTCAATATTTTTTATTAGTTGAAACTTAAAAACAGAATGCCTAAACAAATATGAATGTATGGAAGGGAAACGGTCTTAAATTGTTAAAATAAATTTTTTTTTTTGTTCAAATAAAAAAATTAAAATTTCAAAAAATAATTAAAATATCGAATTTTAAAAAAATAAGTTTATGTTTTTAGACTTTTTAGAAGATTTTATATACAAAATTTTCATTAAAATCCGGTATGTTCATAATGAGAGTCAAAAATAAAGAAAGATGTTTCTATGGTATAGGGATGAAAATTTTTGGGATTTTGTTACGATAATCTGGGGAATTGTTGTTTACAAAAAATCAAATTAGAAACCTTTGCAGCGGAAGCAATTTTGAGATACATGTAAGTAATATAAAATTTATATTTCCTAAGATGAGATTTAAATATTTTTTTTTTCTTGGTTTAGGAAACCTTAGTTTTAAAATGGTTTTTCAATTAGCGTAAGTAGATTATGGCTACCTGCGGCAGCCATGTTATTGTAACATCTCCTTTTTACTTGTGACTTATACATACATACGAGTATGTAGGTTCTATGTAAAGGGTGATTTTTTAAGAGCTTGAGAACTTTTTTAAAAAAAAAAACGCATAAAATTTGCAAAATCTTTTCGATTCTTTATTTGAAACGTTAGATTGGTCCATGACATTTACTTTTTGAAGATAATTTCATTTAAATGTTGACCGCGGCTGCGTCTTAGGTGGTCCATTCGGAAAGTCCAATTTTGGGTAACTTTTTCGAGCATTTCGGCCGGAATAGCCCGAATTTCTTCGGAAATGTTGTCTTCCAAAGCTGGAATAGTTGCTGGCTTATTTGTGTAGACTTTAGACTTGACGTAGCCCCACAAAAAATAGTCTAAAGGCGTCAAATCGCATGATCTTGGTGGCCAACTTACCGGTCCATTCCTTGAGATGAATTGTTCTCCGAAGTTTTCCCTCAAAATGGCCATAGAATCGCGAGCTGTGTGGCATGTAGCGCCATCTTGTTGAAACCACATGTCAACCAAGTTCAGTTCTTCCATTTTTGGCAACAAAAAGTTTGTTAGCATTGAACGATAGCGATCGCCATTCACCGTAACGTTGCGTCCAACAGCATCTTTGAAAAAATACGGTCCAATGATTCCATCAGCGTACAAACCACACCAAACAGTGCATTTTTCGGGATGCATGGGCAGTTCTTGAACGGCTTCTGGTTGCTCTTCACTCCAAATGCGGCAATTTTGCTTATTTACGTAGCCATTCAACCAGAAATGAGCCTCATCGCTGAACAAAATTTGTCGATAAAAAAGCGGATTTTCTGCCAACTTTTCTAGGGCCCATTCACTGAAAATTCGACGTTGTGGCAGATCGTTCGGCTTCAGTTCTTGCACGAGCTGTATTTTATACGGTTTTACACCAAGATCTTTGCGTAAAATCTTCCATGTGGTCGAATAACACAAACCCAATTGCTGCGAACGGCGACGAATCGACATTTCACGGTCTTCAGCAACACTCTCAGAAACAGACGCAATATTCTCTTCTGTACGCACTGTACGCATTCGTGTGGTTGGTTTAATGTCCAATAAAGTAAACTGAGTGCGAAACTTGGTCACAATCGCATTAATTGTTTGCTCACTTGGTCGATTATGTAGACCATAAATCGGACGTAAAGCGCGAAACACATTTCGAACCGAACACTGATTTTGGTAATAAAATTCAATGATTTGCAAGCGTTGCTCGTTAGTAAGTCTATTCATGATGAAATGTCAAAGCATACTGAGCATCTTTCTCTTTGACACCATGTCTGAAATCCCGCGTGATCTGTCAAATACTAATGCATGAAAATCCTAACCTCAAAAAAATCACCCTTTATAATGCAAGTTATGCATTCGAAAAAAAAATTGAACTCGAGATTTTGATCAAAGTTGACATTTTAATGGTAGCGAAGCAGAATTGCTGTCTGTCTGTTCGATTATAGACTAAAGATTTTCTTTAAACTTGGTAGATATCATTTTTAATTTTTTTCACCAAAGACCAAAAATAACGGTACCTGCCATACGAAATATTTTTTCGAAACTTTATAAATATTTTTTTTTTTCTCAAACACTGTTCGACAGTTTTAAGAAATGAAAATACAAAAGAATTTCATTAAGTTTAAGCTAGGTAATTCTTGAAAAAATTTTTCCGAAAAATGGTTATTAAGGGAACCCCACTATGGAACCATTTTTTTTTTTGTGTTTGATTTTCTCATAACGGTACATCTGTTTCTAGTCATTTTTTTATGCTGAAGCTCTCCAAACATTTGAATAGTATTGTGTATTCAAATTTTCAAAATTTGTTTTTATTTTTGGACTTCTAAAAAAAATTAAAAAAATTGTTTTTTTCAAAACTCAATATTTCGAAAACTCTATGCCAATTTTTTTTAATCTTGATAAATAAAAGTTTCTCAATACAATCTACAATATGTAAGAAAAAAAAATTATTTTACCTAAAAATAAAGGTACCCACCATACAAATGTAAAAAAAAAATGTTTCAAAAATCGTATTTTTCTCGAAAACGGCGCCTAGGACTTTGATAAAAAAATATTTCTTTCAAATAATTTTTACGGTCTTCAAATTAAAAAAAAAATTTGAAATTAAAGTTGTACCTGGGAAAGAACCATTTTTTCTAACTTTAAATTTCTCATTATCGCCATAACGGATTTTAATGAAATTTTTTATATAGATGCCTTTAAAAGATTAAAAAACTTTGCATTTCAAAAATAAAAAAAAATATTTTTTGAAGTTTTGGAAAAGAAAATCATGTTTTTTTTTGGAAAATTCGATATCTCAAAAACGGCTCAATTGGAAATTTAATTTTTACTAATATAATAATAAAAACTTAAGTTGGTGTTCCAAATTTTTTTTCTTAAAAATGTTTTAAAAATGTTTGTATGCAAAAGCTTATTTTTTGAGGAACCCACTACAACGATTTATAATTTTTGTTCTTGCATTAATAAATATTTGCCTATAGCATTCTGTTTTTATCTTTTACTATTAAAAGAATTAAAAAAAATAATTTTATTCTTATGAACAGTTTTTTCTAATAACATTCGTTTTTGAAATTCCTAGTCTATTACATAGGATAAGTTCGTGTGACCTAGTCGTGCATTTAATTTTGTTTCTGATTACTTATGCCAAATCGCCATGGCAAGTCACACGATAAAACTTCATTTTCAAAATGATTGTACAAACGCTTCGCGCGTTGCGCCCATTTTAGGTTAGACATGGTGGCCATTGACAGTCGACTCTTCATCGATTTGTGGCGAAATTTGGGTTTTTTAAATGATCTTAGAATTTTTTCAAACATTTGTCTGTATTTTATTTTTTATTATTTCTAATTAAATTTTTTATTCTTTATTACAGGTGCATTTTTGGTCCCATATATTTTGATGGTGCTGGCTATTGGATTGCCGATTTTTTTTTCTGAAATGTTTATTGGTCAGTATTCTGGATTAGGGCCAGTAAAAGCCTACGCTAATATGGCACCGATTTTTCAGGGTAAGTATCTCCATATACGAGTACCTTGATCGAAAAGAATCTTCTACTCTTTTAAGGTTGTTCCACTATTTATTTTTACTAGCGACATTAAAAATGCACATATAGGGCAAGTTATAGTTTCATAAAAAAAATTCGAACTCGAAATTGTGATCAGACTTGAAACAACGATTTTAGGGAAGACAAAATAAGTGGGTCTAGAAATTCTGTGTATCTATGCGTCTATTTGCCTACAGCATAAAATACTCGGCCGATTTTCCTTAAATTTGGTAGAGAGTATTTTTAAATTTTTTCCCCACACATTTTTTTCTTTTCTTAAAACCTAAAACAACGGTTCCAAAAATTAAAAAAAAAAACACTAAATTTTATTTTGTTAAAACTAGATAATGCTTGAACAAAAATTTTGTTTTGTTTTTGATTTTCTAAAAAAACTGTAAAACTGATTTTGATCATTTTTTGTATGCTAATGCTGCCATAAAATTTCTTTTTTGATTAATTTTTACTATTTGTAATTGAATAGAAAAATTTTTAAATTAAGATATTTTTGACTTTACCTACCATAGAACTATTTTTGCGAATATTGAATTTCTCATTATCGACATGACAGATTTTAATTAAATTTTGTATAGAGAAGCTTTTAAGAAGTATGAAAAATATTGCATTCCAAAACTTAAAAACAAAAATATTTTATTAATTTAAAAAAAATGGGTTGGGTACGATATCTCGCTTTTTATAATCCCATTTTTTTTAAATCCCGTTTTTATAATCCCGTTTTGTATAATTCTGTTTCTTATAATCCCGCTTTTTTAAAATCCCGCTTTTTATAATCCCGCTTTTTTAAAATCCCTCTTTTTAAAATCCTTTTTTTATAATCCCGTTTATTATTACGACGTTTAAACGGTGAGGTATGTAAGGGCTACTTGGGTACACTATAGCCTATAGGATTTGGGGTAGGTGCGAGGTTAGGTGTATGCAAAGTTTCTTTAGCATTTAAAGAATCTGGAAAATAACCAATGAGTTTTAGCTACGTATTCTACAAAACGGGATAAGTGGTATAAGACGGGATTTTAAAAAGCGGGATTATAATAGAAAAGGATTTTGAACAAATGGGATTTTAAAAAGCGGTATTTAAAAAAAGAAACGGTAAGGGATTTTGAACAAACGGGATTTTGAAAAGCGGTATTTTAGAAAAAACGGTAGGTATTATAGAGGACGCTATTTTAAAACTCTTCTTGTGAGATTTTTGAAAAAAAAAACGGGATCATAAAAAGCGGGCTTCCGTTACGCTCCCAAAAAAAATCTATTGAAAATTCGGTATCTCAAAAACGGTTAAATTTTTTTTTTAATATTTTTTTTTAATATTTTTTTTTAATATTTTTTTTTAATATTTTTTTTAAATATTTTTTTTTTTTGTAATTATGACTACTCTTTAACGACAGAACACAGCA
Source organism: Chrysotoxum bicinctum (assembly GCA_911387755.1). Taxonomy (NCBI): domain Eukaryota; kingdom Metazoa; phylum Arthropoda; class Insecta; order Diptera; family Syrphidae; genus Chrysotoxum; species Chrysotoxum bicinctum. Next base: position 179,271,108 of record OU426989.1, on the reverse strand, counting down.
TTGAGTTTTTGAAGCATTAAATTCTACGCCGTTTATGGTTCTCCATTTGACAATGCCATCGAGATCAGAATTTAATAAGCATATCATACTCTGCCGTTCTAAATCCATATCAGAAGGACAAGGACGTGAATCTGGAAACGGATATGAGAAGCTGAGAGTACTGTCGTCAGCAAAACAATTTAACGGGTTCGAAGTTTCAGACAAAAGATGATTGATGAATATGAGAAACAGAGTCGGAGACAAAACAGAGCCCTGTGGCACACTAGCGTTTATTTATATGAACATCAGACTTAAACCGTCCAACACAACTTGTATTGAGCGGTTCGAAAGGTAGTTTCTCATCCATCGCAGAAGAGATTCATCAATGGCAAATGCACTTATTTTCAATAAGAGAGCCTGGTGCCAATCTCTATCAAATGCTTTTGAAATATCAAGTCCAATAATCCCAATTTCTCTTAAACGATGTAAAGATTTGTGCCACCGTTCGGTAAGATATACAATCAGATCACCGGTGGATCTATTGATGCGATAACCATACTACCGAGTTCGATTTTTTATTTTTAAATTCAAAACTTGCCCTTTAGTGTCTACATCGCAAGTAAAAAATCGTGTAAGTTCTTAAGCTACAATGAGCCCTTAGTTCTGGTTATTTTGACCTTGCTGCAGAATCCCATGTGGAACTTAACTTTTGCTCTGCAACATATGCTCCATCACTTCAGTGTGCTGACATTATTATTAATAAATTCTTATATTTTTTTTTTTTTTAATTTATTGACAGGACTTGGCTTCTGCACGCTTGTGGTAATCACATTTGTCACTATTTATTACATGGTGATAATCGCTTGGATAATTTTTTACTTATTCGCCTCATTTCGGCCGCGTCTCTTATGGGGCTATTGTGATAATCAATTCAATTCAGACAGTAAGTATATATCATTAATTAATTCATTTATGGGCAATATGTGGTCATCAGGACTTTGCAGTTCACGATTCCACACACCACCTATAGAACTCTGTCTCTCTCTCTCGAATGCGTCCCATCAACGAAGACTTTATTCATCAAAAAAGGCTTCTCTCTTCCTGCGTATAAACAGATTGCTACAGCAGCTTGGAGGATAAAATCTGCAAGGAAAATAACCAGAATAATGACATGGACAGGATATTCTGGAATCGTACATGCACCAGTGTTCGGGATATTTGCCAGTCGAATAATTTGATAGGCATTAATTCAACATATTGTTTTAATGTGACCGCACAGGCGGAATTTCCTGTCAGGAAAATAATCAAGAGGGTCCTGGCTTCTGAGGAATATTATTAGTGAGTAAATGTTATTTTTTGTTCTCTGTATATTTTTGTCCTCCTTATTATTTAATTAATTTCGTATAAAGTTTTTGGTAATTATTTTTTTGATGCCACTGTGACTAACTTGTAATTGGGAGGCAGGATGCTTGTTTCCATTTGATACTAAATACGAGTAGTGTGAAGGGAAGTTTCGAGTGACACTTAAAGTTGGGTTTCTTAAATTTGCACAATTTTTCATTTGGTTTAAAACGGCCTTAAAAAGGATCTCCCGGATTGAGTGGTACCTGCAAGAACCAAAGACTCAATTCAAAATGGAATGGTAAACATTTTTCAAGGAATTTTCTGCAAATACGCGTAATCAGAAAAAAAAAAAGAAGACGAAGTGCGTCCCATTCGAAGAGCCTCCCAGGAGCAAAAAAACAGCTCCAGCGTCTTAGTACTCCTATCCACTTTCATTAAGATTAAGAATTTTATTTTTACCTTGAGATATCGAATCGGTGTAAAACCGAATATTCCCGCACGTGAGGTATAACGGATCTCTAATTTGAGCCATAATTTCAAATTACTTTTATTTTCATACTGCATGCATATATGCGAGACTTGAGGGTATATTTTAAGAGAGTTGTTCATTTTGTGATGGTGTGTCATCAATGATGAAGAGGTATTATGCCCCACTCCCGGAGGTCCTATTTCTTTCGTGCGAGATATTTATTGATGGATTGGGATCTTAGTATCGGCGTATTTTTCGTCTTACTGTACTGGTTTTAATGCCGAAGGGCATTATGAAGAAAAAGATGAAGACATTTACCCCTGCTCTAAATTTTGAGGAAGTCCCAGTCCCAGTCTCGCAAAAGCCGCTCAAATTAAAAGGAATGAGGACACGCTTCGGAGCCGATGTGACATCAATATTATGTTGATACCCTACAACTAAACAAAACAGAAAAACGAAGAAGCTTGATGGGAAATGGGGGACTTTGCTTGTGGGGTTTTGGTTTTTGTGAGAATGGTATTAATAATTTAAGTGATTTATTCAAGAATCCATTAATATTGGTGTTTCAATTTTTTTGTCGTTATTTTTTTTTATTAAAAGCTTTTTGTGCCTTTGTGGTGTTTGTTGAGTAAAGTGTACCACATTTAATGGGAAAAAAGATGAAACCACCTGGGAACCGATATTTATAGTCGTGTTGGTAGCTGTGTATAGGATTTTGGTATTTATAAGTAGGTACCTAGATGATTGGTCTTGTGTTTTCTTTTTTAAATTGACGTTGGAAGAGAGTTAGTCTTTTTGTAGAAATGAATATAAAAATATTCTGCCTTGCCAATAGACCTATACCTATATTCAATATTCCATAGGTATGCCCTACCTATATTCAAAAGTGTTGGTTGTGTGCTCGAAATAAAAAGCAAAACTTACATATGACTTTGAAGAATGTATTGTTTGGACGGGTGTTCATTAAAGTCGATGAATCTCTTTTTCATTGGATTAGTAATAAATAACCTTTCAGGCCGGTAAATTCGTGTTGTTTTGGAGGGTTTTAGGTCTGATATTCACAAAATAAATGCTGGTGTGCCCAATGTTCCGACTCCATTTTTCATCTGCATCGATGATCTCCAATCTACTACATTATTTTGCTTAAGACAGTATTCTCAGCTTTTCATATTCGTTTCCAGATCCACATCCTTCTTCTTCGGAAGTGACTCTGCAACGAAAGCATTTGATAAGCTCAGTAAATTCCAATCTGGGCAGTTTTGTAGAATAGGATGTTAGAAACTGTGTGGAATTTAATGCTTCGAAAAACCAAAGCTGTCTTCTGTCCGTCAAGCGAAATATTCCACCTCTGCCATTATCCATGGATGGCGTTTGAACATATTTGATGTTGCGAAAAATGCGGCGAAATGCTTAGGCTTCCTCAGAAGATGTACATAACCAGTTTTTTTTCCCCTCTGATCTGGCTAGAATTTATAAGGCATACGTTCGGCCTAAGCTTCAGTATAATAATAACCTACATAGTTCTAGGCAGGTGCTCCGAAAACCCACCTGCACCTCTTATATAGAATCCAAAACAGAGCCCTTAGACTGAATGGAGACAGTTCTATTACGGAAACTTTTGTTTCTCTCGAACACCGTGTCGTAATGTCTCTCGTCTTACTTTGTTATATCGCTTCTTCGATAAACAGTGCTCTAAAGAAATGGTCAGCTGCATTATTTCCTTGAAACAATTTCGCCGTAATACCCGTCCTGCTAAGAATGCTCATCAGTTTACCCTTAAGCCTTATTTCGGGCATACTGTTAAATAAAGAGATTCTTTCTTAAGCCGCACTACACGAATGAGAAATGCCTAACCGGACACGAAATTTTCCAAACTTTTACTAATAAGGCCTATCAGTTTGGAAGGGATATCAAAAGTTGACATGGCATGATATAGTTCATCCCTGTTCAAACTGTCATAAGCTGTTTTGAAATCGATGCTTAATACCACTCCATCCAAAAATAGGTCTCCTTCGTGGCGGTCTCGAGAATATGGTCATTAAAATCGGCATTGACGCATAAACTGAAAACTCACATTCAATGTAAATGTCATAAGGGATACATTTTGCTTCAACGACAATAGACAGCATTGAGTTTCCGAAGCATTAAACTCTACACGTTTCTTATACCACAGTGGGGTCATTTATATGGGAGAGCGGAAAAAAGTTCATAAAAACCGATTTGGTTAATATTTTCAGGAATAAAAGTAATTTCAGAATGAAAGCACCACATTTAATTTCCACCCACTTCCACGCCCACTAAAAAAATCGTCAAAATTCATAAATCCAGGTTCTGTTCCACGTAAATATTAAAGATGGTGCTTTTAAGGCGTTTTTTATTCTTTTTCTTTTTACTTTTTTGACACTGACACACCCACACAAAAGTTTATTTAAATTCCAAAGTTGCTAAATTAAATCTTGAGTATTTACAAAAATATATTTTCGCGAAAAAAATAAAATCCACGAATGGGTCGCACGAACTTGCTCCTATGTAATAGACTAGGAATTTAAAAACGAATGTTATTGGAGAAAACTGTTTATAAGGATAAAATTAATTTTTTTAATTCTTTTAGTTGTAAGAGACAAAAACAGAATGCTATGCAAATATGAATTTATGCAAGAACAAAAAGTATAATTCGTTGGAGTGGTTTCTTAAAAAAAGATTTTATTAACAACATTTTTAAAAGATTTTTAAGAAAAAAATTTGGTATGCCAACTTTAAGTTTTTATTACTGTACGAATGAAAATAAAATTTCCAAAAAAAATATTGAGCCGTTTTTAAAATATCGAATTTTCTAAAAAAAAAATATTTTTTTTTTTTTCAAAAATTCAAAAAAGTATTTTTTTTTAAAGTTTTGAAATGCAATGTTTTTTAAACTTTTTATAAGCATCTCTACAAAAAATTTCATTAAAAGCCGTTACGTCGATAATGAGTAATTCGAAATTTAAAAAAATGGTGCTATGGTAGGTACAAGCTGTAATATCTTAATTTCAATTTTTTTTTTATTAAATTAAAGATCGTTAAAATTAATTGAAAGAACAAAAAATTTTATCAAAATTCTAGGCGCTGTTTTCGAGCAAAATACGATTTTTGAAAACCATTTTTTGACATTTTTTAACATTTGTATGGTGGGTACCTTTATTTTTAGGTAAAATAAAACTTTTTTTCATACATCTTGTAGTTTATGTTGAGAAACTTTTATTTATCAAGTTTAAAAATTTTTTTTTTTTTAAATCCAAAAAAACAAAAAATTTTTTTTGGAAAATTTGAATACACAATTCTATTCAAGTTTTTGGGAAGCTTAAGCAAAAAAAAATTATCAAAATCGGTGGTAGCGTTTTTAAAAAAAAATCGAAAACAAAAAAAATGGTTCCTTGGGGTTTACCCTCAATAACCATTTTTCGGAACATTTTTATCAATCAGTAGCTAGCTTCAACTAAATAAAAATGTTTTGTTTTTTTTGTTTTTTAAATCTGTCGAACAGTTTTTGAGAAAAAAAATATTTCCGAAATTTCGAAAAAAAAATTCGTATGGCAGGTACCGTTATTTTTGGTGTTTAAAAAAAAAAGAAAAAAATGTGTGGGGGGAAAAATTAAAAATGATATCTACCAAGTTTTAAGAAAATCGGCCGAGCCGTTTAGCCTGTAGTCCAACAGACAGACAGACAGAATTGCGAGACCCACTTTTTTAGTCTTCGCTATCATCGTAATGTCAACTTTGATTAAAATCTCGAATTCGATTTTTTTTTACGAATGCATAACTTGCCTTATAGTACCTATATGTCGCAAGTAAAAAAATCAAATAAAATGCTTGATGCATGGCATCATTATGTATTTGGCTCTTCAATAGATCACGCCCAGAGAACGCCTTTTCTGTCAAGTGTTCACTTCTGAAACTTTCATCTAATAATGCACAAACTTCAAACAAAGCAGAACGAACAAAAAAACACGTACAAAATGTTTGAGAATTTTTTTTTCAATTTTGAAAAAGAGGTTTTTGAAAGAACGAGAACTTTACGAAATAGTATCTACCATTTGTATATACAAAAAAAAATTAAAATTTATATTAATATTAATTGTAAGTCATTGAAAATGTATATAAGTTCGCCCACTTTCCACTTTATTCTTACTTATGTGACATTTAACTCTGGTTGGAAAAAAAATGTCACTAATTTATTCAATATTGATACAAATACAAATACAATACAAATATTCATTTTTATGAGACATAAGTGAAAAAAAATTATTTTTTGCAAGATTTCGTGAAATTATTGTGAGGATTTTCAGGTATTGGCAGCTAAATTTTGTTTGAATGTAAGCTTTGTCGTGTCTACATTGAGAAAATACCTATCTCAGACCGTAGGAAAGTGGAGCTTTTTTAAATGACTACAACTTACCATTACTGCGGACTGAATCCGATATTATGCTACCGTAGTTGACTCAATTTTTTTTTGCTGAATTTTTGGCCCAAATCCTTAGTGTACCTAGACTCTGGCTTATTTACTGTTAGAAATACGAAGCAGCTGATCGAACTCAGCACTTTCAGAAGATTGAGTTTTTCCCGTTTTGGTCCCACTGTGCGCCGCCGCCTCTTTGTATGCCTCTTATTTTGCTAGTCTATGCTTGCCAACATTCATAGTCAAACTAATGAGTTCATTGTGGTGGTTCTTAAATTCCAGCAAGTCATAGGTAATCTCTCTCATGATTCCTTGCCTTTGTTTGCACTTGTTCTTATTACTTGATGGTGAAGACTTACGACATACTAGTAAAACTTCTTAAGAGGTTATCAAAGACTCCATCGCAGTATTTAATTTGCCACAGAATTGTAGTGATCTGATTCAAAATGGTTTGGACAATACTCATCGGCCTTTCTGAAGGCTTCTGAAGCCCTAGTTCCAATTTTTGTAAGCCCCTAACGAAAAAATGGAGGTCATAACGGCTCGTAGAGAGTCCAAAGCTAGTGACTTACAACTCTCAACCATTGTTGTATGCGTGCTACCAGGAATGGAGGGGGCCTACAGTTTACTGTCGGCTAATGAGCAGCACTTTTCATGACAAGAGATACTCATAGAGGATTTGTCAATTCCTCGCAAGATGCAGTACATCCTTGAAAAACTTCTTCTTTTTCTTGGAGCAGCTGAGAATCGAACCTAAGATCTTCTTCATGATAGCCCAACACTCTAACCATTATGCCAAGGGGTACCTAATACTTACCGCATACTAATGAAATAAAAAGACTCAATGGCTGTTGTTATATATAAATAAATAAATTTGGTGGTGCAACAGCTCGAAGTGAACCAGGACCTAGTGACTTACAACTCTCAACCATTCCTGTGTGCCTGTTTCCAGGAATGGAGGGGACCTACAATTTTCTGCCGATTCCGAACGGCTAATGAGCAGCACTTTCCATGACAAGAGATACTCGTGGAGAGTTTGTCAATTCCTCGCAAGAGGCAGTACACCCCTGAAAAAAACTTTCTTGCAGCGGCTGAGAATCGAACTCGAGACCTTCCGCATGACAGTCCAACGCACTAACCATTATGCCAAGAGGTACTACTGTTGTTATAGATAAGTACTATAATTTTGACAGATGAGTGCCGCCATATTGTTGAAAATATATCGTTCAAAATAGCTGTCATTTATTTCTGTTTTTCCAAATCGATCAAGAGTTAAAGCGTTCAGCAACATACTTATGTAAATTATTAAATTGCTTTATAGAAGTCAGTCTTTTGTTCGAGCAGCATTTCGCTTCCTTCGCTTTTTTTAAGGTCGCCATACCTAATCGTGCTTCTGAGAGTACTTTTCGTAACGTGGTGGATAAATTTGGGTCGACTAGTTTAATGGAAATCCGTCAACGAAACGCAAGATCTGCTACCGTCAGTATAAAGGATGTTGCAATATTCATCGTGATACTATGACTGAAATGCCTTCCTAGTGAAATTTGCCAAATCCTTTTCCGATAGTTTCGTTAGCAGTTTATTATGAAGGCAAATCCATTCTTTGGTTAGAGCTTCGAGACTGAAATCTATTTGTATTTCTTGGAAAAGACCTGGCCATTCGTGGGCCCGATTAATATTTTACGAGTAGGTGGACTTTTAATGTCGAAATGAATGCCCTTAGAAGTCCTGTTTCTTTTTAAACTGCGTTACTTGGTGTGTTGTATGTGAGTCCGAAGAATCTCTTGACAAAGAAGTGCAGACGTTGTTCAACTTGGGAGTATTTTTTGTATACCCAAACTTGCGCACAATAGTGCATTATTAATTTTGTGGTTGCTTCGTGCACTTTATATTTAGCAGAGTGTGTAAAATACATATTTATTTCGCACAAATTTAGAACATGTCGGATTTATAGAGTTTTTTGATGTAGCAAGGACGTTTTGTTAATTGTTCAGACCAAGACATATTGTACGTAATCATATCTTCAAGATATTAATATCGGTTTGATAGTCTTATTTCTCCATTGTTGAAGAACCATTTCTCAGCAGCCGCTATTCTTCTTTCTTCATTCCTAAAGATTACGATTTCGAACGTTTCTAGATTGACATCGACACTCCATTTACTGCAGTGCCTGTTAAAGCTGTCGATAATCGTGTGTCGTAGAGCTGTGCCAATCGTTCATATTGAAAGATCGGATCAATCTCACCGAGACCAAAACAATGTGAAAATTAACGAAAGTTTTGCTTTATCTACTTCTTTTTGACTTCGTTCACGCCATCTTCCATTGTACATTTTCGTTTTCATTACTATTTGGTATTGCGGTTGAATGAACGAAACATATCATTTCTTCGTTCGTTTCGTTCAATTTATGTTCATCGGTTTCAGTGGCAAGAGATTGACTTTAGGATCAATCAATCTTTTTGGTGAACAGCCGATCACATAGACCGAATCAATCACGATTGACACAGCTCTAATTTTCATGATTTTAGGACTATCAGAGAGAAGAACTATGTCATCTGCGTGTGAGAGACCATTTATTCCTAAATCATTCACGATAATCTCAGTTCGAAGCTCGTAGTGTAGATCATCTAGGAATAGAACAAAAAGTAAGGCACTTAGTACGGATCCTTGCTGGACTCCTTTGGTTGTCTGAAAGAAGCTTAATGTACTTTTCCGAAAGGTTTCCCAAGGTTGTAAACTTGGTCAACTGTACTATATAATCTTCTGTACGGAGCCTGGTATTAATTTAGTATCTAGTTTTCTTCGATCCAGCTAATTAGTCTGTTTAGTAAAACGGTTGTAAATATTTTGTTAAGTATACCAAGAAAGAACCTCCCGTAGTTATTTTAGCCAGGACTTGACGGGGCTATCGGTCGTTGGTAACCAATTTCTGTTGGCCCAAATCAGATGATATGCACAACAACGACAACAGAACGACACTACGTGCCACACAGTCCGCGCCTCCGCGCCCATAATGGACATTTTCTACGAGTGGTTTCCGAGCATGGTCATCTCATGTGGAGGCGATGTGAATTGAACCTATAAGATTGTAAGCATCATTAACTATAGTAAAAATGTCTGCCGAATAGTCGTGCAGTTTTTCCCGAAAATTTATGTGACTTGCGAACCACCTTATCAATATTTATTAAATGGAATAGTTTTTGCATTGTCGATTTTAGTAATTCCAATGACAGAAAGATTATTCCTTGTTTAATGAACAGCTTCATTGACGTATGAATGGATATTAATTGAGCCAACAAAGTTGAATATCTGATGAATTTTTTAATTGAAAAAAATTAGTGAATAAATGAAAGTTTTCTGAGATTTATTTATGAAGAAAAATTTGGAAATCTTTCAATGTGCCCACATATTTTAATGATTTTTGGCATTTCAAACTGTCTGAGGCCTTTAAAATCTCGAACCAATTCAATTAAAAAAACTATTAAAATCCTGACTATCCGTCGATATTAATCTTATCCCACTTGAATTGTCTAAAATCTCTTCTCTGTCATGTTTTTTTTTTTAAACGTCTTTCAGTAAAATCTAAAAGCTTCATACGGTTACGGTTCTACCTCCTTCATCTCGCGGGATCTAACAAAAAAAAATCCGAAGAGTAGTTAAAATGCATTTGGCCAAAGTCGTTCAATCCACAATCCATTAATGTCTCAGGATGTACTAGCAGTATAGCTTCAGCTTGAACCAGGGTAGCGAATGCTTCTATATTGATTGATTATGATTGCAGTCACATTAAATCTTTTTCGTTCCATTTGATCCTGAAGAAAAATAATTGAGCAATATACACAACTATGCACTTAGCATTTATTGCCACTACCTCCCACCACCACCACCCGAATTCGTTATTTGCCATCCGCAACCGTCTCAGGCCAGTGCTCCGGTGATTCGCATTTAAACCAGATCTGAAAGGACACCACATGCACACCACCATCATATAGTATATATACACTACACCCGCATAGCCTAAGAGACCGAGAAACGATAGACGAACCAAGCCAAGGATGCAGGATCGAAATGTCTGAAATGTGACTATAGTGGCTACCATATCAAATCAAATCAAATTGGTAGCAACCTCCAAGGGAGCATCCCCATGGCAACCAGCCCGCACATCACAACTTGAAACCGAATTAATCGATGTTAGACAAATCTACCTTATCACTACATAAATACAGAATACGGAATGTCCTTCTGCAGCAGGCAGGCATGTCCTGACCGAGTTGAGGGTCTGTGTTGCAAAGGTTTTCCTGCCCTCGAATGCCATTGGACTTGACTCCCTCATGTGATGTCCAAGAGAGCGCAGAGATTGATGGAATTCTAATTGATTTGGCAGCACAGGATGACCGACGACGATTTCGACTTCAACTCCACCGATAACCAATGGTATCCCCTCGTCCGTTTCCCTTACCGTCCGACCGACCCGTCGTTGTTATCATCGTTCAAACCTGAGTTCCATGATTTATTATTGTTCGGTTTAATTTGAGCTTTCCTCCGAAAGTGCCCTTAATGAAGGGAATTTTCAATTAAATCTCCTACCAGATGTTAATTAACATCATTCGCCTCCTCCTCCTGCAACAGATGCCTTTTAGGATTTTAAAAGGCATTAGTTTTTTAAGTTCTCCCTGGAGGTTAGTTTTTTTCTTGTTTGTGTCGGTGTCAATGTCCGTGCATAGTGCACATGGAAATGTTCACCATCAGAGCAATTGTTCCACTGTCATTCTGTTTAATTTGCTTTATAATTGTGTCAGAGTAGCTCCAGTTCCGGGGAACTCATTTAATATCGAAAATTGCATAGAAAACTTTTTGGGCCTCTTCCAAATCGATTTCCATTGGAATTTCTAGAGCTCGAAAAAAAAAAACAGAAAAAAAAGTTGTACGATGTGCCTGTTTAATAGGTTTTATCCATGTCCTGCTGATGGGCTCTCGGCCATCTCTCTAGAAACTTATTTAAGGAAACTTGGAGCACGAATGGAGTATGCTCGAATTAATCAAAAGTTGTTTGTTGGACATTAAGTTGAACTAAAAAATAAAAAAAAAAACTTCGAACAATTCAAACAAAGAAGAAAAAATCAGAAGTGGGATTGTCTTGTCGTTAATGTTCGCTTTCATGATGCTAATGTAAAAAAAGAGCATCCTTGGAACCTCTTGGATGAAACTCGTGTGTGTGGTTTTGACTTTTTATTTCCTCAAGATGTGGTTAATTATCTTTAGAAAAAAAGGGAGAAACTGAAAGCTAGCAGTGATTAATAGGATGTTCCACACGGAAGAAATCAGGGTGACGGAACTTCAAGTGAATTTTCAAGTGAGGTTTTATGAAATAAATAGGTAACTAAGTGCTTCATCTTTAATCCAAATATTAAGATCAATTTAGGCTAAGAGATGAAAATTAAAGGAGACACCACAATATTTTGTGTACAGAAATGTAGAGGGCTAGAATATGTGAGAATATGGGTTAAATTAAACGAACTTGTTCGAGAATTGTTGTTTTTTTGAATTTTGAGATTTAAATCTTAGGCTTAGAGGTTCCTCATAGTAATTTTTTTTTTTCATAAAAATTGTATTTTCTGAGAAAAAAAAAGCTAATATTTGAACACAAATATGCATCTTCGAAAATATTTTGGCTTAAGTCAATTTACTTAAGTTTGTTTTATATAAGAAAACGACTTATATGACTTATATGACACTTTTCATGAGAAGAGACAAACGCTCTTGGGTTTGAGGTTTTTAAAAATCTCGACATTTTTTTACTACATCATTGGAAAGTGGTCACAAAAATGCTATTTTTAACTCTAAGTTCATTTCCAATCCAAATTGAGGTCCTTAGATAGATAGATAGATAGATAGATATTTTATTTTCATAGACAATGGCTTTTACAAATATTTTATAGTACGCAGCCTGCTCAGAGATTTGATATTTAAAATTTATCTTACAACTGGAAAATTTTATGAACATTTAATAATTATTTTGAATTTGAACATTACATTTGAAGGAAAACTATGATTAAAAACCTTCATTTAATATAATTGAGGTCTTTAAAATTATGTTCTGTTAAGCAGATATGAATGTATGGAAGAACATAAATTTTAAATCGTTTTAACGACTTTGTTGGAGCACAATATCCACATCACAAATATATTGCATTCAATAATTATAAAAAGTTTGTAAATACCTATGATTGTAGTTCACATTTTTGTAATTATAAAATTTCAATTTTTAAATTTAAATCTGGCGCTTAATTTATACAAATCGCCATAATTTTTGTATTTTTGGATTTGCTTTAAAATTTAAATAGTAAATATAACGTAATCTCTCTTTCAAAATTAACTGGAAAATTGTATAAATACCGACCTACTTAAAACTTTCCGTCGTTGTTTTCGCTCGCTTTTGTGGTCTTTTTCTTGTAAGCCATTAAAAGTCCTTCGCTAATTTATTTATTTGATCGTTCAGTTTTTTTCTTTTTAATTTGGATACATAAATGTTTCATTTCATTTCAAAAAAAATACTGGTGCGCCAATTAAAAGTTCTTAATACTTTGCATTTAAAAATAAAATTGAGAAAAAAAACATTGACCCTTTTTGGAATTATCGAATTTTTGAAAATTTTTGATTTTTTTTTCTAAAAAATATTGGAATATTTTGATATTTACACTTTTTATCAGATTCATAACTAAAAAAAAATAATTAAAACCAATTCAGATGAAATTTATAAATTGAACACGGAAAGTTTTTTGCAAAGTTTTTTTGACAATATTTTTTTTGGCACCTATATTTTTAATAAATAAAAAAAAATTAATTTCTTCAATCTTTTAGATAGTTAAAAAAAAACACTAGGTTCTAACTTTTAATAAAATGCACGAACTTGCTCTTAGAGTTAAAATAAAATACACGACAAGGTCGCACGAACTTGGACCTTTGTAATAGTCTAAGAATTTTAAAAACGAAGGTTATTAAAGAAAACTGTTCATAAGCATAAAATCCATTTCTTAAATTCGTTTAGTAGTAAGGTATTAAATGGAATGCCCTGTGATATCTAAAAAAAATATGAATTTATGCAAGAACAAAACTTCTTAAAAAAAATAAGCTTTTATGTACAAAATATCTTAAATATATTTAAGAAGATATTTTGGTACGTCAACTTTAAGTCTTTATGATTGCTGAAATAAAAATTAAATTTGAAGGTTTTTATAATACAAATTCTATATACTACTGAAATAAATCAGCCAATTAGAAGACTTAGCACTATTATGGGACTTGTTGAATTATTGATTCAAAATAGCTTTTTTGGCCTTTAGTCCACAATCATTAATTCAACAAGTCCAATAATAGTGCTAAGTCTTCTAATTGGCTGATTTATTTCAGTAGTATATAGAATTAGTATTATAAAAACCTTCATATAGAATCAATGCCAGGCCACGGGCAAAACTTCCAACGTTAATGATTACAATTTTAATCTTGGTTGGGTATAGTCCACATTGGATTTTTGTCAAAAAATCGATGTAAGATAAACTGAATTTAACAAAAATTGCGTATTGACAAGATCCTCACAATCAACTGATGAGTCCGGACGAAACGCCGATTTTTATGGACTAAAGGCCAAAAAAGCTATTTTGAATCAAACATTAAATTTCTTTTTGAGGTATCGAATTTTCAAATAAAAAATTTTTTTTTTATTCTCAAGAATTTAAGAAATATTTTTTTTTAAGTTTTGAAATGCAGTATTTTGTACCATTTTTTTACTTGCGATATAGGTACTATAGGGCAAGTTCTGCATTTGGAAAAAAAATCGAACTCGAGTTTTTGATCAAAGTTGACATTACGATGATAGCGAAGACGAATAAAGTGGGTCCGGCAATTCCGTCTGTCTGTCTGTATGTCTGTACCTCGATCTAGAGCCTAAGCCCCTGGGCCTATTTTCTTCAAACTCGGTAGCTATGGGTCTTCGGTGATTCAATATCTTCAAAACCTATAAACGATTATTTTTTGAAATTATTTCCTAAAATCAATATTATTAAATACTTAAAATTCGCATCCCACATTTTTTTCTTGAAAAATTTTAAAGAAATTTCTTATATACAAAATTTATTTATTTAATAATAAAACGATTTTTTAAAGTTTGTTTTCATAAATTCATACTTTTCTAGAAATCAGACGGCAATTTCATTTTAAATTCATGTTTTATATTTATAAAACGTATCTTAAATTCCAAAGTACTTTTACATAAGAGCAAGTTCGTGCGATCCAGTCGTGCATTTTATTTTTTAAACTTTTTAGATATCATTTTTAAATCCCCCCCTTACAGTTTTTTCTTTTTTTTAAGACCAAAAATATCTGTACCTGCCATACGAAATTTTTAATAATTTTTTTTTTTGTCTCAAAAACTATTGGACAGATTTTTCAAGAAAAAAAATTCAAAAAATGTATTTATTTTAAGCTAGGTAATGGTTGAAAAAAATGTTCGAACAATGGTTGTTACTGGTATCGCCTTGAACCATTTTTTTTTTCTCAACAACGGTTCAACCTATTTGGAACATTTTGTTTATGCTAAAGATCCCCAACAGTTTGGCAGGTTAAAAGTTTTTGTATACAATCTAAAAGATGTGAGAATCAAAATTTTATTTGATTTCGAAAATCGTATTTTTCTTGAAAACGACTCATAGAATTTTGATAACATTTTTTCTTGCGGTATATGCATTTTGAAGAAAAAAACGGACTCGAAATTTTTATCAAAGTTGAAATTACGATGGTAGCGAAGACTAAAAAAAGTGGGTCCGGCAATTCCATCTGTCTGTCTGTATGTCTGTCCCTCGAACTACAGCCTAAACTACTGAAGGTATTTTCGTCAAACTCGGTACTTAAGGGTCTTCTCTTCGGTGATTCCCTAGAGGAGAAATTGAAATTTTTTTTTAGCTCTAAAACAAACGGTAACCCCCATACACCCATAATGTATAATCTTATTTAACGATTTTTATAAAAAAAAATTAAGTGTGATATTATAGACACAGAATATATTTTGGTCAAAAATAATTTGGGGGGAAATGTTATTAGGGGTACCTGTCATAGAACCGTTTTTTTTGATTTTCGAATTTCTCACCAACGACTCTAACGATTTTAACCAAAATTTGTATGCAGAAGCTCCCTTGCATTTGAGAAAATATAAACTAAAAATGTTTTCGACAAAATAGTTTTTGGATTTTAAAAAAAATAATACAATTTTTTTTTGAAAATTCAATTTCTTGAAAACCGATACACGATTAAATTTTTAAATTACGTTTTAAAATGTATTTTATTAAATACTAATAATTTGCATACCAATTTTTTTTATAAAAATTTTAAGGAAAATTTAGTACACAAAAAACATGTTTCAGTGTGTCTGTATGTCTGTACCTCTCACTACAGCCTAAACCACTGGACCTATTTCTTTCAATCTCGGTGGTTAAGGGTCTTCGGTGATTCCCTAGAGGAGAAATTGAAATGTTTGTTTTAGCTCCAAAACCAACGGTACCCCCCATACACCCGTAATGCAAAATCTTACTTATCTCGAAAACGGCTCTAACGATTTTGATAAAAAAATTAGGTGTGATATTATGCACATGGACTACATTTTGGTCATCGACTTTCTCATTAACGGCTCTAACGATTTTAACCACAAATTTTCAGCAGGAGTCCCTTTAGGTTTAAAATAATATTGTATATAAAAATATTCGAAAAAATATTTGTTGGGTTTTTTGAAAAAAAAATTTTTTTTTTTAAAATCAATATCTTCGAAACCTATGAATGATTATTTTTTTGAAATTATTTTCTAAAATCAATATTATTAAATACTTAAGATTCGCATCCCACATTTTTTTCTTGAAAAATTTTAAAGAAATTTCTTATATAAAAAATTTATTGGATAATAAAACGATTTTTTAAAGTTTGCTTGCATAAATTCATACTTTTCTAGAAATCGGACGGCAATTTTATGCATTTGAACATTATTATCTCATTAAATCCATGTTTTATATTTATAAAATGTATCTTAAATTCCAATGTACTTTTACATAAGAGCAATTTCGTGCGATCCAGTCGTGCATTTTATTTTTTTGGGTGTCGCAATTAAGTCTGTCTATCTGTATGCCTGTTTGACTACAGCCTAAACGACTCTGCCTATTTTCAATAAACTTTGTAAATATCATTTTTAAATTTTCCTCCCACAGGTTTTTCTTTTTTTTAAGACCAAAAAAATCGGTACCTGCCATACGATTTTTTTTTCGTAATTTTGTAAATATTTTTTTTTTTTCTCAAAAACTGCTGGACAGATTAAAAAAAAAAGATACAAAAAAATTTTATTTAGTTAAAGATAGGTACTGGTTATAAATTTTTTTTCGAAAAATGCTTATTGAGGGTTCTCAAAAACGGTACAACGGATTTTGATCAGTTTTTTTTGCTAAAGCTCCCAAAAAAATTAAATAGAATTGTGTATTCAAGTTAAAAATAATTTTTTTTTTTTGGATTTAAAAAAAAAATCATTTTTTTTTTTTCAAAACTTTATGTTTCGAAAACCTTATACTAGATTTTTTTCAAACTTGATAAATTAAAATTTATCAAGATAATCTACAAGATGTATGAAAAAAAGTTGTATTTTACCTAAAAATAATGGTACCCACCATACAAGTGTCAAAATAGAACTTTCAAAAGTCGTATTTTTCTCGAAAACGGCGGCTAGAATTTTGATAAAATTTTTTTTGTTTCAATTAATTTTAACGATCATTAATCTAATAAAAAAAATTGAAATTAAGATATTACAGCTTGTACCTACCATAGAACCTTTTTTTTTAATTTTGAATCACTCATTATCGACATATTGGATTTTAATGAATTTTTTTTATAGAGATGCTTCTTAAAAGTCTAAAAACTATTGCATTTCAAAACTTAAAAAAAAGATTCTTTTTGAATTTTGAAAAAAAAATCATCTTTTTTTTTTGGAAAATTCGGTATTTCAAAAACGTCTCAATATTTTTTTTGGAAATATAATTTCCATTCGTACAGTAATAAAAACTTAAAGTAAGCATACCAATTTTTTTTTTAAATCTTTTAAAAAATTTGTATATAAAAACTTTTTTTTAAGAAACCACTACAAGAACTTATAATTTTTGTTCTTGCATAATTTCATATTTGCATAGCATTCTGTTTTTGTCTCTTACAACTAAAAGAATTTAAAAAATTAATTTTATCTTTATGAACAGTTTTTCTCTAATAACATTAATTTTTGAAATTCTTAATATTTTACATAAGAGCAAGTTCGTGCGATTCAGTCATTTATTTTGTGTGGGATTGTTATCTTTTTTGTTAAATTTTAGAAAAATAAAATAAAAATTATGCTTCGCTAATCCTTCACAACAGAACCGGGCTTTAATTTGAGAAGAATGTGTGTATCTATTCAAGTGACGCGCAGTGTACATTCAAATAAGATCTAAAAGCCTTCCAGCTACACATTTTTCCGATAATTATGTTTAGTAATAATAATTATTAAATAAATGCCACATTAAGGACCATCACTGTATCACTGAAAATAAAATCAGCAATTTGATAAAGATCTTTAATTGCTGTAATTTCTCACGTGAAGTTAGACAGCAGAACAGCCTCCAAGATAACCTACATTTATGTTCGTAAAAAAAACTTAATTGTCATCGAGATTCTAGAGTGATCTTATTATTGCGATCGGTACTTCGCTCATTCGTTATTCATTTCGCAGAAAGACTTGATTTTCTTGCTTGATTGGATATTGTTTTCAAAAAAATATTTTCATAAAAAGTGGTCCAGTTGGCATTAGTAATTTTTCCATCAACTTTTTTTAGGTTTTAAAAATAAGGTATTTCAATTTTGTTGTCACTCATTTCAGTCAAAACGTCCTCGGCGTTGGAGATTCCTCGTGGACGAATTGGGGCTATCCCAGATGGCAGCTAGTCCTCTGCCTACTTCTAGGCTGGGTAATTGCTTTTTTTTGCCTCATTAAGGGCGTCAAAAGTGCCGGAAAAGTCATCTATTTCACCGCACTATTTCCTTATGTTATTCTAACAGCATTACTGGTAAGTATACCTTAAGTTTGGTTACAAAAAGTTTCCAGATCTAAGACCAATTACCGAAACAAGAAATCCTTTTTGAATTCATACTTAATATTTTAGTGTACTTTTCAGTACTTTCTTTTTGTTCTTCTTCAAACAAAATTAATTTGAGTAAAATTAAAATCTATCCAAAATATGTACGTCTTCTGACTCTACACTAGTATTAAACTGGAAAAAAAAGCTCAAAAGAAGTGAATTCTTAATTTCTTCTTCGTTTTTTGTTGCCTAGATTTTGGGGAATTTTAATTTAATTTTCCTTGCAGATACGTGGAGTTACATTGGAAGGAGCTCGAGAAGGAATTCTGTTTTATGTCAACCCGAAATGGGAGACACTTGCTAAGGCCAGTGTCTGGGGTGATGCTGCATCGCAAATATTTTACTCATTTGGCTTGGCGTGTGGTTCCTTAGTTGCATTCGCCTCATACAGTCAGGTATGTTCTTTTCAAGAATTTCTTTTTTATGTTTTTTGGAAAACTATTTTATAATTAAGGTTTTTTTTTGTTTTTTAAGTAACAACAGTGTAGTTACCAATACTTGCGGGAAGGTAACTTAATTATCGTCATAGTTTTCGTGTTTTCGTGTTGACGGTACCGTCAGTCTTGTTGAAACTTTTAACCGAAAAATACTTACAATATGCTTTGTCTTACAAGATTGCTTAAAACTACCTCGACTTGGGTAAATTCTCAAGTAAATGTGTATCATTTTCACATTGAAGATTTTGGGAATTCATGATTTTAGGCATTCACGATTCACGATTGAAATTTCCCTTCAAACTCTTCTTCTTGAAAATGAAATAAAAATAAATAATATAAAGAGTTAGATACCTCTGTCTTAAGTCAACACTCAAAAGCTGGACCTTGATCTTGCAAATAAATTCAAATCGAGTTCAGCCAAATTTTTTTTCAGCATTTTTTTTTATTTAATCATTGAAATCGAAGGAAGAAGAGTTAAGATCACTTAAACTTTCAATTGAATTAAAATCGAAGTACGCCAATCCTTAATTCGTCCTTTTTATAGTGGCGCACATTAATTTGAAACGTCTTTTGATGTGTGCCTGCCAAAATTGTATATTCAGTTAACTGGGGATATAATCTATCGGTAGAACATGTTTCAGGCGAAATATAACTTGATCTTTTGTACCGTTCCTGCTGTTAGCTTTCTAGATTTGCATTCAGCACAGTTTGCTGTTAATTTGACGCTGCGAGAAAGACCGTAAAGGCATTGGTTGATTGTGCTTTATTCGCATAAACCTGCAACTTCAAGAAACTCCACAAAACAAAAAACTAGCGATTTTGAATCGCATGACCTTGGTAGCCCCCTCAACGTGGTTTTCAAAAACGTACGGACTAATGACGCCGCCGCAGCGGATTTATTGCACCTGCTGAATGTCATGTGGGTTGGTCTCGTACCGTTCATTTCAGTTTAGCTTATGAGCACAGCACTTTATCCAAAAATGCGCCTCTTCGCTTCAGTCCTGGGGTCCTCTTCCAAACGCTTCGAAGCCCAGTAAGTGAACAAACGACGCGACGATGTCTATTGTCATGAACTATAAGGTCCTGGGTCAGTTGGATCTTGTATGACGGGTATTGGCCCGAGTCCCAACGCAAAATTCTCCAAGTTGAAGTCTGCAAAAGGCAGAGTTCCTGGTGCACTGCAAGGAATTTATATTGTGCGTTCCTTTGACGTTCGAACGTGTTGTTAACTGATGGATTACCGAGCATATCATCTCATGTTTGGCCACCACGTCTACCGTAAACTGGGATCAACACGCGCGACGTTCGCATTAACAAACACTCATTTTGACAACAAAGTCTTATAATTTGGACTTGGGAACGTGATTTGGCATCAGTAATTGAATAATAAACAATAGATTGATACATCTGACCAAAACAACATGGGCGCCACAGGCCTTCAAAATATGCCCGCGCTAATTAAAACACCCTATATATAAAATTTTTAAACCATTTTTAGGAAAAAATGTTGGTATGCCAACTTTAATAAGTTTTTATTGTTGAGCAGGTAAGAATTAAATTTCCAAAAAGAAATAATTAAATCGTGAGATATTTACTTTTTCAAACAAATTTTGTTCCCAAAAAGAAAAAACCTTAATGAGTCTTAAAATGCAATATTTTTCAAATTAATTAAAATCCGTTATGCCGAAAATGAGAAAGTCTAAAATCAAAAACCGGTTCTTTGGTAGGAATTTTAAGTAAGATTTGATCAAAATTCAAGTTATCGTTTTCGAGAAAAATACGATCACAAAAACTATTTTTTTTAATATTTGTATGTTTGGTACCTTTTTTTTTAATAAGACAGAAACAAAATGCACGACTGGTTCGCACGAACTGGATCTTATGTAAATGACTAAGAATGAATGTTATTAGAAAAAACTGTTCATAAGCATAAAATATATTTTTTAATAGACTAAAACAACTCCTTTAGTAGTTGCAGCTAAAAAGAGGATGCAATGTGATTCAAGCAAATATTAGTTTATGCAAGGTTTCTTAAAAAAATAAGCTTTTATATACAAAATTTTTAAAATGTTTATAAGAAAAAAATTTGGTACGCCAATTTAACGTTTTTATTATTTTTCAAATAAAAATTAAATTTACAAACAAAAATATTGAGCCGTTTCTAAAATATCGAATTTAAAAAAATAGATTTTTTTTTTCAAAAACTCAAAAATATTTTTTTTTAAAGTTTTGAAATGCAATATTTTTTAAACTTTTCTCTAAAAAAAATTTCATTAAAATCCTTTTTCTCGATAATGAGAAATTCCAAATTTGAAAAAATGGTTCTATGGTAGGTACAGTCAGTAATATCTTGATTTCAATTTTTTTTTATAGATCGTAAAAATTAATCAAAAGAAAAAAATTTTAGCAAAATTTTCGGAACCGTTTTCGAGAACAATACGATTTTCGAAAACCATTTTTCAACATTTGTATGGAGAGTCCTTCCTTCCTTTTCTTCGGCGCTGTTATGATCTCGATGTCGAGGGGATCATAACTCTCCCACGTATCTGCTTCACACTAGTGATCCGCCTGTGGGGTTCGCCGGGTTGACCTCAGAAATCGGCGGCAAGCCTCCCGGTTTTGTATTGTTCCATTTCTGAGGCCAACTGAATGCTGGTGTTTTTGCATTTGTTTGTACCAGGAGTGTTTAGGCCTACCTTTCTTTTTATGGAGAGTACCGTTATATTTAGGTAAAATAAATTTTTTTCTTACATCTTATAATTTTTATTAAAAAACTTTCATTCATCAAGTTTTAAGAAAATCGAGCATGGGGTTTTCGAAATATTGAGTTTTCAAAAAAAAATTTGATTTTTTTTTTTAAATCCAAAAATAAAATGTTTTGAAAATTTGAATACACAATAATATTAAAATTGGTGGGGAGCCTTAAGAAAAGAAAAATGATGAAAATCGGTTGTACCGTTCTTGACAAAATCAAAAACAAAAAAAATGGTTCCACGGGGTACCAAAAATAACAATTTTTTGGAAATTTTTTTTCAACCATTAGCTTGCTCAATGAAGTTTTTTGATTTTTTTTTTAAATCGGTGGGACAGTTTTTGAAAAAAAAAAAAATATATTTATAAGATTTCGAAAAAAATTCGTGTGGCAGGTACCGTTATTTTTGGTCTTAAAAAAAAAAAGAAATGTGTGAGGGAAAAAAATCAAAACCCATATTTACCAAGTTTGAAGAAAATCGGCCGAGCCGTTTAGGCTGTAGTCGAACCGACAGACAGACAGACATAATTGCGAGACCCACTTTTTTGGTCTTCGCTATCATCGTAATGTCAACTTTGATCAAAATCTCGAGTTCGATTTTTTTTCCGAATGCATAACTTGCCTTATATACCCTATCATAAATTCCATCGTAATTCGGGACTTGTACGAATTCTGAAAAAAAGCTATCACCAAATCTGTTCCTAGGGACAAATTGTTTGAGGTTTTCCACTACGATGTGGAAAATATTTTTTTTTCGTTCGATTCGTATCAATTATCCGCCTACGAAGAAATTCGTAGGGCTGATTATTTAAAACCTGGAAAAATTTTGTCTCCCATACAATTTTTTTCTTGGGAAAAATTTTGTCTTGGATATTTTTCCGAGAAGTATGCAGTTCGCGCGCAAAATTCATGCTTTTGTGCATTGCTGTACAAAATGTCTCCACTAAATTTAGCAAGAAAAAGAAGAAGAGATACACTACAAAACAAATTTAATTATTTTTTAATTCTCCAACTTCAAACTTTTGCGCGAGATTTGAAAAAAGTTTTGTAGAGATTAAAATTGTAAAGATAAAATTTGTCTTGTCTGGATCTGCGTACTAGGCTTAAGTTTCCAAAAAATCGAACATATTTTTTTTTTTTAAATATTGAGTTTTCGAAACGAAATTTTAAGAGTTTCTTTAAAAATCCAAAATAAATTTTGTTTAAAAATTTCAATACACTATGGTATTCATTTTTTTTGGAGCTTAAGTATACAAAATCAGTCGTAACAAAATCGAAAACAAAGAAATGGTTCTATCAAAGGTACCGTTTATAACTTTTTTTATAAAAAAGTTTTTTTTTGACCTCCTGCTTTTATGAAATTCAATTTTTTTATTGTTTTTTAAATATGCGAAACAGTTTTTGAGAAAGAGAAAATATTTTTTTAAATTTCGAAAAATATTTTAATCTCAGTTTCCGTCGAGGAAACATTTTTACAAATTATGGACAAAGTTATAAGAAAATCGGCCGATCCTTTCAGGCTATAGTTGAAAAGACAGAAACAGACATACACAATTGCGAGACCTACTTTCTCCGCTATTTATTTTATCTTAATTTCAAGTCTGACCGAAATCTCGAGTTCGATTTTTTTTTTAACAATGCATAACTTTTTCATATAAGACCTATATACCGCTAGTAAAAAACGAGTATCCCACAAGGTTCTATGTTATCTCCGACACTCTTTCTTTTATTCAAAAAATATATTTTATTCTTCTAACTCTTACATATTCGTATCTTGATCTACATACATCTTTATCTTAGGCCTTAGAATGGCCTTTTAAAACCTTGAATATCATAATTATTAACCGAGAGGAGCCAATTTTCAGAATTTTTAACTTAAGCTTAATAAATTCTGATCTTGATTTTATCATCGATTGGGTAATCAGAAACCGCGTAAAATTTAGTGTTTGGTGGTAGAACCATAACAAAACTAAAAAAATTACCTACGTGTCTGGAGCCAGTTCGTAATGTTTCTTCTGATTCTACCGATAACTTTTAAAAAGTGTTCCAGTAATTCAGGTAGCTGAATTCCTTCTTTAACAAGTCCAGCATTGTAATCGGGTTTCTAGGAAAATGTTCATCAGTTCACTTTTGACCTTAATTTTGGAAGAAGTGTGCAATACCGATATTCTTTTTTTAGCTGCACTACACGAATGTGGAATGCTTTACATATCTCTATTTGCTCTTCCATTTCAATACCATTTAACCCAACCCTTTTTTGCCAATACCCACAATGCATTAGATCATTTTAAGGGTAGCTACGTATAACCCGTTGAGTGCCCGGAAATTATCTCGCACTTGTTTCTCAGTGCCTTAAAAAGTATAAAACCCAAGACAGACTTTAACATAAAGTGCTTAAAAATAATCAAACACCTACAATTGACAGTATCTGCTAATAGAAGTGAATATTAATTAAAAGCTCTTAAGCAATAAATTTTATAGTAATAAAACCATAAAGGAAACGTCCCTCTTTTTCTTTTCAGTTCCATAACAATTGTCACCGGGATACGATCTTTGTTTCAATTACGAATCTTTTTACGTGCATTTTTGCGGGCTTTCCCGTATTTGCATTCCTTGGCTTTATGGCAAAAAATATTGACGTACCTGTGGACGAGGTGGTGCAGTCTGGGCCGGGATTAGCATTTATAGCCTATCCAGAGGTAAGTTGAATTTTTTTTCTCCTGCGAAATGAATTCGGTATCCTTTCATTTTCCAACGTAAATTGTTACTTTTTTTTCCTCCTCGAAATATTTGTTTTGTGTCGGATTTTATTAAAATGTATTTTTTTTTGTCTGTCTCTTTTTCTCTTGACACCTTTATGCAACTTACACAAACAAAAGGCTGTCCTGATGATGCCTCTGCCACATGTCTGGTCGGTGGCTTTCTTTTTGATGATGTTCACGCTTGGCATGGGCTCACAGTTCGGTGGCATCGAAGCTATTTGTACGTCGCTCATTGATCAGTGGCCGCATCTGAGGGACCACCACTGGCGCGTTACAGCTGGGGTTTGTATGGCTTGTTTTGTTGCCGGAATACCAATGGTCTGTAATGGTGGCATTTACTTGTTTACTTTGATGGAATGGCATACAGCATCATGGGCTATTCTACTCCTGGGACTTGGTGAGGTGAGTTTTTTTATATTTTTATTTTTTGTTAAAGGATGTCTCTGAATGATGACGAATGTTCATTTATTTGTGTTTTATTTTTTTTTTGTTAATGTGAGTGGAAATATTTGCTGCGAGTAAAATTCTGTATATGTATGAATGTGTAAATGATGTTGAAACTGAAACTTATGGAAGCTGATTTCTAAAAAAAATGTTCTATTTTTCGAAATCAAGTTGAAAAAGGTTTTTGGCCTGGAAAAAGCATCTTTCCAAAACAATATGCTTCCTTCCTTCTACGCTTCTTCCTTCCTTTAATAAGCTTCCTTATAACTTTGATTTAAAGCAATTCTCTAACAAAAACCTATGGATATCGCGGTCAAGAGCAATTTAACTCGGTGACCCAATTACCGCTGAAGTCCGCTGTGGCCATTTCTATACCACTACTGGTTAGTGCTGTGGCTGAAAATGTACGTACAGCGTATACTTGATCTTTTAAAGGCGTCACCGCCGGATTTTCCGCGGATAAACTGCAACCTCGTGTGGATTATTAACGTCCCAAGTTTTGGGAAAGTACTTCAGCAATATTAACAAAGCCAACTCTACTCTCGCCTTCGTAAAACGTTCATTCCCTTATATTACCACCAAAATATAGAATTTGATGGTGGTATTGACAATGGCCCTAGACAATGTTAGCAGCAGCTCTTGCGAGATTTCGAAACAACAGAAGACTTCTAGATAGAGATACCAACATCTGTTCGTTTGTATCCATTATCTCTACCTCCACTGACAACGCCTAAGGAAGTTACTTCATCAAATCCACCAGCGTGAACGGAACACCATCAAAGCTATCTTCCAGGCAGTTTCAAGTAAACTCTGTGAACCACCACAAGAACTACTTTCTCCAGAAGAGACTTCAAACAATCTAGGCTAAGCCGACACCTTTAAAAATATCAACAGCCTCATCGGTAAAATTCCGTCAATGCCAAAAGTTATCACAACCACTCTTTGGGAGGTGACTTCAAAAGAAGAAAACTCAAAAGCGCCTGCTGGCTGACTTCTTTGAAAAACACTTCAAAACAAATACACCATCGGACCCTCAGTTCCACGATGAAGTTAACACTTCTCTAGAATATGCAAAAACAATGAGTTGCATTCCTTCCCTCACATAATTTAAACGTAATACCAGTACTTATAGGAATGATTATTAGTTTACCTGTGAGCCCAATTTCGGACTTACAAGTACTGTCAAGTACAGAGATTATTTTTACTTGCGACTTACATATATGTAGGTACTATAAGGCAAGTTATGTATTCGTAAAAAAATCGAACTCGAGATTTTGATCAAAGTTGACATTGCGATGATACCGAAGACGAAAATAGTGGTTCTCACAACTCTGTCTGTCTGTTCTGCTACTGCCTATACGGCTCGGCCGATTTTCGTCAAACTTCAGAGGTATTGTTTTTAATTTTTCCCCCCACACATTTTTTTTTTAAGACCAAAAATAGCGGTGCCTGCCATACGATTTTTTTTCGAAGTTTTATAAATATTTTTTTTTTCTCAAAAACTGTCCCTCAAATTTTTCTAAAAAAATTAAAAAGATTTCATTTAGTTAAAGCTAGGTAATGGTTAAGAAAAAAATTTCCAAAAAATAGTTATTTTTGGTACCCCCTTTCGAACCATTTTTCGATTTTGATCATTTTGTTTATGTTAAAGCTCCCTTGCAGCTTGAATATTATTGTGTGTTCAAATTTTCGAATTTTTTTTTTTTTGATTTCTAAGAAAATTTACAATTTTTTTTTTTTTTTTTTTTTTGAAAACGCAAAATTTTGAAACCCCGTGCTCAATTTTTTAAAACGTGCTATATTAATGTTTCTTAATATAATCTGCAAGATATGAGAAAAAAAAATTATTTTACCCAAAATTAACGGTACCTACCCTCCATACAAATGTTAAAAAATGGTTTTCGAAAATAGTATTTTTCTTAAAAACGGTTTCTAGAATTTTAATAAAATTTTTGTTCGTTCCATTAATTCTTACTTATTTACTTACTTATCCGGCTCCCGATCCATGGAGGGTCTCTGCCTGAAATAATGCGGTCTTCCATCGGTTACGATCCCTCGCGAGCTCCCTCCAGTCGTGTAGTCGACGTGTTTTGGCTCTTTGGACTACATCCACATCTTGGTACAGCTCGTATAATTCACGATTGAATCTTCTCCTCCATTCTCCCTCCAAATATCCGCCGAAGAATTTTTCTCTCGAAAGGGCTCAGTATCAATTCCCCTTTTTTACTTATCGTCCAGCACTCGGTGCCGTAGAGTAAAACTGGTAAAATTAGCGTTTTGTATATCGTGCACTTTGTCTTTCCAGAAAGGAGCTTTGAACCCATTTGTTTGGCCAAACCGAAGTAGCAAAGGTTTGCTAGGGTAATTCTTCGTCGGATTTCCACTAAGGTGTCATTCGTGGGATTGATGTTTGTTCCGAGGTTGGTGAACTCCTTGACTACCTCCAAATTACTGCTACCAACAGTGACGTTTTGTCCTAGGCGATGGATAGATGAGGCTTTGTTTGTTGACAGCATATACTTTGTTTTGTCCTCATTAACTTCAAGACCAACGCGTTTCGCTTGTTCATCAATAGCTGTGAACGCTTCTAGCACAGCTCGTTTGGAGCGGCCGATGATGTCGATGTCGTCCGCATATCCATGCAGTTGGGAAGACCTGTTGAAAATAGTGCCTTCCAGGTTAACACCACTCTTGCGCCCTATCTGCTCCAGGACTAGGTTGAAGAAATCACATGATAGCGCATCTCCTTGTCTGAAGCCTGTACACGTCTAGAATAGCTCGGATGAGCTGTTACTCATTTGTACGTTGCACCGCGTATTTTGTAACGTCATGCGGCATAGCTGGATCAATTTTTTCGGGATCCCGAGTTTCGACATCGCCAACAGAAGGTCTTGGCGACTTATGCTATCATATGCGGCTTTAAATTCGATGAAAAGATGATGGGTCTCGACTTGAAATTCGTTGGTCTTTTCCAGGATTTGCATCAATGTGAAGATTTAGTCTATCTTTGATCTGCCTGGCCTGAAGCCACACTGATACGTGCCGATTATAGTGTTGCAGAAAAGTTTTAGACGCACACATAGTATGGTGGATGGGATCTTGTAGGCAATAATAAGCAGGGATATGACTTTGTAGTTTTTACAGGACATAGGATCGTCTTTTTTGTAGATTGGGCGTATGGAGCTATTTGACCAGTCGTCGGGCATACTTTCCTCTTCCCACACTTCGTTGATGAGCTGATGCATGCACCCTATCAGGACACCTCCTCCATACATAAAGAGTTTCACAGGTAGGCCATCCGAGCCTGCGTATTTGTTGTTCTTAAGCTTGCGGATTGCTTTCTTAACCTCTTCAGTACTGGGTAGTGGGACTGGATCTTCATTGACTGGTCTTATGCTTCTTGCTCCCCTGTGGTTTCCTCTAAATAATGCCCATTAAGCAGTTGCTGGAAATGATGCTTAGACACATCTACATTCTACAATTTCCTGTGCTTCGGTGACTAGGTTCCCTTCGCTGTTACGAAGAGCTTGCGTACCGGTCCTATGACCTGATGCCAGTTGTTTGGCTGTTTTGTAGAACCGGCGACGGGTATTTGTGGCGGTGCTATACTACTCGAGATACCTGAGCTGAGAAGCTGCGGCTGCTCTTTTCTTTCTGCGCAGGGCTCTTTTCTCTTTTCACGGTACTCCTCTTTTGCTGCTCTTGTTTTCCGTTGCAGCCATTAATTCTTAAGATCTATAATTTAATAAAAAAAAAATTGGAAAACAAAATATTACTGTCTATACCTACCATAGAACGATTTTTTTGAATTTATCATTATCGGCATAACGGATTTTAATGAATTTATTTTTATAGAGAAGGTTCTTAAAAGTTAATAAAACATTGCATTTCAAAACTTAAAAAAATATCTATTTTTTTTTTGTCGAAAATTCAATATCTGAAAAACGGCCCTATATTTTTTTTTGTAAATTTAATTTTTTTTTTTTTTTTTTTTACACTATCAGAATTGGTCGAAGAAAGCTTATAGCAAGCTCCGTCTTTCGACCAATGGTTTGCCAACACAGAGAACTGTGTTATACCACCGGCTCATCATTTAGTGCAGTGTTAGTTGTTAGTAGGCAAACTCTATAACAATTAACACTGACACAAGAAAACATGAAAAATAAACAAATAATATTACGTATGAACAAAACAATAACATAACATGAAACAAAGAACATTTAGGAGCGTGGACAACTGGTTTTGAGTAGGTTTTTTAATTTACTTTTATTTATATTAAAATCCAAAATATTTGAATTCCAATTTACAAGTCTACCCATACGTGTCAAGGGCTCATGAATGCCATAGTTGGTTCTATGTGTTGGGACCTTAATCATATCGAGGCCTCAAAGATTATAACTCCATTGAAGTCCTTTCAAGGCAAAACGAGTAAAGTTTCTTGGCACATATTCTAATCTCTCAATATGAATATCATAAAGAGGAGTCCAAACCTGCGATGCATACTCAAGATGGGGACGCACCAAGGAGTTGTATAAAGCCCGGGTGACATTGGTATCAACAAATTCTTTAGACCAGCGCTTAATAAACCCTAACATTGAATTGGCCTTATTCACGATTTTATTAATATGAGCAGAAAAATCTAAATTGGGTGTAAAAAGAACTCCAAGGTCCCTTACAGTCATAACACGAGTTAAAATGTGCCGTGAGATAACATATTCATGAGAGTAAGGAAAACGTTTTTTAGAAAAAGTCATAGTTTGACATTTTGTCGGGTTGAGGTTCAGACTGTTCTTTTTACACCACAAGGCAAAATGGTTAATATCATCTTGCAGTAGAGCCCGATCATTTGAAGATACTATATTTTTATAAATTTTCATATCATCTGCGAAGATTAGAATTACGGTATTGCGAACACACAGAGGAGCATCATTAATAGCCAATGTAAAGAGTAGTGGTCCCAGATGGCTTCCCTGCGGAACACCTGATTTGGCAATAAATTCTCTTGAGTATGAATTTCTGAATTTGACTTGATATAACCTATCTTCAAGATATGACGATATCCACTTGATGAAAAGTGGTGGAAATCCGTATGAGTGAAGTTTAAACTTGATAATCTCATGAGACAGTTGATCAAAAGCTTTCGAGAAGTCAGTGTATACACAATCAACTTCTTGACAACTTTCTAGAGAGTTTAAACATTTATTCAAAAAGACAACAAGATTAGTAACCGAAGAACGTTTTTGCATAAAACCATGTTGTTGGTTGTAGATAATAGTTTTACATATAAATGTCAAACCGTCACATACAGCTTGTTCGAAAAACTTCGGAATGCAAGAAAGTTTAGAAATTGGTCTATAGTTGGTAATATTGGCTTTATCTCCCTTTTTAAATACTGGCGTTAAAAATGCTTTCTTCCAAACTGCAGGGAATTTACCTAATTTCAAGGATAGAACAAAAATATTACGCAGAGGAAGAACTAAAACAGACTTACATTTCTTCAATAAAGCGGGTGGTATTCCATCGGGTCCAATAGAATAGTCGTCTTTTAAATGTGACAGAAAGTACAAAATTTTGATCTATTGTAATATTATTAAATGATACCTGAGGACAATTTCGTAGGAATTGAAAATAGTTATCGTCAACAACAACAGGGGAATCAATGAAGGATTGGCTAAAATTATTTGCGAATCCCTCACAGATTTCTGTAGTAGTACTCAAGATTACGTCATTATAAACGAGATTAACAGGATTACCGTCGCTTTTCTTTTTGGAATTTATAAATTTCCAGAAGTTTTTCGGGTCTAATTTCAGGGAAAGCCACATGGTTTGAAGATAATCATTATAACAATCATAAGAGAGTTTTTTGAATTCTTCTAAAAGGGAAATGTATACTACTTGATTCTCTACTGTCATGAACCTTATATATTTTTTCCAAGCCTTATTTCTTTTATTTCGAAGGCATTTGAGTTCTTTTGTGAGCCAAGGATGACAGGAAGAATTAGAGGGAATAGATCTTTTTTTAGGGACAGTTTCATTTATGCATCTCATCAAAATAGAATAAAAGCTTGAGTCAGTTTTGTCAAGATCATTAGAAATCGGTAAACGTTCTATACCGGAAATAATTAAACTATCTAAAAGCTGTTGAAAATCACCTCTCCGAAAGTCAAAAGTATAAGAACAGTCGTGGGGATTACTATTTTCTAGTAAATGACCACTCAAGTCAAGAAAAATGTCAAGAGGCGGGTGATATTGATCTATGTTAGATAAATCAGAGATATATTCTACCACTACTGTACTAACGGCGTCAGATGAGAATACAAGGTCAAGTTGTCTATTCATATTATTTCGTATACAGCTAATTTGCTGTAAATCTGTAGAGATAATATTATCCAACATTTGGAGCTCTTGTTGGGGTGAACTTGTGGATGCTTCAAAATAGGATTCGTCATCAGAGGGAATCCATTCAATATGGGGAAGATTAAAATCCCCTAATAAAAGAATTTTACTGTCAAGGCTAGCTAGACTGAAAATAAAATCGAGTGCTAAAGAAAGTTCAGTGTATATGGAAACAGGACATTTAGGTGGAATGTAAACATTTAAAACAAATAAGACTAAAGACTCCTTAGTTATTTTGACGCATAACAGATCAATTGTCAACTTGAAA
Source organism: Chrysotoxum bicinctum (assembly GCA_911387755.1). Lineage (NCBI taxonomy): Eukaryota > Metazoa > Arthropoda > Insecta > Diptera > Syrphidae > Chrysotoxum > Chrysotoxum bicinctum. Next base: position 179,239,631 of record OU426989.1, on the reverse strand, counting down.
TTTTGGATATAAAAGCTTATATTTTTAAGAAACCACTAAAACGAATTATAATATTTGTTCTTGGTAAAGTAATATTTGCTTAAAACACATGGCATCCTGTGCTTAACTCCAACTGCTAAAGGAGTTGTTTTAGTCATTTAAAAATGAATTTTCTGCCTATGAACAGTTTTTCTCTAATAAGATTAATTTTTGAAATTCTTAGTCGTTTACATAAGAGGAAGTCCGTGCGACCCAGCCGTGCATTTTATTATAAGAAGTTTCGCTTATATCATGTGTATGGTGCTGCAAGCGGTTTTTTGTTTGTTACAATTCAAAAAAAAAATTGTTAAAATTTTAGGAAGTCCTGCGACAACGCTGGTCAAGATCCCACATCGCGCTTGATTTTGCTTTGCCTGGTACTATTTTTCATTAATTTTGAACACGTTTACTAACCGTCTTCTATTTTAAATTTTAACTAATTTATTTTTTGCCGTTCCAATTTTGTAAACTTCAAACCCTTTTTTAAGTATTCGTTGGGAATAATTCGATTTATATTGATTTTCCCTTAGGCTCCAAAAGCCCTTTTCCGTTGCGTTCCGTTGGTAAGACAAAAAAAAAACTATTTGACATATAATTTCACGAGAAATTAGGAAATCCATATAAGCCCTTGTAGCTGGAATATACATAGAACCTGCCACCGGTTTATGGCCAATCGACCACACAGTAAACCGACTAACTAATGTTCAACACAAATTAGCCATTAATTATTGATTTCGTTAATCAATCTTTAGCAGGGTTTGTTGATTTTGATTGCCTCTGAAATTATGCAGCCCCTTTTCGACAACTCTTTTGGTTTGGGGGAAGCCTGCTGCCACGCCACCACCACCACCACCACGTTCTCCGTCATTCAGCACCACAATCAATGCCATTACAGTATACCAGCCATATAGTACATATGTCAGGTGGTTTGTTGTTGGGTTTCAGGCAATCGGCAGCTGGAACACTTCTCTGGCCTTTCGACAACACCGTGCCGGAACTAGGAACAATAAATTGGTGTGACTTCTTCCCCATATGGCATATAAGTTCTAATTATTGCAGGGCTAATTAAGAGCAACTGCAGAGGGCGGTAGTAGTATATTAGTACCTTTGCGACCTACTGGCAGTGGATCTCGATTCTCGGAACCTTAGACTGAACAAATACCAGTACAACTGGCTGTCCGTCCGTTGGAATATATGGACCCCATATACATATATTTTCATGACAAATATTTTATTTGACAATCGCCTGATGGCACAACACCGATATGTGCTTCCATAATTTAGACTAAAACACTAACACTGCCCCTAGAGTGGTTTAATGCTAATTTACACAGAGATGCAGTTATAATCAGTGTGCAAGCGCAAGGAGGAGGAAGTGGACGAAACAGAAGTTGAGAGCACAAGCTTCGCCCAGATGGGTAAATCTGGTTGAGTTTTAGTTTTGGTCGGTTGTTGTGGGTTTAACTCAGGGCGAACTGGGGTTCATTAAGCCGGCAGAGTAGATATTGTAAATTTGATTGTTGCTCAGGTGGCAGTGGCAATGTGTGGAGGCGAGGGAGAGGTGCTTTGGTTTTGTTGGTTTGCTCAAACTGTTGAACCAAATGTTAGTTTTGCAAACTGTTGATAACGAACCCTATACCCGGCAAGCAAAATAATAAATTTACCAAGGAAAGCGCTTTATGTAAACGGCACAAGGTAGATATAAATATTTTACACAACACCAAAGTCATTTTAATGGATTCAAAACGGTTTAGATGCTTTAAATCGTACACGGAGTGTTTTGCATTATTTTTGTAGAATGGCACAAGTTTTGTGAAATTAAATTACATAGTTTTGATGCAAGTGATAAAACAAATTACAGTTTTTAACGTTTTCCTTTGGATCATTGAAATTATAGAAAGGGATGAGTGGAAAAATACGAAGAAACACAATGAAGCGGTGTGTATCGTATGTTACATCATGGATGTAGATTTTGCTAGAGAACAGAACTTGGCATCCTCCAAAAAGATAGACACTTTCTAGAACTAAGCGCTTACTTTGTCATCATAGTTGTAAAGTCGGAATTACAAGAGAAGAAAATGTTGTGTAGAATTGCCCGAAAGCCATTATGAAAAATGTTTTGTATTTATGCCACTTGATCCACCAAAACCTGCTCAGTACTAAGACGGAAAAAATAATAGTTTAAGACACAAACAAAAATAAAAGCAAACCATAATATTTAAAGCGTTGGAACGGTTTTTTTTTCTTAAATATTTTTTTAAAATATCCTTTAGAAAAAAAGAAATAAAATTAAAAAAAAAATATCGTCAGAAACATTTCGAAATATCGAATTTTGAAAAACAAAAATATTTTGTATTTTTTTAAAAGTCCAACTAATTATTAAAAGTTTTTAAATGCTATGATTTTTTTTTATATAATTTTGCAGGCACTGGGGGGATTATGACTACTTACGAGCATTAGAAGATTTAAAAGGAGGTAGCGATTGAATGTCTGAATTGCATAATAGGAGGGAAAAATTAAGTCGGGTAAATCATTTCACATTCTTGTAGTGCGGCTGAAGTAAGAATCTCTGAATTTCATTATCCGAAATTGACCTCAAGAGTAAAATGGTAAGATGGCCATTTCCTGAAGATCGAGTATTTTTTTTCCTATAATTCACACGCGCTCAGGGGTTTATTGAGAGACCCTTCTAATGTTAAACATAGCACGAGCAATGGAAAATATGGGAGAGGCGGGGGGAGAAAGGAGGTGTCGATGACCATTGGTCTTGAATGTTTGAATTAGTGGGAAACATTGAGCCTGGAATAGTGCGGGTAAAATAAAATGCACGACTGGGTCGCACGAACTTGCTCTGATGTAAAAAAATAAGCATTTCAAAATTGAATGTTATCAGAGAAAAACTGTAAGCATAAAATTTATTTTTTAAATGACTAAAACAACTCTTTAATTAGTTGGAGCTAAACACAGGATGACATGTGTTTCAAGCAAATATTACTTTATACCAAGAACAAAAATTATAATTATTTGTAGTTTTTTTTTTTTTAAATATTTTTAAATAAGCTTTTATATCCAAAATTTTAGAAACATTTTTAAGAAAAAATTTTGGTACGCCAATTTAAATTTTTTATTATTGTTCTAATAAAAATTAAAATTTGCAAAAAAACGTATTGAGCTGTTTTTGAAATATGCATTGAATTTTACAAAAAAAATAGGTTTTTTTTTTCAAAATTAAAAAAAAAAAATATGTTTTTTTAAATTTAAGCAGAATATTTTTTTTTTAAATTTTAGCAAAATTCTCGAAACCGTTTTCGAGAAAAATACGATTTTCGGAAAACATTTTTTTAACATTTGTATGGAGGGTTCCGTTATTTTAAGATAAATAATTTTTTTTTTCTCACATCTTGTAGATTATATTAAGAAACTTTTTTTAACAAGTTTTAAAAAAAAATCGAGCTTGGGGTTTTTAAAATATGGAGTTTTCAAAAAACAAAAATTTGATTTTTAATTGCGACTTATAGGTACTATAAGGCAAGTTATGCATTCGGAAAATAAAATCGAACTCGCGATTTTGATCAAAGTTGACATTACGATGATAACGAAGACTAAAAAAGTGGGTCTCGCAATTCTGTCTGTCCGTCTGTCTGTCTCTCTGTCTGTCTGTCTGTTCGACTACAGCCTAAACGGCTCGGCCGATTTTCTTTAAACTTGGTAGATATCATTTTTAATTTTTTCCCCCCACCCTTTTTTTTCTTTTTTTTTAAGACAAAAAATAACGGTACCTGCCATACGAATTTTTTTCGAAATTTTATAAACATTTTTTTTCTCAAAAACTGTTCAACAGATTTTAAAAATAAAATACAAAAAAATTTCATTTAATTAAAGCTAGGTATTGGTTGAAAAAAATGTTCCGAAAAATGTTTATTGAGGGTACCCCCCATTGAACAATTTTATTTGTTTTTGATTTTCTCTAAAACGGTACAACCGATTTTGATAATTTTTTTTTGCTCCCCAAAAACATAAATAGAATTGTGTACTCAAATTTTCAAACAAAAATTTTTGGATTTTTAAAAAAAGCTTCAAAATTTTTTTTTTCAAAACTCAATACTTCGAAAACCTCATGCTAGATTTTTTTAAACTTGATAAATAAAAGTTTCTCAATATGATCTACAAGATGTGAGAAAAAAAAAATTATTTTACCTAAAAATAAAGGTAGGTACCTACCATACAAATGCTAAAAAATTAAAAAAAATGGTTTTCAAAAATCGTATTTTTCTCGAAAACGGTGCCTAGAATTTTGAGAAATTTTTTTTTCTTTCAATTAATTTTTACGATCTTTAATTTAATAAAAAAAATTTGAATTTACTATATTACAGCTTGTACCTACCATAGAACCATTTTTTCGAATTTTGAATTTCTCATTATCCACATAACGGATCTTAATGAAATTTTTAATAGAGAAGCCTCTAAAAAGTCTAAAACACATTGCATTTCAAAACTTTAAAATAAATATTTTTTGAATTTAAAAAAAAAAAAAAACTATTTTTTCGAAGGGGTTTTTGTATGGTTACATACATGCAGTGTGCCTGCGAAGCTTCATATATTTATGAATTTTTGAATATTACAACAACAACTTGAATGAACTACCACCGAGGGGGTTCTTATTTGGCTGGAGTTATAGCTATTTCACGGTTGCCAAGCCGATCATCAGACTCCTTTATTAGTGTTGCTTAGCCTTTATACTATCAAGTTTAATCGAAAAACTTTTTGCCTTGACTGAGATTTGAACCCAGACCTAGCGTCGTCAGAAGCCAATGTCCTACGCATCACGCTACCGAGACCACATGATCAGGTCCATCCCAATTTAGGTTTTATCGTTTATCAATTAAATTGGGATGGACCTGATCATGTGGTCTCGGTAGCGTGATGCGTAGGACATTGGCTTCTGACGACGCTAGGTCTGGGTTCAAATCTCAGTCAAGGCAAAAAGTTTTTCGATTAAACTTGATAGTATAAAGGCTAAGCAGCACTAATAAAGGAGTCTGATGATCGGCTTGGCAACCGTGAAATAGCTATAACTCCAGCCAAATAAGAACCCCCTCGGTGGTAGTTCATTCAAGTTGTTGTTGTAATATTCAAAAATTCAAAACTATTTTTTCTTTTTTTGAAAATTCGATATCTCAGAAACGGCTCAATATTTTTTTTGTAAATTTAATTTTTATTCGAACAATAATCATCATCATCATCATCATCATCGGCTCGACAACCGGGTTCCGGTCCTGGCCTCTTTCAACAAGTCTCTCCACCTATCCCGGTCTCTAGCCGACGCCATCCAGTTGCGCACCCCAAGGCTTCGGGCGTCCTGGTCTACGCCATCTCTCCAGCGCAAGCATGGTCTACCACGCTGTCGTCTACCATAGAATGTACCACAAAGAACTTTCCGAGCAGGTTCCTCTTCGCTCATGCGAGCTAGGTGCCCTGCCCACCGGAGTCTACCGAGCTTAATTTTTGTCACGATATCTGCTTCTAGGTAGATTGCGTACAATTCATGATTGTACCGTCTCCGGAATCGTCCTTCCTCACATATGGGGCCAACAATTCTCCTTAAGACTTTTCTCTCGAACGCAGCTAAGAGGTCGGAGTGCCTTTTGCTAAGCACCCAAGTCTCGGATCCATATGTGAGTACTGGCAGGACCATGGTCCTGTACAGCAGCAGTTTTGAAGTTATGGTGAGATTTCTGGATTTGAAGAGCTTTGACAGACTATAGTAGGCTCTGTTGGATTTGAGAAGCCGCCCGCGTATTTCTTCTTCTATGTTGTTATCGGCTGCTACTATTGACCCAAGGTATTTAAAGGATTGCACCACTTCAAATTCGTGCTCCGCTACCTTGATTGTTTGACCAACTGTTCCTCTCGCATTCGACGCCACCATGTACTTTGTTTTACCTTCACTAATGTGCAGCCCCAGATTTTGTGCCGCCTGCTCGATCTGGATGAAGGAATCGTGTACAGCTTGTTCGGTTCTTCCGATGATGTCAATGTCGTCTGCGTAAGCCAGTAACTGGCTGGACCTGTTGACGATGGTCCCTCTTGTTGCCGTGCCAGAGTCACGGATTGCTTTCTCCAACGCCAGGTTGAAGAGGAGGCAGGCCAAACCGTCCCCTTGTCGGAGTCCATTAAAGATGTTGATTGGTCTGGATAGCAATCCGGCTATTTTTACTTGGCTTGTTACGTTGGTCATGGTCAACCTACATAGTCGTGTCAATTTATTTGGGATGCCGAATTCTCTCATGGCTTTGTAAAGTTCTACCCTGGCTATGCTATCATAGGCGGCCTTAAAGTCTATAAACAGATGGTATGTTGGGATGTTAAATTCTAGACATTTTTCCATCGCCTGCCTAAGGGTAAATATCTGATCAGTTGTTGATTTGCCTGGAATGAAACCACACTGATATTGTCCGATAACGGTTTTAGCGTATGGGGTTATCCGGTCTTGTAGGATAGAGGAGAGTATCTTATAGGCGGTACTCAACAACGTGATACCTCTATAATTGCTGCACGTTGTGACATCTCCCTTCTTATGTATGGGGCATATTAAACCTTTTCGCCAGTCTTCTGGCATTTCTTCCTGCTCCCATACCTGTACTATAATATCATGAATTGCTTGACGTAAGGCTGGCCCGCCGTGATGGAATAATTCGGCTGGTATGCCATCGACTCCCGGGGCTTTGTTCTGTTTAAGCCGGCCTATAGCCTTCTCAACCTCTTCTATGCTTGGTGGCGGCAACATAGGGTATTCTTCTTGAAGTAGTGGAGCCTCCACTTCTGCAGTGAGCTGACCATTTAGCAATTCATTAAAGTACACTTCCCATCGCTCCAGTATGCTTTCAGGATCGGTGATCAGATTTCCCTCTCCGTCCTTGCAGTATGTGCAGCGTGGTGTGTACTGCGTCATGTTTCGGACGGATTGGTAGAACTTCCGCGCCTGGTGCGGACCTCGCTCTCGGCTGTTTTCTATTTCACAGATTAGGTTCTTCTCCCAGGCTGATTTCTTTTGTCTGTGAAGCCGTTTTTCTGTTCTTCTGAGCTCTTTATATTCCTCTTCGCGTGCCCGCGTTCTATGAGATTGTTGCATTGCTCGGTACGCAACATTCTTACGTTCAGTCGCTAGCTTGCATTCATCATCAAACCAGTCGTTCCGATTTTTACGACTGCTGCCTAAGATGGAGTTGGCAGTACTAATGACAATATTCTTAAGGCGTGTCCACTTCTCATTTACGCCCAGCATACTGGCTCCAGGACTTACTCTCCCTAAATTAGGTGTTTCTAGGGCGAGTCCTAACGCATTACCAAAGGTGTTACTGGTGTTTTCATTGCGCAGGGCAGCCGTGTTGATTCGAACCTGATCGGCGGATGCAATGCGTCTTCGCAAGGCAATCCGCCCTCGGAAAACCATACCAACAAGATAGTGATCCGAGTCGATATTGGCACCTCGGTACGTTCGTACCGTCATCAAGTTCGAGTAGTGGCGTCGGTCTATCAACACGTGGTCTATTTGGTTACGAGTGACTCCATCAGGTGATACCCAGGTGGCTTTGTAGATATCTTTACGCGGGAACCTGGTACTCGCAACTACCATGTTTTTCGATGCTGCCAATTCTAAGACTCGAAGTCCATTGTCATTAGTGTTCTCATGCAAACCATGGGTGCCTGCGTAATGCCTGAATACCGGCTCCCGACCTATTTTTGCGTTCAAATCCCCAAGGATGATTTTAACATCATACCTTGGACAGGCATTGAGGGCCCTCTCGACTTGTTCGTAGTAAGTCTCTTTTTCTTCGTCTGAGGACTCCTCCGTAGGTCCGTGAACGTTAATGAGGCTGATGTTCGTAAATTTGCCTCGCACGCGAAGGGTGCATAGCCTTTCGCTTATAGCGTTAAAGCCGATGATAGTAGACTTCATTTTTTCGCTGACTAGGAAGCCTACCCCGAGCACATGGTGTTTTGTATGACAGCTGTAGTATATGTCATATTCTTTCTTCTGTAAAACACCATTCCCTGTCCATCTGATTTCTTGAAGAGCTGTTATGTCAGCTTTATATTTTTCGAACAATAATAAAAACTTTAAATTGGCGTACCAACATTTTTTCTTAAAAAGTTTGTGTATAAAAGCTTTTTTTAAGAAACCACTACAACGACTTATAATTTTTGTTCTTGCATAAATTCATATTTGGATAGCATTCTGTTTTTGTCTCTTACTACCAAAAGAATTTAAAAATTAATTTTATCCTTATCAACAGTTTTCTCTAATAACATTCATATTTAAAATTCCTAGTCTATTACATAGGAGCAAGTTCGTGCGACCCAGTCGTGCATTTTATTTTTTAAAAATCCAAAACAATTTTTTGAAAATTTGAATACACAATAATATGGAAACTGCTGGGAAGCTTTGACATAAAAAAATGATCAAAATCAGTAGTACCGTTTTTGAGAAAATCAAAAACAAAAAAAATTATCCTAACGGAGGTACCATCAATAACCATTTTTTAGGAAATTTAAAAAAAAAATCTGTGGTTTCGAAAAAAAAAAATATTTTAAAAAATTTTGAAAAACCTTCGTATGGCAGGTATTGTTTGAGCTGTAGTCGAAGAGACAGAAAGACAGGCAAAATTACGACATCCAATTTTTTCATAGTCCCCATCATTATAATGTCAAGTCTGATCAAAATGTCGAGGAGTTCAATTCTATTTACTAATGCATAGCTTGCCATATAGTACCTACATACATATATACATACATATGTATATCGCAAGAAAAAAAAAGGTTGTCAAGTCCTTTTTTGAAAACGCGATATAAGCCTTAAACTGGACTTATGACAAACAAAATTTTGTTACAAGTTGAAATCCATTATGAGTCCCAAAAAGAAAGGGGGAAACTTGGAACTAAACTCAATTCCATCTCGTAACTTCGTTGTTTCTCCCTGAACAGTGGGGTCGATTTAATTTTTTTAGGAGACTTATTTCCCAGCACCGAGCAATTTGATTCAATGTTTTCACTTGTCTAATTTTCATTTTCCAGGTTGTTATAATATCATGGATCTATGGTATGCAGCGAGCCTTCGATAACATGCTCGAAATGGGAATCAACTTGTGTTCAGTTACACGGTTTTATTGGAGCTTAGCGTGGAAGATTGTAACACCAATTGCATCATTTGTAAGTTCAAAAAGTATTTTTTAAATATTTAAATTATTTTTCTTATAAGAACTTTAACAAAATTAATTTAAATTTCAGTTGGTGTTTGTATTCATTCTTTATGATATCAGTCCAACTTCTTTCGCTGGCTACAAATTTCCGGTGTGGGCCGATAGCTTGGGATGGCTGATGGGAGCATGTACTTTGCTTCCGTTTCCCCTCTTTGCTGCCTACCGCATCTTCAAAGATGGATGGGTAAGTTAATTATAACCAACATTTACTGATTCTATAATAATAATTGTTTATAATTTATCGATCCATGTACCCATGTGTAATATGTATATAAATTTGATAAAGTACCAAACAAACGCATCAAGTTACCTTTTATACCACTACATACATAGTTTGCGGTGCTGGTGTCAATGATGACTATGTAATGTGTGCGATGGTCAGGTGAATTAATTACAAACGAGGGTAATTGACAACAGGGCACTCTTAAGAGAAATTATCAGTGTAATTAATTGATTGCACCAAACAGGCACTCTTTAACATGAAAGCCCCCGAGGTCATACTGTGGTTGAAAATATGGCTTTAAAAAAAATTTAAATTGAAATTTTGTGTCATGCGATTTTATTTTGTCGAACAGGTATAATTTAATGGATGTATTCGTTGGGTGGCCTTAAAGCAAAATATGTCCCTTAAAAAATTATTCTTTTTTTTGTTTTAAATTTATAGAGGGGAGCTTTAATATGTGGTTTTTTTTTTTTGGGAAGGGACATTATTTAATTAATTTTTAATAGGTTGATTAAGTTGTTTGGCAATATCTGGCCCAAATGATAACTGTTAATCCTCTGGGAAATTCTTCTAGTTTATACTGCCCCTTGGTATAATGGTTAGAGCGTTGGACGGTCAGAAGATCTTGGGTTCGGTCGAAAATGTGAAAAGTGGGTTTCTGCTTTGGAGGAATGCTTGACGCACCATAAGGATGTATCCATACCTCCCCGTGTGCTGGACTCTCCAAGGGTTTTAACGTTGACATGCCAGCTAAACCTCCAAAAGTGTCTCGATGATCATACCTCTCGAGACCACTTTCGTATTACTTCAAGGGGGTCCTGTTTAATTAGCGGGTTCTATCTCTTCGTGAACTGGCTTATCTTTTTTTTTTTTGTTTTTTCAAGATCTGGGTCAGATACGCTCTTATTTGCTGCCATTGCTATTCGTTTTCAAGCATCTTCCGGATGCTGTTTTCCTGACATTATTCGCCGATGTTTCTTTGTAGGTCATGGCGGAGGGTTTCCCATCTGCTACATACAAAGACAGTTTGGTAGACATCATCTAAGTCCGAGTCTCCATACTGGCAGGCAAGGCTTATTGTTTTGCTTATTTTAAACAGAAAAGAGTTAAAATATCCGTGTCCGGTGAGAAATTGGGTGACGTAGTAGTCCACTTCAGCGTGTTTCCGATTTCCCCATTCAGCTACGTTTCTGACGAGCCTCGCAGTTTAGCGCCCTCTGCTTTCAGACTCCCATCATTCTTGCCACTTCTGTTGTGTAACTGATTTTGTTTCTGCGACCCCTCACTAGATGATTCCATATAAGATCGCCGGGACGAAGCGCCAATTTTTGTGGGCTAAAGGCCAAAAAAAGCTATTTTGAGTCAATAAGTTCACGTTTATATTGCCTATGAATTTCTATTGGGGTGTATTATTGCTAAGTCTTCTACTTTGCTCATTTTTTTAGTAGTATGTTAGGTTCTATATTATAAAAACCTTCATATTAACCCTTAGCTGCCACACTTCTGTAGAATAACATAGCTGCCACATTGGGGTAAAAAAATGCCCCAACAACAAAATATCGTATTGTGAGTTATTGAATTTTTTTGCTTGAAAAATTTCTGTGTTGATTTTTAATATGTATTTTATAAAATGAAGTAGGTTTAAACAAAAATATTCATATTTATTATTAATAAAAAAATTGTTAATTGAAAAAAAGTGGTGAAAATCATCATTTTCACCAAAAAAATTCATTTTTTTTTTCATTTTTTAATATTTTGAGCTAAAAATTTAATGAAATACTCTCAAGATGTATACCTTAAAGAAAAAAAATTCTTCATATTTGTCTTAGAGAAAAAGTATATTTATTTTGTACTATAAAGAGCGCTACATTGAAGAAAATAAAATTTTCAATTTTTATTCATAGTTTAAGAGCAATAGAGCCAAAACAGAGTAAAAAAAAAAATTACTTAAATAATTATAACTGCCACACTGGGGTCTTAAACGGCACCACACCACTTCCACCGACTGCCAGAACGATACTAGCGCGCATATTATCGTACTATGGGTTTCAGGGGAAAGAGGTATGCTTTAACTAATAACAGATGGAGCCACAATTCCAATTTTTTGAAAATTGTATGTTTTATTGTAATTTAAATAGCGTTGGGGTCACCTGGAGCCCACAAGTGCAGCTAAGGGTTAAAGGTAATAGATCAAGTTTGTTTCGTTGGAACTTTGTAGAAAAGTGACTTTGCTTACAGTGTTTTATCGCTTCTTCTTCAATCATTGCTCTAGCGAAAAAGCCAGTTGCCTTCCTCCCCTTCAGCAATTTCAGCTGAATACTCGCTCCGCCAGGAATCCTTGGAATACCATTGATTCTTACTTCGGAGGGTACGTCTTTACTTTCCTTCGAACTCGAGATTTTCATCGAAGTTGACATTACGATGATAGCGAAGACCAAAAAAGTCGGTCTCGCAATTCTGTCTGTCGGTTCGACTACAGAGTAAACGGCTCGAGCGATTTTCTTCAGACTTGGTAGATATGGGTTTTTTCCCCCACACGTTTTTTTCCTTTTTTTAAGACCAAAAATAATAAATTTCGAAATTTCATAAATATTTTTTTTTTCTCAAAAACTGTCCCACAGATTTGTTTTAAAAAAATTCAAAAAATTTCATAAAGTTTATGCTAGACAATGGTTGAAAAAAAATTCCAAAAAATGGTTATTTTTGGTACCCTTGGAACCATTTGTTTTGTTTTTGATTTTCTCAAAAACGGTACAACCGATTTTGATCGTTTTGTTTGTGTATTCAAATTTTTAAAAAAAATTTCAAAATTTTTTTTTGAAAACTCAATATTTCGAAAACCCCATTCTCATTTTTTTCAAAACTTGATAAATAAAAGTTTTTTAATATAAATTATGAGATGTAAGAAAAAAAATTTATTTAACCTAAAAATAACAGAACCCTCCATAAAAATGTTAAAAAATAGTTTTCGAAAATCGTATTTTTCTCGAAAACGGTTCCGAGAATTATGCTGATTTTTTTTTCTTTGCTTAAATTTTACGATCTATAATCAAATAAAAAGAAATTGAAATCAAGATATTACTGACTGTACCTACCATAGAACCATTTTTTCAAATTTAAAATTTCTCATTATCACAAAACGGATTTTAATGAAATTTTTTGTAAATTAAATTTTTATTTAAAAAATAATAAAAACTTTGAATTTCCGTATCAAAATTTTTTACCTAAAAACATTTAAAAAAATTTTTATAAAAGCTTATTTTTTTAAGAAACCAGTACAGACTTATAATTTTTGTTCTTGCATAAGCTAATATTTGCTTGAATCACCTGGCATTCTGTTTTTAGCTCCAACTAATGAAGGAGTTGTTTTAGTCTATTAAAAAATTAATTTTATGATTTTATGCTTATGAACAAATTTTCTCTAATAATAATAACATTCATTTTTTAAATTCTTAGTCGTTAACATAAGAGCAAGTTCGTGCGACCCAGTCATGCATTTTATTTACTTGCGATATAGGTGCTATAGGGCAAGTTCTACATTTGGAAAAATAATCGAACTCGAGATTTTGATTTTTGAAGTTGACATTACGATGTTTCGTCTGTCTGTTTGTACCTCGATCTACAGCTTAAATTACTAGAGGTACTTTCTTCAAACTCGGTACTTAAGTGTCTTTGGTGAATCGCTAGAGGGGAAATTGATTTTTTTTAGTTCCAAAACTAACGGTACCCCCCATACACCCATATTGCAAAATCTTATTTTTATCTCAAAAACGGCTCTAATGATTTTGATAAAAATTATTTAGCCTGCTTTTATGGGCATGCACTACAATTTCGTCAAAAAAATATTTGGGAAAAATGTTATTAACAGTACCTGTAATAGAACCGTTTATTTGATTTTCGACTTTCTCATTAACGGCTCTGACGATTTTAACCAAATTTTTTTTAGCAGGGGCCCCTTAAGTGTGAAATAATATTGTATATACTAATATCCAAAAAATATTTGTTGGCTTTTTAAAAAAAACAAAAATTTTTTTTTGAAAAATCAATATCTTCAAAACGTGTGAACGTTATTCTTTGAAATTATTTCCTAATACTACTTAATACTTAAAATTTGCATCTCAAATTTTGTTCTTGAAAAATTTTAAAGAAATTTGTTATATAAAAAATTAATTTAATAATAAAATGATTTTTGAGCTTTGTTTGCAAAAATTCATACTTTTCTGGAAATCAGACGGTAATTTTAAGCATTTAAACATTTATTTTTATCTCATTAAATGCATGTTTTATATTTATAAAATGTATCTTAAATTATAAAGTACTTTTAGATAAGATCAAGTTCGTGCGATCCAGTCGTGCATTTAATTTTTTTGTTCTTCCGGCTTCATAAACCAGACATTTAAGACAAATGAAAATTGTTATCTCCTAGTCAATTCTGCCTTTTCTTCCTAAACCCTCACACTCTGTTAAACAAAATTTAAAGGGTAGTCATAACCCACTGAGAAAAAGTGTTTATTTTTTCATTAACCTAACACTTAGTTACACAATTCATTAGTTCGCTGGATTTTTCGACCCATTTCATTTTTTCCGTCAAAAAAATAAATCCACCAGATTTTAAATCCTTAATCCAATCATCTATACCTACTTGTTGTCATCTAAAATTCTAGGTACCGTTTTTCCCCCCCCACCAAACAGACGTATAACCGAATATCTGTACCATGTTCAGCTGCATTTATTTTGACAGAAATAATCGACAGCAACTACGAGGTACTTACTATTACAATCCCTATTTCCCGGAAAAGTGCAATTGTCGAATAATATTTTCCGGCGCGCGTTATCGGACAAATTTGTGCTTCGTGTGGAAAATTTACCGCCACCCACAACCCCACAACCACGCCCCAACCGAATTTGTCGTCACAACAAGATAAAGCGAAATTCACGATTTTGTTTTATTATCCTGAAACTATTGTCGCACAACATAGAGACTGAGATACACCAATCCATGTTAGATAAAATTCGCACACAATTTTGGCGGAAACACCAAAAACACTGGACCATAAATTCTAATCTGATATAATGCTACTTAAAGTCAGAAAACTATTTTTGGGATTCTTGTATGTGTTTGAGTGTGTGTTAGTGGTTGTATGATGAATCTCAAAGCCCACCGCAGCGTGTTTGTTGAATTGGAAATGCAAACCAGTAAAAGTGTTGCCAACATTTTGCAAAACACACACACTTGAATAAAATTTATAATGGCAAATGGCATTGGTGTAGGTGTATATGGCTGTATGGCTGCATAAAAAAGTCAATGGGAATAATCTTTAATAGTCTTTTCGGATATTGTAGAATGTAGAACCATTGAATTAGTCGATTGGGGAAGCCTCTTTCGAGAATCCTGCTGCGTGTCGAACATGACTGTTGTATCGACCGGTTTTTCTCATTTGGGGGGCGTGAGTGTAGGAGTGAGTTTTGGGGTAATGTGTGGTGTGCAAAATCACATTAATACCAGCAAAACACTCGCAATAGAAGCCTATTTGGCTGGCTGAAGCTAAAACCCTTAACAAACCCAGATTTGCCTATAAAATTCAAAGTGAGATAATGTAAAACCTATTTAGTGCGGTTGTCACTACCAATCGAAACTTATCCAGCGGCTAAACTCACATTTTGGCTGTTGGTTTTGGTGCATTACGTGTTGAAGGACCTTTTCGTCCCAACCAACCAGCCATCCCTTGTCCTCCTATATCGACTATGTCGCATTATCATTACTTGCAGAAATGCAGTAGTTCTATAAAGGCTAGGCACAGGCAGAGAGGCCCCCATTCATGAATGGGTAGGGAAGGGTGTATATGTATATTGTTATGGGATGAAGGACACATTTTATCAGCATGGAAGCAGTTAAAATATTGAAAATGCTTTGGATATTTTCTTCGGACTTGATGTTAAAGGACGAGGCATGGCATGGGTATTGTACTCATTTATAGAGTGTCGTTGGAAGTTTCTGCCAAGGGTAATTAAAATTGTTCAAACAAGAGGGGAAAAGGGTTATGTTCAAGGGTATGGAACTTTTGCTATTGAAGTGGAAAATAAGCTGACCATTTAGTGTGGGAATGGCATCGTGACTTATCGTCAAATATACTGGAGACTCCCTAAACTCCACTGGGATCCGAACCAGTCAATCCCCAAACAGTGAAGACTAAGTTCAAATGTACTTTTGCTACAATTGATCCTTAAGGGGCAATTTATCTTTATCAAAATCTTTCTTAGAAGGATAATCTTAGTCTTATGCGCTAATATCAGAGGCGTGATCTTTCAAAAGTCTGTTCAATCACTCGCATTCGCCACATAAGCAGAGTGATGTCAGAGTAATTCTTTAAGACGAAAACTGTGAAGACTAAGATCAATGAGTTCAAGATCAAGGGTATGTTGAGATCAGAAAAAAAAAACATTAATCCGCTTTATATAGTTTTCAAAAAAAATCACTTTTATATATACTCCGACTTTTTTTTTGCTATACTTCAGAGGCGCTCAAGGGTATATTAAGAGACCCTTATAATGTTAAACTCAGCACGGGCGAATTAATAACATGCAAGTCTTTAAGAGATCGAAGAGGATGAAAATCCCCAGGATTTCAGTGCGATGTACGTATACACGCCAAAGGCAATTTAAAGAATTGTGAAAATTAATGAAAAACTATGAATCTTATTTTTACAAATGGCGCATTTTTTTAATTTTATGATTCGAAGCCAGAACCTTAACGGGTGGACTTATTTTCATCAAATTAGACGCAGATCATTAGTATGTAATTTTTTAGAAAAAGATTTTGTTTTAGATCATCTAGAGCAGCTTTGTTGATTTTAAAATGTCTCAAAAAACTTTTCAAACAATTTTGATTAAACTGTGTACCTGTTGATACACCAAGCAGGGCTTGTCTTGCTGGTGTTTCTAGTGGCTTCATTGAACCAAGGCGCTTGAGTGCTCATTTTAATGAAAACAAAAATTTAGGAAGACCACATTGACAATTATTGATATTTTAATTTCATGAATAGGCGCTTACACAAATTGGACCTAGGGCGCTGAGCGAGCCTGGCTCTGACCCTAAGTATAGTTTTTGGCTAGATGTTGACGGTTTTAAGAAAATTTTGTTTGGAATCGGATTTTAAATACGTCAACGAGAATGGTTGAGCGTTGTAAGTCACTAAGTTCAGGTTCTTAACAAACCCTTATGCTTTTAGGGTAGGTTAGGTTCGCGTGGCTGTCAGCATTAATGACACACTTATACCATAAGTTGATCCATTGTGATACCACATGAATCTAGTAGACTTTCTCGGTGAACTACTTAGACCTATTTACGAAGCATGCGAGACTAGTGTCTATATTTGCCAGGTCCTTTGGATCAATATAATAGAAATCTTCTGGATGGAGCCCACGTCTTTGTGATAGAGCGAAAAATATCTATCAGACCAAAAACGTAAATGTTAAAAAAAGAGCCAAGTTCTTCTATACAAAAACCTTTGTATAACAATTCAGCCGTGAAAAGTACTGAGATCTAAAAGAACGCCAAGTTCTTACTTCATGAAGGTTTAATACCGAATATTTAAAGTAGAATAATATTGAAACAGCTACAATGTAATAGAGAAATTTTATTATTTAATGATTGCTGACTAAAATTTGATGGGCTTACTTAGCAAGTTTTTAAAACCTTTCGAATTGGGCATACAAAAAAACCTGCCAAGTAAACCCATCAAATTTTAGTCAGTAATCATTAAATAATAAAATTTCACTATTACATTGTAGCTGTTCCAATATTATTCTACTTTAAATATATGTATGGTATTGAACCTTCATGAAGTAAGAACTTGGCGTTCTTTTAGATCTCAATACTTTTCACGGCTGACTTGTTATACAAAGGTTTTTGTATAGAAGAACTTGGCTCTTTTTTTAACATTCATGTTTTTGTTCTGATCTCACTCCTTTTTGAAAAGAATTTAATATTTTTTCAGGTCAAAATCTCGAAAGATACGGAAAGATAGAAGGGTAGACTCTACCTACTGAAATCAACTTAGTTTATAGCTTCCTATTTCTTTTGGTATATTTTCTTTTTGTAATTATTTGTTTTGATTTGCGTTTTGATTCTTCTTGTCCTGGCAAGATAGCTAACACTAACATACCTACCTTAATTATAAATACAGTGGACGTCCAATATAACGAATACCCGATATAGCGAATTTGCGATATAACGAACGCTTTTTAAATTTACATTAACATCTCTAAATAGCGAACGATGATAAAAATTTTTTATCCGATATAACGAACGCGTTAATAAATTGCCTTAAAATGTTTTTTTGTTGCCAATGTGATCCGTGCATCAATTCTTATGTCAACAAATAAGTTTATTCTCGTATGTCTTTGGCCCAAAGGTTTTAAACTGTAACAAGCTTTCTGTTTTTCCTATCGCTATGCAGTTTTGAATTTTATGTACGCACACATATTTCAAAGACACGACAGCAAAATAACGTAAGCAGTTAAATAGTGTTTTTGTTGTTAAAAGTCTCGTCTGGCTGAAACGCTCCGTAATAATTTTGTAGATTTAGTTTTGTGTACAAAATATTAAAATGAATACAAAATCTCAACGTACTCGGCTTTCATTAAAAGACAAAGTCAAAAATTATTGATAAGTGCAACAAAGGCGTTTTACTTAAGGAAATTTCAATAAAATTCAATAAAGTTCTTGAAGAACCTGAACTTGACACACAATGACTCTCTACAACGTAAATCTATGCAAAATGGAGAGTTTTCTAATATGGAAAATCGGCTGTACAAATGGTTTCATAGACAAAGGGAGAAAAACATTCCCATAAGCGGTGCTATACTAAAGGCTAAGGCTAGTGTAATTCATCAAAATTTATATGGTGAAGAGAGTGGTGGATTCTGTGCTAGTGATGGTTGGCTCACAAAGTTTAAGAAACGTTTCGGTGTCCGGATTCTCAAGGAATGCGGAGAAAAACTTTCATCACACGTTGATCTCATTGAGTCGTTCAAAAAAGATCTACACGAAGTCATCAAACACAACCATTCAATTTAACATTACCAATAAATAACATATGAATAAATAAATTAATTAATCAACCACTTATTTAAAATTTTTTGAATGGAAAAGGCGATCGATATAACGAACGCTCTCGATATAGAGAATGACCTCGAACATTATATCATTCGTTATACTGGACGTCCACTGTATTAGTACCTACATCCGCTCAAAGTCATAAAAAAGCAATAATTGTTGAGGATGCGATGATGTTTTTTGTTGCAATTTTAAATCCTTTTTTTTTTAAATTAAGGTTGCCCACCAATTAATAGCCTAATTATTGGTTTGATTATATTTAGTTCACATCACAGTTAAGAGATTTTTACTTGCGACTTATAGGTACTATAAGTACAATAGGTGGTACATGGGCTTCGCTCTTCAGCAAGGATTGTAGGACTGGAGCTGTTGATTGGCACTTTTCTTTGGCCCATGATATTAGGCGCTATCGTGAATTAAATTTTCCTCGGATTTTCTGAACTTCCAAAATTGTCTTCTTCTTCTCTTTCCTTTGTTCGGCGCTGTTATGATCTCGATGTCGAGGGGATCATAACTCTCCCACGTATCTGCTTCACACTAGTGATCCGCCTGTGGGGTTCGCCGGGTTGACCTCAGAAATCGGCGGCAAGCCTCCCGGTTTTGTATTGTTCCATTTCTGAGGCCAACTGAATGCTGGTGTTTTTGCATTTGTTTGTACCAGGAGTGTTTAGGCCTACCTTTCTTTTTATTCCGAATTGGAACGTTGTATGATATTGCCTTTTTGACGGGGTTCTCAGGATCTCTCCTTTGAACATGGCAATACCAACTGAGTCGGTCGTGTTCAATTTTTTGGGAAATGGTATTCTTAACATGAAGGCTTCCTCGGATCTTCGTTCTTCTAATTCGATCAAGCTTTGTAACTCCTGCTGTCATACGAAGCATCTTCATCTCAGCTGCCGTTAGCTTACTCTCATACTTTTTTTACATTGTCCAACATTGTGAACCGTATGTGAGTGCTGGACGCACAACTGACACAACTGAAGTGTAGAGCATTCCTTTCAGCTTAGGGGGCATTTTTCGGTCACAGAAGATAGCAGAATTTTCCCGCCACTTCATCCACCCTACGCTTACGCGATGATTGATATCGTCATCACAAGTAGCTTCGTTATTTATCATAGACCCCAGATATTTAAACTTTTCACACTTGGGAAGCACTACTCCATTCAAATAAATGTCTGGAATAGGCATGTGTGGATCAGAAAATGGGCAGCATAGGTATTCTGTCTTTTTCGCGCTTATGCGGTACCCACTTCCTTCTAGAACATCCACCCATACGTCAAGTGCTCGTTGTAGGGATATCGGGTCTTCACTTATGATGGCTCCATCGTCAGCAAAGAATAACTGATGTACTTTTGGATCCGTCACTTTGCCTTCAAGCAGGTAATCAAGAGCTGTAATAAAGAGCAGGGGACTCAAGACACTTCCCTGGTGTACACCTACTGTGATTTCGAATTCTTCGGTGACTCCAGCTGCGCATCTTACTTTAGTAACTGCTCCATCATACATGTCCATAATTATCCGCACATAGGTTTCTGGAACTCCTCGTTGCCTGAGGGCCACCCATATTAGATCTCGTGGTTGCCGATCGAATGCTTTTTCAAAATCAACCAATACGACATGCAAATCCTCCAAAGAATCCCGATGTTTTTCCATAATTATTCTTATACTCTGGATTGACTTACCCCCCCGTGGTTGACTTACCCCCGACAAACCCGCACTGGTCATCAGATAGCCTAATTATTTTTCGCAGTCGGCTACCCAAGACTCGCTCAACGATCTTCATGGTGTGTGACATCAGCTTAATCGAACGGTAATTATCACAGCTTCG
Source organism: Chrysotoxum bicinctum (assembly GCA_911387755.1). Taxonomy (NCBI): domain Eukaryota; kingdom Metazoa; phylum Arthropoda; class Insecta; order Diptera; family Syrphidae; genus Chrysotoxum; species Chrysotoxum bicinctum. Next base: position 179,219,184 of record OU426989.1, on the reverse strand, counting down.
AGTATCACCCTTTCCTTTATAAATTGGAAGAAGGTAACTTTCCCTCCATTGATTAGGCATGCGATCACCTCGTATAAGTTTGGAGACAAGAATCATGAGCCATCTAAACCCGATGTCTCCCATCTTTTTCCAAAACTCTGAGGGTATTTCGTCTGGGCCAACAGCTTTTCCCTTTTTGGAGTATTTTACCGCCTCAATAACTTCTTCGACTGTGACGTCGGATACTTCGCTTAAGTTAGGTGAAGCTATTGGAAAGTATAGCCTTGGAAATTGTTCGTTTAGAAGTCCGTCACAATACTGTCGCCACCTGTGAAGAATTTCGTTGTCTTCCACAAGTAGTTGGCCTTGAGCATTGTTAATGAACTTTGGCGAACAAATCTCCTGGGCATTTCTTCTTCTTTGAGCGGCTATTTTGAAGATAGTTGCGCCCTTATTCGTGTTTTGCCGTAGCTCTTGCAGAGCACCAGCTGTCGGGGTAGAAATTTCATCCAGCTCCCGATACAGGTTTTCTGTATTCTTTGCTTGAATTTGGGCGCACTTCTTCTTCGCTTCTTTCTTGCAGTTTCTATATTCCACTTCGAGGCGTGACTTTTGCTCTGTATCATTAGAGGGGCACTTCGACCAAGCCTTGAAAGCCATTTTCTTTTTACTTATAACTGATTTAGCTTCATCATTCCACCACCATGTTTCTTTGCCTTGTTGGTTGTGTCCTTTTGAAACCCCTAACAGTGTTTTGGCTTTTTCTTTGCAAGTTCTCTGTAGGAGATCCCACATACTTTGTGCTGTACTCTCTTCATTTCGAACTATATCGGTGTTGTTATACAGAACGATTTGCATATTCGAAATAAAAGCTTCGCCTTTTTCCTTATCCAGATTATACCATTTGATCTTCCCAAAAGTTTTTGTATGTTTGTTGTCGTTCACTGTCTCCATAAAAAATTCTGTCAGTAGGAGACGGTGTAGGTGGGCGATCGCTTCTCCTAGTATCAATTTGCAATCTTTTACCCGGGGTTTCATGAAACTAGATACCAAATGGTAATCAATCTGGGTTTCATTTCCACCATTGCTGTAAGTGACCAGGTGTCGGCTTTGTTTGAACTTTCAAAATTGTCAAATTAAATAATTTTGAAAGTTCCCTTAGAAATTGATATCGGGAATTAAGTTTCTTAAGGACTTTGACAGTCATTTCAAAAGGCCAGACGCGGGTTTTTAATGAACAGTCCAGAAAAATTTTCGTTTCCAATTGTCAATGATGGGAAAAGTTCCGAGAGAAATTTTGTTCACGATAGCCCCTGAGTAGTCCGACCTCGAAATTGCGAAAACAAAATGTGAAAAAACCGAAGGCCTTCAAGTTAAGCTTCAGTATTTATATCTGTAGAACGATGTGGACCATTTTCTACAGTTTTTGAAAAACTTTGCCTTAATGACGTCGGTATTGCTGAATATTTAACTCACAGCCATAATGTAATAATTCAAGATTCATACCATGGATTCTCATTGCCGACAAATCAAGCACTTATACCCTCCCAACTCTATGTAGCTTTATCCAGACTTTTTGTTAATTTAACTAATGTCAGTATCTTACTACCAGAACGATAATGAATAATTAAGGACCTAAAAGAAATAACCATAATTCAAGCCTTACTTAAATGTTTATTAGGCCGAACACAGTTAGGGCAGGTAGGTAGCCTTTTGTCTCCGATAGGAAAATAAGGTTGATGGATATGATATCGAAAAACATGATAAAAGTCTGACAAAAATAAAACAAAACAAATAGCAGCAAGGATTGAAAGGGTTGCCTTTTAATTACAATATCCACTTTGTTTCGCAACAAAACTGACCATCAGCGGGGGTGGGTGGTGAGGTGCGGTGCAGCGCAAGTCGGCCAACGGACGGCGCACTGTGGTCCAAAAAGGGAAATTTCGTGGCAAAAATACTAATTTCGATGTTTTATTTTTAAAGTTTTGTTTTTTATTTCTAATAGAAATATAAACGGAGCTTCAAAAACAGCAAACAAAAAAATTTTCTGCTAACTAGTTTGACTTATAGAGCTTTTCAAAGTTGGTCAATTTCGTTCTAGAGTTAAAAAAAAACAGAAAAAACTAACTTCTTTTTTTTCGTATTTGAAATTTTGGCATATTAAATGTAAAATATTAATTTTCTATAGTTTATTATAGTTGTATTATTTGTGCGTAAATCAAAATTTTAATTAAAAAAAAAATAAAAAAATATTTAATATTTTTGATAAATAAAACAAAAAACACCCTTTTTTAGCAGATTTTTTCGGTTTGAATAGAGCTACAAAAAAATACTCGCGAGTTCGCGCGGAAAATTGACCATGATAGTTTACCCTAACTATTTCTTAAACCATATGCAAAATTGTAGCTGCAACTATTTGCAACCTTCTGAGATATTGTAATTTGTTTAAAAAAAAGTCGTGTTCCCAGTGCTGACCTTTTGGTCTTAAAAGCGAATTCCCTTATGGAAAATTTCAATTACTCTATTAATTCAAATAGTTAAGAACGTGAAATTTTCTTTTTAATTAAAAATCCTTGTATTACTATCTTGATTCTGACAAAAAAAAACGCCCACTTCTACGCCACTTTTTATACAAATGCCAATTATTATTTAAAAAAATATAAAATATTGTACACAAACTATTGATTACTTTATTGAACATTAAATTTTTTAATCCGCCCACTTTAACAACCTTCTTTGAATAAATTCCCCTTAACTTAAATTATTGTAAATATTTATTGATCTTTTTCTAATAGTACCTAAACATAGATTAACTTGCCAAAAGAAAAGGATTAATAGCTTTATTGCCTACTCCATATACAAAGTTGAAAGAATTATTTAATTTTGGATTATTATTTTATGATCTAATAAAACAGGTAGGAATAATAATTTTCTTCCGATACCCAATATTGTAAAGCTTAAATTTCACAGGTAAAATAATCCTTGTGCATAATACATTATGGAGGTATATATAAATTATGACAATGGATATATGTTGTTAGTTTTCAAGAGGCTTTACTGACAAGTGGAGTTTGCAAATTAAATATCAATATGAATATTTCAAACAGAACAATTTTTGAACATTTTATCAATGTTTCGAATTCTGAAGAATTTGTAATTCTGATCCAAAACCAATACGAAGATATAAGTGACAACGATGAAACGAAAAAGAAATTCCAAAAATTATACGCATCATTTAAAAAAAAAATGGATTGACTGTTTTAGGGTTAAAACAAGATTTCTCTCAAAATATGAAGAATTGTTGAATGGAACATTTACAATCCACTGTAATGAAATTGAAGACAGTGACGTGCCAAGTACATCAATAGGAAGGCCTTCGAAATCCTTAGATACATGTTCAGTATATACCAAAAGGAGGAAACTATTGGAAACTACGGGCCATATTTCGACTGAAAATGTTTCCACAGCTCTGAGTATAAAATATAAAAAGGAACACGAAAAGATAAAAACGGATATCACAAAAGCAGTTTTTAATGCAAGCCCATTGCGAGTGCAACGCATAAAGGAGATTATTCCCACACCTCAAAGGGATCTAATAAAATACGATGGTCCCACTGCGCTAGCCTTGTTCTTGGATATGGGGCTTTCTAAAGAAAAATATAATTTGATGAGAAAATCATTAAGAAGCCATAACGTTGATGTGTTTCCGAGCTACAATTTATTAATTTAAGCTAAAATACAAGCAACTCCATCAAATTTGATAGTAACAGAAACTTCTGTTGTAGTGAATCTCCAAGATTTGGTGGACCATACAGCAAAGAGGATTTTAAATAGCCTAGTCAATCAGGATCTTCTTTTACTTCCAACAAATCTTACTTTGATGAGCAAATGGGGATGCGATGGATCTTCCGGACAAAGTGCATATAAGCAAACAATAGTTTCAGAAGATGCCCAGGTAATATCTGATGCGAACATGTTCATAGCATCACTAGTTCCACTTCGTATAAAAGGTGAATCAACCGAATATTGGAAGAATCTAAGGCCGTCATCAGCTCACTTTTGCAGACCGATTCTTTTTAAATATGCAAAGGAGTCAAGTGATATATTATTCAGACAACTGTCAGAAATATAAGGAACCAAATAGAAAATTTGAGGCCAACTGTAGTGACTATTGCTGAAGAAAAGAATGTGATGGTTCGACATGAGTTTTTTCTAACCATGATAGACGTGAAAGTGTTAAATGAACTAACAAATACAAAATCAACATTGTCATGTCCAATTTGCAAAAGGACACAAAAAAAAATTCCAAAAGAAGACGATTCAGCCGAAGCAGATGAGAGGAACAGAGTTGGGAAATAATGATTACTTTTTGTAATTTATTTCAACTTTCATTTCAATTAAAAGTAATTATTTATAGAAATTTTTCCATTACAATTACACTTAATTGTAATTGAAAAAAACATACATTGCCATTACTTTTAATTGTAATTGAAAAAATTCAATTACAAGTTACATGTAATTGAAAATAGTAATGGATTTTTGCAAGTTCTTGAAGGAAAACACTGTGTTAATTACATTAAAGGTAATTAATTCAATTGAATGTAATTCATTACAAGTTTTTATTGATTAATAGTAATAATAAAAGTAAATAAAAGGTTTTTTAAGTGAAAAACTAAACCAATATTCGGTTCAGAATAGATTTTAACGGCATTTTGTCCACAAAAATTGGCGTTTTGTCCTGGTGGTCCCCAATTGAATAGGGCGAAGTCTTCCTCTCCGCTGTTTTATTTCAGTGGTTTATAGAATTTTTTGTTGAAAAGAACCTTCATATAAAACTATATTCATTTTTAACTTCTTTATAAAAATGGAAACTAAACTATTGGCAAAACCGTTGGTTAGCCTTCGACAGCACTTCAAAGTTAGCGTCGCACAGTGGATCGACCCCATACAATTAGACGTGAAAAAGTCAATGTCTAAAATTCCAAAAAATTCTATTTCTTATCTATAACGGATAACTATTTAGTCTGAAAACACCTTTTTTTCTTCTTTAAACCAGTTTAGCATGGAATAAATGACCTCCAAACTTAAAAGTGAAAAGTCTTTTTTGATCTGGTGCGTTTAAGTTTTTTAGAAAAATAATTGTTAAAATTACAATTTTAAGTGAAATTGAAAAAAAAATAATTGCAGATGTTCGTGAAGGTATTTATTTTTATAAATCTGTATTGAAATTGTCTTAAAGTTTGTTTGTTGAATAAAAAAATTGTGTTATTCAAAGAACAAAAAAAAATTGTTTTTAACGTGTATTTTTTGGAAAATCTAAATATGTGCCTAAGGTAGCTTTAAAAATAAATTATGTATTTTGGATAGCGATGGACGTCTACTTTCTGGAAATATATGTGATAAACCTCGCAAAGATTTGCAAAGCCCTTTTTTTGCCCACTTTTTAGGAAAAGAATTCTGCGTCCTAAGGAAGGAATTTTTTTAAGTTTGGTGTTCGAATTCCAAATCGACTCCGACAAAAAAACTTTTATAACATATTTCGAACTAGTTTAATTCATCAGAACCAAGAAACTGTTAAAATATTACTAAGCTTAAGAGAATCATCAGTTCAAATTCAGCCAATTTTGATTTAAATTGGAAGTCGGCTGGAACGGTTTATTCTAAAACATAAAAATTGACTAGAGAATAGAATAGAATCTTTTCTACATTTATGAACATTATAGATGGAGACAGATATTTTCCAAGAAGATTAGAATTTTTCACGCCTAAATGTATGGAGTCGATCCACTGTGCGTCGTTGAGGTTTTGTCGTCGAGGAGGTGCAACAATTCCTGCAAAAGAAAAAAGCCTCTCAACGGGTGCCGAAGATATCAACGGAGTATTTGACCTTTCAAACACTTTTGACACCAGTGGGTATTTTCTCAAGTTGTGGAGAGACGTTTCTCCATCTGTAAAATAGTTCTCAAACTCCAAATCTGATGCAATAATAGGTTTACTAATTCACTAGTTTACACAAAAAAAGTACCTCAACAAAAAAGTATTTTCTAGACTAATTTTGGCTCTCTGAACACGAAAATGGCAATCATTTATTTTTCCAAAGAAGCGTTTTCGAGATATGACCAAAAAACGTGTTTTTCTGCTCCTTTTCCATGTGTAAGCCTAATTTTCAAAAAGGGTCGAACTAATTAACATATACTTTATAGTTTTGAACAGATATTTTGTTTGTCTTTCCAACAGTATACGACTTGTGTAAATCGGCCCAACAATCATCAAGAAAAAGCCGTTCAAAGTTTCAAAAAACACAATTTTTCGCCGTTTTTTGAAAATCGCTTGTTTTAAGTCATTCCGTAAGGATAGAAAAAAAAATATTTAAAATAGTTTTAAGATCTCAGGTGAAAGATATTGTTTTTACAAAGCTAAAACGCATAAGATCAATGAAATCGAATAATAAATGTGGAAGTTATGAAACATTACGTGAAGGCAGACCATTTCAGTTTTTTTCAAAAAAAATATGTTTTTTAGTTTTATCTACCTGTTTAAGAATTGTTTAAAAAAATATACAAATTCAGAGCATTTACTGTAGTGCTTTATAGTAAAGTAATGCTATATTGTCAACCTGTGCTACGTGCTTTGTGAGGTTAATTGCATTTGGAAACGGAAATAGGAAGTATTTATCGTTTGGAAAGACAGTTGAATGGAGAAACCCAATTGATCATGTGACTGACTGTTACTTCTGCTTAACTAAAATACAAGGAGGGAAATTTCGGAAAGCTTTTTATCCCGAAGTACAATCAGTAACAAAGACGGCGCCACATTCTTCTCGGTATCCAAAACAAGAACCACCAGGAACAAAAATAACAGCCGGAGAAGTATCAGATTTGAGTTCCAGTATCAACAGCAGTTTGGAAATTAAAAGTCCAAAACTAAAGCTATTTAATCAATTCCAACTCAATGATTTATTCCGTGATCTCAACTTATCTTAAGAGAAGTCTGAGTTGCTCGTTTCGAGATTGCAGGAATTTAACTGCTTGGAAGCAGAAACAAAAGTCACTTATTACAGAAATCGGAATAAGAAATTTGAAAGGTATTATTCAAAAACGGGTGACTTTTGTTATTGCAATGATGTGACAGGATTATTTGCTGAATTTGGAGAACACAACGAAGCTAAGGATTGGCGGCTTTTTATCGACGGTAGCAAGTATAGCGTGAAGGCTGTTTTACTTCATACAGGGAACACGAAACCATCAATCCCGAGTGGTCACTCCACAAATGTAAAAGAGGACTACAAGACCATGGAAAAACTTCTTCTTCATATAACTGGAAAATCTGCTGTGATTTAAAAGTCGTGGCTTTACTTACTGGCCTGCAGGGTGGCTACACAAAATACTGCTGTTTTCTATGTTTTTGGGATAGCAGAGCAGATGAATAGCATTTTATCCAACGAAATTGGCCACTTCGTGAAAATCATGTAGTAGGAAAGAGCAACGTTGCTGAAAAAGCACTTGTTGAAAAACAAAATGTAATACTTCCACCATTGCACATAAAGCTCGGCATTATGAAAAATTTTGTAAAAGCCTTAGCAAAAGATCCCGAAAACAAAGGATTAACATATTTGAAAACAAAGTTTCCCAAGCTGTCGACCGAAAAAATTAAGGCGGGGATATTCGGTGGTCCACAGATAAAAAAGTTGTTTAATGACACCGGATTTTTGAATTGTCTAAAAAAAACGAGAAAAGAGCATGGAATGCTTTTCAAGACGTAATTCATGGATTTTTGGGAAACCACAGAAGTCCAAACTATCGTCAATTGATCGAAAAAATGATGATTACAATGAATTCTATTGACAACTAAAACTTAAATATTTGTGTTCCTTTCAGGTGCTCGCATGTCTTTGAAAATGCACTTCCTGCACAGCCATTTGGAAACTTCCCTCGAATTTAGGAGCTGAAAGCGTAAACCAGGACCTTGTTATCATGGAAAAGGGGTATGAGGGCTTTTGGGACCAAGGGATGATGAATGACTACTGCTGGATGCAGCTCCGCGAAGATTCAACGCCACATAAAAGAAGAAGTGTATACAATAATTCATATTTTCAATAAAAATTATGAAAAAAAGAAAAAAACCTGAAATGATCTGCCTTCACGTAATGTTTCATAACTTCCACATTTATTATCCGATTTCATTGATCTTATGCGTTTTAGCTTTGTAAAAACAATATCTTCCACCTGAGATCTTAAAACTATTTTAAAAATTTTTTGTCTATCCTTACGGGATGACTTAAAACAAGCGATTTTCAAAAAACGGCGAAAAATTGTGTTTTTTGAAACTTTGAACGGCTTTTTCTTGATGATTGTTGGGCCGATTTACACAAGTCGTATACTGTTGGAAAGACAAACAAAATATCTGTTCAAAACTATAAAGTATATGTTAATTAGTTCGACCCTTTTTGAAAATTAGGCTTACACATGGAAAAGGAGCAGAAAAACACGTTTTTTGGTCATATCTCGAAAACGCTTCTTTGGAAAAATAAATGATTGCCATTTTCGTGTTCAGAGAGCCAAAATTAGTCCAGAAAATACTTTTTTGTTGAGGTACTCGCCAAAAACCGAAAATTTGTAAACTAGTGTTATGTAAGAAGAGTCTGAAATGGTTAAGGCAGCTTATGATTTTTCCTGAAAACAATTATTTTACAGTATATACCTATTGACTCGTCGCCATAATCAAAAATATTTATGGTTGAAATTGTTACTGGTGGTTTTGCCATTTTTTTAAATCCAACGTTGTTTTGTGTTTCTGACAGTACATTCTGTCGGTTTTGACTTTTAGAGTTTGCTAAAGATGGAATTAGCATACCAAAGTAATTCCCGTTTTGGCCCTGCAAAAAATCCAAAATATGAGCAAAGGGTTTCATGATCTTGCAATATTCTTTTAAATATGCTTTATTAGAAACTGAAAAGATTTCACAATTCAGCTACATATATGCAAAGCTCATTTAGTTGATTTTTCGCTTCCAGGATTTGGGCTATTGAGTCATACAAAGAATTCTAGCGAGTAACCACTGGACTCTTGAGTGTCATTTTTAAAAGATTTTTTATTATTTCAGACGACTTTGGTTGGTTGGATTTCTTCCATAACTGGTTGCACTTAGAAATCGCCTTCATAAACATAAATTAAGTTAGATGAACATAAAAAAAATATTTAATTTACCTGTAAATGAATGTTAAAACTTTCTAAGAGATGAAATCATTTGTTGTTATTAAATTTAACGTGTGACTTGCACAACGGAAATGTTTTGACAAAATGAGGTTATTTGCGATTCAATTAATATCTACAAATTCTATATTTTCATTACATATATTTTGTGCAACATTATCTGGAAAGTCCTCATTGTATGAACTTGTGTCCGTTTCATGGCCTGGATTACATACTTCGATGTTATTTGAAAGATCTATTAATGTTTCAGTGTCTACACCATATTCTCGAAATGCTTTGACGAAGTTAGATCCATTGTCGGTGATGGTTAAAATATTATTAAAGGGATTCAAATCAAATTCTCTGTTTATAGATGATATCATTTCTGCAATACGATCTAATGTATATGTATGTGAACCCGTGGAACGTTTACAGGATAAAGCAGCTGATCTGCGTTGTTAATTGTTATTTTTATCCAAACAGTGTTAGGTATAGCCAACAAAACTTTTATGCTTATTTGACCAAATATAGTTTCATTTCTTTTTTGATCATTTCCTTAATAAGCCCATACCTATTTTTTAATTTTTTTATTGTTATTTTTCTATTTGGTACTTTCTAACTAGTTAATTCGTTTGTGGAACAACTTTTTGAAAAATTGATTTACTACAATAGTAATTGGAGATGCCGTTTGAACAATGAAATCCACTATGTCATTATTGAAATGTTCCTGTTTTGTTACGTTTTTTCGACTTTCAAGTTCCTCTTTTTTTTCAAATATTTTTCATACTCATTGTGGTGCTTTCTTTTTAAATGGGTTATAAAGTTGGAAGTAACTCCTGGATGAAACTTAATAACAACTGTTTTTTCTTTGCAAAGTCGGCATTTACCAAAAAGACATAGATCAGAACAGTACATTTTGTTGCAAAATTCATAAAATATTTAAGCTCCTTACTCTGCACAACCAGCTTAGGCTTGGTATTAAGCGAGATACTAAAAGTAAGAGTAGTTTTCTCATTTTTTTATTATTAATATTATTGTTTTCTAACACGGATTGTTCAAATAACGAAATGTAAATTTAAAAACTTGATAAGAACGAATAAAATATACATATGTTTATTAATTAAAAACAACTATTTGTATATCGCGTAAAATGTAATTGACAAAAAAATACTTTAATTACATTTTTGTGTAATGATTACCGAAAAAAGAACCATTACTGCTTTTGTATGATTACTTGTGTTTTCAATTACATTAATGTAATTGAATTACTCGTAATTTACGATTTTCAATTACATGTAATTAGTTAATTGAAATTCTTCAATTACATTTAAAAGTAATTGAAAAAATGTTTGGAGCTTTCAATTACGAGTAATTGTAATTGAAATTTTTGTACATCATTTTTTCCCAACTCTGGAGAGGAACTACGAATTTGGAATTTTACCATTACACGCTAGAATAAGATGTATGGAGTTCATTCTTAAACTAGCTTATGGACTATATCAAGATGAGACAACCGAAAGAAGAAGAAAAGCGGATATTCAAAAGGAATTTAGGGAACAACTCGGGTTAATCATTGATACGCCAAAACAAGGATTCGGTAACACAAATGATGGAAACACTTCACGAAGATTTTTTGAAAATCCAGAAGTTACGTCAGCTATAACCCGAGTAGACGAGGACCTTATAAAGAAACTGCAAGTTATTTTAAATGCGCTGTCATCTAAAGAATCTATTAATGTAGATAAATTCAACGAGTATACCAAAGCCACTTCGGATCTTTTAAAAGCCAAGTACAGCTACAAACTCCTGACAACAACTCTGCACAAAATTTTGGACCATGGAGGGGAACTTATAAGACATCACATTTTGCCAATCGGGGAGCTTTCAGAAGAAGCACAGGAATCAAGGAATAAGGACTACAAGCGATATCGATACTCAAATACATGCAAAGTCTCACGGAAACGACAAAATGAAGATGTATTTAATATGCTAGCTATATCATCAGATACACTTGTTTCATCTTTAAGACACGTTAGATCAAAAAAAGAGCTGAAAAAGAGTTACTGCCCAGAACTAATAGGTCTATTAATTGTTGAAAATGATCACGATGCCGATGAATTTTTTTTTCTGAAAATTAGATCTATAGTAGTTAATTGTAAACAAATATTTATAAAGTATTCTATTTTATTTTGTTAATATAAATTTTATATTCTATTTGATTTTTTTTTTTTAATTTTTTTTTTCGTCCGTTTACTTTTTTCCTACACTGTTTCATATAAAATATATAAGTCAAACAGTTTATAGAATAAACTGATGCCCTACAACATGTGAAAAAATACTGTTTTATAATACTCCTTAAAAAATATTTCTGAAATTGGTGCGTTAACTTTAAGCATTCACTGTTGTTATGAATTCACTTGAATAGTCAAAAACTTTTATTTTACAAAGTTTAAAAAACTTAGGACTGTTTTTAAAAGGTTTACTTTCAGACTTTATTCTGTTAACTCCTTTTTCTAAGAAAATCTTACATCAACCAATTATTCTGAAACACCCTGTGAAGTAATTTTCTTAAAATTCACAATTTGTATAGCCTTGGAAATTACCTTTAAGGAAAAAAAAAATTGTTGCGATAGCTTCACGTGTTCAAAAGTTATGATTTTTGCAACGAAAAAAGTCATTTTGGACCACAGTGCGGCGGCGGCGTTGACAGCAATTCATTGTGATGACAATGAACTTATATAGGCATTTAACCCGCTCAGTAGCTTTAAGGGATAAGAAAATGTAAATTAATGGACCTCTGTCACGCGAGCAAGGATAAACATAAAAAATCGTTCTCAGAAGTACGAGTAGGTACACAAAAACAAAAAGTATAAAGTACTTACTTCTTCAGATCGTAAACTTTTGTTCGTCTTATATTTAAAATAGCTTTGTATGTGTGTGTGTGTTTTTTTATTGTTTTCTACTGACGACTTTAATTGAGCCAAAAGTCATATTTTATTCCGGTTAATGTTCATCGGCCATCAGTGTTTAGATGGCCTCCATTAATGGGTATTTTTTTTTTGTCAAATACAATTGCAGGGTCGGTCGGTCGCCTCTGGAAAGTGCTTTGAAGTTAAATGGCCGATATGACCTGTCCAGACCATCCCGACAATCTATCTCAATGAAAATAACGTTAAAATACGTTTTGTACGTATAGATAGAAAATGGGCATTTTATGTTTTATGATGACATCACTTCAACCTTAAGATGGCTTTTCGTTGAACTAAATTGCTTCAGCAATTCCGATAATGTCCTGTTGAGTGCTGATTTAGTACTAAACTTGATGGTGGCCGAGTAGGCATTTGGTCGATTCGATTTCACATTGCATTCTTTGTAAAGACGCGTGCACAGCAATTGGACTTCGAATGAAAAATTAATTGTTGACATTATTTACAGTTTAATTATATTGTTATTAAGTGGCTGCGAGCAGAATGAAATAGAACCGTTTAACTGAAATTATGTTTAAGATAAATTGCGATCAGAATGAAGCCTTTCAAGAGAAGCGACATAGTGCAGAGTTATTTTTCCCCTTTATCCATTCCTGTTGGCCCATCACTCACTTTGTATTTAAACATGTGAAGAGTAGTCAAAACCCCTTTAAAAACGAGTTATTATAAGAAAAATGTTGAAGCTATAGATTTTTTTTCAATTTTTTTAAACTTATAAACAACCAATTATATGCTCAACTACGAGAGTTGTGGGAACTCCCGCGCCCAAGGGTTTATTCAGGAATGCCTTTAATGATAAATACAGCGAAATTAGTGGGAATGGGGGAGAGAATGAAGGTGTCGTTGAACATTGGTCTTGAATTTTTGAAAATTGAAATGGAAATGGAAAACCGTGCCGGGTAAATTATTCCATAATCGTGTTGTGTGGCTAAAAAACGAATCTACATCTTTGACATTATTTACAGTTTAATTATAGTGTTATTAAGTGGCCTCGAGCAGGAAGAAATAGAACCGTTTAACTGAAATTATGTTTAAGATAAATTGCGATCAGAATGAAGCCTTTCAAGAGAAGCGACATAGTGCAGAGTTATTTTTCCCCTTTATCCATTCCTGTTGGCCCATCACTCACTTTGTATTTAAACATGTGAAGAGAGTCAAAACCCCTTTAAAAGCCAGTTATTATAAGAAAAACGTTCAAGCTATAGATTTTTAAATCTTATAACCCACCAATTATATGCTCAACTATGAGAGTTACGGGAACTCCCACTTGTTTTTTGTTTATACTTCATGCGCTCAAGGGTTTATTCAGGGGTGCTTGTAATGATAAACACAGCAGGAGCATTGGCGAAATGAGTGGGGGAAGGCGGTGTCGTTGAACATCGGCCTTAAATGTTTGGAAATAGAAATGGCAATGGAAAACCGTGAAGGGTAAATTATTTTTATAATCGTGTTGTGTGACTAAAAAACGAATGTCTATATTTGACGGTACGACCTAAATAAGGCTCGAGAGTGACTGATGAGCATTCCTAGTGAAACTTGCTTGTGGAAGAAGCCATAAAGCAAGAAAATACTTGAAAATTTCCGACGGTGTTCTATAGATGGGAGTAAATTCATGATATCTCTGTTTCCGAGTTTTGGACTATAACTATTGCAGAGTTATTTTTATTCCATTTCTCCTTTCCTATTTTGCTATCACTCACTTTGTATTTAAACGTATTAGGAGTAGTCAAAACCCCTTTAAAATCCAATTATAATAAGAAAAATGTTCATACTGTAGATTTAAAAAAAAAAGGTTAAACTTATAACCAACCAATTAAGTGTTCAACCATGAGAGTTGTGAGAACTCCCGCATGATATATTCAATAAAATACACCAATTACACATAATTTCGACCTGAAGTTCATATGGTTTAATTGGGGATGGTTACCCCAGTTGAAAAGTTTTCAAGATGACTCATTCCAATACTAATCCATTAATACGTTCGTTCCTTGGAACAGCTTGCAAGATACTTGTTGCTTAATTCGCAGGCCATCTTAATCCATTTTCAACTAAAATCTCGCCTTCAGACAACAAGATTAGTTTAGTTTTTCAATGTTATATACTTATGATTTGCATATATTTAAACGTATTTTGTAACGAAGGTACACATTTTTTCCCTTACAACCTAATCGTCATTTCAGCTTCTACCATAGATCGAAAGCAATGGAGACCCAACTTCTGCCACTTCTGTTTATGCCAGGGTCTCTATCGTAATTTCTCTTTATCCCAATTGTAATTGTACTTTGTTTCGACCAAATTCCGGGAACTTTATTCAATCTGCAGTTGAGCCTTAGTTTTTACCAAGACCAAATACCATATGCCAACCATTAATGTGCCTAAGATTTTACTAGGACCGGGGACACTTACCCAAAATTATTTGTATATTAGCTTCTGCTTATTCCAGGGTCTATATTCTAATTTAAATATGCCACTGTCCCAATTTCCTTGTGCTTTAGTTTTGACAAACAACTGGGAACCGGGGTGTTTCTGACAAGTTGTGATTGAGTACAAGTTGTGATTGAGTACAAGTTACCGGATCATACCTTAACTTCCGACCATATTAACAGAACTTGTGCATTTGTTTTGACCAAGGTCGAGGACCCTGGAACTTTATTCCAACTTTAAACCGCAACTCCTAAAATTAGGCTAAGTCTTGTCTTATACCGATGTCTCTATACGAATTAATTTATGCTAAAGCTTTCGTTTGGCGCAGAGACTCTATTCTAATTTACAAAATACTATGTTAGCTTATAAGTCAAACAATTTGTGAAATAAAAAAACAAAGTCGAATAAAAATTACCGATCCATTAGAGTTCTAAAATCTTCATTAACTCTAGGTTTTCTTCGGTCTGATCCTGGATCCTTCACCTATATACCAAAAAACATTACAGCTTTCTGCTTCCAACTTTCAAGACGAATTTTTATTTTTGAATTACCAATAACATTTATATTAATTTTTTATAATTTTTAACTTGCAGGATAAAGATGTATTATTTTCATCAACGAAAAACTGGAAGCCACAAGGAGCACAAACTGAAAAAGTGCCACTAGAATTAGACAGTAAGGCTGTGGATGGAAACGGAATTTGTAATACAGCTTTCGATGATGCATAGCTCAAGACTCGAGACACAAATTAAGCTAGGAATTTCGTTTTTTTTTTTGTTAATATAAACTCCTAGATAAAAATACTAGATGAATCGATTATTTTATTTTTAAGTAGAAGGTATACAATAAACCCTTATTAAAGATCTGTCAAAAAAAAAATATTAATCATTAAGTTTAACAAAAGAACATAATTTTTAATACTAGACTGTAATTTGGGAAAACTTAATTTTGTGTGAAAACCGAAAAACTATTTGGTTTGTATGTATAAATTAGATTAAGACTAGAATTAAACTAACAAACGAATTTGACAAAAACTGAACTATAACAGTATTGTCGAAAAATTAACATCTATCAACAATTTAGAGACGGATAAGTACGACGGTAAGTGAAGTATCATCTTTAGAATTTTATTTTGCATGATTTGTATTTTTTTAGTATACATTTTTTATTTTTTCCTGTATACCAGTAGAAGCTATGAGTATATATAAGCCTTGTTGAAGCTTTGAACAAACATCAAAAAAATTTCTCATCCCAGCTTTGGATAGCAGAATAATCTCCTAAAATCGACGAAACTCAGTTGTTTAAATTCGGAGTCTTCCAATTATATATTATAAAGTATAGGACCAAGCATAGATACCTGAGGGACTCCTGCTGTTATTAATTGTTCTTTGGTATTGCCGAGTTAGGTTAGGTTGGCGTGGCTATCGGCACGGAACATTTACACCATGAGTCCATTGTGATACCACATTGCATCTTGGACATTTTCTTCTTAATCGTTATACTAATTGGATCTCATAATAAAGTGATCGAAATTGCCTCTATCTATATTTGCCTGATCACTAAGATTATTTTAGTATAAATTTCCCAAATTTAGTCCTCTTCTTTGGAATAAAGCAGAGAAAGTGAAAAATCGATTCCTTCTCTTCATCATTGTTCCACTTTTGGCGAGTTCGTCAGCTTCAAAATTGCCTGAAGTGTTGCTGTGGCCCACATCTTGTTGATAGCATTAAAAACGGGTTAATTTTCTTTTCCCAAAAATTCTAAAAAATATTTATTTTTTTTTTAATTTTGAAACGCAATAATTTTTAAAACTTTTCAGAAGCTTCTCCATAAACTCTATACAAAATTTCATTAAAATCCGTTATACCAACAGTGAGAAATTCGAAATTCGAAAAAATGGTTTCATGGTAGGTACGGCCTGTAATATCTTAATTTTTTTTTTTTATTACATTATAGATCGTAAACATTAATCGAAGCAAAATAAAAATTATCAAAATTCTAGTTGCCGTTTTCGAGAAAAATACGATTTTCGAAACCCATTTTTTAACATTTGTATGGTGGGTATACTTTTATTTTTAGGTTAAATTAAATTTTGTTTTTTACATCTTGTATTAAAAAACTTTTATCTGTCAAGTTTTAAAAAAATGAACGTGGAGTTTTCGAAATATTGAGTTTTCAAAAATTAAAAATTCAAAAAAAAAAAGTTTTTTATAAAACATGAATTCACAATTACCCTTATTCCGATAGTCGTTTTAATAAAACGCCTTTAAAACGAGAAGGCTCCAGAGACCACATTTTGGTGTTAAATAATACAAAAAGGGCAGCGTTCCCTATGTTCTTCACTTTTCTAACCATTATAACGATAATCGTTTCAATAAAATTCCATTTTTCGTCTCTAGAGCCTTGTCGTTTTACTGGCGTTTTAGCAAAACGACTATCGGAATAAGGGTGAATACCTACTATCCAAACTATTGGTTCCAACAAGGTACTATCAATATCCATTTTCCGAAAGAAATTTGTCAACTATTACCTAGATTTCACTAAATGAAATTTTTTTGATTTTTTTTTAATTCTTGGAGCACTTTTAGGAACAAAAAATAAAATCGTAGAAAATGCCTATCAACAATGCATTTATGTACGTTGAGACGAACATTTCTGTGAAAGTTCGCTGGGAAGGTCTTGTTGATAAGTTCTAAGAATCAACACATGTTTCAACTCGGCACGATAAACGACGCCGACGGAGTTATTTAAAAAACCAAAGATCAAATAATTTTTATTGATTTTTTTAATCATTTTACAAGTCAGAAAAAACCCTTTGCTTCTGTGGCCTTCATCAACCTTAATTTTGCAATCAAAACACTTTGTTTCATATTGCTGCTGCAGTTTTTCAAATTTTCAGCATTTAGTTACAAAAACGTGCAAACTTATAAAGAAAACCAGTTTTCTGAAATTTCAATTATATTCATTTTCTAGAAAACTAGATGTTTACAAAACAATAAATGGCAAGTTCCAAAATTACATTATGAAATTAATTAATTTTGTAATTCCAAGCACCACCATCCAGTAGCGGAAATTAACTTGCGTTTCATATTCAAATTCTCATACTGAACATTATGTTCATGCTGCATCAGTATCCATCCCTGCATCGCTACCAAAAATATTTCAATCCAAAGCAACGACTGCACCACCAGCCCCACAAACAACAGCAATATGAAAAAGCTGACACCACCATTGGTTGCCTTCCATGCTGAGCCGACATTTCGCAAAAAACCACCAACATTTATCGTCCAGCCTTGAGCGTAGGTTATTAGCCAGGGTGCAAGGCATATCCATAGGTATTTTCTAAATTCACCGCTGAATCGGTTGAATAGGGTCCTTTGGCAATTTAACACACTCAGGTATCCGGGCAGAGCGACAGCACTGAAAGTAATTGCTTCGAACAAATTCCAATGGGATGTTAAAAGTTCATTGTGGGCGGTTTTTTCATATTCAAATTGGAAGAATGACTTTGGCATCCATCGGGAAGTTGTGAGGGTGGTTATGCTGGTCAAGTTCCACCACAGAGTTAAAGTTAGGTAGGCGAAAATGAGGGAGGATTTAACGAGTACTTGGAGATGTTTCATTGTTTTAATTAGTTTTCGGAAATAATTTTAATATCAAACGTTTTTTCAAATGAGGATCAGTGTGATTTCCATTTGACAGTAGTTTTTCGATATCGCAGCCAATAGCCTAGACGAAAAAATTCACTGTGCGGGATATCGTGCTATGTGTTCGAAGGCTTTGTGAAATTTCCTCCATTGGTTTTTCTCAACATGCAGCTATTTAATGGGTATAGCATTGTTCGAATGGTTCATATTCGACAGATACTCGCTTCTATCTTTATGATGTAATATGGCATCTTAGCTAAATCAATATGACAACGAAGGTTAATCAGGGCCAACGTCATAATTTCAACCCAAAAATCTTATAAATTGGATTTCGAGAAGAGCATGGTCTGGCTTGCCATCTCTTCAACCTTTCAAAAGAATAACTATTTACCCCACATTCAGCAAAGTACTGATTTACAATGATAGAATGTACATCAGGGTAGGTTCGAAAAAGGAATGGTTCAAAAAGGATCTAGCTTAAACTACAAAGATAACGGCTGTACATGAATAAAAGAACAAGGAAGAACAAAAAACCAACAAGAAATATGTTGGTATCACCTGCGAAAAGAAGAGTAGCTGAAACAGTTTGGTTACTGATCAAGAATTTGAAGTAAAGCACTTCTTCAACTTCAGTGTCAATAGTAGCTGAGAATATCAAAATGGAAGAAGTAATAGGTATCAAGATTCTCAGATTCTTCCACTTTTAGAAAGAGAAATATCATACGAGTATCATAGGAACAAATTTATTGACTTAGCTTCAGCAGCATCTTTGTACAGCTCATAGAGTTAGCCGTTATAGGTAAATAACTCTTTATTATATATCTTCAAATATCTATCGGACATGACAACATTTTACCGGAAAATAAGGAAAGCCAAAAGGAATAGCTTTGTAGTTTTCTAAGAGGGCATTTCCTCTCTCCATTGATCACACTAGCAAAAGAGAAGGCGTTACTCTGCAAGCCTAATAGAAGTTTCAAGGAAGATGAGAAGCAAAGGTCCACTCTGCTAATAGTCATTTTCCGAAAAATCTTCCAATGTTTGCAAATATAGAGACAATACATCAAAAACCAAACCGAGAAGATTGGAAGACAAGTTCAACTACTACTTGCTTAAAACAAAAAAATTAAGGAACGTGGACAGTTACCAATTTTGCATCTTGATATATTCCAAATATTTGGGGAAGAACTGAAGTTGTCTTTATTCCTACAATTGGTGAAAAGTTACAACACCTAAAAAGTCAGTCAGGCTTATAAATTAAACATTTTTATTACTGACAAATTTTGAAGAAGCATACTGATAAATTCATAGGATCGGAAGTGCTAATAAAAATGCCTCTCAACCATCACCAGCACGGTTAGAGAGTAGGTGATCTTCTGGGACCGCTCTTTTCGAACTTAGTAACACGATACAGATGGCCTTAGAAGCTAAAGAAACGGTCTTATGGGCCGTTATAGATATCGAGGCCGCCTTTGAAAACACCTCTCGTGGGGCTTTATATAAACCACTAGTAAGGAAATGCGTACCTATCACTAAAATAAGATGTATAAGTGAAATGATAGGCGAAAACACACGTAGGACAAAGTTTTCAAAAATCATCTCAGCAAGAGGCTGTTCTGCAGGATTATGTACCCTTGCTGAGGAGTTTTGTAGCGGATAAACTGCTAGAAAGTCTAACTTCTGAAGGCAAATGCCTCACCCGTTTTATCGATAACATTTTTATAACGGCCTTAATTAAGTTAGAAGACCTCTCTGTGATATACTTTAAATAAAACTGGTTGAAAATGGTATCTACCAGTCGGATTACGAGTAGCTATCAACTATTCGCCACGGAGGGTACTGGGAGGCGTAAATGTATAGGACTTAAACAAAAAGACTCCATCCCATGGAATCAAATGATAAAAAAATATAATTTCGTGCGAAAATATTCAGAATGGATATTGGTAACTATTGAGTGTGGATTGGCGAAACAGTGAACTACTCTCTCAATGCAAATAATATCAAATGGTAAGCTGATAGATCGAGAACAGGACCGGGAATTTTATGGCCAAGAATCAAAACTTACGTGAAGTGAATGGTATAGGAAAATATGCCGAACGAATTCTCGATAGAAACTGTCGTAACCACAATATTGCCAGCATTTCGGACATCCGAATGTCACTCAAATCGTCACTCAAATCAAACTTTTATGCCATTAGTTATTAACTAGTATGGGATTGTTTATATAGGTCAAAGGACTTCGGAAAAAATAATACTGTCACCCGTAGATGTCAAGGGAAAAAAAGAGCTATAACTTTTCACAAAAATAAGAGCCACGAAAACCTTAACATGGCCTGAGCCCTTTTGCGGAATAGGATAAAATGCTTATTGAAATATAGATCTGAAGGAAGATACAGGCACTATTTGTTCAATGGTTGGAGAAGCTGGGAACGAAGCGTGGGATGGCAAGGCTGGAATGCTATAAATCCAACAAGTTGCTGATTGTATATAGTAATCATCAGGTACTTTTGAGAGGAGTGCTTTTTGAAAAGTATAATAATGGATGCAGAAGAAGTAACGAAAACAAAAATTGACACCACCATACTCAGCTGATCAGCATTCTCCATCTCCATCATGACAGTTCAAAAACACCAAAATTGGGTCATAACACTAGTCGGCTATGACTACCGAAAATCATGGCAATGTCGACTGTCTATCGAGATCGAGACAACGCCCTAATTTAAAATCGACCAAGATGGTTCCGAAACAACACTACTACTAAAAGAAAGAATTTCTTTCATTTTCGAAAACGTTCGAAATCCAAGTGACCATGACAAGTTTTTCGTCCAAAAATGTTCAAAAACAAATTTAGATAGAATTTACTACTTCAATTCGAAAAACAATGCTTCACGAAGACCGTTGGAGTTCCGTTCGGAGTGGAAATAGCCAGACGTTATTGTTGGTGGCCAAAAATAGACAAATAAATCGTAGCTAAGTCCACATTATGTCAAGAAAATAGTTTTAGCAGTCCCAAAGCTCTTGAGAGTTGGTCACTACATACAGAACCATGTCAGAGGATTCACATTGACTTTGCGGGGCGTTTACGGAGTAAATACATATATATTTGGTGTGTTTTCAAAATTTTCAATTAAAGAAAAGATGAATTCCACAACGACTAAGGTAACAGTTCGAGCATTGCGTGATATTTTTGTATTTAAGGGGCACCCAGCAATCATTAATTAGTGACAATGGACCACAATTTACGAGTGGAGAGTTTCGGAGATTCTGTTAAGCA
The DNA here is from genome assembly GCA_911387755.1 of Chrysotoxum bicinctum. NCBI lineage: Eukaryota > Metazoa > Arthropoda > Insecta > Diptera > Syrphidae > Chrysotoxum > Chrysotoxum bicinctum. The sequence goes on along the minus strand of OU426989.1, from coordinate 179,197,684 downwards.
AATTTAACTTGTCATATCACCGTTTTTTAATTGGCAGGCAGAAAGATGTGTTCATACTTTAAAATCTGCATTAAAAAAATCTTTAACCAGGAGATACATCACTACGAAGGTCTTTTAAAATTTTTAATGACTTCATTTCCAACCAAGAACAAAGGGGATAGAGATATTGCATTGTAGCACCAAAATAAATCAGAACTAAAATCGTTTTCTTAATTTCAGATAAATCAACCCGTTTTAAAAAAGGACTTCTCACGTGGACATAGGATATTTACGGCCCCAATCCAGAAGAAATTAGGTTTCAAAAAGTCAAGTTATAAGAAGAGAGAAGACACATAAACTATATATAAGAAAGACCCAGAGCATGTTGTTCAAGATAATTGTCATCGTCAGTCGCATTAAACGTTTGTATGACAAACTCCCTTTGAACGAACCACGGCAAAATCCGAACAACCAAATTTTGACATCTCCGATTTCTTCGTCCTCATCAAGTTCGAGTCCATAGCATGGGTACGGTATTCAATCACCGATCATAATTTATAATAGCAGCTCGGACAAAGTGACAACCGTCTGATTGAAGGTGATGTCGACAGCTAGCTTCGAAATACTTTGCAATCGATTCGAAGATCGAATCAATGTAGAAGACCTGTACAGCAATACATTTCGCCTCCATAAGCTTCAAAATAACGAAATATGGCGTCTCCAGAACAACTTGGTATTTACTCTAAGTGAGCGAATGTGACATTTTTAGAACTTACGTAAGTAAGAATTTTCAATACGTCCGGTCCCAGGAGAAGTATTCACATCCCCTTGTGAGGATGTCGTAGCTGACGGCATTTTCGAAGTCTACTTCCACTTCGAAATGTCGTTGCAATACTTCAGGAGGATGCGTCCAAATGTATTGCCCGAAAGTTTCACAGCCCGTTAAAGACTGAGTAACCCTTTAAATTGTATTTTTTATACATTCGTAAAAAAAACGCTATCGAAGACGAAAAAAGGGGGTCTCGCAATTCTATCTGTTTGTCTGTTCGACTACAACCTAAACGCCTTGTCCAATTTTCGTTAAACTTGGTAGATATCGTTTTTAAATTTTTCCCCCCACACGTTTTTTTCTTTTTCTTTAAGACAAAAAATACCTGCCATACTGTTCCACAGATTGAAAAAAAATTTATTTAGTAAAAAATTTATTTATTTAAAAAAAAATTATGGTCTAAAAATATAAAAATAATCATTTATCATTTAAGAAAAATAAAAAGTATATAAAAAAATAATAAGAAAGTAATGCTAACGACCGGGTAAAGTTTAAATTTGAAAAACAAAAATAAAACTGACATTTTAAAATTTGGGAGCATTTAGAAAACAGTATGGTAAGTTTATTGATATCAAAAAGAAGTAAAATAACGGTACAACTTCTCTGTATAATAAAATACTTGATTTATGTTTTAATTTTCATGTAATCTAAATTGTTTTCCAAATTGATAAACAAAACAAGAAGACAACTTCAAAGTCTATTTAATTTACACATATCTGGTCACACTTGAATTTTGAATTACCGTTTCTAAATTGTTTTATAAAAATATTGATAAATTCAAGCGAGACGTTAAAAATAAAAATGGCATTTGATTTATTTATGAAAAGAGAAGACGGTGAGGAGCAGTTGTATTGGAGGAGGATAATGGATGCATAAATTCCCTTTGATGCATCCATTACCACTAACATTAACATATACTAAACTTACATGTTTTATGAATCTATTCGCCAGAAAAAATTGAACGAGAATGATATGACATTTCTTAAGAACGATTCGAAAGTGAACATTTGCCTAGTTTTCGAAAGATAAATGAACTTTCCATTGATAAAGTGAACTTTTTAATCGTACGATTCTCAAAATACAAATTACTCGAATTCGACATACTTTCTAGTGAAATCGAATGTCAAAATAAGGCTGACTAGTTAAAAAAAATTTTCCCAGAAATGTTTATTAATGGTACCCCTCTTGGAACCATTTTTTTTGTTTTTGATTTTTTCAAAAGATGGTGATTTGGATCATTTTGTATGTTAAGACTCCGCAAAAGCATTGTGTATTTAAATTCTCAAAAAAAATGGATTTTAAAAAAAAAATCAATTTTTTTTCTCGAAACTCAATTTTTCGTAAACCCCAAATACAAATACAAGTTCCTTAATGCAATCTACAAGATGTGAAAAAAATATTTTACCTTAAAAAAAACAACAGTACGTACCCACCATGTTAAAAAATGGTTTCCGAAAAATTGTATTTTTCTCGAAAACGGGCGGCGCCTAGAATTTTGATAAAAAAATTTTTCTTTCGATTAATTTTTACGATATATAACTCAATAAAAAAAATTTGAAATTGACATTACTGGCTGTACTTACAATAGAACAATTTTTCCGAATTACTTATTATCGGCATAACGGATTTTAATAAAATTTTCTACAGAAAAGTTTCCTTAAAAATTTAAAAAACATTGCATTTCAAAACTTAAAAAAAAAAATATTTTTAAATTAAAAAAAAAATCGATATCTCAAAAAAGGTTAATATTTTTTTGGAAATTTAATTTTTATTTGTACAATAATAAAATCTTTAAATTGACATACCAAATTTTTTTCTTAAAAATTTTGTATATAAAAGCTTATTTTTTTTAAGAAACCACTACAACGACTTATAATGTTTGCAAGAACAAATATTTGAATCACATGACATCCTGTGTTTAGCTCCAACTACTAAAGGAGTTATTTTAGTAATTTAAAAAATGAATTTTATGCTTATGAATTTTTTCTTCTCTAATAACATTAATTATTCTTGAAAATCTTATTATTTTACATAAAAGCAAGTTCATGCGACCCAGTCGTGTATTTTTGTTTGTTTTTTTTTTTTTTTAATTTCAAGTTTCTGTCAAGCAAAACATTTTAGTCATAAAAAAAGAAAAAAAAAAGCAAACCCTTTGAGGATAATTTTTAATAATTTTTAAGAGGTTAGGTCAATAGCAAACCGATCCCAATACTTTTTTTGACATTTAAAGCGAACGTTCAGCAGGCGATTCGCAAGCGCTATTGCCAAATTGTCACATTGCCAAATTTTTAGTCATTTTAGGGCCCTTAAATCTCTTGTGTAGAATTACGTAAGCTTTAATTTTTAACTCACATTTTTTAAACTCATCGTTAACGAGCCCTTTTTAAAAAAAAACTGGATTTTAGCCTAATTTTCCTGGGCTACTAGTCAGTTTTCTGAAATAGAGATGTTGTCAGATCACTGGGCATCAGATTATCCCGCCTGCTGTTCTAAGGTAAATCCAAAACTCTATGTTCCCTTCCAAGTTAAACTACAGGCTAAAAAATTAAGCTCATTTGAGTTTTAACAGGTGTCTAATTTACGGAATTGCAAACATAACAAACTCTAGTTTTGAATCACCTTCCATTAAGTTCCTGCGGAAAACTTTTTGAAAATTGTTTTGACATTTTTACTGCAAACTTGCAAAACTGTTGACAAAAAAAAAAAAAAACAATCAAAAAAGCTATAAAAACAATTCGATAAATGTATGTATATAGTAGTTTTGAAACATTTATGAAAACCTTAGTTCCATATTTTACGACTTCACATACTCGTAAGTTGTTGCAAAATGCTTTCAAAACACCAATCAAATAGACTTTTTAAAATGCCAATGGCACATTTTGCTGACAAGTTGCTTTAACTTATTTTCAAGGTAGTAATTAAAAGTATAAAATAATAAAATCTATAGAATTCAATTTATATCTATATTTTATGAAGTCCTCCCTTTCCCCTATATATATTTTAAGGGAGCATTCCCGTATAAACAGTTTTAGATTTGAGCTCACAGTCAAACGCTTTGCCTCACTCTGTAAATTCCAATATTCTCCTTACTGATGAAATTCCCGACGTATTGCCATACTATGTGCTGCATAAGTGCACAGCACACCTCCCCTGGTCCCCTGGCAAAACACAACATTCCGAAAAACTTCTTCTGGCAATTATTCCCAGTTGAAAACAATTTTCATTTTGGAAAACTTTTCAAAAACGTAATTTAGTTTTCCCGCGGCATCTCAAAGGTGTCGAGTAGATATGGTGGTGGTGTGCACACCCTTCCACCATATATGTATGTAGGTATATCCCATGATGCCCCACACTAGCACGCTTTGTGTGCTGCATGCCTTGCCCAGCCCAGCCCATCTAACACTCTGTTTCTGTCACCAGAAAAGTTGAAACCTTTAGAGCAGTTGAAAAGTTTAACATTTTCTACTTCTTATTTCCGATTCCCCGTCGAAGAATCCAACCTCACAATTCCACTCCCCCTCGCAAGTTCCGACAAACTGTACAGGATACAAACTGTTCGCAATGGTTCATCGACAGAAGATGTCGCTGGCGGCACGAGGAGCTGTGGTTACTGGTTTTGTGCTGCTTCGGTACCTTGACACCCGGCCCCGTTCCGCCCGGTCTGATGCGGCGGCAAACTGCTGAACCAATCAAGGATGGCAATTATTCAGTTAAGGGAATCGAGTAATTAGAAACACTCACTTTATGTGATTATGCCAGCGATATAAGAGTTAGACGAGAGTGCTCCTCGATGGAGCAATGACGGCACTGGTGGTTGTTATGATCTCGGAATGGGAAACTTTTGGCCCGATCCGAACTCCTTCAACTAAACAACACCCGCCTATTGTTTTAATACAATTTCAAGGGGTGTTAGTCAAATCGTTCGCAAAATTAAAAATATCATATCCTTGCCACGAGAATATTGTAAAAGTGCGAACGAATTTGTCACCCGTTTCTGCGTTGTCGTTGTCGTCGTCCTTCTTCAGGTTCTGGTTGTGGTTCTGGCTCTGGGACGAAGTGAGCCTTGAGCTGATGGAAAAACTTTTTCATGTCAGCTTTTACGGAGATGAATTTTCATGCGAAATTGGCACATTGTATCTCAAAAACTCTTGACGATGTTTAACCCCTTGAATACTCTATACCTTCATAGCCTGTGTTTAATAAGAGCTTTGCTCTCTATGAGGCTAAGTGATTAATTAGGATACAAATTTGCAACGTTTACCAATTTTGTCGACTTAATTTGATTTGAAGTGGAACAGTGCGCGTAATAGGTGTCATGTGGCGATGAAGTTTATTAATTAAATTTTTGAGCTCCTTCAATGCTTTGACAAGAGTTTAGTTGTCATTGTCCTCGAGTGTGGTTTATATTCGAGCAGAGCAGATACAGGTGAGTACATGTATGCATTTGGTATACTTGTATTTGTATTTGAAGAGGTATTTCATAGTTTGATGGAGTTGGGTAGATTCGTCAATACTAGCTAGTTTAGGATTTTTCTCGAACCATTTTTTCTTATTTGACTTTTTATCATTTTGTTTGCTATAAATTTAAGAAAACTATATTCAAAGATGTAGACACTAGTTGGCTTTGTCCGGCATTGTCCGGGTGAATTTCATTTCCAGTGGCTTAGGCTGTACGTCATCAAGAAGGAATTCATACAATATTAAAATCCAATAAATAAAAAGGAGGCCATGACTGCTCATAGACACCCTAAACACAGTGACTTACAACTCTCCACCATTGTTGTATGCGTGCCACCAGGAATGGAGTGGGCCTACAGTTTTCCGCCGGCTAATGAGCAGCACTTTTCATGACAAGGGATATTCTTAGAGGACTGGATTTTTCAATTCCTCGCAAGAGGCAGTATACCAAGACCATCTGGATAACTGTCCAACGCGCTAACCATTATGCCAAGGAGTACTACTGAAAAAAAACTATCATACTGAAAAAGTGGTGAAGATTCATTCAGCGAAAATACTTGGTAATAGCGGTATTTCGGAAGATGGTATCGAAACAGACAGCCCTGGACATCGATGCCTGAGTTTCAGTAAACAAAACTTATTTCAGCGAAGAAGCCACCTTCTAGGAAAATTTAGTTCAATTCCTTAACGCCACAAGAAGACAACAAAACCATTCTACAGAACTTCTATAAAGCCATTGATGATGGAGATGAACTTCGATTCTAAGAACTGCCATTCATCAAAGCATCACTGTTCAAATCGAAGGCAAGAGACATGGAAAATTTGCAATGAATTCATTGTGGAAGTTTTCAAACTGTGTGACAACAACGAAGTCTACACAAAAGCTTTGATTATAACAGAGAAAGTCCACTAAAAACGGCTCAAGTTCATTGGCATGGTTTGTTGGGAGCATTGTGCAACAATTGGTGCAAATTTCGATATGTATGCGTCAAAAGTAAAGAAGTCCACAGAAGCGCAAAAAAATAACGTAGGAACAGATGTGTTGTGCACAATTCTCCCAAAAGGAAGGACATCCAGCCAGATTTAATGGTTGTACCAACTCTTATAACAAATCTTTCCGAAGTAATATGGCGCTGACAGAGAAAAAAGCACACAAATAATTAGTTGGTAGGTCGGCATGCACTGCTCTCTAGAGTTAGTTTTGCATCAACAGTCAGGGAAAAATCAGCTGTCAAACCAGCAACAACAAGGGTTCAATCAAGCAATTGATTCATCAGCAAATACGGGCCCCACTTATTCACTAACAGCCATGCCAGTACCAATCAAAGCAGCACTAACAAATTCAACCAAACTAATTCTAACCTCAATGAAAATAAGCAAAAAAGTCAAGCTGATTTTTTGATCCAAAAATCATGTCATCGAAGTACGCCCAGTTCAGCGGAAGACAAATGTTTGCGACATTGGCCATGTTCATCTTCTGAATTAATATAGTAATTCATTGTACAGCCTGGAGAAAAGAACGGAAATCTGTACATCGCCCTCATCAGTGAAACTAATGTGTCAAGATTCAACATCGCAGGCTTCATAGCACTCTGCCTCCAGTTTAGAATTTTATCTGCACAATTATAGTTCTCAGTAGTTTGAACTAGGAAACAGGTTAACCAAAAGTAACCGATACTTTTCGTGAAAAAATTACCACTGACCTTCATCACTTACAAAAGACTAGAAGCTGAAAAACTACAACAGGAATTTAGAAGAGCCCTATCACGAATTACATCGTCATCGGAACCTTATTACGAATCCCGAAAAAATCTATCACAAAATTCATCATAGTGGAATATCTCATACAAATTGTCATTACGAACGGATTTGGTGATGGCTTTTTTCGGGATTCGTAAAAGCTTCCGATTACGATGGAATTCGTGATAGGGCTGAATATATACCTCTTCCACTATCAAAAAAATACTTCTGGTAAACGAAATCGACGAAGCTGTTGATGGATTGATGAAAGAGGTTTTCTGTAATGCACCGCACTATCAACAGGACGTCAAATGGTACCTAGATATCAGAGCTTCTTAATAAGAACATACAGAACTTATTCGCTCACAGACAGCGGCTAAGAATACGACTTCAAAAGATCCATAGGAGAGTACTAAACACAGTTAACAGCAACTATCAAAATTTTTGAAAGAATTTAAGTGTATCAACGTCCTGTTTCGGAACCAACCATCAAACATCAAAACTACATCCAGTTGCAGAAGCAAGCAATTAAACCAGGATCACCTCTTGTCTTTGAAGAAATCAACAGATTTATTGGAAACAAATCACCAATCCCTGAAACAGCTATCAGAAACAACTTAAATAACAGCAACATCAACACAGAACTTAGTTCAAGTCTTCTTCAAAGAAAACTTCAGGCTCAATGCCTGCCGGTGGATTAAGGGTTTCTGAAAAAATTCAACAATACTACATTCGACTATGAAAGAAGTGGATTCAATAGTAGTTTAGCGATTGTCCCGATGGTCAAAAACTGGAGGAGATAGCAGACATTATGTTCTTCAATTAAAAGCCAATATAAGACAACGACTTCAGAATCAGAATCATTCTGAAAAAGCTTCTACAAACAGTGATGATTCCGTCAATCAAAAAGCAATCAACTCTAACAATTGCAACGACAACTGCTAAGTCCTCCAGAAGTGTAAAACTCCAAAGATCATAGCCATTCTGAGAAAGGAGGCTGCCAACTTGGTTTCAAACTACAGGCCTGTATAAAAATAAGCAAGCAAAATGGAAGAAGTGATATTCAGTAATCAAGAGGCTCATCAAGAAATCCCACAGTCAAAATCCAATCATCTCGCAAAGTTATGCTTTTAAGAAAAACACTCCTGCTACTGAAATTCCCACATGATATTACCATACCATCAGCAAAATGTTGGAAGATATGATACTCAGGAGTCAGGAGACTGAAAATGTTTAACAGTGAAAACGCAATCATGGATTACCTCCAGGAATTAAATCAGTACTAAAATACTTTCTTCATTACCCTCTTCCAGAAACTTCTTCGTACAGCTCGTCAATTTTATATCCAATGTAGACCATCAAAGATCGAAATTACAGCTTAATGATAGACGAGCAACTCGTACCAATTGAATATGGGAACCTTCTTAATGCAGAAGACTCCCTCACTTACGGCACACCGATTGCTCCGTATATATGTGATTCGCTAATCGAGAAATACATCCACAAACAAAAATAAATGAGGTATTCGAATCAATACCTCAAAATAGGAATATGTCTGTCTTAGGAGACCCATAACGAGCGGACCACGACATAAAATAGCAGAAAACTGGTTATTAGGCGCCGAAATGGGGTTACAAGTACCTAAGGATCCACTTCAATGAGTTCCTAGGATTCAATCTGCACTCAAGGAATGTTCTAAAAAAATCAGCTCCGTATAAAATTGTTTGCTAACAAAAATATTGATAAATAAGCAACTTCCGGGACCTGAAATCAGCTATAGTTTTCCAGTTTGGTACAATACCTCCAAGTATTCGAAAGGAAAATGCTACAGGAGGAATAAAAGCGCAGAAAACACTACAAGAACGACCAACTTTATTTAGAACTACTTATTACTGCTTTCGACAGAGAAGTTAGTATCAGAGATGGATTTCTTAAAATAGATAAGGCAACATTCTTTCATCAAATAATTTATTTAGATTAAAATCTTTAAGTTCCTGGTTTCTTCGGGCTTTTGCACCACCAAATGTCATTTTTTATTAAATTTAAAACTTGTCATTTTTTTATTAAATTTAAAACGTGGATTTTGTCCAAATAATATTGGTCCTAAATTTGTGAAAGAATTTCTAACAACATACAACATTTTCCCTTTTGATGGTATAACACAAGAAATGGTTTCAAGGCGAAACGCGAAGTTGGCCTTCCTTAGTACCTGCCTTGAGTGCGGATTGAATTCAGACAGCTCGTTGAAGTGGACTCCGAGGTATTTAGCATTTCTTTAGGCTGCTATCGTCGACCCATGCATCGGGAGCTTCACGGCCAGGTTTCTGCAAGTGGCTGCTGAACGACATCGGTTGCCATTGGTGGTGAGTCTCCTGAAACACACAAGATCAGATTTGGCAGCGTTTATTCGGATACCCCACTTTCTGTAGTACTCGTAGAGACTGGAGACGTGAGCTTCTACTCTCCTAGGTGCAATTTTTGGCGCTATCGATGAGGCGTAGGTCAGCGAGTCGTCAGCAAAAAGCAGGTTCTCGGAGTCAGTTGATCAGCACGGGTTGATCAGACGTCATCAGGTCATATAGGAAGGGACCCAGCTTCGATCCTTGAGCGACTCCCGCTTTGATGGATTTGATTGAAGAATTTCCTGAAAGAGAGAAAAGAAAATAATCACCCCTATTACAGAATTCGGCGAATGAGCTAAAGTGACAATTTCAATTCATTTCCAAACTTTTGCTATTACTGAATCCGACGAATGAAAGTTGAACGAATGTCGGTAACAATCCCTGCACCACTGACATTTTGTTCAACTTATATGGTATTACAGATTTCGCAATCCATTCGCACTCCATACAATTTCTATCATTTTACATTCGCACCAATTTCGAGAGGAATCTGAAGTGAATTTTTGATTAAACGAAAATAAACAATGGAGAGTACAAAAATTTAAGTCAAAACCTTATCATACTGAATGCTAAAGTGTTTGTTTAACAAATTTTAATAAAAAAGCAACACAACCAGAGAGCAAGAAATCTAAAAAAAAAAAAAAAAAAAAGAGCACACGGTTGGTTTTGAACCGTCCTCCATCTTCGTACTAACCACTCTCAACGATGCTTGATTTCGTTGATCGAAAACGATACTATTATCACAGCCTAGGCCAGTTGAATAAATGTTTGTTGCTGACAGTGTCGATACGAAAGTTCATAAATGATAAGGTAATTTTAGAAATCGACAATGTAGTTCATCCGACGAATTTCATAATTGAGTTTTACAGCGGATGCGAATCAAGTCAACTCACCGGGAGTAAAATTCTGCGAATTCTGTAATCGACATGAATATTTTTATTAGTGGCGAAGGTAATCCAAGTACTAGAAGCTTATGGATGAGGGCTTCTATCCATACGCTGTCGAATGCTTTCTCGATATCCAGAAACAGTAAATGGTATGTAAATCGATTATGTTTCAGCTTAGAATGGGTTTTGATGAATGAGGAGCTTTTACCCTGTTCGATACCGTCGTCTCTTGGTTTAGTGAAAAGCTTGGTCTCCAATTCAACCCATCATAGCTCACTTGTGGAAAGAGTTTATACTCGTCCTGGTCTTTTAAAGTGCAAAATCTTCTCAATCTTTCTTACAGAACTTAACCATAAATGAAGCAGATGTGGCTCACCTATAATAAGTCCCAAACGATTGATCTATATATGCAGACCCAAGCAAGACATAGCCAGGATAGTTTCAAAATGAACTGGACGCTTGCCAATAGGGGAACATGCAGTGAAGCTGGGCATTCCTTAAAATACTAGGTGTCGTAGTTCTGGGGATCGGCAGGAAAAGAAACAGTCATTAATTTCATCTCTAAATGTCCTGTTCTGACAAGAATGAGAGCCCAACTAGTTAGTTGGGTTAATCCTGGATGACTGTAACGAACTGTCTGAACTGAAGATCAAAGATTTGATCACTTTATTTAGCATGACGAACTGTCTCCGAGATGAACCACGACGACTTCTGTAACGGGTGCTCGTCAGACTTAAGACTTCGATCTAGTGAACTTCAAGTAGAGGGGAGCTCATGAATCTCTTATACTATCACATTAAATCCATAGGTCAAACATGTATATGCTATCAAAACGGCGATAATTGGGTCACTGAACAAGACCAAGACATGATCGTAGCCGCCATTTCTACCTATGTACCATGGTCTCCAAGTTAATAGGTTATCTAACGTTAAATAAAATGGAAGCTCACAATATTTTTCAACTGATAACTCAAACTGTGACTTTCCGGTATGGCTTCATAATCAGCCCTATCACGAATTCCATGGTAATCGGAAACTTGTTACGAATCCCGAAAAAATCTATCACAAAATCCATCGTAGTGAAAAATCTCATACAAATAGTCATCATTACGAACGGATTTGGTGATAGCTTTTTTCGGGATTCGTAAAAGTTTCCGATTACGATGGAATGCGTGATAGGGCTGAAAAGCTTTACGCCACATAGGCGAAATGAAGTCTTAAGGATGTCGGATAGAGCGGTGACAGTCATATTTCCATAAGTAACATTTAACTTGGTGTTGTGTCACGGAGGCAAATTGGCCTTTAAGCTAGAATCATGGGAGATTTTCGAGGGTTTCATAACTTCACTATCCCCACAATTGTGCTTCATAAAGTATGATTGCTTCAGATTTTTTGCTAAGAGCTTTATACTTGGAGTTGAAAGAAAGTTCTTTTTTACCAAAACGCTTTGCCAAACTGTTCTAATCGCGGTTTTGGACACTGTCAACTTTTTGGTCAGGTGTATTTCCAGGTTGAAGTTACAAGGTATTGATAATTTTTAACTGTCTCTATTTGAACTTCTCCATCTAGAACCATCTTTCGTTTACAGATAATCGTCCTCATTCTCTCCAAACACCATTGTTTTTTACGTATTAGGATTCACAGTCAAGTTCGACAGAATGGCAGACACGTAATTTATTGAGCATCAATTGGAGTGACTCGGGAGACTCTGCTTATTAAAAGGATGACAACCCAACCATACAATCCGCATCCAAGGTACCTTAGTGCAATCAAAGTCTAGATGCCAAAAAAGAACCAGTATCATTTTATGCTGATATCACGGGAGCTAAACGCCAATTCTACCCACACCAAAACCACAACTGGAAGCCGGTGTCGTCTGCCCTGCGGAGCTTATTCATGGGTGGGTTATGAATCCTTAATTAATTAAAGATCATTTAAGCTGACAGAGGATTCCATTTACAAACAAGGACCTAACACAAAAATGCGAAATAAATGCAGTTTTGATTTTAAAAAATGTTTCAGTCCAAAAACTGTCAATATTTGTTGATAGGGATGCCTAGCTAGTCTGACAGTGGTTTTTACAATTTGGTGAAAAAAAAAAATCTACTAGCACAGCACCTATGCGTTCCGAAAATTGAAAAATCTCACTGTGACCAGATTTTTGTTAAAAGTTTTTATTTAAATTATCTACATCTAATTTGAAATCATTCAATAACACGTCACAATTAATTGCTTCCCGATTTCAATTTGTTATCAATTGCCACCAATCACGACATTCAGAGCCTAGCCAAAGGCAATTTACTGAATTGCATAACAATATCCCATCAAGCTGAAACACATACATCACACGTAACACGCAATAATGCATATGATGTCCATTTATGCCCTGGTGCTATATTTTTTTTTTACATTAAAGCTTCTTCGTTATCGTCGGATCTTGCATTCATTTTTACTTGCGATATAGGTACTATAGGGCAAGTTCTGCATTTGGAAAAAAAATCGAACTCGAGATTTTGATCAAAGTTGACATTACGATGATAGCGAAGACGAAAAAAGTGGGTCCGACAATTCCGTCTGTCTGTCTGTATGTCTGTATGTCTGTATGTCTGTATGTCTGTATGTCTGTATGTCTGTATGTCTGTATGTCTGTACCTCGAACTACAGCCTAAACTATCGGAGGTATTTTCTTCAAAATTGGTAGTTAAGGGTCTTCGGTGATTCCCTAGAGGAGAAATTGAAATTTTTTTTTTAGCTCCAAAACTAAGGGTACCCCCCATACACCCGTAATGCATAATCTTATTTATCTCGAAAACGGCTCTAACGATTTCGATAAAAAAAATTAAGTGTGATATTATGGACATGGACTATATTTTGGTCAAAAAAAAATTTGGGGGGAAATGTTATTAGGGGTACCTGTCATATAACGGTTTTTTTGATTTTCGAATTTCTCACCAACGGCTCTAACGATTTTAACCAAAATTTTTATGCAGGAGGTGCTTTGAATTTGAAAAAATATGAACTAAAATTTTTTTCGAAAAAATAGTTTTTGGATTTTTAAAAAAATAATACAATTTTTTTTTTGAAAATTCAATATCTTGAAAACCGATACACGATTAATTTTTTAAATTACGTTTTAAAATGTATTTTATTAAATACTAACAATTTGCATATCAATTTTTTTTATAAAAATTTTAAGGAAAATTTAGTACACAAAAAACATGTTTCAGTGTGTCTGTATGTCTGTACCTCTCACTACAGCCTAGCTCCAAAACTAAGGGTACCCCCCATACACCCGTAATGCATAATCTTATTTATCTCGAAAACGGCTCTAACGATTTCGATAAAAAAAATTAAGTGTGATATTATGGACATGGACTATATTTTGGTCAAAAAAAAATTTGGGGGGAAATGTTATTAGGGGTACCTGTCATATAACGGTTTTTTTGATTTTCGAATTTCTCACCAACGGCTCTAACGATTTTAACCAAAATTTTTATGCAGGAGGTGCTTTGAATTTGAAAAAATATGAACTAAAATTTTTTTCGAAAAAATAGTTTTTGGATTTTTAAAAAAATAATACAATTTTTTTTTTTGAAAATTCAATATCTTGAAAACCGATACACGATTAATTTTTTAAATTACGTTTTAAAATGTATTTTATTAAATACTAACAATTTGCATATCAATTTTTTTTATAAAAATTTTAAGGAAAATTTAGTACACAAAAAACATGTTTCAGTGTGTCTGTATGTCTGTACCTCTCACTACAGCCTAAACCACTGGACCTATTTCTTTCAATCTCGGTAGTTAAGAGTCTTCGGTGATTCCCTAGAGGAAAAATTGAAATTTTTTTTTTAGCTCCAAAACTAAGGGTACCCCCCATACACCCGTAATGCAAAATCTTATTTATCTCGAAAACGGCTCTAACGATTTCGATAAAAAAAATTAAGTGTGATATTATGGACATGGACTACATTTTGGTCAAAAAAAATTTTGGGGCAAAATGTTATTAGGGGTACCTGCCATAGACCCGTTTTTTTGATTTTCGACTTTCTCATTAACGGCTCTAAGGATTTTAACCCAAAATTTTTAGCAGGAGTCCCCTTAAGTTTAAAATAATATTGTATATAAAAATATTCGAAAAAATATTTATTGGGTTTTTAAAAAAAAAAAAATTTTTTTAAATCAATATCTTCAAAACCTATGAACGATTATTTTTTGAAATTATTTCCTAAAACCAATATTATTAAATACTTAAAATTCGCATCCCACATTTTTTTCTTGAAAAATTTTAGAGAAATTTCTTATATAAAAAATTTATTTAATAATAAAACGATTTTTTAAGGTTTATTTGCATAAATTTATACTTTTCCGGAAACCAGATGGACATTTTATGCATTTGAACATTATTATCTCAATAAATCCATGTTTTATATTTATAAAATGAATCTTAAATTCCAAAGTACTTTTACATAAGAGCAAGTTCGTGCGATCCAGTCGTGCATTTTATTTTCCCTGGATTGAGAGTACTCGCCTATCAGATGACCCCAATAATGGATATTACAACTTCCAATTTCATTCATTCACTTTGACACAAAACCAACACACTCTAGCTGCATGATGTCATCCTGAGTCCACTAGAGGGACCAGACAATCCCTGCAAGACCCTATCGACGACGACGTCGACCACCATCGCATCGTGGCTTGCCGTCTTAACATCTCATTTTGTTCACAAAAGGGTAAACACAGCCACTCCACCTTGTATTCTTTACATCCATATCCATTCTACTGCCCACAAAGATATGCAACCCTTAGGCGAAAGCAAGTAAATATACTATACTGCATCAGCTATTAACACACAGCCCAAGTGCAACTGAGATAGCAATAGTTTTGTGCCGGATTTTCTTTGGAAAACCTACAGGGACCTAGAATGTAATAATGTGTCCTTTTCGGAGGATGACTCTGGCACTTCCTCTATTTGTTGGTATCCTCCTTTTGTTGGCCATAAATGCAAGTTGAGCGCCTTTATTATTCCAGGATTTAATATACACCATTTTATGGCTTCATAAACAGTAAGGTTATGGCTTACATTCATTCCAAGCCCCCAAGGCGGACCGGACACTTTCGGACTATGATAATGGTGATGGTTGGTTGTGTGGATATGTGTGTATAAGGAGTGAAGAAGGGGCATAGACAAACAAGGGCCATCCTGGGACATCGTTGGGAATCATATTTTATGCGAATCCCGTTTAGTGATTCCCTGCGTGAGAGCCTTTAGTTCATACTGAGTGGTTTTCCATTAAAATATTTAGTCTCTCTTTGTCTTCCGACATACACCGCCCGCCTCCTCTTATTCTTTTGTTAAAGAAGAGATCCTAAAGGAGAATAACAAACTACATCCCTCTCTCCATTAAGATCTGGCCGCGCGACACTTAAGAAAGGTGACAAATATAGAGTTGCAGAATTCCGTTCGAACAATAGCCATCAGGACATTATTTCAATTAAACCCCAAAAGCAGGACCTCATCCTAGTCCTTCGTCTTGTGCTCTTAACCTCTCTGCACGTTTCTTGCCACAATTATTATTATTTTTATTGTTCAAAGTTTCATTATTCGTTTTTTTTGTTGTTGTTAGGGATGTTAAGGATAACAATGCAAATAATAACAATAAAAATAGCAACAGTGGTTTGACTATGGACGGACGTAGGTTTCCTTTCCTCACCATCAACCATCAGCAGGTCTCAGAAGAAGCATTGTTCCGTCGCGCACTCTAAGACTCGACGAGTTCCAGGACTTGAAGAAATTAAACGAAGAAAACAGGATTCATACATGAATTATTCAGGAGTTCACTATGCATTCACATCTCTCTCGCCCTCCTGCTCCGATGATCCTTCCTGATGCTGGAGGGTGAAAGTTCTGTCTGAATGGAAAAGCATTCGTCCTTTGGACGCTTTAAATTTGGCTATTTCACTTAGATTTAATTCATTTTTTTATTCTTTCTTGTTGTCTTTTATTTCTTGCAACTTGCACTCAAAAGGAAAATGGAAACGGGAAACCTCGATTGAAGTGGTAGCCGAGCGTTGGAGGGGAGAGGGGGAGGCGGTGGTATTTGCGCTGGGATGTATTTTAATTATTTATTATCTGGAGAGTAGTGCAGCATGTTTTCAACGCCATGGTGCACGGATGTTGTTTGATGATGAAAACTGCTACTTCAAGGCGAACTGGGATTAAAGTTTGAATTGGGGAACTTTAAAAAAAAAAGTTCTTCCCGATGAAATTGGAGAGCATTTTTGTGTTGCGCTCTGTGATGTCTATATAATGAGATTTGTTGATGAATTAATTGCATTGGGAGCTCCACTGAATATAAAAACCATGGGTTATTCATTATTTATAGAAAATTTATTCAAAAATAAAAAATAAAAATATGAAGCTTGCCAAGATGGAAATTAATGTTTATTCAATCGAATTCAATGCAGAAATGAGAAATTTTAATAAAGATTCATTTTGTTTCGTTTTTTTTTTTTTGAAAAAATAATTCCTTAAGTTGAGCTCAAAGCTATGTATCCTGAGATTATAAAAAAAAGGTTTGTTCTTCATTTGCTTCGTTTGATGTCATAAAAAATATTGATTTCTAACTATTTTTAGTTTGGAAATTATCACAGATAATACAGTTTTTAATTTTGTTAAACCAACTTTTCGGGAAAGGCGTAAAAGATTTTGTTGCCTCTTATTATGTCCACACTGTTTGCAGATCTTTCAATATAAAAATGATTTTATTAACAATGGATTTCTTTTATGTTGTATCCACAATATTAATTTGTTACGCTAACAAAAAAAAATTCATGATTCTCAAAAACTCAGTAAAATCACTTTGGTTAGAAATATTTCGAGAACCAGACCTCGCAGAAGCTTCCGGTTTTCACCTCTAGATAGCTGTGGAAAATTTATCCAAGGATTTTGAAAACCGGAGTCTTTTAAAATTCTTGTTTTCGAAAAAAAGCACCAGCGTTAATTAGGTAGTTGGCGCTCGAAAATGCATAAAATCACTTTGGACCGGCATATTTCGATAACCAGACCGCTCAGAAGCTTTTCGGTAGGATGTGTATATAGGAATTGAATAGACCTTTCATTCGATGTATGTCTCGATGCGTTCGGGGAATTTTGAAAATTTGGTGATTTTTTTAGACAATGATTTTTTCAAAATTCTCAAAAATTCAGTAAAATCACTTTGGTTAGAAATATTTCGAGAACCAGATTTTGCAGAAGCTTTTGGTTTTGAGCTATAGAGAGCCGTGGAAATTTTGACCCAGGATTTTGAAAACCGCAGCCTCTGACAAGGCTTGGTTTTGGAAATAGCGCCAACCAAAGACATTATTAGGTAATTGACGCTCGAAAATCCATAAAATCACTTTGGACCGGCATATTTCGATAACCAGACCACTCAGAAGCTTTTCGGTTGGATGTGTTGTTAAAGATAACTATAGTAGTTCATAGTTCATGAATATTTTGCATCGCTTCTTTGATTTTCTTTTGTTATTGTCCTGCATCTGCAAGTTGCTATTCTGCTTTTATATTCTTTCATATGTATGTATATGTGTTATTTCCCCTCTTCGGTAATTCTTTATTCTTGTAATATCTTATCGTTACTTATCTATCTTCAGTCTGAATAAACTGCTTATATTGTAAGGACGTGTTTTTATTCTGCGCTACATTTGCTACAGGTTATGGGCCCAGGCACTATCGGAAACTTTTTGTTTTTTTTTCGGAGATCAATAAAGTAAAAGTATATTATTTCGGTCGCATAAATTTTGCGGAAATAAGGAAACCTGAACAATGGAATCGTCGGACGTGTGCCGCATTGAAAAGCTGCAAACAGCGGAGCAGTGGATAACTTGGAAATTCGAAATCAAAATAATTTTAAATTCTTGTGATTTATATGATGTTGTCTGTGGTGATGCGGTACCATCGAAAAGTGATAAAGATGATGATTTGAAGGAGCATCTTAAGGCTGATTTTAAAGCGCAGAGAATCATTGCTCCATCCGTTGGCCAGCAGCCACTTACGCACATTGTTAACTGTAAAACGGCGCGAGAAATGTGGACGAAGCTTGTTACTGTGTACGAACAAAAGAGCCAGACAAACATTCATAATATGCTTCAACAAAATTTCTATGCTTGTGTAAAGTCAGAAAAAAGACGATATAGCCACACACATTTCGAAAGTTGAATGTATTGCGCAGCAGTTGCGAGATTTAGGCGAGACGGTATCCGAAAGCATGCTTATAACGAAGATACTGATGACATTGCCGGATAAATATTTGCACTTCCATACAGCATGGGAATCTACAGCTGCAACTGATCGGACATTGAGCAACTTAACAAGTCGTCTCATCATTGAAGAAACCCGTATGTCGCTTCATACACACACACAACATCAAAATGCATTTGTGGCAGAAAAAGGACGAAGGTATGGGCATAACAATTTTCAGTCTCACTCTAGCAAAAGTTTCAGTGGTGGAGAGAGTAGAGGGAGATGTTTCATTTGTAAGAAACCAGGACACTGGAAAAGAGAATGTCCGAAAAGAAGAAATGAAAAAAAATGAATTAATAAAAACAATAATAAAGATGCATTTATATCGACCCTTCAGAGTTGTGATACGAATAGTGACAGCCAGGGATGGATTCCGGGGCAACGGATCATATGACTTATGACAGGGAATTATTTTCTTCATATGAACAATTTGATAAACCTAAAAAAGTCCGTGTTGGAAACGGTGAATTAATAAATGCTTATGGTTGTGGCGATGTTGATATTTTTTCGTACAACAACTCCACTTGGTTGAACAAATGTCTAAAAAAGGTTCTTTACGTGCCGGATATCAAAGTTAATTTGTTTTCGTCAAATTCAGCATTGGACAAAGGCTTACGTCTAGTATCCAATAAAGATGAATGCAGGTTACTTGACGACGACAAAGTAGTCGCTGTGGGATTTAGAGAAAAATCGCTATTTCGTATGATGTTCGAAATTAAAATTCCAAGTGCTAATATTGCGACAAAAATTCTTGATATAAAAACTTGGCACGAACGCTTAGCACATCAAAATATCAAAGCAGTTAAACTGTTCTTGAAAAATAAAGATATTCAAGTTTTGGATGGTGATTTATTTTGCGAGGCGTGTGTTTTTGGAAAACACTCAAAGTTAAAATTTCAAGCAAGTGAGAGCAGGGCAAAGCAACCTGGTGAGTTGGTACATTCGGATCTTTGCGGTCCCATGCAACATCCTTCTCTATCAGATTCAAGGTACTTCCTTCTATTTAAGGACGATTTTTCAAAATACCGCTGTGTTTATTTTCTTAAACATAAAAGTGAGGTTTCCTCCTGTTTTAGAAATTTCGTTTATAAACTGAAATCAGAAACCGGTTTGAAGCTTAAAACCATACGAACCGATAATGGTACCGAATTTCTAAATGAGGACTTTGAAGATGTTTTAAAAAAATTTGGAATATTGCACCAAACCTCAGTACCGTACTGCCCCCAGCAGAATGGCCGAGCGGAGCGTGAGATGAGGACTCTTGTGGAAGCCGGAAGGACGATGATCCATGCCAAAAATTTGCCTCTCGAATTATGGCCTGAAGCTATCAACACTGCTGCTTACGTCATAAACAGAAGTTCACTGAACGATGATCTCAAAACACCCTTTGAGCTATGGACTGGCAAAAGCCTTAACACTGATTGGGACAACTGGAAGGCATTCGGAGATGTGTGTTTTGTGCATGTTCCAGCATCAAAAAGACGCAAGTGGGACTTGAAATCAGAAAAAGGACATTTTGTAGGATACATCGAAGGTGTAAAAGGCTACCGCGTATGGGTTCCGAGAACTAATAAAATAGAGGTGAGTCGAGATGTCATTTTCAAAAAAACTATTCCAGAGCACGTCAACGAAATTCATAAGGAAAGTGAAGATTCTGAAAACACAGCAGTTGAATCGAACAATATCCTAATTTTTGATCATTTTGATGAACCAGCCCAATTAGAATGTGACGAGTCGTTTCATTCAGTGGAACACTCCGCGGAAGACACCGATGCTGATGAAATACCGCTGAAGTATCGTCTAAGAAGTGCAACTGGGGCGCATAGTGGCACGGCAGCAGCAATGTTAGCTGGTTGTGCTTTTGTTGCTGAATTCATTGAGCCAACTACGTTTGAAGAAGCATTGCAGTCTAGGGATGCGTCTAAGTGGGAGCAAGCTATGGCAAACGAGATGGATGCTTTAAAGATGAACCAAACATGGGAGCTTGTTTCGCCGCCAAATGCCCGAAAGGTCATTGATAATAAATGGGTGTTCAAGATAAAAGGCTCCAGCACAAATGAACCAGATCTTTTTAAGGCTAGACTTGTTAGAGGTTTTTCTCAAGTCAAAGGCTTGGATTATGAGGAAACATTTGGTCCAGTCGCGAGATTCTCTTCAATAAGAACAATTTTTTCTATGGCAGCTCATAAAGGTTACAAAATAAAGAATTTTGACATAAAAACTGCATTCCTGAATGGATCACTAAAGGAGAATATTTTCATGAAACAGCCCAAAGGTTTTGAAGATGGAACCGGACGTGTTTGCAAACTTCTTAGAAGCCTTTATGGTCTTAAACAGGCTTCACGTGTGTGGAATGAAAAATTCACAAGTTTTCTTCGATCTTTTCATTTGGAAACATCAAAAGCTGATCCGTGCGTTTTCGTGGGGAGAGACATCATCATGGCAATATACATTGACGACGGCATAATAGCAGCAAAGGACGACGACAAAATTCAGACGGTCATTGATTACTTAAGAAAAGAATTTGCAGTAAAAATAGTGTCTAAATTCGGGATGACGAATGCAAATATCATCTCCACTCCCGTAGATACATTGGCATTCGAAAGTGTTGAGAATGAAACTTCAAGTAGCAGCAATTTTCCATACCGAGCAGCAGTTGGAAGCTTAATGTACCTTGCTGTTGGGACGCGCCCCGATATCTCATATGCTTTGGGAGTTGTGAGCCGTTACATGGAAAATCCAATGGAGGTTCATGTCAAGGCATTGAAGCGTATCATCAGATACATTAAGGGAACACGAGATTATGGTATTGTTTTTAATTCAAATTCTTTATATACTTTTGAATCCTATAGCGATGCTGACTACGCTGGCGATCGTAACACAAGGCGATCAACAAGTGGATATATCTGTTTTCTGGGTGATGGTCCGATCTCTTGGTGTTCTCAACAACAGCGTTGTGTGGCGTTGTCAACGACAGAGTCGGAATATATCGCGGCAGCTGAGGCGGCAAAAGAAATATCGTGGCTAAAGCTTTTGTTTGGTGACATTTGCTGTCCGTATACAAATTCAACACTCTTCATGGATAAGCAAAGTGCTATCAGGCTGGTGAAAAACCCGGAATTCCACAAAAGAACAAAACATGTGGATGTAAAATATAATTTCATCCGAGAAAAGTATGCTCAGAAGGTGTTCGACATTGAATATGTTTCAACAGAATTGCAGAAAGCTGACATTTTCACTAAGGCGCTACCCAAGGAGCGTTTCCAAATACTGCGGACGATGATTGGTGTTTTTCCACTGTCAGCAGATTCAAATTAACGTATTTATTTATTTCTGATCCAAGAGGAGGTTTTTTTTTTAAAGTAAATTAAGGTTAAATATTAAATTCTTAAAGTAAATTAAGGTTAAATACTAAATTTTTGAAGTAAATTAATGTTAAAGTACTAAATTTGTCTTAAGTAAAATATTAATGAAAGTGGGAGTGTTAAAGATAACTATAGTAGTTCATAGTTCATGAGTATTTTGCATCGCTTCTTTGATTTTCTTTTGTTATTGTCCTGCATCTGCAAGTTGCTATTCTGCTTTTATATTCTTTCATATGTATGTATATGTGTTATTTCCCCTCTTCGGTAATTCTTTATTCTTGTAATATCTTATCGTTACTTATCTATCTTCAGTCTGAATAAACAGCTTATATTGTAAGGACGTGTTTTTATTCTGCGCTACATTTGCTACATGTGTATATAGGAATTGAATAGACCTTTCATTCGATGTATGTCTCGATGCGTTCCGGGAACTTTGAAAATTTGGTGATTTTTTTAGACAAGTGGTTAGTCCATGATTTTTTCAAAATTCTCAAAAATTCAGTAAAATCACTTTGGTTAGAAATATTTCGATAACCAGACCTCACAGAAGCTTCTGGTTTTCACCTGTAGATAGCTGTGGTAAATTTAACCAAGGATTTTGAAAACCGGAGCCTCTTACGAGACTTGGTTTCGGAAATAGCGCCAACCAAAGACATTATTAGGTAGTTGGCGCTCGAAAATGCATAAAATCACTTTGGACCGGCATATTTCGATAACCAGACCACTCAGAAGCTTTTCGGTTGGATGTGTATATAGGAATTGAATAGACCTTTCATTCGATGTATGTCTCGATGCGTTCGGGGAACTTTGAAAATTTGGTGATTTTTTTAGACAAGTGGTTAGTCCATGATTTTTTCAAAATTCTCAAAAATTCAGTAAAATCACTTTGGTTAGAAATATTTCGATAACCAGACCTCACAGAAGCTTCTGGTTTTCACCTGTAGATAGCTGTGGAAAATATAATTAGGGACTTTGAAAACCGGAGCCTCTGACAAGGCTTGGTTTTGGAAATAGCGCCAACCAAAGACATTATTAGGTAATTGACGTTCGAAAATCCATAAAATCACTTTGGACCGGCATATTTCGTTAACCAGACCACTCAGAAGCTTTTCGGTTGGATGTGTATATAGGAATTGAATAGACCTTTCATTTGATGTATGTCTCGATGCGTTCGGGGAACTTTGAAAATTTGGTGATTTTTTTAGACAAGTGGTTAGTCCATGATTTTTTCAAAATTCTCAAAAATTCAGTAAAATCACTTTGGTTAGAAATATTTCGAGAATCAAACCTCGCAAAAGCTTCCGGTTTTCACCTCTAGATAGCTGTGGAAAATTTATCCAAGGATTTTGAAAACCGGAGTCTTTTAAAATTCTTGTTTTCGAAAAAAAGCACCAGCGTTAATTAGGTAGTTGGCGCTCGAAAATGCATAAAATCACTTTGGACCGGCATATTTCGATAACCAGACCGCTCAGAAGCTTTTCGGTAGGATGTGTATATAGGAATTGAATAGACCTTTCATTCGATGTATGTCTCGATGCGTTCGGGGAACTTTGAAAATTTGGTGATTTTTTTAGACAAGTGGTTAGTCCATGATTTTATCAAAATTCTCAAAAATTCAGTAAAATCACTTTGGTTAGAAATATTTCGATAACCAGACCTCACAGAAGCTTCTGGTTTTCACCTGTATATAGCTGTGGAAAATATAATTAGGGACTTTGAAAACCGGAGCCTCTGACAAGGCTTGGTTTTGGAAATAGCGCCAACCAAAGACATTATTAGGTAATTGACGCTCGAAAATCCATAAAATCACTTTGGACCGGCATATTTCGATAACCAGACCACTCAGAAGCTTTTCGGTTGGTTGTGTATATAGGAATTGAATAGACCTTTCATTCGATGTATGTCTCGATGCGTTCGGGGAACTTTGAAAATTTGGTGATTTTTTTAGACAAGTGGTTAGTCCATGATTTTTTCAAAATTCTCAAAAATTCAGTAAAATCACTTTGGTTAGAAATATTTCGAGAACCAGATCTCGCAAAAGCTTCCGGTTTTCACCTCTAGATAGCTGTGGAAAATTTATCCAAGGATTTTGAAAACCGGAGTCTTTTAAAATTCTTGTTTTCGAAAAAAAGCACCAGCGTTAATTAGGTAGTTGGCGCTCGAAAATGCATAAAATCACTTTGGACCGGCATATTTCGATAACCAGACCGCTCAGAAGCTTTTCGGTAGGATGTGTATATAGGAATTGAATAGACCTTTCATTCGATGTATGTCTCGATGCGTTCGGGGAACTTTGAAAATTTGGTGATTTTTTTAGACAAGTGGTTAGTCCATGATTTTTTCAAAATTCTCAAAAATTCAGTAAAATCACTTTGGTTAGAAATATTTCGAGAATCAGACCTCACAGAAGGTTCTGGTTTTCACCTGTAGATAGCTGTGGAAAATATAATTAGGGACTTTGAAAACCGGAGCCTCTGACAAGGCTTGGTTTTGGAAATAGCGCCAACCAAAGACATTATTAGGTAATTGACGCTCGAAAATCCATAAAATCACTTTGGACCGGCATATTTCGATAACCAGACCACTCAGAAGCTTTTCGGTTGGATGTGTATATAGGAATTGAATAGACCTTTCATTCGATGTATGTCCCGATGCGTTCGGGGAACTTTGAAAATTTGGTGATTTTTTTAGACAAGTGGTTAGTCCATGATTTTATCAAAATTCTCAAAAATTCAGTAAAATCACTTTAGTTAGAAATATTTCGATAACCAGACCTCACAGAAGCTTCTGGTTTTCACCTGTAGATAGCTGTGGAAAATATAATTAGGGACTTTGAAAACCGGAGCCTCTGACAAGGCTTGGTTTTGGAAATAGCGCCAACCAAAGACATTATTAGGTAATTGACTCTCGAAAATGCATAAAATCACTTTGGACCGGCATATTTCGATAACCAGACCACTCAGAAGCTTTTCGGTTGGATGTGTATATAGGAATTAAATAGACCTTTCATTCGTTGTATGTCTCGATGCGTTCGGGGAACTTTGAAAATTTGGTGATTTTTTTAGACAAGTGGTTAGTCCATGATTTTTTCAAAATTCTCAAAAATTCAGTAAAATCACTTTGCTTAGAAATATTTTGAGAACCAGACCTCGCAGAAGCTTCCGGTTGTCACCTGTAGATAGCTGTGGAAAATATAATTAGGGACTTTGAAAACCGGAGCCTCTGACAAGGCTTGGTTTTGGAAATAGCGCCAACCAAAGACATTATTAGGTAATTGACGCTCGAAAATCCATAAAATCACTTTGGACCGGCATATTTCGATAACCAGACCACTCAGAAGCTTTTCGGTTGGATGTGTATATAGGAATTAAATAGACCTTTCATTCGTTGTATGTCTCGATGCGTTCGGGGAACTTTGAAAATTTGGTGATTTTTTTAGACAAGTGGTTAGTCCATGATTTTTTCAAAATTCTCAAAAATTCAGTAAAATCACTTTGCTTAGAAATATTTTGAGAACCAGACCTCGCAGAAGCTTCCGGTTGTCACCTGTAGATAGCTGTGGAAAATATAATTAGGGACTTTGAAAACCGGAGCCTCTGACAAGGCTTGGTTTTGGAAATAGCGCCAACCAAAGACATTATTAGGTAATTGACGCTCGAAAATCCATAAAATCACTTTGGACCGGCATATTTCGATAACCAGACCACTCAGAAGCTTTTCGGTTGGATGTGTATATAGGAATTGAATAGACCTTTCATTCGATGTATGTCCCGATGCGTTCGGGGAACTTTGAAAATTTGGTGATTTTTTTAGACAAGTGGTTAGTCCATGATTTTATCAAAATTCTCAAAAATTCAGTAAAATCACTTTAGTTAGAAATATTTCGATAACCAGACCTCACAGAAGCTTCTGGTTTTCACCTGTAGATAGCTGTGGAAAATATAATTAGGGACTTTGAAAACCGGAGCCTCTGACAAGGCTTGGTTTTGGAAATAGCGCCAACCAAAGACATTATTAGGTAATTGACTCTCGAAAATGCATAAAATCACTTTGGACCGGCATATTTCGATAACCAGACCACTCAGAAGCTTTTCGGTTGGATGTGTATATAGGAATTAAATAGACCTTTCATTCGTTGTATGTCTCGATGCGTTCGGGGAACTTTGAAAATTTGGTGATTTTTTTAGACAAGTGGTTAGTCCATGATTTTTTCAAAATTCTCAAAAATTCAGTAAAATCACTTTGCTTAGAAATATTTTGAGAACCAGACCTCGCAGAAGCTTCCGGTTGTCACCTGTAGATAGCTGTGGAAAATATAATTAGGGACTTTGAAAACCGGAGCCTCTGACAAGGCTTGGTTTTGGAAATAGCGCCAACCAAAGACATTATTAGGTAATTGACGCTCGAAAATCCATAAAATCACTTTGGACCGGCATATTTCGATAACCAGACCACTCAGAAGCTTTTCGGTTGGATGTGTATATAGGAATTAAATAGACCTTTCATTCGTTGTATGTCTCGATGCGTTCGGGGAACTTTGAAAATTTGGTGATTTTTTTAGACAAGTGGTTAGTCCATGATTTTTTCAAAATTCTCAAAAATTCAGTAAAATCACTTTGCTTAGAAATATTTTGAGAACCAGACCTCGCAGAAGCTTCCGGTTGTCACCTGTAGATAGCTGTGGAAAATATAATTAGGGACTTTGAAAACCGGAGCCTCTGACAAGGCTTGGTTTTGGAAATAGCGCCAACCAAAGACATTATTAGGTAATTGACGCTCGAAAATGCATAAAATCACTTTGGACCGGCATATTTCGATAACCAGACCACTCAGAAGCTTTTCGGTTGGATGTGTATATAGGAATTGAATAGACCTTTCATTCGATGTATGTCTCGATGCGTTCGGGGAACTTTGAAAATTTGGTGATTTTTTTAGACAAGTGGTTAGTCCATGATTTTTTCAAAATTCTCAAAAATTCAGTAAAATCACTTTGGTTAGAAATATTTCGAGAACCAGATCTCGCAGAAGCTTTTGGTTTTGAGCTATAGAGAGCCGTGGAAATTTTGACCCAGGATTTTGAAAACCGCAGCCTCTGACAAGGCTTGGTTTTGGAAATAGCGCCAACCAAAGACATTATTAGGTAATTGACGCTCGAAAATGCATAAAATCACTTTGGACCGGCATATTTCGATAACCAGACCACTCAGAAGCTTTTCGGTTGGATGTGTATATAGGAATTGAATAGACCTTTCATTCGATGTACGTCTCGATGCGTTCGGGGAACTTTGAAAATTTGGTGATTTTTTTAGACAAGTGGTTAGTCCATGATTTTTTCAAAATTCTCAAAAATTCAGTAAAATCACTTTGGTTAGAAATATTTCGAGAACCAGATCTCGCAGAAGCTTTTGGTTTTGAGCTATAGAGAGCCGTGGAAATTTTGACCCAGGATTTTGAAAACCGCAGCCTCTGACAAGGCTTGGTTTTGGAAATAGCGCCAACCAAAGACATTATTAGGTAATTGACGCTCGAAAATGCATAAAATCACTTTGGACCGGCATATTTCGATAACCAGACCACTCAGAAGCTTTTCGGTTGGATGTGTATATAGGAATTGAATAGACCTTTCATTCGATGTACGTCTCGATGCGTTCGGGGAACTTTGAAAATTTGGTGATTTTTTTAGACAAGTGGTTAGTCCATGATTTTTTCAAAATTCTCAAAAATTCAGTAAAATCACTTTGGTTAGAAATATTTCGAGAACCAGATCTCGCAGAAGCTTTTGGTTTTGAGCTATAGAGAGCCGTGGAAATTTTGACCCAGGATTTTGAAAACCGCAGCCTCTGACAAGGCTTGGTTTTGGAAATAGCGCCAACCAAAGACATTATTAGGTAACTGACGCTCGAAAATCCATAAAATCACTTTGGACCGGCATATTTCGATAACCAGACCACTCAGAAGCTTTTCGGTTGGATGTGTATATAGGAATTGAATAGACCTTTCATTCGATGTATGTCTCGATGCGTTCGGGGAACTTTGAAAATTTGGTGATTTTTTTAGACAAGTGGTTAGTCCATGATTTTTTCAAAATTCTCAAAAATTCAGTAAAATCACTTTAGTTAGAAATATTTCGATAACCAGACCTCACAGAAGCTTCTGGTTTTCACCTGTAGATAGCTGTGGAAAATATAATTAGGGACTTTGAAAACCGGAGCCTCTGACAAGGCTTGGTTTTGGAAATAGCGCCAACCAAAGACATTATTAGGTAATTGACGCTCGAAAATCCATAAAATCACTTTGGACCGGCATATTTCGATAACCAGACCACTCAGAAGCTTTTCGGTTGGATGTGTATATAGGAATTAAATAGACCTTTCATTCGTTGTATGTCTCGATGCGTTCGGGGAACTTTGAAAATTTGGTGATTTTTTTAGACAAGTGGTTAGTCCATGATTTTTTCAAAATTCTCAAAAATTCAGTAAAATCACTTTGCTTAGAAATATTTTGAGAACCAAACCTCGCAGAAGCTTCCGGTTGTCACCTGTAGATAGCTGTGGAAAATATAATTAGGGACTTTGAAAACCGGAGCCTCTGACAAGGCTTGGTTTTGGAAATAGCGCCAACCAAAGACATTAATAGGTAATTGACGCTCGAAAATCCATTAAATCACTTTGGACCGGCATATTTCGATAACCAGACCACTCAGAAGCTTTTCGGTTGGATGTGTATATAGGAATTGAATAGACCTTTCATTCGATGTATGTCTCGATGCGTTCGGGGAACTTTGAAAATTTGGTGATGTCCATGATTTTTTCAAAATTCTCAAAAATTCAGTAAAATCACTTTGGTTAGAAATATTTCGAGAATCAGACCTCGCAAAAGCTTCCGGTTTTCACCTCTAGATAGCTGTGGAAAATTTATCCAAGGATTTTGAAAACCGGAGTCTTTTAAAATTCTTGTTTTCGAAAAAAAGCACCAGCGTTAATTAGGTAGTTGGCGCTCGAAAATGCATAAAATCACTTTGGACCGGCATATTTCGATAACCAGACCGCTCAGAAGCTTTTCGGTAGGATGTGTATATAGGAATTGAATAG
Source organism: Chrysotoxum bicinctum (assembly GCA_911387755.1). Classification (NCBI taxonomy): domain Eukaryota; kingdom Metazoa; phylum Arthropoda; class Insecta; order Diptera; family Syrphidae; genus Chrysotoxum; species Chrysotoxum bicinctum. The sequence goes on along the minus strand of OU426989.1, from coordinate 179,168,625 downwards.
ACCTTTCATTCGATGTATGTCTCGATGCGTTCGGGGAACTTTGAAAATTTGGTGATTTTTTTAGACAAGTGGTTAGTCCATGATTTTTTCAAAATTCTCAAAAATTCAGTAAAATCACTTTGGTTAGAAATATTTCGAGAACCAGATCTCGCAGAAGCTTTTGGTTTTGAGCTATAGAGAGCCGTAGAAATTTTGACCCAGGATTTTGAAAACCGCAGCCTCTGACAAGGCTTGGTTTTGGAAATAGCGCCAACCAAAGACATTATTAGGTAATTGACTCTCGAAAATCCATAAAATCACTTTGGACCGGCATATTTCGATAACCAGACCACTCAGAAGCTTTTCGGTTGGATGTGTATATATGTAGGAATTGAATAGACCTTTCATTCGATGTATGTCTCGATGCGTTCGGGGAACTTTGAAAATTTGGTGATTTTTTTAGACAAGTGGTTAGTCCATGATTTTTTCAAAATTCTCAAAAATTCAGTAAAATCACTTTGGTTACAAATATTTCGATAACCAGACCTCACAGAAGCTTCTGGTTTTCACCTGTAGATAGCTGTGGAAAATATAATTAGGGACTTTGAAAACCGGAGCCTCTGACAAGGCTTGGTTTTGGAAATAGCGCCAACCAAAGACATTAATAGGTAATTGACGCTCGAAAATCCATAAAATCACTTTGGACCGGCATATTTCGATAACCAGACCACTCAGAAGCTTTTCGGTTGGATGTGTATATAGGAATTGAATAGACCTTTCATTCGATGTATGTCTCGATGCGTTCGGGGAACTTTGAAAATTTGGTGATTTTTTTAGACAAGTGGTTAGTCCATGATTTTTTCAAAATTCTCAAAAATTCAGTAAAATCACTTTGGTTAGAAATATTTCGAGAACCAGATCTCGCAGAAGCTTTTGGTTTTGAGCTATAGAGAGCCGTAGAAATTTTGACCCAGGATTTTGAAAACCGCAGCCTCTGACAAGGCTTGGTTTTGGAAATAGCGCCAACCAAAGACATTATTAGGTAATTGACTCTCGAAAATCCATAAAATCACTTTGGACCGGCATATTTCGATAACCAGACCACTCAGAAGCTTTTCGGTTGGATGTGTATATAGGAATTGAATAGACCTTTCATTCGATGTATGTCTCGATGCGTTCGGGGAACTTTGAAAATTTGGTGATTTTTTTAGACAAGTGGTTAGTCCATGATTTTTTCAAAATTCTCAAAAATTCAGTAAAATCACTTTGCTTAGAAATATTTCGAGAACCAGACCTCGCAGAAGCTTCCGGTTGTCACCTGTAGATAGCTGTGGAAAATATAATTAGGGACTTTGAAAACCGGAGCCTCTGACAAGGCTTGGTTTTGGAAATAGCGCCAACCAAAGACATTATTAGGTAATTGACGCTCGAAAATCCATAAAATCACTTTGGACCGGCATATTTCGATAACCAGACTACTCAGAAGCTTTTCGGTTGGATGTGTATATAGGAATTGAATAGACCTTTCATTCGATGTATGTCTCGATGCGTTCGGGGAACTTTGAAAATTTGGTGATTTTTTTAGACAAGTGGTTAGTCCAGGATTTTATCAAAATTCTCAAAAATTCAGTAAAATCACTTTGGTTAGAAATATTTCGAGAACCAGACCTCGCAAAAGCTTCCGGTTTTCACCTCTAGATAGCTGTGGAAAATTTATCCAAGGATTTTGAAAACCGGAGTCTTTTAAAATTCTTGTTTTCGAAAAAAAGCACCAGCGTTAATTAGGTAGTTGGCGCTCGAAAATGCATAAAATCACTTTGGACCGGCATATTTCGATAACCAGACCGCTCAGAAGCTTTTCGGTAGGATGTGTATATAGGAATTGAATAGACCTTTCATTCGATGTATGTCTCGATGCGTTCGGGGAACTTTGAAAATTTGGTGATTTTTTTAGACAAGTGGTTAGTCCATGATTTTTTCAAAATTCTCAAAAATTCAGTAAAATCACTTTGGTTAGAAATATTTCGAGAACCAGATCTCGCAGAAGCTTTTGGTTTTGAGCTATAGAGAGCCGTAGAAATTTTGACCCAGGATTTTGAAAACCGCAGCCTCTGACAAGGCTTGGTTTTGGAAATAGCGCCAACCAAAGACATTATTAGGTAATTGACTCTCGAAAATCCATAAAATCACTTTGGACCGGCATATTTCGATAACCAGACCACTCAGAAGCTTTTCGGTTGGATGTGTATATATGTAGGAATTGAATAGACCTTTCATTCGATGTATGTCTCGATGCGTTCGGGGAACTTTGAAAATTTGGTGATTTTTTTAGACAAGTGGTTAGTCCATGATTTTTTCAAAATTCTCAAAAATTCAGTAAAATCACTTTGGTTAGAAATATTTCGAGAACCAGATCTCGCAGAAGCTTTTGGTTTTGAGCTATAGAGAGCCGTGGAAATTTTGACCCAGGATTTTGAAAACCGCAGCCTCTGACAAGGCTTGGTTTTGGAAATAGCGCCAACCAAAGACATTATTAGGTAATTGACGCTCGAAAATGCATAAAATCACTTTGGACCGGCATATTTCGATAACCAGACCACTCAGAAGCTTTTCGGTTGGATGTGTATATAGGAATTGAATAGACCTTTCATTCGATGTACGTCTCGATGCGTTCGGGGAACTTTGAAAATTTGGTGATTTTTTTAGACAAGTGGTTAGTCCATGATTTTTTCAAAATTCTCAAAAATTCAGTAAAATCACTTTGGTTAGAAATATTTCGAGAACCAGATCTCGCAGAAGCTTTTGGTTTTGAGCTATAGAGAGCCGTGGAAATTTTGACCCAGGATTTTGAAAACCGCAGCCTCTGACAAGGCTTGGTTTTGGAAATAGCGCCAACCAAAGACATTATTAGGTAATTGACGCTCGAAAATGCATAAAATCACTTTGGACCGGCATATTTCGATAACCAGACCACTCAGAAGCTTTTCGGTTGGATGTGTATATAGGAATTGAATAGACCTTTCATTCGATGTACGTCTCGATGCGTTCGGGGAACTTTGAAAATTTGGTGATTTTTTTAGACAAGTGGTTAGTCCATGATTTTTTCAAAATTCTCAAAAATTCAGTAAAATCACTTTGGTTAGAAATATTTCGAGAACCAGATCTCGCAGAAGCTTTTGGTTTTGAGCTATAGAGAGCCGTGGAAATTTTGACCCAGGATTTTGAAAACCGCAGCCTCTGACAAGGCTTGGTTTTGGAAATAGCGCCAACCAAAGACATTATTAGGTAACTGACGCTCGAAAATCCATAAAATCACTTTGGACCGGCATATTTCGATAACCAGACCACTCAGAAGCTTTTCGGTTGGATGTGTATATAGGAATTGAATAGACCTTTCATTCGATGTATGTCTCGATGCGTTCGGGGAACTTTGAAAATTTGGTGATTTTTTTAGACAAGTGGTTAGTCCATGATTTTTTCAAAATTCTCAAAAATTCAGTAAAATCACTTTAGTTAGAAATATTTCGATAACCAGACCTCACAGAAGCTTCTGGTTTTCACCTGTAGATAGCTGTGGAAAATATAATTAGGGACTTTGAAAACCGGAGCCTCTGACAAGGCTTGGTTTTGGAAATAGCGCCAACCAAAGACATTATTAGGTAATTGACGCTCGAAAATCCATAAAATCACTTTGGACCGGCATATTTCGATAACCAGACCACTCAGAAGCTTTTCGGTTGGATGTGTATATAGGAATTAAATAGACCTTTCATTCGTTGTATGTCTCGATGCGTTCGGGGAACTTTGAAAATTTGGTGATTTTTTTAGACAAGTGGTTAGTCCATGATTTTTTCAAAATTCTCAAAAATTCAGTAAAATCACTTTGCTTAGAAATATTTTGAGAACCAAACCTCGCAGAAGCTTCCGGTTGTCACCTGTAGATAGCTGTGGAAAATATAATTAGGGACTTTGAAAACCGGAGCCTCTGACAAGGCTTGGTTTTGGAAATAGCGCCAACCAAAGACATTAATAGGTAATTGACGCTCGAAAATCCATTAAATCACTTTGGACCGGCATATTTCGATAACCAGACCACTCAGAAGCTTTTCGGTTGGATGTGTATATAGGAATTGAATAGACCTTTCATTCGATGTATGTCTCGATGCGTTCGTGGAACTTTGAAAATTTGGTGATGTCCATGATTTTTTCAAAATTCTCAAAAATTCAGTAAAATCACTTTGGTTAGAAATATTTCGAGAATCAGACCTCGCAAAAGCTTCCGGTTTTCACCTCTAGATAGCTGTGGAAAATTTATCCAAGGATTTTGAAAACCGGAGTCTTTTAAAATTCTTGTTTTCGAAAAAAAGCACCAGCGTTAATTAGGTAGTTGGCGCTCGAAAATGCATAAAATCACTTTGGACCGGCATATTTCGATAACCAGACCGCTCAGAAGCTTTTCGGTAGGATGTGTATATAGGAATTGAATAGACCTTTCATTCGATGTATGTCTCGATGCGTTCGGGGAACTTTGAAAATTTGGTGATTTTTTTAGACAAGTGGTTAGTCCATGATTTTTTCAAAATTCTCAAAAATTCAGTAAAATCACTTTGGTTAGAAATATTTCGAGAACCAGATCTCGCAGAAGCTTTTGGTTTTGAGCTATAGAGAGCCGTAGAAATTTTGACCCAGGATTTTGAAAACCGCAGCCTCTGACAAGGCTTGGTTTTGGAAATAGCGCCAACCAAAGACATTATTAGGTAATTGACTCTCGAAAATCCATAAAATCACTTTGGACCGGCATATTTCGATAACCAGACCACTCAGAAGCTTTTCGGTTGGATGTGTATATATGTAGGAATTGAATAGACCTTTCATTCGATGTATGTCTCGATGCGTTCGGGGAACTTTGAAAATTTGGTGATTTTTTTAGACAAGTGGTTAGTCCATGATTTTTTCAAAATTCTCAAAAATTCAGTAAAATCACTTTGGTTACAAATATTTCGATAACCAGACCTCACAGAAGCTTCTGGTTTTCACCTGTAGATAGCTGTGGAAAATATAATTAGGGACTTTGAAAACCGGAGCCTCTGACAAGGCTTGGTTTTGGAAATAGCGCCAACCAAAGACATTAATAGGTAATTGACGCTCGAAAATCCATAAAATCACTTTGGACCGGCATATTTCGATAACCAGACCACTCAGAAGCTTTTCGGTTGGATGTGTATATAGGAATTGAATAGACCTTTCATTCGATGTATGTCTCGATGCGTTCGGGGAACTTTGAAAATTTGGTGATTTTTTTAGACAAGTGGTTAGTCCATGATTTTTTCAAAATTCTCAAAAATTCAGTAAAATCACTTTGGTTAGAAATATTTCGAGAACCAGATCTCGCAGAAGCTTTTGGTTTTGAGCTATAGAGAGCCGTAGAAATTTTGACCCAGGATTTTGAAAACCGCAGCCTCTGACAAGGCTTGGTTTTGGAAATAGCGCCAACCAAAGACATTATTAGGTAATTGACTCTCGAAAATCCATAAAATCACTTTGGACCGGCATATTTCGATAACCAGACCACTCAGAAGCTTTTCGGTTGGATGTGTATATAGGAATTGAATAGACCTTTCATTCGATGTATGTCTCGATGCGTTCGGGGAACTTTGAAAATTTGGTGATTTTTTTAGACAAGTGGTTAGTCCATGATTTTTTCAAAATTCTCAAAAATTCAGTAAAATCACTTTGCTTAGAAATATTTCGAGAACCAGACCTCGCAGAAGCTTCCGGTTGTCACCTGTAGATAGCTGTGGAAAATATAATTAGGGACTTTGAAAACCGGAGCCTCTGACAAGGCTTGGTTTTGGAAATAGCGCCAACCAAAGACATTATTAGGTAATTGACGCTCGAAAATCCATAAAATCACTTTGGACCGGCATATTTCGATAACCAGACTACTCAGAAGCTTTTCGGTTGGATGTGTATATAGGAATTGAATAGACCTTTCATTCGATGTATGTCTCGATGCGTTCGGGGAACTTTGAAAATTTGGTGATTTTTTTAGACAAGTGGTTAGTCCAGGATTTTATCAAAATTCTCAAAAATTCAGTAAAATCACTTTGGTTAGAAATATTTCGAGAACCAGACCTCGCAAAAGCTTCCGGTTTTCACCTCTAGATAGCTGTGGAAAATTTATCCAAGGATTTTGAAAACCGGAGTCTTTTAAAATTCTTGTTTTCGAAAAAAAGCACCAGCGTTAATTAGGTAGTTGGCGCTCGAAAATGCATAAAATCACTTTGGACCGGCATATTTCGATAACCAGACCGCTCAGAAGCTTTTCGGTAGGATGTGTATATAGGAATTGAATAGACCTTTCATTCGATGTATGTCTCGATGCGTTCGGGGAACTTTGAAAATTTGGTGATTTTTTTAGACAAGTGGTTAGTCCATGATTTTTTCAAAATTCTCAAAAATTCAGTAAAATCACTTTGGTTAGAAATATTTCGAGAACCAGATCTCGCAGAAGCTTTTGGTTTTGAGCTATAGAGAGCCGTAGAAATTTTGACCCAGGATTTTGAAAACCGCAGCCTCTGACAAGGCTTGGTTTTGGAAATAGCGCCAACCAAAGACATTATTAGGTAATTGACTCTCGAAAATCTATAAAATCACTTTGGACCGGCATATTTCGATAACCAGACCACTCAGAAGCTTTTCGGTTGGATGTGTATATAGGAATTGAATAGACCTTTCATTCGATGTATGTCTCGATGCGTTCGGGGAACTTTGAAAATTTGGTGATTTTTTTAGACAAGTGGTTAGTCCATGATTTTTTCAAAATTCTCAAAAATTCAGTAAAATCACTTTGGTTAGAAATATTTCGATAACCAGATCTCGCAGAAGCTTTTGGTTTTAAGCTATAGAGAGCCGTGGAAATTTTGACCCAGGATTTTGAAAACCGCAGCCTCTGACAAGGCTTGGTTTTGGAAATAGCGCCAACCAAAGACATTATTAGGTAATTGACGCTCGAAAATCCATAAAATCACTTTGGACCGGCATATTTCGATAACCAGACCACTCAGAAGCTTTTCGGTTGGATGTGTATATAGGAATTGAATAGACCTTTCATTCGATGTATGTCTCGATGCGTTCGGGGAACTTTGAAAATTTGGTGATTTTTTTAGACAAGTGGTTAGTCCATGATTTTTTCAAAATTCTCAAAAATTCAGTAAAATCACTTTGCTTAGAAATATTTCGAGAACCAGACCTCGCAGAAGCTTCCGGTTGTCACCTGTAGATAGCTGTGGAAAATATAATTAGGGACTTTGAAAACCGGAGCCTCTGACAAGGCTTGGTTTTGGAAATAGCGCCAACCAAAGACATTATTAGGTAATTGACGCTCGAAAATCCATAAAATCACTTTGGACCGGCATATTTCGATAACCAGACTACTCAGAAGCTTTTCGGTTGGATGTGTATATAGGAATTGAATAGACCTTTCATTCGATGTATGTCTCGATGCGTTCGGGGAACTTTGAAAATTTGGTGATTTTTTTAGACAAGTGGTTAGTCCAGGATTTTATCAAAATTCTCAAAAATTCAGTAAAATCACTTTGGTTAGAAATATTTCGAGAACCAGACCTCGCAAAAGCTTCCGGTTTTCACCTCTAGATAGCTGTGGAAAATTTATCCAAGGATTTTGAAAACCGGAGTCTTTTAAAATTCTTGTTTTCGAAAAAAAGCACCAGCGTTAATTAGGTAGTTGGCGCTCGAAAATGCATAAAATCACTTTGGACCGGCATATTTCGATAACCAGACCGCTCAGAAGCTTTTCGGTAGGATGTGTATATAGGAATTGAATAGACCTTTCATTCGATGTATGTCTCGATGCGTTCGGGGAACTTTGAAAATTTGGTGATTTTTTTAGACAAGTGGTTAGTCCATGATTTTTTCAAAATTCTCAAAAATTCAGTAAAATCACTTTGGTTAGAAATATTTCGAGAACCAGATCTCGCAGAAGCTTTTGGTTTTGAGCTATAGAGAGCCGTAGAAATTTTGACCCAGGATTTTGAAAACCGCAGCCTCTGACAAGGCTTGGTTTTGGAAATAGCGCCAACCAAAGACATTATTAGGTAATTGACTCTCGAAAATCCATAAAATCACTTTGGACCGGCATATTTCGATAACCAGACCACTCAGAAGCTTTTCGGTTGGATGTGTATATATGTAGGAATTGAATAGACCTTTCATTCGATGTATGTCTCGATGCGTTCGGGGAACTTTGAAAATTTGGTGATTTTTTTAGACAAGTGGTTAGTCCATGATTTTTTCAAAATTCTCAAAAATTCAGTAAAATCACTTTGGTTAGAAATATTTCGATAACCAGACCTCACAGAAGCTTCTGGTTTTCACCTGTAGATAGCTGTGGAAAATATAATTAGGGACTTTGAAAACCGGAGCCTCTGACAAGGCTTGGTTTTGGAAATAGCGCCAACCAAAGACATTAATAGGTAATTGACGCTCGAAAATGCATAAAATCACTTTGGACCGGCATATTTCGATAACCAGACCACTCAGAAGCTTTTCGGTTGGATGTGTATATAGGAATTGAATAGACCTTTCATTCGATGTATGTCTCGATGCGTTCGGGGAACTTTGAAAATTTGGTGATTTTTTTAGACAAGTGGTTAGTCCATGATTTTTTCAAAATTCTCAAAAATTCAGTAAAATCACTTTGGTTAGAAATATTTCGAGAACCAGATCTCGCAGAAGCTTTTGGTTTTGAGCTATAGAGAGCCGTAGAAATTTTGACCCAGGATTTTGAAAACCGCAGCCTCTGACAAGGCTTGGTTTTGGAAATAGCGCCAACCAAAGACATTATTAGGTAATTGACTCTCGAAAATCCATAAAATCACTTTGGACCGGCATATTTCGATAACCAGACCACTCAGAAGCTTTTCGGTTGGATGTGTATATAGGAATTGAATAGACCTTTCATTCGATGTATGTCTCGATGCGTTCGGGGAACTTTGAAAATTTGGTGATTTTTTTAGACAAGTGGTTAGTCCATGATTTTTTCAAAATTCTCAAAAATTCAGTAAAATCACTTTGGTTAGAAATATTTCGATAACCAGATCTCGCAGAAGCTTTTGGTTTTAAGCTATAGAGAGCCGTGGAAATTTTGACCCAGGATTTTGAAAACCGCAGCCTCTGACAAGGCTTGGTTTTGGAAATAGCGCCAACCAAAGACATTATTAGGTAATTGACGCTCGAAAATCCATAAAATCACTTTGGACCGGCATATTTCGATAACCAGACCACTCAGAAGCTTTTCGGTTGGATGTGTATATAGGAATTGAATAGACCTTTCATTCGATGTATGTCTCGATGCGTTCGGGGAACTTTGAAAATTTGGTGATTTTTTTAGACAAGTGGTTAGTCCATGATTTTTTCAAAATTCTCAAAAATTCAGTAAAATCACTTTGCTTAGAAATATTTCGAGAACCAGACCTCGCAGAAGCTTCCGGTTGTCACCTGTAGATAGCTGTGGAAAATATAATTAGGGACTTTGAAAACCGGAGCCTCTGACAAGGCTTGGTTTTGGAAATAGCGCCAACCAAAGACATTATTAGGTAATTGACGCTCGAAAATCCATAAAATCACTTTGGACCGGCATATTTCGATAACCAGACTACTCAGAAGCTTTTCGGTTGGATGTGTATATAGGAATTGAATAGACCTTTCATTCGATGTATGTCTCGATGCGTTCGGGGAACTTTGAAAATTTGGTGATTTTTTTAGACAAGTGGTTAGTCCAGGATTTTATCAAAATTCTCAAAAATTCAGTAAAATCACTTTGGTTAGAAATATTTCGAGAACCAGACCTCGCAAAAGCTTCCGGTTTTCACCTCTAGATAGCTGTGGAAAATTTATCCAAGGATTTTGAAAACCGGAGTCTTTTAAAATTCTTGTTTTCGAAAAAAAGCACCAGCGTTAATTAGGTAGTTGGCGCTCGAAAATGCATAAAATCACTTTGGACCGGCATATTTCGATAACCAGACCGCTCAGAAGCTTTTCGGTAGGATGTGTATATAGGAATTGAATAGACCTTTCATTCGATGTATGTCTCGATGCGTTCGGGGAACTTTGAAAATTTGGTGATTTTTTTAGACAAGTGGTTAGTCCATGATTTTTTCAAAATTCTCAAAAATTCAGTAAAATCACTTTGGTTAGAAATATTTCGAGAACCAGATCTCGCAGAAGCTTTTGGTTTTGAGCTATAGAGAGCCGTAGAAATTTTGACCCAGGATTTTGAAAACCGCAGCCTCTGACAAGGCTTGGTTTTGGAAATAGCGCCAACCAAAGACATTATTAGGTAATTGACGCTCGAAAATCCATAAAATCACTTTGGACCGGCATATTTCGATAACCAGACCACTCAGAAGCTTTTCGGTTGGATGTGTATATATGTAGGAATTGAATAGACCTTTCATTCGATGTATGTCTCGATGCGTTCGGGGAACTTTGAAAATTTGGTGATTTTTTTAGACAAGTGGTTAGTCCATGATTTTTTCAAAATTCTCAAAAATTCAGTAAAATCACTTTGGTTACAAATATTTCGATAACCAGACCTCACAGAAGCTTCTGGTTTTCACCTGTAGATAGCTGTGGAAAATATAATTAGGGACTTTGAAAACCGGAGCCTCTGACAAGGCTTGGTTTTGGAAATAGCGCCAACCAAAGACATTAATAGGTAATTGACGCTCGAAAATGCATAAAATCACTTTGGACCGGCATATTTCGATAACCAGACCACTCAGAAGCTTTTGGATGTGTATATAGGAATTGAATAGACCTTTCATTCGATGTATGTCTCGATGCGTTCGGGGAACTTTGAAAATTTGGTGATTTTTTTAGACAAGTGGTTAGTCCATGATTTTTTCAAAATTCTCAAAAATTCAGTAAAATCACTTTGGTTAGAAATATTTCGAGAACCAGATCTCGCAGAAGCTTTTGGTTTTGAGCTATAGAGAGCCGTAGAAATTTTGACCCAGGATTTTGAAAACCGCAGCCTCTGACAAGGCTTGGTTTTGGAAATAGCGCCAACCAAAGACATTATTAGGTAATTGACTCTCGAAAATCCATAAAATCACTTTGGACCGGCATATTTCGATAACCAGACCACTCAGAAGCTTTTCGGTTGGATGTGTATATAGGAATTGAATAGACCTTTCATTCGATGTATGTCTCGATGCGTTCGGGGAACTTTGAAAATTTGGTGATTTTTTTAGACAAGTGGTTAGTCCATGATTTTTTCAAAATTCTCAAAAATTCAGTAAAATCACTTTGCTTAGAAATATTTCGAGAACCAGACCTCGCAGAAGCTTCCGGTTGTCACCTGTAGATAGCTGTGGAAAATATAATTAGGGACTTTGAAAACCGGAGCCTCTGACAAGGCTTGGTTTTGGAAATAGCGCCAACCAAAGACATTATTAGGTAATTGACGCTCGAAAATCCATAAAATCACTTTGGACCGGCATATTTCGATAACCAGACTACTCAGAAGCTTTTCGGTTGGATGTGTATATAGGAATTGAATAGACCTTTCATTCGATGTATGTCTCGATGCGTTCGGGGAACTTTGAAAATTTGGTGATTTTTTTAGACAAGTGGTTAGTCCAGGATTTTATCAAAATTCTCAAAAATTCAGTAAAATCACTTTGGTTAGAAATATTTCGAGAGCCAGACCTCGCAAAAGCTTCCGGTTTTCACCTCTAGATAGCTGTGGAAAATTTATCCAAGGATTTTGAAAACCGGAGTCTTTTAAAATTCTTGTTTTCGAAAAAAAGCACCAGCGTTAATTAGGTAGTTGGCGCTCGAAAATGCATAAAATCACTTTGGACCGGCATATTTCGATAACCAGACCGCTCAGAAGCTTTTCGGTAGGATGTGTATATAGGAATTGAATAGACCTTTCATTCGATGTATGTCTCGATGCGTTCGGGGAACTTTGAAAATTTGGTGATTTTTTTAGACAAGTGGTTAGTCCATGATTTTATCAAAATTCTCAAAAATTCAGTAAAATCACTTTGGTTAGAAATATTTCGAGAACCAGACCTCGCAAAAGCTTCCGGTTTTCACCTCTAGATAGCTGTGGAAAATTTATCCAAGGATTTTGAAAACCGGAGTCTTTTAAAATTCTTGTTTTCGAAAAAAAGCACCAGCGTTAATTAGGTAGTTGGCGCTCGAAAATGCATAAAATCACTTTGGACCGGCATATTTCGATAACCAGACCGCTCAGAAGCTTTTCGGTTGGATGTGTATATAGGAATTGAATAGACCTTTCATTCGATGTATGTCCCGATGCGTTCGGGGAACTTTGAAAATTTGGTGATTTTTTTAGACAAGTGGTTAGTCCATGATTTTATCAAAATTCTCAAAAATTCAGTAAAATCACTTTAGTTAGAAATATTTCGATAACCAGACCTCACAGAAGCTTCTGGTTTTCACCTGTAGATAGCTGTGGAAAATTATAATTAGGGACTTTGAAAACCGGAGCCTCTGACAAGGCTTGGTTTTGGAAATAGCGCCAACCAAAGACATTATTAGGTAATTGACGCTCGAAAATGCATAAAATCACTTTGGACCGGCATATTTCGATAACCAGACCACTCAGAAGCTTTTCGGTTGGATGTGTATATAGGAATTGAATAGACCTTTCATTCGATGTATGTCTCGATGCGTTCGGGGAACTTTGAAAATTTGGTGATTTTTTTAGACAAGTGGTTAGTCCAGGATTTTATCAAAATTCTCAAAAATTCAGTAAAATCACTTTGGTTAGAAATATTTCGAGAACCAGACCTCGCAAAAGCTTCCGGTTTTCACCTCTAGATAGCTGTGGAAAATTTATCCAAGGATTTTGAAAACCGGAGTCTTTTAAAATTCTTGTTTTCGAAAAAAAGCACCAGCGTTAATTAGGTAGTTGGCGCTCGAAAATGCATAAAATCACTTTGGACCGGCATATTTCGATAACCAGACCGCTCAGAAGCTTTTCGGTAGGATGTGTATATAGGAATTGAATAGACCTTTCATTCGATGTATGTCTCGATGCGTTCGGGGAACTTTGAAAATTTGGTGATTTTTTTAGACAAGTGGTTAGTCCATGATTTTATCAAAATTCTCAAAAATTCAGTAAAATCACTTTGGTTAGAAATATTTCGAGAACCAGACCTCGCAAAAGCTTCCGGTTTTCACCTCTAGATAGCTGTGGAAAATTTATCCAAGGATTTTGAAAACCGGAGTCTTTTAAAATTCTTGTTTTCGAAAAAAAGCACCAGCGTTAATTAGGTAGTTGGCGCTCGAAAATGCATAAAATCACTTTGGACCGGCATATTTCGATAACCAGACCGCTCAGAAGCTTTTCGGTTGGATGTGTATATAGGAATTGAATAGACCTTTCATTCGATGTATGTCCCGATGCGTTCGGGGAACTTTGAAAATTTGGTGATTTTTTTAGACAAGTGGTTAGTCCATGATTTTATCAAAATTCTCAAAAATTCAGTAAAATCACTTTAGTTAGAAATATTTCGATAACCAGACCTCACAGAAGCTTCTGGTTTTCACCTGTAGATAGCTGTGGAAAATATAATTAGGGACTTTGAAAACCGGAGCCTCTGACAAGGCTTGGTTTTGGAAATAGCGCCAACCAAAGACATTATTAGGTAATTGACGCTCGAAAATGCATAAAATCACTTTGGACCGGCATATTTCGATAACCAGACCACTCAGAAGCTTTTCGGTTGGATGTGTATATAGGAATTAAATAGACCTTTCATTCGTTGTATGTCTCGATGCGTTCGGGGAACTTTGAAAATTTGGTGATTTTTTTAGACAAGTGGTTAGTCCATGATTTTTTCAAAATTCTCAAAAATTCAGTAAAATCACTTTGCTTAGAAATATTTTGAGAACCAGACCTCGCAGAAGCTTCCGGTTGTCACCTGTAGATAGCTGTGGAAAATATAATTAGGGACTTTGAAAACCGGAGCCTCTGACAAGGCTTGGTTTTGGAAATAGCGCCAACCAAAGACATTATTAGGTAATTGACGCTCGAAAATGCATAAAATCACTTTGGACCGGCATATTTCGATAACCAGACCACTCAGAAGCTTTTCGGTTGGATGTGTATATAGGAATTAAATAGACCTTTCATTCGTTGTATGTCTCGATGCGTTCGGGGAACTTTGAAAATTTGGTGATTTTTTTAGACAAGTGGTTAGTCCATGATTTTTTCAAAATTCTCAAAAATTCAGTAAAATCACTTTGCTTAGAAATATTTTGAGAACCAGACCTCGCAGAAGCTTCCGGTTGTCACCTGTAGATAGCTGTGGAAAATATAATTAGGGACTTTGAAAACCGGAGCCTCTGACAAGGCTTGGTTTTGGAAATAGCGCCAACCAAAGACATTATTAGGTAATTGACGCTCGAAAATCCATAAAATCACTTTGGACCGGCATATTTCGATAACCAGACCACTCAGAAGCTTTTCGGTTGGATGTGTATATAGGAATTGAATAGACCTTTCATTCGATGTATGTCTCGATGCGTTCGGGGAACTTTGAAAATTTGGTGATTTTTTTAGACAAGTGGTTAGTCCATGATTTTTTCAAAATTCTCAAAAATTCAGTAAAATCACTTTGGTTAGAAATATTTCGAGAACCAGATCTTGCAGAAGCTTTTGGTTTTGAGCTATAGAGAGCCGTGGAAATTTTGACCCAGGATTTTGAAAACCGCAGCCTCTGACAAGGCTTGGTTTTGGAAATAGCGCCAACCAAAGACATTATTAGGTAATTGACGCTCGAAAATCCATAAAATCACTTTGGACCGGCATATTTCGATAACCAGACCACTCAGAAGCTTTTCGGTTGGATGTGTATATAGGAATTGAATAGACCTTTCATTCGATGTATGTCTCGATGCGTTCGGGGAACTTTGAAAATTTGGTGATTTTTTTAGACAAGTGGTTAGTCCATGATTTTTTCAAAATTCTCAAAAATTCAGTAAAATCACTTTGGTTAGAAATATTTCGAGAACCAGATCTCGCAGAAGCTTTTGGTTTTGAGCTATAGAGAGCCGTGGAAATTTTGACCCAGGATTTTGAAAACCGCAGCCTCTGACAAGGCTTGGTTTTGGAAATAGCGCCAACCAAAGACATTATTAGGTAATTGACGCTCGAAAATCCATAAAATCACTTTGGACCGGCATATTTCGATAACCAGACCACTCAGAAGCTTTTCGGTTGGATGTGTATATAGGAATTGAATAGACCTTTCATTCGATGTATGTCTCGATGCGTTCGGGGAACTTTGAAAATTTGGTGATTTTTTTAGACAAGTGGTTAGTCCATGATTTTTTCAAAATTCTCAAAAATTCAGTAAAATCACTTTGGTTAGAAATATTTCGAGAACCAGATCTCGCAGAAGCTTTTGGTTTTGAGCTATAGAGAGCCGTGGAAATTTTGACCCAGGATTTTGAAAACCGCAGCCTCTGACAAGGCTTGGTTTTGGAAATAGCGCCAACCAAAGACATTATTAGGTAATTGACGCTCGAAAATGCATAAAATCACTTTGGACCGGCATATTTCGATAACCAGACCACTCAGAAGCTTTTCGGTTGGATGTGTATATAGGAATTGAATAGACCTTTCATTCGATGTATGTCTCGATGCGTTCGGGGAACTTTGAAAATTTGGTGATTTTTTTAGACAAGTGGTTAGTCCATGATTTTTTCAAAATTCTCAAAAATTCAGTAAAATCACTTTGGTTAGAAATATTTCGAGAACCAGATCTCGCAGAAGCTTTTGGTTTTGAGCTATAGAGAGCCGTGGAAATTTTGACCCAGGATTTTGAAAACCGCAGCCTCTGACAAGGCTTGGTTTTGGAAATAGCGCCAACCAAAGACATTATTAGGTAATTGACGCTCGAAAATCCATAAAATCACTTTGGACCGGCATATTTCGATAACCAGACCACTCAGAAGCTTTTCGGTTGGATGTGTATATAGGAATTGAATAGACCTTTCATTCGATGTATGTCTCGATGCGTTCGGGGAACTTTGAAAATTTGGTGATTTTTTTAGACAAGTGGTTAGTCCATGATTTTTTCAAAATTCTCAAAAATTCAGTAAAATCACTTTAGTTAGAAATATTTCGATAACCAGACCTCACAGAAGCTTCTGGTTTTCACCTGTAGATAGCTGTGGAAAATATAATTAGGGACTTTGAAAACCGGAGCCTCTGACAAGGCTTGGTTTTGGAAATAGCGCCAACCAAAGACATTATTAGGTAATTGACGCTCGAAAATCCATAAAATCACTTTGGACCGGCATATTTCGATAACCAGACCACTCAGAAGCTTTTCGGTTGGATGTGTATATAGGAATTAAATAGACCTTTCATTCGTTGTATGTCTCGATGCGTTCGGGGAACTTTGAAAATTTGGTGATTTTTTTAGACAAGTGGTTAGTCCATGATTTTTTCAAAATTCTCAAAAATTCAGTAAAATCACTTTGCTTAGAAATATTTTGAGAACCAAACCTCGCAGAAGCTTCCGGTTGTCACCTGTAGATAGCTGTGGAAAATATAATTAGGGACTTTGAAAACCGGAGCCTCTGACAAGGCTTGGTTTTGGAAATAGCGCCAACCAAAGACATTATTAGGTAATTGACTCTCGAAAATCCATAAAATCACTTTGGACCGGCATATTTCGATAACCAGACCACTCAGAAGCTTTTCGGTTGGATGTGTATATAGGAATTGAATAGACCTTTCATTCGATGTATGTCTCGATGCGTTCGGGGAACTTTAAAAATTTGGTGATTTTTTTAGACAAGTGGTTAGTCCATGATTTTTTCAAAATTCTCAAAAATTCAGTAAAATCACTTTGGTTAGAAATATTTCGATAACCAGATCTCGCAGAAGCTTTTGGTTTTAAGCTATAGAGAGCCGTGGAAATTTTGACCCAGGATTTTGAAAACCGCAGCCTCTGACAAGGCTTGGTTTTGGAAATAGCGCCAACCAAAGACATTATTAGGTAATTGACTCTCGAAAATCCATAAAATCATTTTGGACCGGCATATTTCGATAACCAGACCACTCAGAAGCTTTTCGGTTGGATGTGTATATAGGAATTGAATAAACCTTTCATTCGATGTATGTCTCGATGCGTTCGGGGAACTTTGAAAATTTGGTGATTTTTTTAGACAAGTGGTTAGTCCATGATTTTTTCAAAATTCTCAAAAATTCAGTAAAATCACTTTGCTTAGAAATATTTCGAGAACCAGACCTCGCAGAAGCTTCCGGTTGTCACCTCTAGATAGCTGTGGAAAATTTATCCAAGGATTTTGAAAACCGGAGTCTTTTAAAATTCTTGTTTTCGAAAAAAAGCACCAGCGTTAATTAGGTAGTTGGCGCTCGAAAATGCATAAAATCACTTTGGACCGGCATATTTCGATAACCAGACCGCTCAGAAGCTTTTCGGTAGGATGTGTATATAGGAATTGAATAGACCTTTCATTCGATGTATGTCTCGATGCGTTCGGGGAACTTTGAAAATTTGGTGATTTTTTTAGACAAGTGGTTAGTCCATGATTTTTTCAAAATTCTCAAAAATTCAGTAAAATCACTTTGGTTAGAAATATTTCGAGAACCAGATCTCGCAGAAGCTTTTGGTTTTGAGCTATAGAGAGCCGTAGAAATTTTGACCCAGGATTTTGAAAACCGCAGCCTCTGACAAGGCTTGGTTTTGGAAATAGCGCCAACCAAAGACATTATTAGGTAATTGACTCTCGAAAATCCATAAAATCACTTTGGACCGGCATATTTCGATAACCAGACCACTCAGAAGCTTTTCGGTTGGATGTGTATATAGGAATTGAATAGACCTTTCATTCGATGTATGTCTCGATGCGTTCGGGGAACTTTGAAAATTTGGTGATTTTTTTAGACAAGTGGTTAGTCCATGATTTTTTCAAAATTCTCAAAAATTCAGTAAAATCACTTTGGTTAGAAATATTTCGATAACCAGATCTCGCAGAAGCTTTTGGTTTTAAGCTATAGAGAGCCGTGGAAATTTTGACCCAGGATTTTGAAAACCGCAGCCTCTGACAAGGCTTGGTTTTGGAAATAGCGCCAACCAAAGACATTATTAGGTAATTGACGCTCGAAAATCCATAAAATCACTTTGGACCGGCATATTTCGATAACCAGACCACTCAGAAGCTTTTCGGTTGGATGTGTATATAGGAATTGAATAGACCTTTCATTCGATGTATGTCTCGATGCGTTCGGGGAACTTTAAAAATTTGGTGATTTTTTTAGACAAGTGGTTAGTCCATGATTTTTTCAAAATTCTCAAAAATTCAGTAAAATCACTTTGGTTAGAAATATTTCGATAACCAGATCTCGCAGAAGCTTTTGGTTTTAAGCTATAGAGAGCCGTGGAAATTTTGACCCAGGATTTTGAAAACCGCAGCCTCTGACAAGGCTTGGTTTTGGAAATAGCGCCAACCAAAGACATTATTAGGTAATTGACTCTCGAAAATCCATAAAATCACTTTGGACCGGCATATTTCGATAACCAGACCACTCAGAAGCTTTTCGGTTGGATGTGTATATAGGAATTGAATAAACCTTTCATTCGATGTATGTCTCGATGCGTTCGGGGAACTTTGAAAATTTGGTGATTTTTTTAGACAAGTGGTTAGTCCATGATTTTTTCAAAATTCTCAAAAATTCAGTAAAATCACTTTGCTTAGAAATATTTCGAGAACCAGACCTCGCAGAAGCTTCCGGTTGTCACCTCTAGATAGCTGTGGAAAATTTATCCAAGGATTTTGAAAACCGGAGTCTTTTAAAATTCTTGTTTTCGAAAAAAAGCACCAGCGTTAATTAGGTAGTTGGCGCTCGAAAATGCATAAAATCACTTTGGACCGGCATATTTCGATAACCAGACCGCTCAGAAGCTTTTCGGTAGGATGTGTATATAGGAATTGAATAGACCTTTCATTCGATGTATGTCTCGATGCGTTCGGGGAACTTTGAAAATTTGGTGATTTTTTTAGACAAGTGGTTAGTCCATGATTTTTTCAAAATTCTCAAAAATTCAGTAAAATCACTTTGGTTAGAAATATTTCGAGAACCAGATCTCGCAGAAGCTTTTGGTTTTGAGCTATAGAGAGCCGTAGAAATTTTGACCCAGGATTTTGAAAACCGCAGCCTCTGACAAGGCTTGGTTTTGGAAATAGCGCCAACCAAAGACATTATTAGGTAATTGACTCTCGAAAATCCATAAAATCACTTTGGACCGGCATATTTCGATAACCAGACCACTCAGAAGCTTTTCGGTTGGATGTGTATATAGGAATTGAATAGACCTTTCATTCGATGTATGTCTCGATGCGTTCGGGGAACTTTGAAAATTTGGTGATTTTTTTAGACAAGTGGTTAGTCCATGATTTTTTCAAAATTCTCAAAAATTCAGTAAAATCACTTTGGTTAGAAATATTTCGATAACCAGATCTCGCAGAAGCTTTTGGTTTTAAGCTATAGAGAGCCGTGGAAATTTTGACCCAGGATTTTGAAAACCGCAGCCTCTGACAAGGCTTGGTTTTGGAAATAGCGCCAACCAAAGACATTATTAGGTAATTGACGCTCGAAAATCCATAAAATCACTTTGGACCGGCATATTTCGATAACCAGACCACTCAGAAGCTTTTCGGTTGGATGTGTATATAGGAATTGAATAGACCTTTCATTCGATGTATGTCTCGATGCGTTCGGGGAACTTTGAAAATTTGGTGATTTTTTTAGACAAGTGGTTAGTCCATGATTTTTTCAAAATTCTCAAAAATTCAGTAAAATCACTTTGCTTAGAAATATTTCGAGAACCAGACCTCGCAGAAGCTTCCGGTTGTCACCTGTAGATAGCTGTGGAAAATATAATTAGGGACTTTGAAAACCGGAGCCTCTGACAAGGCTTGGTTTTGGAAATAGCGCCAACCAAAGACATTATTAGGTAATTGACGCTCGAAAATCCATAAAATCACTTTGGACCGGCATATTTCGATAACCAGACCACTCAGAAGCTTTTCGGTTGGATGTGTATATAGGAATTGAATAGACCTTTCATTCGATGTATGTCTCGATGCGTTCGGGGAACTTTGAAAATTTGGTGATTTTTTTAGACAAGTGGTTAGTCCAGGATTTTATCAAAATTCTCAAAAATTCAGTAAAATCACTTTGGTTAGAAATATTTCGAGAACCAGACCTCGCAAAAGCTTCCGGTTTTCACCTCTAGATAGCTGTGGAAAATTTATCCAAGGATTTTGAAAACCGGAGTCTTTTAAAATTCTTGTTTTCGAAAAAAAGCACCAGCGTTAATTAGGTAGTTGGCGCTCGAAAATGCATAAAATCACTTTGGACCGGCATATTTCGATAACCAGACCGCTCAGAAGCTTTTCGGTAGGATGTGTATATAGGAATTGAATAGACCTTTCATTCGATGTATGTCCCGATGCGTTCGGGGAACTTTGAAAATTTGGTGATTTTTTTAGACAAGTGGTTAGTCCATGATTTTATCAAAATTCTCAAAAATTCAGTAAAATCACTTTAGTTAGAAATATTTCGATAACCCGACCTCACAGAAGCTTCTGGTTTTCACCTGTAGATAGCTGTGGAAAATATAATTAGGGACTTTGAAAACCGGAGCCTCTGACAAGGCTTGGTTTTGGAAATAGCGCCAACCAAAGACATTATTAGGTAATTGACGCTCGAAAATCCATAAAATCACTTTGGACCGGCATATTTCGATAACCAGACCACTCAGAAGCTTTTCGGTTGGATGTGTATATAGGAATTAAATAGACCTTTCATTCGATGAATGTCTCGATGCGTTCGGGGAACTTTGAAAATTTGGTGATTTTTTTAGACAAGTGGTTAGTCCATGATTTTTTCAAAATTCTCAAAAATTCAGTAAAATCACTTTGTTTAGAAATATTTCGAGAACCAGACCTCGCAGAAGCTTCTGGTTTTCACCTGTAGATAGCTGTGGAAAATTTAACCAAGGATTTTGAAAACCGGAGCCTCTTACGAGACATGGTTTCGGAAATAGCGCCAACCAAAGACATTATTAGGTGTTTGGCGCTCGAAAATCCATAACATCACTTTGGACCGGCATATTTCGATAACCAGACCGCTCAGAAGCTTTTCGGTAGGATGTGTATATAGGAATTGAATAGACCTTTCATTCGATGTATGTCTCGATGCGTTCGGGGAACTTTGAAAATTTGGTGATTTTTTTAGACAAGTGGTTAGTCCATGATTTTTTCAAAATTCTCAAAAATTCAGTAAAATCACTTTGGTTAGAAATATTTCGAGAACCAGACCTCGCAAAAGCTTCCGGTTTTCACCTCTGGATAGCAGCTGTGGAAAATTTATCCAAGGATTTTGAAAACCGGAGTCTTTTAAAATTCTTGTTTTCATAAAAAAGCACCAGCGTTAATTAGGTAGTTGGCGCTCGAAAATGCATAAAATCACTTTGGACCGGCATATTTCGATAACCAGACCGCTCAGAAGCTTTTCGGTAGGATGTGTATATAGGAATTGACTAGACCTTTCATTCGATGTATGTCTCGATGCGTTCGGGGAACTTTGAAAATTTGGTGATTTTTTTAGACAAGTGGTTAGTCCATGATTTTATCAAAATTCTCAAAAATTCAGTAAAATCACTTTGTTTAGAAATATTTCGAGAACCAGACCTCGCAGAAGCTTCTGGTTTTGAGCTATAGATAGCCGTGGAAATTTTGACCCAGGATTTTGAAAACCGCAGCCTCTGACAAGGCTTGGTTTTGGAAATAGCGCCAACCAAAGACATTATTAGGTAATTGACGCTCGAAAATCCATAAAATCACTTTGGACCGGCATATTTCGATAACCAGACCGCTCAGAAGCTTTTCGGTAGGATGTGTATATAGGAATTGAATAGACCTTTCATTCGATGTATGTCTCGATGCGTTCGGGGAACTTTGAAAATTTGGTGATTTTTTTAGACAAGTGGTTAGTCCATGATTTTATCAAAATTCTCAAAAATTCAGTAAAATCACTTTGGTTAGAAATATTTCGATAACCAGACCTCACAGAAGCTTCTGGTTTTCACCTGTAGATAGCTGTGGAAAATTTAACCAAGGATTTTGAAAACCGGAGCCTCTTACGAGACTTGGTTTCGGAAATAGCGCCAACCAAAGACATTATTAGGTAATTGACGCTCGAAAATCCATAAAATCACTTTGGACCGGCATATTTCGATAACCAGACCGCTCAGAAGCTTTTCGGTAGGATGTGTATATAGGAATTGAATAGACCTTTCATTCGATGTATGTCTCGATGCGTTCGGGGAACTTTGAAAATTTGGTGATTTTTTTAGACAAGTGGTTAGTCCATGATTTTATCAAAATTCTCAAAAATTCAGTAAAATCACTTTGGTTAGAAATATTTCGATAACCAGACCTCACAGAAGCTTCTGGTTTTCACCTGTAGATAGCTGTGGAAAATATAATTAGGGACTTTGAAACCCGGAGCCTCTGACAAGGCTTGGTTTTGGAAACAGCGCCAACCAAAGACATTATTAGGTAATTGACGCTCGAAAATCCATAAAATCACTTTGGACCGCCATATTTCGATAACCAGACCACTCAGAAGCTTTTCGGTTGGATGTGTATATAGGAATTGAATAGACCTTTCATTCGATGTTTGTCTCGATACGTTCGGGGAACTTTGAAAATTTGGTGATTTTTTTAGACAAGTGGTTAGTCCATGATTTTTTCAAAATTCTCAAAAATTCAGTAAAATCACTTTGGTTAGAAATATTTCGATAACCAGACCTCACAGAAGCTTCTGGTTTTCACCTGTAGATAGCTGTGGAAAATATAAGTAGGGACTTTGAAAACCGGAGCCTCTGACAAGGCTTGGTTTTGGAAATAGCGCCAACCAAAGACATTATTAGGTAATTGACGTTCGAAAATCCATAAAATCACTTTGGACCGGCATATTTCGTTAACCAGACCACTCAGAAGCTTTTCGGTTGGATGTGTATATAGGAATTGAATAGACCTTTCATTTGATGTATGTCTCGATGCGTTCGGGGAACTTTGAAAATTTGGTGATTTTTTTAGACAAGTGGTTAGTCCATGATTTTATCAAAATTCTCAAAAATTCAGTAAAATCACTTTGGTTAGAAATATTTCGATAACCAGACCTCACAGAAGCTTCTGGTTTTCACCTGTAGATAGCTGTGGAAAATATAATTACGGACTTTGAAACCCGGAGCCTCTGACAAGGCTTGGTTTTGGAAACAGCGCCAACCAAAGACATTATTAGGTAATTGACGCTCGAAAATCCATAAAATCACTTTGGACCGCCATATTTCGATAACCAGACCACTCAGAAGCTTTTCGGTTGGATGTGTATATAGGAATTGAATAGACCTTTCATTCGATGTATGTCTCGATGCGTTCGGGGAACTTTGAAAATTTGGTGATTTTTTTAGACAAGTGGTTAGTCCATGATTTTATCAAAATTCTCAAAAATTCAGTAAAATCACTTTGGTTAGAAATATTTCGATAACCAGACCTCACAGAAGCTTCTGGTTTTCACCTGTATATAGCTGTGGAAAATATAATTAGGGACTTTGAAAACCGGAGCCTCTGACAAGGCTTGGTTTTGGAAATAGCGCCAACCAAAGACATTATTAGGTAATTGACGCTCGAAAATCCATAAAATCACTTTGGACCGGCATATTTCGATAACCAGACCACTCAGAAGCTTTTCGGTTGGTTGTGTATATAGGAATTGAATAGACCTTTCATTCGATGTATGTCTCGATGCGTTCCGGGAACTTTGAAAATTTGGTGATTTTTTTAGACAAGTGGTTAGTCCATGATTTTTTCAAAATTCTCAAAAATTCAGTAAAATCACTTTGGTTAGAAATATTTCGAGAACCAGATCTCGCAAAAGCTTCCGGTTTTCACCTCTAGATACTAGCTGTGGAAAATTTATCCAAGGATTTTGAAAACCGGAGTCTTTTAAAATTCTTGTTTTCGAAAAAAAGCACCAGCGTTAATTAGGTAGTTGGCGCTCGAAAATGCATAAAATCACTTTGGACCGGCATATTTCGATAACCAGACCGCTCAGAAGCTTTTCGGTAGGATGTGTATATAGGAATTGAATAGACCTTTCATTCGATGTATGTCTCGATGCGTTCGGGGAACTTTGAAAATTTGGTGATTTTTTTAGACAAGTGGTTAGTCCATGATTTTATCAAAATTCTCAAAAATTCAGTAAAATCACTTTGGTTAGAAATATTTCGATAACCAGACCTCACAGAAGCTTCTGGTTTTCACCTGTAGATAGCTGTGGAAAATTTAACCAAGGATTTTGAAAACCGGAGCCTCTTACGAGACTTGGTTTTGGAAATAGCGCCAACCAAAGACATTATTAGGTAGTTGGCGCTCGAAAATGCATAAAATCACTTTGGACCGGCATATTTCGATAACCAGACCGCTCAGAAGCTTTTCGGTAGGATGTGTATATAGGAATTGAATAGACCTTTCATTCGATGTATGTCTCGATGCGTTCGGGGAACTTTGAAAATTTGGTGATTTTTTTAGACAAGTGGTTAGTCCATGATTTTTTCAAAATTCTCAAAAATTCAGTAAAATCACTTTGGTTAGAAATATTTCGAGAACCAGACCTCGCAAAAGCTTCCAGTTTTCACCTCTAGATAGCTGTGGAAAATTTATCCAAGGATTTTGAAAACCGGAGTCTTTTAAAATTCTTGTTTTCGAAAAAAAGCACCAGCGTTAATTAGGTAGTTGGCGCTCGAAAATGCATAAAATCACTTTGGACCGGCATATTTCGATAACCAGACCGCTCAGAAGCTTTTCGGTAGGATGTGTATATAGGAATTGAATAGACCTTTCATTCGATGTATGTCCCGATGCGTGCGGGGAACTTTGAAAATTTGGTGATTTTTTTAGACAAGTGGTTAGTCCATGATTTTATCAAAATTCTCAAAAATTCAGTAAAATCACTTTAGTTAGAAATATTTCGATAACCAGACCTCACAGAAGCTTCTGGTTTTCACCTGTAGATAGCTGTGGAAAATATAATTAGGGACTTTGAAAACCGGAGCCTCTGACAAGGCTTGGTTTTGGAAATAGCGCCAACCAAAGACATTATTAGGTAATTGACGCTCGAAAATCCATAAAATCACTTTGGACCGACATATTTCGATAACCAGACCACTCAGAAGCTTTTCGGTTGGATGTGTATATAGGAATTGAATAGACCTTTCATTCGATGTATGTCTCGATGCGTTCGGGGAACTTTGAAAATTTGGTGATTTTTTTAGACAAGTGGTTAGTCCATGATTTTATCAAAATTCTCAAAAATTCAGTAAAATCACTTTGGTTAGAAATATTTCGATAACCAGACCTCACAGAAGCTTCTGGTTTTCACCTGTAGATAGCTGTGGAAAATATAATTAGGGACTTTGAAAACCGGAGCCTCTGACAAGGCTTGGTTTTGGAAATAGCGCCAACCAAAGACATTATTAGGTAATTGACGCTCGAAAATCCATTAAATCACTTTGGACCGGCATATTTCGATAACCAGACCACTCAGAAGCTTTTCGGTTGGATGTGTATATAGGAATTGAATAGACCTTTCATTCGATGTATGTCTCGATGCGTTCGGGGAACTTTGAAAATTTGGTGATTTTTTTAGACAAGTGGTTAGTCCATGATTTTATCAAAATTCTCAAAAATTCAGTAAAATCACTTTGGTTAGAAATATTTCGATAACCAGACCTCACAGAAGCTTCTGGTTTTCACCTGTAGATAGCTGCGGAAAACATAATTAGGGACTTTGAAAACCGGAGCCTCTGACAAGGCTTGGTTTTGGAAATAGCGCCAACCAAAGACATTATTAGGTAATTGACGCTCGAAAATCCATTAAATCACTTTGGACCGGCATATTTCGATAACCAGACCACTCAGAAGCTTTTCGGTTGGATGTGTATATAGGAATTGAATAGACCTTTCATTCGATGTATGTCTCGATGCGTTCGGGGAACTTTGAAAATTTGGTGATTTTTTTAGACAAGTGGTTAGTCCATGATTTTTTCAAAATTCTCAAAAATTCAGTAAAATCACTTTGGTTAGAAATATTTCGAGAACCAGACCTCGCAAAAGCTTCCGGTTTTCACCTCTAGATAGCTGTGGAAAATTTATCCAAGGATTTTGAAAACCGGAGTCTTTTAAAATTCTTGTTTTCGAAAAAAAGCACAAGCGTTAATTAGGTAGTTGGCGCTCGAAAATGCATAAAATCACTTTGGACCAGCATATTTCGATAACCAGACCGCTCAGAAGCTTTTCGGTAGGATGTGTATATAGGAATTGAATAGACCTTTCATTCGATGTATGTCTCGATGGGTTCGGGGAACTTTGAAAATTTGGTGATTTTTTTAGACAAGTGGTTAGTCCATGATTTTATCAAAATTCTCAAAAATTCAGTAAAATCACTTTAGTTAGAAATATTTCGATAACCAGACCTCACAGAAGCTTCTGGTTTTCACCTGTAGATAGCTGTGGAAAACATAATTAGGGACTTTGAAAACCGGAGCCTCTGACAAGGCTTGGTTTTGGAAATAGCGCCAACCAAAGACATTATTAGGTAATTGACGCTCGAAAATCCATTAAATCACTTTGGACCGGCATATTTCGATAACCAGACCACTCAGAAGCTTTTCGGTTGGATGTGTATATAGGAATTGAATAGACCTTTCATTCGATGTATGTCTCGATGCGTTCGGGGAACTTTGAAAATTTGGTGATTTTTTTAGACAAGTGGTTAGTGCATGATTTTTTCAAAATTCTCAAAAATTCAGTAAAATCACTTTGGTTAGAAATATTTCGATAAAGAGACCTCACAGAAGCTTCTGGTTTTCACCTGTAGATAGCTGTGGAAAATTTAACCAAGGATTTTGAAAACCGGAGCCTCTTACGAGACTTGGTTTCGGAAATAGCGCCAACCAAAGACATTATTAGGTAATTGACGCTCGAAAATCCATAAAATCACTTTGGACCGGCATATTTCGATAACCAGACCGCTCAGAAGCTTTTCGGTAGGATGTGTATATAGGAATTGAATAGACCTTTCATTCGATGTATGTCTCGAAGCGTTCGGGGAACTTTGAAAATTTGGTGATTTTTTTAGACAAGTGGTTAGTCCATGATTTTATCAAAATTCTCAAAAATTCAGTAAAATCACTTTGGTTAGAAATATTTCGATAACCAGACCTCACAGAAGCTTCTGGTTTTCACCTGTAGATAGCTGTGGAAAATTTAACCAAGGATTTTGAAAACCGGAGCCTCTTACGAGACTTGGTTTCGGAAATAGCGCCAACCAAAGACATTATTAGGTAATTGACGCTCGAAAATCCATAAAATCACTTTGGACCGGCATATTTCGATAACCAGACCGCTCAGAAGCTTTTCGGTAGGATGTGTATATAGGAATTGAATAGACCTTTCATTCGATGTATGTCTCGATGCGTTCGGGGAACTTTGAAAATTTGGTGATTTTTTTAGACAAGTGGTTAGTCCATGATTTTATCAAAATTCTCAAAAATTCAGTAAAATCACTTTGGTTAGAAATATTTCGATAACCAGACCTCACAGAAGCTTCTGGTTTTCACCTGTAGATAGCTGTGGAAAATATAATTAGGGACTTTGAAACCCGGAGCCTCTGACAAGGCTTGGTTTTGGAAACAGCGCCAACCAAAGACATTATTAGGTAATTGACGCTCGAAAATCCATAAAATCACTTTGGACCGCCATATTTCGATAACCAGACCACTCAGAAGCTTTTCGGTTGGATGTGTATATAGGAATTGAATAGACCTTTCATTCGATGTTTGTCTCGATACGTTCGGGGAACTTTGAAAATTTGGTGATTTTTTTAGACAAGTGGTTAGTCCATGATTTTTTCAAAATTCTCAAAAATTCAGTAAAATCACTTTGGTTAGAAATATTTCGATAACCAGACCTCACAGAAGCTTCTGGTTTTCACCTGTAGATAGCTGTGGAAAATATAAGTAGGGACTTTGAAAACCGGAGCCTCTGACAAGGCTTGGTTTTGGAAATAGCGCCAACCAAAGACATTATTAGGTAATTGACGTTCGAAAATCCATAAAATCACTTTGGACCGGCATATTTCGTTAACCAGACCACTCAGAAGCTTTTCGGTTGGATGTGTATATAGGAATTGAATAGACCTTTCATTCGATGTATGTCTCGATGCGTTCGGGAACTTTGAAAATTTGGTGATTTTTTTAGACAAGTGGTTAGTCCATGATTTTATCAAAATTCTCAAAAATTCAGTAAAATCACTTTGGTTAGAAATATTTCGATAACCAGACCTCACAGAAGCTTCTGGTTTTCACCTGTATATAGCTGTGGAAAATATAATTAGGGACTTTGAAAACCGGAGCCTCTGACAAGGCTTGGTTTTGGAAATAGCGCCAACCAAAGACATTATTAGGTAATTGACGCTCGAAAATCCATAAAATCACTTTGGACCGGCATATTTCGATAACCAGACCACTCAGAAGCTTTTCGGTTGGTTGTGTATATAGGAATTGAATAGACCTTTCATTCGATGTATGTCTCGATGCGTTCGGGGAACTTTGAAAATTTGGTGATTTTTTTAGACAAGTGGTTAGTCCATGATTTTTTCAAAATTCTCAAAAATTCAGTAAAATCACTTTGGTTAGAAATATTTCGAGAACCAGACCTCGCAAAAGCTTCCAGTTTTCACCTCTAGATAGCTGTGGAAAATTTATCCAAGGATTTTGAAAACCGGAGTCTTTTAAAATTCTTGTTTTCGAAAAAAAGCACCAGCGTTAATTAGGTAGTTGGCGCTCGAAAATGCATAAAATCACTTTGGACCGGCATATTTCGATAACCAGACCGCTCAGAAGCTTTTCGGTAGGATGTGTATATAGGAATTGAATAGACCTTTCATTCGATGTTTGTCTCGATACGTTCGGGGAACTTTGAAAATTTGGTGATTTTTTTAGACAAGTGGTTAGTCCATGATTTTTTCAAAATTCTCAAAAATTCAGTAAAATCACTTTGGTTAGAAATATTTCGATAACCACACCTCACAGAAGCTTCTGGTTTTCACCTGTAGATAGCTGTGGAAAATATAATTAGGGACTTTGAAACCCGGAGCCTCTGACAAGGCTTGGTTTTGGAAACAGCGCCAACCAAAGACATTATTAGGTAATTGACGCTCGAAAATCCATAAAATCACTTTGGACCGCCATATTTCGATAACCAGACCACTCAGAAGCTTTTCGGTTGGATGTGTATATAGGAATTGAATAGACCTTTCATTCGATGTATGTCTCGATGCGTTCGGGGAACTTTGAAAATTTGGTGATTTTTTTAGACAAGTGGTTAGTCCATGATTTTATCAAAATTCTCAAAAATTCAGTAAAATCACTTTGGTTAGAAATATTTCGATAACCAGACCTCACAGAAGCTTCTGGTTTTCACCTGTATATAGCTGTGGAAAATATAATTAGGGACTTTGAAAACCGGAGCCTCTGACAAGGCTTGGTTTTGGAAATAGCGCCAACCAAAGACATTATTAGGTAATTGACGCTCGAAAATCCATAAAATCACTTTGGACCGGCATATTTCGATAACCAGACCACTCAGAAGCTTTTCGGTTGGTTGTGTATATAGGAATTGAATAGACCTTTCATTCGATGTATGTCTCGATGCGTTCGGGGAACTTTGAAAATTTGGTGATTTTTTTAGACAAGTGGTTAGTCCATGATTTTTTCAAAATTCTCAAAAATTCAGTAAAATCACTTTGGTTAGAAATATTTCGAGAACCAGACCTCGCAAAAGCTTCCAGTTTTCACCTCTAGATAGCTGTGGAAAATTTATCCAAGGATTTTGAAAACCGGAGTCTTTTAAAATTCTTGTTTTCGAAAAAAAGCACCAGCGTTAATTAGGTAGTTGGCGCTCGAAAATGCATAAAATCACTTTGGACCGGCATATTTCGATAACCAGACCGCTCAGAAGCTTTTCGGTAGGATGTGTATATAGGAATTGAATAGACCTTTCATTCGATGTATGTCCCGATGCGTTCGGGGAACTTTGAAAATTTGGTGATTTTTTTAGACAAGTGGTTAGTCCATGATTTTATCAAAATTCTCAAAAATTCAGTAAAATCACTTTAGTTAGAAATATTTCGATAACCAGACCTCACAGAAGCTTCTGGTTTTCACCTGTAGATAGCTGTGGAAAATATAATTAGGGACTTTGAAAACCGGAGCCTCTGACAAGGCTTGGTTTTGGAAATAGCGCCAACCAAAGACATTATTAGGTAATTGACGCTCGAAAATCCATAAAATCACTTTGGACCGGCATATTTCGATAACCAGACCACTCAGAAGCTTTTCGGTTGGATGTGTATATAGGAATTGAATAGACCTTTCATTCGATGTATGTCTCGATGCGTTCGGGGAACTTTGAAAATTTGGTGATTTTTTTAGACAAGTGGTTAGTCCATGATTTTATCAAAATTCTCAAAAATTCAGTAAAATCACTTTGGTTAGAAATATTTCGATAACCAGACCTCACAGAAGCTTCTGGTTTTCACCTGTAGATAGCTGTGGAAAATATAATTAGGGACTTTGAAAACCGGAGCCTCTGACAAGGCTTGGTTTTGGAAATAGCGCCAACCAAAGACATTATTAGGTAATTGACGCTCGAAAATGCATAAAATCACTTTGGACCGGCATATTTCGATAACCAGACCACTCAGAAGCTTTTCGGTTGGATGTGTATATAGGAATTGAATAGACCTTTCATTCGATGTATGTCTCGATGCGTTCGGGGAACTTTGAAAATTTGGTGATTTTTTTAGACAAGTGGTTAGTCCATGATTTTTTCAAAATTCTCAAAAATTCAGTAAAATCACTTTGGTTAGAAATATTTCGAGAACCAGATCTCGCAGAAGCTTTTGGTTTTGAGCTATAGAGAGCCGTAGAAATTTTGACCCAGGATTTTGAAAACCGCAGCCTCTGACAAGGCTTGGTTTTGGAAATAGCGCCAACCAAAGACATTATTAGGTAATTGACTCTCGAAAATGCATAAAATCACTTTGGACCGGCATATTTCGATAACCAGACCGCTCAGAAGCTTTTCGGTAGGATGTGTATATAGGAATTGAATAGACCTTTCATTCGATGTATGTCTCGATGCGTTCGGGGAACTTTGAAAATTTGGTGATTTTTTTAGACAAGTGGTTAGTCCATGATTTTTTCAAAATTCTCAAAAATTCAGTAAAATCACTTTGGTTAGAAATATTTCGAGAACCAGATCTCGCAGAAGCTTTTGGTTTTGAGCTATAGAGAGCCGTAGAAATTTTGACCCAGGATTTTGAAAACCGCAGCCTCTGACAAGGCTTGGTTTTGGAAATAGCGCCAACCAAAGACATTATTAGGTAATTGACTCTCGAAAATCCATAAAATCACTTTGGACCGGCATATTTCGATAACCAGACCACTCAGAAGCTTTTCGGTTGGATGTGTATATATGTAGGAATTGAATAGACCTTTCATTCGATGTATGTCTCGATGCGTTCGGGGAACTTTGAAAATTTGGTGATTTTTTTAGACAAGTGGTTAGTCCATGATTTTTTCAAAATTCTCAAAAATTCAGTAAAATCACTTTGGTTAGAAATATTTCGAGAACCAGATCTCGCAGAAGCTTTTGGTTTTGAGCTATAGAGAGCCGTAGAAATTTTGACCCAGGATTTTGAAAACCGCAGCCTCTGACAAGGCTTGGTTTTGGAAATAGCGCCAACCAAAGACATTATTAGGTAATTGACTCTCGAAAATCCATAAAATCACTTTGGACCGGCATATTTCGATAACCAGACCACTCAGAAGCTTTTCGGTTGGATGTGTATATAGGAATTGAATAGACCTTTCATTCGATGTATGTCTCGATGCGTTCGGGGAACTTTGAAAATTTGGTGATTTTTTTAGACAAGTGGTTAGTCCATGATTTTTTCAAAATTCTCAAAAATTCAGTAAAATCACTTTGCTTAGAAATATTTCGAGAACCAGACCTCGCAGAAGCTTCCGGTTGTCACCTGTAGATAGCTGTGGAAAATATAATTAGGGACTTTGAAAACCGGAGCCTCTGACAAGGCTTGGTTTTGGAAATAGCGCCAACCAAAGACATTATTAGGTAATTGACGCTCGAAAATCCATAAAATCACTTTGGACCGGCATATTTCGATAACCAGACTACTCAGAAGCTTTTCGGTTGGATGTGTATATAGGAATTGAATAGACCTTTCATTCGATGTATGTCTCGATGCGTTCGGGGAACTTTGAAAATTTGGTGATTTTTTTAGACAAGTGGTTAGTCCAGGATTTTATCAAAATTCTCAAAAATTCAGTAAAATCACTTTGGTTAGAAATATTTCGAGAACCAGACCTCGCAAAAGCTTCCGGTTTTCACCTCTAGATAGCTGTGGAAAATTTATCCAAGGATTTTGAAAACCGGAGTCTTTTAAAATTCTTGTTTTCGAAAAAAAGCACCAGCGTTAATTAGGTAGTTGGCGCTCGAAAATGCATAAAATCACTTTGGACCGGCATATTTCGATAACCAGACCGCTCAGAAGCTTTTCGGTAGGATGTGTATATAGGAATTGAATAGACCTTTCATTCGATGTATGTCTCGATGCGTTCGGGGAACTTTGAAAATTTGGTGATTTTTTTAGACAAGTGGTTAGTCCATGATTTTTTCAAAATTCTCAAAAATTCAGTAAAATCACTTTGGTTAGAAATATTTCGAGAACCAGATCTCGCAGAAGCTTTTGGTTTTGAGCTATAGAGAGCCGTAGAAATTTTGACCCAGGATTTTGAAAACCGCAGCCTCTGACAAGGCTTGGTTTTGGAAATAGCGCCAACCAAAGACATTATTAGGTAATTGACTCTCGAAAATCCATAAAATCACTTTGGACCGGCATATTTCGATAACCAGACCACTCAGAAGCTTTTCGGTTGGATGTGTATATATGTAGGAATTGAATAGACCTTTCATTCGATGTATGTCTCGATGCGTTCGGGGAACTTTGAAAATTTGGTGATTTTTTTAGACAAGTGGTTAGTCCATGATTTTTTCAAAATTCTCAAAAATTCAGTAAAATCACTTTGGTTACAAATATTTCGATAACCAGACCTCACAGAAGCTTCTGGTTTTCACCTGTAGATAGCTGTGGAAAATATAATTAGGGACTTTGAAAACCGGAGCCTCTGACAAGGCTTGGTTTTGGAAATAGCGCCAACCAAAAACATTAATAGGTAATTGACGCTCGAAAATGCATAAAATCACTTTGGACCGGCATATTTCGATAACCAGACCACTCAGAAGCTTTTCGGTTGGATGTGTATATAGGAATTGAATAGACCTTTCATTCGATGTATGTCTCGATGCGTTCGGGGAACTTTGAAAATTTGGTGATTTTTTTAGACAAGTGGTTAGTCCATGATTTTTTCAAAATTCTCAAAAATTCAGTAAAATCACTTTGGTTAGAAATATTTCGAGAACCAGATCTCGCAGAAGCTTTTGGTTTTGAGCTATAGAGAGCCGTAGAAATTTTGACCCAGGATTTTGAAAACCGCAGCCTCTGACAAGGCTTGGTTTTGGAAATAGCGCCAACCAAAGACATTATTAGGTAATTGACTCTCGAAAATCCATAAAATCACTTTGGACCGGCATATTTCGATAACCAGACCACTCAGAAGCTTTTCGGTTGGATGTGTATATAGGAATTGAATAGACCTTTCATTCGATGTATGTCTCGATGCGTTCGGGGAACTTTGAAAATTTGGTGATTTTTTTAGACAAGTGGTTAGTCCATGATTTTTTCAAAATTCTCAAAAATTCAGTAAAATCACTTTGCTTAGAAATATTTCGAGAACCAGACCTCGCAGAAGCTTCCGGTTGTCACCTGTAGATAGCTGTGGAAAATATAATTAGGGACTTTGAAAACCGGAGCCTCTGACAAGGCTTGGTTTTGGAAATAGCGCCAACCAAAGACATTATTAGGTAATTGACGCTCGAAAATCCATAAAATCACTTTGGACCGGCATATTTCGATAACCAGACTACTCAGAAGCTTTTCGGTTGGATGTGTATATAGGAATTGAATAGACCTTTCATTCGATGTATGTCTCGATGCGTTCGGGGAACTTTGAAAATTTGGTGATTTTTTTAGACAAGTGGTTAGTCCAGGATTTTATCAAAATTCTCAAAAATTCAGTAAAATCACTTTGGTTAGAAATATTTCGAGAACCAGACCTCGCAAAAGCTTCCGGTTTTCACCTCTAGATAGCTGTGGAAAATTTATCCAAGGATTTTGAAAACCGGAGTCTTTTAAAATTCTTGTTTTCGAAAAAAAGCACCAGCGTTAATTAGGTAGTTGGCGCTCGAAAATGCATAAAATCACTTTGGACCGGCATATTTCGATAACCAGACCGCTCAGAAGCTTTTCGGTAGGATGTGTATATAGGAATTGAATAGACCTTTCATTCGATGTATGTCTCGATGCGTTCGGGGAACTTTGAAAATTTGGTGATTTTTTTAGACAAGTGGTTAGTCCATGATTTTTTCAAAATTCTCAAAAATTCAGTAAAATCACTTTGGTTACAAATATTTCGATAACCAGACCTCACAGAAGCTTCTGGTTTTCACCTGTAGATAGCTGTGGAAAATATAATTAGGGACTTTGAAAACCGGAGCCTCTGACAAGGCTTGGTTTTGGAAATAGCGCCAACCAAAGACATTAATAGGTAATTGACGCTCGAAAATGCATAAAATCACTTTGGACCGGCATATTTCGATAACCAGACCACTCAGAAGCTTTTCGGTTGGATGTGTATATAGGAATTGAATAGACCTTTCATTCGATGTATGTCTCGATGCGTTCGGGGAACTTTGAAAATTTGGTGATTTTTTTAGACAAGTGGTTAGTCCAGGATTTTATCAAAATTCTCAAAAATTCAGTAAAATCACTTTGGTTAGAAATATTTCGAGAACCAGACCTCGCAAAAGCTTCCGGTTTTCACCTCTAGATAGCTGTGGAAAATTTATCCAAGGATTTTGAAAACCGGAGTCTTTTAAAATTCTTGTTTTCGAAAAAAAGCACCAGCGTTAATTAGGTAGTTGGCGCTCGAAAATGCATAAAATCACTTTGGACCGGCATATTTCGATAACCAGACCGCTCAGAAGCTTTTCGGTAGGATGTGTATATAGGAATTGAATAGACCTTTCATTCGATGTATGTCCCGATGCGTTCGGGGAACTTTGAAAATTTGGTGATTTTTTTAGACAAGTGGTTAGTCCAGGATTTTATCAAAATTCTCAAAAATTCAGTAAAATCACTTTGGTTAGAAATATTTCGAGAACCAGACCTCGCAAAAGCTTCCGGTTTTCACCTCTAGATAGCTGTGGAAAATTTATCCAAGGATTTTGAAAACCGGAGTCTTTTAAAATTCTTGTTTTCGAAAAAAAGCACCAGCGTTAATTAGGTAGTTGGCGCTCGAAAATGCATAAAATCACTTTGGACCGGCATATTTCGATAACCAGACCGCTCAGAAGCTTTTCGGTAGGATGTGTATATAGGAATTGAATAGACCTTTCATTCGATGTATGTCTCGATGCGTTCGGGGAACTTTGAAAATTTGGTGATTTTTTTAGACAAGTGGTTAAGTCCATGATTTTATCAAAATTCTCAAAAATTCAGTAAAATCACTTTGGTTAGAAATATTTCGAGAACCAGACCTCGCAAAAGCTTCCGGTTTTCACCTCTAGATAGCTGTGGAAAATTTATCCAAGGATTTTGAAAACCGGAGTCTTTTAAAATTCTTGTTTTCGAAAAAAAGCACCAGCGTTAATTAGGTAGTTGGCGCTCGAAAATGCATAAAATCACTTTGGACCGGCATATTTCGATAACCAGACCGCTCAGAAGCTTTTCGGTTGGATGTGTATATAGGAATTGAATAGACCTTTCATTCGATGTATGTCCCGATGCGTTCGGGGAACTTTGAAAATTTGGTGATTTTTTTAGACAAGTGGTTAGTCCATGATTTTATCAAAATTCTCAAAAATTCAGTAAAATCACTTTAGTTAGAAATATTTCGATAACCAGACCTCACAGAAGCTTCTGGTTTTCACCTGTAGATAGCTGTGGAAAATATAATTAGGGACTTTGAAAACCGGAGCCTCTGACAAGGCTTGGTTTTGGAAATAGCGCCAACCAAAGACATTATTAGGTAATTGACGCTCGAAAATGCATAAAATCACTTTGGACCGGCATATTTCGATAACCAGACCACTCAGAAGCTTTTCGGTTGGATGTGTATATAGGAATTAAATAGACCTTTCATTCGTTGTATGTCTCGATGCGTTCGGGGAACTTTGAAAATTTGGTGATTTTTTTAGACAAGTGGTTAGTCCATGATTTTTTCAAAATTCTCAAAAATTCAGTAAAATCACTTTGCTAAGAAATATTTTGAGAACCAGACCTCGCAGAAGCTTCCGGTTGTCACCTGTAGATAGCTGTGGAAAATATAATTAGGGACTTTGAAAACCGGAGCCTCTGACAAGGCTTGGTTTTGGAAATAGCGCCAACCAAAGACATTATTAGGTAATTGACGCTCGAAAATGCATAAAATCACTTTGGACCGGCATATTTCGATAACCAGACCACTCAGAAGCTTTTCGGTTGGATGTGTATATAGGAATTAAATAGACCTTTCATTCGTTGTATGTCTCGATGCGTTCGGGGAACTTTGAAAATTTGGTGATTTTTTTAGACAAGTGGTTAGTCCATGATTTTTTCAAAATTCTCAAAAATTCAGTAAAATCACTTTGCTTAGAAATATTTTGAGAACCAGACCTCGCAGAAGCTTCCGGTTGTCACCTGTAGATAGCTGTGGAAAATATAATTACGGACTTTGAAAACCGGAGCCTCTGACAAGGCTTGGTTTTGGAAATAGCGCCAACCAAAGACATTATTAGGTAATTGACGCTCGAAAATCCATAAAATCACTTTGGACCGGCATATTTCGATAACCAGACCACTCAGAAGCTTTTCGGTTGGATGTGTATATAGGAATTGAATAGACCTTTCATTCGATGTATGTCTCGATGCGTTCGGGGAACTTTGAAAATTTGGTGATTTTTTTAGACAAGTGGTTAGTCCATGATTTTTTCAAAATTCTCAAAAATTCAGTAAAATCACTTTAGTTAGAAATATTTCGATAACCAGACCTCACAGAAGCTTCTGGTTTTCACCTGTAGATAGCTGTGGAAAATATAATTAGGGACTTTGAAAACCGGAGCCTCTGACAAGGCTTGGTTTTGGAAATAGCGCCAACCAAAGACATTATTAGGTAATTGACGCTCGAAAATCCATAAAATCACTTTGGACCGGCATATTTCGATAACCAGACCACTCAGAAGCTTTTCGGTTGGATGTGTATATAGGAATTAAATAGACCTTTCATTCGTTGTATGTCTCGATGCGTTCGGGGAACTTTGAAAATTTGGTGATTTTTTTAGACAAGTGGTTAGTCCATGATTTTTTCAAAATTCTCAAAAATTCAGTAAAATCACTTTGCTTAGAAATATTTTGAGAACCAAACCTCGCAGAAGCTTCCGGTTGTCACCTGTAGATAGCTGTGGAAAATATAATTAGGGACTTTGAAAACCGGAGCCTCTGACAAGGCTTGGTTTTGGAAATAGCGCCAACCAAAGACATTATTAGGTAATTGACGCTCGAAAATCCATAAAATCACTTTGGACCGGCATATTTCGATAACCAGACCACTCAGAAGCTTTTCGGTTGGATGTGTATATAGGAATTGAATAGACCTTTCATTCGATGTATGTCTCGATGCGTTCGGGGAACTTTGAAAATTTGGTGATTTTTTTAGACAAGTGGTTAGTCCATGATTTTTTCAAAATTCTCAAAAATTCAGTAAAATCACTTTGGTTAGAAATATTTCGAGAATCAGATCTCGCAAAAGCTTCCGGTTTTCACCTCTAGATAGCTGTGGAAAATTTATCCAAGGATTTTGAAAACCGGAGTCTTTTAAAATTCTTGTTTTCGAAAAAAAGCACCAGCGTTAATTAGGTAGTTGGCGCTCGAAAATGCATAAAATCACTTTGGACCGGCATATTTCGATAACCAGACCGCTCAGAAGCTTTTCGGTAGGATGTGTATATAGGAATTGAATAGACCTTTCATTCGATGTATGTCTCGATGCGTTCGGGGAACTTTGAAAATTTGGTGATTTTTTTAGACAAGTGGTTAGTCCATGATTTTTTCAAAATTCTCAAAAATTCAGTAAAATCACTTTGGTTAGAAATATTTCGAGAACCAGATCTCGCAGAAGCTTTTGGTTTTGAGCTATAGAGAGCCGTAGAAATTTTGACCCAGGATTTTGAAAACCGCAGCCTCTGACAAGGCTTGGTTTTGGAAATAGCGCCAACCAAAGACATTATTAGGTAATTGACTCTCGAAAATCCATAAAATCACTTTGGACCGGCATATTTCGATAACCAGACCACTCAGAAGCTTTTCGGTTGGATGTGTATATAGGAATTGAATAGACCTTTCATTCGATGTATGTCTCGATGCGTTCGGGGAACTTTGAAAATTTGGTGATTTTTTTAGACAAGTTAGTCCATGATTTTTTCAAAATTCTCAAAAATTCAGTAAAATCACTTTGCTTAGAAATATTTCGAGAACCAGACCTCGCAGAAGCTTCCGGTTGTCACCTGTAGATAGCTGTGGAAAATATAATTAGGGACTTTGAAAACCGGAGCCTCTGACAAGGCTTGGTTTTGGAAATAGCGCCAACCAAAGACATTATTAGGTAATTGACGCTCGAAAATCCATAAAATCACTTTGGACCGGCATATTTCGATAACCAGACCACTCAGAAGCTTTTCGGTTGGATGTGTATATAGGAATTGAATAGACCTTTCATTCGATGTATGTCTCGATGCGTTCGGGGAACTTTGAAAATTTGGTGATTTTTTTAGACAAGTGGTTAGTCCAGGATTTTATCAAAATTCTCAAAAATTCAGTAAAATCACTTTGGTTAGAAATATTTCGATAACCAGATCTCGCAGAAGCTTTTGGTTTTAAGCTATAGAGAGCCGTGGAAATTTTGACCCAGGATTTTGAAAACCGCAGCCTCTGACAAGGCTTGGTTTTGGAAATAGCGCCAACCAAAGACATTATTAGGTAATTGACGCTCGAAAATCCATAAAATCACTTTGGACCGGCATATTTCGATAACCAGACCACTCAGAAGCTTTTCGGTTGGATGTGTATATAGGAATTGAATAGACCTTTCATTCGATGTATGTCTCGATGCGTTCGGGGAACTTTGAAAATTTGGTGATTTTTTTAGACAAGTGGTTAGTCCATGATTTTTTCAAAATTCTCAAAAATTCAGTAAAATCACTTTGCTTAGAAATATTTCGAGAACCAGACCTCGCAGAAGCTTCCGGTTGTCACCTGTAGATAGCTGTGGAAAATATAATTAGGGACTTTGAAAACCGGAGCCTCTGACAAGGCTTGGTTTTGGAAATAGCGCCAACCAAAGACATTATTAGGTAATTGACGCTCGAAAATCCATAAAATCACTTTGGACCGGCATATTTCGATAACCAGACCACTCAGAAGCTTTTCGGTTGGATGTGTATATAGGAATTGAATAGACCTTTCATTCGATGTATGTCTCGATGCGTTCGGGGAACTTTGAAAATTTGGTGATTTTTTTAGACAAGTGGTTAGTCCAGGATTTTATCAAAATTCTCAAAAATTCAGTAAAATCACTTTGGTTAGAAATATTTCGAGAACCAGACCTCGCAAAAGCTTCCGGTTTTCACCTCTAGATAGCTGTGGAAAATTTATCCAAGGATTTTAAAAACCGGAGTCTTTTAAAATTCTTGTTTTCGAAAAAAAGCACCAGCGTTAATTAGGTAGTTGGCGCTCGAAAATGCATAAAATCACTTTGGACCGGCATATTTCGATAACCAGACCGCTCAGAAGCTTTTCGGTAGGATGTGTATATAGGAATTGAATAGACCTTTCATTCGATGTATGTCCCGATGCGTTCGGGGAACTTTGAAAATTTGGTGATTTTTTTAGACAAGTGGTTAGTCCATGATTTTATCAAAATTCTCAAAAATTCAGTAAAATCACTTTAGTTAGAAATATTTCGATAACCCGACCTCACAGAAGCTTCTGGTTTTCACCTGTAGATAGCTGTGGAAAATATAATTAGGGACTTTGAAAACCGGAGCCTCTGACAAGGCTTGGTTTTGGAAATAGCGCCAACCAAAGACATTATTAGGTAATTGACGCTCGAAAATCCATAAAATCACTTTGGACCGGCATATTTCGATAACCAGACCACTCAGAAGCTTTTCGGTTGGATGTGTATATAGGAATTAAATAGACCTTTCATTCGATGAATGTCTCGATGCGTTCGGGGAACTTTGAAAATTTGGTGATTTTTTTAGACAAGTGGTTAGTCCATGATTTTTTCAAAATTCTCAAAAATTCAGTAAAATCACTTTGGTTAGAAGTATTTCGATAACCAGACCTCACAGAAGCTTCTGGTTTTCACCTGTAGATAGCTGTGGAAAATATAATTAGGGTCTTTGAAAACCGGAGCCTCTGACAAGGCTTGGTTTTGGAAATAGCGCCAACCAAAGACATTATTAGGTAATTGACGCTCGAAAATCCATAAAATCACTTTGGACCGGCATATTTCGATAACCAGACCACTCAGAAGCTTTTCGGTTGGATGTGTATATAGGAATTAAATAGACCTTTCATTCGATGTATGTCTCGATGCGTTCGGGGAACTTTGAAAATTTGGTGATTTTTTTAGACAAGTGGTTAGTCCATGATTTTATCAAAATTCTCAAAAATTCAGTAAAATCACTTTGTTTAGAAATATTTCGAGAACCAGACCTCGCAGAAGCTTCTGGTTTTGAGCTATAGATAGCCGTGGAAATTTTGACCCAGGACTTTGAAAACCGGAGCCTCTTACGAGGCTTGGTTTTGGAAATAGCGCCAACCAAAGACATTATTAGGTATTTGGCGCTCGAAAATCCATAACATCACTTTGGACCGGCATATTTCGATAACCAGACCACTCAGAAGCTTTTCGGTTGGATGTGTATGTAGGAATTGAATAGACCTTTCATTCGATGTATGTCTCGATGCGTTCGGGGAACTTTGAAAATTTGGTGATTTTTTTAGACAAGTGGTTAGTCCATGATTTTTTCAAAATTCTCAAAAATTCAGTAAAATCACTTTGGTTAGAAATATTTCGAGAACCAGACCTCGCAAAAGCTTCCGGTTTTCACCTCTGGATAGCAGCTGTGGAAAATTTATCCAAGGATTTTGAAAACCGGAGTCTTTTAAAATTCTTGTTTTCATAAAAAAGCACCAGCGTTAATTAGGTAGTTGGCGCTCGAAAATGCATAAAATCACTTTGGACCGGCATATTTCGATAACCAGACCGCTCAGAAGCTTTTCGGTAGGATGTGTATATAGGAATTGACTAGACCTTTCATTCGATGTATGTCTCGATGCGTTCGGGGAACTTTGAAAATTTGGTGATTTTTTTAGACAAGTGGTTAGTCCATGATTTTATCAAAATTCTCAAAAATTCAGTAAAATCACTTTGTTTAGAAATATTTCGAGAACCAGACCTCGCAGAAGCTTCTGGTTTTGAGCTATAGATAGCCGTGGAAATTTTGACCCAGGATTTTGAAAACCGCAGCCTCTGACAAGGCTTGGTTTTGGAAATAGCGCCAACCAAAGACATTATTAGGTAATTGACGCTCGAAAATCCATAAAATCACTTTGGACCGGCATATTTCGATAACCAGACCGCTCAGAAGCTTTTCGGTAGGATGTGTATATAGGAATTGAATAGACCTTTCATTCGATGTATGTCTCGATGCGTTCG
Source organism: Chrysotoxum bicinctum (assembly GCA_911387755.1). NCBI lineage: Eukaryota > Metazoa > Arthropoda > Insecta > Diptera > Syrphidae > Chrysotoxum > Chrysotoxum bicinctum. The sequence continues at coordinate 179,126,449 of OU426989.1, read as the reverse complement.
GGGAACTTTGAAAATTTGGTGATTTTTTTAGACAAGTGGTTAGTCCATGATTTTATCAAAATTCTCAAAAATTCAGTAAAATCACTTTGGTTAGAAATATTTCGATAACCAGACCTCACAGAAGCTTCTGGTTTTCACCTGTAGATAGCTGTGGAAAATTTAACCAAGGATTTTGAAAACCGGAGCCTCTTACGAGACTTGGTTTCGGAAATAGCGCCAACCAAAGACATTATTAGGTAATTGACGCTCGAAAATCCATAAAATCACTTTGGACCGGCATATTTCGATAACCAGACCGCTCAGAAGCTTTTCGGTAGGATGTGTATATAGGAATTGAATAGACCTTTCATTCGATGTATGTCTCGATGCGTTCGGGGAACTTTGAAAATTTGGTGATTTTTTTAGACAAGTGGTTAGTCCATGATTTTATCAAAATTCTCAAAAATTCAGTAAAATCACTTTGGTTAGAAATATTTCGATAACCAGACCTCACAGAAGCTTCTGGTTTTCACCTGTAGAAATTGGAGTTTGATATGTGTTACTAGACAGACGTGCGTGAGAGAGTGGCAGTTTAAGTTGAGTTTTAAGTGGTTTTTTTTTTAAATATACCAAGGTTCTGCACTTTAATAACAGAGACTATATTATATCAGCTTTAAACGCGTTTCATAAATATTGGACGTTATTATTATTTAAATTAACTTTGCCAAAGTAAAATAAATTAATTTTTGCACTCACACCATATTTTTCCCGCTCATAAAATCTTACCACACCTAACCGTCAAGATCCCCTGATCCACACACATCAAAAATCTACATGGCTTCTATACGGGAAAAATTGCGATCGACAGATTCCCCTTTGCCACCAAATCAGAAAACACAACCATTATCACAAGTACTACCACAATCAAAATCACCTCTCACAAGAACCAAAAAGGCGAAAAAGATTTCTGAAGACAATACGAGCTCTATGGAAATGTTTGTAAGATTTGAAAAAGCTCTTTACGTACAAACTGAAATGATTACGTCACAGATCACGTCACAGATTGCAGAATCTGAAAAAAGGATCACTGAAAAAATTGATACTGACGTGGCTGAATTGAAATTATCTATTGAAAGTATCAATGCGCGATTATCACTCTTAGAAGCAAAACAAATTGAATTTGAACCATTAAAGGAGGAAAACCGCGAGCTTAAACAACAATTGTTAAAGCTTGGAGAAGAAATCAAAACGGTTTCCATGCGAATGGAAGAACACCAAGAGAAGCAGAAACTAATGGAAACGATGTCTGATGCGCTTTTACATGGAGTACCACGTTTGCCAACCGAAAATCTGCATTTAATTTTTAATAAGCTTTGTACGAACTTAAACATTACACCACCGAGAACAAGAAGTATTTTTCGTCTTAAATCAAAGTCTGATTCTGCTGCATCACCGATTATTATTAAATTTTTCTCGCCGCACGATAAACTCCTTGTTCTGAGATCGATTGCGAACTACCGAAAAACAACAAGAAAACCGCTTAACCTTCAAGATCTTGGTTTTGATACTGATAATACTCGTACAACGGCAAAATCTAATGTTTATTTACATGAGTGTCTTACTCTTAAAAATCGCTCTCTTCTGCAGCATGCATTAAAATTAAAACGTGACAAAAAACTGTTTTCTGTGTTCACTATTCGGGGCCTTGTGTATATCAAGAAGAGTAAAGATGAGGATGCAAAATTAATTGAGTCCACTGATGACCTAGCTGATGCTGCCATGATAACGCAAATAACAACTACATTAACAACTGGAATTGATCATGATAAACCTAACGAGCAACATTGCTCAGGCTATTGTATGTAGTTATTATTATTATTCTTTTTTGCAAGTTTTTCTTATTTACAATTTCTTTTTTTTATATTCGAATTTACCTTTGTTGAGTTATGTTTTTCTTAAATATCATGAATTACAAATTACAAGAATTTTTTATTTTATTCTATATTTCTTTTATTCTATATTTCTTTCACTGATTTTTTGTTTTGAATATCTTATCATCATCATCATTATTACCTTTGTTTCCTGGTTTGTTGTTTCTCTAAAACAAGTTGTGCAACTTATTGGGCACGTCTTATTATTAATAAATAATAATGCTAGGTCTTAATGATCATAATAATAGGGAACCTATAGCTGCTTTTAATAGAGATAATACGCGAATAATGATTAACGTAATATGTAATCAACACAATGGGTTACAAGTGTGCCACCTGAATGCGCAAAGTTTGAGATCAAGTGCAAAATTGGACGAATTCAGATACTTATTTGAAGGTTCTAAGGTTGATGTGGTATGCGTTTCTGAGTCTTGGTTCTTAAGTGATGTTATGGATGCTTTATATAGTCTGAAAGGATATAATCTATTTAGATCTGATAGAACCGACCGTGTTGGTGGGGGTGTGGCTGTTTTTGTTAGTGAGAGCTTAAATTGTGAACTTGTTGGTAAAGCTTTACCTGGTAGTGAAATGCAATATGTGTTCCTAAGAATTATTTGCAAATTTAATAAAATATTATTAGGATCTGTATATCGACCTAATGCAAACATCGACACATCACCGCTGATAGCTATCTTGGATGAATTATCATTTGTATCACCTTTTGTAATTGTCTGTGGTGATTTCAATAGTAATATTCTTGTAGAATCTTCTCTGATCAATAGCATGGGTTCACTAAATTTGACACCAGTTAACACTTTAATTCCTACCCATTTTAACAAGGACAACAGTACGCTCCTTGATGTATTTTTTGTAAGTCATCCATACAAAGCCCTTTCATTCAATCAACTTTCCGTTCCTTGTTTTTCTCGTCATGATATGATTCAGTTAACATATCAATGTGAACCTGTTAGTACCGAGAAATTATATTCGTTTCGGGATTTTAAGAATATCAACATAGAGCAATTAAAAGTAGACCTTGTTGCAATAGAATGGTTTAGAATTTATGGTATGCCATATGTTGATGATCAAGTGGCTTTCATAGAAAATAACATTAGAAATCTCTTTGATATCCATGTTCCGCTCATAACAAAATCTACTAATAAGAAGGATTTCACATATTCATGGTTTACAAATGGAATTAAAAACTTAATGAAACATCGAGATCAAGCATACAAATCCTGGAAAAGATTCCGATTAGATGTGCTTTATAATAACTATCGTGTGCTAAGGAACAAAGTTACTTGTGCAATACGTGAGGCAAAAAGACGGTATTATGCTGACAGACTTGATCCTTCGCAGGCTAAACATAAATTGTGGAAAAATCTAAGAGAAATTGGAGTGGGCAAACAAATAAGGCGACAAAATGATAATTTGGACTGTAATGAGTTAAATAAGCGTTTTGCATCTGCTTCTTCACCAAATTTTGATGCTGACCTGAGCCCTTATGAGAATGTTGACTCGTTGAACATTTTAAGAGATAATTCAGTCGTGAATATTCCTGATTTTTTTCCGTCATCATCTTGTTTTTGCTTTCAATCTATTGAAGATACAGATGTCTTAGAAAGCATCCTGTCTATCAAATCCAACTCTGTCGGATTTGATGAGATAAGCCCTCAGTTCGTTAAAATTATCCTTCCATTTATCTTAAAATATATAACACACTTATTTAATACAATTTTTATGACCGGAATTTTTCCCTCCACTTGGAAAAGAGCCAAAATAATACCAGTTCCTAAAAACCAAAGTGAGTTTAGACCGATTGCCATTTTACCCTTTCTCTCCAAGGTTCTTGAAAGTTTGATGAGTAAACAAATACGCAAATTTCTTCACGATAATAACTTGCTTTGTGATAATCAGTCGGGTTTCCGTTCAAAATATAGTTGTACTACTGCTCTAATTAACGTTACAGAAGACATAAGGCAAGCGGTCGACAAAGATAAAATAACTTTCCTTATCTTGCTTGATTTTTCTAAAGCGTTTGATACGGTTAACCATAAAGTTCTCTGCACTAAACTTCGAAATCAATTTAAATTCTCTTTGTCGTCTACAAAACTGGTAGCTTCTTATTTACTTCGTAGGTTCCAAGCCGTTGCAGTTAAAGACTCTGTTTCAGATTTTCTTCCACTTAGTTTAGGTGTGCCACAAGGGTCGATACTCGGACCATTATTTTTTTCTTTGTATATAAATGACCTACCCAAATGTATACTAGGATCATCGGTTGATATGTATGCTGACGATGTGCAGGTACGGAAGAGTTTTTCCTTGGGTCTTTTGGAAAATGCTGCATATGAAATGAATGAAGATCTTGAAAGGATTTTACGTTGGTCTCGCGTGAATGGCCTCAGTCTAAACCCTTCTAAGTCTAAATGTTTGGTTATTTCTAGAAAAGAGATTGATACTTCATACTTTCCTAAGGTATGTCTTGATAATAAAATAATAGAATTTGTTGATTCTGCAAAAAATCTAGGTATAACTTTTAATAAAACATTGACTTGGAATAACCACATTAGATTGACACTGGGTAGGATTTATGGAAATCTTCGCATGTTATGGGCAACGCAAAGAGTCACACCACTAAAAACAAGACTCATTCTGGCTAAAACATTAATTATTCCAATTATGATGTTTGGGTGTGAGATTTTTAGTAACTGCGAATATGAGCACAAACGCAAACTTAATGTGGCTTACAATAGCATCGCAAGATATATTTTTGGACTTAGAAGATATGAACACGTATCTTCTTTTTCCAAATCAATTTACGGTATTAGTCTTGATAATCTTTTTAAGTTAAGAACATTGAGCCTACTTCATAATGTGATTCAAACGCGCCAACCAACGTACCTGTACAATAGGGTCTGTTTTACACGTTCTGTTAGAACTCTTGATCTCGTTCCAATTCGCTATAACTTCTTAGTTTCAGAACGACAATTCTTTTATTTTGCAATTCGGCTATGGAATTCCCTACCTCGCCCAATAAGGTTAATCAGCTGCAGAGCATTGTTTAAAGAGAGGGTCAAGCAATTCCTTATGGAACAATTTCGATGATGATGTTGATGGTTGGTTGTTTTTAAACATAGTACATAGTTACTTTTTCTTCCTTATTTTTTAAATTTTCTTTCTCCTTATTCCTTATTTTTATTGCCTTATTCAGATAATTTTTAATTTGTTATTACATATTTTTTTATCGAATTAAGAATTAATCAATGTATTTATTTTTGAACTTGCAAATATCTGTTAGTAATACCTATATCAATTAATGTTAATAAGAATTTCTATTTAAGCTTGCACTATTTAAGAAGATATTGTATCTTACTGTGTAAAGTTATTAATAATAATAAAGATTTGATTTGATTTGATAGCTGTGGAAAATATAATTAGGGACTTTGAAACCCGGAGCCTCTGACAAGGCTTGGTTTTGGAAACAGCGCCAACCAAAGACATTATTAGGTAATTGACGCTCGAAAATCCATAAAATCACTTTGGACCGCCATATTTCGATAACCAGACCACTCAGAAGCTTTTCGGTTGGATGTGTATATAGGAATTGAATAGACCTTTCATTCGATGTTTGTCTCGATACGTTCGGGGAACTTTGAAAATTTGGTGATTTTTTTAGACAAGTGGTTAGTCCATGATTTTTTCAAAATTCTCAAAAATTCAGTAAAATCACTTTGGTTAGAAATATTTCGATAACCAGACCTCACAGAAGCTTCTGGTTTTCACCTGTAGATAGCTGTGGAAAATATAAGTAGGGACTTTGAAAACCGGAGCCTCTGACAAGGCTTGGTTTTGGAAATAGCGCCAACCAAAGACATTATTAGGTAATTGACGTTCGAAAATCCATAAAATCACTTTGGACCGGCATATTTCGTTAACCAGACCACTCAGAAGCTTTTCGGTTGGATGTGTATATAGGAATTGAATAGACCTTTCATTTGATGTATGTCTCGATGCGTTCGGGGAACTTTGAAAATTTGGTGATTTTTTTAGACAAGTGGTTAGTCCATGATTTTATCAAAATTCTCAAAAATTCAGTAAAATCACTTTGGTTAGAAATATTTCGATAACCAGACCTCACAGAAGCTTCTGGTTTTCACCTGTAGATAGCTGTGGAAAATATAATTAGGGACTTTGAAACCCGGAGCCTCTGACAAGGCTTGGTTTTGGAAACAGCGCCAACCAAAGACATTATTAGGTAATTGACGCTCGAAAATCCATAAAATCACTTTGGACCGCCATATTTCGATAACCAGACCACTCAGAAGCTTTTCGGTTGGATGTGTATATAGGAATTGAATAGACCTTTCATTCGATGTATGTCTCGATGCGTTCGGGGAACTTTGAAAATTTGGTGATTTTTTTAGACAAGTGGTTAGTCCATGATTTTATCAAAATTCTCAAAAATTCAGTAAAATCACTTTGGTTAGAAATATTTCGATAACCAGACCTCACAGAAGCTTCTGGTTTTCACCTGTATATAGCTGTGGAAAATATAATTAGGGACTTTGAAAACCGGAGCCTCTGACAAGGCTTGGTTTTGGAAATAGCGCCAACCAAAGACATTATTAGGTAATTGACGCTCGAAAATCCATAAAATCACTTTGGACCGGCATATTTCGATAACCAGACCACTCAGAAGCTTTTCGGTTGGTTGTGTATATAGGAATTGAATAGACCTTTCATTCGATGTATGTCTCGATGCGTTCCGGGAACTTTGAAAATTTGGTGATTTTTTTAGACAAGTGGTTAGTCCATGATTTTTTCAAAATTCTCAAAAATTCAGTAAAATCACTTTGGTTAGAAATATTTCGAGAACCAGATCTCGCAAAAGCTTCCGGTTTTCACCTCTAGATAGCTGTGGAAAATTTATCCAAGGATTTTGAAAACCGGAGTCTTTTAAAATTCTTGTTTTCGAAAAAAAGCACCAGCGTTAATTAGGTAGTTGGCGCTCGAAAATGCATAAAATCACTTTGGACCGGCATATTTCGATAACCAGACCGCTCAGAAGCTTTTCGGTAGGATGTGTATATAGGAATTGAATAGACCTTTCATTCGATGTATGTCTCGATGCGTTCGGGGAACTTTGAAAATTTGGTGATTTTTTTAGACAAGTGGTTAGTCCATGATTTTATCAAAATTCTCAAAAATTCAGTAAAATCACTTTGGTTAGAAATATTTCGATAACCAGACCTCACAGAAGCTTCTGGTTTTCACCTGTAGATAGCTGTGGAAAATTTAACCAAGGATTTTGAAAACCGGAGCCTCTTACGAGACTTGGTTTTGGAAATAGCGCCAACCAAAGACATTATTAGGTAGTTGGCGCTCGAAAATGCATAAAATCACTTTGGACCGGCATATTTCGATAACCAGACCGCTCAGAAGCTTTTCGGTAGGATGTGTATATAGGAATTGAATAGACCTTTCATTCGATGTATGTCTCGATGCGTTCGGGGAACTTTGAAAATTTGGTGATTTTTTTAGACAAGTGGTTAGTCCATGATTTTTTCAAAATTCTCAAAAATTCAGTAAAATCACTTTGGTTAGAAATATTTCGAGAACCAGACCTCGCAAAAGCTTCCAGTTTTCACCTCTAGATAGCTGTGGAAAATTTATCCAAGGATTTTGAAAACCGGAGTCTTTTAAAATTCTTGTTTTCGAAAAAAAGCACCAGCGTTAATTAGGTAGTTGGCGCTCGAAAATGCATAAAATCACTTTGGACCGGCATATTTCGATAACCAGACCGCTCAGAAGCTTTTCGGTAGGATGTGCATATAGGAATTGAATAGACCTTTCATTCGATGTATGTCCCGATGCGTTCGGGGAACTTTGAAAATTTGGTGATTTTTTTAGACAAGTGGTTAGTCCATGATTTTATCAAAATTCTCAAAAATTCAGTAAAATCACTTTAGTTAGAAATATTTCGATAACCAGACCTCACAGAAGCTTCTGGTTTTCACCTGTAGATAGCTGTGGAAAATATAATTAGGGACTTTGAAAACCGGAGCCTCTGACAAGGCTTGGTTTTGGAAATAGCGCCAACCAAAGACATTATTAGGTAATTGACGCTCGAAAATCCATAAAATCACTTTGGACCGACATATTTCGATAACCAGACCACTCAGAAGCTTTTCGGTTGGATGTGTATATAGGAATTGAATAGACCTTTCATTCGATGTATGTCTCGATGCGTTCGGGGAACTTTGAAAATTTGGTGATTTTTTTAGACAAGTGGTTAGTCCATGATTTTATCAAAATTCTCAAAAATTCAGTAAAATCACTTTGGTTAGAAATATTTCGATAACCAGACCTCACAGAAGCTTCTGGTTTTCACCTGTAGATAGCTGTGGAAAATATAATTAGGGACTTTGAAAACCGGAGCCTCTGACAAGGCTTGGTTTTGGAAATAGCGCCAACCAAAGACATTATTAGGTAATTGACGCTCGAAAATCCATTAAATCACTTTGGACCGGCATATTTCGATAACCAGACCACTCAGAAGCTTTTCGGTTGGATGTGTATATAGGAATTGAATAGACCTTTCATTCGATGTATGTCTCGATGCGTTCGGGGAACTTTGAAAATTTGGTGATTTTTTTAGACAAGTGGTTAGTCCATGATTTTATCAAAATTCTCAAAAATTCAGTAAAATCACTTTGGTTAGAAATATTTCGATAACCAGACCTCACAGAAGCTTCTGGTTTTCACCTGTAGATAGCTGTGGAAAATATAATTAGGGACTTTGAAAACCGGAGCCTCTGACAAGGCTTGGTTTTGGAAATAGCGCCAACCAAAGACATTATTAGGTAATTGACGCTCGAAAATCCATAAAATCACTTTGGACCGGCATATTTCGATAACCAGACCACTCAGAAGCTTTTCGGTTGGATGTGTATATAGGAATTGAATAGACCTTTCATTCGATGTATGTCTCGATGCGTTCGGGGAACTTTGAAAATTTGGTGATTTTTTTAGACAAGTGGTTAGTCCATGATTTTTTCAAAATTCTCAAAAATTCAGTAAAATCACTTTGGTTAGAAATATTTCGAGAACCAGACCTCGCAAAAGCTTCCGGTTTTCACCTCTAGATAGCTGTGGAAAATTTATCCAAGGATTTTGAAAACCGGAGTCTTTTAAAATTCTTGTTTTCGAAAAAAAGCACAAGCGTTAATTAGGTAGTTGGCGCTCGAAAATGCATAAAATCACTTTGGACCAGCATATTTCGATAACCAGACCGCTCAGAAGCTTTTCGGTAGGATGTGTATATAGGAATTGAATAGACCTTTCATTCGATGTATGTCTCGATGGGTTCGGGGAACTTTGAAAATTTGGTGATTTTTTTAGACAAGTGGTTAGTCCATGATTTTATCAAAATTCTCAAAAATTCAGTAAAATCACTCTAGTTAGAAATATTTCGATAACCAGACCTCACAGAAGCTTCTGGTTTTCACCTGTAGATAGCTGTGGAAAACATAATTAGGGACTTTGAAAACCGGAGCCTCTGACAAGGCTTGGTTTTGGAAATAGCGCCAACCAAAGACATTATTAGGTAATTGACGCTCGAAAATCCATTAAATCACTTTGGACCGGCATATTTCGATAACCAGACCACTCGGAAGCTTTTCGGTTGGATGTGTATATAGGAATTGAATAGACCTTTCATTCGATGTATGTCTCGATGCGTTCGGGGAACTTTGAAAATTTGGTGATTTTTTTAGACAAGTGGTTAGTCCATGATTTTTTCAAAATTCTCAAAAATTCAGTAAAATCACTTTGGTTAGAAATATTTCGATAACCAGACCTCACAGAAGCTTCTGGTTTTCACCTGTTTTAACCAAGGATTTTGAAAACCGGAGCCTCTTACGAGGCTTAGTTTCGGAAATAGCGCCAACCAAAGACTTTATTAGGTAATTGACGCTCGAAAATCCATAAAATCACTTTGGACCGGCATATTTCGATAACCAGACCACTCGGAAGCTTTTCGGTTGGATGTGTATATAGGAATTGAATAGACCTTTCATTCGATGTATGTCTCGATGCGTTCGGGGAACTTTGAAAATTTGGTGATTTTTTTAGACAAGTGGTTAGTCCATGATTTTTTCAAAATTCTCAAAAATTCAGTAAAATCACTTTGGTTAGAAATATTTCGATAACCAGACCTCTCAGAAGCTTCTGGTTTTCACCTGTAGATAGCTGTGGAAAATTTAACCAAGGATTTTGAAAACCGGAGCCTCTTACGAGACATGGTTTCGGAAATAGCGCCAACCAAAGACATTATTAGGTATTTGGCGCTCGAAAATCCATAACATCACTTTGGACCGGCATATTTCGATAACCAGACCGCTCAGAAGCTTTTCGGTAGGATGTGTATATAGGAATTGAATAGACCTTTCATTCGATGTATGTCTCGATGCGTTCGGGGAACTTTGAAATTTTGGTGATTTTTTTTAGACAAGTGGTTAGTCCATGATTTTTTCAAAATTCTCAAAAATTCAGTAAAATCACTTTGGTTAGAAATATTTCGAGAACCAGATCTCGCAGGAGCTTTTGGTTTTGAGCTATAGAGAGCCGTGGAAATTTTGACCCAGGATTTTGAAAACCGCAGCCTCTGACAAGGCTTGGTTTTGGAAATAGCGCCAACCAAAGACATTATTAGGTAATTGACGCTCGAAAATCCATAAAATCACTTTGGACCCGCATATTTCGATAACCAGACCACTCGGAAGCTTTTCGGTTGGATGTGTATATAGGAATTGAATAGACCTTTCATTCGATGTATGTCTCGATGCGTTCGGGGAACTTTGAAAATTTGGTGATTTTTTAGACAAGTGGTTAGTCCATGATTTTTTCAAAATTCTCAAAAATTCAGTAAAATCACTTTGTTTAGAAATATTTCGAGAACCAGACCTCGCAGAAGCTTCTGGTTTTGAGCTATAGATAGCCGTGGAAATTTTGACCCAGGATTTTGAAAACCGGAGCCTCTTACGAGGCTTGGTTTTGGAAATAGTGCGAACCAAAGACATTGTTAGGTAGTTGGCGCTCGAAAATCCATAACATCACTTTGGACCGGCATATTTCGATAACCAGACCACTCAGAAGCTTTTCGACTGGATGTGTATATAGGAATTGAATAGACCTTTCATTCGATGTATGTCTCGATGCGTTCGGGGAACTTTGAAAATTTGGTGATTTTTTAGACAAGTGGTTAGTCCATGATTTTTTCAAAATTCTCAAAAATTCAGTAAAATCACTTTGTTTAGAAATATTTCGAGAACCAGACCTCGCAGAAGCTTCTGGTTTTGAGCTATAGATAGCCGTGGAAATTTTGACCCAGGATTTTGAAAACCGGAGCCTCTTACGAGGCTTGGTTTTGGAAATAGCGTTAACCAAAGACATTATTAGGTAATTGAAGCTCGAAAATCCATAAAATCACTTTGGACCGGCATATTTCGATAACCAGACCACTCGGAAGCTTTTCGGTTGGATGTGTATATAGGAATTGAATAGACCTTTCATTCGATGTATGTCTCGATGCGTTCGGGGAACTTTGAAAATTTGGTGATTTTTTTAGACAAGTGGTTAGTCCATGATTTTTTCAAAATTCTCAAAAATTCAGTAAAATCACTTTGGTTAGAAATATTTCGAGAACCAGACCTCGCAGAAGCTTCTGGTTTTGAGCTATAGATAGCCGTGGAAATTTTGACCCAGGATTTTGAAAACCGGAGCCTCTTACGAGGCTTGGTTTTGGAAATAGCGCCAACCAAAGACATTATTAGGTAATTGACGCTCGAAAATCCATAAAATCACTTTGTTTAGAAATAATTCGAGAACCAGACCACTCGGAAGCTTTTCGGTTGGATGTGTATATCGGAATTGAATAGACCTTTCATTCGATGTATGTCTCGATGCGTTCGGGGAACTTTGAAAATTTGGTGATTTTTTTAGACAAGTGGTTAGTCCATGATTTTTTCAAAATTATCAAAAATTTAGTAAAATCACTTTGGTTAGAAACATTTCGATAACCAGACCTCACAGAAGCTTCTGGTTTTCACCTGTAGATAGGTGTGGAAAATTTAACCAAGGATTTTGAAAACCGGAGCCTCTTTCAAGGCTTGGTTTTGGAAATAGTGCGAACCAAAGACATTGTTAGGTAGTTGGCGCTCGAAAATCCATAACATCACTTTGGACCGGCATATTTCGATAACCAGACCACTCAGAAGCTTTTCGGTTGGATGTGTATATAGGAATTGAATAGACCTTTCATTCGTTGTATGTCTCGATGCGTTCGGGGAACTTTGAAAATTTGGTGATTTTTTAGATAAGTGGTTAGTCTATGATTTTTTCAAAATTCTCAAAAATTCAGTAAAATCACTTTGTTTAGAAATATTTCGAGAACCAGACCTCGCAGAAGCTTCTGGTTTTGAGCTATAGATAGCCGTGGAAATTTTGACCCAGGATTTTGAAAACCGGAGCCTCTTACGAGGCTTGGTTTTGGAAATAGCGCCAACCAAAGACATTATTAGGTAATTGACGCTCGAAAATCCATAAAATCACTTTGGACCGGCATATTTCGATAACCAGACCACTCAGAAGCTTTTCGGTTGGATGTGTATATAGGAATTGAATAGACCTTTCATTCGATGTATGTCTCGATGCGTTCGGGGAACTTTGAAAATTTGGTGATTTTTTTAGACAAGTGGTTAGTCCATGATTTTTTCAAAATTCTCAAAAATTCAGTAAAATCACTTTGGTTAGAAATATTTCGATAACCAGACCTCACAGAAGCTTCTGGTTTTCACCTGTTTTAACAAAGGATTTTGAAAACCGGAGCCTCTTACGAGGCTTGGTTTCGGAAATAGCGCCAACCAAAGACATTATTAGGTAATTGACGCTCGAAAATCCATAAAATCAATTTGGACCGGCATATTTCGATAACCAGACCACTCGGAAGCTTTTCGGTTGGATGTGTATATAGGAATTGAATAGACCTTTCATTCGATGTATGTCTCGATGCGTTCGGGGAACTTTGAAAATTTGGTGATTTTTTAGACAAGTGGTTAGTCCATGATTTTTTCAAAATTCTCAAAAATTCAGTAAAATCACTTTGTTTAGAAATATTTCGAGAACCAGACCTCGCAGAAGCTTCCGGTTTTCACCTGTAGATAGCTGTGGAAAATATAATTAGGGACTTTGAAAACCGGAGCCTCTAAACCGGAGCCTCTTTCGAGGCTTGGTTTTGGAAATAGTGCGAACCAAAGACATTGGCCAAATTCCTAAACGCAAGATTTGCAAAGCAAAACACTTGCAAAGCAGATATGGAAAATCAGAATACGCATATGTAAGAGAATTGCGCAAGAAATGTTTGACATTTGCACAAATGCCTCTGCATTTGCGCAAGAAAGTAGCATCGATTGCATTTTGGGACACTCTGCTTAGCAGAGATTTTTGTATTTGCATTTTGGAACTGTTTGCTTAGCAGAATTTGCGCAAGATATGCGTTTAGGAATTTGCCCATTGTTAGGTAGTTGGCGCTCGAAAATCCATAACATCACTTTGGACCGGCATATTTCGATAACCAGACCACTCAGAAGCTTTTCGGTTGGATGTGTATATAGGAATTGAATAGACCTTTCATTCGATGTATGTCTCGATGCGTTCGGGGAACTTTGAAAATTTGGTGATTTTTTTAGACCATGATTTTTTCAAAATTCTCAAAAATTCAGTAAAACCACTTTGGTTAGAAATATTTCGAGAACCAGACCTGGCAAAAGCTTCCGGTTTTCACCTCTAGATAGGTGTGGAAAATTTATCCAAGGATTTTGAAAACCGGAGTCTTTTGAAATTCTTGTTTTCGAAAAAAAGCACCAACATTAATTAGGTAGTTGGCGCTCGAAAATGCATAAAATCACTTTGGACCGGCATATTTCGATAACCAGACCACTCGGAAGCTTTTCGGTTGGATGTGTATATAGGAATTGAATAGACCTTTCATGCGATGTATGTCTCGATGCGTTCGGGGAACTTTGAAAATTTGGTGATTTTTTTAGACAAGTGAGTCCATGATTTTTTCAAAATTCTCAAAAATTCAGTATAATCACTTTGGTTAGAAATATTTCATTATTTTCTAAAGTTTCAGGTCTTCTTGCAATAACGTAATCATCATGTGAGGCTAATCGTGTTTCTTTGAGAACTGAGCTTTTTGGTGCTTTTTGGGGTAACTAGCCTGACAAAACAACCCCCAAACTCAAGGGATAATGCCCTTGCTTTACCTTAAGCCCGAAATCTTTGATAACTTGATTCCAATAATATACTATGTGTGGCTCCAACATCCTCTCTATTTGAGTCATTTCTGACAGACTATAATTATGGAGTTGCTTTTTTTTTATCTAACGTCATTGGCAAGAAATAGGGCAACATTTATTTAGATTTTCGATTCGCAGCTCCAACCACTAAGACCATGTATATAAAAGTCTGACCCAGTCGTCCTATTTTATCTTTAAACTGCGGATTTCTTCCAGAAAATTAAGCATTTCAAATTTTACCTGAGATATCATAAATATAATTCAAAAGTCATCCCTCTTCAATAACGATCTATTTTTTAACGTCCAAGTAATTACCTTCTCTATGCAGCTATCCAGCACCCGTGAGCAATCACGTAAAACCCATTCGTGCATTTTATTTCAATTGGATTCACCCTCGCCCTCGCAGAGAACTAAATTGCTCAAAGATGCATATCTTGATCGGTTGGTATGCTTACGTGTTCTTGCATGCGATTAAAATTAAAACACAGAAAAAAATTTATATTATTTATATTTATAGAAAAAAAACACTTGCGAACAAGAGAGACGTTTAAATTGTTTCATAAATATGTTCGGCTGCCAATTCGAATACTCCAACCGTTTTCTAGCCAGTCCGTAATATTAACAACAAAATCTTTAATTTCTTTTCCAACGTTACAGCCACGCAATCCGACAGCTTAACGTCTCGACACTATATTATTTCCACCCTCCATGACGATAGGATCTATGGGGTTGACATCGCTCGAAAAGACCCTTGGTTAAACCGCTTGTATAGGCACAGCTAACGTCGTCAGCAGGCTACCTCCCTTTTCTCACTCACAAGTCACGACTTCAAATGGTATCCTTGAAATTGCGAGAAAAATACCAAAAACGGAATTGCTTATGAAAGAAGTAATTAAATTGCCCAGCACCATTCAAAGCCATATAACGAGTCAGTCAGGGCACCAAGGATCCAAAAGTAAGGAAAAGGACCTGCAAATGAAACGAAAGAATAAAGCAATTGAAAGCTACAAAACTCACTACAAGGACCTCATTCTTCATACGCATATCGTGCACACACATTCCAGGGGGACATTTCGTTTGGCAGAATTGGTAATTAGAAATTCCTGGCACACATTTGCACTAACACACACACACACTGGCTCACTCAGCTTCACACAGATGTAAATTATATCAACGGAATGGGCAATTAAATTCATTTTTGAATTAAAAATAACGGCTTTTCCTGCCATTACACATCGTCGTTCCGAGCCATAGACTCACCGACAATTGACACAGGCACCTCCCTATTATTCTACACCTACTTTTACATTTGCCGCCTGGCATCCCACAGCAACACACTTCCAGACCTCCTTCAATTGGGAGAACTGCTTTTGGAACGGATTATTCTGCAATTAATCTTCGACAGTTCTACCCGCCCGCACACAGCGAGGAACGAGAACGACTCTGGAATATATTGGGCTTCCATCTAAATGCGGCGACCACTCCTGCGCTCGTAAATTTCTCGATGCTATAAATACTCGGTCTACGCGATGTTTTATATCCTTTTAGTTTTTTTTGTTAGATTTAAGGGGGCTTGTATTTCGGGTGCGGCTGAGGTCAATTCGCGCAAATCCTTAGGTATGCATTGCCACTTATAAGGATTACTGACAAAAAAGGTAAACTCTCAAATAAAGGTTGAGTCGGTTTAAAGGCATTTTTATATGCTTGGGTGGCTTTTCAACCAGCCACGACTCATCTGCCTTGTGTCCAATAGACACTGATTTGGGAAATAAGCTCTTGCGTCATTATTATTTGGTCATCATTGTGCAACGGTTGTAAAATGTAGTGGGTCTAATGGTTTTGGAGAGTTCCCAGACCCTCGCAATTTCCCATGTGCACGGTCTCGGGCTCTCTAAGACAC
Source organism: Chrysotoxum bicinctum (assembly GCA_911387755.1). NCBI lineage: Eukaryota > Metazoa > Arthropoda > Insecta > Diptera > Syrphidae > Chrysotoxum > Chrysotoxum bicinctum. The sequence continues at coordinate 179,110,280 of OU426989.1, read as the reverse complement.
ACATCAGTTAATATCTTCTTTTTCATGGCTAAGATTACTAAGAAGTTATTCAAATAATGTCTTTTTTAAGAGCAATATATTAAAGAACGCCAAATTACCCCAAGAAATCTTGCTCAAGACCTTGCAGACTGCAGAAATGCTGCTGAGTTTTGGAAAACTGTAAGAAAAAATAGCAAAATAACTCTACAATCAAGGCAACCTATTTTTATTTCAAAGAAGCTTTTGAAAGCAAAGTATACGAACAATTCCAAGTAGAAATACGACTGAGACAAGGATGTAATTTAAGTCCACTATTATTTGCTCTATTTATAGATGACTTAGAAGAGATATCGCAAGGTGCTTATCTTCGCTTATAATATTGTGGTGCTAGCAGAGTCGTCTGGAAGTCTCCAGTTGATCATCAATAAATTGCTCAAAATATTGAAAGTCGTTAATGAATCCAACTATCTTGGTGTGCGGATATCTAGAAACCTGAATTGGAAAACTCATATGGTTGATAAGTGTGCCAAATCCAAACACCCTTTAAACGCAACATGGAGGACTGTGGTTCATGGTAAAGATTTTTACTACAAATCCAAATATCGTATTTTTAAAACTGCAGCTAAAGCGGTAATGTGATATGTAGCTTAAGTTTGGGGCCAATAGTACTATGGATCATATACCTACTTCCTTCTTTGTTTATTGCAACTACATATAGATTACGTTCTAAGGACGATCGCAATGGATGATAGGAGATTACCAGAGAAAATTACGATGCTTGTGATTCAAAAACTATTATCATCAACACCCAGTACGTTTTTTTAAAAAGAAGATTTGTCCGAAATGAAGCACCCACCGCACCTGCTGTGCAAAAAGGTGCACGACCATCCGCCTTGTTATCGCTTCGCAGTTTGGGCCTTAGAGTAGCTTGAATTGGACAACGATCTTGGGCGAAAAGTCATCTTTTCTGACAAGGCGCATATTCATCTCACCGGCAGAGAGTGACAGTTTTCTTGCGGATTGTGGAGTGGTGGCATCATTTACCATATTTCTCCGAAAATGAGGCTGGGAACAACGTTTCGGTCAACGGTCGGCGGCGGCGCAGCGTTACAGAGCCATGTTAACCGACTTTTTACTTGCGATAAAGGTACTATAGGGCAAGTTCTGCATTTGGAAAAAAAATCGAACTCGAGATTTTTATTAAAGTTGACATTAGATACGATGATAGCGAAGACGAATAAAGTGGGTTCGACAGTTCCGTCTGTCTATCTGTCTGTATGTATGGATCTACAACTTAAGCCACTGGAGCTACTTTTTTCAAACTCGGTACTTAAGGGTCTTTGGTGTTTCGCTAAAGGGAAAATTAAATTTGCTTAGCACCAAAACTAACGGTACCCCCCATACACCCGTAATGAAAAATCTTATTTATCTCGAAAACGGCTCTAGCGAATTTGGTAAAAAAAATTAGGTGTGATATTGCGGACATGGACTACATTTTGGTCAAAAAAAATTTTTGGGGCAAAATGTTATTAACGGTACCTGTCATAGAGCCGTTTTTTTGATTTCCGACTTTCTCAGCAAATTTCTTATGCAGGAGCCCCCTTAAGTTTAAAATAATACTGTATATAAAAATATTCAAAAAAATATTTCCTGGGTTAAAAAAAAATTCCAAGTTTTTTTTTTTGAAAAATCAATATCTTAAAAACGTGTAAACGATTATTTTTTGAAATTATTTCCTAAAATCTATGTCTGATAAAGGTCTGGGATCGATTCCCTGCCCCGTTGTCATTTTAATTTTACTAATTTTTTCCTCTTCCTTATAGTAGTTATTTTTTTTTTAAAGCTATTGAAGGAAATATTGGAATTCAAAACTTTGATCAAATGGCAAGGTAGTGCCCAGCCAAGTTCTGGCACTACACCCTTTTTACAGGAACAAACTCAGGTGATTTTTGACCCCTCCCTATCTTCAGTACCAATGAAGTCAGAAACTTAAAATTCCGAATATTTGCTAAGCTAGTCAGGCACAGACGCCTGAGAGGCCTCAAAAATCACAAAAACCGTAACTGACTGACTGACTTATTATGGAGCACATCGCCACATCATAGAATCTTGTAATTTTGCACAACGGTAGGTCTTGTCATGCAAGCAGAGGAAAAAAATTGAAGTTTTCTATTCAGGGGGCGTGGTATCCGCCCACTTTCTCTAAATTGGTGTTGGTTGACTGGAGCACTTCCGACTGCTGTAAAACGATGAAATTTGGTAAAGCGGTAGGGCTTAATGTACATGCAAAGCGAAAAATAGAAAATCTAAGATTTTTCATTCGAAGTGTCTTTTTATTGTCATTTTGAAACTATACATGCATCTTAAAAATTCATGACTTTTCTTAGAACCAGAGTACTCGATTTGGTACTCTATGATACGGTATGATACTGCACTGCTTACTGTAGTTGAGTTAAGTCTGCGTTTTTTGTGAGTTTTTTGATAATAGTGTTGCGAACAGAGCTCTATACTCATACAGCGACATCTGTTGCATTATGGAAGGAACAAAAAAAGCTCTTTCCCAATATCAAATATATTTCCCCTTATTCCAACCAACTAGAACATTCTAAACAAGAACCTCCCTATGTATTTTCCCTTATTCCAAGCAACTATACGCTGTCCAACAAAAGTTGTCAGTACAGGGAAGATAGGACGTTTGTCTCTCATTCTGGTTGCATTGCCATGCATAAGTGTGTCGCCTTTTAAAACTCTCACAGGGATTCCGTAGTTTACATCATAAATCGCCGCAAATGAGAGTAAAAACGCGTAGGGCTACCGTCTGTCGATTCAAAACGACTGAAAACAATATTCAATTTACCTTCTCCCATAACACCAAGCGGTAAGATAATAGGCGCGATTTTTTTTAAGTTGAAAAGCAATACGACAACACTCAACATACTCAACTTCTTAAAATGTGTTCTCAAAAGCTTCAAATTACAAAAGCTCCTTAATAAAAACCACTGAAAAATCTTGCAATTGAGAATGATAATGGTAACTCTGTTTTGATGTAGATAAAGAGCGCACGATCGTATTGAGTGACACTTGACACTCTTGATCTTGATAGTATCTCATCATCATCAGCAGTGGGATACGATGGTCGTGTTGGGGTGTACAACTTTTTGCAAAGAATTACAACAACAATTCCTTAAGAAAAGTCAGTGGCTTGCTCTTTTTTTAGTGGCATTTTCCTAACGCATTGTAGTGAGGGTGCATCAGGCGCCACTGTTTTAGAAAAAGCTCTCCCATAAGGCCTGTACTGACAATTTTTGTTGGACAGAGTATAGAAAATCCAAGACAAGAACCTTCGAGAACAACTAATTTGAGTATATAAGGGAGTGTTCACGGTGAGCGGAACACAGTTTATTTTCGATTATGAAAGTGTGCAAAGCTGAATTATTGGATTGTGGAAAGTGTAATTAAAGGAGTGTGATTTAAGTTTGAATAAAAGTATTGGAGTTGATTATAAATTGAGATTTATTGCTTTGATTTGAAAGTGTATATAAAGAAGAAATTCTAAAAGGAGTAATAAGTTTTATTTAAAGAACCTAGGAAAAAGATTACAATAGTATAAACGGTCGCTCTGACATAGGGCCACATCGATTTGTTAGCTTTAAATTGTTCACCTAGCCTTGTTGCTATTATTTTTCTCATCACTTCTGCCGCAAGGAATTGGGGTTCAACTTCAATATTTACCAATGATAAATTTTGATAATTCTTTGTATCAAATTATCGTTTGCTTAGATGCATACTTCGTGCATCCATAAGTCTTCCATTTGACTCGACCAATAACATCTTTAATCACAACAAGCCATCAAAAAAAAAAAAAAGGTGCTCTATTACTGAAGTAAGTTGAAGTAACGACAACTACTTACTACATATGTACAACGCACGGTTATACACATGTAAGAGCACCCCGTTAAATTATCATGTTATAACAAATCAGATTGGAAGTTCGTCTTTTTGTCCTAATTTCCAACCCAGACACCTAGAAGGAAATCGAAGCAGTATGAGAGCCATATTCTACACATCGGGCAGACCAATAACTAAAGAATGCTTAACTGGAAAAATTAATTTTCCCGATCACGAAAATATGATTTCATTTTCGCTGAATGAAAATAAATTGCCAAGGGAATTAGATTTCATATTCTTTTCTTCTTATTCGCTTGTCCTTGTTTGATTCGAATGGTGGGAAAGGACATAAAAGAACAAGTGTGTGTGTATGTGTATAGAATGAGTGTCCTTGATTTTCACACTTTTGGGTCGAATTCGATGATGCTTACAGGTCAGAAGTGAAAAAAAAGAAGATATTTTTACACTAAAAAAAATATATTGGAAAGTATTGCAATGATGTGTTAGTGCGGAATATAACTGACACAGCCGAAAACCGAAATACCAAAACCATCCGCTAATACAAAAATATAAGGCTCTGGCCCAGAATTGGGAAAATACACTGCCTTACACTATGTAGTTCAGTGTGAATATACATATATGACAGGAGACCACCTTTGTTACCTTTTGAAATCGGTGTGTCCAAATATTTAGTAAGAGAATACCATGAAGCGGGCACAAGCACTTATAGAAACAGGAAATTTCAAGAACAAAATCGCCCTTTTGCCAAGAGGCAATTCTTCCCAAGCAAATGGATGACGGAGCTGGTAAACCACTAGAAATGCGAGAATAACAACCATGTAAGTAAAAGATGTAGTCAGTCATAGAACGGAAAGAAGAAATTGAATATTTTTAACCGAAATAGTGGTCCACTTTCGGAAAGCTATTTTCTCCGCTGCAATTCACTAAGAAAAGGCCTTACGCCAAGTTTTTCTGATTGAAATTTAAAGGTTGAAAAAAAAATTAAAATAAATTTTAGGCAGTACAGCTCCCTAAAAACCGGGGCTTAACAACTCTCAACCATTTGGGTGTGAGTGTTTTCGAGAGGAATGAGTGAAACCTACAATTTCCAGGTCTTGGGTCTGAACAGCTATGATGAGAAGCAGTTTTCACGAAGATACTAATGGAGGATTTCAAATTTCTCATAAGAGGCAGTACCCCTGGAAAAAAATGTGTAGTGGCAGTGGCTGGGAATCGAACCCTCCTCTAAGGCATGACATTCCAACGCATAAAAAATCACTTCAAGTGGTACTTTGAAGGGTTAACTTTATTTCGCCTGATTGATATGGTTATGAAATGGTACCTTTAGTTTCTTGCCAAGGGCTTGCCACGTTGAAAATCATTAAGAAGAAAGCCTGGACCAGGGTAAGAGGAAAAGTCACAACCAATTCTTCCACTAAGGCAACTTATCAAAAACCCTAGGGCGTTGCCAATTATAACAGCGGAACCATAAACCCTTAATAAAAAATCAGAGGGTTGATTTAAAGAGAAAAATTTAATTTTGGGAACTCAGAATATGAAGGGAACGCAATTGACTGGCTACGTGGTAACAAAAACATTTGCTTCCTCGATTGTGGGCAGTTCCACTACTTAGGGTTTGTGCTTGTTGATTACTCTTCGTTGAGCAAGGTGAAGAAAACTGTTTCAGAATTTCTTCCAAGATTTTTAAAATTATGCAACATCATTAAAAGCAAAAATAAATAAAAATGGTCCCAGATGACTTCCCTGAGGTACACAAAAGAAAGTACCGAATGTAATTTTAAAGGGTATTTCTGAAAAAATGTATTCTCAGGATGCGATTATCATTTCAATGAAATTGGGAGGAATGCATCATTTTTTTACGAAGACAAAGACTCTAGGGTAGTACCCCTTGGCATGATTGCTATTGGGCCAAAGGCCTGGTAATCGCATCCTAGCCGCTGTCATCTAAAACAATAACGTTTTTTTTTGCAGATTAAACTTGTGTTTTCAGAAACACTTACCAAGAGACCTTTTGAAGGCAAGACAATTTTGATAAACAAGGGCTTATACTCGTAGTCTCAAATGTTAGCCCTCTTGTGTTAAGACTTATTTTTCTTAAGTGTAGTTACAAATCCGTTGTTGCAATCAAACACAAAGCTATCTCATATAAAATATTGATTGTGAATATATATAAGAATCTGTAGTTGTGGGGGAAATTGAGTGCAAATTTTCGCACATTTTATTAATATTTATAGCCGCCGGAATGTGGCTGACTCAAGGCTCTGCTCTTTGGACCAAAAATCGAATTTCGGCAGCTGACTTGAATTATTAAATATTTTTTTATTTTTTTTTTATTATTTCTCTTTAAAAAAAAATTATCTATATAAATGTGTATAGGCAAAGTTGCAAACAGAAAAGGATATTCAAATCGTATTAATGGTGAGAGCCAAAGGAAATATTGAAACGTGGTTTGCATCATTCAAACCAAAAAAGGATGCCTCTTCTCCAGATGGTGCTGCTAGAATCAGTTAAATATTATAAGTATTTTTTTTTTTTTGGTTTGCTGAAAGAAAAGAGAATATAACAGTTTAGCACGGTCTCGAGGGACATATTTTTAAAATTCATACAGATTCATTGGCTATAAATAACTTTTTTTCTCACGTACTTTAAGATTTTCAAGAGATCTACGCATGTGAGAATTCGCTAAGTTGGATGGTGTATAGTATATGTAGATATTCAAAAATGTTCAAGCTGCATGGAAGGATGTAAACGAACAAATATCTATTATTGATTTTGACTTGAAGGAAATATGTTTTGAAAGGAGTATTCACTTATGAACTATCTAGGTAAAAAGTGGCATTCCAATTTAAATTACGTGTTGTTTATTTCAGTCAAATTTTAATTAAAAACAAAATAATGATACAAAAATTTGAAAATATTTCCCCAAAATGTGCCCTTAACAAGGATATCGCTATTGCCAGGTACCCCGGAAGCCTCTTGATCAAAACTTAAGGGCCCTTTTATGGTTCGCGAGTCAAACGTTCGACTCAAAGCGAACATTTTAGCGAGTATCTCTAGTCATGGTATTGCGAAAAGCGAACAACGACATTCGCCTTTGAAAGCAATGCTACCAAAGTTAAAAAGTAAAATTGTAAATGTCAATTCCCAAGAAAATGTGAAACGTCAATTGTTGAACAATTATTTCTTAGTTTGAATTTTAAAAAATAGTTGTAAGCAAATAAAATATTAAAAAAAAAGTGATAAGTAGTTGTTTTTTGAAGAACAGAAAGAAAAACGAACGTCTCCAGATTGGGGAAGAGTTTAAGAAATACTTCGAATCTACTTGAACTCCCCGGTACTTTTATATATTTTATATTTGTTTCATATTTTCTGCTGAACGAAGATGCTTTTTGTTACGTTTTTTTAACAAAATAAGTGTAGGATTTTAAACAACCCAAAGTTGCAGTTCCTAAATTGGTTGTGCCCTGCGGTTCCTCGCAAGCGCAAGCTATCAAACTGTTGTGTGAAATGAATTCGAACTGGGTCTTTCACAACCTAAAGTTTTCGTCTTCTTAAGCGAAGTTCTTTACTTACTTGAAGTGAACATTTGTCCGGTTTGGATTAAGACTAATATATATCCATTGCTGAGAAATAAGAGGTAAGAAATTATTTTTTTGAAAAACTCAGAATGCGAGGTATTGTTGGATGTGTAGATGGAACCCACATTCAACAGCATTATTTGAATAGAAAAGGCTATTCTAGTTTGAGGGCGATGCTGGTAAGTTTTTAATTTTTTTGGTTGCTGTATTTCATTAAAACTTATTTTTTCACTAGACATGCGACAACAATTTAATTATTAGATTCATTGATTCCAGAAATCCTGATGCCATACATCCATGCTCCAAATTATCCAATACCTTAGGCCAGTCTGGGTTTTCTTCCATAAGCTCAACAAGCTGTGTGATTTTTTTCTGAAATTAAAAGTTTAAAAAACATTAATTTGAAAATCAGGTGACTATTTATTTCTTTAAAATTAGTTAATTAATTTATTTTAATTTTTGTTGTTTTAAAAGGTTCACTACTACTCGTATTATTTTGACCGCATCTACATATTTGTTCGTTTTAGATTTGATAAATAAAAATCATAATATTTTATTTTGTTAATTTTTTCTTAATTATTTTTTTTTTCATACTAGAGATTTTGATCAAAGTTGACGTCTGTCTGTCTGTTCGACTACAGCCTAAACGGCTCGGCCGATTTTCTTTAAACTTGGTAGATATCATTTTTAATTTTTCCCCCCAACACGTTTTTTTTCTTTTTTTTTTTTAAACAAAAAATAACGGTAGCTGTCATACGAATTTTTTTCGAAATTTTATACACATTTTTTTTTTTCTCAAAAACTGTTCAACAGATCCAAAAAATAGAAATACAAATAAATTCATTTAATTAAAGCTATAGGTAATAGTTGAAAAAAATTTTCCGACATTTTTTTTTGTTTTTGATTTGCTCGAAAATGGTTCCACTGATTTTAATCATTTTTTGTGCTAAGGCTCCCCAAAAACTAGAACAGAATTGTGTATTAAAATTTTGATTTTTTTTTTTTGATTTTTAAAAAAAATTTCAAAATTTTTTTTTTCAAAACTCAATATTTCGAAAACAACATGTTTGATTTTTTTTAAACTTAATAAATAAAAGTTTCTCAATATAATCTACAAAAAAAAATTTATTTTACCTAAAACTAAAGGTACCCACCATACAAATGTTAAAAAATGGTTTTTTAAAATTCGTATTTTTTTCGAAAACAGCGCCTAGAATTTCGATAAAAGTTTTTTTTTCTCAATTAATTTTTACGATCTTAAATTTAATTAAAAAAAATTGAAATTAAGATATTACAGCTTGTACCTACCATAGAACCATTTTTTTTTTTCAAATTTTGAATTACTCATTATCGACATAATTTCAATGAAATTTTTTATAGAGATGCTTCTTAAAAGTTTAAAAAACATTGCACTTCAAAACATAAAAAAAAATATTTTTTTAATTTTGAAAATAAGAAATTTTTTTGGAAAATTCGATACCTCAAAAACGGCTCAATATTTTTTTTTGAAATTTAATTTGCATTCGTACAATAATAAAAACCTAAAGTTGACGTACCCAATTTTTTTCTTAAAAATGTTTTAAAAATTTTGTATATAAAACCTTATTTTATTAAGAAACCACTACAACGACTTATAATTCATATTTGCATAGCATTCTGTTTTTGCATCTTACTCGTACTACTAAAAGAATTTCAAAAATTATTATAATTTTATCTTTATGAACAGCTATCTCTAATAACATTCATTTTTAAACTAGTCTATTTAATAGGAGCAAGTATGTGCGACCCAGTCGTGCATTCTATTTTATCTAAACCGCTCATTTCGATTCAACTAGTTTTCTTACAAACAAAAAACACGAATCCTTCTTTAAATTTTCAAACTAACAGCAATTTTGTTCAAAGTCACCAAGAATTCCCGTTAGACCGATTCTGACAGATAAAGACGAACATTCGCTAAAGGTAATAGTAATAGAACGTGATTTCAATTCGACAAACTTTTTGATAATTGAGGCGAATGTCGCAAACAATAATACCAAAAGGTCACAGTCGACGAATCTTTCGCCCATCTCGCAAGCCATAATAGGGGCTAAAAATCCTTAACACGTGAATCCTTAACACGTGAATGTTTTCTTTTATCTGTTTTTATGGTTCAGTTTTCAAGTTCAAGTTTTAAATTCTAAGCTTTAATTTAAGCAATATTGTTAACGAAACACACTAAACCTATAAGTTGGCAATATAACAAAGAAATAATGAAGCCGGTTTGAGTCGATTTTCTTAAAATTGGCAGCAATGGTGTTTTCGTGTTGCCCCAAACCCGACCAATACTAATGATACCAAAAACACAAATTTCAAAATCAAAGAAAATATTTTTTTTTTTTCATAAAAAACTGTTTCTCAGAATAAAGAAAAAAATAATTAACTACTTAAAGTGAAGGCTAGTTATTATTTTTTTTTTTCAAAAAATAGTTATTATTTTATTTTCTCCAAAGAAGAATCCTTAATGCAGATTTAAAAAAAAAAAAAAATATTTTTTTGTACCTACTTTAAGTTTAAAAAAAAATATTTTTGGATTTTAAAAAGTTATGCATTCGTTACGATGGTAAGGATAACGACAAAGGTGTTCTTGCAATTCTATCAGTCTGTCTGTTCGGCTAAAGGCTTAACATTTGAGTTGATTTTTTTAAAAAGTTGCTAAACAGCGTGTTTTGTTTTTTTTCTTAGACCTAAAACTAACGGTACTTGCCACACATATTTTTTTTCAAAATTTCTCTTTACAAAAAATTCTACTATTACCTTTATTAATTTTTTTTAATAAATTATTTCTTAACCATAACTTAACTTTACTTTTCTTCCTGAAATAGTTTTTGTACACTGGGTTTGGCTGTTTTTTGAAGTTTTTCAGAATATTGGTGGTATGTTCAAATATATGCTGGGCAATGGGGCCAATAATTCCTTGTACAAACACTTAAGGCATTTTCAATTTCTGTAAGGCATGCCACTGTTGTTTCTTTCTTGTACATTATCCTAGTTCCTATACTCTGTTCAATTTATATTTGCAGTACAGAGAAGATAGGATATTTGCTTTCAGTCTGACCATTATGGATTTTAATAAGCTGTCTTTAATTTAAAGCTCGTACAGGGTTGCCGTAGTAAGCATTAAATATTTCCACAAATCTCACAAAAATACTGATAGAGCCACCAACTATTTGTGAATATACGCACATTTTATAATAAAAAACAATGATGACCTAAATAAATTCAATCTAGCAGGTGCGTGTTTTTAAGAGTATCCCCAGTAGGTCTAATCCCTTTCTAAGTATAAAATAAATCACAGAAAAATACTAATTAAATAAAAACAAATCACGTCATTACTCCGATGCCGACGAGTAGTTGTTGCTACTGCTTTCTCCATTCAAGCTTATTATCAAACTTTCCATTACACCTTCAGTAAAAACATCCATTTCCCATGTCTTTGGCTCAATCACTTAATCAACGTGTTCGACATAACGATGCCATTTTTCAGCGTCAACCTTCATAAGTCATAATAAAAACTCTTTTTAAAAGACAATAGCCAACAATTGTATAACTGCATTTTAATTTTTAACTAAATAAAGGGGGTGGCCGTGGCGCGATGGTTGTGTGCTCGCCTGTCAACCTCATTATCACAGGTTCGATCCCTGCCGCCGTCTATGTCTTCTTTAATTCCATTAAAACCTTCTAAAATTGTCATCAATGGGTTGCTGTTTACTCATTACATGTTGTTTAGGCATAACACTAACAACATGTGATTGAGTTAAACTAGTATGCCCAACAAGGATGAATACGAATAAAAAAAAATAATGCGAATTATGAGGGACATACAAATAAGACAAGGCAGTTCTCCGCTTTAGTTCAGCCGCCACCCATGGAGATAAAAAAATCTGAGACAACCACCTTCAGTCTCACCATCGTGCCACACATCGTTCCTATCCTTCTTTCTCTTCCGTAACTTCACGCCCGCGCTGTGTTGAAACATTTAAAGGGTAATCACAATCCCTTGAGCCCGAGTAAATTATAAAAAAAAAAAAACCTTAAACGCGAAAATAGAAACACCAAGCGTCAACACCTTTTTTTCTAAAGTAGAAAGGTTTGCTTCCAAAAGCTCGAAAAGAGCTTAATTCCTGAAAGTTACATATCACAAACCAAAGAAAATGCCATATAAATTTCCATCAAATGGGCAATGGTAACTCTGATTCTGTGTTTTTTTTTATTAATAAACATAATAAGGGCTCAGTGGTACCACTTTACTTCAATTGAAGTAGATCTAGTTCTTTTTTTCAAAACATTTAAAATCTACTTCCTACTTCGCACCATCAGCAAAATACTGAAATCTACTTCATTTTAAAAATCTCTGTTTTAACCTATTTCAATTTTATAAAATAAAGCCCAAATCTCTATTGCACTGTAATTAGTAGTATGTAACCTCATAATTACCATAAAATAAAAGAACGTCAACACAACACAAGTGTACAAATGACTAATTTTATACGAAATTTCTTAAAAATTAAAAAAAAATGAATTGACAATTTTAAATATTTAATAATATTCATTTAAGGAAACAATTTTTGGATGCAAAATTTTTTTAAAAGCAAGTAAAGAGTCATTTTTAAATCTACTTCGATTGTTCTCAATTTACTTCACTTTTTTCTTCAAATCCACTTCGACTTTTTTCCGGAAGTGGTAACGCTGTAAGGGCTGGTTGCAAATTGACGATCAGTCTCCTTTTTGAAAAAGCTCTCCTATACGTAAGGCCTGTACGACAAATATAAATTGAACAGTGTATAGTGACATCACTGCTTCTGCGAGAACTGGTACTCGAGGTATTTCCATGGAAAGTGAATTTATAACTTAACATCAACTCAAACCTATAAAAGTCTTCGGATGGAGATATTTCCGCAACTAAGACCCGCAAAAGGTTGTAGATTTCAGAGATGAATAGAGAATCAATAGACCTTTCCAACGATGTATCAATTTTTGCATATCTCGAAAAAATAGTTTTTTGGGATTTTTGAGAAAAAATTTCTAAAAAAAAATTCCAAAAAAATTACAATTTCTTCAATATTTCCCATACCCATCGAGATATACATCAAAAGAAAGGTCTCTTTAATTACTATATATACATGCAAGCCAAACGCTTATGCATTGTCTGGTTCTCGAAATATTGCCACCCAAAGTGATTTTACTGATTTTCGAACCTTAATTTTAGGTGGCTATATTGTTGTGGACCACCTCACCCAATTCATTTTATTACACCAGCCTTAGCTACAGTCAAATAAATTTGATGTATACATTACAAAAAAAAAAACGGAATGAGTTTATGAACACTAGCCACACGGAATTCAGTAGATATTCATTCTACATTCTACATATCATATGTTATTAAATGACGATATTGAAACATAGCAAAACTAAAAGCATTTCCTGCTTTGCGGAAAATGTTGAAATGAAACCACATGGCGGTCTAATAGTTCTTCTTGTCAGAACCAATAGTTCTTTTCGTTTCCAGTACTCGCCGGTGGTAGAACCCTTCAACATTTTACATCTTTTTTCTTGAGGTAATAATTGTGTGAATAATTAAAAAAGTAATTTAAATCAGGTAATATTATTTAATTAGAATTATCATTCAATTAAAAGTCGCATCAAAAACAAAGTCGTTTTGGACATAAGTGTTCTAAAATTGTAACAGGTAAAATACTTTCATAAAAAAAATTGCCAACATCTGATTGAAACTTTTGCTTAGACTATCCGACATTTCTTAGAAATAAAAGAAAAGGGAGCAACTTTGTTTAATCGAACTATTCCCGCTGTAATCTACCGATTACAAAAGGAATAGTATATCCATCGCCACCGGCAGTACAATTTTCATTTATTTAGACAAGCGAAACCAAACACAACTGTACCAAATTCCAAGTGCACTTGCTGATGCAAAGAAAGTAAATTGGAAGATTTACAACGCCACGATTCAAAGCTTTCACAGCTCATAGTTTGGGATTACTCGATTAAAACTAGCCAAAACATCTGGCAATAATTTGTTTGCGATCACTTGTTATTGAAAGGCTCTCGTCGTCAAATTACCTATCATCACTAATTTGGGTACTCGGCCAGGTTTGTCGGAGGCCTATTACGTCTGCATCACCTCTTCACGTGCTCGTATGTGTCCGATAAGTTACGATCTGTAACAGAAAGCTGTTGTCTAAAGACCATCATCTCCACTAGAAGCAGCCTAGCATAGAACATCTTTACTACGTTACGAGTATAACATATAGCAGCCAAATATACTACCCTCAGATCCCACAGAACATCGTCAGCCAGCATCATCATCAACATCAAAATCATCCCAAAGCATACGTACACGCAAAATTCTTGTCTGTCAATTTGTTATTGTTTTATCATTTGTTATCAAGAACTGATAAAGAGCTTAGATTGCCAAATTCCGAACTCCGAAAGTTGAGTACATATTGATTTTTTTTTCTTATCATTTGTAAAGATCGTTCATTTGTTTCTTAAATTTATTTTTTTTCTTAATTTTTTTTTTAAACCTTTAGCTAGCGCGTCGGTAATCCAATTTGCTGTGCACATCATATTGAGAAACCACCACTGCTACAAAAAGGATTTTTTTGGTAATAAGAAAAACTTTTCATTTAATTACAAAAACAAGACAACTGGTGAGTGAATACTATTTTGTTAGTTATACAATTGAACGAACTATACATTTTTTTTCCATTAATTTATATTGTGATAATTTTTCTGAATAACGTCACTGCTCTTAAAGCTCTCCTCTGAAAGGAGATACAAAAACAAATAAACAAAACAAATTTTAGGTTCATAATTTTCTTTACTAAAGTAAAAGCTCATTGAAAATTCGTAAATCTTTCGGAGCTTTATTATTTATTGCAATTCATTTCTTTAAATTCAATTTACGCTCTTTTTTTTGGAGCTTGATTTTAATTTTTTTTAATCGGGATTCGATATTAAAACAATCCGAAAATAGAATTTTTATAAATATATATATACATACCTACATATTTCTTTATGAATAAAATTTCTTTTTATTGTGAATTTTGAGAATGAATCTTCTTTTTATTTGAAATAATTAAGTCATATTATTGTTTGAGATGAATATCTAATTCCCTTTTGTGTAGGTGTGGGGAAGTGTAGTAATTTTAGTGAAGTGATGTCAAAGTGATCCAGTAAAAGTTCACTTATTACTTTAGGGGTTTTTGCAAGAAAAAAGAAAGGCGTGAAGCAAAAACCAAGGTTATCCATTATCTTATGAAGGTGGATAGTGGGAGGGCGAAACGCAAGGAAACTTATTCCATCTTTAAGTTTTCCGATTTTGAGGATTAAGATTTCTGTTTGTATGATTTTTGTGTGAGTTTAAGAAAACAAAAAGGAAAATATCTGATCATTTAATTTAGGCATGATAAAATGTACGGCAGTTCAGTAGCCTGCGCAAGATCCCACCCCGCCGACGAGCTAGTTTTTTGTGCGTAACGCAAGCATGCCTAACCGCGCTTCGCTGACTGAACAACCCTTCACATTGCCCATAGATTCCTTAAGGGATTCCTGTGTTGCCTGGGGTATCTTTGGGATGGATTAAGATTTTCTTTTGATGTGATAGGACCATCTACCGTTACAATATCTCCGAAACCAAGACTTGTAAGAGGTTGCGGTTTAAAACATTGTTGTGGCCTCCTTGTACTCGTATGTTTATGAAAATAAGATGTAAAATTAAACATTTATTCCAGACACTATTTCCATCAATTTTTCACTGCTCACACCTCCATAAACGTTTATTTTTCCAACTTGAAATATTTACAAATATTATGTTTGTCTAATTTCGAAACTCCTTCTTCTTCATAAATAATAATTAAACCACTTAAAAAATATCAAACATCCTTGTACGATAAAAAATTAACCGCAACACTAATTTAACCAAATGTATTTCTCGAGCCCTTGAAGGCATCGACATCGTGAGTTTTAACACCATTTTGTCAAAGCTCTTATAGTTGTAGACATTAAGAGCTAAGTCTACAACATTTGTGAAGCATAATATTCCTAGTAAGCCTTCTTTGCATACGAAAAACTTTTTTGGAGTATGTAAGTTAAATTTGTTTTATAAGCCTTCATCATCAAACCGAAGTAGGGTAGGTAGTGGATGATGTATACGAGGGAGGAATGTACGAACTTGTGCCAGGAAAATTTAAGTTAATAGTTAATCTACCTATTAAATAGCTCTTGAAGTCACCCCCCACTGAACATTTACCTATATTAGCCTAGAAAATTCACTTGAACCTTGATCCCAATATAAACTAACGTCGTCGGAGCTGGTAGGTTGTCGCCTTCTTTGGGTATGTGTATGTGTTATATGGGCGTGCGGCTAATGGTTTTTCCTTTTAGTCAAAACTTAAAACTTCTTGACTTTCATTTCGATGTAATAGTCCTTAATTCTTTTTCCAACCACACCACACAAGTTTGCCAGGGCCATTGCTGAGCTAATGTGTGTCACATAGAGATGACAATAGACAGGCATAAAGCGATTGATGCGCGATGTACACCCCATTGTTAAATCTTCATCGCACCTTTTAAGTGCTGCAGATTTGAGTGAAGAGTCGGTTGAGAAGATGAAGTTTTATCTGCTCCCAACATGGATTCTGGGATGTTGTGCTATTCTGGCTAAATTTGCATACGATGCTTGGAGATTGTGTTTCGCTTATAGAAGATGGAACTTTCTGAAGACTTTACCTGCTCCACATTCTTGGAGAAGCACTTGGAGGCAACTTCACGTGTATCAGTCACAACCTGGGAAGTTTGCTTAATATGATTATTATGTTGTCATAGGGATCCACGATGCTACGTCGGGCAAGGGCTCAGACTCGGGGTTGCTCCATGGCAGCATGTGTGTAGTCTAAGTGCGATAAACTCAATATAGAGTCCTTAAAAAAAGGTTGTTTGAGAAGTTCTTTGGAAAACAGTGTTTTCGAAGGCGTAAAAGGATAAAACTTCATCGTTTGGGACTGATGTCTTGGATTCATATCAATAGAGATAATGCTCGACTTCCAAGACTCACACTAAACACATCCACACAAGACACAATGCCAGCGCAACTTTGAGCAACGATACACGCAAAAGGGGTTGACAAGAGTAAGGAAAGACTATAGACGTTCAGCAAAAACACTATATACTCGACTCGTACACAAAGACAATAAGAAGGATGACGACGGGAATGAAGACGAAGACTACCTGTGTTGTGCTCTAGCTCATACTTGGTCGTCAGTTCAGTTCAGTGTTTTGTTTGCTCTTTTGTGCAAGACCCTGTGTGAACCAGGTGAAGCAGTTAAGTGCCACTTCAAGGATTATCGGGCATTTGAGTAACTAATTGAGCTTGAAAGTAATTAAGATGGTTTTGGTGTAGTTTTTCATCGTCGCCATCGACCTCTTCCTTCTTATCACATCTTTTGGCTTTTGAATGCTTTTGGGGATATGCATAAGGTTTGTTCTGGAATAAGTCTTAGGTGGATGAGGGTGGTTGGTTTTTGTTGAGCTTTAGCCTTCTTTTCCGTATAATTTTAGTCTCTAATGTGTAAATGATGATAATGAAGTTTTATTTGAGGTTTGTGGTGGTATTTTGTGGGCTTAAGATTACGAATTTTGCATAAAACACCTTGGCTATGATTTAAGGAGAGTTCTCTTATGGAAGCTAAGGCAAAGGAGATTGTGTGACTGAAATTTGAACAAAATTGTCGTCTCTTTCGAGTGAGTATGGTATTTGGAAGGGAGTGTTGTACATTCTTATGACGCAGGACTTACTCCTAAGGGTAAGGAACTACAAAGTCAGCTCTTGATTTTATTGAACTATCGTAGGAAGCCATGGCATAATGGTTAGTAGGTTGAACCATCAATGCAAGGGGTCTGAAAATTTAAAAAAAAATATTTGTTTTTCAGAGAAACTGCCTTCACAAATCAAGGGTTGTAAATTATTAGACCTTGTTTCTTCTTGACCTGGATTATCGAGAGAAGTTCAAGCTATGTTTATACCCAATGACATCAGTGAATGGTCGCATGTACATGCACATTGTACATATGTTCATCCAAAAATTCTCAGACCTGTCAATTTATCATGATTCCTTTTGAAAACTATTGAACTAGCCTTGGAAGAAGTCCGTTGTCTACGACTCAGTCTATTTATTGCTAAGGGAAACAGTCTGCCCGGCTCTTGTATGAATCATCGCTTATTCCTTCCATTATAAAGATTATAACATGCTTGGTTTTCAGGATACAGAAGATGCCTTAGACCTGTGTCGACATATCTGAAATCGCATCTGCACTGTCATCTCTAAAAGTAGATGATTCGGTTCATAAATTGATTGATCAAATGCTGACTAGCAGGATGATCAGTCAAAATTGGGATGGTTTTCTGTGAAAAGAGGTCTTCAAACTGGTGTTCTTATGTAAAAATTGGCTATAAACTAGTTGCTAAAATGCTTGGAAGCGGGGAACTATAGAATTATTGAATGACGTTGATATAGCGGCATTAGGAAAGTACCCTAACACCTTCAAAAATACTGTCCATATCGATACGGCCTTGGTGTCAACATCAAAAACCTCAAAATACACTACTCACATTCTCAGACAAGGCAGAATATTGTAAAGGATTTTCCAGTAGGTATTTTGAAACTTTGATGGATGATTGCGGCCATGTTGTTTAATAGTCAAATTGGCTGTCATTTATTAGGTCTCCCTTGTCAAATCAACTTGGAGAACTGTAGATAGGTTTATAGTGAGCACCTCAATCTCACTACTTGGCTTGCCAAGCACTGCGGGTTCAATTTATCAGCTATTGAACAGAGCTCTCAGGACAAGTGCCAGTTGCTTTTTATCTTTGGGAGAAAGGTAGCCACCCATTTCCAGCAGGTGCGAAATCTTGATTCCTTGACAAACCAAATCGACATTGCAACCAATCATTGTTTCATACAGTCTAGTCTCAGAGTACAAGCCAGCATCTCCATACTGTTCCAAATGTGCACTGTGTAGGCAGTACCACCCTTGGGCCGGTAACAATAGCTAACCGCGTGACTTGGTTAGAACAACCACAGCCACCTCGAGCTCTCTTTACAGAGGGCCAATTCAATTAATAATGAGACCTTGGTTTTTACACCCTGGGGACTCTAATTAGCGGGGCAATTTCATTAAGCTCATTATTCCCGAGGTACCTAATTCGGGTTATTTTTGTTCTTAGTAAGTTATGCCGTGGTGTAGACCATAGCTGGCCGAAGCTAACCACAATCTGCACCAATATTCATGATTAGTCTTTTTCGCCCTACAACGAACTAGAAACGATAGTCCTATGCAATCTTTTTTAACCATTTAGCATTGTGAAGGACTATCAATTATCCAGATTACTAAATCAAAACATCGATCAAAAGAGCAAATACTTCTCAATTGCTTTACTTTATGTTTTGGCAGTGATCTCCCCTTATCACTCTCCCAAGATTTATATATAAATAGTACCAGGGATCCGTTGCTCGGATTACCTGAGATATAATATAGCACTCAATTTTGTATGGATACAGCTTGAGCTACAACTACTATTCTTAATTATTCAAATTAGTCTTTTTTCGCCTTACAGCAAATTAGGAACAATAGTCCTAAGCAATTTTATGTACTTTACCATCATAAAATCAATACCATAGATTGCTAGGTCAATACATCATAGCAAAAGAAAACACTATCTCAATCGCTTTTCTTCATGTTTGGCCGTGACTTCTCTGGTCACTTTTGGGTTAACTTAGTTTCCTTAGTCCCCAGCTGGATTGGTGGAGAAATAGACTTAAGCCTGCCCACCAGGACAAGGTAAAACCCATCAGGGAGAAATCAACATGGAGAGTTTTAAAGTTCGACAGTAAGTTCAAATGATTAAATTGTTTTATGAAAGTGGGTCTTTTGTTCGAGCAACATTTTGCGCGCTTCGCCCATTTCACAGTTGCCATAATCGTCCTTCCCAGAGGACTATTCGCAATGTGGTGGACAAATTTGAATCAACCATCAAGACGGGTAGGTCAACGAAAAGCAAAAACCGCTAAAAATAGCGCTGGTGTCCATGATAGTATGCAGTCAATTCTGCCCCGTGGTCATGAAATCGGCCTTGGTTAATTTTTGGTCATAGCTTGGGACTACATCCGCACAAACTTCAACTGACCCATCAGCTAAAAGTAAGCAACCGAAGACTAATACGGCGTATGTTCGTTACCTCGGCTCTCAAGCAGTTGGAAGTTGATCCCGATTTCGGTTTATATTCAGCGATGAGTTCGTCAACAAGCAAAATTATCGAATTTGGAATTTTATTTATTTCTGACTTAATCCAAGCGAACAAAATATATGAATAGCAAAACTAATAAATAACAATAATAATAATATAAATTCAAATAAACAATAAGATTATAATCTTAACATTAGAAAATAAAATAAAATAAAATAATTTATAAAAATCTATGCTACGGGTTGGAGGGTTAAGGTAAGGTAGTGTATAATTCTTTACGAAGGGATAATAGGCTTTTATTAAAGTCAAGGATATTATGTGCACTGTTGGCTAGGCGTAGCATTCTAGTTAGAGGGTTGAAATGACCATAGTTGGTGCGATGAGTAGGGAGGCGAAAGAAGGGGACGGATCTTAGGTTACGTGGGTTGATATTAATGGGAATCAATTCGAGGAGATTCGGTGAATCGATGGTACCAGTGATAAGTTGGTGGATAAAAAGTATATCCGCTATCTCGCGGCGCCTGAC
Organism: Chrysotoxum bicinctum; assembly: GCA_911387755.1. Classification (NCBI taxonomy): domain Eukaryota; kingdom Metazoa; phylum Arthropoda; class Insecta; order Diptera; family Syrphidae; genus Chrysotoxum; species Chrysotoxum bicinctum. The sequence continues at coordinate 179,089,990 of OU426989.1, read as the reverse complement.
AAGGGTAGGCAGGCTAATCAAAAGAAGACGATTTTCGTAGGGGGGCAAGATAAGAGGGTCTGACCATGGTAATCTGCGTAAGGCAAAGCGGAGGAATCTTCGCTGCACTGATTCATTCTGAGGGAATGAGTAATTTGATAGGGGGACCAAACCTGACTGCCATACTCTTGAATAGGTCGTACGAAAGTTATGTACAAGGTCTTAGTGACATAGGGATTAGAAAATTCTTTAGACCAGCGCTTGATAAAACCAAGGGATGAATTTGCTTTTGCAATAATTTGATTGATATGAGTGCGGAAATTAAGCTCTTTATCACATACACATAAGGTCACATAAGGTCACGAATTGAAGTAACGACAGGTATTAGAGCATTATGAAAGTGATAAGTTCTTGGGGAAGAGGGCAGACGTTTGCGAGAAAAAGTCATTGATTGACATTTATTTACATTTAGATCTAGGAAATTTTTTTCACACCAAGTAAGAAAAGAATTTAAGTCTTCCTGAAGAGAAGAGGAATCAAATGGAGAAGAGATTACCTTCATAATTTGTATATCATCTGCATAAATAGTTAACTGAGAGTTGGTAATAATATAACTTACATCATTAATTGCAATTAAAAATAAAAGAGGACCAAGGTGACTGCCCTGAGGAACACCTGAAGTGGCAATGATGGGATTAGACACAGCACATCTGAAAACAACGTTATATAATCTGTTCTCTAAGTATGACTTAACCCATTTGATGAATGATGGTGGGAAACCTAGGGCTTTTAATTTGAAGTAGATTATTTGGTGGCTGATCTTATCAAATGCTTTACTAAAGTCGGTTGTAATAACGTCAACCTCGTACCCATTTTCCAAAGCGCGGAGTGTTGTCGACACAAACTGAGTAAGGTTCGTCGTGGTAGACCTTCCTTTGAGGAAACCGTGCTGAAATGGGGAGACGATTGACTTACAATGAAAATAAAGGGCGTCGTACACGATGCTTTCAAATAGTTTAGGGATAGAGGAGAGCTTAGCTATCGGACGATAGTTAGAAATTTCATTTTTACAGCTTTTTTTATGGATTGGAAAAATATACGAGCTTTTCCAAAGGGCGGGGAAGACTGCTTGTGAAAGCGAAAGACGAAAAAGTATGGTAAGGGGTAGGTAAAGTGTATTAGCACATTTTTTAAGAAAAATTGCTGGGATGCCATCAGGACCAGGGGAAAAGTCATCTTTCAAAGAAGTCATCTTCTTAGCGACATTCTGAGGACTTATGTCAATGGACTGGAGAGTGGTTTGCGAACTGAGATCGAGAAATCTGTGGTACTCAAAATCAGGAAGATTTTGACTGATGCTGTAAGATTCACAGAAGAACGATCACAGATGGAACGATCAGAATCCACACGAGATCCATCAAATTGCAATACATCCAAAGAAAGTCACTTACTGGTGTGGATTTTGGGCTGGCGGCATCATCGGTCTATCCTTTTCTTATAGCGACCACCACCGTCAAGGACAGGCGCTATCGGTCGATGATAACTAATCTGTTTAGCCTGAATCGAATGATACAATCATCGAGCGATTTCCGAACATGGTTATCTCCCGCGGAGGCGAGGTGAATTTGCCACAGAGATCGTTATATTTGACCGCTTTAGACGTCATCTTGTGGGGTTTACTTAAGTCCTATTTCTATGCAAATAAACCAGAAACCACCATACCGGCTAATGAACCATGAAGGGCTATTCTTTGGACATGGTGGTTTTCTGGAATCTACGATCCGACCCTGAGCACACTGAATGATATCTTGAACAAGCGTATCAGCGATAGCTTGGTTAGTCTTTAAACCGGTGGTAAGATCTTGATTGATGCCTCAAACCTGGGCGGGCGCTGTAATTCGAATACTCTCTTGAGCATTGTTGTAGATTCGCTCTTTGTTGCTGGGTAAATATAGTTGCGCTGTTTCAACTTTCAGGACTTCATCCACAACTTGATACAGCTCATATAATTTGCGGTTGTGCCTTTTCCTCCATTCGACTTCATTGTACACAGGAGAACTTTAACTTCGGAAGAGCCCGCTAATAGCTCTTTCTTGTTGACTTGTTGACGACACGGTAAAACAAAACTGGCATTAGGGTTTTGTGGAGCGTTTTGTGCATGGGGAGTTTTGCACTCTTTTGTTTCGCAAAAACCAAAATAGCAGCGGTTTTCTAGGGTAATATTTCGTCAGACCATTTAAATGTCTCCTAGTCCTGAAGTTTGTTGAGACCAACAAATTTCGACTTAACTTCAATTTTCGTGATGAATGCTATTATGGAATGTTGGGAACGATCGGGAACATCGTCTGCATACCCATAGTTGGACAGATTTGTTTTCGAAATTTGAGCTTACGCTTTCCCGGGAACCATCTGCTCTAGAACGATATTGAAGAAATTGCAGGAATGACCATACCCTTGCTGAAACCATATCCATATTTGAAATAGTTGGGAGCTATAATCCAGGTTTTTCCGAGTTCAACCCTCGCCATATGAACCTCCTGACAATGAATCTTATCATGTGCGGCTTTATCAAATACGGTGATTTTTAAATTAAAAGGCGTTGGACTTTTCCAGAATTTGTCTTATTCCAAAACTGATCAATTTGCTGTATCGAAAACACATAGCTAATTGTCGACTTTAATGATCTAGAACGGCTTACATCAGTCACAAATTCAAGTTGGGTACGATCTTATATCCGAAGTTAAGCAGAGGTATACGTTAGTCGATAGTTCCTGCAGTGTATATAACCTATTTTTTTGTAGTTGCAACATACATATGGAGCTGATCCAGTCATCGGTCATACTTTCTATCATCCAATACTTGTTTGAATTTTTGATACCTACCCCGTTTTTGTAGAGCTCTGCAGGTAAGCCATCAGATCATGTGACGCTGTTGTTCTAAAACGATTTTATAGCTAAACATAGCGCTTTTCGACATGATCCTTAAGCTGGTTTTTTATCGACTTGAAGTTGGTCATCTGTTATGTCCCATTGCACACCCACACCCTACATGATACACAAATAGCATGTGCTACTATTTTCTGTGTTTCGGTGACAAGGTTACCTGCAGTGCTTAGAAAAGCTTGCATTCTGGTCTTAAAACTAGCAGTTAGTTGCATGGCATTTTTAAAAAATTTCCGAGTGTTGGTCCGATCGCCAAGCTCTTAGATCCGATCGAGCTGAAGATTGCGTATGTTCTCTTCTTTCTTGGCAGAATATTTTCTCTTCTATATGCCGTGTTCGATACTCTTCTCTCGCTACCCATTCACAATGACTATGACACCACAGATTCTTTCTCTGGGGTTGTGGTTGGTGGCCTAGATAAGTTTAACCTTCGTCTTTGGTTATATCGCGACACTGTCATCAGCAGTAGGTTAATTCATAACGGAGGGCTTCTTACCTAGGTCTGTTTTGTAGGCTCTGGCAACTCTTCAATGCTAGCTAAGGCTTCTTACGTCGAGTTGAGTTCCCAGTTTCTTTTTTTTTGACATCTAAGTTGTGAATTTTGCCTCAATTACATATGTAATGCTCAAAGTCGACGATTTTTCCTCGAAATGTACATATGTACTTCTAAGGTAGTTCTACCATCTGAAGATCGACAGGTAGCACTGTGGATCCTTAGGCTTGGTTATCTAACACTGCTTATCATCTGCTGCAAAATGTATTAATTGAAAGCCGTGATGTGTTGTTGATTCGTACAGGCCGTGCTTACCAACTGAAAAATACCACATCACAAGCCTTTAAGTGGAACTTAAACATTTAAGTTTGATTTCAAGGGTGGTATTATGCTTCAGGCATATGCACTTAAAATTGCTCTTTCCACATTTTTGCTATTTCATTTTGAAATAAAAATTCATCATGAATCAATTCAATTAATTTTTTAAATCTCGTACCAAAATGGTATGTGCATGTTTAAGCCTTAAAAGGATAATTGGTATTATTTTTGCTAGTCACAAAAGAGATTTTCCAAAGATTTGATCCTTAAGGCAAAGACCACACAAACTAAATCAAGCTTCAAATTTATTTCGTTTGCATCTGCACGAACATACATTTCGGATCTGCATTCCTTTAAGTGCACTCAAATATTCCCAAAATTGAGTAAACCTACAGGTGTACCATTGTGGTGCATCTTCCATCTCCATATCCGAGAACAAAAAAAAAAAAACGCACACACATTCATCCATCCATATTTGTGCATGTGCACATCACGTCAAAGTTGCATCCTCTTTCAAAGGAACCATTGTGAATGGACACAAGATTGTCTCTGACCATAAACCGGTAACCCTATTCTAGTCCATTCTGATAGATAAACCGACACAAGATGTCGCCCATGTTGATTTCCTTGAGAGATAAAATATTTCCATATTCATATTCAATATGGATGACGATGGATGACGAGAACAGAGAGTAGAGGGAAGCAAGAAAAGCATATGATGGAGCATCTGACAGCAATAGCTATGTGGCATGCCATGGAAGAAGCAACGGGATACTCCCCTCCCTCTGCCTTGGTCTCCCTCTCGGTCGTCCTTTTTCTGCTTTTGCATATTTCAAGAAATTCTAGAACATTACCTTTCATTATCAATGTCCAGCTAAACGAATTGTGTCCATCAGGTGATGTTCCTCCGAAGATAATCTTTCCATATAAGTATACCTATATGCATTATGCACAAGAGAACTGATAAATATGTGGGGTAAATGTCCCCCATAAAGGTTGGTATTGGATACGTTAGGAATTTGTGTATCTTATAGCAATGATGTCTGATGTTTGAGATGTCCGAGGTCTCATATTATGGTCATCTTCATCCTTTTAGAATGAAACACACTACAATAATGGGCATTGACGTTCAACATAATTTTGCTGAGCTATTTTGTCGGGCAGAATGTGAGATGCTGTTGTGCCTGACGTCCATTGAACTTATTTACCTATGGAAGTTGTAGGTGATGCTAAAAACTTGGATCTAATATAGAATATTATTTTAAGGAATCGTGATGGGTTAACCGCCCTCAAAGGCACTCAAAGAAATGTGTGCAGATGGATCCAAAAATGTAGGTAGGTATATATATTTTTTAATAATGAAAAGAGCTTTTCGGCGAAGATAAATCAAAGTCTCCCTCATGGGTTAAGTAAGGTGAGTTCGACGACCTTTGAATTTGATAAAAAGTCCCTATGAAGCAGGACAAAATTGAATATTGTACTAATCTACCATTTCTATTAGTCGGAACAGTGTAGGCTTGTTCTTGATTTTACAGAGAATATATGTAGTCTTGAGCACTTTCGAGAGAAAAATTTTTCAGCGGATAAATTGGTCCCATATGCGAATAGTACCAAGCTGTACGAGCTGTACCCAGATGAGGATGTAGTCCAAAAAGCCAAAACACGTCGACTACACTGGCTCGGTCACATCGAGCGAATGGACAACAACGCTCCAGCCAAGAAAGTCTTTGAATCCCAGCCCCCAGGTTCGAGACGACGAGGAAGACCGAACCTCCGCTACAGGAACCAGGCAGTTACTGACGCAAGAGCGCTTGGTCCCGACGACTGGAGGGAGCTCGCGAGGGATCGCAACCAATAACCAATGGAAGACCACATTATCTCAGGCAGGGACCCTCCATAGATCGGGAGCCGGATAAGTAAAAAAATAGTCTTGAGACCTTAGAGCGCATGTTGGGTACCTGGGAAGATCTGGATATCCTTAGATGTTATCCGGTTTTCCTTTGGTAATTATAGTACTTCTTTTATCTCAAATCGTGCCACTTGAAACATGGTTAAACAATTAAGAACGAGAGTCTTAAATTAAGACTATCTGTTTACACACGTCAAAAAACCCAATTCTCTGTTTTTGGACCGTTCATGTATCGGTGTAAAAATTCACCTATTTATGGGTGCCATGATCAATTTTTCTTATGGAGGTGTTAAATTTTGGTGGCTGAATGTACTAAAAACTTTGTTTTGCAATTTTCTTGGTCAAGATAAAGCATAGCAGGTTTTGAAAAAAAAAGAAAAGGAGCGAACGATATTTTTAGAATATGAAATTTTTAAGTTGCCAATTCAATCTCTGTTTTCGAACAGTCCTTAATCCATCTTCGATCGGCCTTGAATTCATCTTCAATCTGTCTTTGATATGTCTTTGAAATATTTTCGATCCGTTTTCGGTTCGTTTTCGAACCCTATTCGATTCCTCTCCGGTCTAATTTTGATCCTTAGTTGATTCGTCGTCGAACATTTTTCGATACGTCTACCATCCGGTTCTAAGCCATTTTTGATCCGTCTTACATCCAATTTTGATATGTTCTCCATCTGTTTTCAATTAGTCTTCGTTACGTCCGTCTTCAACACGTCTTTGATCTGTCTTAAAGTCTTCTTCAATTCCTTTTTAATCCATTCACAATCAGTTCAGTGGGCTATTAACAATACATATAACGAGTCTATCGGGAAAACTGCTCAAAAAATGATGATGGGATATATTCCTCGCGATCAATGGCCAGCTGTTCTCGCCCAACAAATAGATTCAAATCAGCAACCTCAAAATCTTGAAAGCGTTCGTTCAGATGGTTTGGCACATATAACTAAAATACAATCTAAACAGAAATCCCGCCATGACAACAAGTATGGAAAAGCCAAGCAGTACAACGGCGGTGACTTAGTAATGTCTAAAAATGATGCTATCAACCCAACTGGTTCCTCACGTAAACTGGAAACTAAATATAAAGGTGGTTGCAAAACTTTCTCATGACAGATATAAAATAGCTCACATGCTGTTTGCTCAAAGAAACCAGAAACCTTACTCTTTGGTGTGGTCTGCTGACAGGATGAAACCCTGGATAGCATTCGATAAGGAACTCAACGAGGGCGTCGACGACGACATGATGGCCGAATCTGTAACCAAAAACAATTCGCCCAATTTAGGTGGTGGTCTAACGGTTACGCTTGTTGTCCAAAGTGAGCAAACGCAACACCCATCGCGTCGACATGCCCAAAATTTCCTGGAGAATGCGAACCACGCGGTCTTTTGAGATGCCTACTGTTTCAGCTATTTCACGCACCTTTAATCGGCGGCCGTGGTAGCCATTTATGGGGCAATTGGGCGGGCATCATCAAAGACCGATGTGCGACCACGTTGAAAACCGTTCTTGACGGTCGACATCGAAGGAGAAGAGTCACCGACCGATATTGCTCTTTCTCCATTTTTCTAAAATTCGCGGACAAGCTTGCTCACACACGTGGTCAAAATATAACTACGAGTCCGATTCGGCTGAAATTTTGACAGAAGCCATCTAAGAGAACGTACTAGACGATAGTAAATCTCTCTTGCGATACTGACACCATCGGGCGGTGAGCCTAAGTACTTACCAGAACGCCCTCGTAAATTAATGATCAGTAAAAGTTTTGAAAGAAATTGCTGAGACCTATTTTCATTGGATTTCTGCCTTTAAATGGTTAAGTGGAGGATGGAAGATGATACAAAGCTTTAACGTGCCAAAATGTGCTAAGACATTAATAGTGTTTTTTCGTTACAAATCACTTGCTAAGAACAGATCAAGTGTATTGCTGGAAAGATTTAACGAAGTTCTAGGGTTAATTCAGCTAAGATTTCGAGGCTTAGAAGAATTATAAACATTGAAAATATCCGTAATAACGATTTTGACAAGAGGTAACAATTCTCAATATGAAGTCACACAGCACATTGATGTCGTTAGGAATAAAGTCGATTCCTAAACTCGGGCTCTTTTTTACTTGCTATATAGGTATCTACTATAGGGCAAGCTTAGCATTTGAAAAAAAAATCGAACTCGAGATTTTGATTTTTGAAGTTGACATTACGATGACAGCGAAGACGAAAAAAGTGGGTCCGGCAATTCTGTCTGTCTGTTTGTTTGTAAATCGATCTACAGCCTAAACTACTGGAGGTATTTTCTTCAAACTCGGTACTTAAGGGTCTTCGGTGATTCCCTAGAGGGGAAATTTAATTTTGTTTAGCTTCAAAACTAACAGTATCCCCCATACACCCGTAAGGCAAAATCTAATTTATATCGAAAACGGCTTTAACGATTTTGATACAAAAATTAGGTGTGCTATTATAGGCATGAACTACAAAATTTTGGGAAAAAATGTTATTTACGGTACATGTCTTAGAACCGTTTTTTGATTTTCGACTTTCTCATTAACGGCTCAAACGATTTTAACCAAATTTTAAGCACAAGCTCCCTTAAGCTTATAATAATATTGTATATAAAAATATTCGAAAAAATATTTTTGGGGTTTTTTGAAAACAAATTTTTATTTTTGAATTTTGGCCGAATATAATTCTTAAAGATACAGCCAGATCAGAAAGGGTCAACAATTTCGAACTTAACAGCGTTTTCGGCGAGTTCGATTTTGTGGGCATTCCACCTAAGGTCAACTATGGTGCACGTACCGAGAACTGAGAGGTGTTCGGTTTCCTCAATGTAAGTACTGCTCATGGATAGCGAACAGAAAAATGCATTGAGTTATTTGAAGTATTAAATTCCACATTTGAAAATGTCATCGAGATCAGAATTTAATGAGCCCTTTATACACTGCTTTGTAAATCCACATCCAAAGTACAAGGACGTGAACCTGGAAAGGAATATATGAAGCTGAGAGTATGACTTCAGCTAAGCAATTTCAAAGATTAAAAGTTTCAGACAAAAGATGAATATGACACTCTTTGTCGGAGACAAAACGGTGCAGATTTAAAACGGAACAGATTTTAAACCGTCCAATATACATTCGGCCCTAGCGAGGTATCCGTTTGAAGAGGAAAATTGTCCGAAATGCATACTTTGTCGGAGGTTCAAATTGCTTTCGAGGTATCCTATCGAAAAGAATTTACGATCAGCTTTCTGCACCAGTCTTTTCAAAACATGATTTAATTTTTCTAACTCTCAGATTTAACCTTGATTTCTCCGTTGAAAAAATCACTTATTGAGATTGCCACAATGTCAATGTTCAGGAACTTGAAGATCGTACACGAGAAATTAACTGGGATGCTATGTTTTATATGCCGTCATCAAATGATCAGATTGAATGTTTAACCCATAACATTTCTTATATCTGCAATAGTCAATTTCCATTAAAAACAAAAATTCTTAAATCAAACAATAAACCGTGGTTCACTGGTAATATTAGACATTTAATCCAACGGCGAGATGATGCTTATACAAATTGGAAGCGGTATCGTTTGAACGAGCTGCGTCGTGCGTTTTGTTCGCTTCGTAATAGAGTTGTAGCTGAAATACGTACAACCAAATCCCATTATTTCTCTCAACAGCTCAACAAATATTTAAACGGACGTCAGCTTTGGAAAAACCTTCATAATATTGGGATGGGTAAGACAAAAATCAGACTAGCTGAGGATATTAATGGTAACATCCTCAACGAATAAATGCTTATCTCGCTGCCAACTCATTGCTTAGTCCAAAGCAAGCAATTTGGTTTTCGTAAAAAGCACAGTTGTATTACTGCACTTTTGAATGTTACTGAAGACCTTAGGCAAGCATTGGATAAAGATGAGATTACTTTTTTGGTTTTGCTTGACTTTTCAAAGGCCTTTGATACTGTCAATCATGTCAATTTGTGTAGAAAACTTATGCAAAATTTCAATTTCTCTTCCGGTGCTGCAAAATAAATTTTGTCTTACCTGACTAACAGAAGACAAGCAGTACAAGTTGGATATATGTAGCTTATGTAATTGTGTGCCAAATGTTACTGGTGTGCCTCAGGGATCCATTCTTGGACCCCTTTTGTTTTCAGTTTATGTGCAAATTGTTCCTCTCACATGTACGCTGATGACATTCAGCTGTATTTTAGCTGCCCATTGGGACTTATTGAGCATGGGACTCTTTGCGTCAATGAGGACTTGGAGAAAGTGGTGTATTGGTCGGAATTAAATGGTCTTGTTCTAAACCCTAAAAAATCTAAGTGGCTTGTCATTTCAAGAAAATCTATTGATCTCACGTGTTCCCCACCGATTGTCTTGAGCAATGCTCCAATTGAATACGATTTAACAGCAAAAAATCTCGGAGTGACCTTCAACCGCTTTCTGACCTGGGATAACCATATTAATGGACTTGTTGGCAAGGTATATGGCGCACTTCGTAAACTTTGGGTAACCCAGGCTTTTACTACTCCAGTAAAAATGCGTTTTCTCCTTGCTTAGACTTTGATTATTCCTATCCTGATATATGGTTGTGAAATTTATTGTAAATGTAATTATATAAGCAGACGTAAACTCAATGTAATGTCGCATTCAATTCTACCGTACGTTATGTATACGGGCTAAGTAGATATGTAAGGATACATAAATATGGTTTTGCTTCGCGCATACTGAATATGCCATTTGAAAACTATATCAATTATCGAAGTTTAATTTTGTTCTCTGATATACTTCTTTCACGCCAGCCACAATACTCGTTCCTCGCACAGATCTCATCAATTGATTGTCCCTCGCTGCTCATTCCTTACATCAATTTTTCGTAATTTCTGTCCGTCTTTATCATTACCACGTAATATAAGAGAAAACCAAAATGCAACAAGCATAAAAAAAGTGCTAAAATTTCATTTTTCAATTTAAATTTAAACTTGAAGTTATATTAATTTGATTTTTTATATCCTTTCAATTTTTAAATGTTTTCAATTTTATTAATTAAAGTAACCTTTTTGGCTCATTTTTGTAAAATTAGCTTACTACTATCTTATAAGATTCTATATTTTACAGTTTGTTAAGCAATCACGAAAATAAAAATAAATTACACAAATGCGTTGGCGCACAATTTGTTTCGCGAAAAATTTGTGTCGGACGAAATCGGAAAAACAATTGCATTAAGCTGTCAGAAATTTCACAAATAAAGCACTTGATCGCACTTTAACGCAGTTCGCCAGGTGCGTTAAAATAATGTCGGAGAAAAATTGCGAACAGCTGTTCGGCAATACTTCGAAGCAAAAATCCTCCGAATCGTACAAAATCGGAGAATTTTCCGCTCCGAACAGATACCTTGCTAGGACCGATTTAGAATATATTTAGTGACTGGCTTAAGATTAATGTAAAATTAAAGTTTCTATTAGAAGTGGCCGTACTGATGGTGAAAATGGTAAGCAAAATAGTTTCGAACGACAATACAGTAGCACTAAGTTCTAACCCCGTAGGCAAAATTCTGAAATATGAATATTTCCAACTTCCTGGGTTTCACTTAAAGCCAAACAAAAACTGCCCTGTACTTAAAAGAGTAGGTGCACGCACTTATTCAGCTAGGCGTCTTCAAGAGCATTAAACATCGAATGAAGCTTTAGTTTACTGTCAAAAGTAAGTATTTTTAACTTAATATTCATAAACAAGAAAATTGGATAAAAACTCTCTTAAATGACAAGTCGACCGCTTCCATTAGACCTCAAAAAGTTATCCCGAAGAAGAAATCCTATTTTCAATGAAAAATCCGCTAGAAGAACTATCTTAAACTTTTTCGCTCTTGCTTTGATTTCGTGGGAGAACCTTTTTTGGGTTGGGGTGCACCTCGAAAAATTCAAAAATTCCTTTTTAACGAAAAATTAAATTAAATAACCAGGACTTATCCATGAGGTGGTAGATAAATCTGAAGTAATAAATAACACCTTGTTCTAATAAAATAAAAATGTATTTCATATTTTTATCAACCGGACTTCATCCAACAAGGGTTGTGTATCTGTTTTTGCTTTCTCACTGCAAATCAACAAAACTATGATTCATCTCGCTCCCATTCTTCATTTTAAGTTTTTTTGACATTGATTTATTAGTTGCTCTTCCTGCAAACAACCAGCTCCATAATTCATGTATAAATAAATTCATTACATTTGCCAAACTAAAAGAATACGAGTACCTTTTTATTTTCCCAAAAATCCATATAAACCGTGTATGAACGGTTTTATTCTCCCCAAAACGACACGTGGGCAAGTTCCGTTTGTATTCGTACAGCTCGAAAGATTCTTCCATCATCGTCCGTCGTCCTGGATGGCGATTCCAATACTTCAACTAATGCCCAAGTCCGTACAGTACGTACCTTACATCTTCTACCGCTGGACACATTGAGCAATGTATTTCTGTTTGACTTAAAGTTAAGGTGAAACTATCTCCTCCATCTCTCCTTTATCTGGCATGGCAGGAATTGTTTTATGTGTAATCCTCCAGAATGGACTCGGTTATGTGTATGTGAGCATAAGTAGAGCAGTGAAATTCTAAAAAAGCACTTTTGTGGGAAAACAAAGTAACACACAAACAAACGAGAGTAAATTTTGCAGCGGAGTTTGGCTAGAGGGCGCTTTATAATTTATGACTTCTTTTGGGTTGTTTAAAAAAAAAAACAGACAAAGAAACTCAGCTAAGTTCTGCTGTTTATAAATAGTTTTTTTTTTTGGCATCAGCTTAAAGTCAGCTTTCCTATTCATAATCCACCTGTAGTTTTGTGCTTTGTTTACTTTAAAATTATCAAGCAGCTGACTAACAGCAGTAATAAACAAATATTGACATAGCAATTTAGGTCAATAGACCAAGAAAGATAGGGCCAAAATATTAAGTTCATATATCGGTATCCCCACTACCACAGCATATCCAAGATCCCTTGAAGGCTTTCGACACCGTATGGTTAGAAGGTCTCTATCTAAGATTGACTAGACTCGGCATAAGTAAACCAGTTTTGTATATGCTATATGACATGCTCAAGGATATAAAATTTGTTGTCAAGAGTGGCAATGTAACTTCTACTACACAATTCAACAGCGAGCGCTGAACTCGCCGATTCTATTCAGCATTTACACCAGCGATCTCATAGGTAGTCTAACTCAGGCATTTGCACATGCCGACGATCTTATTGCGTACAGAACGGCTCCAAAAGTTGCGGTCATCAGAATTCTTTTGCAGCGTGATTTCGATTCAGCGATATTATGATGACTAGAAGTTGAAAATCAACTTTCAGAAATCAGAAACTATTTTGTTTCGGACTTCGTTGGCTGGAGCCCCTAAGGATACGAGATTACCCCTTCGGGTAAGGGTTCAAAGAATATACCCGAAGTAGGTATGCCTGTCGTAAGAGGCGACTAAAATCTACCCTCCGTATACCGAGCGTAAAGTAAACAAAATATACAATGAACAAAACGGAAAGATATAGTACTCCAAGTGGCAGTTCAGATTCACTGGAAAACCCACCCTCTTCGGAGGTGGGTTCTACGGATTCTGGGGAGAGCCAATTATTGCATTTTATAAACCCTTTTTCGAGAAAACCAAGGGTTAATCGATCACCACCAACTAGATCGAATGTTTCGGGGAAAAAGAGTCCCTTGGTAACGCCAGCGAGCGTAAAATTCGACTGAGCGAATTAAAAAAGCCTTACGGAGGACAATAATGAACTTGGAACAAAGCTTGAAATAATGGAGAAACTCTACCAAGAGTTGACAAAATAAGTTGATCTTTTGCGTAAAAAGAACATGAAGTTGAAAACCTCATATCTTCAAAACAGAAACGCTAGTCAACCACCTCTAAATATTTCTCAATATGAAACTGACGAAGAAGAGCTAGCGCGTGATACGGAAGGAATACAGAGAAGACCAACCAAAAAACGTAAGACTGACTCCTCACCTGAGGTCATCCATCCTAAAGATAAAACGAGAGAACCTCAAGGGAAGAAACCACCAGTTAAGATAAGTCCTCCACCACAAAAAACGACTTTATAGATCTATTTCAAGTTCTCGGGCCGAAATTTATCATTGGTGGCGACTTCAATTTGAAACACTCTTTCTGGGGATCGAGGTGCATCTCAACTAAATGTAGGCAGCTTTTCAAAGCTTGTATGGCATCTTGTGTTGATTTTTTCTCGACAGGTAAACCAACATACTGGCCAACTGGTAGAGCGAAAATGCCAGACCTTGTAGACTTCTTTATCGCAAAAGGACTAGATAAAATTTACACGAAAATCGAGGAAAACTTTGACCTTTCCACCGATCATTGACCAGTCATGTTGACAGTAAGTGGAAAGCTAGTCAAAAAGGAAAGAGCTCCATTTTTATGTAACAACAGAACTAACTGGGATAAATTCAGAGAACATTGCGAAGACAATATTGCGCTTAATTTATCTTTGAAAACGCCTTTAGAGCTAAAAGATGAAGTCGATATATTTATTAAAGTCATACAAGACGCTGCATGGAAAAACACTCCACACAACTTTAGAGATCCAATACAATACAATACAGATACAATTCCACCAGAACTGTCTTTTGGTTTTACGTGAGCACCTGCCTATTATGGCTTCATCCCACGGAGAGTCTACTCTCATAGGAGTCAGATTGAGTCCTGACCATTAACAGCAAACAGTAGCAAAGTTGAGACATGTTGCAGGCATGAACACACCTCTTGCTTGGAGGCGAGGTCTATCTAACACCTCTTGAATCCAGGCACGCCTGGAAACCATGTGTTTCCGCATTCGGAATAAACCAAGCCACCACGATACTCCCACTAGGGGGCCTACCTCATAGATAGTTCAAAGAAAAAGTGCACGTACACGACAGCGCACCTCACTATCTCTCAGACTTCAGGGCACTATCTCCCATGGTACCAGGATATAGATTCCGGTCGAGCTTTTCGCAACCGTGAAGTCACTTACAGATGAGTTCCTGCAAAACTCAGGGCCTGTCAGCCCCAGATATACATACTCCCAGCTATAATCGAGGTAGAAACCATCAACCAAGAATGTGCACCCCTCTGGTGAGTTGTTACACACTCTTTAGCGGATTCCTACTTTAAGGACACCGTCCAGATCCATCTAGTTGGTCCAGTTACTTACGTAACCTATCCACAGGCACTACGAGTAGGTCGATAGGAACCTGCAGTATAGAATTGTCAAATAGTAGCAATACCGGCCCACCGAAATGGACGAGCTCGTCGAAAGTCAAGACCACGAACCATGCATTTAACCACCTCACCACCATCCAACAACCATGGCCTTATGCTAGCCACCACCTATTACGATCGTGGAATTACACGCATGCTGTAGGCGGACTGGCAAGCCACCACGCCGTGCATAATCTTGGACTTATGTTCGCTGCCATGGTCCGATGTATGGTTCAGTAGCAACACACGTCCATTGGTCAAGTCTCTCAGTCCCACCTGCACAATTCCACCGGAAATAAAAGATTAGCTTCGCGAAAAAAGAACTGTTCGGAAAAGATGGCAATCAACCCGAGCACCTCAGGACAAAACCATCTTAAGCCACCTCTCGAATGAACTCAAATATGCTATCCGCGAATCACAAAATCAGAAGATTTCTACCTATCTTGAAGGTCTGACTGCAGATAAAAATACGAACTATTCATTGTGGAAAGCTATAAAAGATGTTAAAAAGCCGCAAATACATTCAGCACCAATCAGGAAAAATAATGGTGGATGGGATAAATCCGATAGAGAAAAAGTCGATTTATTTGCTGAGCATCTAGAGGAAACTTTTAAACCTTTTGACGGTCAGACGTTGATAAATGAACATGGTGCTATCCAATGGCCATCTGAAAACTTTCTTATTCGGAATATCACGTTATCAAGCTTTAAAAATCTTGAAAATAATAAAGCTCCTAGGTACGACCTAACATATGCTCGCGTGCTTAAAGAGCTACCCAGAAAAGCAGCAATTAAACTTTGGCGGTAAGGCTTTCATACGTTCCACGCCAATGGAAATTCGCCGAAGTTTCAATGGTTTCAAGACCGGGAAAGTCTCCGAACGAAAAAGAAATCTTTTAGAACGATTTCGCTCTTACCACTGATCTCCAAGGTATTTAAAATAAAATGCACGACTGGGTCGCACGAACTTGCTCCTATGTAATCGACTGGGAATTTTAAAAACGAATGTTACGAGTATTAGAGAAAATTGTTCATAAGGATAAAATTAATTTTTAAATTCTTTTAGTAGTAACAGAATGCTATGCAAATATGAATTTATGCAAGAACAAAAATTATAAGTCCTTGTAGTGGTTTCTTTAAAAGAAGCTTTTATATACCATACAAACTTTTTAAAAGCTTTTTAAGAAAAAATTTTGGTACGCTAATTTAAAGTGTTTATTATTGTTCGAATAAAAATTAAATTTACGAAAAGAAATATTGACCCGTTTCGGAGATATCGAATTTTCAAAAAAAAAAAAAATAGATTTTTTTTTCAAACATTCAAAATATATTTATTTTAAAGTTTTGAAATGCAATGTGTCTTAGACTTTTTAGAAGCCTTTCTATAAAAATGTTCATTAAGATCCGTTATGTGTATAATGAGAAATTCAAAATTCGAAAAAATGGTTCTATGGTAGGTACAAGCTGTAATATCTTAATTTCAAAATTTTTTTTATTAAATTAAAGATCGTAAAAATTAATTATAAGAAAAAAAATTTTATCAAAATTCTAGGTGCCGTTTGCGAGAAAAATACGATTTTTGAAAACCATTTTTTTTTAATTTTTTAGCATTTGTATGGTAGGTACCTTTATTTTTAGGTAAAATAAAAAATTTTGTTTCACATTTTGTAGATCATATTGAGAAACTTTTATTTGTCAAGCTTAAAAAAAATCTGGCATGGGGTTTTCGAAATATTGAGTTTTGAAAAAAAAAATTTGAAGTTTTTTTTAAAAATCCAAAAAATTTTTTTTTGAAAATTTGAGTACACAATTCTATTTATGTTTTTGGGAAGCTTTATCAAAAAAAAAATGATCAAAATCGGTTGAACCGTTTTTGAGAAAATCAAAAACAAAAAAAATGGTTCCATGGGGGGTACCCTCAATAACCATTTTCCGGAAAATTTTTTTCAACCAATACCTAGATTTAATTAAATGAAATTTTTCTGTATCTTTATTTTTAAAATCTGTTGAACAGTTTTTAAGAAAAAAAAATGTTTATAAAATTTCGAAAAAAAATTCGTATGGGGGTACCGTTATTTTTAGTCTTAAAAAAAAGAAAAAAAAGTGTGGGGGGAAAAAATTAAAAATGATATGTACCAAGTTTAAAGAAAATCGGCCGAGTCGTTTAGCCTGTAGTCGAACAGACAGACAGACAGACAGACAGACAGACAGACAGACAGAATTGCGAGACCCACTTTTTTAGTCTTCGCTATCATCGTAATGTCAACTTTGATCAAAATCTCGAGTTTGATTTTTTTTACGAATGCATAACTTGCCTTATAGTACCTATAAGTCGCAAGTAAAAATCTTATTAAGGTACTAGTACGGTCTAGAATGAAAAAAAAACACGATTTTTGGGAATTTTTTTCTCGAAAACCTTATTAGTTAATAGCATAATTTTTTTTTTAAATAATAATACATGCGTCAAGAGTACAAAATTAATTAATTTTCGAATTTTGGCCGAATTATAGAGGGCGCAAACGTCGACTCATCAAAAAATACATGGTCCCATGGCGGACAGTTAATCTCCGGATCTACTGAACCGATTTTCAAAAAACTTGTTGCAACTTGATTGGTCTTATGTTTTCTAAGACAATTTACCACAATTTGACCAAAAAATTATGAACAAAAAAAAAAATGCCCAAAAAAATTTCCAAAAAAAAAAATTTTTTTTTCAAAGCTCGATATTTTTTTTGTTTCAGTCCAGCCAGTTCTGAGATTAACTGTCCACCATGGGACCATGTATTTTTTGATTAGTCGACGTTGGCGCCCTATATAATTCGTCCAAAATTCGAAAATTAAAAAAAAAATTTGTATTATTTGTATGTATTCATTATATAAAAAAAAAATTATGTTATTACCTAATAAGGTTTCCGAGAAAAAAAAATCCCAAAAACCTTAAAGCGACTGCTTCCTACTATCTAAGAAAAGCGGCTTATTCCTGACCATCAATTTGGTTTTCGGAAAAGCCACTCAACAATTGATCAAAACCAATGAAATTGAGAAATTACTAGAGGGAAAAAATGTATGTTCAAGCACATTTCTAGACGTCTCTCAAGCCTTCGACAAGGTCTGGCACGATGGCCTTAAGTTTAAACTGCGGGAGGTCTTTCCGGATCAAATATATAACATCATTGAGTCTTTCCTTGAAAAAAGGCTATTTCGAGTTAAGCAAGGGAGGGAATATTCGGATTTTTAGGAAATCAATGCTGGTGTTCCCCAGGGAAGTGTTTTCGGTCCGATTCTGTTCGTACACTAGCGATATTCCTCAAGAAGAAGATACCATAATAGGTACGTTTGCAGACGATACGGCTATACTAACTTGAAATATCCGATTCAGTTGAATCTGCAACCGAGAAGCTCCAACGAGCTCTAGATAAAATTTCGGTTTGGACTACGAAATGGCGAATTGTTCTTAATGAGTCCAAATTAACACATGTCAATTTTACTTACAAAAAAATTACCAATCTGCCCACTTACGTTAATTCGGTGCATATACCATATGCTAATGAAGCAAAGTACCTAGGAATGACACTAGACGCTAAGCTTAAATGGAAAACTCACGTTAAAAAGAAACGAGATCAACTAGAAAATAAATTACATGAAATGAATTGGCTGACTGAAAGATACTCCAAACTCAGCATCTATAAGCAAGTGATAAAATCAGTATGGACGTACGGTATACAACTTTGGGGTTGTACTAAACGAAGCAATAGACAAATATTACAATCTTATCAGAACAAAGTTCTCAGAGAAATCGTTAATGCTCTGTGGTACATTAGAAACCGTGATTTACACAGAGACTTACGATTACCAACTGTTGAAGATGAAATAGCAGTTTTCGCTAAGAAGCTACGAACGAACGTTCGACCTAGCGCCATAAGGAGTATTCGCTTTCAACGTGATTATATTATGAAATTAAAACTACTTGATAAGGTAACTTAGTTGTAGTCGCACGAACAAAAGGGAGGTGTTTTTTAGTGAGTAAGAATCTCACACTAATATGAGTACCGGACTCCTAGTGTCTATGAAGATTCTTCACCTACCCACGAAAAAAAAATAAGTTGAATT
Organism: Chrysotoxum bicinctum; assembly: GCA_911387755.1. Classification (NCBI taxonomy): domain Eukaryota; kingdom Metazoa; phylum Arthropoda; class Insecta; order Diptera; family Syrphidae; genus Chrysotoxum; species Chrysotoxum bicinctum. Next base: position 179,070,990 of record OU426989.1, on the reverse strand, counting down.
AAAAATACAATACAACAAAATAATAGCACTAATTCTAAAAACTAGAACCCTTTTGAAGGCTTGGTTGCGGAAATATCGCCATCAGAATGACACTTAGCGTTAGGTCGAAAATTATTATACTATCACTTTCGATAGATAGAAATATTTCGAGAGCTAATCCTCTCAGAAGCTTCTTTTTTCACCTGTGAAAAGCTATTAAAAACATTACGTAGGATTATTCAGACCGATATTTTTACAAGGCTTGGTTTCAGGGATATAGCCACGCAAAGACAGTATTACAAATCAGTAAAATCACTTTGGGTGCCAATATTTCGATAACCAGACCATGCAGAAGCTTTTGGCTTACATACATATTGTAATATTTTTACTAGGTTCGTTAAATAAAACTTATTACTCTTTCTAGTATTTCTTCTTTATTTTTACTTTCCAAATCACAACAATATATCTCAATTTATAATCAACTCAAATACTTTATTCAAATTAAAACCACACTTGTTTTACACTTTCCACAATCCGATAAGCAGAGTTTTGCACACTTCCGTAATCAAAAATCAACTGTGTTGTGCTCACCGCGAACACTCCCTTATACAGGGTGATTGGCATAAGGTGTGACAAAAAGCTAGGGCGTGTAGGTTGGACTTAGACAAGAAAAAAATCGTATGGGAGGGGGGGGTCTATTTCCCCCCGTTTAGGCGGGAGGGGCAATTTAAGAAAAAAATCACTTAAAACAGAAAAAAAATTATTAAAAAATAATGGTGATACCTACAGGGTAATGCTATAGCATTTTGAAAAGCCAGAAATACATTCTTTAATTTTATTTTTAAATAAAGTTGTTCGAGTGAATAGTTTTTGAAAAATTAATTTTCAAAATCAAAATTTTGAAAAAAAAAAATGAAAAAAATTTTTTTAAACAATTTTTTTTCAAAATTTTACGTAATTAAGTATTATTTTTTTATTCAATATTCAATGCTCTTATTAATTTTTGATCAAACACAAAAAACCGGATGTCAAAATGTTTTGTAGTTTTTGAGAAAATCAAAAATAACAAAAACTACTTTTGTTCTAAAAAAAGCCTTTTATTTTAGTTTTTATACGTTTTTGGATTCTTAGGTGAATTTACGATTGAAAGGATTAACTTTCTTTTTACTATTTTTTTAATTATCGTCTTATAAATATACAATAATATGACAAAGTACTGGATTAACCATATTTCACACATTTTTTTTATTGAGAACACCTGCGTGAGAGTATTGGATTAATATTGACCTGCGAAAGTTTTTTAAATAATGCAACGTTACACGCCCTAACTAGTGACAGAAAAGTGCAATTGCGAAATAAGAACAAGAATGTTCCTGAATCTTGAAATCAATTAAAATAAGAAATACATGCATATTTAGATAAAATACATAATTACTGTTTATTTAAATTTTTAACTATTTTTTAACTAAAGCTTATTACAAAAAATTATTTAAAAAACATTCGCAGGTTAATATTAATCCAATGCTCTCACGCAGGTGTTCTCAATGAAAAAAATGTGTTAATCCACTACTTTGTCACTTTATTGTATGCTTATAAGACTGATAATAAAAAAATTTTACAAAAAAAGTTAATCCTTTTTTTCGTAAATGCACCTACGCCAAGCCGACCCCACCATAATACAAAAGTGGCAGGTCAATTTTAAACCAATGCTCTCACGCAGGTGTTCTCAATAAAAAAAAAGTGTGAAATATGGTTAATCCAGTACTTTGTCACATTATTGTATGTTTATAAGACGATAATTAAAAAAATAGTAAAAAGAAAGTTAATCCTTTCAATCGTAAATTCACCTAAGAATCCAAAAACGTATAAAAACTAAAATAAAAGGCTTTTTTTAGAACAAAAGTAGTTTTTGTTATTTTTGATTTTCTCAAAAACTACAAAACATTTTGACATCCGGTTTTTTGTGTTTGATCAAAAATTAATAAGAGCATTGAATATTGAATAAAAAAATAATACTTAATTACGTAAAATTTTGAAAAAAAATTGTTTAAAAAAATTTTTTTCATTTTTTTTTTCAAAATTTTGATTTTGAAAATTAATTTTTCAAAAACTATTCACTCGAACAACTTTATTTAAAAACAAAATTAAAGAATGTATTTCTGGCTTTTCAAAATGTTATAGCATTACTCTGTAGGTATCACCATTATTTTTTAATAATTTTTTTTCTGTTTTAAGTGATTTTTTTCTTAAATTGCCCCTCCCGCCTAAACGGGGGGAAATAGACCCCCCCCTCCCATACGATTTTTTTCTTGTCTAAGTCCAACCTACACGCCCTAGCTTTTTGTCACACCTTATGCCAATCACCCTGTATACTAGGTGTGTTTTTTTGGGAAAATTATCCGTAGTGAAGTAGGATTTCCCAAAAAAACGTATCCGCAGTTGTGCGATTTTTCTACTTTAAAGTTGGTATCACTGACTAGTTGTCAAATATTTAATTGGAAAAAAAAAAAACCAATAACTTTTTGCCAAGTAATTTTCATGTTTCTGAAAATATATATGGACGTTTTTATTTATGAATTTCAATTTAAATCATTTTGTATTTACTTTTTCTGTTCACCAGCCATTCTTCATAAAGCAGAAGTTTTGTTTGTGAATTTTTTTTTGTTGACAATTATCACCACAAAAGTCAAGGGATCTGTTCGCAGACTTTAGTTAGTTTTGGATTTCTCAACAGCTTTTTTCATAAGAAGGCTTTGTCGCGTTAGTAACTCTTAAATGTCGCTGTTTAACTAAAGTATAACAGCTGACCACGACATTTCGCTCCTACAAAAACGCGTTAGTTATTAAACAGCTTTCTATAAGAGTTCGACACCAACACGATACAAAATGCAGCGTTTTTCTTATAAAAATGGTTTTGTAAAAAAAAGACTTAAACTCTCAATGGAAAATGCTAAACAACAAACTACTTTTCGTACTCTACGAACATGCCTTCGAGATACAAAAGAGTTTTCAATTGTACCAACATTTGTATTCGAGACTCGAGCAAACGTCAACATTCTATCCGCAGTTGGATCCTACTTCTACTTTTATCGGCAGTGAAGAGTTTGTATGTGTAATACGTATAAAATCTTACTTCACTACGGATAGCTTTGCGAAAAAAACACACCTAATCATGTTAGTTGTTCTCGAAAATTCGCGAAGCTTCCCGTCTTGGAATTTTCTAGATGGTTGGAATAAGGGGAAATACATTTGACATTGGAAAAGAGCTTTTTGTTTCTTCCATAAATTAGATATGCAATTTTCCAACAGATGGCGCTGTAGTAGTATAAAGCTCTGTTCACAACAATATGTATATAGGAACTGAAAAGACCTTTCTTTTAATGTATATCTCGATGGGTTTGGGAAACATTGAAAAAATTGTAATTTATCTGGACAAGGAGATAGTCCATGTTTTTTCTCAAAAATCACAAAAATCTATTTTTCGAGATGTGTAAAAATTCGTTGGAAAGGTATATTGATTCACTTTGGATAGAAATATTTCGATAACCAGACCTTGTAGAATCTTCTGGCTTTCAAAAGTAGAAAGCACTGCATGAATTCTGTTATGAATTCTAAAAACTAAAACCCTTTTGAAGGCTGCTTGGTTGCGGAAATATCGCCATCAGAGGTTAAATTTCTAAATTTCTAAATTGAATTAATATCCATAAAAAAAACTTCATATCGGCTGAAAGTCTGCAAACAACATTTCATCAATTTTAAACCGCAAGCTTGTTGTGCCAATGGACAATTCTCTTTCCATTTCCAGGGAGAGTAAAAATGAATTTTATAAATAAATAGTCTTCACATTCGTGTACCCATTAATAAAAATCGTGTTCGTGCTATACGTTTAATTTGCTTCTTTTTTTCTATATACCTAGTCTGACTGAATGCTACATATGAATGAACATTGTACACTCTAGTGTGCCGATATAGGAGCATTATGTACCTAATACACATTTCATGAAAAAACCATTAAACAATGTCTCAAACTGGAACGTGTCACTTGAAATATATTTCCTGAATGTGGTTCCCTGGCAACGCGACGTGTCATTCATGTAGAACTCAAATATACAGTAAAAGCTCTATAAGACTAAACTTGATTCTCTATTCAGAACAAAAATTAAAAAAACTATTTTGAAATGTGTGAGCCCCTTTGTTTTTTTCTCTGCGATTTAAAATTCATAATCGTGGTTTTTCTGTCGCATGAATTTTTAACCTTAACAAACACAAGATACAAGGCTAGGAACGCAAATGCGATTTTCTTTCGTTGCGATTTAAATCATTGGTCGAAATACATTATGATTTCATGATACCCTATGCGAAAATTCGCAATAAGACTTAAATGTTCTATTTGTTGTGATTGAATAATCCTGCGAACAAAATGTGTTCCTAGCCTCAATGTGTATTATAGCTATCATATCAGTTGCAACGTTAAGTAAAATATTCTTTGTTGGCGAAAAATGTTCTTTGTTGGCGATTAGGCTAGGAATATACGTGCGGTTTTTAAGGCTAGCCGCGCACTAGCAATTTTTAGTTGCGAAACTGTTTGGTTACTTATAGAAAACAGATGAACTGTTTGGTTGAATGTCCGTGAATTTGCAGATAATTATATGTTCAATAAAATGGCGAACTTATTTTAGGCAATCGTTTAGTTTGTGTCAAAACACAAACTTTTTAGTTGCTCGAACCAAGCAGTTTCGCAACTAAAAGTTGCTAGTGCCCGGCTAGCCTAATAGTAGCTTGATATTTAAAATTCGCGTTCACAACAAGTTTTATTTTAATACAATGTGCATGCATTTACAATGAATCTCGTGCGTTTACACGTGTGTGCCTAGCTTTACGAGATGGTGGTTGTCGAGCAACGTTTAACTCCTTGTTAAGCTAGCAATGCACCTGCGATTTCTATTATCGGTCGAAAAAAAAATAGATAACATGAGGCTAAATGTCAAGAAACCATACTGGGCTGCGATCTTTTTTTTGTGTCGCAACGACAGAAAATCGCAAGTACATTTCTTTCTTAAAATCTTGTGAAAAAGTATTAGTGCATTGTTAAAACTTGAAACGATCAAAATTTTTTAATGCGACTAAAAAAAATCGCAAGTGTATTTCAAGGCTTATTCTAAGATCTTGTGAGGAAATAGGTCACTATCACATCTGCTTTTTTTTTTCTTCTTTGGTCCCAACCTAGACGTCATTTTTTTTTTCGTCACATATTATACGACTTTTTCTGTCGCTTTATTTACATATATAGAAAAACAATAAAATCTTATTCCGAGCATCTCCTGTGCCATAAAATAAAATTCTTAAAAATTAGAGTATACTTTTTTTCAAATGTTTTGCAAATATTTCCAACTTTAAAAGCCCAAAAAAGACCATAAAGTCGATTCTAATATATAAACATACGAGTATGTATACACATAAATAATATGACATAAATTATTGTAAAGAAAGTGAAATATTTTGATAGTCTTCGAGTTAAGGGGTTTCTACTGTAGGTTGTTCAGTGAAAATAGAAAAATCAAAAAAGAAACATCGTTCCTGAAAAACTCGTTCTCTTTCCGAATCAAGATGCCAATTGAAGCCATGTTGTTTGCCTTTGAACACTTCTAAGCTAGCTATTTTGCAAGAGGAGGCTCCGGGAGTGGGCAAACAGGGTCGTAGGAAGGACGGCCATGATGGTCATCTAGAAGGACCAGCCAAAAACGTATATGTACATACGAGTATACATTATTAAGTACTCCGGCAAGTATCTACTCGTATAGCATACAACATCAATGGATGATGAATGTGACAAAATTCAGAACCCAACCAACGCCCACCCTTTTGAACGGACCAACCGTATGGGCGAGCATCATGTGTACCTTCATGCATCCGATACAAGTCAGACAATATAACTTTGCTGCATGCCATCCTTTCAAAAATTTTTTTTTTGTCGAACTTTTTTGGGGTGTCATCATCCTCAACGCGAATTATTCCACCAGGACAAAAATTACTCCGGAGGTGGCCTGCCATCGAGCGCTTTACGAATCGGACAGCTACATCCGTCACAAGGATCGGATCGGATAATAGTTTGCGGAAATGGATCAATTATTTACAGCCCTCAACAGGATTTCATCCGATGCCGGATGATGAAGGTATGGTGCATGACTGCGTTGTCGATGAGGAGCGATGGAGAACGGACGGACAAGGCAGTCGCCTGTGCATGATGATGATGATGAGCACCAAAACTGCTGAATGTAAAACTTCAAAAACGATGTTGCCGGAGAGATTGAGATGGATTGGCTGGTCCTGGGTCAATTCCAGGACTAAATTGACATTTGGCTTAGGATGTTAATGGGTGATGCATTCGTTGCTGGGGAGAGTGCATTGGAATTTTTACATGTTGGCCATCATGTTGGTTCTACATCATCGACAAGATCTATTATGTTCACTAGATGGCGTATTGTAGTTTCTGATGTGCTGACCCGGTACCAGCAGCAGAAGCTGATTTATTATTGACGTACTTCCTGGGAACCGCATTATCACAAAAACTCTAAAACTCTGCACAAACACAACGGACGGGACGCAGAGGAAGTAATATCCAATCAAGTCGTCGGGTATTATGGTGCCATGACAAGAGCCTTCGGAGGTCATTCTTGTCCCTGATCTACCTCACTGCCATTCATTTGTCCGTGACACAGTCCGTGTGACAAATATGTAATGCGTGTCAATTTCCCTAACAGAACAAATAAATGTCCAAGTTGCTGGATTATTGCACACATATGTGCATTGATGTGTGTGTGGTCCGGCGCTTGGTTAGTGCCAGCTTGAGTTGTGAATGGAATTTTGAACGGAATTCCCTCAAAACTATATACACCACGGCTCCATGGGCTGCTGGAAAAGGAGTTACAATGGCAATTCAACGCCAGAGGCAGCATTCAGCGAAGTGGAAAACAAATTGTCACCCGGTTCGAGAATGGGGCACGGCGAACAAAATGGAGGCACACTGTATTTTGTGATGAAAATCGACGGAAATTGAGGAAACTCTGCATGACGGATGACCAAATCACCAGCAGTCAGGTCATTGATCCTGATGGTCAACAACGTAATGAACTAAAAATGAATTATGACGTGAGATGGCGGCGGTGGTGGCGGCGATGATGATGGCATATAAAATGAGTTGAGTAGTTTGGTGTTGAAACTTTTGTCGGCTGCCGTTACAATAGTGTTTTGTTATTCGTAACTACACAACATGGTGGTCATGTAGAATAAAATGGCATTCAAGGGTTGCGTTAAGTAAAACGACAATAAACAATAATGAAGCAGTACATCGCAACCTAAGGGGTTATTTATCAGAAGGTTTTAACATGATTGTGAAATGTTTATTACACTTGTTGGTGAAGTGAATTAAGTCGAACTATCTTTCCACTGAAAGGTTCATAGATACTTAAGGTATGGAATTGGGATTCATAGTTAAAGCCTAATGGAATAAAATGTAATGGAGATAACATCTATACTGAATGACACCACAAACTCGCTGTTAAGTAAAATTGGCATTAGCTTCTAAGTTACGTTAGTATGTCTACGAAAGTTTGTTTGACTTGAGGTAGAAAGGAGTGGAGAAATATTTGAAATACTTACTCGTATATTTAAGTAACACATAATAAAGCTTTGAAGCTATGGCTCCCAAACTGTGTTGTTTCTGATCCTGGAAATTCTTTAATTTTCCCAGCTAAAAACTAACATACTACGACTTTTAGATGGTTCATAGGGAATATCAAAATGGCAAAATAAGCCGGTCCAAAGTGATTTTATTTATTATCGAGCCCCAACTACCGTTGGTTGGCGCTATTTACGAAACCAAGAATTTTAAGAGCCTCCGATTTTCAAAATCCTTAATTAAATTTTCCACAGCTATCTATAGGTGAAAACCTGAAGCTCCTGCGAGGTCTGGTTCTCGAAATATTTCTAACCAAAGAGATTTTACTGAATATTTGAGGATTTTGAAAAAATCGTGGACTAACCACTTGTCTAAAAAAATCACCAAATTTTGAAAGTTCCCCGAACGCATCGAGACATACATCGAATGAAAGGTCTATTCAATTCCTATATACGCATCCAAACGAAAAGCTTCTGAGTGGTCTGGTTATCGAAATATGCCGGTCCAAAGTGATTTTATCGATTTTCGAGCGCCAACTACCTATAAATGTCTTTGGTTGGCGCCATTTCCAAAACCAAGCCTTGTCAGAGGCTCTGGTTTTCAAAATCCTTGGTTAAATTTTCCACAGCTATCTACAGGTGAAAACCAGAAGCTTCTGTGAGGTCTGGTTATCGAAATATTTCTAACCAAAGTGATTTTACTGAATTTTTGAGAATTTTGAAAAAATCATGGACTAACCACTTGTCTAAAAAAATCACCAAATTTTCAAAGTTCCCCGAACGCATCGAGACATACATCGAATGAAAGGTCTATTCAATTCCTATATACACATCCAACCGAAAAGCTTCTGAGTGGTCTGGTTATCGAAATATGCCGGTCCAAAGTGATGTTATGGATTTTCGAGCGCCAACTACCTAATTAACGTTGGTGCTTTTTTTCGAAAACAAGAATTTTAAAAGACTCCGGTTTACAAAATCCTTGGATAAATTTTCCACAGCTATCTAGAGGTGAAAACCAGAAGCTCCTGCGAGGTCTGGTTCTCGAAATATTTCTAACCAAAGAGATTTTACTGAATATTTGAGGATTTTGAAAAAATCGTGGACTAACCACTTGTCTAAAAAAATCACCAAATTTTGAAAGTTCCCCGAACGCATCGAGACATACATCGAATGAAAGGTCTATTCAATTCCTATATACACATCCAAACGAAAAGCTTCTGAGTGGTCTGGTTATCGAAATATGCGAGGCTCCGGTTTTCAAAATCCTTGGTTAAATTTTCCACAGCTATCTACAGGTGAAAACCAGAAGCTTCTGTGAGGTCTGGTTATCGAAATATTTCTAACCAAAGTGATTTTACTGAATTTTTGAGAATTTTGAAAAAATCATGGACTAACCACTTGTCTAAAAAAATCACCAAATTTTCAAAGTTCCCCGAACGCATCGAGACATACATCGAATGAAAGGTCTATTCAATTCCTATATACACATCCAACCGAAAAGCTTCTGAGTGGTCTGGTTATCGAAATATGCCGGTCCAAAGTGATTTTATCGATTTTCGAGCGCCAACTACCTATAAATGTCTTTGGTTGGCGCCATTTCCAAAACCAAGCCTTGTCAGAGGCTCCGGTTTTCAAAATCCTTGGTTAAATTTTCCACAGCTATCTACAGGTGAAAACCAGAAGCTTCTGTGAGGTCTGGTTATCGAAATATTTCTAACCAAAGTGATTTTACTGAATTTTTGAGAATTTTGAAAAAATCATGGACTAACCACTTGTCTAAAAAAATCACCAAATTTTGAAAGTTCCCCGAACGCATCGAGACATACATCGAATGAAAGGTCTATTCAATTCCTATATACACATCCAAACGAAAAGCTTCTGAGTGGTCTGGTTATCGAAATATGCGAGGCTCCGGTTTTCAAAATCCTTGGTTAAATTTTCCACAGCTATCTACAGGTGAAAACCAGAAGCTTCTGTGAGGTCTGGTTATCGAAATATTTCTAACCAAAGTGATTTTACTGAATTTTTGAGAATTTTGAAAAAATCATGGACTAACCACTTGTCTAAAAAAATCACCAAATTTTCAAAGTTCCCCGAACGCATCGAGACATACATCGAATGAAAGGTCTATTCAATTCCTATATACACATCCAACCGAAAAGCTTCTGAGTGGTCTGGTTATCGAAATATGCCGGTCCAAAGTGATTTTATCGATTTTCGAGCGCCAACTACCTATAAATGTCTTTGGTTGGCGCCATTTCCAAAACCAAGCCTTGTCAGAGGCTCCGGTTTTCAAAATCCTTGGTTAAATTTTCCACAGCTATCTACAGGTGAAAACCAGAAGCTTCTGTGAGGTCTGGTTATCGAAATATTTCTAACCAAAGTGATTTTACTGAATTTTTGAGAATTTTGAAAAAATCATGGACTAACCACTTGTCTAAAAAAATCACCAAATTTTGAAAGTTCCCCGAACGCATCGAGACATACATCGAATGAAAGGCCGGTCCAAAGTGATTTTATGGATTTTCGAGCCCCAACTACCTAATAATGTCTTTGGTTGGCGCCATTTCCGAAACGGAGCCTTGTAAGACGCCCAGTTTTCAAAATTCCTGGTAAAATTTTGCACAGCTATCCACAGGTGAAAACCAGAAGCTTCTGCGAGGTCTGGTTCTCGAAAAGTGCCCCCCTATGTTAATAAAAGTCTTCAAAGCAGCATCCGAGTTCTCCTCTAGTACGTCATGAGATAACCAAACTCAATCTCTTGACGAACGTACATAATTTTTATGAACTTGCCGTATTAAAGGGTAGTCGACGTTAATAAGCTAACAAATTTTACATAATTTTGAGAGGCACTTTTTTCTTTAAAAAAGGTGTAATTTCTGTTATCCTTTTCAATATTTCCTAAACATTTTCATCCGCATACAAAAAATCACTTACCCCATTCCCCCATGCTGGATGATGTAATATTTATGTCCATTTTGACAGGAATGAAATATAAATGGACCTACCTACATTGTATATTTTTTTTTCACTCGCCCACTTCTGGGAATAAAGCTTTATCCACAAGATTCCTTTTGTGTGTGGTCGCGCGATTCGCACTCTCTTTGGCATTCATGGTCTGTGGGCTTGAGCTAATGGAATTTCAACGCATACTCTTGGTTTGCACACTGAATTTCTATACAGGCATGAATTTGTACATTTCGTGAGGTATAGTAGGTAGATGAGATTCAAGGATTTCAAAGGATTCAACCGTAGTCACTATAAGATTGGGCGGTTGAAACGGATGTCATGCAATCCTTGCCGGTGTAGTCGGTTTATATGCAGTTTTATTCAAACGGAATAAACTAGCGGTGGAGTGGATATACTCTGACCAGACCTACGACGTCTGAAACTGAAACCAGGACATCGAAAGCCACAAGCATGTTGTCTATGCGATGATGCTCCATAACTGGATGGACTATTGGTACTCTTATTCCACTTCAGCGAGGTCTTTTACTCTGATGAACGAACGCTGAATATGCGAAAGGTGAAAATAGTGCAGATTCCTTGAATCATTAGGCATTCTCTTTGACTTTTAGCGCTTTCCCTTTTTCAACTTAGTCCTTCTCAATCTATAGCTTTATCATGTGGCGGATGTGTTTCATGGTGAAGGAGAATGGAGTATGGTTCTTGGCCTTTTTCTGTCCATCATTATGACTTAACTTAATTTTGTTCAAATGAGCAATGAACCCTATGAGGAAATTGAAATCCGGTCCTAAGTCAGGATGTAAGTTAATACTCGTGCACATCACTACACTGAACAAAAAATATCAAGACTTTTTGCCAGTTTCTGGCTCTACTATCTCCTATATCATCTAATTATGAAACCATGAAAAGGTTTATTCATGACATAGCCTTTTATTTCAAAAGGAGGGTAGATAAATATCTGTGAGGCATGTTTGACGAAATTTGTTTCTTCAAATATTTGTTCAGACTTTTGACTTGAAAGCAGGCTTCCGGCTTTAGTAAATTAAAATGCACAACTTGGTCAGGTGTACTTGCCCGAATTTAAATTATATTTTACAAATTAAAGCCACTTAGCTGAGAATTTATATAAAGCCCATAAGATCTAAGACTTATAAGTATGTCATACGAGACTTTTGTCTTTATTTGGTGGACACGGTTCTATTCAAACTTTCACGAATCTTCTTTCGAATTTTCCATCCAACATTAAGAGTATGTTTTTGTTTTGCCTTGATGTAGAGGGCGCTTTAAACAATAAATAAATTTCTACCCATGGCTTGGCTTAATCATGGCCTTCGGCCGATAGCCGCCGGTTGAAATTTCTGAGCGGTGTTTTTTCGTTGCATACTTTTAGTCTACCAGTCCAGAAGTCCAAAGTCCAACACGTCACGTGTCGTCGTCGTCGTCGTCGTCCAAATGTTTTATTATTTTTACTGCGCAATACAAATTCAAGTATTTTTATTGCGCAATTAATTATACATGCAAATTTTGTTTATATATTCAATATACATTGTTGCAATTTACACTTTGTTGCAGTTAATACATTGTATAAATACTGAAACTTACAATGTATTTATCAATATGGTTTTAAAAGTCGACGGTTTAACATATCCGGGTCATAATTATTTAGGACCGGGAAATACTATTTATAAAGACGACGAACTGGTTGACGACGTTGATTTCGATGCATATGTACACGATTTAGAATACGAGTTAGCAACAACGAAAAGTGATATAAGAAAAGCGGATAGAGAAGCAATATCGGCATTTATTGAAGATTTTAAAGAGAATAAATCATTAGCGGAATTATCTGGAATAATTGGATTATCTGCAAAATATGGTTTTGAAAGTGTGTTTGGTGTTACATATCCTAGTATGTCTGAAAGAAAGAAAAGTTTTCCTCAATTAGTATATGCAGCTCGAGAACAACATTTTGCACAAGAGTGGAATAATATTAAACATTTGCCAGACAAAGGTGGATATAAGAATTTTAAAGAATTTAAAGAAAAAGCTGAAATTTGTAAGCAAATATATCAAGCATATAGAGAAGGGGGTTATTATCATACACAATTAAAAAGAGATTTTGATGCTCAAAACACCGCCGCAGCCGATAACGGACCAGCCTCCAAAAGAAGACGACCTGCAGAAGATAGTGATTTTGTTGAGTCTGCTGAACCAGATACTAATATTGTTGAAAAACCAAATTATCGTAATCATCCTACTTCTAGTATGGATGTTGATCAAGAAAATACTCCTGAAGAAAGTGGTTCAGGTCGTGGCCCGAATACGGGCGCAAGGTCAGGTGCGACGGCGAGTGGAGGAAGTGCAAATTCCTCTTCTGCAAGTATCACATGGATAAGGCCTAGTAAACCATGTTCTAACAATTATATGCATTTTTCAAAATCTAAGATATTAATAAGTTACGGTTATAGTACAGAAAATATTCAAACAAATGAATTAATTGATCAAATAAGTACACCATTGGCATTAATACCAGTTGATTTTGTTCCATTTTATTTGAGTGAAGCTGAATACGATATGTTACCTACAACTGCTGAGGTAATAAAAGTAAATTGTCAAGTTACTCCATTGGGAACCCGTACTGCTTTTGATGTCGGATCTACTGTTTCAGGTACTGCTATATCAGAATATGTACCTATAGGACTTGTAGCTGAAGGATTAAATAAAAAATTTTATGGTAAAAATGTTACTTATATCTCAAATGCTGTAGATCCAATGAAAGTAGAAAATACTAAAAGTTTTAATGTAAAAGAAATTTATGAAAAATATTACAAACATGTTCCATCGAATGCTTTATGTGTACCTACACCTATAGAACAATATTTTGTTCATGAATGGAATAGAGAAACAAATCCTGATACAGCTAAATATCCAGATTATATTGTACATAATAAAGGAAGTGTACGTATGGATGAAAAAGTACATCAATTTTTAATTAATCAAGCAATTGGTGTTCCTATTGCTAATTATGAATACAAACCAAAAAGTGGATTTATTAAAAGAGGAAAAGAACATTTTATTCCACAAACAAGAAATAATTATAAAGTTCACTCAATCAAAAATCGACCACATAGTCACGTTATACAGTTTTTTAAAACTAATAGTAAAATTATTCCTGGTGATATTGGTTTAGGAAAAAAAGAAACTGTTCCTGATATAATTAATAATATAAATGATGTTTACGCTAGAACTATTGAATCATATGGTACATATCATCCCCTAAGGGGTGGATTTGGTTATGATACACAACCTCAGTTACATGTTGGTATTGTTGCAACTCCTCAATTAAAACCAACTGATAATGCAAAAAGTTTTTTAAACAGTGCCTGTTATTGGAAAGTGGAATGTTCAATTGACATCAAATGCAATATAACTTCTGCATTCGGTAAAGGATTTAGTGTCAGCTGGCCATTAGAAACCAATTTTTGTGCTAATTTTGATAGAGCTTACACTGATGGTCAAACCTTATTTGGTGTTACAGACGACACAAATGGCAGAATTGACGAAAGAGAAATAGATAAAAGTGACGACGAAGATGAAATTGAAGTTATAAATAAAACACAATTTTTAAATTTATAATTTTATTTTATAATATTATATTTCTTAAATAAATAATAACAAGATAATGGATTTGGTTTTTTTTTATACATTTTCAATTTTTTATAAGACCGCCATTTGTAAGTAAACATTCTTGAACGAAAAGCGGTATCATTTGGAAATACATCATTATTTGATAGAACAATTACAGGAGTTCTCATTATTACAGCATCACTGCAGTATTTGACTTTAGCTGCTACTGTATCTCCTCCAAATAACATTTTTAAAGTTTCCGTTGCTGTAGGTTCTAATAAAGGTTCATTCCATAAAATTATTCTTTTATCTACACATTCCATTAACGGAAATGAACAATATCTATTAAAATTACCCACTTGTCCAAAATTTAAACAAAAATGTACAAAAGTATCAAAAAAAAATTTTTACCAGCATTTGGTGGCGATAAAATAAAAATAGTATTTTTTTTTTGGAATTTCCTTATTAATTATATTATACAAGTTTTTTAAAAATTCATATATTTCTTTTTCATTATTGCAAAATTGAAAATTTAATAAATCAATCAATATTTCCAAAGATTCACTAATTGAAAAATAATAATTATATAAATTTCCAATTGGAGCATTGAAAATTAAATTTTGAGGTTCAATCGATTTTAAATATAAAAATATTTCCTGAAACGTTAAATTATTAATATAATTATTAACTATTTTTATGCAATTCTTAATTAATATGGAATTAATATCCCAAAATCTGAATTCCGAAGATAACCACATGGATGTGTTCAGTATATGATGAGTTGGAGCCGTTGGATGCTTAATAAAGTCAATTACCTTGTCTCCCTTTCCTCTTTTTTTACTCCTGGTATCTTGTTGATGTTGTTCGTTGCAGATACTAATAACTTCATCACCAACTGATAATTGGGATCCAGCGGTGACTGAGTGATAAAGGTCGATCGATAATTCGCTTCCTTCCACCATTCCGTCTTCGGCTTCTTCGATATCTTGGAAAAATCGTATACATCTAGTTTCACTACTTGGAAACCATGTTCGCCCGGTGATGTTAAGGTATACGATTTTCCGTGACTCTTTCTGCAAATAGATTGCGAGATTAACCCAGTGTTGGAGCGTGTATTTCCAACTTGGAATAACTCGTCGAGAGAATCTTCTAGTGACTTTGTTTTCAAGACATTGGAAGAATGAGCATCTACAGGAATTATTGGAGTAACTGCAGTCGTGGATAACGTGGATGTGGTTTCCGTGGTGCGCGATGATGAGGATGGCTCCTCCAAATTTTCTACAAATTGTTCCGTTATCCAATCGCAAGTCTCTATAGTTAAATTCTGTTCCAAGAACATCGTGGACCACTCGCTGTTTAAGAGGATTGTCACCAAACTCTTTAGCGAACAATTGCCTAATTCTCTCTTTTGGGCAACTACTGCCTTCCGTGCGTATAGAAGGGATTCCATCAACAAATACAACACTTTCTTCGCCTCGAACATCTTGGCTTTCAAGGAGAGACAAGTCAAAGTCTCGATAATCGAAATCGAGTGGATGAGAAACTCTTTCGTCCAGATTATTTGTAGCAGCGATAATAGGGACACGTGCGTCATCGTATCCTGACTGGTCGTTGTTGCTTTCCGCATTTCCAGATCCACATCTATTTTCAATTTCTTTTCCTTCGTATCTTCCACTGCTGCTTTTCTTTTCCTCTTGTTGTTGTTCTTCTCGATCAGTAGAACTTCCTCTACTGCTTGAGTATTCGGTAAGACGCCTTCGTATTCCTCCAGCTCCTGACGATGTTGAAAATCTTCTTCTTTTTCTGACCGAATTTGTAAATCGTCCGGAACTTGAGAATTGTCGTCGACCACTACTGGATCCCGAATCACTACCTATAAAAAAAATTATGAAAATTATTTTAAGTCAAAAAAAAATATAACAGCTGAATAATTACCTTCTTTCCTGATTTCATCATTTTCTTCTTCTGAATAATTGTAAGAGCAAACACTACTTGAATCACTGCTGCGACTTTCACGTCTAGAACACATTTGATCAGCTTAGAAAAATTACACACTATTTATACTAATTTTATTTCGATTATGCATGGTAAAAATAATAAAACATTTGGACGACGACGACGACGACGACACGTGACGTGTTGGACTTTGGACTTCTGGACTGGTAGACTAAAAGTATGCAACGAAAAAACACCGCTCAGAAATTTCTACCCATGGCTTGGCTTAATCATGGCCTTCGGCCGATAGCCGCCGGCACATCTGTTCTGTCATCACTTAAAGTAGATGATTAGCTTGGTGAATTGATTTAGCAAATGCTGTTTAAAAGGATTTAAATTTAAAAAGAGGGATGGCTTCGTTACAAGAAGGTCTGTAGTCAGTAGAGGTATGCCACAGGTTGAATGGTTGAATTTAATCAGACATAAATACAAACGGAGTGCTTTATAGTTATAACTGTCTCTTTGGATGACGTTGCTAAAGCTGTATCTGAAAACTTCCCTAAGACCTTCAAAAAAACTTTTTTCAAAACGACGTAATCAAGTTGACAAGGTTGGCAGACTGGGACTAGGTGTCAACTTAAAAAAAAAAAAAGATATAATCCTTTTCGCGAAGAAATATGAAATTCCTCATACAGACCCGTCTGCTATCAAATGTATACAACAGACGTTCTCGGATAAAGCAGATTATTCGCGATTATTTGAATATAAAAATTTGTGTTTGAAATCTAATTAAAAATGCTGCTCTCCTATTGACCGCAAAAATTTGCCGATCAATGTTGTGTTAGAAGACCCGATTCGTTTCTGACGTTTCATTCACATTCTCGAAGAAATATGGGCCCATAACTTTTTCCTCAAAAACGGAGCTAACGATTTTGATACAAAATAAAATGCAGGACTGGGTCGCACGAACTTGCTCCTATGTAATAGACTAGAAATTTAAAAATGAATGTTACTAGAGAAAACTGTTCATAAGGATAAATGTTATTTTTTAACTCTTCTAGTAGTAAGAGACAGAAACAGAATGTCACGCAAATATGAATTTATGCAAGAACAAAAATTATAAGTCGTTGTAGTGGTTTCTTGAAAAAAAATAAGATTTTATATATAAAAAAAATTTTAAAACATTTTTAAGAAAAAATTTTGGTACGCCAATTTGTTTATTGTTTTATTATTGTTTGAATAAAAATTAAATTTACAAACAAAAATATTAAGTCATTTTTGAAATATTTAATTTTCCAAAAAAAAATAGATTTTTTTTTTTCAAAATTCAAAAAAAATATTTTTCTTAAAGTTTTGAAATGCAACGTTTTTTAACTTTTTGGAAGCATCTCTGTAAAAAATTTCGTTAAGATCCGTCATCTCATTAAGGAGAAATTCAAAATTCGTAAAAATAGTTCTATGTACAAGCTGTACCCCCTTATTACGGCTGGCGAGTCGAACAAATAAACATGTGAGTGTGAGAAATTAGTATTACGGTTTGCGAATCGGGAACCTTTGATTCGACTTGAATGTCATAAATTTGGTATTTTTAATAAACAATCAAATTTCGAACTCGAATTGTAAAGTTCGCCAACCGTAGTATGTTGAATGTGTAGTTCGCTAATGAAAAAATCTCACCTCGAACGTTCGATTCGCAAACCGTAATAGGGGGGGTAATAACTTAATTTCAATTTTTTTTATTAAATTAAAGATTGTTAAAATTAATTGAAAGAAAACAAATTTTATCAAAATTCTAGGTGCCGTTTTCAAGAAAAATACTATTTTTGAAAACCATTTTTTATTTTTTTTTTTAAATTTGTATGGTGGGTACCTTTATTTTTAGGTAAAATACATTTTTTTTCTTACATCTAGTAGGTTATATTAAAAAACTTTTATTTATCAAGTTTGAAAAAAAATCTAGCATGGGGTTTTCGAAATGATGAATTTAAAAAAAAAATTGAAGTTTTTTTTTTAAATCCAAAAAAAAATTTTTTTTGAGAATTTGAATACATAATTCTATTAAAGTTTTTGGGGAGCTTTAGCAAAATTATCTAAATCGGTTGTACCGTTTTTGAGAAAATCAAAAACAAAAAAATGGTTCCATGGGGGGTACCCTCAGTAACCATTTTTCGCAATTTTTTTCAACTACTATCTAGCTTTAACTAAATGCAATTTTTTTGTAAGTATTTTTATTTTATAAATCTGTCGAACAGCTTTTGAAAAAAAAAATATTTATAAAATTTCGAAAAAAAATTCGTATGGCCGGTTCCGCTATTTTTGGTCTTAAAAAAAAAAAACGTGTGGGGGGGGGAAATAAAAATGATATATACCAAGTTTAAAGAAAATCGTTTATACTGTAGTCGAACCGACAGACAGACCGACAGACAGAATTGCGAGATCCACTTTTTTGTTCTTCGCTATCATCGTAATGTCAACTTTGATCAAAATCTCGAGTTCGATTTTTTTTACGAATGCATAACTTGCCTTATAGTACCTATAAATCGCAAGTAAAAATTAGGTGTACTTTTATAGGCAGGGACTACATTTGGGTCGAAAAAAATGTTAAAACAAAATATTATTAACGGTACCTGTCATAGAACGTTTTTTTTGACTTTCCACTTTCTACATTAACGGCGCTTACGATTTTTACCAAAACTTTTATACAGGAGCGCCTTTAAGTTTGAAAAAATATTGTTTTTAAAGATTTTCGAAAAAGTAGTTATTTGGATTTAAAAAAAAATTATCAAAATTTAATATCTTGAAAACGGGTACACGATTGAGTTTTGAAATTTGTTCTTAAATGTATATAATTTGTTGAAAGAAATTAGCAGAAATCATGAGCTCAAAATAAAGAACGCAACCAGCGGAAATCCTGATCTATACATAATGAACACAACCACCGTCAAGACTTGTAAAACGTCGAATGGATGTCTGAAGAATGTCAATTTTTTTGACTTGAAAAAAAACTTCAGATTGTGTGTGCCGAAAAAAAAAAACAATTTTCAATTTCAACAAGTCGTCTTTTATTTTTTTCTTGTAATTTATTAAAATTTGTTTAAATTTACAAAATTAATAAAAGCGCAAACGCCACAAACACATTAAATTAATTCAATTTGGTAGTGCAACAGCTAGAAGAAATCCAGTGACTTACAACTCTCAACCATTCCTGCGTGCGAGTTATCTGGAATGGCGGGGACCAACAATTTTTTCCGATTCCGAACGGCTAAATGAGCAGCACTTTTCGTGAGAAGAGATACTCTTGGATTATTTATCAATTCCTCGGAAGAGGCAGTACACACCTAAAAAAAACTGGGTCTCGCAATTCTGCCTGTCTGTCTGTCTGTCGGTCTGTTTGTCTGTCGGTTCGGTTACAGCCTAAACGGCTCGACCGATTTTCTCCAAACTTGGTCGATATCATTTTTAATTTTTTCCCCCTACACTTTTTTTTCCTTTTTTTTAAGACCAAAAATAAGGGTACCTGCCATACGAATTTTTTTTCATAATTTTTTAAACATTTTTTCTTCTCAAAAACTGCTCGACAGGTTTTAAAAGAAAAGATAAAAAAAATTTTATTTAGTTAAAGCTAAGTCCTGGTTGAAAAAAATTTTCCGAAAAATGGTTATTGAGGGTACCTCCCAAAGAACCAGTTTTTTAGTTTTTGATTTTCTCAAAAAGGGTACAACGGATTTTGAGCATTTTTTTTTTGCTAAAGCTCCCCAAAAATTTAAACAGAATTGTGTATTCGAATTTTCAAAAAAATTTTTTTGGATTTTTAAAAAAAACTTCAAAATATTTCGAAAACCTTATACTAGATTTTTTTCAATTTGATAAATAAAAGTTTCTCAACATAATATATAAGATGTATGAAAAAAAGTTGTATTTTACCCAAAAATAAAGGTACCCACCATACAATTGTTAAAAAATGACTTTCAAAAATCGTATTTTTCTCGAAAACTACGCCTTGAATTTTGATAAATTTTTTTTTTCTCAATTAATTTTAACAATCAAAAACAAATTGAAATTAAGATATTACAGCTTGTACCTACCATAGAACCACTTTTTTAAATTTCGAATTACTCATTATCGACATATCGGATTTTAAAAAGTTCTAAAAAGTTTAGAAACTAGTGTTGGGCATAATCGAATGATTTAAAGAATCGAGATATTAGTATTCGAATGATTTAAAGAATCGAATGATCATTCGAATGATTTTTGAAGGAATATCATAGTAAAAAAAAGCAGGAAACAAACACTCAATTTCAAGGCAAAAAAAAAGCAAAAACAAAACAAAAAAATCATAACATAATGTTTATCGCTTTTCGTCTTTCCTTTGCAATTCCATATTCAACCCTCAACGATGCATCGAGGGCAAAAATGAATATAAATATAAGCCCAGACATACGAAATACACAAATAACCAAATTCTCGAATTCTCGATTCTGTGTGTTTTCTTTTCTGTCTTTTCGTTCAATATTCGCATCTCGGTCTCGAATAGGCACTCGAGTGTTGAATCCTCATTTCGCTTAGAGAAAGTAAATAAGAAAAAATCATTCGAATGATTTGAGTATTCGAATGAATTGTGTGAAGAATCGAGATATCTCGAGATGTTGCCTGAATCGATTATAATCGATTTTCACTCGAATGCGCCCACCACTACTAGAAACCATTGAATTTCAAAACTTAAAAAAAAAAACATTTTTTGAATTTTTGAAAAAAAAAATAATTTTTTTTTGGAAAATTCGATATTTCAAAAACGTCTCAATATTTTTTTTGGAAATTCAATTTTCATTCGTACAGTAATTAAAGCTTAAAGTAAGCATACCAACTTTTTGTCTTAAAAATCTTTTAAAAATTTTGTATATAAAAGTTTTTTTTTTAAGAAACCACTACAAGAACTTATGAATTTCGTTCTTGCATAAATTCATATTTGCATAGCATTATGGTTTTGTCTCTTACTACTAAAAGAACGAAAAAATTAATGTTATCCCTATGAACAGTTTTCTCTAATAACATTCGTTTTTAAAATTCCTAGTCTATTGCATAGAAGCAAGTTCGTGCAACCCAGTCATGCATTTTATTTTTTTAGTTTTAGAAAAAATTGTTTTCTTAAAAACTGTTTCTTAGATTTAAAAAGAAAAGAAGCTAGCTAATGGTTTAAAAAAAATCCAAAAACTTGTTGTCAATGGTACATCCTTCAGAACTATTTTTATTGTTTTCGACTTTTTCAGAAACGGCACAACTGATTTTGATAAATTTGTTTAGACCAAAGCTTTTAAAAAAGTTCAACAATATTATATCTTCAAATTTTCAAAAAATTTTGTTTTGGACTTTTAAAAAGAATTTCAAAATTTTTTAACTCAATATTTGAAAAACCACGTTTTTTTTCTTGACACTTAAAAACAGTTCTATACTATAGGAAGTATTTACAGGAATTAGCCAAAAAACGATTTTATCTAAAAATAACAGTACCCACTATAAAAAATAGAGTTGGAATAAAATTTTGATAAAATTACTTCTGTTTCGCTTTAGTTTAGTACCACATTTTTTTAGAATGTTTGATCACAGTTGAAGCGTTAAGAAAGTTTGGAGAGGATTCAAAATGAGATACCGATGGCCATAGGCTTTAGATATCTGAATATCCCAATTGAAGGGAAATATTGAGCTATGTACGAGTAAAGCATTCCACATTCGTGTAGTGCGCCTTGAGAAAGTGTTTCTGTACTGCCCTACTCTATCTCAAAGATGTAGGCTCCACCTGGAAGATTCCCACGACAGTGATTTTAGGGATCTGGAAAATGTATACATTTGTGAGTTTCGAACGCTTCTGCTCCAAGTGGCTTTCCGAGTGTGGAGGAAGTTTCCTAGATTCGTGTGGTATCACATTGGATGAACTTACAGTCTAAAAGTCTGAGTTTTCCCACCGCCAATCACTCTTCTACACAACCTATAACCTAGCTGTGCCTTTTAAATCTTATCACGTATTGTTTAAAATTCCGAATTTCGCCACGCTCTGCTCTATATATGAAAGGCTTTTTTTCAGTGTATCTAACACAAACCAATATCGACTCTGTGAGGCTGTGTAATTTTTTTATTTTTGTTGTTTATACATCCTTTGATTAAATATCCAAGAAATTGCAAGTGACTTACATGGTTGAATTGTCTTTCACATGTGTATGGGCGTGGTCCCCATTGGGGATGTTCGTGCTGTGTACAACCATGTGAGGACAATGGATAATTAGAGAAGTAATTTGTAATATACTTTTATCGGACGACAACCATCGATCTAGATGGAGACAACGGGGCGACAATTTTAATGAATTAAAGTGGGTAAGTTCTTGCTGGCGCGTGGTGGTGGCAGCCGTAGCACTGTGCGGAGGTTGACAAAACGGATAGCCTGTGGAGGAATTCATTGCGACTCCTCAACTATGTGAGATGCTATTTAATTGTATTAAATTTGTCCCTGATACACACTGATAGTCAATAAAAATAAAATTGGAACAAAATAACAATCGAACGGATGGGATGAGCATTGATTTTGTTAGGCCCCTTGTGGATTGTTTGGATAGTTTTTTTTTTTTTGTTAATTAAAGCTTCAATTTTTATGCTGGGGAAGTTGATTTTAGGTATAGTAAATCGAGTCAGCATTTTTTTATTCTGTAAGAGAGAGAGGTAACTTAATTACAATATTTTGGTCTAAGTAATGACAATTGATTCAAGTAGAACTTAAATATTTGGGCTTCGCATCGGCAGACTGGCTTCGGGTTAACGTACTTCTTTATTGTTGAGAAAATCATTCGCAAATGCAGAGGGACTCATGTGGTACCCGCATTGTACATTTAATCTGCCGCTGAAAGCGGAACACAACTGACAAGTTAAGCGTGAAATTGAGATTTAGTTGGTTCTATCAAAAGATAGAACCTTTATAAATGTGGTTATAGAAGTCGGTCGGTGGTTACTTACTCCGTATGGACAATTTTATAGAACATATTAGGCTTTGGCCACGCACTGAGCGACTGAGCGATTGAGCGACGAGTCGCTGAGCAACGCAAAAAATTAAAATACATTAAATTGTATGGAGGTGGGAGGTGGCCACAAAACCATGAGCGACTTGTGATTGTTTTAATCGACACAGTGACGTTGCTCAATCGATCAGTCGCTCGTCGCTCAGTGCGTGACCGTAGCGTTAACCGTTCTAAATTTAAGTATATTCGCAGAGCTAAGTCCATACAAACTTTTCATATAATTTTTAATTAGGCAGAATCTTCGAAGTCCAAAAACATACATAGCTGCATTTTTAAAAACAACGTTAATTTTTTTCTGCGCAGCAGCATCTTTACTACAAATAATTTCACACCGATACGTTAAAATAGGCACTACCAATATTCCAACCAACATTTTCCAAATTTCTACTGGTGTGAACTTCTTTGAAACAGATAGTGTTCTTAGGGCATCATACCCCTTTCCTACCACAGCGTTTACATGATTGTTCAAGTTAGTATGAACGTACTCAGCTGGAGCGTTGTGTAGAAAAGTTGTTGGCAAATAACTTAAGTCTAAAGTTTTCTTCGAAACGGCGCGCGAAACACTTAGTCTTAAGCAGATTAAGAACAAGACCAATCACGCTAGACCATACAAATTAGGCATTCAGATCTGTATTGATATTATAAATGCAATTTTCAGCTATACCCTGTGCTGTACTTTAGAGATACTATACATCATCAGCAAACATTGTCGTTTCACCATGCCATAAGTCATTCACATATAAAGAGAATAAAAGTGGACCTAGAATTGATCCTTGTGGTACATCACATGGTCTAGAAATGAAATCAGAAGTTTGAGTACCACAAATCACAGCTTGACTTTTTCTTGATAAATATGAAAATATGAGGTTAACTGTTCGAGATGAAAATGCAAACTCAGCCGAAAGTTTTTGCACATAATGTGAGACGAGACTATTCGTAAAGTCTTCCAAAGTTTGCGCCCATTTTTTAAATTTTCCGGTGGCCTTTGGCTATTTTCAAACTTTTCCATTTAGAGTATACGCGATTTCTTTGACTTGTGCAGTTTCGTATCTTCAGTGTTAACCAAGGGTTATCACAATGCTTGGCCTTTCTTGTTTTTAAGAAGATTCTGAAGATCTCATGTAATACACATTCTGCTAATATATGATCTAATGTCAGACTCAAGAGGTACAACATTAAGGTTCCTGAAAGCTCGATATTCAAAAGTAACTATTGGTCTAGCAGGAGAAAACTCAAAGGATAGGTGTTTTAGCTTATGAGGTGAGAAACCTTGTGCTTAGAATGTTACTGATCACATAAGATAACTTTATGAATTTCGGTCACAAAAAAACATCGAGAAGAGTACCTGAACTTTTTGTGAAGTGGGTTGGTTTGCTAACATTTGCTAATACGGTCTGCTTAACTTTTGTCTACGATTATGTTGCAATAGAAATGACCACAAATAATGATATTTAGAAATAACACAATTCTCTACTGTACCTGATAACGTAAATCATTCAATGGGACATGTGTATTTCACTATTCTTAGAGTTGCAAGAGCCCTTGATTTAAACAAGTCCACTGGTTCTGTTGGTGAACCCCCCATTTCTCTGAAAATGTGTTCTTTTTCGCTGAAAAAACCATTGCCTAAGTTTTTTCATCTCGAATATACTGTTCTGAAATCTTCATTGGAAAATGGAAAACTGCATTAATCCAGTATTCAAAAGGCGACCCTTCAACCTACTCTTCTTACCGACTAATCGCATTTACGTCCCTGCTTACCAAGGTCATGGAATCGCTGATCAATCACCAACTCACGAAATATATCGCAAAACGAAAACTTCGGCAGTACGGCTTCCGCAGCAATCGTTTCACTGGTGATCGATGGTATATCTCACCGAAAAGTGCAACAGATCTGTACGTTGTTTTGGAGAAAGTAAGATTACTGCGCTTGATATTTGATAGAGCTCGGCACTAGGCTCCCTTATCGAAAATGGGTTCGTTTGGTATCAACGAAACCCTTTTCTTTGGATTAGAAATTACCTTCTGCATCCTTCAATACGTGTTATATTGGATGGTTTCAAGCCTGATCTTCAAAAAAAACTGGTGTTCCCTAGGGTTCCGTTTTCTCTCTAAATCTCTTCCTCATTTTTACTTGCGATATACATAGATAGCAAGTTCTGTATTTGGAAAAAAAAATCGAACTCAAGATTTTGATCAAAGTTGACATTACGATGATAGCGAAGACGAATAAAGTGGGTCCGACAATTCCGTCTGCCTGTCTGTATGTCTGTACTCAAGGGTCTTCGCTGATTCCCTAGAAAAGAAATTGAATTTTTTTTAGCTCCAAAACTAACGGTACACCTCCATACGCCCGTAATGCATAATCTTACTTATCTCGAAAACGGCTCTAATGATTTTCATAAAAAAATTAGGTGTGCTAATATGGACATGGACTACATTTTGGTGAAAAAATTTTGGGGCAAAATGTTATTAACGGTACCTGTCATAGAACCGTTTTTTTGATTTTCGACTTTCTCATTAACGGCTCTAACGGCAGGAGTCCCCTAAGTTTAAAATAATATTGTATAAAAATATTCGAAAAAAAAATATTTTTTGGGTTTTTTGAACAAAAATTCCAAGCTTTTTTTGGAAAATCAATATCTTCAAAAAATGTAAGCGATCTCCAAGAAACGCAGCATCCCAAATTTTGTTCTCGAAAAATTTTGAAGTAATATGCAATCATATTGCAATTCGCGGCGACCGACCATTTATTTTCTCCAATTTCTCTCATTTTAGTAATTACAACGCAAATTTTAATAAATTAACATTAAATTAAACTAGATTGCTACCCTTTTGTAAAGTTTTTGTGAAGAATTAAGGCTTTTACATATGTATATATGTACTAAATCCCATTTGTTTTTTTATTCGTTGGCCGGTCTCATGTGAATAGTCCTTAAATGTTTTATTTGATTTTTCTTTTGCGAAAATATATGTTTCTAATTACTCAAAATTTAATTTACCAATTTTAGAATTTAAAATATTTTCTGTGGGTGTCTTAGTGGGTGCAAATATTTTGTTGACATTTCTTAAACTATCCTTTATAATATTTGAAAATTTTATTTATATCAGTTGGGTAGTTCCGATATTATCACACTAAAAAAGACTGACAAAAAGTAAAACAAAAAGAGTAAACAACGCCCAAAAAGGGGGTGTGAAAATTTTGAATGCCAACTTCTTTTTAAAAAAAAGCACTATCTTTAACCTTTACATGGACCAAAAGCTGGATTTTTATCAATTTTGACGATTTTTCTTGTTAGTGGAAGTGGCAGTGGGTGGAAATTAATTGTGGTATTTTATTTCCGAAATTACTTTCATTCCTGATAATTTCATCTGAATTGGTTAAGTGATTCGGTTTTTATGGACTTTTTTGCGTTCTCCCCTACATATGGACCCAATGGATATAGGATTCTATTCAACAGTTTTAAAGCAAGTCGTAAGCCATTCTACAACACTTTTTTTTTGGCAGGTACCAGTCCGACTTCCGATCCGGCAGATTCACCAAAGACCAAATCTTGACACTGAGGAATATCATACCTATAGAAAATCAATGAACTTCAATGACATAATGCATAATGGAAGAATTCAACGTAAGAAGTCTTATATGGCTATGGACGTTCTCAAAATCCCGGTAAAACTTATTCCTTTGTGCCTTGTGTAACGCGCCACAGCTGTACAGTTTTTAACTAGGGAAAGTATTCCTAACGTGCACAGGGTTTTGGCAAGAAGATGCAGTTTTCTGCGATTTCCTTAGTCCCGTTCTAGAGTGGTGGTGTGTAGATTATGCGGTGTGAGATAAATTCTAGATTCGGATATAAAAGCGATTTCACAACTAGCCTTAATGATTTTTGAACTAAAATTGAATTGAAAATAACGGGTAGAACCCAATGCGTTGGTCTGCCACGCGCCGAATGTCTTGGACTTCCCAGCCTCTGCCAGCTAAAAATAAAATAAATGTTTTTGCTGGAGGTCTGGTCTCTAGTGGGAGAGCGAAAAACCTCCCAACAGTATCTCTTGTCATGAAAAGTGTTTGTCATCTAAGCTGTTCGGACTCTGTATAAAATTGTTGTTCCCTCCATTCCATTAATGCCAATAACACGCACATAGGAATGATTGAGAGCTGTCAAGCTCTAGATTCTAATTTACCACGAACTCTTGCGCCTCAAATTAAATTAATTTTCTTGTAATAAAATAAAGTGACTTCCGTTGAAATACCTTCGGCCCTGATCAAGATCCCAGACATCAAAAGTCACTCCCACCGATAGTTAGATAGATTCTACATCATTTTGTTGTGACCTCAATTTAATGTGGTCACAAAGCACCTCATCGAATTCAATAACAACAAAATTATCTACTGCTGCTGCTTTAGATGCACGTTATACATATATTCTACCCATTATTGCGATTGCATGTCGAATAAAGCTTATAAGTTCTAAGTAAATCAGACAAGGGACGAACGTGAAGGTAAATACCCACTGGTGAATCGGTTACGACATCAAATCATTGATTTAAAAGCAATTTTGTGCCAATTCATGCCCACAACAACTACGACGCCATTGATTAGTTTCGATCCTGGCATTGCCACAAACCAACAAAAGGAACACCTTGTAGCCCATATCAGCCATATTAGCTGGGGAGCAAGTGTTTTTGCTGCTCTTTTCCCTGTTTTCCTGCAGGCTTCAAGCTCCGGGAATCAATTTCATTCCCCAGACCGCAGTTCAATTTCAATTTGTTATTTTCCATTGTTTTGTTGATTCTCAATTTCAAACTAACTACGAGTATATAAGATCTTAGCATAGGGGAAAAGGGTATTTCTAGAAGGGAGGTCTAGGGGGAATGTTGGAGAAAATAATTAAGGAAAATCGCATTGGGGTTGCGATATTTGGTAGCTAAAAGACTGCATGTATCTGCAAGGTTCTACATGTTCTTAGAACAACTATTAAAGAAGTGGAAACTGGACGTTTGGGATTAAGAACTCGCAAAGCCAAAGTTCGAAGTAATTAGGAGAGTGACGTTTAACTTTAAAATATATATAATTTTTTTTTGATATGCGAAATAATTTATCCAGGGAATATTACTTGCATGAATCTATGTTACTTGAAAATTACCATTTTTTCCATCAACAGATTTAGGCTCAATGTCCTTACGTGACATATTGTCAAAACTCTATATAACTTCAAAAATTAAGCCTTGCAATGGAGCAATGAAATTTGTAAGAAGTGTTTCAATTTTGGGATGAATCTTTAGAGAACAAGTACTGGTACATGTTTCCAAAAAGCCCATCAGAATTAGTGCCTTACTTCCACAATTCACCAGAAAAAAAGAAAGTGACCCGTACGAACAGTGGTCCGTTTGTTAAATTTTGGAGTCAAAACCCATTTCCCATGCAGATTCTTAACGAAAATTAATAAAATTTGGTAGTGCAATTACGAGCACCATGAAACACTTGTTTTTAAAAATCCCGAAAATCGAAAACTGTCCTAATGAACCGAAAGCACTCTGCTCCTTCTAGTCCGAGGGCATCTCGACAATACAGAAGTCCACAGTTCTATGGAGGGTGGTGTATTAGTGGAACAGATTAGCCGCGGTCTAAATAAAGGAATGATTGGGGTGGGATTAGGCCACTTCAACGCACACTCTTATAGTATTCGTAATTCGGTTATTATTTTAAATAAAATGCAATATTGGGTCACACGAACCCGCTATTATGTTTAAGAGACTTAGAACTTTAAAAATGGATGTTATTAGTAAAAAATCTTCAAAAACACAAAATTAGATTTTTAAATGGCTACAACTAACAACTCCTTGGTATTTTAAGTAAACCACAGAATGCCAGGCAAATATGAATTGATTGAAGAACGAAAATTATAAATCTACTAGCTGTTTTTTTTAAAAAATATTTTTTAAAACATTTTAAGAACAAATTTTGTAAAGCCAAAAACATCTTTGACTCGTTCTTGGAGTTATGGAATTAAAAAAAAAATGTTTTCATTTTTTTCAAAAATTAAAAAAAATATTATTTTTTTTTGGTTTATATATACAATGTTTTTACTTGCGATATAGGTACTATAGGGCAAGTTCTGCATTTGGAAAAAAAATCGAACTCGAGATTTTGATCAAAGTTGACATTACGATGATAGCGAAGACGAAAAAAGTGGGTCCGGCAATTCCGTCTGTCTGTCTGTCTGTCTGTCTGTATGTCTGTACCTCATTCTAGAGCCTAAGCCACCGGACCTATTTTCTTCAAACTCGGCAGTTATGGTTCTTTGGTGATTCCCTAGAGGGGAAATTGAAATTTTTTTTTTTAGCTCCAAAACTAACGGTACCCACCATACACCCGTAATGCAAAATCTTATTTATCTCGAAAACTGCTCTAACGATTTTGATAAAAAAAATTAGGTGTGATATTATGGACATGGACTACGTGTTGGTAAAAAAAAAATTTGGGGCAAAATGTTATTAACGGTACCTGTCATAGAACCGTTTTTTTGATTTTCGACTTTCTCATTAATGGCTCTCACGATTTTAACCAAAAATTTTCAGCAGGAGTCGCCCTAAGTTTAAAATAATATTGTATACAAAAATATTCGAAAAAATTATTTGTTGGGTTTTTTTGAAAAAAATTTTTTTTTGAAAAATCAATATCTTCAAAACCTATGCACGATTATTTTTTGAAATTATTTCCAAAAATCAATATTATTAAATACTTAAAATTCGCATCCCACATTTTTTTCTTGAAAAATTTTAAAGAAATTTCCTATATAAAAAATTTATTTATTTAATAATAAAACGATTTTTTAAAGTTTGTTTGCATAAATTCATACTTTTC
This sequence comes from Chrysotoxum bicinctum, assembly GCA_911387755.1. Classification (NCBI taxonomy): domain Eukaryota; kingdom Metazoa; phylum Arthropoda; class Insecta; order Diptera; family Syrphidae; genus Chrysotoxum; species Chrysotoxum bicinctum. Next base: position 179,040,876 of record OU426989.1, on the reverse strand, counting down.
TAGAAATCAGACGGCAATTTCATTTTAAATTCATGTTTTATATTTATAAAATGTATTTTAAATTCCAAAGTACTTTTACATAAGAGCAAGTTCGTGCGATCCAGTCGTGCATTTTATTTTTTTTTAATTTTCAAAACTTCTGGACCAAAATTTCATTCAAATTTCAGTAAAAACTCAAAAATCTTGTTTTATGGTAGATATTGTCAGTAATGTAATTTGTACATGCGACTTATAGGTACTTTAAGGCAAGTAATGCATTCGTAAAAAAAAATCGGACTCCAGATTTTGATCAAAGTTGACATTACGATGATAGCGAAGACGAAAAAAGTGGGTCTCGAAATTCTGTCTGTCTGTCTCTTCGACTTCAGCCTAAGCGGCTCAGACGATTTTCTTTAAACTTTGTAGATAGTATTTTTTTTCCCCACACGTTTTTTTCTTTTTTTTTTAAGACCAAAAATAACGCTACCTGCCATACGATTTAAAATATTTTCTTTTCTCAAAACTGTCTCACATTAAAAAAAAAAAAAAACAAATTCATAAAATTTCATTTAGTTAAAGCTATGTAGGTAGTTAAAAAAATTTTGCAAATAATGGTTATTTTTGGTAGTCCCCTTGGAACAATTTTTTTTGTTTTTGATTTTCTCGAAAACGGTACAACTGATTTTAATCATTTTTTTTATTCTAAAGCTCCTCCAAAGTTTGAATATTATTGTGTTTTCAAATTTTCAAAATTAAAATTTGTCTTTGGAAACTCAATATTTCATGCTCGATTTTTTTTCAAACTGGATAAATAATGGTTTCCTAATAATATAATCTACAAGATTTGAGAAAAAAAATTATGTTACCAAAAAACAAAGGTACACACCATACAAATGTCAAAAAATGGTTTTCGAAAATCGTATTTTTCTCGAAAACGGCTCCGAGAATTTTAATACATTTTTTTTCTATTAATTTTTACGATCTATAATTTAATTAAAAAAAATTAAAATTAAGATATTAGTGACTGTAACTGACATAGAACCATTTTTTTAATTTTGAATTTCTCATTATCTGCACGACGGATTTTAATGAAATTTTTCATAGAGAAGTCTAAAAACATTGCATTTCAAAATTTTAGAAAAAATTATAGTTGAATTTTTGAAAAAAAAAAAAATAATTTTTTAATTTAATTTGGAAAATTCTATATCTCAAAACGGTTCGATATTTTTTTGCAAATTTATTTTTTATTCGTACAGTAATAAAAACTTTAAGTTTAACAAAAATTTTTCTTAAAGCTTTTCTTAAGCTTATTTAAAAAAAAAAAAAACACTACAACGAGATATAATTTTTGTTCGTGCATAAACCAATATTTGCTTGAGTCACATGGCATCCTATTTTTAGCTCCAAATACTAAAGAAGTTGTCATTTAAAAATGAATTTTCTGCTTAAGAACAGTTTTTCTCTAATAACATTAATTTTTGAAATTCTTAGTCTTTTACATAAGAGCAAGGTCGTGCGACCCAGTCGTGCATTTTCATTTTAATTGAGTTTTAGATCGTAAATATAAAGCAACATTTTTTGTTTTCAAAATTCTAGGTGGCGTTATCTAGAAAATACGAATTTGAAAAACCATTTTTTTATGTCTGGTGGGTGTATGTTCCTTAAGGTTACCCTACACTTCACTAGCAAGCTTTTTCAAGCTGAATTACTAGCGATCAGGGAAGCATGCAAGATACTCAAAAAATGTCTTATCTTGATTCCGGATCATTGATGGGAATAAATGGGCGGACGAGCTGGCTAAGCAAGTATCAGCCTTTCATAGTTCAGTGCAAGATCTGGCCAAATTCAGAACACTATCATTAGGAAGGGCTTTGTCAACGCGACGAAACAGCTCTAGGACTAACTTCTGTTGAGTCCTTAGATCCCAAGCAAATAGACTGACGGCTTTGACGGAAGTTTTGGGTGCGGTGGCCAGATGATAACTCAATAGGATTTATTACCAGCCAACAAGCTGTAGATGGTGTCGGATGAGTGTGGTAATTCGGCTGAGTGAGTGATCCGGATTTGTGCAAAAGCAAACATACAGTACGAAACATCAAAACCTACTAGATATGTTCTTCTTTTTGAACTCAATCCAAACTAGATGACCTCGTTAAAATGTCCACAATTCCTCATATCAAGTCCATCCACAGGTTCACACGAGTTATGGTATCAAAATGGCGCAGTTAAGCGTTAATTGGACCTACAGGGCTAGGCTGCCGATGGTCTACCTATCTATTTATGGTGGGGACCCTTATTTTTAGATTTACTAAGATTTTGTTTCTACACCCTAAATCAACTGTTAACTGCAAGCTTAAGAAACTTGGTTTTCGAGATATTAGGGCCTATAGGGAATCTCTCTGGAAATTTTGTTTCCCTCGGAATTTTTTGTTCCCACGGAATTTTTTTCGTCAATCGTGAATCTCCCTCGAAACTTTTTCCCTCCGATAAAAAGAAGTACCATACATCTGTTGTCGAAAAATGCCTTTGAATTAGGTATGTGTAGTTTTAAGGCTTCCAATAACATTAAAATTCCTCAGAAATGGAAGAAAATCACGATAGCCATAAATTACGCGGGAATATTTCGAGCTCATTCACGATTGCGATTTTCCGAAAATGGGAATTCTTCCCAGGAAATTTTATTCACGGTAGCCCCCATTGAGTTTGATGTATTTTTTTCATTATCCAAATCACAATTTTTAGGAAAATTTAAATACAAAATACACAACTCAAAATTTTTAGTACCCTAAGCATACAAAATTGATCGAAATCAGTAGTCCCGTTTTTAAGAAAATCCAAAGCAAAACGATAACAACATTTTTTTGAATTTTTTTTTACCATTTGCTGACTCTGACTAAATAAAGGCTCTTAAGCTAGGACCGCACTTGCGATTTTTTGTGGATGCGATTAAAAAGTCGTAGTTGCTACAAATTATTGACATGCACAGTCGTAGTAATTTGAATCGGAAGTGTGTGCATATCCATTTGAGTACATGTGTTTCATTGAAGTTGACGACAATCGCATCGCAAGAAAAATGAAACAAATTTCGAATTTTAAATCGTCATGATTTGTTGGTAGCAAGTGCGTTCATTCTCATTTAAATTCATGTGTTCCACTTTTGCGACTAAAAAAACGTGCGATTGAAATCGCAAGTGCGGTCCTAGCCTAACTCAACTAGTTCTATCCTCTTCATATTTGTTCCAATGCTTATCAGAGTTCAGCTTTGAAAGTGGCATGAATTGTGCCCTGTCCCGCTTTAAAACCGAACTGAGTACCCACTTGGATGCAACTTGGATTTGCAACTTTTTCGATGGCCCAATACTCAGAAGGTGACTTTGAAGACCAGAGATTCACCGCAGTGGAACATCGGGATAGGATGTATCACGGCTGTCTTCTAACTCAGTGGTGGTATAAATGTCAACTAAGTAGATGACGAAGTACAATGTTGGATATGCCATAGACTCCTGCTGGCTTATTTCTCTTTATTGAAATGAGTCGAGTTTGAGCTGCAGCTTCAGCTTCGTAATTATCGGGGACTTGGGCCAGTTTCGGTAGGTGATAATGAAAAGGTCTAAATTAAACTCGGTAAAACCGAAGTTCTACTTTATGTTGCTATTGAAAGCAGAGGATCTATTTTCCAAGTCTAAATTCAGACAAATGCCTCTGGCAGTTTTTTGGCAGTTTTGGGGCAGCAGCCCTTTCTAGCGGAGATCTTCGATATTAAAAAAGTCTTCTTCCAAGACGGTGACGTCATCCATATCGGACCTATGTCTACTGCCAAAAGTAGATAAATCTCTCTTTTCCGTCATTCTTAAGGAACGAAACATCGTTTTGATCATTCGTCTTAAAGATTTTATTCATTTTTTGGCAACATCTTTGGACCACTGGAATAAAGGCCACGAATTCTGTTATTCCAAAACAAATAAATGCGGGTATTCACTATCCGGTGTAACTAGTCTTCTAGTCAATTGGTAAAAGTGCAACATTTTCTTACTTTCCAACAACAAAATCATTTTTACACTTTTTCAAAAATACAAGACTAAATACACCGGATTGTGAATAACCCTAATTTACCACCAATAGTTGTCTTTGATCAATTGGTTGATACTTCTTATTGACAACTTCTGTCTGATAATCTCCAGCTCGCGTGTGTAAGCCGCCGTGGATACAAAAGTTTAAGTCTTGTCAATAGCTCACAATTTTTGTCTGTTTAGTAGATCAACGGCGACACATTCCCTTGATAACATCATCTATTTATTCTAAGTAGTTTTCGTCTATCTCAGTACACATGACAGATTCCTGTCATTCGGTGAGGATATATTGTTCGGAAGTACTTCGAAAGAGGAGTGGTGAACTTTTTTTTTATAATCTACCCGCGCTCAAGGGATTAGATTACCCTTTAAATGTTTCAACACAGCGCGGGCGTGAAGTTAAGAAGAGAAAGAAGGATAGGAAAAATGTGTGGCACGATGTTCTGAGACTGAAGGTTGTTGTCTCAGATATTTTATCTCCAGGGATGGCGGCTGAACTAAAGCGGAGAATGCCGTGTCTTATTTCTATGTCGCTTATAATTCACATTATTTTATTCGTGTTCATCCTTGTTGGGCATACTAGTTTTAAACTCAATTACATGTTGTTAGTGTTATGCCTGAACAACATGTAATGAGTAAACCAGCAACCCATCGATGACAATTTTAGAAGGTTTTTAATGGAATTAAAACGACATAGACGACGGCAGGGATCGAACCTGTGATCATGAGGTTCACAGGCGAGTACACATCCATCGCGCCACGGCCACCCTCTGTGAGCAGCTTTCGTTGTACTCGTAAGAATGGACAGGCACAAACTCCTCCAATTCCACAAGTTCATTCGTTATTAATCGTAAAGAGTTTTTTGTTCGTACTACAAGGTTAGAGGACACCTTGGCAGACTTTACTTTCTGAGCAGTGGAACGTGTAGATTCTCCAATATTCATGAGGAAACATCGGACCAAATTTAAGGTAAATTTGATGCACTTGTGCACGAAAGACAGAGACATCTGGGACGTCACCAGAAAGTGGAGTGACAACTAACCGCTCTCAAATTTCTTAAGGTAACACATTTGGTGAAAAGGGCCGTAGAATGAACAACCTTCAACTCACACATAGGCCCCAATAGGCAGTGCACTTCCATCCAATCTAACGAGAAATTCATCCAATCATCGATGAGTTTCCAATAAAATCGATTCCCTTTAGCAACTATTGGATTGAAAAAATGAGCTCATTTGTCAACGGACTTATTTTAAATTAGCCTAAGTACCTCAAATCATGTCATCCGCAAGAGTTCCCTTGTTACAACCGAACACGAACTATGACATAACAGAGGGAAGGAGCAGGAGCACTGACCTCATTGAAGGCTTAGAATCCCAGTGGCCCAGGAGTCCGACAGGACGTGCCATGGATGTCGACAATTACCCTCCATGCAGCGTTAGCACAAAACTATGTTGTTTCAATTTTTATTTTTGCTGTTCCTTTTGTTGTTGTTATCAAGGCCAATCATAATTGGAGCGCGAACAATATTGTTATAAGGGTATATCGTGCATAAATGCACCTCCAGCAGCCAGCACACGAAAGGCAAACGGGAACAGTATTGTAGGTAGGTAGGTATGTGAACTAAAATTGAGGTGTTCATGTAAAATTGTATCCTGGCCATTACGTGTGAGTGAGTGAGTATCGCGTATCAAATATCGATTCGGGGAAAGTAGCGTGATGATGTATGAGGATTGTGGATAAGGTGCGGAGGCGATGTAACGCCCTATATATTCCGTGTGGCAAGAACCGCTATCCGCCAACGTCAAAAAGCAAAAAAAAAAAAGCAACAACATGAACCAAATACAAAGGAAAACATTTACGGAACGACTTGCGCCTTGTTTGTTGGTAGTTTTTCTCGGACATGCAGCATTTCATCGAGTACGTAATCATGGCCGTGGTTGACTGTAGGTATATCTCCGAGAAATATGTATGTGTGTGGCGTGTGTTGTTGCAGCAGTGTTGCATGCATGTAGATCCTCCAATTTCCAATTTCCAGTGATAATTAGAAATTTGCATACAAAATTGTTGGTTAAGTTGATGGTGGCTGATTGCCAGGGATGGTTGTGAAATATACTAAACGTGCAATATGTGTGTGGGTGCTGATTCAATCGAATGTGCGATAGGGAAAATGCCCCCATTGCGATAATGTGCGGGGCATGTTGTTTCAGGCTAAATGTAGACCAAAGTTGACAGAAGTTTGAGTGAAATTAAGGTAATTTTGACACTTGAGGTAGGCGGATAAGGTAAATTTAACTACTCTTCTATGAGACCCAACCGACTCGACGACTATTAGCAGCAATGCTTTACCGGTATCAGGGGTGGAATTAATTCATGTTTTTTTTGTTTTGAAGAATTTTTTGACCTTGAAAGGGGTTAGAAAGGGGTTAGGTATGTAAATCAATTTCTTACGAATTTATAATTTTGAAAACTACCTACAGTCAACACCGCTTATTAGAACTACTACCTTTCGTTGAATAAAATAAGCCACTCTGGATGCCTAGTTGTACATAAATTTACTATGATGTGGAATTGATTTCCAGTTATCTGTAAAAACTAAAACGAATGAAAACTTTAATTTACCAAGTAAATTAAATGGTTGAAGGTACACATGGTAATTAATAATTTAAGCCATGTAGTTCTGCGATCTCACTTCCAAAACCTTTCAAATCTAGAAGCTTTTAACACCATTGCATCAGTATGCCATACCTGGTTTCCACAATAATAATTTGGACAAACTGATAGCCCACAAAGAGGTGATTGACGCTATAAATAGTCTGAACGATGAAAAAGCTGCGGGCTTAAACCGCTAACTACAGTACCTAAAATTTAAGTAAAACTCTTACTTTACGAGTGATAATGGAGTTATACATCATCAATTCAAAGAAACTCTTATTGTTTCGATCTTTAAGAAAGGCCTACCAACTGAACCCGCAAACTATGGAGGCATCTTTGAATGCTTCCTACAAAATTCGTACAGCGGTACTGCTCAAATGTCTGAATGAACCGATAGCTTGCAACAAAATTTTGAAGTAAAACCAGGCGGGTCTTAGAGCAGGATATTCCACTTTAGATCACATTTTTGTGCTTTGTGCTAAGATCTATTACTGGTTGATGTTGAAAACTGTATACAATTTGTATGGACCTAAAGGCATTTGGTAGGGTAGAAAATGGTTCATTATGGTAAAAATTGTATGGATTAGGTATATCTCTGAAGCTTGGAAAACTACTTCAAAGACTGTATGATGTTACAAGGGCAGAGGTATAGAATGGTTACGGTATATCGGAATGGTTCCAAACTCAAACTGGAGTAAGATAATGCTATGCACTTAGTCCTAGTTTGTTTGGGGTTTTGGAAGAAGATTTGACCGATTATTTTCCAGAGCAAGTGGAGGACGCAGCAATATAATATTAGTGAAATTTCTTGTATTTGCACACGATATAGTTTGTATGGCTTATTTTTCGGAAATCCTGCAATTTTTTTTATATTTTGCGCTAAAGGGATTTTAACTATCCTTAAAATGCTTGAGTACAATGCGAGTGTTTAGGAAAGTTTGGGAGGATTTTATAGGAGATATCAGTGCACAATGGTTTTAAACGTTAAATATCGTAATGAGAGGAAAATATTGAGCCGGGTAAAACATTCCACATACGTGTACCTGTGACGGGTACCGTTATTTTTAGCTAAAACAAAAATTCTCCTTCATCTTTTAGGTAGTGTGAAATAATTTTTAATCATGAAGTTTGACTATAAATCAAGCTTGTGGTTTTCGAAAAATTAAGGTAAAAAACATTTTTTTTTCGTCCCGTATTGCGTATTGACAAGGCCATTAGAGTCAACTGATGAGTCCAAGTGAGATCGCCGCGAGGAAACGCCAATTTTTGTGGACTTAAAGGCCAAAAAAAGCTATTTTGAATGAAAATATGACATCGCTTAAAAGTCCATCTCGGCTCGTAACGGTGGTACGGATCCGAGTGCTTCAGTTCTCAATGACTCTTCCGCGTAGATCCGACTGAATTTGAGCGATGGCATTGGTTAAATGTGTATTTTACGCATAGAGCTATGACTTCAGAAAACCCACATGAAAACGTCTAGAGTGATCAAATCACATGATCGCTGTAGCCAATTCACGTAACCTCTGCGAGAGATAACCTAACTCTCAAATCATTCATGCAGAACGTAAATCGTGGCATCCGCTGTCTGGCACTTAGTGCCGTCCTGCTGGAACCACATTTCGTCTAGGTGCATATGGTTCAATTTGGCTCATAAGAAATTGGTTATCATCGTTCTGTATGAAAACGTCGTTTACTCGTAAATTCGGGCCAATGACGCCTTCGCTGGCCCAGAATCCACATCAAACGGTAACTTATTAAGTATGCATTTGTACATGGTGAACCTAATAAGGGATGGTGTCGTCTCATATATGGCGATTTTGCATATTTGCACAGCCATTCACCCAAAAATGGGCGTCGTGGTCAATGGAGATTTTTCGACCAAATTTGTGGTCCTCTTTCAAAAGCTCTGAAGTCCAGTCAGCGAACAGACGGCGTTTTCTGTGGTCATGCACTTTGAGCTTCTGGGTCAATTGGATTTTGTACTTACAATTGTTACTTGATTGATAACCACCAACCGGTCTTCTCAAATTTGGTCACCGTAAGTTGAAGAGCAACCACGTTTGCACTAACCAACAATTAGTTTGATAATAAAAATTTATCATTTGGACGTGGAGTTCATTCGTGTAACTTTCCATGGTGATTTGTCATGAATAACTGAATAATAAACAATAGATTTGCAAGATATATCAAAACAATATGGCCGCCAAAATTTACCCGCGCCAATTATTTTACAGGTTTTTCAGAAAATTGAAAACAAAAGTATCACATATAATAATTTTTATTAAAGTCGCTGAGTTTTACTTGAAGATTTGTTTAAAATTTTTGTTTATCTCTGTGAAACTGTTTTTGAAAAAATTATAAAAAAATTGTACACAACAGGAACCAATATTTTGTATACAAAAAAAAAAAATGCACGACTGAATCGCACAAACTTGCTCTTATGTAAAAGACTAAGAACTTCAAAAATGAATGTTATTAGAGAAAAAATGTTCATAAGTATAAAATTAATTTTTTTAAATGAATAAAACAATCCTTTAGTAGTTGGAGCTAAAAACAAGATGTCATATGATTCAAGCAAATATTAGTTTATGCAAGAACAAAAATTATAAGTCGCTGTAGTGGTTTCTTAAGAAAATAAGCTTTAATATAAGAAATTTTTAAAACATTCTTATGAAAAAATTTTAGTACGCCAAAATTTAAGTCTTAAATATTGTTCGAATAAAAATTTAATTTCCGAAAAAAATATAGATTTCTTTTTGAGATATGGAGGGCTCACAGCTGAACCGAACCAAGTCATTTTAAAAAAATCCAAAACCAACGCCAAAATTTCCGCAAAATTGACCCCTATTTAGAGCTGTAATGAACTATGTATAGTTCATTACAGCTCTAAATAGAACTATGTAGCTCTAAATGAACTATGTAGTTCATTACAGCTCTAAATAGAGGTCAATTTTGCGGAAATCCTGGCGTTAGTTGTGGATTTCTTTAAAATGACTTGGTTCGGTACAGCTGTGAGCCCTCCATATCATATTTTCAAAAAAAAAACAAATTGATTTCTTTTTCCAAAAATTGAAAATAAAAATTTCTGAAGTTTTGAAACTTCATAATTTTTGAACTTTTTAGAAGCTTCGCTTTAAAAATGTCATTAAAATCCGTTATTCAGTAGTGAGAAATTGAAAATTGAAAAAAATAAAATGCACGACTGGGTCGCACGAACTTGCTCCTATGTAAAAGACTAAGAATTTCAAAAATGAATGTTATTAGAGAAACTGTTCATAAGCATAAAATTCATTTTTTAAATGACTAAAGAAAACTTCTTAGTAGTTAAAGGTAAGAATAGTATGCCATGTGATTCAAGCAAATATAGATTTATGCGAGAACAAACATTATAAGTCTTTGTAGTGGTTTCTTAAAAAATGAGGTTTTATATAAGAAAATTTTAAAACATTTTTAAGAAAAAATGTTGGTACGCCAATTTGAAGTTTTTATTATTGTATGAATAAAAATTAAATTTACAAAAAAAGTATTTAGCCGTTTTCGACACATTTTCAAAAAACAAAAAATTGATTTTTTTTATCAAAATTCAAAAAAATATTTTCCTTAAAGTTTTTAAATGCAATGATTTTTAGACTTTTTAGAAGCTTCTTTCTACGAAATTTCATTAAAATCCGTTATGCTGATAATGAGAAATTCAAAATTTTAAAAAATCGTTCTATGGTAGGTACAGTCAGTAATATCTTGTTTTCAAATTTTTTTTTATTAAATTACAGATATTAAAAAATAATAGAAAGAAAAAAAATTTAAGCAAAATTCTCGGAACCGTTTTCGAGAAAAATACGATTTTCGAAAACCATTTTTTAACATTTGTATGGAAGGTACCGTTATTTTTAGGTAAAATGAATTTATTTTGCTCTTATATTGTAGAATATTTTTCCAAACTTTTATTTATCAAGTTTTGAAAAAATCGAGCATGGGGTTTTCGAAATATTGAGTTTTCAAAAAAAAATTTTGAAAGTTTTTTTAAAAATCCAAAAAAATTGTTTTGGAAAATTTGAATACACACTAATATTTAAAATGCTGGGAAGCTTTAGCATAAAAAAAATGATCAAAATCGGTGGTACCGTTTTTGAGAAAATCAAAAACAAAAAAAATGGTCCCAAGGGGGGTACCAAAAATACTCATTTTTTTGAAAATTTTTTTCGACCATTACCTACATACATAGGTTTAACTAAATTAAATTTTTTAAATTTTTTTTAAGAAAATCGCAGGGACAGTTTTTGAAAAAAAAAAAATATTTATAAAATTTCGGAAAAAAATCGTATGGCAGGTACCGTTATTTTTGGTCATAAAAAATCAAATCGAAAAACATCCGGGGGTAAAAAATCAAAACCCATGTTTACCAAGTTTGAAGAAAATTGACCGAGCCGTTTAGCTGTAATCGAACAGACAGACAGACAGACAGAATTGCCAGACCCACTTTTTTCGTCTTCGCTATCATCGTAATGTCAACTTTGATCAAAATCTCGAGTTCGATTTTTTTTACGAATACATAACTTGCCTTATAGTACCTATAAGTCGCAAGTAAAAATGGTTCTATGGTAGGTACAGTCAGAAAAATATTAATTTCAATGTTTTTTTTTATTATTATTATTATTATATATTATAGATCGTATTAATTAATCGATAGAAAAAAAATGTTATCAAAGTTCTCGTTGTATATTGAGTACTGCTATTTTTAGATAAAATTAAATTTAGTTTTTACTTCTTGTATATTGTATTAAAAAACTTTTATCTGTTAATTTTAAAAATAAAATTGAGCATAGAGTTTTTGAAATATATTGAGTTAAAAAATTTTTTTTTTTAAATCCAATTACAAAATTTTTGCAGAACTTGAATACACAATACTATCCAAACTGTTAGGGAGCTTCTGCATAAAAAAATGATCAAAATCATTTTAATAACCATTTTTCGATTTTTTTTTATCCGTTAGGTAGTTTTATCTCAATTAAATTTTTTGAATTCTTTTTGTTTTTAATCTGTCGAGGAGTTTTAAAAAAAAATATTTTGTAAGATTTCGAAAAAAAAAAGAAAAAACCTGTAGGGGAAAAAATTAAAAATGATATCTACCAAGTTTAAAGAAAATCGTCCAAGCCGGTTAGGCTGTAGTCGAACAAACAGACAGAAAATCGCAATGTCAACTTTGATCAAAATCTCGAGATTTTTTTACTAATGCATAAATTGCCTTTTAGTACCTATAAGTCGAAAGTAAAAATTGTACACGACAGATACCAATATGTTGTATAAATTCAACTGAAGTAGACCTTTACTTTTTGTCAATATCGATTCAGATGAAAGTGCCGATTTCGAATTCTGTATACGAATAAACTGCCATACATTACATATGTATTTATCTATAATATTAGTAGAAGTTAATATAGAAAAATGAGAAGTAATTTTAAAAATTAAGAAATCATTAGTTTTGTTTTTTATTTTAATAAATTTTGTATAAATAGGGGAAGTCATGGAAAATGGGCAAAGTCTTTTATTCAATATGTTGTAAGTAAAACTATTAAATGGCATTCCGATCGCAATACAAACACATCGCATGCTTAATGGAATACTGACCTAACTCAAAAAGACGATTTTTGGGAAGTTGCAAGAAAAGATCTTCCCATGAGGATTTGTCCTACTTGTTGATGGATAAAATTAAAACTATTTCATGAATTAATCATGAATACTGGTATTCTTAAAGTATGATAAACTATTCATGAGATGTGAGACTTGCAAAAGCCTGTATTTGTACGTTAATCAATTTTGACCTATCTCCTAATGGGTCAGTATTCCATTAAGCATGCGGCATGTTTAAAGGAATGTCACATCATGTTTCCCAAATACCAACATGATGTATTTCTTTGAAAATAACAAAATGTAATCGTTTTCTGTCAAAACGTTATCGTTGATGACAAAACTAAGTGGTGGTACCTATTGCAAACAGTATTAATGTTGATGACTATAATGCAATCCAATTTTGGTCTGTGTCAATCATGCCTTACATATGCCCATTGTATCCTTAACCGGGGAACATTGGACAAATTGAATGATTTATTAAAAAAAAAAAAAAAACTTTAATTACATTTTTGTCTTATGAGGCCCTTTATGTCCCTGCTTCCCATACTGCTATTCCTATTTAAAGGTTGAAATACAATTTTTACCTTCCTTGTTTTAGTTAATAGTTTTGTCAAAATTTGTTATAGATATGTGAAGGTCTCAGCTATATTATTTTTGTTTTGTTGTATAATTGTTTGGATATACATTCTTGCGTTTGGCTATTTTTATTTTTTACTTAATAATAACCCGCATTGTGTCATTTAAAAGGAATTATGTTATTCACGCTCCGCAAAAAAAAACAAAAACAATATTAATATAACAAAATACAAAATGACAAACGACTTCCGCTTCCGCTTCTCACCAAGTTTCGCTAAAAACAAAAACAAAAATGTCCCAAATAATCATAAAAGGCACACCGATTTATCAAAAGTAATTACAATACAAAACTCTACTACCCTCTTCCGCATCTTTAAACAAAAAAAAAAATTTAAAAAAAAAAGTAATAAAAATATGGAAATAATTAATACATTTTCCCCGCAGTGCTTCGTAACGTTAATACACTCAACATCATTTGATTGAGTTCTAATTTTTCAACAAGAAGAATTCTAAGTTGATTAGATTGGGTGAAATTACAATGGCAATTCAATTTTTAAAATTTTGCATGAAGAAGTCATTTGTATAAAATAAAAATGACTAAGTGAAAATATTAAGCGGTTTTTATTTTTAAGAAATGCCCATACTTGTAGTCCATATAGCACATGATCGCCATGATGATAGGTCAAGGTCTCGTATGAAAAAGTCTCGGTCTCGTCAAGATTTATTGTAAAAGATATACATACATAGGTCAATAATGTTTGTGTCTAGAAGGTGGAAATTATGTGTTCCGAGTGAAAGTGAATTGAAAACGAATTTCACGCTCATGTTCTGCATTTCGAACGAAATCGAATTGAAATCGATCTTCAATTTCACGTGAAACGAAATTCCATGTTCTACGAGTACAATTCGTTCGTTTTGGAAAATTTCGCAATCATTTCAAACTTCAAAAAATTCGAAGGTGCATCCATTTTTAATTGTTTTAGGAAGTAAAATTAGACTACGGGTAAAAGTGGATCTATTAATATTGGCACTTTTAAGGGAAAGAATGAGGCGAAACACCAGAGAAAAAATGAGACGAACAATTTCGCGAGAGAAATCTAACATAAGGTGTGTTTTTTTGGGAAAATTATCCGTAGTGAAGTAGGATTTCCCAAAAAAACGTATCCGCAGTTGTGCGATTTTTCTACTTTAAAGTTGGTTCCACTGATTAGTTGTCAAATATTTAATTGAAAAAAAAACAACCAATAACTTTTTGCCAAGTAATTTTCATGTTTCTGAAAATATATATGGAGGTTTTTATTTATGAATTTCAATTTAAATCATTTTGTATTTACTTTTTCTGTTCACCAGCCATTCTTCATAAAGCAGAAGTTTTGTTTGTGAATTTTTTTTTGTTGACAATTATCACCACCACAAAAGTCAAGGGATCTGTTCGCAGACTTTAGTTAGTTTTGGATTTCTCAACAGGTTTTTTCATAAGAACACTTTGTCGCGTTAGTAACTCTTAAATGTCGCTATTTAACTAAAGTATAACAGCTGACCACGACATTTCGCTCCTACAAAAACGCGTTAGTTATTAAACAGCTTTCTATAAGAGTTCGACACCAACACGATACAAAATGCAGCGTTTTTCTTATAAAAATGGTTTTGTAAAAAAAAGACTTAAACTCTCAATGGAAAATGCTAAACAACAAACTACTTTTCGTACTCTACGAACATGCCTTCGAGATACAAAAGAGTTTTCAATTGTACCAACATTTGTATTCGAGACTCGAGCAAACGTCAGCATTCTATCCGCAGTTGGATCCTACTTCTACTTTTATTGGCAATGAAGACTTTGTATTTGTAATACGTATATAATCTTACTTCACTACGGATAGCTTTGCGAAAAAAACACACCTATATTAGAATTACCTGACATGGCGTGAGTACTTAACTATGTATGAAGTATTGTTCTGATCAACTGTTGATTCTTTATTTTTTTGGAAGTTCTAAAGGAAGTTTCAGATTAAGCAAAGGTGCGTTCTTATACGTTTTAACTATTTAAAATAGTGGACAAATTGACCCACAAGAACTCAGTTTTAGATTTATCTCAACCCAAAAAAAAAAAACCCTTTTGCAAAATGGGGATATTCCTCAATGTATTTTAGGAATGCTTTCCCTTTTTCCCCTAAAATAAAAACAAAAAATACACAAAAACCAAAAATGTTATTTTTGCTTACATTTTGCACCAACCAATCATGAAATTAACTGCAACTTTGTCAATTCCACAATAATTCAGAAAGCATAAACAAAGTGAATTGAATGCGTTCAGAAATCGGAATGAACCGAAATGCAGAAAACCAATTTTCATTTTCGAAATTCCAATTCACAATTACGAATTGTGGAACACCCAAATTCACTTTCGCCAAATGCATTCACAATAAGTGAAGTGCAGAACATGGGCGTCAATTTCACTTTAAAAGCAACAGCATGTTTTGCATTACGAGTGAATTAATTTTTTTTCAATTCACTCCGAATTTATTTTCGAAATGTCAAAATCAGCTGAAAGACAATTTGCATCATTTATTCAAACATTGTTTCTTGTGCAAAACGAAAAAAATCTTCTGAAAAAGATTCCCTGTAATTATTAATTAGAGGTAGACGAGACGAAAATCAAGGAGTGAGTTTGTAGAAAAGTCTTACATGGAAAGGCTAAAATTTCAAATCTTCCAGAAGGAATGAATTAACATAGACATACTTGAATAGTTTGTAGTTTCAAAAGAAATAAATCCCTTAATAAAATCGATCCTTTAACACATAAACTTCTTCCTAAACTTATTTCATAAATTGCAACAAAACTTTTTCTTGTCGTAATTTTTTGTGTATTGCCGTGTAAACAAAATTTTATTTTAACAAAATAAAGACCAAATTTCAAAGCTTTATTTGCATGTTATAAATCGTCGCACAAATGTAAAGTTTCATCAAACAATCAAACTAAGTGAATTGAGTTCAACGTAAAACGCTTTGTATTCGAAATGTACTCGTAGAACACGAATTTCCATCTCCAAAAACTCAATTCACAATGATCATTTCGGGGGGAATCGAGAACACCAATACTTCACATTCGGAATGAACAAATCACAAAAATCATTTTAAGCTGAATGCAGAATAGAATTCACTTTTGTTCCTCGAATTCACAATAAGTGAAATGCAGAACGTGGGTGATTTAATAGCTTAATTTAATAATTTAGAAATGCTACAAACAATTTTTTTTTTCAGGGGTACTTCTTCTAGCGAGGAAGTTATAATTCCTTAAAATTTGTGCTTCCACACACACAGGAATAATTTTTTTTACAATTAACGCGCACTCAAGGGATTAAAATGTTGGTTTAAAATGTTGGTTTAACACAGTGCAGTGAGAGCATTTAGGCAACAGTTTGAGGATTGATTCGGATAAACCGATGTACATTCTTCTTATATGTTTGGACATTGAAATGGGGAGGAAAAACAGAATCGGTTAAAGAATTCCACATTCGAGTCGTACGGCAAAAGAAAGAATCTCTGTATTTAACTGTAAGTCCAAAGTTTGGCTCAAGGGTATATTGATGAGCATTTCCAGCGGCACGAGTATTACGGTGAAATTTTTTCAGGGAGGGAATTCAACTCGCTATTTAAATAGAACAAAGCCTCAAAGATGCAAGCGCCATCCATGAACAATGGCATAGGGGGAATATTCTGCTTTAATGACAAAAAACAGCTCCGAGTTTTAGAAGCATTAAATTCAACACGATTAATACCCCATTTAACGATGCTATTTAGATCGGAATTTAATGAGCTCAACATATTTTGCCGTTGCAATACCACATTCATGGAACAAAGAATTGAATCAGGAAATGAATATGAAAAGCTGAGGGTGCTATCATCAGCAAAACAGTTAAGTGGATTAGCAGTTTTGGAAAAAAGATCATTTATAAAAATGAGAAAAAGAGTTGGAGACAAAACAGAGCCTTGGGGGACACCAGCATTTATTTTACGAACTTCAGACTTGAAACCATCCAAAACAAAAGCTGTATGTCACGAGGTTAAGAATATCTTGAAGCTTGCTTTCCGTTTACAATCGTTCCTTGTTGAAAAAAGCGTAAAGCAAGGAAAACTTTACAAAATTACCCACCTCCATGAGCCTAGCAAATCGTGGAACCTGTGGTTTATCGCCCGATACTTTGTTTGCCATTGGACATTAAGCATCCAATTATTAGATAGTAAAAGTTTTTACTAAAGTGGTTCTTGACTTACCGCAGACAAATTGGAAAATTAGAAAGTTAACTTGAATACCAATTAGTTTCAACTGATTTCGGATTTGAAGAGTTAGCATTACATAAAAAGTGATTCCAAAGTATTAACACTTTTTCAATTGGTATAAATGATTTTCTTCTGCTTTAAATTTATCTAAGACCTGCTACGAAAATGCAATTCTAAAATTTTCACTCTTCCTTTTCTATAACCCTTATGGCTATAGACTGGCCACGAAGTCTAAAACTTATAACCTGAAGCACATTTTATACACTTATTCGAATCCATTCGGTGAATGTACGCTATATACAGTTGCGTCCCACAAGTGTGAACCGATGAGAGCGGCGACTGTAAAAACCTAATATACATATACACCGACTTTTGACACGAAGCAGTTTCATGGTATTTCAGGAAGGCACCATTTTTGGACTTAGGGCAAACAAAGTTAACTTGACACATTTTTTTTTTTTTTATAATTAGCGCGCACTCAAGGGAAGGGGTTATTAATACCCTTAAAATGATTAACACAGTACGAGCGTTAGGAAGACAAGGAAGGAGATACCGATGCACATTAGTTTTAAATTTTTGAATATTACAATGGGAAGGAAAAATAGAGCTGGGTAGAGCATTCCTCATTCGTGTAATCCGGCTAAAGAAAGAATCTCTGTATTTCACAGTAAAGGGTAAACTGATGAGCATTCCTAAAAGCACGAGTATTACGGTTAAATTGTTTAAGGGGAGGAATGCAACTGGCTATTTCGCTAGAACACTGTTTATAGAAGTAACGGTAAAATAATGAAAGACAAGAAACATTGCGATGGTGGTGTTCCAGAGATTCAAATGTTTTTGTTATACTTCTCTCACCTATCATTTTTAAAGCTCTTTTTTGGATTCTATTTAAGAGACTCAAGTGGGATATTGGAGCACCTGCCCAAATATGGGAATTGTACTCGAGCTTTGGACGAATATAAGCCTTATAGATTACAGCCAGATCAGAAGGGGTAAAAAATTTCTTGCAAAGTCGAAGGAAACCTAAACACTTGGCAGCGTTTTTGGCAACGTCGAATATGTGGTCATTCCATACAAGGTGGTCTGTAATGCACATACCGAGCACAGAGGGTTGTTCAGTTTCCTCAATGCAAGTGCCGCTCATGGATAGCGGCAAAAGGGGAGGATTTCGCTTTAACGATAGAAAACAGCATTGGGTTTTTGAAGCATTAAATTCTACACGGTTTTTTATTCCCCAATGGACAATGCTGTCAAGATCAGAATTTAATGAGCTTATCATACGCTGCCGTTCAAGTTCCACTTCCGAAGAGCAAGGAAGTGAATCTTCGAACGAATATGAAAAGCTGAGGGTACTATCATCAGCAAAAAAATTTAGTGGATTAGAAGTTTCAGATAAGAGATCGTTGATAAACATGAGGAAGAGAGTCGGAGACAAAACGGAGCTCTGGGGTACACCAGCATGTATTTTTTGAGTTTCAGACTTGAGACCATCATCCAATACGACTTGTATTGACCGTCCTGAAAGGTAATTTCTAATCCAACGAAGAAGAGATTCATCAATACCAAATACACGCATTTTCGATAAGAGAGCTTGATGCCAAACTCTATCAAATGCTTTTGAAATATCAAGTGCAATAATCTTACTTTCTCCAAAACGATGTAAAGATTTGTGCCACTGTTCGGTGAGATATACCATCAGATCACCAGTGGACCTATTGCTAGTTTGCTACGAAAGCCATACTGCCGGTCATTAAGAAGCTTTCGTTCTTCGAGATATTTCTTGAGCTGATTATTTATCAGTGTTTCCATGACCTTGGAAAGAAGGGACGTAAGTGCAATTGGACGATAATTTGAGGGGGACAGGCTGGACAAATGTACGAAAGAAGATTCGTCCCATGGAAAAATTTGTGTTCTCAAGTATAGGAGGAGTCATAACACTCTCTGGCAGCGTCGAATTAACAGCAAAGTGTGCTGCAAGCAAATTGGCTTTATCAATAGAGCTGACGTAGGGAGTGTTATTGATAACGAACATTGGGACCGAGGACGAAGTAGTATTTCGAATATTTTTTACAAATGACCAGAAATTTTTACTACCCTTGGGACATTGTAGTATTTTCTGCCTAATTTGTTGGTCATGTAAGAACTTGGTCTTTCGAATATGATCATTGCAAGTCTTTCTAGCTTGTTTGAACTTATTCCGGTTTTCCTCAGTAGGGTTGGCTTTCTAACATCGGAAACTTACTTCTCTGACCCTGATAACCTCTTTACACCTCAAATCAAACTATGAGTTCTCTTTCGGTTTGATAGATTTTTCCCTATGCGGAATATACGGCCCTACCAAGGTAACCGTCGGAGCGGAACTTTCTCCGCAACGCATTCTCCTTCGGAGGTTCAATTTCAGTTCAAAGTAGCTTTCATCGGAAGAAATTTTACAGAAATCCAACAACGCATTGCGATGGATATAAATTTCAGACAGAGATGTGCTAATTAACCGATATATCGAAAATGCGATATATTTTCGATAGTTTTTTATAAAATAAACACCATAAGCGTTTTAAACCATGAAAAACCGGTCAGAAAGTGTAGTTTATTGTTAATAAAAAATATTTTTTTCAATTATAATGCGCTAGCGTTTTTAAAAAATTTAATTAGATGCACCGATTTTAAAATCAAAACTATCGAATAAAGTCCCTTCCCTATTTCGAGACGTATGTTTTTTGTTTCCATTTGAAGTGTCAAACAAATAATAAATTGAAAAAAAAAACTTTGGAAACACAATATTTATATTTATTTGACTAATAGGTACTTTAATCACAATGGAAATGGATCAAAACACAAAACAAAAGATCACGAACATAGTTTTTTTTCCATCCAAACATCGGTCCCAATTAATTTAACTGATTGGGGCCAGATCTTCCCAAACACAGCTACAATTTCTGGTGTCCTTTTGGTGTTATCCGCTCATAGCTCATATTGTTGCGAACTTGTTTTTTCGTTCTGCCTAAGAACAAAAAGTCTATTATAATTACATAAATGTAACACAAGTCAACGCAAATAAAGTTAATTTCTTTATTACTTACATTTTAATTAACTATTTCTCTAAAAAGAAAACACTTTCCGCAACAAGAACTTGTCGGAGGATTTCGGAGAAAATTTTGTTTGTATGTGTCAGAAATAAGACCATTAGAAGTGCTTCATCGCAAACAAATGGCATGCGTTGAATTTCGTCGGACAGAATCTCCGATCAGCTGATCGGAGAAATACCTTGAAGCAAAATGTCTCCGATTCGGAGGAAATCGGAGAGAATTCCGCTCCGACGGTTACCTCGATAAGGCCGATAATCTCTTATTCCGATGAGAATTAAATTTGTAATCATATCTGCACTGGAGTTCACGTCACTATCGAGGAAGCATAATTACCAGTTAAGGTTTCTGAAGAAATCATTGAGACCGTCCCAGTTGGCTTTCTCGTATTGCCAAACGGTTCTCTTGGGGGTTTTCTCTTTAACTGAGGTTTTCAGACACGATAAATTCGCAGATATGACACAGTGGTCTGATGTGCCTAGAGGCGATAATACACTGATGGTGTATTTATCAGGATCAGAGGTAAGGAACAAGTCTAGTGTATTGGCGGTTTGACCTGCAACGTCAGGAATTCGAGTTGGCTCATTAACAAGCTGAGTCAAGTGGTTTAACTCAGTAAAGACCTCAACATACCTTGACCTGGTATAAAAAATGAAAGATCTCCTAACAACAAGGTCGTAATGAATCCAATACGCCCTAAACTGAATGGAACAAACTTTGTCATATTTTCAAACAGCTGAACAGATTTGAATACAATTTGATGAACAGGAACATATTGTTGGCGTTTGTTACATAATACGAGTAATCTTGAAGATCCGGGTAAACTTACCTAAATTATATTTGTAAGACTGCTTTAAACAACGGGATTTTCGCCATTGAGGTGTTTCGCTTGGAACACCACAAAACACTGATTAAGTATAATCTATCTTTTAGCGATTTCACTTCCGTCACGCCTTGTTCGGTTTTTCTGTGGTAAATCCCAATCCTTAAGCCTGCATTTAGTACCTTTAAATAAAAGAAGCCATATCAAAAATTAGAGATTAGTTTTATCATTTACACTCAAAGTTATTCTCTTTGGAAATTGAGTAAAGACTTTTGCTTGCACCACTTTACTGTATAAAGATCCAAAATGTCCTTCTCCTATTTCACCTTCAAAATCTAATTTCCCACTGTAGTAAAATTACACACTCCCTAAAGAACTATATAAAATCAAACGATGTGTAGTGTATTCTCCTGCTGCCATCTTGAAAGATTAAAAAAAAAGAACACACAAAAACTGAGAACACCTTCCAATGGATTGTGAAGTTAAATCGCAAAACACAATCAATCAGATTACACAATAATTCGTGGCTTTAATTTTGTTAGGCGTCCTAACCCGACACGCCAACGAACAGCGACCAGCGTGTAACGTAAACGTGTGCCTTTATTTAATTTCATCGCGCCGGACGTCCACAGGGCACCGACAAAACAGAAACAAGACCCAAGACTATAAGATACAGTTTTACTGGCGTTATAGCTTTTCATTACAGAGTTTTCCTTATTTCGTCCTTCTTTCATATTTTTATGGATTTACGACTCTGTTCCAGAAGCGAAATTATTAGATGAAAAATCGGAAGTAACTATTGGACTACGACAATGACCGGAGCAGCTCTGACGCTGCCGTGCGTAATGAAGGACGAAACCAACAGCAACAGCAGCAACAAAATAAAACAACACATTTTCTAAAATGGCGAACCGCAATAAATCACGGCATACTGCTAGTAATCTGTTTTCCCTTCTTTTTTTTTAATTTGTTTTTTTGGACAAATGACGGGAATATAGGCTGCTAGAGATTAGAATCTGGACTGAAGTTGAAGTTTGTGAACGTTTAGTTCGGAGGCTGGGTTTTTGCAGTGCGCCAATACTTTGCTCAAGACTTCCACCGGATGTGTATCATGCTTGTCAAATGTCAAATAAAAAAATTAATTTCATCGCGGATCATATCCGAATCCGGTTGGCGGTGGCGGGGAATAGAAGGTTATTCGCCTTGTGTTCATTATGTTTGTAGCTATTAGCAGTAAGGGCCATCCAAAAGGATATCTGTCCATTAAAGGACCAGTGCGCAATGTATAAACACAATTATAAGAAAACGGATTTGAAGTAGGGGACATTTCACGTAAGCCGGACACCGATAAAAGTGGTGGGTCTTGAAATTAGTCCATCTTCGAGTGAGCACAAAAATAGAAAAGCGTGTACCGATGAGAAAGGGGAGTGTTCTAAATTTATGGGTTTGATAATTTAAGGGTAGATATGTGCTTAGGTTGTAAAAAAAAGTAATTGCTCAATTAAATAGAATACAGGCTTTCAGATATTATAAATATGTAATAACTTAGGGTTTTCCAATAGCAATAAAATTCAGGATTTTCTTCAAAAAAGTTTGTAGAACACATTCGGAGAAATTTTGGAGTTTCAACTGAGTCAGAGGCTTCGGTTCTTCAGTTTGTTTGATCTTGTGAGGGTGTATGCCAAGATGTGAAAGATGAATGTGAAATTTTCCACAAAGTTAGAAAACATTAAATTCTTTGATAAAATCAAAGGAAGAATATTTCATCACACCAAGCAGCTACATTATTTAAATCATTTTGAAGATTTTCATTACCAATCCCATTTTTGATAGACAGAAAAATTTGTATGTCAACAGCATACCAACACGAGGCAGTCTTAAGAAGAAATGGGATATCAATTACAAAAATGTTAAAAAGTAGTGGTCCAAGGTTACTGCCTAGAGGAACTCCAGATTTAACTTTTATGATATTAGAAATGAAATTCCCTAATTTCACACATTGAGTTCTGTCTTTATGATAGCTCGATATCTTCTTTAGAAGTTATCCGTAAATACTAAAAAGCTGAACGTCATCTATAAGAATTTTGTTCGCTGTGACGAGATCCCTGTAGCCAATAACAACCTGTTTTCACAATTCAAAAGCATCAGTGATATACGAGGGCGGTTTGATAAGTACTTAGTCTGCAAAAGAAAAACACAAATTTTGGAAAAGTGGCAATTTATTTCTCAACATAGTCTCCTTTTAGCTCGATACACTTGATCCAGCGATGCTCCAACTTCTTTAACCAATCCGAAAAATAGGTTTTCTCGAGGTGTGCAAAGTAGGACTCCGTGGCGTCGATGATTTTTTCAAGTTTGCAAACAAAAAAAAGTCGCACGGGGCCAAATCTGGAGAATACGGTGGTGGGGCAGCAGTTCGCAGTTTGGTCGTGGTATCACGGTTCCGATTGTTGTCCGAAGTGAGCAAACGCGACAGCTTTCTCATGCCCAAAATTTCATGGGGGATATGACTAACGCGGTCGTTTTGAGATGCCTACTGTTTCAGCAATCGCGCGCACCTACAATCGTCGGCGGTCTGCCAATACGAGATGGTAGATTTTGACACGTTATCCTCCGTGGTAGCCATTTTCGGGGCACCTGGGTGGGGCTCATCTAAAACCGATGTGCGACCATGTTGAAACTCGTTATACCAATTTTCGACGGTCGCCATCGAAGGAGAAGCGTCAACGTATACATCAGCATCCAAGTGCTCTTTGATTTCGCTGCTCGATTTCCCTTGCAGAAACAAGAATCGAATCACCAACTGTTATTGCTCTTTTTCCATTTTTCTAAAATTCGCGAACAAGCTGGTTTCCACACGTGGTCAAAACAAAAGTACGATTCTGATTCGGCTTTAATGTTGATAGTAGCCGTCTAAGAGAATGTACTAGACAATAGTAAATCTCTCTTGCGATACTGGCACCATCGGGGGGTGAGGCTAAGTACTTATCGAACCGCCCTCGTATCTACATAGAATAATAAATAAATGATCTTTAACTATTAGCGCAAATAATTTAGAGATTGCAGATATTTAAAAGGAAATACAGATGTACATTGGTTTTGAATGTCTGAACATCGTAATGGGATGGAAATAGTAAGCAGTGTAGAGCATTCCACATTCGTGTAGTGCAGATAGAGAAAGAAACTCTGAATTTGACAGTACGTCCGAAGTTGGGCTCAAGTGTGAACTATATATAATTTCCTTAAACGCGAGTATTATAGTTGAATTGTTTAAGGAATTAATGCAACTGGGTTATTCACTAGAATATTGTTTATAAAGATATCGGTAAAATAATGAAAGCCAAGAAACATTGTGGTGGGGCTAGAGACTGTTTCTGTCATTGTTCTATAACGTCTCATTTTAAAGCACTTTGTTTGGATTATATCCAAGAGACTCAAAGGTGTTATTGGAGTACTTACCCAAACATGGAATTGTACCCAAGCTTTATAGATTACATCCAGGTAAGAAGGGATGAAACATTTCTTGCATCTGCGAAGGAAACCTATGCACTTAGCATCGTCGAATATATGGTCATTCAACACAAGTTGGCCTGTGATGCACATATCGAGAACTGATAGCTGTTCGGTTTCCTTAAAGTTAGTGCCACCCATTGATAGCGGGAAGAATACTGTGAATGTGAATCTAAAACAAATATGAGAAGCTGAGAGTTCTGTCATCAACGAAACATTTTAATAGATATGAAGTTTCAAATGAAAGACCATCGTTAAATACGAGAAAGAAAGTTGGAGACAAACTGGAGCCCTGAGGCATACCAGCATTTGAAAAGTAGTTTCTTATTTAATGAAGAAGAGACTTATGAATACCAAAAGCACGCATTTTCGATGAAAGGGCTTGAAGCCAAACTCTATCAGAAACTTTTGCATTATCAAGTGCATTATTTAAGGTCATTATTATAATTTAAATTTAGGAAGGGTCTTATCGATCAAGAAAATAGAAAACGAATATATAATAGGAACAGTACCAAGCGTTGGTTAGCGGGCTGCATTTTTTTTAAATGACTTTACAAAATGCAATCAATCAATAATGGTCAATAAGTAAAAACTTAAAAATGGGCGCCAGTTATTTTTTTTTTGGAAATAAGGAAATCACAAACCTTCGGAGTGAAAACCGACGGTGAAAGTATTTTACAATAAAAGATTGTGGTGCAAAATTTTAGTTGAATTAGTACGATGTTAAAGCTGGGGCCAAATTACCGCATCAGTTTTCGAGGAAGAGTAATACGTAACTAAATTATTTGAGTTTGGCATTACCGCTTACGTCATCGAGCAATCGATTACTCTCATTTGACATTTTCATTCGATCACTGATGAAACTCACTCACTCCGTCACGGAAGCGGTAATTTGGGCCCTGTTTTAGTATGAAACTAGGTTGAAACAACAATTTTTCAAATTTTAATCTAATATAGCATCATACTTTCTATACCCTTTTATTAAAGTTAAAATCATAGAATACATATTTTACCTTTTTAGTATCGTGCTATTTACAAACACCACAAAAGGTCTGTTTATTTAGTTTTTTTTGCACAAACTGTCATTGGTTTAGGTGTGTTCAGAAGCAATTTATTAAGAAAATAGCTTTAGTACGATACTAGTTAGAAAATGTTTAAAATTAAGAATGGGTTAGTAAACTACTTTAAAGTTAGCAAATTGTTAAGGGGGGTTCTGCTTTTACGGTGACCAAAAATGCATTTTTTTTTTATTTTTTTCTAGTAAAATATGTGTAAAATATGTAGCTAAAACTGTTTGTCCGAATACTTTTTTTTTCAATTTATAGAACAAATACGAGACCTACCTTTTTGTCTCGAAAATTGATATTTAGCGGTATTTTGAGCGTAGCACGTTTTACATAAAATATTTTTGAATTTGGCGCTTATATATCCATACCTTGGTAAGCAGAGGTACTATATGGACCACCAGCTGTCGACACATGAGCCATGACTCGAAAAAAACCTTAACCGCGTTTTTCTCCAAACCACGTTTTTTTAACTGTTGGCCACGATTACTTTAAAACTACGTGACGGAACGTCATACATTTTTTGTTTGTATTAAAGCTTATTAACAGCCCTATTATATCTATCAACTATCAACTAGATACTTGATACAAATCAACAAATTGAATGATTTGGTATAATGGCTATCAACTATCAATATTTTTTATCGACTGTGAATTTTATTAGATTTTATCATTACTGTGAATAATTTTTTTGATGATATGGTATTACGGATATCAACAAAATAGATACACATCAATTTTCTTATCAACCACAAATTCTTGATTGAAACGTAAACATACAAATTTATGCGGGATTTTTAAAAGCGAATAAAGTTAAAAAGAATAATGACTTCGATAGAATAGTTTTTTGAGGAGTTAAGATGAATTTTTTATAAGAACAACTTACATTTTCGCACAAAGAATTTACCTTTTCGTGGCCGACAAAAAACAAATTAGTATTTCAAACGCGAAGCGTCGAACAAAATAAACAAAACTCATTCACAATGAACTTTTTGATAAGTAGATATTCACAATTGGTCTAAAATTACTACTCGTAGTTGATATCCATAATACCAAATTATCAACTAATTGATAAAAATTATCGACTATAAAATTGATACTCATAATAGGGCTGTAAATTTAATGCAGTCTGGACCAAAATCAGGCTGATTTATCAAAAACTTTTTTTTGTACAGCGCTCAAAAGAGCTAAAAAAAGTGGAAAAAACGAACATTAAAATTCAAGCGTCCCTTATTTTTTTCATTTTTTACTTTGGTCAATTATTTTGGTCCATACTCCAACTACACTCTTCTATTTTAAAAAAAAACTTTGATTTGTTTTAATTTTCGATCAATTTTGCAGGAGCTACAGTGGCCAACAGCGAACAATTTTTTTTGGAGATGGTCTCGTTCCGAGGCGCATTGTTTTTTAACGGCCCGACATTTTTTTATGAAAAAATTATTTTTTGTACTTAATAAGATGATAAACAAGTAAAAAAACAAAAAAAAAATGCACGACTGGGTCGCACGAACTCGCGCCTATGTAATAGACTAGGAATTTTAAAAACGAATGTTATTAGAGAAAACTGTTCATTAGGATAAAATTGATTTTTAAATTTTTTTTAGTAATAAGAGACAAAAAAAGAATACTATGCAAATATGAATTTATGCAAGAACAAAAATTATAAGTCCTTGTAGTGGTTTCTTAAAAAAAGCTTTTACGTAAAAATTTTTAAAATATTTTTAAGAAACAAATTTGGTATGCCAACTTTAAGTTTTTATTACTTTACGAATGAAAATTAAAATTCCAAAAAAAAAATATTGAGCCGTTTTTGAAATATCGAATAAAAACAAAAAATGATTTTTTTTTTCAAGAATTCAAAAAATATTTTTTTTTTAAGTTTTGAAATGCAATGGTTTTTAAACTCTTAGAAACACCTCTACAAAAATTTTCATTAAAATCCGTTATGTCGATAATGAGTAATTCAAAATTTAAAAAAATGGTTCTATGGTAGGTACAAGCTGTAATATCTAAGTTTCAATTTTTTTTTTAATAAATTAAAGATCATAAAAATTAATTACAAGAAAAAATTTTTTATCAATATTCTAGGTGTTTTAAATTTTTTAACATTTGCATAGTGCGAACCTTTATTTTAAGGTAAAATAAAATTTTTTGTCTCACATCTTCTAGATTATTATTAAGAAACTTTTATTTATCAAGTTTAAACAAAATTTTGAAGTTTTTTTTAAAATCCAAAAAAATTTTTTTGAAAATTTTAATACACAATTCTATTAAAATTGTTGGAGAGCCTTAGCAAAAAAAAAATGATCAAAATCGGTGGTACCGGTTTTGAGAAAATAAAAAAAAAATAAATGATTCCATGGGGGGTACTCTCAATAACCACTTTTCGGAAATTTTTTTTTCAACCATTACGTAGCTTGAACTAAATGAAATTTTTTTGTGTTTTTATTTTTTAAATCTGTCGAACAGGTTGTAAGAAAAAAAAATATTTATAAAATTTCGAAAAAAATTCGTATGGCAGGTACCGTTATTTTTGGTCTTAAAAAAAAAAAAAACAAAGAAAAAAAACGTGTGGGGGGAAAAAATCAAAACCCATATCTACCAAGTTTGAAGAAAATCGGCTAACCCTTTAGGCTGTAGTCGAACCGACAGACAGACAGACAGAATTGCGAGACCCACTTTTTTAGTCTTCGCTATCATCGTAATGTCAACTTTGATCAAAATCTCGAGTTCGTTTTTTTTACGAATGCATAACTTGCCTTATAGTACCTATAAGCAAGTAAAAATTTGCATTGAGTATATCATTCCTTCTATAAAAAAAAAAAACATGAAAAAGTTTCATTTTTGACACTGAAAAAGGAGAACCTCCCCTTAAGTAGTATCATACTAATACCTTAATAATAGGCTGTTAAAAATTTTGCGCCAATATCTTTTTATCAAATGAGTGGTTGATACGAATAGAGATGGACCGTTAAAAATTCGTTCGAAAGGAACAAACGGGTAAAAAAATGGGGTCACGAACGGGTCAGTGACGAATAAGAAATTGACAATTTTTTTTAAATAATCAGCATAACAATGAAAACAAGAAACCGCTATTTGTATACTACTGTAATTATCTTTGTAGTCCTAACAAATTCCTCTAGTATGAGGAGAACTAACTTTCAGCTTTCCGCCTCTTAACTTTTCAACAAAGTTTTTCAGAGTTTCTCCAATTATCAACCTCGTTTTTAAATCTTTCCTTTTCTTTTTAAACTATTCGAAATTAAATTTATTTCGTTCTCTCAAAACTTCCTAATTTAAAATGTATCGTTATTTAAGCACCTCTAATTCGTTCAAATCACGGAAAAGAAGTGTCCTTCCAGGCTTTCACCTAGCCTCTACTCTTTTTCCAACCCAGTATGTGACCGTGGATTTCAGTCACGTCATCACACAGCAACACTTAACACATTCGTTTGAGTAAGCTAAGTCATTTGGAACCTTGCAGCCTTTGTTATTCGCAATTTATACACAATCATCACAATACCATTGAATTCTCCGACATCTAGTATCACTTCCAGTGGAAGATAATTCATAAGGTGTATTCAACAACCCTATCTGAAAAGAAATTCAATTTTCTATCGCGGACAGTAATGCTCTAATTCGCGAATTTAAAGTAGTTCGTTAGGTTTTTGCGCAAATTTGGAGAATGTCTAAGGACTTGCCGTTCTCACCAGGAGTAGCTTCCACATTCGAGGACCAAATTTCGCCCATGCTATCTTTTGGGTAGGGTTTGAAGTTCAAACTTTGAACAGATCGCCCGTCTATGGATTAATATTTTCACTCGGTGACCAGCTGTCACTATCGCTTTAGATAAGACCGCGCGCCCGCCTGTACTTCATTCACTTTAAATGTCAAAATTGAAAACGTTGATATTTTGTTCCTTCAATTTACTGAGCGAGTGAACCGATGACTGATGCATCTTGGCTGCACTTCTTTCTCTTAGTAAGTTGAAAGAGATGTGATGAGAAAATCGTTAAGAAAGGAACTAAGATTGGGGAACCGAAAGAATTGTTTTTGTTACGGCAAATTTTATCGTCACTATGACCCTAATGAGTTAAATTTTGGGCTTTCGAATAATAGGCCCTAGCGAGGTATCCGTTCGTAGCGGAAAATTCTCCGATTTTATACGCTTCGGAGGATTTTTGTTTCAAGGTATTCTTCCGAGCAGCTGTTCGGAATTTTTCTCCGATATTTTTTAACGCACCCGGCGAACTGCGTTGAAGTGCGATCAAGTGCTTTATTTGTGAAATTTATGATAGCTAAATACAACTGTTTTTTCGATTTCATCCGACACAAATTCTTCACGGAACAAATTGCGCCAATGCATTTGTGTATTATTATACTTTTTGATAGGATAGCAGTTTGAACCTCCGACAAGGTATGCGTTGCGGACAATTTTCCGCTCCGAACGGATACCTCGCTAGGGACGACTATAGGGGTTTTCTAATTTTTAAATACCTACCACGTTCTCTCGATTTAAATTAAACTTACGTCTTTATATGTATGTAGGTATACCTTTGTCTCTAAAACGTTCCATCATGTGTCTCACCTCATAAATAAAACATCCAAGCCAGTTTATTTATATTGTAAATTAATATATGAATATATATATATATTTTATTTTACTTTAATTTAATATACATATTTTATTTACACGTAACACACAATTGTATAGTTTTTTTTTCAACTTATATTCTCATTCATATTTTTATAATTTTTTTTTATTTCAGTGCGTTCACATTTTCATTTTGTGTAATCGCATACTATTAACTTTAGCATTGAGAAAAAAAAATTAAATATATAACAAAACAAAACCGACAATTTTCTCAGCAATTTACTGCAACCAACCACACAATACACCCCATGACACACAATGCAAAGTTAAATTTTTTTTTATTTTTTTTCTGCCATTTTCTTAAACAAAAAAAAATTAATACACACTCGTACATACATAACACATGTATATATAAAAAAACCTATAGACAATGTGTGTAAACATAAAGACAAATCGTACCATTAACTGGGTATGCTTGGGTTGGAAATTAATTAATTGTTACATTGTTTTCCATATGAATTAATTTATAATTTATTTACATGATTTTTTGTTTTTTATTATACAAAAGACTGCGAGTGAAAAATAAAAAACACAATAATACAATCAGCAACGACACGTATGTAGGTAGAAGCATAATAATTAATTCTCACCAATTGGTGTCCATTATCTGGTTGGCATGTGTTTTATTGAGTCCAGGACAAAACGACGACAACTACAAACGCGTGACGTGTAGTTCGGCCATCATTATCATCCTTAACAGTATGCAATATTTAATTGAAAATTAATGTACGTTACGTTGCTTTTGTTTTTATTTATATTTTACAAGAAATTACCTTACTAATTAATGTTAATTTAAATTTTTTGTTTTTTTTTTATTTATGATTGGGCAATATTTTGTGATGTTCTTTTTGTTTCGTTACACGTTACACGTTTCATTTTATTTGTGTTTCTTTTGTTTTCGAAAAATGCTATATTTTACATTTAAATAGAAACATATGATGATATAATTATACATTCGTTTCTGAGTTCTTTTATTTATTTTTTTTTAATGTAGCAGTCATGGAATTCAGCATTCATATAAAAATATCAAACTAATTGTTTATTTATACACTGTTTTTTTTTTCAGTTTCAATTATATTTTTGTATTATTATTTGCTATAAGAAAGATAATAACAACATTTAACAATTACCTAGATTAATAAATTACAATCAAATAATTACTTTGTTTGTTTTACTTCTTTTTATTTAATTTATACTTAATTATATTTTGTAGGTTTATTTGTTATTTTTTTTTTAACTAGAGAAAGCGTTTGTATCATGTTTGCTTTTGGTTATTAAAAATTAAACAAAAATAACAAAAAAATACTTTTTCAATATTTATTTATTTATTTATCATACATTTAATAAATGTGAATTTAGTTTAAGAAAAAAAAATTCAATAAACTGGGGTCGGAAACTGAGTTTTTTTTTTTTAATATTTCTGCTAAAAATGAAGACGAAAAATAAAATTAAAAAAATTATATTAAAAAAAGTAAGGAAAAAAATAAAAAAAAAAAAAATATGTATATTAAAAAAATTAATATGGAAAATAATAATTCAAAAATATCAACTGAAAAAAATGAAGATAGTGTAATAACAAAAAAATATATACATATATGTATATCTGTGGTGCTTGGTAGAAACATAACTCAATGAAGATAATTAGCATTCGTACGTTCACTTTATTACATCTAGCTAGAACCTAAACGTGTAAAGTGAATTTCAAAAACCTTTGGACCATAATTTTTCAAAGAATATTTTCATAAATATTCCAAATTAGAAGGAAATCAATCAAGCCGTTTAAGCCATAGCTCCATGTTAAGTGGACTTGGAAAAGCAAGTAATTTTATGGACTTATCATGATTTTACCAAACACCACAGATATCTACGTTAAGTTGTGGATGTAAAAGAAAATGGCGCAAGATTTTAGTCGAATAGGAGCGACGTTAAAACTGTTTTAGTGTGATACTAGGTTAAAACGACCATTTTGGAAATTTTAATCGAATTTAGCAGCATACATTTTACATTCTCTTGCAATTAATTAAAGTTAAAACCATCAAATAGATAATAAATTTTTCAGCACTACGTATGACTCTTAGACATTTACAAACGTTAAAAAATTCTGTTTACTTAGTGGTTTGTGTGAACTGTCATTGTGTAAAGTGTGTTCAGAAGCGATATGTTGAAAAAATATTTTTAACGCGATAAATATCTTACATTGTTAAGGAACAATCGCTGCATTGTGATTTAACCTCAAGAAATTGCTTATAAAGCGAAGATTATATTTTTTCAAACTGACATCTTGTCATTAAAATTGACAAAAGAAAAATGTTTGCAAATGACAAATAATAAAAAAGTCATTTAATTAGTAATATATATAAGAGAATTTATTATATGTGTGTGTATGTTGCAATACCGGGATTTTTCATTATTTTAGCCATTTGTCCCGCCGAGGTGTAAGAAAAATCTGGCAACCCTAGTAGCGACGCACAGTGCGATATTTTGACTTGAAACGTGGCCAAAAACCAATTTTGTTAACTTTCCCTCCAATAACAGGTAGATAACTAGGCTACACTTTGGTGAAGTCGTTCTATAAATTGGTCACCCCCGTTTGCAACTCCATCAGTTGCAACTACTCGTAGCACGAGTTTGTTTGCGATTTTTTTTTTTAAAAAGGTGTATTTCCTGCGTGCTGTTTTTAAATCTTAAAAGAGATTTTCTTGACAAAAATTTTTATGGATATCGTCAATCGAGGTACATACATATATGTATAGTATTTTAAGCAAACATTTATTTGTATATTCAACTTATCGATTAACATATCGATGAGTTTAAATATCCACTTAAGAAATTTGCTCTTTTTGTTTTAACCAAATATTAGTACATATTATTAAATATATACAACACTTCGTACAAAAGTCTATCATGTATATTATATTTAACTCCTGGATATGTACAACAATCTTAGCTTTCAAAACCATTTAAAAGTTTTCACCTAAGAAAAAACAAAGCGTTTGAAATAACCTGCTTTAAAACGACCCTAACTAATAGATTTTTATATTATTCCAGGTGACTCTAATTCCATCTTGTCTATGACCAGAAAACAGCTCCATGAGATGGAAAGAGGAAGTTCACGACGATTCCTTGACGGAAAACTTGAAGATCTGGATAAAAAACGTATGGATATAACATAGTGTCTCAGAGAGAAAAAAAATATGAACTTTTCAAAATTATTAGCGCGTTCAAACCGAATTTTAAACGGGGATGGCAACTCCGTAATAGCACAAAAAGTCGTTTCTTGGATAAAAATGAAGAGTGGCTTAGCGAAAAAATAACACTACCTCTTGGCAGGTCTAAAGGTAGCCCAAGCTAAGAATTCGGGGAATACAGTGACCGAACAAATCGTCAAAAAAGTAGAACTCCGAAAGGGTGTGTCCGTTGATGAACTGACATACGCCGAAGTGAAGCTCCAAGATTTAGTGGATCATACAACATCGCGATTATGTAAATATTTGGAAACAGAAGTCCAACAGTGTCTTGAGGAAGGGAAACGGCTGGCCTTCTACAGAACCGGAGAATCTAGAGGCTTTAAGATTTGAGCTATGAATATTACACGCCAGGAATAGGTTATTTGAATTTCTGCTGCATCTGTCGTATGGAGCACAAGAGTCGTGTTAGAGAAAACAGTGACCGGGAAAATTTCCGAATTTTGGATTTAGAGAGTCGCGGCTATTTTAGACTTGGTTACCTAAATACTGGAAAAGAAAATTTCTGAATTAAATTTGAACACCCGGATTAAGAAAATTTTGGGTTGTAAACCACTCATAAGAAAACCGAAAAAAGTTGTTTTCTGTGAAAAAAGTTCCTTTCAATTTTTTTTTTAATTTTTTAGAAACTATGATATTTATTGGAATGAGATTCTAAGTATTCGATTAAAAATTTATCACTTAATTGAATATTGACAAAAAATTGTCTTTAATAATGCAAAATTTTATAAACAAAATCTATTAAAATACGAAAAACAAACATTTTTTTCTAAATTTCAACTTTAAAAGTTAATTTCTCAAAAACTTTTAAATGAAACAACTTGCATCAGAAAACAAAAACAAAGAA
This sequence comes from Chrysotoxum bicinctum, assembly GCA_911387755.1. NCBI lineage: Eukaryota > Metazoa > Arthropoda > Insecta > Diptera > Syrphidae > Chrysotoxum > Chrysotoxum bicinctum. Next base: position 179,006,464 of record OU426989.1, on the reverse strand, counting down.
TAATACTCGTATATTAGCTTTAAGAAAAGTTATAGCACAGTGTTGTACCCGCTTCTTTTGTTTTTTTTATAATTTTTATTATTTTTTTTTTCGCCCGCATAATCGGAAGGGGTACTTAAGTGAGTTTTACTGTACCACAAAAATGAAAATTTATCCTTCTAAATAACTTTTTAGTCAATTGGTACCTAGGTGATGTAAAAAATGTGCCCAAAATTTTTTGGCCAGGTTTTTGACCAAAATACCGCACTGTGCGACGATCGAGGACCCTGGGCCAGAAAATGAACTGTTTCGTTTAAGAACAAAAAATATTTTTGAAAAACATTGATATGCAACCTTAAAACGCATTTTGTTTTTAAACCCCCAACACATTCCATTCGATATGTTAATTTGTAAACATAGAGTGGAAGTGGAGTGATTGATATGAAAATTAGATTTCTGTATAATCAATATTCTTTGTTCGTCATGGGCTACGAGTTTCTTTTTCTTTTTTAACAAATATGCTTGAAAACAAATTCATTGAAAATCTTAATGTTTTAGTTTTTAAAACTTCGATAAAAAAAAGGATTTCACATACAACCACCCCCATTGACACGTCTTTTATTTTTGTTTTTTTTTCTGGTGAAGAACTGCATAGTTTGAGTATACGCGTGTGAAAAAAAAAGTTTCCTAGCAAAGCACAAAAGTTTTACTGTCTCAGAATGAGAGAGGATATTAAGAAGTGCGTCAGGAACCCAGTGAAAGAGGAACGAGCTGGGCATTTTTCAATATTTTTTGGTGATAGACTAGACTACTTCACGAAGTCCTCTATTGTACACTTTGTGGTCGGCAACTGGTTAAGCGGAATGTAATAATTTCCATCCCAGTCCCACAGCAAGCAGTTGAAAGTGCTTAGTTAAGAGTACGGGTCACGACATCGATATCCATTATCATCCGCTGTCTAATTCTGCGAGATAATCAGATCCTTAAGAATCGTCTAAGTTGGGATTTCTAACCAGGCTTGTCAGAATGGGCTATTTTTTCGGAAATTTGGATTTCTTTTACCAAAATTTACAACAACAACTTCAATACTTAAACGCAATCATAATAAATTGGGCGATATTTTTTCGTATAAAAAAAAATATTTTCTCCCCCTAACACACGCTTAATTTTTTATCAAAATTTGGCACATCTTTTTATTCACTGAAAATGCTACTATTTGAACTACATACTTTTTCGGCTTCGACTTTGAGCTAGAAACTTATTTAAATTGGGCTAACAAACTAGTTCAAGACTGGAAAGAGGAGCATGTGAACTTGGGAACATGAGGTGTTCAGTGTTCCGTTATATTTCGCGAATTTGGATAGGAACATGGGAACTCTCTGTTATGATGGAGGGATGAGAAATAACGATAGGGATCAAAATAGTGAGAGGAGATCGAAAAGCAATTTAGTATATTGAAAAATTAAATAAACTCATAGCTGGGAGTTATTGAGATGGCGAGCAAAAAGGTCGCAATAAAATACTCATATAATTTTGGGAGAAGAGAAGGAGCTTTCCGCTGTAGGTACAAGGAAGTAACTAATCACGAAGTAAAATTAGCTACTAAATTACTAAAATTTGAAATTTCTTTAAAAATAAAATACAAGACTCGATCGCACGAACTTGCTCATATATTTACGAGACTCAGAATTCTGAAAACGGATGATATTAGTAAAAAAAAATCAGAAGCACAAAATTAGTGTTTAAATTTTCTTACAATTTTTTAGTAGTTGGATTTAGAAATAGAATATCAAAAATCGAAAAATTGGTTCTATGGTATGTATTATCAGTAAGTCAGTAAGCTCTTTAAATCAAAAAAAAAAAAAAAAAAAAAAAAAAAAAAAAAAAAAAAAAAAAAAAAAAAAAAAAAAATGCGAGATCCTTGTAATAAGCGAAACAGAAAAAGTTTTATAAAAATTCTAGGTGTGTATGTGTGTTATGTTATTCTTAGATACAATTAATTTTATCCATACATCTTGTATACAGTATTTAAAAAGTCTAAATTGTAAAGTTTAAAAAATGTCGAGCACATGATTTTCCAAATATAGAGTTCCAAAAGAAGTTTAGGTTTTTCTTAAGATCACAAAAAAAAATGTTCGGAAAATTTTGAACACAAAATACTATTTAAACTTTTAGTGAGCCTTAGAGTAAAGAAAAATCCGTTGCACTGTTTTTGAAAAAATCGAAAACCGAAAAAAATTGGATCTATGTGATTTTTTTTGTAGGTAGATTTTTTTCAAACCTTAACTTGCTTTTACTAAATGAATTTTTGTAATTTTTTTGTTGAATAGATTGGCGAGATTTCGAAAAGACTGTATGGTAGGTAGATATTGTTAAATTTGGTATTAAAATTTACACAAAAGAGCATGTGAGAAGAAATTCAATTCACCGACCGGCTTAGACTTCGGCCACTCACTGAGCGACTGAGGGATGTCGCTTGAAATATTTACAAGTCGCTTAGGGCTTATGTGGTCACCTCTATACAATTTTAGTATTTTTTAATTTTTTAGCGTCGCTCAATCGCTCAGTCGGTCATTGCTCAGTGCGTGACCGAAACCTTAGGCGAACAGGCAGCCAAAAGACACAATTGCGAGATTCACATTTTTAGTCTTCCCTATCGTAGTAATGCCACGTCTGATCAAAATCATTATTAATTAAAATTTAAAGGTATTTACATTTTAAATCGTTTGGAATCTCAAATAATAAAGTATATAATAGAGTTCAAAGTTTGCATTTTTTTTTATATAATACTTATGTATATTGAAAGTTAGGAATTCGTAAGAAAAATTTACTCGAGATTTTGGTCAAAGTTAACATTACGACGATAATAGAGAACACGAAAAAAATAGGTCTCGCAATTCTGTCTATTCGACTACAGCCTAATCGCCTCGGCCGATTTTTGTTAAACTTGGTAGATATCGTTTTTAAATTCTTCCGCACAAGTTTTTTCATCTTTTTTAAATATCAAAAATAACGGTACCTGTCATATGATTTTTTTCGAAATTTTATAAAAAAAAATTTTCTTCAAAACTGTTCGACATATTTCTTTTAAAAAAATTCAAAACATTTTATTTAGTTTAAGCTAGTTAATGGCTGAAAAAAAATCCAAAGAATGCTTATTTTTGGAATCATTTTTTTTTTTGTTTTTAATTTTCTCAAAAACGGTACAACCAATTTTGAAAAAAAGGTTTGAATATTATTGTGTATTCAAATATTCAAAAAAAAAAAAAACATTTTTGGATTAAAAAAACTTTAAATTTTTTTTTCAAATCTCAATATTTCGAAAACTCCTTGCTTGACTTGAAAATTAATAGTTTCTTAATACACTCTAGAAGGTGTGAAAAAACAATTTTATTTTACTTTAAAATATCGGTACGTACCATACAAACGTTAAAAAATGGTTTTCGAAAATCGTATTTTTCTCGAAAACGACGCCTGGAATTTTGATAATTTTTTTTTCTGTCACTTAATTCGTACGATCTATAATTCAATAAAAATAAATTGAAATTAAGTGATTCTAATTGAAATTTTGTATTGGGAGGCTTCTAAAAACTTTGATAAATATTGCATTTTTTTTTTCAGTTTTTGAAAAAAAATCAAATTTTTTTTTGAATATTCGATAGGTATCTCAAAAACGGGTTAGTATTTGTTTGTTTTTTTTTTTTTTTAATTTTAATTGTATTCGTAGAATAAAATAATAAAAGCTTAACGGTGGTAACCAGAATTTTTTCTTAAAAATTTTGTTTAAGTTTTTTCTTTTTTAAACCGCTGAAAACGTGTGTTCTTGGATAAATTCATATTCGCCTAAGAAATCATATGGCATTCTGTTTTAATCCGTAACTACTAAGAGTTTAAACAATGAATTTTATGATCATGAATAGTTTTCGATTTTTTCGATTAATTTTGAAAATTCTTAGTCAATTAAATAAGAGCAAGTTCGTGCGACCAATTCGTGCATTTTATTTATATTCGTTTCTAGATTCGACTGCATGTCTGTCGAATGGAGAATAGAATGAAAACCCGAGTAGAATTTAATGCTTCGAAAATTCAATACTGTCTCCTGTCGCTTGAACAAAATCAAACTCCATCTATGAATGGTATGTACTTGCATTGAGGAAGCCAAACCACATTCATTTCTGGGTATGTGTATTACAGACCATCTTGTTTGGAATGACTACATATTCGGCGTTGCCAAAAGCACTGCTGAGTGTTTAGGTTTTCTCCGATGATGCGAGAAATTGCCTTTAATCTACGAGTACAAAGCCTTTATTCAACCGAAACTTGAGTTAATTTCTCATATTTGGTCAGGTACTGCAATAACACACTTCAGTCTTTAAGGCAGAATTCAAATAGAGCTTTTAAGATGATAGGCAATGAAAGTTCAATTGTTCTCATTTCGAAATCGCTAAACAGTGTTCAACTGAAATAGGCAGTAGTATATTCCTTCCCCAAAAATAATTCAAACGAAATATTTGCGCTTCAGGGAATTCCCATCAGATTAACCTTGAGACCCTAAGTTCAGAAGTTTTGTTAAGTTCAGAGATTTTTATTTAAGCCCCACGACACGAATGTGGAAAGCTTTACTCGGCCCAATGTAACCCTACCATTGCGATGTTCAGACATTCGAAACCTATGCGTATCGGTATCTTTTTAATTCCTTCATTGTTTACTAAACCCTCAGCCAGTGCTAAAACCTTTTTAACTGTAGTCAAAATTCAAAAATAAAAAGGATACGAAGTAGAAGAAAAAAATTCGTTTCACACTGATTTCAATCAATATGACTAGAAAAATGGGTGTTTCTTACACTGCGCGCTTATCATCTACACACTGTTTCCATAATTTTTAACATTACTGTCACACTTGCTTAGATAATTTTTGAATATTCTATCGGAAATAACTAAGCCAGTTTTCTACGTGCAAGACTCTGTCTATAACTAAAGTGTCCTTTCCATTTCTTGAAACCGAATCTCGATCAAAATTTCTATAAATATTTATAGACATTTTATAAAAAGTCAAAATTAAATGGGTGCCATTTTTTATTCAAACACCTGTCAAATAAGAACACTTCCTGTTAACCTAATCTAGCTCTCCATATCCCAGAAACACAAAAATGTCATTCTGGGGAATTTTTGAGTGATATTGAAAACAATAGGTGCTACTCGTCCAGCATATAATACACATCTACACCTGCCAATTCGACATCATTTTCTAAGTCAATGTCAAGCACAAAAAAACATCTCCCACGTACAACAATTCTCATAAATACTGAAACACTGATGTATTTCTTTCTTGATTCAGTTTTATTTATGTTTTCATAACGCTTCACTGTCATCCTTTCAAATCCAATATTCCAACCACCCACTCAGAAAAGCCCACCAGAGCCCTCTGGCATATCCTGCTCGCTGTACCACTGCCACTACACACAGTCATGTGTCAATTTTACATATATCTCATTGTTACGGGATATTCGCATTGTTATTGTTATTATTTTTATTGTTATTGTTACAAAAAGGAGGAGAGGTCCTGCATTACAATAGAATACAGCCCAACAAGAAGCTACAAAGCTGAATAAAATGGCAGCGGTAGCAGTCCCAGTCAGCTGTGTATTGATGGTATTAACTCGAGTCAAGTCACATTGGAACGGAAGTCGTGTGCTATATATAGCCACGCCACGTAATACTGCCCTCGAGAGATGATGGAAAGGAAAAAAGCCAGCAAACGACCGAGAAAGAAGTCCTGGAAGTGGATGCGTGTGGGAAATTCGGAATGAGCCAAGGAAATTATATAGGTTTGCCCATACATATATGATGATGTCTCAGTTTTTGAAAAATCGAAAACAGTTTTTACGACATTAAGTGCCTCAATGTGATAACCAAGGCCAACAGATGGCGCTACGAGTATATATGTGTTGCTATGGCCGCCGCCGCAGGAGTTTTTATACCATTTTTTCGCGTGTGTGCACTTTTATTTTATCTTTTTTCTTAACCGAATCCTAGTGAGATTGAACGCCGATGGCGGCATCAGGTTTCTAGTACCTAGTATCTCCGTTTGATATTTATTAGGTATTTCGTTGCCAAAGGATCAACTTATATTACATCAACAAGGCAGGCTCGTGGACCTTATCCTTAGGTATACTTATATGTTTATAAGAAAAAAAAAGCATTGCTATAGGCACTGAAGTCGACAAAAACCCAAAACATTTACAAATAAAAAAGAATCCTTCACACATCCTGGGCTGATGATGATGATGAGGATAATGGATTCGACGAACGAAGACGATTTGATGATGAGGCCAAAAACCGAAAAGTAGCAACGCAATGCTAATGTACATTTTATTATTTCAAATTATCCTTATCCCTCCTTATATAGTGGTGATTTTGTTGTTGTTGTTTCAAAAGATTACAGAACTCAAAGCTTGACGAAAACAACAAGGAATTCCTTGATCCGTGTATTTTTTTTTTTTTTTTTTGATGAGAAACCTCAAGAAGATTGAATTAAGGCCATGACTTTGATTATTTTCCAGCAATATGGCAACATGTTTGTGGGAAGCAGATGGTGTGGAGGAATTAAAATACTATAACGGAAAGCACAAATGTTTTTCTTATTCACATTAGAAATAAGGCTCAGGAAATTCGTTGTGCAGGAAGAATTAATGGAATCTTAATGGCAAAATAATTTATTAATATGTGAAAGTGTGTGATGGTATTTAATCTAGGTATGTATGAAGGGAGCCAAAGTGTTACACCAGAAGACGATAGTAAAGTCGAACAAAAAAAAATATGATAATGAATTGTGGAAAGTAAATCATCCCACATATACCACCACCAACTATTTGACAAGGGTGTGTCTGATGATTAACGAAATTCGGACGAAAAAAAAAAAAAACATTAGTGGTTTGCAAATGGATTTATTAGTTATTTTTTTATATGGAAATGTCTTCTGAATGAGGGATGAAGCACTGATTTCCCCCTTAGGTTAGGTTAGGTTAAAGTGGCTGTCATTTATAACCTTTGACACACTTAGACCAGTAGAGGTCCATTGTGATACCACGATCTTCTGATAAAGCAAGGAGACTTTTAGTGTCTGTGTTCATGAGATCGCTTGGTGTCTTATAGAAATAGTCTCCTAGATGAAGTTTGTGTCTGTAAGAGAGAGCAGGGCATGTACATACAAAGAAGGTGTGAGATTGTTTCCTTTTCCTCCTCGTCCCAGCAACTCCTGCAGAAATCATTTGATAGTACTCCGAGCCATGCGACGTATCTACCTATAAGACAGTGTCCAGTTATGACACCTATTATGGAGCTGATTTGAGACCTACTGAGAGACAACAAGCAATTTGACGGTTTTAAATCTAGTTTGGGCCAGATTGGTTTGGTCGCCAAACAAGTGGTAGTGTTAAACCATCTTGTATTTGACTGTTCCACCTATTAGAAACTATAGTCGGGAAAGCCACAAAAGTCTTAATTTTGCAAAACACTTGAAGACAAGTCATGGGACAAAACATACAAACCGAACATCTTCAGGTGGATGAATACTATGAAGGTAAGACCCACCACTACCTAATGTGCGGTTGCATGGACAAGAGAACCGAATTATCAACAGCTAGGGAAACCCTAGAAAAAGTCCAAAGACTCCTGCCTACGTATCCTCTCGCTATGAGGTCATCGGAAGTGCGGCAACGGGAGCTATCATATAAGACTCTCAAAGAAAGGAACTGGGATAGGTAAAATTAGTGGTCTCGGGGAAAGAGACTTAATCAGCAGGTCCAAAGCTTCTCGACATCTCAAGAAATATAATTTTGAGAAAAACAAAGAAGATTGAGTAGGAGAAAAAACAAATTATAAAAATAAATAAATTTGGTTACGCAACAGTTCGAAGAGAACCGGAACCTAGTGACTTACAACTCTACACCATTCTTTTGTGCGTGTTACAAGGAGTGGAGCGGATATACAATCTGCCAATTCTGAACGGCTAGTGAGCAGCACTTTTCATGACAAGAGATACTCGAAAAAGGCAGTACACTCCCGAAAAACTTTTTTTCCTAGGCTGAGAATCAAACCCGAGACCTTCTAGATGACAGTCCAATGCACTATCATGCCAAGGGGTAAATAAATTACACCCTCGAAACAAATGGACTCAAGTGGTACACTTATGATTGGGCAGCTCACTAGCATTTTCCAAGTGGAGGTACACGTCATAGGGAAATGCATGGTTCTTAGTCTCGAAAGAAACTATCGCAACAAGAACATTGCCATCGTGTCAAATACCCAAGCTTCATTCAAGACACTCTGCTTTTATAGCATCAGCTCTAAATTAGTGTGGGAGTTCATGAACAAGCTAAACGAACTTGGCCAACAGAACAGGGTTACATTTTATTGGGTACCTGTTCAAATGGGTAGAAAGAAAAAGGTAGACTCATTAACAAAAATAGGCGCATCAACCCTTTTAATAGGACCTGAGAACTATTGCGGAATAGGAGAAAATATAATCAAAACCAAAATTAAACAAGAAGATCCAAAAACTACAAGGAACTCCCAAAGCTAAGGCAGGCGAAACAACTACTGGGCAATTACAACCAAAAATGATTTACAAATTGCAGAATCTTAAATAGGGACAACCACAGAATAACAATACAGGTATCCTCACTGGACATTACAACCTTGCAACCTTAGAAGACACCTTAGTCTGCTTGAGGAAACACCAAACCACATACTAGAAAGGCGAAAGAGATTGACCTATTAGAAGAAGAACTTTAAGATCAGAAAGCTCATCCAGATTTAAATGGGGACACAATAAATCTCTAGGTCGCAGTGCTATACCGTCAATATACAAGTCATTCATTCATTCCCAAAGGTGTTTTCTTCCATATAAATGGAAAAAAATAAAGTTGTTGGTGCAACAGCTCTCAGAGAACTAGGAGCCAACGTTCTTTATCGCTCGAAACCATTCCCGGAATCAGGAATGTAGGGACCTAAATTTAAGATGAGACGCACTTTTCTACCCATGAGATACCTACTCATGGAAGATTTGTCACTACCGTGCAAGAGGCAGAACATCCCTAAATATCATATTTGCAGCAGCTTTAAATCAAACCCAAGACCCTCTGCTTTACAGTGCAATGCACCAACCATTGTGTCAAGGGGTTCCTTCCAGTATAATGGATTTTCATTATAGGTTTCTAATCTTTAAATTTCAATTTGATAAACTGTCAGTGAGATATCGTTAAATGTTTGTATTTATTAAGAAGGCCCATGTATCGCTAGTCTTCCTCAACCGTCCACAAATTTTTGCGCACGCCAAACGAATTCGAATCATTCCCCGAAGTAAGGAATGAAAATTTCGGAATATCGGATTTTCCTATAACGACCTTACATTTTTTTTTAATAAAACGCAAACCATTGGGGATATCTCCAAGATTTTGTTATTGGATTGAAGAACAATCAAAACATTTAAGTACGGAATTCGATGTCGGTCATATGTCAACCACGGGCCGTTTGCAGCGGTTGGTTCATTGAACAGAGCTACTCTTATGCCGATCTAATGCTGTTAAATCTCACGATCTAGGCCGCTAATCAACAGGGCCTTTGATCGAATTGAGGTTTCAATAAGTCAGTTGTTACACCCACTATCTTGCTTATGGCACCGACTTTTTGAAACTACATAATCTACCACTTATGTCCATGGAATGAACCGAGGAAATAGATCTATAGAGATCTCTAATGACTTTAACGTAACGCTCATTTTCATCAACGAAATAAAATGCGATATGAAAACTACACCATTCACATTTTGGTTTATGAAGTGGTGTGGTGTTTCCTGAAGAACCACATGAGGATTTACACCTGACCAATGATGTATATTCTGTTTGTTGACGATGCCGTTAAGCCAAAAATGCTCTTCATATCTGAAGATAATTTTGCGATGAAATTGGTAATCTTCTTCTAACATTTCTAGGTCCCAATCAAAGAACATACGGCACTTCATATATGATCAAGTGGGCTTAGTTTTTGAGTTAACTTTATCTTATAAGGGTGTAAGCGATGATCCTTAGCCTATGACCAAGTCTTGAGAACCCCATGCAATCGAATGATACGGCAGCAATACTCCCGGCACTTCGATCAACGTGATTTCTTACTGGCACAGGAACATTCAGCGAACTCAAAAATGTTCACTATAAACGTTCACTGTAAACGTTCTTTACTCGTGGATTTTACGAGTACCATGATAAAAATATTGTATATACTAAATGTTTTGACGTTGATAGTTTGGGTATTGATGCGTTCACACTGAAAGTTCAAAGTTGTCAAGTGTTCCAACTTGAAAACCCTAAATAATGTTTTATAGCAAAAGTAAACTTCCTACCCCGTGGCGTAATGATTAGTGCGTTGAAAAAATTTGTTTTTTGGGGTACGCGAAAAGCGCTCCTTATATGAGCCGTACGAACTGGGAAGAAAATTTTTAGGTCCTTCCTATCCGAGTGAACATCACAAACAGAATTGTTTGAGAGGTGCTAATCACTAGGCTCAAATCCTCCAAGATCTGTCGTACGTACCTCTTATTTTATTTAATCTCACATCAGGTTGATTGAGTTCATCGGTCCTGGAAGTGAAACCAGCGATAAGCCATTGAATGATCATAGTATGCAAATGCGTTACCTCTATCTTTCAATGATTTTGGAATAAACGTGAGGCTTATGTCCAAGACATGTTAACGGGAGGAAAAAGTTTTACTGAAGAAAAGGAAGAAATTCAAGAAAATATAACTCAGAAAGAAAAAGAATTCAAAAGGTAGAAATTTGTCATAGAAATAAGTGGCATGAAATTGTGAAGAACTGAAGGATATATAAGGATGATTTCATAGGAAGAAAACATTAGTACTCGTAGAATTAGAATCTTAAAAGCTTCCCGGTATTAAAGGAATTTTTGTAAGTAATAAACGAGTGCTAACCAGTGTGAATGACACAACCACAAGTTACGCAGTAAAATATGAAATTTTCTGACTAGAGAACTAATGTCCCATGTCAAAACGCTATTAAAAGTCACTCAGACACTTATGGCATTTCGACATATTCGATTAGAACATTGCTCAACACAATCGAAGGAAAATAAGAAAGATTTAGTTTATTTCTTGGAAACTACTAAACATTTTGACTTTTCTTGGGTTTAAAATAAGACCATTTGAATGATGGCAATTTTCAAGTCTTTATTGGCATATGTTTAAACATAATCTGCATATATATATGAGCAATTTTAAGTAACAGTTGGAAGCTCATTCATTTAGATTGGAAACAAAAGAGGACTAAGAACGGACTCTTGAGGATCACCGCCGGAAACATTTGATAGAGAATTTGAAAATTTGTACGTAAATAAATCTATGAAGTAGAGACACTGAACGCACCTAAGACCATCGACTGACATTACAAAAAAGAGAGAGAGAGACACACACAGAAAGAAAGAAGAACAGAAGAAACACATTTCAACAGCACACGGTTGGTATTGAACGGTCCCCCATCCAAGTACTAACCACGCACAATGAAGCTTGATTTCGGTGATCGATGGGAAGCGATGCATTCATCAAAGCCTAGGCCGTTGACGAAAGTGGTATTTATTGCCCTTTTTCATGTGAAAAAGTTTAACAGCTCATTTCAGTTTGGATTTAATCAGGGTGATATTAACTTGTTTTCTCTTTCTGTCTGTTTTTTAAACAATGAATTTAAATATTTTCATTTGTATCTAGTATCTATTCAAAGCAATCTTTGAATTGTTGTAGTTTCTTGTTAAAAAAAAATACCTGATGCAACAAGAACTCACAAACATTCCCTCAGATAGGTTCTTGAATGCAATTGATGGGTATGTTCGTAAAGATTGCACGTGATTTCTTATCGAATTTCGTCAAATTGGAAATAAGACAATTCGGAATCTAACTTTGAAATTCAGTTCGAAATTTCTTTTTCGTAATTTTTAATAGATATTTTTTTGCAAATTTTTGAACGATTTGAATTTTTGAAGTTATAACAAACACCAAGTGGGGACAAATTTAAAAAAAAATTAGTTTTTTAGTGAATATTTTCAATCGCCATGATGTTAGCTGATTTTCCCTTGGACAACAATACCTTATTGGCTAGACTACTTTGCGTGTCAAAGTATCTTACATAACTCCCTTTTGGGTCCTCTGTCCCACTCACACAACACCTTGGTTACGTTCAGTCATCAAGTATGCGTCATGGAAAAATAAATTAAAAATTAAAAAAAAAAAAATTAAAGTAGATGTAATCCTTAAACGAGTCAGAAAGCTCTAAAAATAGTGGTGAGGAAAGGGAAAATCATACAAATTTTCTGCTCAGAATGTAAAAAACCCCTTTCAGCATATTGGTAAGGAATTTTAATCTGGATAAATAAGGAATGTTCACATTGAATTTTTGTCAACAACTGCATGAACTAGATCTGTGCTAATCGTCCACTTTGAAAGATTGTATAAATCAATGAATGATTGGTTCAAGCATTCGATCTTTTCAATCAAATGTTCAGTCAATCAAAATAATTTAACGAACGAGACCAAGACCTACTTACTCGAAATGTTTTCAATCGTTCATTCAACTAAAATTCAATCCCGATTCACAAAATCCCCAATCACTAAATCCCGCCGTTTCGATACTAAATACAGGATGGATTGTCATTTCCATAGTAATGGTGACTCGAATCAATGAGAAGCAACGAGAACGAAGTTTTCTACTATTGTACTGGAATATTCAATACGAAGAAGACCCCTCTGATTTTGGAAATTTTTAACGAGCTCTGATTGGCTTAAAGCTGAAGACAAGTCCAACAAAAAGTATAAGTATGAATTCTTGAAAGTATGTTGAGTCAAAAAAAAATATAAAAAATTAAAAAAAAAATGTCCAAGCCAGTTTAAAAAAAAAAAAGTCATGTGATACATCACTCCCTACATCACGAATATGCAATTTTTAGCTCGCTAAGATGCCTAGTTTAATCAGAAATCACGTTTCAAAATGTTAACTTTGGGACGTCTACGAAGCTCCGTTTGGCCGCAAATGGCGTTTAAAGATAAAAATTTGTTTTTCATAGATTTTAATAGGCAGGGGATGTTTTGACAGTATTCTTGGACAACAGTACCATAAGTGGCCCGCTACGCGGGTTTTCAGGATTTTAACTCCCTCTTCGGGGCTCACACCCGCTCACGCAACTTCGTTGCTCCGATTAGGGTATGTAAAGTCGCCAGGCAGGCGCCAATGTAAACAGTTTTTTTGATTAAAAGTACCTTGGGTGGCAAATTTTTGTCAAAAAATATTTTTGAAAGAAATTGTCCAGAAAAAAATGTATGAAAAATCAAAATTTCTTCAAAAAAAAAAAAAAATTTTTGAAAAAAAAAATCTTAAAAAAAAAATATTTTTGACAAAATTTCCAAAAATATTTTGGTCAAATGTCCAAAAATAATTGGCCAAACCATTGAAATTTGAAAATTATCTTATCTCTTTAAAGATGGAGGACATCTTAATTCCTCGGAGTTTTAACAAGATCTGAATTTTTCCCGAACCAACAGTTACTTAAATACTTTCCATTTGTTTAAGAATAAATCAAAATAAAATATTTTAATAATAGTACTAAAATAGTATTGAAAATCCCGCAAAATATTTCCAAAAAATATCTGTCGGCGGGATTTTTATTTTTATTTTCGGCGGGATTTCATGACTCGGGATTTTGTGCGGCAATATTTCGTTACCCTCCCGCGAAAAAGAACGAAAGTTTGAATTTATTTACTTCTTTTTCATTTCGTTCACGCCATTTTCTTTTTGTATAGAAAATGAAGAATATACATTTCGTTTCATTTCCATTCCTATTTGGTATTGTCAAATGATTGAGAAGAAGTTGAATGAACGAAACATCACTTTTTGTTCGTTCGTTTCGTTCACTTTATGTTCATTGGTTTCAGTGGCAAGAGACTGACATTAGGATTGATAGTTTTGGCGTATTGTGTTTGCAATCAAACAATATTTTTGGTACCAAATCAATCACAATTAACACAGCTGTTAATTAAACGCCAATTTTTGTGGACTAAAGGCCATCAGAATCAGTACTTCCAAAAGTTCGATTGAATGTTGCTTAGTTTTCTTAGTTTCTTGTCAATTTTTAAATACGTTTATTAATAGGTATAACTTATACTCCTTTTTTAATTTTAATTATAAATTATATTTTTGTTTAAATACTTAATAATTTTCAAAAAATGAAACGACAGCCCTGGTGAAAATTTATTGTCAGACTTTTAGCGTGACAGTGTAATGTACTAATCTTTACGACACGGGACACTACTTGAATTTAATTTACAAAATGTTAACATACAATTTGGAACTTGGTTTTCATTGAAATTTTTGAAATTTTATACCAGATTACAAGGATAAAATGCATAGCTTGTTTATTGGAAAATTTACTACTTTATGAATTATATTGCATAAATTCTAGACAGATTTAAAAAAATGAAGAACAAAATATTTCACGGAACTATTATCTAAAGGACAATTTATGAAGCGCCTCCATATTATTCACTCTGAGTAACATCATTTATTTATACAGTTGCAGTGATAGTTTGCAATAAATAAAAGTTATTTTTTCCTCTGACTATTTATTTACAAAGTTATTCTGGGGCCCCATATGCATTGTTTTATTAGACCCAAATATCCACATGTAGGACCTAACAGTGTGTTTAATCTTCAGCTAAGGGAAACAAAAACTGACATATAGAATGTTGGAGCATTAATAGCACAACTTTTATCAGTTCAGTATTGTTAACAGGAAGCACAAACGAAAGCAAAACACCAACAAACAAACAAAAAAAAATTGTCAAGCTCAAAAAATCGACACAAAACATTTCTGACAGAAAAATTCCAAGCTTTGACCCTCCTGAGTTTTGGCAACAAAAACAAAAAATATAACTCCCATTTCCCAACAGGGCCAACGAAAATATAATCAAACAAAAAAAATAAAAACCAGGAAGATTAAATCACCAGCTAATATCCTGCTGCTTCGTTTTTGTGTACAAGTTCGACTACAATCGATAAGCCGCTGGGTTTTTGCTCCCACTACCTACTTTTCTTCTTTCAACAAAACACACACCCTCTCCCCCCAACATCAACAACAGAAAAAAACGGTCCAATTTAATTCACATACAAAACATTTTAACGACAGTTTGAGAACAGAGGGAATAAAATTTCCAATAAATCATCAGAATAAACGAAATCCTTCAACAAAATAAAATCACAAAAAATAAAATAAACAAAAAGGACAAAACCCGATCGCAGGGAATAAAATCGAACCGAAATAAACCTGCTTCAACCAACACCACCAAAAGTGCCATTGGTTGTTTATACTGTTACCGTATCTCTCTACGTAGGAAGGTACATAGCTATACCCATAGATACTTATCCCTTGCAAAAATGGCGGCTGTGAAATTCAGGGAAAAGAGGCAACTGCAACTGCAAATCATCGAAATAAATAATCGAAACCTTTTAGCTTTATATATTCGGGAAAACTTTTTGACCATTTTTCATGCGACCTGGTTGAAAATGTCCAAAACTACAATAACAACGAACGTTAACATGAAATATAAAAAAAAAATAAACAAACCCCTGGATTTCCCACGACCCAACAGGACAAAACCATAAAATGCAATAAACATATAGAAAAGAAAAACAATGCACAAATATAATCAAACAAAAAAACAGGATACAAAATTTAAAATTGAAGGGAAACGTTTCTAAAATGGAAAATTGCAAGTCCTGTGTCTGTGAACTGGCACTAGAGAGAGAGAGCTCCGTAGGGCATTGGGTCTGTGTATAGTATGTGTCCACTCTAAGGACACCCAAAACACCATTGAGATTACACACAAAAGCACACAGGGAAAAACGACTTAAAATCTAAAAACCGGAAACAACAAAAATTTTCATTTTCATTTTAGAACAGAGATTTACGAATCTGGTTGGGTGGCGATGGCGTTCATTCTTCTTCGGCAAATATATGGTCAGGGACGGATCTACATATGAATTTGGAGCAGATAGTCTCTTCAGAGATACAAAGTTTTACTACAGAGGAGTGGGACTAACGGTACATTTTTACAAAAAAGTTGTTACAAATTTTAGAAAAATTGTTGAAACATTTTGCAAAATTGCAAAAGATATTACTTTAAGTTCAATTAAAAAATATGTACCAAAAACATTCTAACCCTATCTGGTTTAATAGAAGCTTAATTAATCTCAAAAACCATACAAACAAGCATAACAAAGAAAATTCAAGCCTTCGCAACAACCATCTTGATTGCCAACGTAAAAAGTAACAGCAAGCGTTTTTTTTTGGAACTTTTCTAAATACGAAACGAAAGTCATATGAATTGCCATATGAATTACTTTCAATCAGCTTATTCATGAGATTCTGTTATAAGCCAAGACATTCCAGTTGCTAGTGAATGTTTGGATCTTGGATCGCTTGTTCTATGTAAGTCTGAGGTTGAAGAAGCTTTATTATTTTCAGGTCTAAACAAAAGTGAAGGTCCAGACAATATTGTACCTATAATCCTAAAAAAATGTACAACTGCTTCAGCCAAGGCTTTAAAGCAAATCTTCAATTCATCTCTATCTATGGTAAAGGTTTCTTCTTAAATTCATGGAAGATTTCGTTTTTATCGCCTATTTTCAAGTCTGGTTCCTGACAGGAAATAACAAACTATAGACCAATCTGTAAGATTTCTGATATGCTTAAACTATTTGAAATAAAATGTACGACTGGGTCGCACGAAATTGCTCTTTTGTAAATGACTAAGAATTTTTAAAATTAATGTTATTAGAGAAAAACTGTTCATAAGCATAAAATTCATTTTTTAAATGGCTCAAACAACTTCTTTAATAACGGGTGATTTTTTTGAGGTTAGGATTTTCATGCATTAGTATTTGACAGATCACGCGGGATTTCAGACATGGTGTCAAAGAGAAAGATGCTCAGTATGCTTTGACATTTCATCATGAATAGACTTACTAACGAGCAACGCTTGCAAATCATTGAATTTTATTACCAAAATCAGTGTTCGGTTCGAAATGTGTTTCGCGCTTTACGTCCGATTTATGGTCTACATAATCGACCAAGTGAGCAAACAATTAATGCGATTGTGACCAAGTTTCGCACTCAGTTTACTTTATTGGACATTAAACCAACCACACGAATGCGTACAGTGCGTACAGAAGAGAATATTGCGTCTGTTTCTGAGTGTTGCTGAAGACCGTGAAATGTCGATTCGTCGCCGTTCGCAGCAATTGGGTTTGTGTTATTCGACCGACCGACGGTGAATGGCGATCGCTATCGTTCAATGCTAACAAACTTTTTGTTGCCAAAAATGGAAGAACTGAACTTGGTTGACATGTGGTTTCAACAAGATGGCGCTACATGCCACACAGCTCGCGATTCTATGGCCATTTTGAGGGAAAACTTCGGAGAACAATTCATCTCAAGGAATGGACCGGTAAGTTGGCCACCAAGATCATGCGATTTGACGCCTTTAGACTATTTTTTGTGGGGCTACGTCAAGTCTAAAGTCTACACAAATAAGCCAGCAACTATTCCAGCTTTGGAAGACAACATTTCCGAAGAAATTCGGGCTATTCCGGCCGAAATGCTCGAAAAAGTTACCCAAAATTGGACTTTCCGAATGGACCACCTAAGACGCAGCCGCGGTCAACATTTAAATGAAATTATCTTCAAAAAGTAAATGTCATGGACCAATCTAACGTTTCAAATAAAGAATCGATGAGATTTTGCAAATTTTATGCGTTTTTTTTTTTTTTAAAAGTTCTCAAGCTCTTAAAAAATCACCCGTTAGTTAGACCTAAAAACAGGATGCCATGTGATTCAAGCGTAAAAAAAAGCAAATATTAATTTATGCAAGAACAAAAAATATAAGTCGTTAAAAAAATAAGCTTTTATATACAAAATTCTTAAGACATTTTTAGAAAAAATTTTGGTACGCCAACTTCAAGTTTTTACTATTGTACGAATAAAAAATAAATTTCCAAAAAAATATTGAGAAGTTTTTGAGATATCGAATTTTTCAAAGAAAATAGATTTTTTTTTTCAAATATTCAAAAAATATTTTTTTAAAGACTTGAAATGCAGTGTTTCTTAAATTTTTTAGAAGCTTCTCTATGAAAAATTTCATTAAAATCCGTTCCGCCGATAATGACAAATTCAAAATTCGGTTTTATGATAGTCAGTCAGTAATAACTTAATTTCAATTTTTTTTTAATTAATTATAAATCGTAAAAATTAATCGAAATAAAAAAAAATTATCAAAATTCTCGGAACCGTTTTTGAGAAAAATACGATTTTCGAAAACCATTTTTTAACATTTGTAAGGTGGATACCTTTATTTTTAGGTAAAACAACATTTTTTTTTCTCAAATTTTGTAGATTATATTAAGAAACTTTTATTATTTTTATTTTTTTATTATATTGAGTTTCCAAAAAAAAATTGAATTTTTTTAAAAATCGAAAAAAAAATTCAAAATTTGAATACGCAATAATATTCAAACTTTAGATATGATTAAAATCCGTTGTACCGTTTTTGAAAAAATCAAAAACAAAAAAAAAATGGCTCCAAGGGGCTACCAAAAATAACAATTTCTTGTAAAATTTTTTTCAATTATTAGCTAGCTTTAACTTAACCCAATTTTATGATTTTTTTTTTAATTCTGTCCGACAGTTTTTGAGAAAAAAAAAACGAAAAAAATTCGTATGGCAGGTACCGTTATTTTTGGTTTTGAAAAAATAAAAGAAAAAATCCTCTGGGGGGGGGGGGGGGAAACATTCAAAACGATATAACACTAAGTTTAACAAAAATCGGACTAGACGTTTAGGCTATAGTCGAACAGGCAGAGACTCACTTTTTTTCGTCTTCGCTATCATCGTTTTGTCAACTTTGATCAAAATATCGAGTTCGATTTTTTTTACGAATGCATAACTTGTCTTATAGTACACCTATAAGTCGCAAGTAAAACTAGAACGTAAGAGAATTACAACTTTGTATAATACAAAACAAAATATCAGTTTTTCAGCATGGTTTTTTTGCGAGAAAATCGACAGCAACGAATTTAGCGATAATGACGAATGCGATTATATCTAATGTGGAAAAATGCCATCAAACTGAAATTGTTTTTACTGATTTTCCAAAAGCTTTCGATAGAGTTAATCATAAAATTCTTCTTTACAATGTTCTGTCCTTTTTGTATCAACTCTTCGCTTTTAATGTGGCTTGAATCATACGTACGAGTATATGACTGGATGAGTACAAGCTGTGAAAATAAGAAACCATAAATCTAATGATATAAATGTCTCATCAGGTGTTCCACAAGGAAGTCATTTGGGACCAATGGTTTTTTCCTCTTTGTCAACGATATTCTGTATTTGTTCCAAAATTCGCACTGTTTTCTTTTTGCGGACGAGCTAAAACTTTTTAGGAGGATTGCCTGCAAATCATTGTATTCTTCTGTTAGAAGACTTGGAAAGATTGGCAATTTGGTGCAGCACCGACTTTCTTGATCTGAATGTCATGTTGCAGTCACCTTAATCAAATAATGTTTATTATAGCCTCAAAAATATCTAATTAGCCAGAGTAAAGCAACAAAAAGATTTGGGTGTTACTCGTATTCTTGCATTAAAGCCTACTACGCAGATCACGCTAAATTTTATCTCCCAGATTTTTTTGCAAACATCAGCTAAAATCCAAGCTAAATTTTGACATTAGAACCTTGTGGAGAATATGTCACAGAAAACAGAAGAATTATGAATTATGAATAAGAACGAATAAGAATTATGAGTGATTTTGCTGTGGAAAATCTTATAAGACTTCCGTCACCAAATATTCTTTTAAATATTATTCAAATATTATTCCATTTCAAAATTAATTTGAAATTTAGCTCGAGAATTATTACATGCGTTAAATTTTTGACAGATAAGTTATGTACAGTTCGAAGAGATATTTTGATTTTTTAACTGGAGCAGCGTACCCCTCGGCTAAAATGCTTGACATAATTTTAGCTTGGCTATATTTTGGTAAGAATTTTGTTTGGGAGATAAAATTATATCGTCGCTGTAGATCGAATACCTCGTAACCCAGAAAAGTCGATTTTTCAGGAGAGACAAAAAACTTATTATCAAATCAATGAGAGGCAATGAGAGACGTGTTGTGTTGTTAATTATGCGCGTGGCTCTGCAATTATAGTCTATTCCAATTCATTGAAAAGAATAAAGAATGTGCAAAAAAAATTGTACAAGATATGCTTTTTTTTAAATTAAAATGGAGAATTTCTAAATCATCTTACGAACCCCGATGTTTACTACTCGTATTTGGAATTAAATCACAGGAAACTCGGCGGAAATACTTTTCAGTAATAATTTTCAGAGATATTTTAACCCGGCATTTACAATGTCCTTCAAGAATTATACCTGAAAGATTTGTAATTTATGAACAGTTTCATCATGAATTGTACAAGATGTACTTTTAAATCTATTGTTCTTAACCAAATTCAAATTATTTTATTTATTGTTTTGTTTTATTAATTTATTTATTTTGTTTTTGTATTTAAATTATATCCCCACCTAAAGTGTAATTTTGTTCCTACTTATACATATTAGTCTGTAAGAGATTATTGTTCTCAAATCTATGAACTAAAACTAAAACTTAACTTTTAGCGCAAATTACATTGCTTCCACAGAAATCGACATTATAATGAATTCTGATGAATTCTTTCAACCTCTTTTTAACTGACTAATCGGTGACATTTTGTATAACTTTTGTTTTGTTTGAAGGCTACAAAAAGTCCTTCTACAACTATTTGATTTTTGTGTCTATATATTGCCGTTAAAGTAGGTGAAAATAGTTTACAAGAATCACGTACTTTTACCATATATGACATTTTCAAAACTCGCACAGTTGGTTTGTTTTCTTTTTCTGGAATGTGTCCATGTCAGATTGGATCAGAATGTATCTTTAGAGTGAGTTGAGTCGGACATGAGACATGGAACTTAAGTCATTCTTAAGTTGTGTTACTCTACCTAGTTCACTCACTTTGCTTCTTAAAAATATATCAATATAGTGCTATCAGACCAACCTTGCTATTAAAACTGCCTTATACATTTCTTTTTTGGATATGTTTTTGAGTTTTAAGTATTGAGTTTTTGCAAAGTCAGTGAAAGACTAGAAACAATCTTTATCAATACAAAATTTAACAAAGTAAGTCTTATTTACGAATATGTCTCTACGGGACAGAAGGGTGTCTTTTTCTAAAAGCAATAACAAATTGACTTCAAATACTCCTGGGAGAATTTAACGCCTAAATTGGGAAAGAAGTACATAGAACCATTAAAAACACACCCAACTATATGGGAAAAGCTTGCACAAGCGGAGGTGCTTACGGTGTCTACTGCGACGAAACCTAGAGCTATGCGATCGCTCAATTCTTTTCTGCAGAAGTGCGTTCCATGGTCGACATATCGAAGTTGAAATTCTGTAACGGAAGCATGTATGTTCCCACCAATTTGCTCTTGAAAAGAAGGTAGCGAAAAAATTAACTAAGTCACACGGTGATGTCTCCAGTTTCGGTTAGACCAAAATACTTGGTGGTCACCTTGCGGTGGGTACTCTGACATATCTAGGGCTGAGGTCATTATGAATTTTCAGTATTATAGAGGTTGATAAAAAAGAGATAATAGTGAAGTGAAGTGGTGGATTTCACAATGATCAATCAAGGGTCGCATGGTTTATCTTGTTTCTTGAAGTCGATGGTAAATAAATGTTCACTTGCGTTTGATCTCATATAATCGATACTGTCTCCTCTTCATACACAAATTCAGTTCTATGTTCAGAGTGCGCAGTTCGAGAAAGTCATTTTTAGGAACCAGGAATGGTCCGAGCCGGTAAAAAACACAATTTTGGAAAAAAAAAATAAAAGAAGGTAGGTATTTACCAGAAATCGGAAATACTGCGACTTTCCAGTATAATTAAACCTGAGATTTACCAGGCACTTTAGGCCTGCAGTATTTTAAAAATTAAGTTTTAGGGTAAACCTTGACTCGACTTAGGGGATTAGGTAAATGAAACAGAATACCATCCTGTATTATATTTAAAAAAAAATGTGACCCACCTATAAGCGCAGAACAAATAACTTAATATGCGGACACAGGCAAGACATAGCCAGGGTAGTTGCAACATGTACTAGACACTGACTTATAAAGGAACATGCAGCGATGTTCGGCATCTAGGCATTCCTTAAAATACTCATTGTCGTGTTCGTGGAGATCAGAAGGAAAAGGAAACAGTCATTAATTTCCTCTGTAAATGTCCTGCACTGTCCAGAATGATAGCCCAACTATCCGGAAAGTTATTTCTCTACAACCCTAATGAACTATCTAAGCTGAAGATTAAAACTTGGTCTCTTTTCTTAATATGACGAAGTGGCTCTGAATCGAACCTCGATGACTTCTGTAGCGGGTGCTCCTTGAGATCTATCTAGCAAACTTTAGGTAAAAGGGAACTCACGAAACTCAAATTATCATTATAAAGTGTTACCTGGTTACATGATTGTTGTTTCGTCGGGTTTACGTTACTACCACGTAAGATTAATGGTTATGAAAGGGACATCAGGAGCATCAAATGACAACAAGACGCGAAATGTCAAAGGATCACGACACCAGAGTATGTGCCTGGAATGTCGGAACACTTTACGCCCGAAGTCCTACTAAAGTACTTTTACTACTACTCAGCTCCGCAATTGCTGTTATAACGGGGCACTGTATTATAGGCAAACACAGAATAAGGCTTGGCGTTTTTTCAAACTATTTTTGCATAAGTTGTATGGACGAAGAAGAGTTAGAACCAGTTCTTCATCTTCTATGCAAGTACATTCCCTCGTCTATCCCATAAACGTAAGCTACATCTTGGAGAATTTTGCTTCGAGGAAATCGTTTTAGTCTTATGTGATATATATAGCAACGAGGGCTCAATATCGACATCAACAGCCGGTTCCAATGTCCATTCACCGCACTTTTTAAGAACAGGGCAAAACTGGTTGGTCTTGAAGTAAACGAAATCAATACCAAATACATGCTATCAACAAATATCTGTCTTCTGAATTTGACCAAATATCAGTTTTGGTAGGAACAACTTCAACGTCTAGAAAATCTCTTCTTCTTCGGTTTAGCTAAACTAATGGGCCAAAAACTCTTCACGTGAAAGACGAAGTGGAGGCTCTACTGTCAGTATTGACTAAGGAAGCTGGCCGTTGGGCTAGAAGCGGAAATAGACATCTTATATTGGGCTCCTTCTAAAGAAACATTTTTCGACTGATATTTTTGGTCTTGAGGGCGAGTAGAAGATATAACCGCGAATTCTATGATCTGTATTAAGATGTGGATGTACTCAAGAAAGTCAAACATGCCGAAATGGTCAGCAATGCTCTAGCAAATGCCCCGATGTCCCAGAGAGTCTAGATGGATGGAAGCAGCGTGCTCGTAATTTAAAACGAAGCCTCTTGTTGGATAACCCTATATTTATTTGTAATCCGATGAAATTTGTTAATCCACCTTCATAAAAAGATAAAAACCAAAAACTACTAGAAAAGTTGCGTGTTTCAAAAACTCTACACACCAAACTCCACCACGGAAAATCCCCAAAACATCGATAATCCCTTTTCCAACTATGAATTGTTGGCCCTCGAAAACTGTCTGCCCCAGATGGTTTTGCTGTTAAAATAAGCTTCTGAACTTTCCCTTACATTCGAATTATTCCAAGAGCCATCTCAAGTTATACTCTCGGCAATATTTTACAACAATTAAATATTATTAGGTTATCCTTGGAGCAACCCCAGAGAAGTAAAATGCAATATCCGTTCTGATAATCATCATTATCATCTGGGGAAGATGCGGGAACAAATGGGAAAAGGAAGTATTGTTCGCATTGTTTAGAGGGCTTCTTTTTTAGCCTGCTCGTTGGCACCTTTTACAGTTGGCCGCCTCCATGTTGTTTTTTGTATTACTACTATTTTGCCATGTATAATGTTCTGTTATTACTAAGTTTATGCTATGTTACCCAATATTTCGACTGACAACGGAGAGCTAAAGGCAAAGCAATGGTCCTTTCTCCGTCTCCAGTGTGCATTGTTAGATTTCCATTATTTGTAACCAGAAACTACACACACACACACAGCCATGCAATTGTAAACAGAATAGTGAGTGCATTCCCTTAATATGTTTGTGCGGCGAATTGTAACAGGGGCACAATGGCGCACATGTAATTTTGAAAATCGACATGCAATGCTGCACTGGGGGTATAGAACGAGAATCGTTCGCTGTCGGAAACCCCTAGCCCCATACACACACACACACAGATATGTGTATTTGAAAGTTCTATATGTTTGTTTGTCCTTAGATTCGCACAGCTAGATGTGAAATCCAAAATGGAATTCAATTCACATTTGATTATAGGAGCAGAAAGCACCGCAGCACCTCAGGATTTGTGTATGAGGGACGAGCGACGCCTCTTGTTCTGGCCGAAAGGATCTCGGAAGAGGTGTTGGCTCGAATTGGATCGAATATTGAGGAGGGGCTGAGGAAAAGTTGGGTTTCTTGCCATTCTAAGGGTCATTCTGGGCGTTTGTTTAATATTATTACCTTTTTTCAAAACTTTGTGGGTGATGGGTATTTGTTCAACCTGCGTCTGATTCGATTATTATTGGAAGGAAATGCACTTGTGGTGCAGGTGTGGCAGAGTGTGGTAAATGGATTCCTTAAATAAATTTGATTACTTTGTGCAAAAGAGGAGGGTATCTGTTTTTTCGTATCCCTGCTTTTTCGTTGCGAAAAAGGGTCATTGGGAACAAGAGGGTGGGTAGGTAGGTATACAAATTGGATAATCATTTGCAAAAGTGGAAATATCAAAGATTCCTGGTTTGTTGGTTTTTTCTTCGGCAGGCAAGTGTTTTCTTTTTGGGGAATCAGTTAAGTGGGTTTTTGTGGATGAATTATTTATGAAGAAGACAAAAAAGGGCAAAAGTAAGATGTTCCCTTATGTCTATAGATTTAACTTAACGTGATTTTATATGAGGTTTTGACCACACCATTCCTTAAGGGAGGAATCTAACGTACGTATACCTACGATGTTAGGAAGCTTCTGAGCTCTCAAGGCCTTTAATTTGTAAGTAATCAATTTATTTAGAAAGAGAAAACGATTTTACTGCTTGAGAGAATTTCTTCAGTGTATTTTACTGCGAACAAGTGGAACTGGGACAGCAAAATTTTCCAACCGGATGTGAAAGGGTACAGGGAATGTTGTCATATAATTTAATTTTAAAGTAATAAATTATTATAATTATCTTGCAATTTGACACCACTGTGTTGTTTTTAAGAATCCATCTGAGTAATATGGTTTTGTCTAAAAGAACTATAAAGACTTTGTTCAGAATTCAGTGCCTCAAAAGTCGGCATTTAAGCAAGATTGGATTAACAAATTCTGTGAAGTAATCTCTGATCGACTACAGATGCAAGGAATTTTGGAAGAGGTGATCAAACGAAAAATAGGCTTCGTGCAGCTACACTGATATGGTCAAAAAGAAGAAGCGGACGGGATGATTGGAGACTTAAAACGTTTACTTAACAATCAATTGGCGAAACGAGTCTTCAACTTCAACTCTGATGAGCAACACAGAAAAGGAACTTCTGGACTTGGCTGGCATATTGAGTACTCAAAATAATATAGCAGCTACTAAGGTGCCAAACTGGTAACTTAACATTGTTGTTTGAGGCCATAATCCATATAAACAAATCACTGCCATTAAGTAGAGTCTTAGTCAAACCCGTGACCATGACAAGTGAAACCCTATCGAAATGTCAGGCAATAAATATCAAATATAAATTTGGTTAAAATTTAAATAAATAATCGCGGTTATTCCGGTAAGTATTCTTATATTTAAAAATGTCTCAGTACCACGATAAAAAAAAGGTCCTTAGAGGTTGAGAATTGACAAAAAAAATATATGAAATCATATTATGTTGAAGTGGATGAAATTATTTTTTTCAAATTTATTAAAACAATTCTATAAGTTCGAAGTTTAAAAAAAAAATCCATCGCAATTCTGACACATACAAAATTTATGCAATATAAAATACATATTTTAAGCAGATCCGTGTTTTTTTAGAATCTTTAAAAAATTTTTTAGAAAAAAAGTGGCATTTGGAAAAATTACGAATTTTCAAAACAAATTTGTTTTTCTTTTTTTGTTCTTTTAAATAATAGGGGAGAGGGGGGCACATTTGAACAATGCTTATAAAATTTTATTTTATTAGGGGTAACCGGGGATAGTTGGCTCCAGGGGCAAGTAGACTAACCGCCAATAACTTCAAAACAAAAGAATTTCTTTCAAGTTTATTCTTTTTATTACATCAAGCACAGCTGCTTGCTTAGTTTCGTGTTGTCTCTCGCCAGAGTCCGGCGTCGTTCGGAGGTTATCGCGAAAAAACAACTTTTTGCTTTCGTGAGTAATTTTTTTGTTTTGTTTTCTTTTTCTTCTTTCGTAAGGGTGCTTTTGCCTAACGTCAAATTTTTTTTAGGAAAAAGAGCAAGTAAGTGTTTGTATTCATAACACCAGGTAGTTTTATGTTCATTTGATTTCTGAGAACCGAAAAAAAAATCATTGAATGCTGAAAGACCGATCGGGGTAAGTTGACATTTTTTCTTGGGGGTAAATTGACTCATTTTTTGTTTGGTAATTTCTAGAAAAATGAGGACATATGTAAGAAAAACATCATGAGGGGCAACTAAAATAACAGTTTTGGAACGTGCGTGCCAGCTTATTTGTGGAAACGGAAAAAGCATACGATCTGTTGCTCATGACTATGGTATTCCATATAAAACCATGCAAAGATAATATGTGCAAAAATTTAATTTATTTAATTTTTTTTTATATGCATCGCTTTATATTTTGTGTATAATAATAATTTTTTGTTTCAAACAAAATTAATTTTTAATTCTATTTGCTTATAGTTTTAGTATTAAAAAGCTGGAAATAAGAATATAGTCAACTGACCCCATAGCCTTAGCCAACTTACCCCGGTTCAGGGGTTATTTGACCCACTTGAGGTCATTTTGTAAAATTAGGAAAAAAAGGTCTTAATATTAACTAATTTTAGAAAACATATTTTTTTTATAAAGCAAAAAAGATGTTTTATAAAAGGGCATTTAATTTGTGTTGATATCTTTCTTAGTTTTCTTAAAAAAAATATATAAGAAAATTTTGAGTCTACTATCCCCGGTCTCCCCTACTCTTTCTTAAAAGTAATTTAAAATTTTAACCTGTCAATACCATATCCATAAACGTCATTGACTTTCCTTGATTTTCTCAGTTGTCTCTCGAACTGGTGAAAAGTTCTTTTGCTAGTGGAAATGTTTTGTTTTCGTTTTTTAGTTGTAAGAGTTTAAAAAAAAAACTACTGAGCGATTTAAAAACAGGAACAAATTTTTTTGGAGGAAAAATAAATTTTAAACTTAATTACGGTAAGTTTTTTACTGGATATATTTCAGTTAAATATTTATAATAAATTTTATGTCACTGGAACAATTGGGGCAGATTTGAACAAGCGCGTTGGGGCACTTTTGATCATGTTCAAAACTCCCATGATTAGGTTTTTTAACATATTTAAGCCATTTAAGAGAAATTTTAATCAGCTTCAAGCAATTTGTTATCTGTTCCAAAGGGAAAGTATTGGTTTCAGGTAAAAAATGATTTTGTCATATCGTCCGTCGCTGTCTGCGTCTATACGTACTCTGTCTCATAAGACCTAGTTAAAACTTTCTAGACAGGTCAAACAAATCTTGAAATTTTTATAACTTTAACTAAAATATTCTAATTTAACCTATTTTTATTCACACAAATTGAACAATATTACTAGAAAACATCTTTAACTAGCTAGCTTAAACTTATTCATATTCACTTAAAATTCGGCTTTTACTTAAAAATCCTAGTTTTAGATTTAGCTTTTTTTTTATTAATTTTTGTGGATTTTTGTTTTTTTTTTTTTACAAATATGTATATGAATATGTATAACATACATAAGTATTAATTTTAAGTTTAATTGATAAGTTCTTATTAAAAAATTACTAAAAATAAAATTTAAAAAGTTCTTTTATTCAGTAAAAAAAAATTTATCACTGTTTAAAGTGCCCCTTCCAAGTTCAAAACTGCCCCATACATGGGGTACTTTTGAACATACGAACCTATATTGGTTGGAGATAAAAATTCAATATAAATATTTCGTTAAATGGACCAAATATTTTTCTAAATTGAACGTCAATACCACTGTTCCATGTGAGTAAAATATCAGGCCAATTGCTCGAATATTTTAGATTTTATCAGTCTGGAAAGCAAAAAGTGTTCAAATGTGCCCCACATTTTCTTATTTAAAAGGAACTTTGAAAAATATTTATTTATATTTCCAGCCGTTTTTATACACAAAATTAAGCTTAAATCGATTCAAATGAAATTTTGTATATGGAAACTCTTTAAATTTCTTTTCTTTTCTTTTTTAAAATTCAATATTTCCGATTTGATAATGAATAATTTTTAAAATGGATATCAGACCCTAGATAGAAAACAAAAATCAAAATTATTGTTGGTGCTCTTTTTGAGAAAAAATAAGATTTTATATATTTTTTTTTTTAATTTTTAAGAAAAATTCTGGTACGCCAACTTTAAGATTTTAGCAGTGCACGAATAAAAATTTATTTTCAAAAAATATTGATCCGTTTTTGAAATTACGAATTTTCAATACAAAATATTTTTTTTTTTTATTTTAAAAAACAATATTTTTCAATATTTTTAGAACCTTCTCTATAAAGAATTAAAAAAAATCATTAAAATCCGATATGCCGATAATGAGATATTCGAAATTAGAAACAAAATGGTTCTATGGTACGTACAGTCTTTAGAATCCTAATTTCTAAATTTTATCAAAATTCGAGGAGCCGTTTTCGAGATAAATACGATTTTCGAACTCAGTTAATTCTGAAGTTTCAAAAAAATCGAGCATGTGCTTACCGAAATATAGTTTTTAAAAATCAAAAAAAAAATTTAAAATCTTAAACCTTTTGTCGGAAATTTTTTGTCAAGCATGTCTTAGCTTTTACTCAACGAAAGTTTTTTAAAAACTGTTACAAAGATCTTTTTTCTTACATAAAAACTCGACGCCGTCGTGCACGAAAATTGGTAATGTTTCCGCCATGTTTGCTGAAAATTCGCAAAAAAGATTCGGGTTTATACCCACATAAAATTCAATTGACACAACAGAAGTTGCAGGTATAGGATAATCAACGTCGTCGAGGTAGGAGTGCTCTAGTTAAACAACTCGCTTTATACGACGACCATTTTGAGCAGGAAGAACATTTCGACTTGACTAGTTTTGCTAATAAACAGAATTGGCACGTATACGGCACTGAATCGATTGATACACCAAAGACCACTTTGCCCTCGAAGAGCAAGTGTATGGTGCGCCATTTAGGCCAGCGGCGTCATATTTCTCTGAGGATGCCACTGGAAATTCTGTAAGAGTTACTAGTGACCGCTTTCGGGACATGGTGGATAACTGAACTGGATCAATAAATTTTACAGAACACGTGGTTCCAAAATCACATCACACACAGCTTGTGCAACGATGCGAATTTTACGAGAAAAAATGTAGGTATCGACTGGCTCCCACGATTCTCTGATTTGACACCTCCCGATTTTTTCTTATGGAAATACTGTGAAGAGAAAGTATACCTATACATCAAAAAACCAACCACAACTTGATTGCTTAAGCACAACATTACAAACAAGATTTCTCAATTTACAACAGAAGTCTGCGAAGTTGTTATGCAAAATGGGCTTAAAAGAGCATCTCTTTCGAGCCACGCCTACTTGACCGACATTATATGTTCTATACATAAAGACCACATAATCAATTAAGGTACTAGTACGGTCATCATACATTTTTTTCATCTACTCGTATACAGGGTGATTGGCATAAGGTGTGACAAAAAGCTAGGGCGTGTAGGTTGGACTTAGACAAGAAAAAAATCGTATGGGAGGGGGGGGTCTATTTCCCCCCGTTTAGGCGGGAGGGGCAATTTAAGAAAAAAATCACTTAAAACAGAAAAAAAATTATTAGAAAATAACGGTGATACCTACAGAGTAATGCTATGGCATTTTGAAAAGCCAGAAATACATTCTTTAATTTTGTTTTTAAATAAAGTTGTTCGAGTGAATAGTTTTTGAAAAATTAATTTTCAAAATCAAAATTTTGAAAAAAAAAATGAAATTTTTTTTTTTAAACAATTTTTTTTTCAAAATTTTACGTAATTAAGTATTATTTTTTTATTCAATATTCAATGCTCTTATTAATTTTTGATCAAACACAAAAAACCGGATGTCAAAATGTTTTGTAGTTTTTGAGAAAATCAAAAATAACAAAAACTACTTTTGTTCTAAGAAAAGCCTTTTATTTTAGTTTTTACGTTTTTGGATTCTTATGTAGGTGAATTTACGATTGAAAGGATTAACTTTCTTTTTACTATTTTTTTAATTATCGTCTTATAAGCATACAATAATGTGACAAAGTACTGGATTAACCATATTTCACACATTTTTTCATTGAGAACACCTGCGTGAGAGCATTGGTTTAAAATTGACCTGCCACTTTTTTATTATGGTGGGGTCGGCTTGGCTTAGGTGCATTTACGAAAGAAAGGATTAACTTTAAATAAACAGTAATTATGTATTTTGTCTAAATATGCATGTATTTATTATTTAAATTGATTTCAAGATTCAGGAACATTTTTGTTCTTATTTCGCAATTGCATTTTTCTGTCACTAGTTAGGGCGTGTAACGCTGCATTATTTAAAAAACATTCGCAGATCAATATTAATCCAATGCTCTCACGCAGGTGTTCTCAATGAAAAAATGTGTTATTGTATGCTTATAAGACTGATAATAAAAAAAATTTACAAAAAAAGTTAATCCTTTCTTTCGTAAATGCACCTAAGCCAAGCCGACCCCACCATAATAAAAAAGTGGCAGGTCAATTTTAAACCAATGCTCTCACGCAGGTGTTCTCAATGAAAAAATGTGTGAAATATGGTTAATCCAGTACTTTGTCACATTATTGTATGCTTATAAGACGATAATTAAAAAAATAGTAAAAAGAAAGTTAATCCTTTCAATCGTAAATTCACCTACATAAGAATCCAAAAACGTAAAAACTAAAATAAAAGGCTTTTCTTAGAACAAAAGTAGTTTTTGTTATTTTTGATTTTCTCAAAAACTACAAAACATTTTGACATCCGGTTTTTTGTGTTTGATCAAAAATTAATAAGAGCATTGAATATTGAATAAAAAAATAATACTTAATTACGTAAAATTTTGAAAAAAAATTGTTTAAAAAAAAAAATTTTATTTTTTTTTTCAAAATTTTGATTTTGAAAATTAATTTTTCAAAAACTATTCACTCGAACAACTTTATTTAAAAACAAAATTAAAGAATGTATTTCTGGCTTTTCAAAATGCTATAGCATTACTCTGTAGGTATCACCGTTATTTTTTAATAATTTTTTTTCTGTTTTAAGTGATTTTTTTCTTAAATTGCCCCACCCGCCTAAACGGGGGGAAATAGACCCCCCCCTCCCATACGATTTTTTTCTTGTCTAAGTCCAACCTACACGCCCTAGCTTTTTGTCACACCTTATGCCAATCACCCTGTATATGTATGTATGTCATTCCGACAGGTTCGTCATGAAGAATCATTATTGTCTCTGCTGGTTGGGCTATGAATAAATAAGGTGCCATCCATCACTAAAAAAGACGATGATATTTGCCAGCTATCAGCTACCGATCGACTGTAACCAACTTCTTGGTGATCGAAACTGGAATACATACATGTGAACCACTAAGTGTCATACATCTGATGCCACAATAGACATTCTGAAAGGTGAATTAATATCAAATCGAAGGAAGGGGACAACTTCCTATTTCACGCATTCAGTGGCAGATCCCACGACTCCAAGCATCGTCATTTCAAAATGTCACATTCTGGCACCATCTTTATCAACCCACCCTCATATGTCTATTGTCGTTGAAGCAAAAATATACATTATTCTTGAATGAAACTTGTATCGAAGAAGCCAAAAAGCTCTCAGTACTCGGTATGTGTGTCAAAAACAGGGTTGCGAATTTTTGAATTAAAAAAAACGTAAGTCATAAGACTTAAGATGATTTGTGATTTTAAAAAAATCTAATTCATAAGTTAGTTAGTAACTTATGATTTAAAAAAAATTAATTCACAAGCTACTTAGTGACCTATGAATTAAAAAAAAATTTAATTCATAAGCTAGTTGGTAAATTGGAAATGTTTAAGCTACATACGAGTAGTTATTTAATTATCAACGAAAGTAGATTTAAAGCTTTTTGTGTGTCATAAAATTATCATGCTAGCTTATTAATTTTCCAATTAATAATTTTTTAATCAAAATTTATCCATTAGCTTATGAATTAATTTTTTTTTAATTCATAGGTCACTAGGTAACTTTTGAATTAAATTTTTTTTTAATTCTAAGTCACTAACTTGCTCATGACTTAAATATTTTTTTAATTCATAAGTCACTTAGTAGGTTCTGAATTATTTTTTTTTTAATTCATAAGTCACTAAGGTGCATTTGCTTATACGAAACTTAAATATTTATGTTCAACTTAAGCGCTTATGTTCTACTTTTTCCTCTACGTAAACTGTCACATAAGATTTTATGTGGAGCATAAGTATTTATGTTCCGTATCAGCAAATGGGCCTAAGAAGCTTATGATTTAAATTTTTTTAATTCACAAGTCACCAACTGAGTTATGAATTAAAGTTTTTTAATTCATAAGTCAGTAACTAGCTGCTGAATTACTTTTTTCTTAATTCATAAGTCACCCACTATCTTGTGAATTAAAGCCAAGCTTAAGCTAAAAAGTGACTTAAGCTTTTGCAACTCTCGTCAAAAGACAATCTTCGTTGAACTGACCACATTCTCGGGACTGTCGGAAACGCGGTCAAATGCTTAGGATTTCTATATTGATGTAAGCAATGTGTCAGCACCTCTGATCAGGCTACAATTTATAAGACGTTTATACGTCCAAAACACGAGCACAACTCTCATCTTTGGACAGGTGCAGCCCAAACTTCTCTTCATTTATCGGAAAGAAACCAGAACAGAGTGTGAGTGACTCGAAGTACTCGTAGCTACTCGTAGATGCTTCCCCCCACTCCGTTTTCGCTATGAATACTCACTCATCAGTTCACCCTTGAGCTTAATTTTGGATGTATAGTCAAATACAGAAATTCATTTTTCAGTAGTAAGTCCAATGTTCACCGACATCTCTTTGCCTAATTGGTATTACGAGCAAGTGACAAATCTTCAAGATCTCTACTACTTGTTGTGGCTCTTGTCACTAAGCCTATCCATTTTCGATGTATTGCTGATTTAAGTATGTAGTTTTGACAAAAGGGTTTTGAATATTTTCAAAACAACCATTTTGTTTTCTTAACTCTAAGTGATAAATATTTGTGTTTTTGTTTTTAGTGCTACATAACTTAAAATAACGTAAGAAACTGTTAAGAAAATAATTAAGTAAAAATAGTGTAAGACAATAAAAAAAGAACCCATCCGAACCCCTTAAAACAAACTTTAAATTATTGAAGATTAAAAAAAAAAAAGATTTTAATAAAAATTTGTTAAACTGACTTATGCTTCTATGTTGTTTTGTTACAGATATTATTATAATCATGATTTGTTTTTCCCACAACTGTACTTCCTAATTTACCTATTTATAGTATGTATAACACAGATACTCTTCATCGCTTTTGTTTTGTTTTTTCATCTTTCCTATGAAGCCACACACACGATCAATGTTTATTAATAAAACAAATTAAATTAGTCAATGAATCAATCAATGATCAATATTGATTTTTTGCATGTTCTACATTGTTCTTGAATCTTAAAAATGTGTCATTGTCTATTCGATTTTCTTGTATGACAATATTTGAATGATTGACATCCATTTTTATTCTCACGAAATTAAAAATTCATCCCATAATGAACTTCGTTGAGCCAATGAATCATCCATAAGTTAATGCAGCTGTTCATTAAAAATTTCATTAAGTCATTAAATTTTACATTAAATTTATTTCATTAATCAAGGAACCTTATATCATTTACTAATTAAATGAATTCATCGACTCAACGAAGAATTTATTCTTTAATGAACAACTTCACTTAGCGTATGAATGGAAATTCTATTTACTATTTACTATTTATTGAAGATTGATCGACATTCATTATTATCCATACGAAAATTGAAATTCATTCAATAATGAACTTCGTAAAGCCAATGAATAATCGTTCATACCTAAATGATGTACATTGAATCAGTGAATTTATTTCACCAATGAACGAATTTAACATGAACTAATGAAATGAAATCATCGACTCAACGAAGAATTTATTTTTTAATGAATATTTTCATTAGCGCATGAATGACAATTCATTGATCCAATGAAGTTCACCATCGGCTGATTTTAAATTTACTTACAGATTGAGTTTAGTGCAATGGAAAATTTGTTAATGAATGTTAAAACTTATCAACTTCAGATTGATCGTGTGCAAGGCCCTTAGCATTCACCCCAATCTCGAATTTCATTATTTTATTATACCTATAGATCTTAAGTGTCTTCTAGCAATGGAATTTTTTATTACAAAACAAAATAATATCAATTAAAAAAGAAATAAAACTTACATTTTACTGCTCATATATTGGTTCCCAATCTTAAACTAACGACAACACCATTGCCGCTAACTTTTGTTGTGCAGATTCACAGGCCAAGCTTAGGTTAAAGTTCATAAGCCGCAAGCACACCGACATCCATTGACTACACTTAATTATTCCTAAGTAAATTTCAATGCAATTACATCTAACTAATTCCACTAAAGTTAAATACAATTTTTGGCAATTGAAAACGCATTGTTTGTGCATTTGCATTGCAACGGTGGCGGCGGCGGCGGTGATGGCACTCTCCCGGTCTAGAAGCAGCATCAAGGACGACCAGAAGTACCACACGCAGGTGATTCCGCATTGAAGCCATCGTATGACTGCTGTTGATGTTGGTGGTTTAGTTAGGATGCGGTTACGGCCGTCGTCGTCGTAGTCATCGTTGTGTTTGTCATTGTTGTTGTTGTTCAACTTCGACTTGAATTCGCTGCTGAGTCGGGCACTACAAAAGCCACCAGTGTTGACGGTTTTTGTGCTAACACAGGAGTAACCACCAATCAATTTGAACATATGATGTCCGCTATCACCTTCGCCATTCATTTGAATCTGCAACTGAATGGAGTCGTGTTCGGATGATGACGATGACGACGACGATGATGATTGAGAGGTGGTCGCGTTGGGCGCCATTTTTAATGAATAGTGACAGTATTGACCGGGTCTTTGTAATCCAGGAAGAATTCGAAATAAAATCGTACGCAATGCCAAAACAATGGCCACAGACGCTGAATGCAGCCAATGATGGATGCGCTTGGGTAGAATTTGCATTGCAGCATTGCAGGATATGGCCATCGAGAGCAGAAGTATTAACAACGAACACGATTGCATGGCAGGTGAATGGGAACGTAATGCGCTTTGCTCCTTCTCCAGGCATTGTCGGAATTCCTTGTAATCAACACGGGTTATTGCGCAATAGTGATTTAACATGCAAATACCCTCACAGGGATCTGTTTGGTATCTCACTGTGTTTGCTCTGTAATATCTGGAAAGAGAATTAAATCAAAAAAAAAAAAGAAGAAGATTAATAACTTTGCACAGGTAAGTGATTTATGTTAGTGAAATATTTTTGGGTTACTATGGATTAAGTTTTTTAGGTAGATTAAGTTTAAAGAAATCATGAAAAGGTGTTTCACTTTGGGCGCTAAGAAAATGTTCTAAAAATATTATCTTAAAATTTTATATGCGACATCTGACCAGAAAATTATTTATTGCGGACTAAAGGGTTGGTGGGTACAGAGGCATAAGTCTCGCGTACAAGTTCCTTTCTGCCGTATTATGTTCACATCTGAAGCCTTTCGTCAATAACCTGATAGCTTGATATCAGTGCGTCTTTTGACCACCATCGATCAAATATTCACATTATGGCAGATCATGGAAAAAACCCAGGAGCTACAAATCGACACCTACCACCTTTTTATCGGTTTCAAAGCCGCGTTCGATAGCATCTATAGGAACGAACTATATAGAGCAATGTCTAGTTTCGGCATCCCGGACAAACTTGTCCGCTTGTGCAGGATGACGATAGAGAATGCACGCTGCTCCATCAAGGTCGGAAAAGATCTCACCGATACATTTGATGTCAAAAAAGGTTTTAGGCAAGGCGATGCTCTATCGTGCGACTTCTTCAACATAGTTCTTGAAAGAATAGTGTAAACTCACGCGTCAACACAAGAGGCACAATCTTTCAAAAGTCCATCCATTTACTCGGATACGCCGACGACATTAACAAAGCGTGATGTCAGTGGCGCATTTGTGAGCATTAAGATAGCATTAAGATGGAAGCGAAGAACATGGGTTTACCTGTAAATGAGGGCAAGACCAAGTATATGCTGTCATCAAGAAAGGACACACAACACCGACTATAACTATAGCTTTGAGGTAGTTAAGGACTTCCGCTATAAATTCAAAAAACGATACCAGCGCTGAAATCAAACGGATAATAACTCTTGCCACTCAATGCTTCTTTGGACTAAGAAGGCAATTGAGTAGCAAAGTCCTCTCTCGAGCAACTAAAGTGTCCCTCTATAAAACCCTCATCATCCCAGTCCTTGTCTCTGGTGCAGTCGAAAGTCGATGATAATGCTTAAGGTTGTTTCGAGAGGAAAATTCTTCGCGTGATCTTTGGTGGAGGAGAAGATATAACCACGAACTGTACGGGCTGTACAGCGAAACTGTACTGTTAAACGAATCAAAGTCCAACGACTGAGATGGCTAGATCATGTAGAGCGAATGGACACGAATGCTCCGCCCCGGAAAGTCTTCGAATCTAACCCCGAGGGACGGAGCAGTAGAGGAAGACCGCGACTCAGGTGGCGAACACAAGTGGGAGAGGACCTCAAC
This sequence comes from Chrysotoxum bicinctum, assembly GCA_911387755.1. Classification (NCBI taxonomy): domain Eukaryota; kingdom Metazoa; phylum Arthropoda; class Insecta; order Diptera; family Syrphidae; genus Chrysotoxum; species Chrysotoxum bicinctum. Next base: position 178,969,175 of record OU426989.1, on the reverse strand, counting down.
CAACGACGTGCGAAACTGGAGAAGCTTGTTAGTTGAGGCCCTGGTCCACCCCGGACTGTAGCGCCACTTTAAGTAAGTACGAGTAATTAAGTAAAAAACCTACTAGATCCATATTTTTGACTAATTCCAAGCTCGATGAGTCCAGTTTTTTTTTTTTTTTGGAGGAATGCTTGACGCATCATAAGGAGGTATCCATACCACCTCGTGTGCCGGACTCTCCAAGGGATTTCAACCTTATAACGGCATACCGGCAAAACCGGCAAAACCTCCAAAAGTGTCTCGACGATCACCCCATCGCGGAACTGTTCTTCCTTCTGAGAAGGTGGCTGGTGTAAATACACATCTTGTCCCAGTTCTGATTGCTGGCCAGCATCTTTTCGACAATGTCATCTGGAGAGATGATGCCGAAGTTTTCCTCCAGTTATTCTCTTTCGGATTCCCATCTGCTGCAGGCAAAGAAGGTATGTTGCGCGTCATTTTCTTGAGAGTAACAGTAATGGCAGGCTGGTCTACTCGTTTTGCCGATCCTGTGGATAAAGACGTTAAAGTATCCGTGTCCGGTGAGTAACTGGGTGACCGTGTTTCCGGTCCTTCAACTCAGCCACGTTCTTGATTAGACTCGCCGTCCATCGTCCTCTGCTTTCCGAACTTCAACGCTCTTGCCACTTCTGTTTCGTCACCTGCTTAGCCTCCTCGGACGCCGCCGCTTCCACTCCCATTTCCGCCTTTTTGTCATATACGTACTTCCTTTCCGTTGCTAAGAGGTCAATAGGGGTCACTCCAGCGACTACAAGGATGGCTGGTTCCGACACCGTTCGGTAAGAGCTGGCCACACGTAGAGCTCCGCATCTTTGCACTGCCGCCATCTGTCTCCGGTACTTCTCTTGCTTAAGTGCATCCGCCCAGATTTCGGTACAGAAGGATAGAATGTGTCGTCGCCATTAGTAACCTTCGCTTACTGGCCGTTGGTTCCCCACGTTCGCTATCAGTCTGATCAGTGATGTGATTGATTTTGAGGCTCTTTCCGTTGCTGCTTTTATTTGTTGCCAGTAGGTAAGCTTTGTGTCGAGTCTCAATCCCAAGTACTTCATCGGCCTCAATTTGGTAGTCGATTTGTGTGTGAATCCAAAAGCGATGACTCCCTTAGAATGTCCAAAATTTTCCATAACAATTCCATTCAAAAGTTCATCGAGTTACGGTATCGAAATGGCGCACTTCAGCGCTAATTGGGACACAGGTCTAGACTGCAAGTTGTCGCCATTTCTACGTACCCCTTGCTCACTTGGGGCTATTTTCTAATACAAATAATTTAAGTGAATAGTAAATTTTGTTTAGTACAATGAGCCCCTGCAATCTATTTTCAAAAATTCGTTGCTTAACGTTCCTATTCGAGGTATAACGGCAAAAAAAAAGAAAATTTTCTCCGTAACTGGCGCGAAAGCCAAAACCGCCTTTATCTATTGAGAAAACTGCAGAATCATAGACATACGAGTATACTATAGAGATGCAGTGTAGAAATCAAAATTTTTAAGTAGAAGAAATAACACTGATACGCCCGAGTGTCAATTTGAAATTACATTTAAAATAATTTTTATTTGTGAAAAATCTAAACAATCTTGTATTCTACGTGACGTCATAATTTTCCCAGTCTCCTATATTCTGTTGCAATATTGAAAATATTTTTTTAAATTCGCCTATGAGGTCTCTCCGTGTCCAGCTATCTATTTCCTTTTCAGGACAGATTGTTTTAATAAATTAAATAATTTCCCGATATCATTTTCTGTGAATAAATCTTTGTTTCCTTTGTATACCGGTCATCAATAGAAAACTGTCATTCTTATCCCATAAATGATTGATTGTAATTTATTTGATTTACTGCTGATGCTAAAGGTGGAGGAGGGCGATGATGTTTTCTTTTGTGTTTGACACTCTTCTTCCTTATTGAAGTTATTGTATATTATACCCTCTTGTTGTTATAAAAATGTTAAACGGATATATTTTGTCAATTTTCGAAAGGTCCATCGTCACCGTCACCATCAATATGGCAGGCGGCATACAAGGCAGAAAGAATACAAAAAAGAAAATATCAATTTATGTACATAAATTACAATTTTTTTGGTTTTGGTTCTTATCCTCTGAAAATCGTCCTAGACATAGATAGAACATAAAAGTTTGTTGGTGATTTCTCATTTGACTCATTTTGATTGGGGTGTGCTTTTCGGTAAAAATATCTTAAAGGGCTAGTAGAGGGTCTATCATATATTTGCGATTTAGAAATATTAGAAATGAGTATAAGCTCCAGCTTTTTTTTTTTAGCATAAAACGAACTTTTTGTAAACGTTAAAACAGTTAAATTTTACACAATTAACCAGAAGAACGGCGAAGTGCAAACAAATTTTTTGACTTATTTGAGGATGTGTTCGTTGATACTTTTTTATTTTGTGCTTTATTTTCACTAGTGCAAAAATGTTTTAGTTTAACGTACGATTAAGCAGACACTACAACATAAATACTCTATGCGTTGACTACTTTAAGTCTCTAAACAAATTTTTTCGCAATGTTGCCTCATATGAACTCGTCATCATGAGTGCCAGCACGTAACTTGATACAATCGGGCATTGTCGATCGTAGGTCAACTCGAAACAAATTGTTTTTGGCAGCACGTAATTTGAGACGAGTTTCATTGTGACTTCCACTTAAGAATATCATTGTGAACTATAAAGTGAAATGTCAAATAGGTATTCTTCTGATATTTTTTGATTCGGAAAGTGAAGATGAGGAAGTGCTTAATGCTAAAATCATGCATGGACCTACCCCTGTGCCTTGTCAGTGAAGTGTTTTACTTTTTAGTATATTTTTGACTTTGTATGTTAGGTAAATTGTCGGTCTAAAAAAAATGATCTGATAAATATATTTATGTATGTACATATATACTTGTATTTTAAAAAAGACCTACATTTTCCAATGTTTGAGATGTTTTTGAGGAGGCACCACTGTATTTTAAGAAGTCAACTGGTTTTACCCACAGAAAATTGTTGTTTTTCCTTCCTTGGGCACTTTTAGCTTTCCTATTGCTAAATATTGGTAAGAACTCATAAAAGTGTTATTGTTATAAAATTTAAATCATTAGAACAGCTCCTTTAGGAGTTGGAGCTAAAAACAGGATGCTATGTGATTCAAGCAAATATTAGTTTATGCAAGAACAAAAATTATAAATCGTTAAAAAAATAAGCTTTTATATACAAAATTTGTAAAACATTTTTTAAGGTTTTTATTATTATCAAAAAAAAAAAATCCAAATAAAAAATAAGCCGTTTTTGAGATATTGAATTTTCCAAAAAAAAAAAGTCATGAATTGTTTTTTAAACTTTTTAGAAGTTTCTCTATAAAAAAAATTCATTAAAATCCGTTATGCCGATAATGAGAAATTTGAAAAAATGTTTCAATGGTAGGTACAGTCAGTAATATATTAGTTTTAAATTTATTTTTATTAAACTATAGATCGTAAAAATTAAACGAAAGAAAACAAATTTAACAAAATTCTCGAGAAAAATACGGTTTTCGAAAACCATTTTTCAACATTTGTATAGTGGGTACCGTTATTTTTAGATAATTTTTTTTCCCACACCGTGTAGATTATATATTAATAAACTTTTATTTATCAATTTAGAAAAAAATCCAGCATGGGGTTCTTGAAATATTGAGTTCTGAAAAAAAATATATTTTGGAAAATTTTAATATCTACACAACAGTGGCGTGGCGTGGATAATTTTAAATGGGAACCCGTTATAAATTTTTGTCACGTAAGAAAGAAAAAAAAATCTTAGAACCTTAAAAACAACATTTCTAGTAAAGATATGGTATCTACAAATGCATTCCACATTGACTAAGCAAAAAATGTGTAGCTATATTTTTTATACTTCAAGACATTAATATTTCAATCAACAATGAGCTTGAAACATAATAAAAAAGGACCTCCTTTTAGACACCACCCCCTTCCACGGACATAACTGCGGCACCTTCCTAGGAATGTTCTATTAACTTTTCCTTGCAATCATATGTGTCAAGAATATAAGATATATAAAGGACAACTCATCTGCATTAAGACTCGCCCTAACGTCAGAAAATACAAGATATCTTTCTTGTGTTCCATTCTCTGACAAGAACCGAAATATGGCACTCAGTTGTTCCCCATGACTCAAATCTGATGTTTCGTCGATCATAATCGACACGAACCGAGCTTCTATGATTTCTATTTTAATTTCAGATTTAATAACAGCCGCGATACTATGTATCAAGTCATTTTGAATATCGTTGCCATATAACACTACTCTAAATAGGATTCCATTAAAGTGTCATAGGTACTTATATGTTGATTTCCTTTACACATAAGAAATCAATTTCTGTGTGAAGATTTTGATCCCTCGCCAGATTTTGCGTTCCTAAACACCCAACAAAAATTTATTTTTGTTTGACAGGGATCAAAATCTTTAAATCCATATTTAAAGAGGGATTTACATGTATACATGAAACACGCACACCAAACAAAAAATTTCGATCTGGGATCGAAATCCCTGGTGTGTAAACGAAAAAACTATCAACTATCCTTACTAAAATTATTTGGTTTTTCCGATAGGTAATCTGTTAAACAGCAATCTACATTTATCAAAGACATTTCCAAGACAAAATCTAGAACTGCACTAAAATTAAGAAGCTTAATTTGTTTTATCACTATAGTAGGTAATAAAAGGAATTAAATCTTCACCTTCACATCTAACTTTTCACTATTTTTAATTAAGTTCAAATTGGCTTTTCAAAACACTAGATTTATTTGAAGTTATTGAACCTGTGCAACACAGTCTTTTATTGAATGCCAATTGAATCTAAATTTATATTCCTATTAAAAAAAAAAGCAAATCTATTTTATTTGTCTAGAGTATCGATATGCTAAATTTACACTGCTGACAAATTGCCATATATTCTACCATGATTTATTTCATAATTCAACATTATCAAAGTTAATTTGCAAAAACAACAATCGTGCATTTTGCATTAGCATGCAAATCAACATCAAATTCAAAATCAAGAATCAACAATACCCACATGCCATATTTATACTTATATGACATATTAAAAAAAAAAAAACAAATGAGTCGAAGAACACCGTCTTATTTCTTACACAAGGTTGAAAAAAGGCGAGCACCTGAACTCCTGCAATGTATTATCTTCCTACTGAAATGCAATGCTAATTGCTAAAGGGAGAATAAAATACAAATAATTCCAACTCCTACAGGTATACATCGAAAATTTTATAAGACGGAATGTAGCGTCTTATTTTTTGAATATGTTGGACAAAGAGGATCCGAAAATCAATGCTTGGGGAAGAAAGGGATATAACACAAATAAATAAGACGGTGATTGAAAAGTTTACGTCAGACGTCAGAGTATTTTTGTGACTCTCTTGATTAATGTTGGTTGTGGATTGTGGAATGTGTTTGGATAAAGTATAAGATACAAACGAGAGGCAGAATGGATAACTTAAACTTATTCGATGTTTGTTTGGTAAATTGTGTTATTTGTGGATTTTCTAAAAGGGAAGACGATAGGAATCGTGTTATATGGACGCCACGCCACTGCTACACAATAACATTCAAACTTTTGGAGAGCTTTAGCATTAAAATAATAAAAATGGTCAAAATCGGTTGTACCGTTTTTGAGAAGATAAACAAAAAAAAAAATGGTAAAAGGGGGGAGGGGGTGCGCTACCAAAAAAAAATTCAACCATTACTGTGGGACAGTTTTTGAGAAAAAAAAATAATTATAAAATTTCGAAAAAAAAATCTTAGGACTGGTACCGTTATTTTTGGACTTAAAAAGAAAAAAACGTGTGGGGGGGGGATTTTAAAACGATATCTACCAAGTTTCACGAAAATCGGCCGAGCCGTTTAAGCTATAGTCGAACAGATAGACAGACAAAATTTCGAGACCCACTTTTTTAGTCTTCGCTATCATCGTAATGTCAACTTCCCAACCACTCCTGTGTTCGTGTACAAGGGGAATACGAAATCAAATATATTAACTTTTTTATTATCATTTCTGTTCGTCAACTCCTCATAACTGCCAAATTTAGTCAAAATGTCTGTCGAGAAAGAATGAAAGGGCTAATTCTTGTCAGTACAGGGTCATAGCCTCATAGTGCCCCTATTTCTATTCATATAAATAGATGTCAATGGTCTAATTCTATTATTTTGACAGCTTTTTTGAGAAAATTCTGACAGTTTGTCAGTCGCGTAAATTCAGATTAAAACCATATTTATACGACAAACCAGCTGTTGTAATATCGTCAATTTTCTTAAGATTTATCACTCCATAGTGAAAATGATCCAAGATCTACCATAATTTTCGTCATAAGAAACCTGTCCATGCAACTGACTTTTTTACTCGTTGTATTCGTTAAAAAAAATCGAACTAGCTATTTTTATCAGACTGGACATTACGATCATAGGGAAGAAGAAAAAACTGGGACCCGCAATTCTGCCTATCTGTATGTTTGACTACAGGCTAAACGGCTTGTACGATTTTCTTTAAACTCGGTATATTGCATTTGAAAAATATTCCCTCGACTTTTTTTTTAAGATAAAACGTAACGGTACGGTCTTCTATAAAACTTTTTTCCGAATTTTATAAGAAACGATTTTGTCTCAAAAAATTTTCCACAGATTTAAAAAAAAAAAACAGAAAAATTCATTAAGTAAATATGTAGTTGAAAATAAAAATGATATCTTACGGCCATTTTGTTTTGGTGACATCCGTCAAATCTATCGTTTATTATTGAGTTACTGATGCCAAATCACCCTGACAAGACGCAAAATTAAATAACACACGTCCAAATGATAAAACTTTATTATCAAAATGTGTGTTTGTTAGTGCTCAAAGTTCATGACCATAGACAACGCCGTTTCTTCACTGGCTAGTATTCGGAGCCTTTGCCAGAGGATCCCAAATTTTTGAATGAATGACTGTCTGTGTTAACAAGCCAAATCGCCGTATATGAGCCAAACCCAACCCACACAAGGCTCACCACAGGTGACAATGCAACCCTGAAAAAGATATCGGCAGCGGCGTCATTGGTCCGTACTTTTTCGAAAGCCTCGTTGTTGAGGTGGTTACAGTGAATGGCGAGCGCTACAGAACGAAGATAACAAATTTCTTATGTGGTTCAACCACATGGATCTCGCCGACATTTAGTTTCAATAGGACGGCGCGCGCGCGCGGCGGTACGTGCCGCACAGCGGACGCCACTTTTGACTTTCTGCATCACCGATTTGATGGTAAGGTTATCCATCGCAAAATTGACGTCAATTAGCCACCAATGTCATATATGATTTAAACCTGCTAGGATTTTTTTTGTGGGGTTTCCTGAAGTCGCAGATCTATTCGAATGAAACACATTCGACACAATCGTCCTTAGGGTGAACACAACACAGGCCATCGCTCAAATTCAGGCTGATATATGCGGAAGAGTTATTGAAAATTTGACCACTCGTATCGGTGCCACCGTATGTAGTCGAGGCGGGTATTTGAACGATGTCATAAAATGATTTCATAAAAAAAAAAAAAATGTTTTTAATACCGCACACATAGTTTCTTTGATTCTATTTCAAAATTTACCAGCTTTTATTAAAATACCCTCTAGAAGCTTCTAAAAGATTAAAAACCATTGCTTCTATGAATTTTCAAAAATTGTTTTTGAATTTCGAAAAAAGTAAGTTTTTTTTAAAAAACTTGATATCTCAAAAACGGGTCATTAGTTTTTTCGAAGTTTAATTTTAACTTGCAAATTAAAAGGGGTTATGACGTGCCTAAACATATTTGAGCACAGTGTGAATGTTAAGGAAAGTGGAAGAGAATAAGGTAAAAAATATATATAAAAAGAATAATATATAATAATGATAACATAATATAATGCTGGTCATAGGGGCGCCTCTGGGCGTGGCGCAAAGCCGAGGTTTTTTAAACACATTTTGCATAACAAATTTTCAGACTTCTGTTTTAAATTCTAATGTTGTCCTTGAGATCGATATCAAGTGCGGTTTATTTAATTGCACCATTTCCTTCAAGTACCCCCATAAGAAGAAATCTGAAGACCTAAATTCAGGGGATCATGGGGGCCAGTCGTTGTAATCAATTTTTGACATTATACGGCTGAGAATATTTCTCGGGAAATTCGAATCGTAACACCACATGGTGTGTGATGTGGCACGGTCTTTTTGGAACCACATGTCCTGTAGTCTTAAATGCTCCACTTCGGGAACAAAGCAAAATTTTTAACATTTCCCGATAGCGGTCATCAGCATTGCCAATGGAACGCTGAATGAAATATGGCACAAATACGTGACCCGGCTCAAATGGCGCACCATAGTTACTCTATGATGGTGTAGTGGTCGTTGATATATCAATCGAGGGTGTTCAGTGCCCCAATAGCGGAAATTCTGTTTATTGTACCAAGACAGCTATGTCGAAATGTGCTTCGTTACTCATAATGAGTTTTTGTCAAAAATGGCGATAATTAAACTCGAACACTCCAATCTCATCGACGTTTAAAATAATAAATTCTTATTTACCATTTTCTTTGACTTTCAAATGCTAACTTTCAAATCGTAATTAAATTAAATTTCATTCAAACAAAAATTGCAAACAAGTAAAATCGACCTAAAACGCACCCTGTTTATTTATATAGAAATTCAGTTTTAGTTGTATTGGCGAAGCAAAGGTTTTTAGGAAAATTACGAGTATTTTTCTTAAGTTGGAGAAAAAGTAAATTCTTTATTTGTGAATATTTAAAGAGATTTTGTCATTTTAATCTTTGAACTAACACTCAACTCTATTTCAACTCAATTTCTAACACAAAAAAAAAAACAACACTTTTCCAACACATCCCTCAGCTCATTCACAACTGATTTGGTTTTTAGCAGACGTTTCATCTTTTGTTTTCATTCACAATTGTATAAAAAATCAACTAGTCAGCATCTAAAATTCTCTTAGGGTCCTTATTAACCTAAAAATTAATTCCGAAATAAGTTACAACTTGCTTACGAGAGGTGGCGTGTCATTTTCGACGGACTCGAACTATTTCATTTTGTAGTTCTTTTTCGAAATCGCACATGAGAAAGGTGTTGATATTTTAATTCCAGTAAAAAAAATGTTGGCAAATTTTTGTCAACAAGTTCATACGACACAGGTATGCATTATTTTTTTTTATTGAAATCGTAAAAGAAAGACAACAATTCTGCGACGAAAAATGGCAAATTTGAGCTATTTTAACGCAAAAAAAAAATTAAGAACGGGAGAATATAATTTTTCTATTTATATGGAAAGTAAAAAGGGACCGACTTAAAAGCATTTGCTCTTCATTTTTGTCTTCCTTTAGATACCTATGTACAAGTATTTAAATAGCAAATAAATATGACACTTTTGCGTGAAAGCTAAATTGATGTAAATTCTGTTTTTGTATGTGGAAGGACGATGAATATAAAATTAAGTCGTGAGGTTCACAAAATGTGACCGAACACTGAATATCAAATAGATGAGGGTGTTTAAGCTCTTCAAAAAAAAAAAAAAAACTAGAACAAGTCCAATCAAAGGGATGTTATTTCGGGTCGGATATTTTAAAATTGATATAGGTATCTAGAGGTCCCAGGGCAATACTTACGGAATGAAATTGCCAAATAAATATTTTGTTTTTCTCTATTTTTCAATCGAGTTCTTGAGTGCTCGTGATATTGGAATGTAATCAGAAATATAGAAAAAAAACAATATTGATTTAAGAAAGTTAGTTTTGGAAATCTCTTGACTTGTACAAAAGCTACCCCTAAATAACTATTTTACGAGAGAAAGGAAAAGTTTTCAAACTATATATAAGAGTATTTAACTTTCTTGATATTTCACCTACTCCTCCTCATCATCATCATTATGAAGTGTTTGGAAAGAATTGTTGACAGCTTTTGTTAATAGTTTGCTAAGAGTTTTGATTAAAGATACAGATATAATATGTAAGCCCACGTGCTGACCAATTAAATCACCGCTGACACTTGTAATTACGGTTGAGAATTTGTGTCAGAACAATAGATTAAATTATCGATGTTCAAAAAGTTTGCGGTAAACAAGATTAGATCAGACGAAAAAACTTTGATTTACAAGAGAGATTCAATTTTATAAATCCATGTTTATGCTGGTGTTCGGAATTAAATTTGGCAATAACTTTGGGAGTAAGTCGTCTTTTAAAAAAATATAAATAGTTTTAAGAGCAGGAACGGTTGATTTTGACAGTTTATGGCGGCCATTTTGCTTTATTTGTTGTTAACATATTTTAAAAAATGACTGTTATGTATGAAATAAGGCATGGTGCTGTAGCGCTCGCCATTGACGTTGACCACCTTACTAAGGTCATTTTCGGAAAAGTACAAACCAATGAGGACGTCTTGTCGCCTTGTGAACCTCGTGTGGATTGGTGTCGTTTATGGAACAGAAATTTTGCTTGTTAACACAGCCATTCATCCAGAATTTAGCCTCGTCGATAAAGATGATTTTTCGGCCAATATTAAGGTCCTCTTCCAAATCCGCCCAAGCCAAGTCACCGAATAAACGACGTTGTCTTTGGTCATGAACCTTGAGCTCCTAGGTCAATTGGATCTTATACGACGCGAAATCCACCAAATTGAAGTCTGCCAACACCGATAAATCGACTACCTCAGGTTCTACTGTACACTTTAACTGACTTCCTTTGACGTACGAAAGTTGGCTGATTGATGACAAAACCGGTCGTCTCAAATTTGGCCAGCAAATGTTGAAGAGTCAACTGTAAAGGGCCACCAAGTCTATTGGCATCAGTAACTGAATAATAAGCAACGGATTTGACAGATGTCACCAAAACAATATGGCCGTCACAGGCCACGAAAATCAAAAACGTTTTATACGCGAAGCTTTACTACAAAAACAGCAGACATAATAATTTTCCGATAACAAATTTGATTTGTATTGGAATTTGAAAGTTGATAAATTTTGTTTTAGAGAAAAAAAATTAACTTTTTGTTTTCTTCTTTTCATCTATGGCATATTTCATCAAACAAACATATATATATCTTTTACGTTAAGTACTTTTTATTTACTAATTTAAAATTTAAAAATATATCTATAAGTCCTTTTGAACAAAAAAAAAACACATTTTTTTATGAATTTTTGGGACTTGAATTTGAATAGAGCTACCGAAAAAATCTTGCTTGAAAATTAAAAGAATAATCAACGTAGACTGTTTTTAAGCTACATCCACACTATCCCGAACAACATTGTTTCCTTACATTCTTGATGAACATGGTTAAGAACAACATTCCGTCTGTTACAACATTCCGTCTGTTGGATTGCAGGCTAAACGGCTCGGTTGATTTTTTTTTAAACCTGGAAGATACCATTTTTTAACTTTTTCACCAACAGTTTTTTTCCATTCTTAATTTTAAGATCAAAAATTCGAAATAAATAAAATAAAATTGAATGACGGTCGCACGAACACGCTCTTATGTAAATGACTAAGATTTTCAAAAATTAATGTTATTAGAGAAAAACTGTTCATAAGTATAAAATTAATGTTTTAAATGACTAAAACAACTTCTTTAGTAGTTGGAGTTTAAAACAGGATGTCATGTGATTCAAGCAAATATTAGTTCATGCAAACACAAAAATGTTAAGTAGTTGTAGTGGTTTCTTAAAAAAAATTAAATTTTATTTACAAATTTTAAAAACATTTTGCTACGCCAAGTTAAAGTTTGTATTATTGTACGAATAAAAATATAATATCAAAAAAAAATCTTGAGCCGTTTTTGAGATATTGAAAAAATATTTTATTTTTCTTCAAAAAATCAAAAATCCATGTGAAATCGCCGGGCCGAAACGCTAATTTTTGTGAATTAAACCCAAAAAAGCTATTTTAATCAAAAAATACTTTTTTTTAAGTTTTGAAATGATGTTTTTCAAACTTTTTAGAAAGTGCTCTATCAAAAAATACATTTAAATCTGTTATGCCGATAGTGAAAAATTAAAAAATTCGAAAAATGGTTGTATAGTAGGTACAGTCAATAATACATACATATCTTGATTTCCATTTTTTTTTTGTTAAATTATAGATCGTTAAAATAATTCGAAAACCATTATTTAACATTTGTATGGTGGGTACCGTTATTCTTAGGTAAAATACATTTTTTTCTCACATTTGTATTAAGAAACTTTTATTTGTCAAAATTAAAAAAAAAAAAAAAACCGGGCGTAGGGTTTTCGAAATATTAGCCGTGTTTCACTATGGCCAAAGATCCATATCGATCATTCCGTAAAAATAAAACGATAAGGATCATAGTAACAGAAGTATTGTATGAACACCTCTCTTTTAATTTCATTTGTAAATTTTCAAATGTTTCTTGTCTTTTTTCTTTACACTGTAGTTAACACTACCTTACCATAAAAAGACATCTACCCGCGAGAATAAGAACTCATTTTTGGAGCTTTGAATTAGATCCAAATTGGTTTTGTAATACATATTCAAAATTAATCCAGATCCGAACCCATAAAGATTCGCAGATAATAAAACGCACATTTGAATTTTTTTTAAATCTAAAAGAATTTGTTTTGGAAATGCTTTAGCATAAAAAAATTATCAAAATCGGTTGCAAGCTTTTTGAGAAAATCAAAACAAACAAAAATAAAATGCACGTCTGGATCGCACGAAATTGCTGTTATTTAAAAGTACTTTGGAATTTAAAATACATTTTATAAATATAAAACATGGATTTAATGAGAATGATTACCGGAAAAGTAGGAATTTATGCAAACAAAGTTTAAAAATCGTTTTGTTATTAAAGTCCTAGACCTAGAGCCCGCACAAATTATTCTCTGTAATTAAAGTAATTTTTTATATAACAATTTTTTTATAAAATTTTCGAACAAAATTTGGGATGCCAATTTTAAAGTATTTAGTAGTATAGATTTTAGGAAATAATTTCAAAAAATAATCGTTCACACATTTTAAGAAGTTCCGAAACGATAGTCCGTTCCGATCAGAACTTAGATTTCGTTCGACGTATCCAGTTCAGAACAAACAAAAATGAAGCATACAATCGCATTCATTCTATTCCATTTTTCTTAAAATAATCCGCAACTATTTTCTGTCGGAGAATTTTCGAAGAAATTTAACGCACAACTGTCAAAAATTCTTTGCTGAATGTACTTAATCCGACGCGTTGATGAGCGTAACATTTATCGGAAGATTTTCCGATATGTCAATCGGACAGGGTACCTCAGTAGAAAATTCTCCGATTTCGAACAAATTGGAAAATAATTTTCTCATGGATTTTTTTTTCAAATATTCCAAAAAATATTTGTTTACAATATAAAAATATTTTATTTACAATATTATATTAAACTTAAGGGGTTTCTGCTGAAATTTTTTGCTTAAAATCGTTCCGATAATATAATATTTTGCCCCAAAATTTTGTTTGACCAAAATGTAGTCCATATCCATAATATCAGAACTAATTTTTTTTTTATCAAAATCGTTAGAGCAGTTTTCGAAATAAATAAGATTATGCATTACCGGTGTATGGGGGGTACTGTTAGTTTTAGAACTAAAGAAAAAATTTTAATTTTCCCAATAGGGAATCACCGAAGACCGTTTAGTACCGAGTTTGAAGAAAATAGCTCCAGTGGCTTAGGCTGTAGATCGAGGTACAGGCATACAGGCACACAAACAGAAAGGCGGAAATGTCGGACCCACTTTATTCGTCTTCGCTATCATCGTAATTTCAACTTTGATCAAAATCTCGAGTTCGAATTTTTTTTCCAAACGCAGAACTTGTCCTGTAATATCTATATCGCAAGTAAAATGGTTTCAAGGGGGGTACCGTTATTAGCCATTTTTCTTAGTTTTTTTTTACCCCTTATCTAGATCCAAGTAAATGAATTCTTTTTGAATTTCTTTTTAATTTATCGAACTTTTTGAGAAAAAAACAAATTATTTACAAAATTTTGAAAACATTTTATTTTTGGTCTTAAGAAAAAAAAAAAAAGAAGAAAAACCTGTGGAAAGAAAAAAGTTCGTTGTTTATTATTTGAAGTAATATAGGCGATAAATCTTTTATATCAATAACCTGAAAAATAAGTGAAACTAAGATAGAATAACGGCAAAATATGTGTGGCCACCTGTGGTTCACATGGCACCCTAATAATTTTAAAATCAACAAGGTGCCATGTGAGTCACCGATAAAAAGGCTTTGAAAACACGCAAAAGGGAATAGAAAAGAACAGAACACTTTATATACGAGTTGTTTCGGCACAATATGGCTAAAAGAGTTTTGTAAAAAATATAACATGTTAATTTAACACAAAAAATTAACTTTATTAAATAATTATATAATGACATTTTACTAAACAATTGTGACTTGTGTGGTTGACTGCTGATTCGAGAATGATCTCTCGGAAAATAGCAGATGACGTCTAAAATTCTACACAGACGAAACCAAATAACCGGTATTTCATAATACCGGGATACTGGGTTGCGTTTATATGTAAGCACCATGGGTGAAGAGTTAGGCCTGTTCTAGCACATGTTGAGTTTTGCCACTCCGTTTTCAAATGAGCGCCAACACGAGTCATAGTCACTATGACACGGTATTTACAGTTTGAGAATTTGGTAAGTTTTTTTTTTATGATGACAGCCTACGTGTTAAAAAAAATATATCAACGTTTTTCTATATCTCAAAAACTGTTCAATTATCTTTTGTTTTTAAATATAATTTTGATTAGCAAAAATAATATAAACACAAAATTTTGTTGTCAGAATTTATTTATTATTTTTTAAATATTTTAAATAAGTTGTATGTAAAAACTTACACTGAAAATAAATTCCTAGGTAATATTGACAAAAACGTTTTGTTGACATTCAACAAAACAATTTTATCGTTTTTATTAAATTTTTGTCAATACAAAAGAATGATTTTATTGAATTCACAAAATTTTTATAATTCAGCATGATTTTTTGTCAGTTTAGCAAAATATGCACTACAAATAATATTGTCAGTTTAACAAACGAAGTTTTGTTAATATAACAAAATAAAACAGAGATTTTTGTCACATCGACAAACTTATTTGTGATGTTAACAAAATGTTTGTTGTATCTACAAAAAATCTGTTTTGTAAATGTTTGTCAATATCACAAAGTTTTCGTTAGTTTTTTTGTCAATCTAACAAAAAATGAAAACGTTTTTGTTAAAATGACAAATATTTTATTTTGGGGTTGAGTATATTTTGTAATATTGATAAAAGAATATTATCAGATAGATAAAACTATTTTGTAAGGAAACTAAAAAATTCTGCGTGTATATTTTTTTTATCATGACATTTCTTTTGTGTATGATATAGTTATACGGTGACCATCCGTCCTCTTTTTGAGGGGACAGTCCTTTCTTTTTGTATCATGTCCTTTCTGTTTGCTTTTCGTGGAGAGGACAGAAATTTGTTCTCCCTTTTCTAAATTGTCCTTTCAATGTCCTTTTTCAAACCACGATTCACGATTAGCAGCGCTGCTTTATGTGATTGAATTCTGTCATGTATTTTTTGCTATTGTGAATAATTTTCAAATTTTCATCTTCGTCCGTAAGTTAGTGTCGTTCTAGTTGGCATTCTTTCGGCTTTTTGTTTATTTTTGGAAAAGATAAGGGTATCTTTTGGTTGTAATTTATATAAAACGGTTAGCATTTATTTAGAATAA
The DNA here is from genome assembly GCA_911387755.1 of Chrysotoxum bicinctum. Classification (NCBI taxonomy): domain Eukaryota; kingdom Metazoa; phylum Arthropoda; class Insecta; order Diptera; family Syrphidae; genus Chrysotoxum; species Chrysotoxum bicinctum. The sequence continues at coordinate 178,953,367 of OU426989.1, read as the reverse complement.
TTATTGGTAATAAAAGATTAATATATTGTTTTTTATACTTTCAAATGGCACCTGAAAGGAAATGCATTTTTAATAGCCAGTGTCCGTTCAATGTAAAAAATGATGTAAGGTGTTGAAAATGCTTACCAAATTTTTCAACATCAAACAGCGGAAGGGCAAGCATCAAGCATCACCTTGAAAGTAAGAAACATAAGGAGGCTCTTCGTTATAGGTGTACCAAGAAGCAGATAACAAAATTCAAGCATTCGTGTTTCACAAATGCATTCTCCATTTAGAATCACAAAATATTTCAAAGACAGAAGCTTCTCTTGTTTTAAAAGATTTTAAATTAAAACGTATGGAAAGGTAGGCAGAAGTGTCTTTAACATTCACTGTTAAAAATGTTCTTACAAAACTAGAGATAGAAGTAAAGTTCATTCCTTCAATTTTAAATTCCAAATAAATTCTATTTAACAATCCTGTACTGACTGCTCAAGTCAGTGGGATGCACCGTTCAAGGATATCGAACATTTTGAACGGGTTCTTTTGAATTGAGTTCCGTGTTGGAAATCTGAAAAAAAGCTTTTCTAATGTAATGGAATTGAGAAAAGATCTACAAATCAAAGATGAGGAATTATTTGACGAGGTTACTTGCGTCAAACGGTTTGTCAATGAAGAACAAATTAAAATATTGAAAATTGACAAATTGTCTCCCGAAGAAAAATGGGTTGAAGTTTTCAACCATTTCGATGAAGAATATGTAAAATTTGACAACATATTAAAGCTCGTAGAGTTTTCGCTTCCAGCTTCAAATGCCCCGACTGAAAGGGTATTTTCAATTTTAATAACATTTAGAAACCTGAGAAATCTCAATTAAAAGTTGATACGCAAGAGGCAATGCTTAATAACAAAGTACAATTATGACTTCGATTGCCCAGAATTTAACACGTTTTTAAGAAATCGGGACGATATCTTAGAAAAAATACATTGGGAAGAAAAATACCAACATTAAATAATATGTACATAGTTCCTTTGAATGACTTTTATATCTATGTATAGTCATATAAATATTTATTTGTATTTATTTGTTTTAAAAACTAAACTTAGCTATAATATGAAGTACAAAACTTTTTAATAAAAATAATTATTTGTTAAACTTTTTTACGATAATGAAAAACTGTCCTTTTTTTGCTCCTGAAAAAATGATCACCGTAGATACATATAGTTCACATTTGTTTTTTTTTTTCAAAAAATCGATGTAAGGTTAACCGAACTTAACAAAAATTGCGTATTGTCCATACGCCCTCACAGATGGTTGCATGTGAGATCGTAAGGACGAAACGCCAATTTTAGTGGACTTAAATCGCAAAAAAATATTTTGACAAAATTAATTTTGTGGATTCAACAAAAGAAATTTGTACAATTGACAAAATATTTTGTTGAATTGACAAAATTTTTGTTGAATTGACAAAATATTTTGTTGAATTGACAAAATATTTTGTTAATTTAACAAAAAAGTTTTGTTATTTTGTTAATTTATTTATTTTGTTAATTTAACAAACAAAAATCCGGTTAATCCGATAATAATAAAAAAAAAATTTTAACATTAATAAAAAAATTGTTAATACAACAAAACAATTGTTAATATGACAAATTAATTTTGTAAATTGTACGAAATTTTGTCATATCAAAATATTTTTGTTATTTCAACAAATTAATCTGTTAGCATAACAAAATAATTTTGTGGATACAACAAAATTCTATAATTTTTGTCAATTTGATAAGACTTTTTGTTGGACGTATATTGACAAAATTTTTGTCAAATCAACCTTAATTTTTATCATATATACCTAAATTTTATTTTCAGTGTATTTGAAAAAAAAAACCTACATCGATTTCTAATTTCTGTCCCTGCATAAATTCATTTTTTTTTAAATCAAATTGCATTCTGGATTTAGCTCCAACTACTTAATGATTTGTGCAAAAAATAATTTTCGATGTCTATTTAACATAAGAACAATTTTGTGCATTTTCGTTCAGTAATAAAATATTACAGTCACGCATTTTATATGGTGGGCCTGCGTTAGTACATTTTAATAATTTTTGTTGTACATAACAACATAACCATTGCAAACAAGCATCGCCACCACCACACAAAAAAAAAACACCGAAATCTTCTAAAAATGTCTTTACTTTGTTTACTAAAACAGTAGTTGCACCGCAACACACTGTCTTAAAGCCACGAAATGAATATAGGTGGACAACGGCCATCTCAAAATTCTCAACAATTGCACAATTGCCTCAGTTTTGGTGAGCGAGACCATTCTCTGGTTTGCATAGCTCGAAGTCATTCTTGCCACTTCCAAAGGCGAATGAAGACACATGGTTCAAATACTTAATTGCCAAGCTGAATCGAAGAAACGTTGAACACGTGTATGACATTTTTCTAAATCCGCAAACTTCCAAGAAATACAGTCAAATCAAAGCAAGGCTTCATTGGAACTTACGACGAGAACTTGAAACAACGGCCTGGATCTAAGCGACGCACAGCCTCCTCAACTTTTTCGGTGCATTCGAGTTCTTCAGGTCATGTTGTATACTTTCTCTTCAGGTCATGTTGTATACTTTCGCATGTCTGGCAGACGGTTCCAAAAACCAAGGCCATAATTTATTTGTTATAATATACAATTGTTAAAACTATTTATAATTTGAAAAAAATAAAGCTATTATTATTATTATTATTACTTTCGCATGTGACAGAAATGATCTCAACTGTTAAAAAGGACCTAAGCACACTCGCTGAGGTGTGGCAGATATAATCAAAAGCCACTCTTAATCATTGGACTTTGATGCAGAGGGTTCTGGGTTCGATTCTCAGCCACTCTGATGAAGTGACAAATCATCCAAGAATAGTATCTCTTGTCAAGAAATGTGCTGCTCAGCTAGCCGTTCGCATTCGGCAGAAAATTGTAGGTCCTCTCTATTCTTGCTAACATGCCACATACAGAAATTGATATTTGAGAGTTGTAAGTCGCCAGGTAAAGGCTCTCTACGAGGCGTAATGACTTATAAATTATTTATATTTTTAATATGCGCGAAGTTTAATCAAAATCGTTAGAGCCGTTTTTGAGATAATTTAAAGGAAACAAAAAAAACGCAACAGCTACTCGTTCTAGATGAGCTAAAACGAAAAATCAGCTCTATCTCGATGTACATCGGGGTAGCTACGGCTCTACAAGCACCGATACGCACATATGCACGGAAGTGCAGACGGACTGACACGGACGGTATGACCACTTCACTTTTATGGACTTCTCCAACAAGTTTGATTAAAATCTCTAATTATTTTATTTTGACATGAAAGCAATGAATGGCGTTTAGGATAGGAAGAGTAATATCCGTGTACCTATCTAGAATTAAAACTTCAACAAAAAAATTGTTTAGAAAATAAGACGATTTCCTGCCGCAACTGCATGCACCATATAACATCATTACATTACCTTGTCACAACCACAAAGGAACCTACAAATCTGAGAACACAAAATATTACGGTCACGTCGTCTTAAACACCTGCATGTGATAGAAGCTTGTTTTATTCAAATTAACTGCCATAATTCAACACACTCAACACCTTCTTGTGTTTTATATTGGATATCCTAATGTCATTCGACCCCAAGCATATCCTTTACATGTTTTTTGTGTGATGGGCCTTCCGGCTCTAGACATCATATTATTGAGGAAAACACACTCACCACCCTCTCCTCCAACCATCAATTCCAACAACAACAAAAAAAAGCGTACGAAAAACATGAATCATAAATAAAACTCCCTTCTCTTTCATATGGATATTCCTGTTCAAATGGCTTTTGCCAACATTTACATGCCAGACGTGTGTCTTTCGTTTTGACCGCACCGTTTCCATTCAGAACAGTACAGTACCGTATTCGTCATTCTGCATGTGTGGTGTGTGTGTATGTGGTAATCCCTTTGCGGTCAATAGTCTTGTTATTTGCCTTTTCCGCGTGAATTTTCTTTTGATTTTATGCATTAGAACAAGGAAACATGGAGGGATGACGCGACAATGATGACGAGAACGAGGACGAAGAACAACCGACTGCATATCATTTCCATCTTTTTAAAGAAACGACAGGGAAATATTTGCAAAAAAAAGGACTTCTTTCGCTCAGATAGGGCGACTGGTTGGGGCAGATTGTTGTGTTTCCTTGCTGTCAACAAGAAAGCACAACCCAAAAATGACCAACACTATAATTTCATCTATAGAGCTGCGGCAGGACAACATCGTTGGTCGGACCTCCCTTAGAACGCCTGGCCAAACAGAGAGTCACATGCACGGCACGGGACTTTAGCAGCCATTTTGCAGCAAATTGAGGGCAAACAAGCTAACGTTAAGACATGATGTTTGTTCCTTGTTTGTCGTCTGTCGACGGATGTTGCCTTCATCGTCATCGTCCTTGTTGTCGTTATTTCGTCAGCGAACTTGTTATGCGGTGTTTCGTCGGTCGGTCGGTCTTGGTGAGCGACTCAATTTTGGTTGTGCTTTTCTTGTTGTTGGTGCTGAGCTGCCCCGCTCGTCCTGGAAGTACAGCAGGTACCTATGTCCTTTTTTTGCTACTTTCTCGTTTATAGAGAGATTTCTCTGATTATTTGTATGCAAATTTGAGGAGAAATTTATGCAGATTTGTTATCAAGAAAATCATTATGTGGAACTGTAGAGAAACACGGAGTCCACAACTGCCCGAACGGATTGAAGAATATGAAGAACCGAGGGAGATGATGATTAATGATGGCGGACACAGGCACCACAGCCACACAAATACGAGTAAAACCCACGTCCAATGCCTACAGGATTTATTTTTACATATATTAAACCAAAACCTCTAAGTGTACCTAGACTTTTTGCTCGTTCTTCTGTTCTATGATATTCTTATATATTGAGTTTTATTTGACATCTCTTTTGTGTTTGACTCCCTCGGTCCGTCGCGTCGTCTCTACATACAACTGGTTTTTTGTCTTTTTTTTTTTTGGGAGAGTTTCTTCGAGACAGTTTTGTGTCAGGGAAAAAGTGTTTAATGTCAAGTATATTTGAATTTATGGTTATAAATTGAAGGTAGACAGGGTTAGACAGTTGGATACATTTGGATTAATTAAGAAAAGTGCCGAATCCTTATCGGATGGAAAAAGGTTGAAGGTCGCTTTTATGATTTCGAAATGAAGAAACAAGAATGCCTGTCATACCTACTAAGTTTTCTGTTATCTCTTTTTAACACATCATAGACTTTCAAGGGTAATTTTTGAAAGATTTGTTAACTGAAGGTCCTTAAAGGTTTGACGTACCAACTTTTTTGGAGTGGAGGGGGGAATGAGCAAATACTTAACTAGATGAAATGTACATACTTATGTATACAAAAATCTTATTTAGAATACTTTGTCAGGTGCATGGTAACGGGGTGTAACAGTAACACGAATTTTGCTAGTCTTTTTTATTCAGACATCTCAACCGATTTCAGTAAAATTTGTCTGTACAATTCATAAATATATAAAATAAAATAAAAAATGAATCAATTCATTTTGTCTACACAATTAAATGAGAAGACTGTGTAATGTGACCGTTTTGACAATTTAAAAGATTAAAAGAAAAATGTTGGTATGACCGGTTGGAAGATGTTTTATTTGGCTAAGGTAGAAGTAGCTGGTCCTTTTTTTAAATACGAGTATCAATGCAACTACAGTTCTTCGAGGAAAGTTTCTACGAACTGTGGCGGTAAAATTTACAGCAATAATGATCATTATTCGCCTTCCTTTTTACACCTTCTTTTTTTTTCGGTACAGCTGCAAAACACTGGCAAGGTTGAGGACAACCAACTATGGTACCATCAACCATTGGTGTATCTATTCAGCATTTAGCAAATTCAACAAAACTATTTTCGAGGAATATTGGAATGGGTCATATGAATTCTTTGATATGTAGACGGGCGGTCTCCTGTAACCAGAAAAATTTTAGCGGATAAGCTGAAGAAATAACGAGCCAGGTGGACTCTTGCTTATTCCAAATCCAACAACACAACATCGTAAACTCGTCCTTTAATTTGGTATTGTAAGCAGCTTTGGTCGTTAACGTTTTGTAACTTTTGTGATTAAGGTCTTGATAAAAAGGAATTTCGAAATTTAGTAATAGTGTAGGGTTCGCTGTTTTGAAATATGTACCTTCATTTCTTTAATCTCAAAAAAAGGTAAAATGATTACACTCAAAAAATTTATTAGAAAAATGGCTACGAATGATATTCGTAAAGAAAATATTCGTGCATTTTACGAATATTCGTAAGATGTACGAAGTATTTGTACAGTGGTATATCTACGAATGCATTCGTAAAATTTTACTAATAACTGTCGTACTATCTACGAATCTATTCGTTTAATACACTAATTTCATTCGTAAACAAGAAGTAAACAATTTGTTTGAGTACATTGTACGAATTATTGTGTACATGTACATACAAAAATGAGGACATGTTTTAAGAAAATGAAACAAAAGGATAGAATTTTGTGTTTTTTTATAAACAATTGAAACAAATTAATTTTATTACGAAAGTTAAGTATTTAATTGACTACTTAGAAAAAAAAAAAACAAACATTGCTTAAAAAATAACAGTTAGTAAAATGTTTTTTAATGGAAACCCACATGTACTCAAATTTGCACGTTTCAGAATTTTTTTTTTTGAATCGCTTTTTTTTTGTATTTAGTCCACAGCCCTTTATTTTGTATGACACTTCTTACTCTCCTGCGCATATTCCTTCGATTTTAATCAGCGGAGCGACATTCCACGACGTAAAGGATCTCCACACCATCAAGTCACCTTAATGCTTCATGGTTTCTTTCACATGTTTCTTTTGAAGAGTTCCATTCTGCCGATGCCAAAAATGTTCTTTACCATCTAATGAAAATCGAAATATTTTAGGCTAGTCCGACCAAAACACCCGTTTCCGATCTTCAACACTCCAGTTTTTTTTTGTTTTTTGCAGAATTTAAGACGTGCTTTAACATTTTTGGTACACAGTGCTGTTTTTTTTCTGTTTAGCAGCTGCTACTTAACCAACCTTTTGTAGCGTTTTCCTAGCTGTCCATTCCCTCACGTTTTTATTAATTAATTTCGCCGCTGATTTCGACATCTTGCAGTCTTTTATATGCTTTGATCGCTCCATTAACCATGCGTCATCACCAGTAAGCATTTTCTGTATGCCTGGACGTTTGCTGGTGCACAGCACATTTTTAGCACAAAAAGTATAAAAGGCAAAGTTCTTTCTTATTTATCTTTTTTTATTTCATACAACTAATATACAAACACCGGCAACGGGCTCGACTGCGCGATCTGTATGCTCGATTGGGACTGACTACTTACTCAACTATCGTATAACATTGTTCTCTTTTTATTCTTTCGTTCTGTTCTTTTGAAAGGGTTGCCGCAATTCGGCCATCCCGACCTGTAATCGTCCCGATTACCGTTTGCCTTATCTATATTTGATTTAAGCCATGGTTTCATATTAGCTGCTTCCCAAATACCCTCGTAGGGAATCTGGCTAACCTGAAATCCTTCTGCGTCTCTAATTAAGTATCTTTCATTTCCTAACACTTTTTTAATCTGGTATGGACCTTTGAACTTTGGTACAATTTTCTTGGATATTCCGGGCGTGTTGATAAAGTTCTTTACCATTATGTAGTCACCTACTTTATATTTGGTCGCATCTCTGCGATTTTCATCAATTTTCTTTTTATTATACTCTTGAAGTTTTCTCTGCTTTTCTACAGCCCTAGACCTCAGATTGTATAAGTCTCTTTCTGTCTCAGCTTTGCCGTTTTCATTTAAGCATTCAGCTACATAGTCGCAAACTTTTCCTCGCTGCCTAACTCCGAACAACAGTTGGCTAGGCGTCGTGCCTATTGCGCGATGTAATGTGTTGTTCATGGAGAACTCTACTTGCGGTAAGATTCCGTCCAGGCTCGCTGTCGGATTACCACTACTCAGTTTTGCTATCATTGGACCCAAATTTCTATTTATCCTTTCTACCTGACCGTTCGCTTGTGGCGAACCGGTCGCTATTTTTATGTGCCGAACATTATTTGTCTCAAGGAATGTTTCGAAATCGTTCGAGGTGAAACTACTACCTCTATCCGATATCAAAACCTTGGGTCGACTGTATGTTTGAAAGTATATCTTCAATTGACTCACGACCTCTTTAGTATTCGTGGTAAGCGCCGGAAACAATTTGACGAATTTTGTGAATGTATCAACTACCAATAAGACATATCTTTTTTTTGAAATTCCTACAGATATGGGACCGTAATGATCAATGTGAATAGTCTCAAACGGCAACTCGCCTTTAGGTATATTATTCAGCTTGCCTTCTCGCCTGCCTTCTTTCGGAGAAAATGCTAAACATTTCAGACAATTTTCAATGTAGCTTTTTATTTTCGCCGTAAGTTTTGGGAACCAGTACGTTCTTGTTATCGCATCTAAGACTTTGTCTCGGCCGACGTGGCCCAGCTCGTCATGATACTTACTTAATACCCGACTTTCCATCTCTGCTGGCACATAAAATAGTATATTGTCTTTAACTTTCCTGTACACAAGTCCGTTACGCATTTCATAAAACTTACTGTTTGATTTTTCTAGTTGTTTACGAATACCGCATATATTCTGATCTCTATTCTGACAAATCGAAAGATTTTGTTCAAATGCGTTTTCTTCCAACACAAGTATATTTGTGGCACGGCTCAGTGCATCGACATGTTGCATTTTCACCCCATTTCTATGTTCTAATACGTAATCGTAGTTTTGCATCTGGAGGACCCATCTGGCTATTCGAGGGTTTATGTCCCTTTTATTCATAGTGAGAGCCAATGAGTTGCAGTCCGTAATAATTTTAAATTTAATCCCTTGTAAATATATTCTAAATCGCTCTAATGCATATACGATTGCCAGAGTCTCTAACTCAAAGCTATGAAATTTCGATTCACTTTCCGTTGTTCTTTTAGAGAAATAAAATATAGGGTGAAACTTCCCGTCGGACTTTTTCTGCATTAAAATTGCCCCAAACCCAATAGAACTCGCATCGCAGTGCAATTCAGTCTCATCCCGTGGGTCATAGATAGACAAAATGGGTTTTTCGATCAATTTTTGTTTAAGAAGTTGAAAACAATTCAATTCGGCCTCGCCAAATTTAAACTCCGACGTTTTTCTTATTAGGTTATATAGTGGCTGAGCGATCACGGAGAAGTTCATCACGAATCTTCGAAAGTAGGAACAAAGTCCCAAAAAACTATGGACAGCTTTAACGTTCTGGGGAACGGGAAAGTCATTTATCGCCTTTATTCCTTTATCATCGGGACGTATTCCCTTTCCGGACACCGTGTAACCCAAATACTTTATTTCCGTATGCATGAAATTACACTTATCTAACCTGAGTTCAAGATTATATTCAGCGAGCTTACATAAAACTTCCCTCAAAACACACAAATGTTCCTCCTCACCAGCAGTTGCAATCATAATATCGTCCATGTATACTGTCATTTTCCCCAATCGGATAAATTCACGAAAAATCATATTTATATACCTCTGAAACGTAGACGGGGCATTTTTAAGGCCAAACGGCATTCGTAAGAACTCGTATTGCCCTGTCGGTGTAACGAAGGATGTATATTTGATTGAATCATTTTCCATCCGCACATGATAAAATGCACTTTTTAAATCTAGTAGCGTAAAGAAACTCTTATTCGATAAACTGTCTAACAGGTCATCGATTAGCGGTAGGGGGTAGTTATCCCTTAAGGTAGCCTTGTTCAGAGAACGGTAATCGACACAAAATCGCAACTCCCCTGATTTCTTTTTAACAAACACGATCGGAGAGGCGTACTCCGAATCGCTGGGTCTAATAATCTGTTTTTGTAACAAATCATCTATAGTTTCTTGTAGTCTAGCTTTCTCAAAATACGATAGTCTTCTCGGGGTACAATGAAATGGCTTTTCGTTGTTAAGAGATATTTTCATTTCATATTTGGCATTCGGCAATCGGTGACGTTCACGGTTTACATAGCATGAATTAAATATATCGAATATTTTTTGTTTTGTTACATAATTCAACTTTTCGTTTATATTTAAATCTAAATTTTCACTTTCAATCTCCATTAATTCAAATATCTCATGTTTTAATTCATTTTTCATTTCATTGTTATTGTTTTTTTCATTATCTTTTACACAACCTTTCATTTTTTGCAATACAATACCTGCTTTTAACAAAAAATCTCTTCCTAATACTACAGGGTATACCATCGTCTCATCCGATACAACATACATTTCTATTAAAACATTTTCTTTTTCAAACGCAACATTTATTTCAACTTTACCAAAAATAACCAAATTAGTTTTATTAATTCCAAAGTAATTCATTGTAGTAGTTTTTAATTCAATAAGGTCCGGTACAAACTGCCGACGGATGAGGCTGATGGGGCTACCCGTGTCAATTAAGCATTCTAACAAAAATACATTATCAAAATTATTTAAATTAAATCTTAAATACAATTTTCTTACGAATTGGTTTTCATCATCTTCATCCACATAGTGAACTACATTTGTCTTCTTTTTGTTGGCTGAACAAGCGGCTGCATAATGCCCAAGCTGTCCGCAAGCATGACACGATCCGACTTCTCTCTTAGGCTTGAGACAATCTGTGGCAAGGTGTCCGAGCGAGTTGCAGTTGTAGCATCGAATTTGTTGTTTGTGCGCACCCGCAGTATTTGTATGGCGCAGGCCGGATGTTGATGGCTTTGGAAGGGACACCCCTGTGAATGCTTCCAGAAGTTCGTTCTTGTTTTGGAAGCGGTGCATTTTAGCTTGTGTGCGCAACTGTGGATGTGGAATGCCCTCTATTATGTAGTCGATAAGTTCTTCCTCGGCTAGCTCGATGTTGTTGGCCAGAATGAGTTTGTCATGAAAGTAGTTTTGGAAGTTTTCGTTGGCTGACCACTTCCGAAACTCAAACTGCCGACGTATTTCCAATTTGCTGGTGCGATTGTCAAAAAGTGCTTTCATTTCTCTTAGCAACATCTCGACGGATATCGTTGCAATGTCTGGTCTAGAATGCAACCATTTAAGAGCTTTTCCTTTCAATTTAGTTGCTATCAGGGCGCGCATGTTATTGTTGTCCAAATTATACGAAGATTTAATGTTTTTTATTTGGGTCTCCCAAAGTGCGAAATTATCTCCTTCACCAGCATAATCGGACACCAGTTCTTTAACCATATTAATGTTTATATTGTTATTGCCGTAGTACTCATTTGATGGTTCTCGCCCGTCGACACACTTCGATTCCTTGTCCTTCTGTCACCGCATTTCATTTTCATTGTCATTGTCACATTCTTTCTTGTTAGTACGCTCTTTGTCTCTCTTTGGCAATTCATTTATCAGTTCATTTTCTTTTCCTTTTCTCAAACATTTATTTTCTTCTTTTAGCGCCTCCACCTCCTTTCGCTGAAGACTAATTTCTATCTTCATCAGCTCCATCTCCTTCATCATCGTCATCATCGTCATCGTCGTCGGGCTGTGACCGCTGTCGTTACCCATTGTTTTTGTTTTATCCTTTACTGCGACAATATGTTCATTGTGTTGGTGTTCGCATTGAATGTCTGCGTTGGCACATACACCGCTGTGCCCGTTGTTGCTGGGTTTGTCGTTGTTGTGGTCCGTTAAGTTTGCATTTTCCTCGTCTGTGTCGTCCGTTGTGTCAGGCGTCTTTCCTACTGCATGAGTTGAATCGCCTGCCGCTGTCTCTGGGCAATATCCCCTTTCCTCCTTCCCGATGACGCTCAACCGTAACACCAATGCTGCTTTGCTGCCGTTGGTTTTTTTTCCCAGTTTTTTCAGCCATGATTTAAGCTGCGCTGTTGACAACGAATTTAGGTCCTCGTCGGCGCACATCATGTTTTTATTTAATTTTTGTTTGTTTGAATATTTAATAATGTTTTTTCTTTTTCCTTTTTATTATTTTTTTTTTTTTTTGTCCCGAGTTCAAAGTTCTTTCTTATTTATCTTTTTTTATTTCATACAACTAATATACTAATATGCTCTTTATTACAGTTCTTGATTACCTGCTTGAAGGCAAAGTGACGGATCCAAAAGTGCATCAGTTATTCTTTGCTGACGATGGAGCCATCATAAGTGAAGACCCGATATCCCTACAACTAGCACTTGACGTATGGGTGGATGTTCTAGAAGGAAGTGGGTACCGCATAAGCGCGAAAAAGACAGAATACCTATGCTGCCCATTTTCTGATCCACACAGGCCTATTCCAGACATTTATTTGAATGGAGTAGTGCTTCCCAAGTGTGAAAAGTTTAAATATCTGGGGTCTATGATAAATAACGAAGCTACTTGTGATGACGATATCAATCATCGCGTAAGCGTAGGGTGGATGAAGTGGCGGGAAAATTCTGCTATCTTCTGTGACCGAAAAATGCCCCCTAAGCTGAAAGGAAAGCTCTACACTTCAGTTGTGCGTCCAGCACTCACATACGGTTCACAATGTTGGACAATGTACAAAAAGTATGAGAGTAAGCTAACCGCAGCTGAGATGAAGATGCTTCGTATGACAGCAGGAGTTACAAAGCTTGATCGAATTAGAAGTACGAAGATCCGAGGAAGCCTTCATGTTAAGAATACCATTTCCCAAAAAATTGAACACGACCGACTCAGTTGGTATTGCCATGTTCAAAGGAGAGATCCTGAGAACCCCGTCAAAAAGGCAATATCATACAACGTTCCAATTCGGAATAAAAAGAAAGGTAGGCCTAAACACTCCTGGTACAAACAAATGCAAAAACACCAGCATTCAGTTGGCCTCAGAAATGGAACAATACAAAACCGGGAGGCTTGCCGCCGATTTCTGAGGTCAACCCGGCGAACCCCACAGGCGGATCACTAGTGTGAAGCAGATACGTGGGAGAGTTATGATCCCCTCGACATCGAGATCATAACAGCGCCGAAGAAAAGGAAGAAGAAGAAGACAACTAATATACAAACACCGGCAACGGGCTCGACTGCGCGATCTGAATGCTCGATTGGGACTGACTACTTACTCAACTATCGTATAACATTGTTCTCTTTTTATTCTTTCGTTCTGTTCTTTTGAAAGGGTTGCCGCACATTTAAATTTTTTTTTATCAAAAGGACACTGCGTTGGCAGATTTTCATTCTCTCAGCATTTTTTCTTGAAGATAGCTGATGTTTCCCAGTATCTAAAGGTGAAAAACCCGAAGAGAAAAGAAATATTGTTACAAATGCTTGCGTTAAGCAGTACTGATGGCGTGTACTTCAAGTCGAGAAACTATGCCTTTTTCCGCTTCAAGTACATTTTTTTTCATTTTTATTTATCTTTTCTGTTAAACAGTGAATATTTATTTTTTAAGCACTAATTAAATGGCGTAGAACTTTCAAAACAGTACATTTCCCTGACACAATATGTTATTTTTAAGGAAACGAAAAATAAACAAAGTAATTTAACTAAATAAGAGACAACGGCGAAATGTGCAAATTTGAGTGCATGGGGGATTCCATTAATAAACATTTTATTAACTGTTATTTTTGAAGCAATGTTTGGTTTTTTTTTCATAGGTTGTAAATTATATACTTAACTTTCATAGTAAAAATAATTTGTTTCATTTGTTTATAAAAAAACATAAAATTCTATCCTTTTGTTTCATTTTCTTAAAACATGTACTTATTTTTGCTCCCCACTGTATAACTAATAACATTCGTTAATTTCTCGTACGAATGACTTCGTACTTTAATCTTTTGCATTCGTAGTATTTACTAATAAATTCGTTCTACAGGGTGGCGCACCAATTGTGGTACAAAAATAAAATGTAATAACTTTTTTTCTGTGTGAGTAATCGGCTTATTTTTTTTTTTATTTTGTAGGTTACTATTTAGATTTATAAAAATGGATGCTTGGGATACGGAGAAAAGAATTTGGATAGTGCAACGGTACCATGCTTTGCAGTCCGTCATTTCCGTCCAAAGGGAATTTAGGCGGGAGTTTGGCGGTAATCCCCCGAGTAGATGGACCATTATGAGGTTTGTAAACATGTTTGCCGAATCTGGAAGCATCGCACGAAGGCCGTACCATCGAGATGCCAATGTTCGGGTTCAGGATACAATCGCAGCAGTAGCATCTACAATACAGGCCAATCCGAGCGTTTCGACCCGAAACTTATCGGGGCAAATTGGAATTAGTAGACGGTCATTACAACGGATACTTCATGACGATTTAAACTTGTTTCCGTACAAAGTCCAAATTACTAGCAAGTTAAACCCTCAGGATTTGCCTGTTCGCCTGGAATTGCCAAAAAATGATATCAATGGCCGAAGAAGACAACACATTGATCAATTGTTTGTTCATGTCTGATGAGGCCCATTTTGATCTTAACGGCAATGTAAACAAGCAAAATTGCCGTATATGGAAAGAGTCTAATCCAGAAATGCTCCATGAGACGGAACTGCACCCAGAACGAGTCACTGTGTGGTGCGCAGTTTCATCAAGGTGCATTGTCGGGCCGTACTTCTTTGAAGAAAACGGTGTAACCGTTACTGTCAATGGGGACCGTTATTTAAAGATGTTGAAGGAGTTTTTTTACCCAGAACTGCGCCGAAGACGTATACCATTCAACAGCGTTTGGTTTCAGCAAGATGGAGCAACTGCACATATAGCCAGACCAGTTATGGCGGAGCTAAACAAAAAATTCGCAAACAAATTAATTTCTAGGAACTCCACTCTTCGATGGCCCCCAAGGTCACCTGACCTGACTGCACCAGACTTCTTTTTATGGGGTTATGTCAAGCAAGAGGTGTATAAAACGAAGCCCAGGAATTTAACTGAACTAAAGCAGTCCATAACGACAATAATTGAGGCGATCCCAACTTCAACTCTTCAGGCCGCAATGAATAATTTTTTGACCAGGTGCCGCATATGCGTGGGACAGCGTGGAGGTCATTTGCGGTCAATAATCTTTAAAAACAACTAACTATTTAAAATAAAATTTAATTTTCTAACCAATAAAAAAAAATACATGAAATACATCGATTAAAAAAAAAGTTATTTGAATTTCTTATTGTAGCACAATTGGTTTGCCACCCTGTATTTACTAAGTAAAACTAATATTAGTAGACAGAATTCATTCGTAGGTTGACCGTACGCATTATGCGTAGAATGTACTAATAACTTCGTATTTTCATGAAGTGCATTAGTATTATTTACTAATCATGAGTAAGAAAAATAATATGTGTTCAATTCTAAAAATTAAATGTATTCCATTATTCAACACGTTCAAACGTGATATTATTTATAAAGTGCTGCAGTGGTGGATCAGACTAACATCTGCTTTTTTCGAAAAGATGAGGTAAGTACCTAGACATATGTACCTACATATGCTGTAAATATACAGCATCCAGACGCAGCAGAGCATACATACATATGTACATATGTGGGAATTTTATTCCTAAAAGAATTTCAATGTAAGTACAATTTTTTTCCGAAGTTTTCAATATTTTAAATGTTAAATTTATTTTCAGTGGCCCTTAGTACATAAAATGAGGAGTTTTTAAATATTTAATTGATTTTTAATTATATTTATAATGAATTAATTAATTTTTAACTTTATTTATATACATATATGACAATAAAATGAATTAAAAAACTATTTTTAACTTACAACATAAATATCTTTTGTTATTATTTCTTACAATAGGTATTTAAGGAAATTTCAGAGAACATATTTAATGGTAGTAAGTTCTACAATAATATTCGTACAATATACAAATGGAGCTGTATAATTTACGAATGAATTACAAGGGCATTAGTAAATATTACAATGATATTCGTACAATATACGAATGGCATTGGTAAAAATTCGTACATTGTACCAATAGTATTCGTACAATATACGTTTGATTTTCTACGAATACTAATAAAATATTAGTAATATGTACTAATAAACCTCCATTCTACGTGGCTGAAAACCACGAATAAAATTCGTAGAATGTACGCATGAATTAGTAATATTTACACACGAAATTTTATGAGTGTACTTTGCTCTTCGGGTCACTTGCGAAAATTTTTTTTTAATATAATAACTAGGAGAATGACTAGCTGAAACTCTTTCTCGGTTGTATTCTTTTTGTTTTTTCTCGAAATAAATTAGTTTGAGGGTCTGAAATTGGCCATTAAGATTCGGGAAGTTTTTAAAAGGAATCCAATAACTTGCTGAATCCGTGTTTGTGTGAGTGAGTGCAAAGTTTCGTTGAGATTCAACAATGGTGGTTCTCCGGAAGCCACACAGGCTTCCACAAAGCCGTGGGACCATGACCCAAGATCACGAAAACGATTGGTTGGTTGTATGAATGTAAGGGTGACTGGAATGGTCGAAAGAGGAAAGTTTTTAGCGAAAAAACTCACTCTTGTCTTGAGTGAGCTATCCGAGCAATAAGTTGTGTTGGAAAGTGTTCGAGGAAAAATCTGAAAAGAAAAAAATCCAAGGAAATGATATACCTACTAGGAGAATCGAAAAAAAATAAAACGCACGACTAGGTCGCACGAACTTGCTCCCATGTAATAGAATAAGAATTTTAAAAACGAATATTAGAGAAAACTGTTCATATGGATAAAATTAATTTTTTGAAGTAAAATTTCTTTTCCGGCGTTGGGGGTAAAAAATTCTCTATGCAGCTGTCAGTGACATGTCAAACCGACACGTTATCAGTCAAAGACAGCGACATGTTTTTAGAATACAAAATGTTTGTTCGTAGGTTATAATCTTACAGAAGCTTTGCTTGAGGAAAAAGAAGTTTTACTTCAACCGCGCGTACATCAGTACACACAATCTTTTTTTTTTTTTTAATTCTTTAAGTAGTAAGAAATAAATAAACAGAATGCTATGCAAACATGAATTTATGCAAGAACAAAAATTATAAGTCGTTGTAGTGGTTTCTTTAAAAAAAATAAGCTTTTATATAAAAAAATTTTAAAAGGTTTTAAGAAAAAATTTTTTTGCGTCAGCTTTAGGTTTTTATTATTATTCAAAAAAAATATTGACCCATTTTTGAAATATCGAATTTTCAAAAAAAAATATTTTTTTTTCTTGCAAGAATTCAAAACATGTTTTTTTTTAGAGTTTTGCAATGAAATGTCTTCTAAACTTTTTAGAAGCATCTCTATAAAAACTTTCATTGAAATCCGTTATGTCGAGAATGAGTAATTCAAAATTTTAAAATAGTTCTAAATTAAATTAAATTAAAGATCGTAAAAATTAATTGAAAGAAAAATAATTTTTATCAAAATTCTAGGTGCCGTTTTCGAGAAAAATACGATTTTTGAAAACCATATTTTAACATTTGTATGGTGGGTTCTTTTATTTTTAGGTAAAATAATTTGTTTTTTTTTTTTTTTTTTCTCAATCTTGTAGATTATATTGAGAAACTTTTATTTATCAAGTTTAAAAAAAATCTGGCATGTGGTTTTCGATTTTCGAAATATTGGGTTTTGAAAAAAAAATGTGATTTTTTTTTAAATCCAAAATTTTTTTTGTTTTTTTAATTTTTTTCGAATTTTTGGGGAGCTTTAGGAAATAAAAATGATCAAAATCGGTTGTACCGTTTTCGAGAAAATCAAAAACAAAAAAATGGTTCCATGGGGGGTACATTCAATAACCATTTTTCTGAAAATTTTTTTCAACCATTACCTTTAACCATTAGCTTTAACTAAATTAATTTTTTTTGTATTTTTATTTTTTGAATCTGTCGAACAGTTTTTAAGAAAAAAAAAATATTTATAAAATTTCGAAAAAAAAAATCGTATGACAGGTATACCGTTATTTGTGGTGTTAAAAACAAGAAAAAAACGTGTGGGGGGGGAAAAATTAAAAGTGATATCTGCTAAGAGACCCACTTTTTTAGTCTTCGCTATTATCGTACTGTCAACTTTGATCAAAATCTCGAGTTCGATTTTTTTTACGAATGCATAACTTGCCTTATAGTACCTATAAGCCGCAAGTAAAAATTAGGAAGAAAAAAAATCAAGTGATTCGAAGAGTTGAGGTCGCATTAGCTTTCAATTGAAGTTTATTTTTTTGGCTACATCTTCGTCTTGTGATTGGTTTGGCTTGGATAAAATTTCAAACGATTCGTGTTGGGCAATTTCGTCACGCAGGTGCCATCTTCGTTTTTAACAAATCGTAAAAATTATATTCGCGAATTAAATATTTTATTAATATAAATTGATAAAGAAGGAACACCCCCAAAAAAATTGTCAGTAAAGTACTTAAAGTTAGCGGTCCAATCGATATCACCAAAGGCTGCAACATAGAAATACTTTCAACTGAAGTAGCATTCGAATATGCTCCAGTTTGAGAGAGAGAAAGAGAGAGAGAGAGTATCGAGGCCTAATTAGCTCCAGGAAACCAAAGAGTTTAGCGACCAAAAAACACCAGGAGATTTAATAACATCTTAATAGCTTGTTTTTTGAAAACTAGAGCAGAGGTTTTACGAAACAGCGAGGGGAAGTTAGTCACCATTCCATAGATATTTTTAAGCTGCATTTCCTACAGCCACTAAATGGACATCATTTGGAGGGATTATATAGGAAGAGTCAACCTACTTCCAAGCAATAGAGAAACAGCTCCATCACTTTCCTTCTAAGAAATATGAAGAAAAAAGAAAACCTCAATATTTGATGAGTTACCTTGAAAGCTGTTCAAATACAGAGATGATAATTTGGTAGGTTATTTGTCCGGTGACTGAAATATCAGTTCCATATGCCCCAGTTAGAAAGAACGCCATACCTAAAAGAACTCTTGAACCATATCTCTGGTAAATGCCGCATATAAGATCCTCTCCAATGTGCTGTCTAAGCGTCTCTAGCTGTTCTACAACATTAAAGTCAGTAAGTACCAGTTAAGCTTCCGGCCCATTAGAATAACCATAGTCAAATTCTTCAAATTAAACAGAATTGAAATTTCAAGTCGAGACTCACCACCTTTTCATCGATTCACGGCTACATATGAAAGCATTTATAATTAGGAGCTCAATACGGCCATAAACAATCTCAGGGTGCCTGGAAAACTGTTCGAACTTTGTCGCTTGGTATTCATTAATGAGCGATGCACATAGAAAATGTGTCCACCAAGCTAAGATTTATCTCAATGTACAATCCCACAGACGCGATTGACTTCAAAGTAAATTTTGATCCAGAAAGGACTGCGAGAATACAATAATGATGAGTGACATCGACGCAACCATCCGGTTCAGGAATTTTCTCTGAATCTGTCAGTGTCTTCAAAGCCGAATTATTGAGAATAAAGGAAGCATGCAAAACACTCAATTAAGATCAAAACCAGAACCGGAATACAGCTAATATCACAGACAGTCAGGCACCTGTTAAAGCCATTAATCCTAGTACATCATCTTCCAAATTGGTCCAGCAATGCCGAGATGAAGTTGCTTGTCTCAATATTAAATACAATGTCACACTAATCTGGATCCCGTATCTTTGCGGCATTGATAAGAATGAACGGGCGGACGAACTGGTCAGATAAGGATCAGCCCTTCAGAACTCACTGGCGTAAAAGGTCACCATTTCGCTCGGAGTTATAAATGACAATATTCTTGTAATTTTTCTTAGCGATCTAAGCAACCTGAAGCGACATTACTCAATAAGAGAGCATGCAGCAAAGCAACGCATTCCTCACAACACTCACTGTCATAGCTGTTGGGATCAGCGGGAAAAGGAAAGGACCAAACTTAGAACACAATCATTAGGAAGGCAATTTTTTGAGAATATTGACGAATTTTTGGAAATCGAGTTTAAAGACTTCATCTCCATTCTCAACGCAACGAAAAGGCTCTGGAACGAACTTCGGTAAATTTTGTGCCGCCCTAGTTTGACTCCTTAGATCCAGAGTAGACTGAAGGTTTTGATGGAAATTTACCGTGCGGGGGCCCGGATGACCACTCAATCGGATTGGCTACCGTTTCAGCACCAGTCAACTAGCTGCCTATCTTGGCACAGTGTATGTAGATGGTGTCGGATGAGAGTTGTGACCAGGCTGAGGGAGTAATCCATTTTCCGGGTGATTGTGCAAAAGAAAACACACAATTAGAGACATTTAAACCTACTAGATCCTTTCATGCTTTTGAATTTAATCCAAACTCGATGACTCCGTGAGAATCTTCACAATTTCCCAAATCAATTAAATCCACAGGTTCATATGTACGAGTTATGATACCAAAATGGCGCACTTAAGCGCTAATTGGGCCTACACGGCTAGACTGCCGGTGATCAACCTCAACGACTTTTGTAACGAGTTCTCCTCAATTTTAAGACCAGGAGCTAGTGAACTTTAAATAGGAGGGGGAGGGGGGGTCATGAATTCCTCATTATATCTCGATTCCCAGCCAATGCCACCTAATATAACAAAAAAAAATCACGACTGGGCCGCACGAACTTGCTCTTATGTAAAATACTAAGAATTTCAAATTTTTAAAACATTTTTACGAAAAATATTTGGTACGCCAATTTAATGTTTTTATTAATGTTGGAATAAAAATTAAATTTCCAAAAAAAAATATTGAGTTGTTTTTGAGATATCGAATTTTCCAAAAAAAAAATTTATTTTTTTCAAAAATTCAAGAAAAATAGTTTTTTTTTTAATGTTTTGAAATGCATAGTTTTTTAATCTTTTTAGAAGCTTCTCTATAAAAAATTTCATTAAGCGTTATGGCAATGATGAGAAATTCAGAGTTCGAAAAAATCGTTCTATGGTAGGAACTGTCATTTATATATTGTTTTCAATTTTTTTTAAATTAAATTATAGATCGTAAGAATTAACCGAAGGAAACAACATTTTATAGCGGAATTATCGGAACCGGGTTTTGAAAAAATTTCGAGTTTTCAAAAAAAAAAATTGATTTTTTTTTAAATCCAAAAAAAAATTGAAAATTTGAATACACAATAATATTTGAACTGCTGAGGAACATTAACATACAAAAA
The DNA here is from genome assembly GCA_911387755.1 of Chrysotoxum bicinctum. Lineage (NCBI taxonomy): Eukaryota > Metazoa > Arthropoda > Insecta > Diptera > Syrphidae > Chrysotoxum > Chrysotoxum bicinctum. The sequence goes on along the minus strand of OU426989.1, from coordinate 178,932,279 downwards.
ATGATCAAAATCGGTCGTACCGTTTTTGAGAAAATCAAAAACAAAGAAATATGGTTCCAAGGCGCTAACAAAAATGACCATTTTTTGGAATTTTTTTTAAACTAAATGAAATTTTCTGATTTTTTTTTTTAAATTTGTGTGACAGTTTTTGAGAAAAAAAATATTTATAAAATTTCCAAAAAAAAATCGTATGGCAGGTACCGTTATTTTTGGTCTTTAAAAAAAAAAAAAACGTGTGGGGGGGGGGGGGAATTAAAAGGATATCTACCAAGTTTGAAAACAATCGGCCGAGCATTTAGGCTGTTATCGAACAGACAGATAGTTAGACAGAATTGCCAGACATTTTTTTTTCGTCTTCGCTGTCATCGTAATGTCAACTTTGATCAAAATATCGAGTTCGAGATTTTGAACAAAAGAGAGGGATTTCTTGGAAAAACCTGTAGATTATCTGAGACCGCCGAGATCCTAATAACCTTTCCAAAAATTTGACTGCCATACCGGATTACTATAGTTGTGTCCCAGGCACTGCTACTTTTTCAGGGGTACTTGCTGTTGCCGGGAAGTGACAAATTCTCCAAGATTATTATATGGTCCCAAAAAGTACTTCTAATCGTAGCCTTTGGATTCAGCAAACATTTTTACTTGCGACTTATAGGTACTATAAGGCAAGTTATGCATTCGTAAAAAAAATCGAACTCGAGATTTTGATCAAAGTTGACATTACGATGATAGCGAAGACTAAAAAAGAGGGTCTCGCAATTCTGTCTGTCTGTATGTTGGTCTGTCTGTCGGTTCGACTACAGCCTAAACGGCTCGGCCGATTTTCTTTAAACTTGGTACATATCATTTTTAATTTTTTCCCCCCACACGTTTTTTTCTTTTTTTTTTTTTTAAGACCAAAAATAACGGTACCCCCCATACGAATTTTTTTCGAAATTTTATAAACATTTTTTTTTTTCAAAAAGTGTTTAACAGATTTTAAAAATAAATATACAGAAAAATTTCATTTAATTAAATCTAGGTATTGGTTGAAAAAAATTTTCCGAAAAATGGTTATTGAGGGTACCCCCCATGGAACCATTTTTTTTGTTTTTGATTTTCTCAAAAACGGTTCAACCGATTTTGATCATTTTTTTTTTTGCTAAAGCTCCCCAAAAACATAAATAGAATTGTGTACTCAAATTTTCAAAAAAACTTTTTTGGATTTTTAAAAAAAAAACTTCAAAAAATTTTTTTTTAAAACTTAATATTTCGAAAACCCCATGCTAGATTATTTTTAAACTTGACAAATAAAAGTTCCTCAATATGATCTACAAAATGTGAAACAAAATTTTTTATTTTACCTAAAAACAAAGGTACCTACCTACCATACAAATGCTAAAAAATAAAAAAAAAATGGTTTTCAAAAATCGTATTTTTCTCGAAAACGGCACCTAGAATTTTAATAAAATTTTTTTTCTTTCAATAAATTTTTTCGATCTTTAATTTAATAAAAAAAAATTGAAATTAAGATATTACAGCTTGTACCTACCATAGAACCATTTTTTCGAATTTTGAATTTCTCATTATCCACATATCGGATCTTAATGAAAATTTTTATAGAGAAGCTTCTAAAAAGTCTAAAACACATTGCATTTCAAAACTTTAAAATAAATATTTTTTGAATTTTTGAAAAAAAAAAATCTATTTTTTTCTTTTTTTGAAAATTCGATATCTCCGAAACGGGTCAATATTTCTTTTCGTAAATTTAATTTTTATTCGAACAATAATAAAAACTTTAAATTAGCGTACCAAAATTTTTTCTTAAAAAGCTTTTAAAAAAGTTTGTATATAAAAGCTTCTTTTAAAGAAACCACTACAAGGACTTATAATTTTTGTTCTTGCATAAATTCATATTTGCATAGCATTCTGTTACTACTAAAAGAATTTAAAAATTAATTTTATCTTTATGAACAATTTTCTCTAATAACATTCGTTTTTAAAATTCCCAGTCGATTACATAGGAGCAAGTTCGTGCGACCCAGTCGTGCATTGTATTTTAGACCCCTTCATTTCTGCACAGAAGAATGCTTGAGATTTGTAATTCACTATATAGTCGTAGGTTTTCTATTACCTAATGTTCTTTTAAATTGATTTCATCTTCTTACAAAAAAAGTTTCGCATCATCGCAAAATTCTATTTCGAAGGATAACACACTGAGACTTATGTGTATTTTAGTCAGAAAGTCGCTGCATATACTTCTCAATAAGACACGGCAAATTATACTAATTTATTTTAACTGAATAAACTTAAGAGCAAGAAAATCATTTTTGTTTATATTCAACGAATAAAACATATATTCTTTATTATCAAAAAGATACGACATTGAAATAAAATATTTAAATAAATTCAATGAAAATATCCAAAAATAAAAGCAAACTCTACTTTGTCACGTTGCAAAGGCTCAAGTATTATTAATAATATTGTGTTAGGAGACAAAATTGACTTAAATCCAGCAACAATTTGCTCTTACCAGGCCTAAAACTCAGTCCACTTACCCATTGAAGATACAATAATACAGTTATGTTTTGACGTGAAATCCAATTACCTCACCTCAAGCTGTGCCAGCTACGAGTATAATGCATAAGGAGCATACTTTAGTGTCCCGATCTGTATTTACAGTGAAAACACTTTACGACCAGCCATCAACCAAACTGTCAGACAGAGAAAATATTTTGATATTCATAACTTAATTATGATCCAGTCACCCGGGCTTGTGTACACGGACGCCTATAATATAGCCGAGCAGCTAATGGCTGGCACATCTGGCAAAAGAATAATAACCCAGTCAGAGTTACAGAGGACTGTGTCCTGGTGGCGATGGCAATGGCGGCTGCTGTGACCTTGTTTTATGATTTTAGCGTGCGCTCTCCTAAAACAAACGTAAAACGAAATGATGAGCCAAGAGCCAACCAAATTTTAACCCAATTTCTACTCTCCGTTGTATGTATATGTACGAGTACATTGGTGTCCTTTCAAAAGGACGACAGAGGACTGGGCTACAGTGTGAATACAGACATACTCGTATCAGCGAACTGTCAACGATATATTTTAGGTTATTTTAGCACGATTGTGTTAAGCTGTAACTCGTATACATATACTAAAGTGGATTATTTCGTTTTCACTTGCCATCTCTAAATTAGTTACAAGAACTAATTTGGTGCAGCCGTTGTCAAGGTTCAAGGGTTTCGCAGTTTGATGGCAAATAATTTGATTTGTGACCGAAGTTTATTTGGAAATCCCAATTTTGACGAGAAGTGAAAACTTAAAATTTGAAATAGGCTTATGTTTGCAAAGACCTGTTTTGTAATAACCTTATAGACTGAAATTAGCGTTGCCAATAGGCTTTCTAGTTCTCTTGCTTCGGTGGAGTGCTTTTCTCATTCGAAAATTCTTACATTTCCATTTGGTTTAACGAAATCCTTTTAAATTCAAGTTTGTCAAAAAAAAGAAATGTACAAATACATGCTCCTTCATTAATGAGCGGAAAACACAATCAATCAATCTAAGATTTTAACAACAATTTGATAAGGTGTTGCCGTGCTTCAAGTGTAGCAGACTAATTAGGTATCTTATGGCAAAACCTTATATATTAATAAAAAAAAAGGTTTTATATGTATGGGCCAATCAACACGTGTATTAGGCAGCGGATAGTAGAATTTTATTAACATGTTTGCTAATATTTCTGTATTTTCATATTTTAATAAGCCAAAACAGATAATGATTTTTAATATTTATACTAATTAGAAAAATTGTTAAATAATCATTTTGGAAAACAACTAATTAATGAAATTTTTAAAGCAGAATCTCGAAAGTCGTTTGTTGTTATAGAACTGAGACTTAACGAAACCCCAAAAAAACAAGGATTAACACGTTCGAATCGAACAATGTCAAGAGTGTTTTATTCATACAACTTGACATTAAGAAGATAAAATAAAATGCTGCACTCAGTCGCACGAATTTGCGACTGTCTGTCTGTCTGTCGGTTCGACTACAGCCTAAACGACTCGGCCGATTTTCTTTAAACTTGGTAGATATCACTTTTATTTTTTTCCCCCCACATGGTTTTTTCTTTTTTTTTTAAGACCAAAAATAACGGTACCTGCCATACGAATTTTTTTCGAAATTTTGTAAATATTTTTTTTTTCTTAAAAACTTTTCGACAGATTTGAAAAAAAAAGATACACAAAAATTTCATTTAGGGGTAGGTACTAGTTGAAAAAAATGTTCCGAAAAATGGTTATTGAGGGTACCCCCCAAGGAACCATTTCTTTTGTTTTTGATTTTCTCGAAAACAGTAGTACCGATTTTGATAATTTTTTTTGCTAAAGCTCCTCAAAAACATAAATGGAATTGTGTATTCAAATTTTCAAAAAAAAAATTTTTGGATTTTAAAAAAAAAAATTATTTTTTTTTTTCAAAACTCAATATTTTGAAAACCTTATGCTTGATTTTTTTAAACTTGATAAATAAAAGTTTTTCAATATAATCTAGAAGATGTATGAAAATAAGTTTTATTTTACCTAAAAATAAAGGTACCCACCGTACAAATGTTAAAAAATGGTTTTCAAAAATCGTATTTTTCTCGAAAACGGTGCCTAGAATTTTGATAAAAAAATTTTTCTTTCAATTAATTTCAACGGTTTCAAATTTAATAAAAAAAAAACTTTGAAATTAAGATATTACAGCTTGTACCTACCATAGAACCATTTTTTTAAATTTTGAATTACTCATTACCGACATAGCGGATTTTAATAAATTTTTTTGCAGAGATGCTTCTAAAAAGTTTTAAAACAATTGCATTTCAAAACTTAAAACTTTAACTTAAAAATTAAGTTTTTATTACTGTACGAATAAAAATTAAAATTCCAAAAAAAATATTAAGCCGTTTCTGAGATATCGAATTGTCAAAAAAAGAAAAAATAGATTTTTTTTTTCAAAAATTCAAAAAATATTTATTTTAAAGTTTTTAAATGCAATGTGTTTTAGACTTTTTAGAAGCTTCTCTATTTAAAAATTTAGTTAAGATCCGTTGTGCGGATAATGAGAAATTCAAAATTCGAAAAAATGGTTCTATGTTAGGTACAAGCTGTAATATCTTAATTTCAAAGTTTTTTTTTTATTAAATTTGAAACCGTTAAAATTAATTGAAAGAAAAATTTTTTTATCAAAATTCTAGGCACCGTTTTCGAGAAAAATACGATTTTTGAAAACCATATTTTTTTTTTATTTTTTAACATTTGTATGGTGGGTACCTTTATTTTTTTTCTCACATCTTGTAGGTTATATTACGAAACTTTCATTTATCAAGTTTAAGAAAAAACCTAGCATGGAGTTTTCGAAATATGTATTGACTTTTGGAAAAAAAAAATTTAAGTTTTTTTTTTTAAATCCGAAAAAAAAATTTTTTTGAAAATTTGAATACACAATTCTATTTAAGTTTTTGGGAAGCCTTAGCAAAAAAAAAAAATGATCAAAGTCGGTTGTAACGTTTTTGAGAAAATCAAAAAAAAAAAAAAAAAAAAAATGGTTCCATGGGGGGTACCCTCAATAACCATTTTTCGGAAAAATTTTTTCAACCATTACCTAGCTTTGACTAAAAGAATTTTTTTTGTGTTTTATTTTTCAAATCTTTCGAACAGTTTTTGAAAAAAAAAAATATTTATAAAATTCCGAAAAAATTCGTATGGCAGGTATCGTTATTTTTGGTCTTGAAAAAAAAGTAAAAAACGTGTGGGGGGGGGGGGGGAAATTAAAAATGATATCTACCAAGTTTAAAAAAAAATCGTTTAGCCGTTTAGCCGTTTAGCCTGTTGTCGAACCGACAGACAGACAGAATTGCGAGACCCACTTTTTTAGACTTCGCTATCATGGTAATGTCAATTTTGATCAAAATCTTGAGTTCGATTTTTTTTACGAATGCATAACATGCCTTATAGTATCTACCTATAAGTCGCAAGTAAAAATATGAAAAATATCGAGATTGAGAAGCTCAAATTCATTTTCAAGGGCTATAACTAGACTACCATGTGATTTTTCGGCAAATATGAATTTATTAAAGAAGAAAATAGTAATAATCGTTGTAGATTTTATATATAAAATTGAACATTTTAAAGACAAAATTTTGAGAGACAAATTTGAAGTAATTATTTTTATGCAAATAAAAATATAATTAAAAAAAAAAGATCTGGCCTGTTTTTGAAATTAGAATTTTATTTAATTTGTTCTCTATATAATTTTAAGTTTTGATATTTGGTGTTTTTTAAACATACTTATGTGTCATTTAAATAAAAAGAAAAAGATTTTCGAAAACTATTTTTTAAACTTTTGAATGGAGGGTACCCATTAAATTTTGTAGCTAATATTCAAAAACTGTTGATTGTCAAATTTCAAACAAAACGAGCATGTGGATTTTGAAATATTCAGTAAAAAAATGAGTTTTTTTTAAATACAAAAAAAAGTTTCTTTTAGAAATTTTTATATATGCTAGGTACTATTTTATGAAGCTGAAGATCGCTGCATTCGAATCTATTTTCATTTGGGATTGCATATCTCGATAAGCATCAAAGATATTGGAACATTGTTTGGAACGTCAGAATGTTTCGCGGAAATGTTCCTGGGGGCGATGTCCGTTACTTTTTTTAAATTGTATCTCGTTATATTTTATTTTAGTGAGTTTTAAAACTTTTAAGACAAAAAAAATTTTAGGAGAGGATATATACCGCAATAATTTTTTTTAGAAATAAAATAAATATGGCCCAATGTAGAACATACGTTTCTCTAGAGGTAATGTTTTTTTTCTTTTTTTTTTCTTTTTTTTCTTTTTTTTCTTTTTTTTTCTTTTTTTTTTCTTTTTTTTTTCTTTTTTTTTTTTTCTTTTTTTTTTTTTTTTTTTTTTTTTTTTTTCTTTTTTTTCTTTTTTTTTTCTTTTTTTTTTTCTTTTTTTTTCTTTTTTTTTCTTTTTTTTTCTTTTTTTTTATTAAACTTATTTAACTAAGTATGAAATTAAAAAAAAAAAAGTTTGGACCCTTTGGATCAACTAATCGTAGGTAAAAAAACGGTAAATGAAAAAATTAGAATTTCCAAACTCTAAAGGCGATGTTAAGCTTCATACTATTTTTAGGATTTTTAGGAGTATTTGCATAACATAATTGATCAAATTCACAAAAAAATAAAATTCACGACTGGGTCGCACGAACTTGCTCCTATGTAATAGAGTAGGAATTTTAAAAACGAATGTTATTAGAGAAAACTGTTCAAGGATAAAATCAATTTTTTAAATTCTTTTAGAGACAAAAACAGAATGCCATGCAAATATGAATTTATGCAAGAACAAAAATTATAAGTTCTTGTAGTGGTTTCTTAAAAAAAAAAGCTTTTATATACAAAATTTTGGTATGCTTACTTTTAATTTTTATTACTGTACGAATGACAATTAAATTTTCAAAAAAAAATATTGCACCGTTTTTTGAAATATCGAATTTTCCAAAAAAAAAATTATTATTTTTTTCAAAAATTCAGTCTTTTTTTTTTTAAAGTTTTGAAATGCAATGGATTTAAAACTTTTTAGAAGCATCTCTACAAAAAATTTCATTAAAATCCGTCATGTCGATAATGAATAATTCAAAATTTAAAAAAATAGTTCTATGGTAGGTACAAGCTGTAATATCTTAATTTCAATTTTTTTTATTAAATTAAAGATCGTTAAAATTAATTGAAACAAAAAAAATTTTATCAAAATTCTAGGCTCCGTTTTCGAGAAAAATATGATTTTTGAAAGTCATTTTTTGACATTTGTATGGTGGATACCTTTATTTCTAGGTAAAATAAAACTTTTTTTAATACTCGTACATCTTGTAGACTATATTGGTAAACTTTTATTTATCAAGTTTGAAAAAAATCTAATACATATAAGGTTTTCGAAATATTGAGTTTTGAAAAAACCGTTTTTGAAAAAATCAAAAACTAAAAAAATAGTTCTTTGGGGGGTACCTACCCTCAATATCAATTTTTCGGAAATTTTTTTTCATTCAGTACCTAGCTTTAAACTTAATAAAATTTTTTTGTTTCTTTTTTTTTTCAAATCTGTCGTGCAGTTTTTGAGAAAAACAAATATTTACAAAATTTCGTAGAAAATTCGTATGGTAGGTACCGTTATTTTTGGTCTTAAAAAAAAAAAAAAGAAAAAAACGTGTGGGGGGAAAAAATTCAAAATGATATCTTCCAAGTTTGAAGAAAATCGGCTGAGCCATTTAGGCTGTAGTCGAACCGACAGACAGACAGACAGAATTGCGAGACCCGTATTTTTTAGTCTTCGCTATCATCGTAAAGTCAACTTTGATCAAAATCTCGAGTTCGATTTTTTTTACGAATGCATAACTTACCTTATAGTACCTATAAGTTGCAAGTAAAAATACACGACTGCTCTTATGTAATAGCCTAAGAATTTAAAAACAGAAAGTTATTATAGAGAACTGTTCATAAGCATAAAATGTATGTTTCAAACTCTTTTTAGTATGAAGAAATAGAAACAGAATGCCAAGCAAGTATGAATTTCTGCAACAACAAAAATTATAAGACGTTGTAGCGGTTTCTTAAAAATATAAGCATTTTTAAAACATTTTCATGAAAATTTTTTACAACGTTAACTTTAAGTATTTATTATTGTACGAACATAAATTAAATTCCCAAAAATAATATTGACCCGTTTTCTGAAACATTGAATTTTCAAACAATTTTTTTTTATTCAAAAAATAGTTTCTGTTTTTGCATTTTCAAATACAATGTTTTTCAAATCAGAACCCATTATGTCGATAGTGAGAAATTCGAAAAAAAATATTCTTAATTTAACATTTTTCTTATTATTAAAGTTTTATCAAAATTCCAGTTGCCGTTTTCGAAAAAAATACGGTTTTCGAAAACCATATTTTAACATTTGTATGGTGGTACCGTTATTTTTAGATAATTGCATTTTTTTTACATCTTGGACATTGTATTAAGAAACTTGTACCTACTTGTGAAGTTAAAAAAAAATCGAGCACGGAGTTTTTGAAATATTAAGTTTAAAAAAAATTTTAAATTTTCATAAAAATAAAAAAAAAAATGTTTTGTTAATTTGAATACACAATACTATTCAAACTTTTGGGGAGCTTTAGCATTAAGAAATTATCAAAATCAGTTGTACGATTAAGAACTATTTTTCGAATTTTTTTCAACCATTACCTAGTCTTAACTAAATTACTTTTTTTAGAAAATTTCTATAACTAGCTGACCATTTTTGACTAATTACTGACCAAATAGATGGAATTATATATGCGGGTTGCCAAGACCCAAAAGTCAAGATTTAAAATGAAGCTGCGTTTATTTTTTTTGCTCAATAACTCATAATTAACTGCTACTTTTGCAGTAATAACTTTGAAGATTAAGAGAAATTATACTTCTATTGTTGCACTTACGGGCCTGCAAGAAACATACATGGTTAAAAGGTTTTTTTCGACCTGATCAAAAATAAATCAAGGAAAAATTGGCGAGATATTTCAGGAAAAATGAATTGTTCTTGAGATAAAAGGTATTATATTTTCGGCTATAGCTAAATTTTAAAATGGCTTAGGAGGCTTTGTCAGATCAGATCAGATTAGATCTTTGTTAAAAGACTGTATCGAGCACAAAAAAATTAAAAATAAAATCGTTTTTTTCTATCCTACGAGGTATTAGAACTACAGGGAAGATTATTATAACTAAAGAGAAATTACTGTTTAGATGACTTGTTTGCTACGGTCGAAGCTGACGAGCTAGATTCTAGTTTACAAGTCATCTGAAATTGTCCGGCTATTTCGTTCCATCAGTTTGGTTCGAAGAATAAACTGTTGATCTTGTGCCTACCAGCGGCCTTAAACTGTTGATCTTGTGCCTACCAGCGGCCTTAAACTGTTGATCTTGTGCCTACCAGCGGCCTTAAACTGTTGATCTTGTGCCTACCAGCGGCCCTAAACTGTTGATCTTGTGCCTACCAGCGGCCTAAAACTGTTGATCTTGTGCCTACCAGAGGCTTTAAACCTGGTGATCTTGTAAGCGCCAGGAATCGTAGTCCGTAGCCCGTATTTATAAAAGAGTGGCCCGATACCGAATGCCAGTTAAAGGAGAAACCAGATGCCAGAATTAAGCTCTTTAAAAGAAGCCAGCAGGACCCGATACCAGGAGAATAACCGAAGTTTACCAGATACACCAGGCAGGGTGTAATTAATTGAAATCAAGAAATATTTAAGTTGTTATATGAAGTTAAGATTTGTTTTTAATAAAGATTTTGTATAAGGTTCTAAAGACCTTCCTACTGAAGTTTCGTGTTTTTCTTCAGAACGACCCTGGAAATCCGGCGAGGAAAACCTCGGCTGGAAAGCAAAAAGCACATCACAAATTGGCACATCACAAAACGGCGATCAGGTACTAGCTGCGAAATGATAGTTCGATGTTGCCTCCCGTGTAGCAATTCTGCAGGTGATTTTCCTGATTTTGGATTAGGAGTCGTACGGTAGATGATTAGATACTGGGATAGAGTTGAGTCTTTGTTAGGGTTTTCTTCTAGAATTTTTTTGAAATGGGTTTTGAAGGTGCGAACAAATCGTTCGGCTTAACCGTTCGAAGCGTGATGAAATGGTGCGGTACGTAAGTGCTGTATTCCGTTTTGTTTACAGAAGGTAGCAAAGGTTGCAGAAGCGAATTGAGCACCGTTATTCGACACTAAAGTTTCAGGCAACCCTTCTAGTGTGAATATTTTTATTAAGGCTTGGATGGTGGCGATGGAGGTGGTAGAGGTTTTCATAGGCACAACAAATGGAAACTTCGAGTATGCATCAATACAAATTAGCCACATTTGATCTACGAATGGTCCTGCATAACCAATATGAATTCTCTGCCATGGACGTTCAGGAGTTGGCCATGAACTGTATTCTTTTGGCGGATCTGCTGCAGATGACTGACAAACTTGACAGTTTGAAACCTGTTGTTCAATAGCCTTGTCCAATGTTGGCCACCAACAATACCTTCTGGCTAACTGTTTCATACGGACAACACCCCAGTGCCCTTCATGCAACATATCAGTTACCCTTTTTTGAAAATTTTCGGGAATTACAAGTCGGAGATGCTCGGTTTGAAGCAAAATTAATCCTTGGTACTCGGATAACGACATTCTTCTGTTGAAAAAAGGTATGATATCCTTATCCTTTTGTGAAAGTTTATCTGGCCAGCCTGAAAAAATGAAACTACGAACTTTCTTAAGAGTTATGTTTTTATCAATGGAATCTATAAATGGCTGCCTTTGCGATTGGAAATGATTCCACTTTTTCTGAAAATACCTCCGCTATTTCCATACACATCTCTTCTTGCTTTCGGTCAAATTGTAAGTCCGGTCCAATTGGAAAACGTGACAACGTATCAGCATTGGCATGCTTTTCAGTGGGTCTGTACTTTATTCTATAAGAATACGCCATAAGTGTAATCGCCCATCGTTGTAAGCGATTTGCAGTCATTATAGGTAGTTTCTTGTCGGGATTGAAGAGCGAAACTATAATGGCTTGTGATCTGTAAGTAAAGTAAACGTGCGGCCGTATAAGTACTGGTGGAACTTTTTTACTCCATAGACAATGGAAAGAGCCTCTTTTTCGATTTGGCTGTATTTTTGCTGCTGCCTCCTCTTCAATCTGGCGTTGGAGAAAGCAATCCGTGACTCTGGCACGGCAACAAGAGGGACCATCGTCAACAGTTCCAGCCAGTTACTAGCTTACGCAGACGACATTGACATCATCGGAAGATCCGAACAAGCTGTACACGATTCCTTCATCCAGATCGAGCAGGCGGCACAAAATCTGGGGCTGCACATTAGTGAAGGTAAAACAAAGTACATGGTGGCGTCGAATGCGAGAGGAACAGTTGGTCAAACAATCAAGGTTGCGGAGCACGAATTTGAAGTGGTGCAATCCTTTAAATACCTTGGGTCAATAGTAGCAGCCGATAACAATATAGAAGAAGAAATACGCGGGCGGCTTCTCAAATCCAACAGAGCCTACTATAGTCTGTCAAAGCTTTTCAAATCCAGAAATCTCACCATAACTTCAAAACTACTGCTGTACAGGACCATGGTCCTGCCAGTACTCACATATGGATCCGAGACTTGGGTGCTTAGCAAAAGGCACTCCGACCTCTTAGCTGCGTTCGAGAGAAAAGTCTTAAGGAGAATTGTTGGCCCCATATGTGAGGAAGGACGATTCCGGAGACGGTACAATCATGAATTGTACGCAATCTACCTAGAAGCAGATATCGTTACAAAAATTAAGCTCGGTAGACTCCGGTGGGCAGGGCACCTAGCTCGCATGAGCGAAGAGGAACCTGCTCGGATAGTTCTTTGTGATACATTCTATGGTAGACGGCAGCGTGGTAGACCATGCTTGCGCTGGAGAGATGGCGTAGACCAGGACGCCCGAAGCCTTGCGGTGCGCAACTGGATGGCGTCGGCTAGAGACCGGGATAGGTGGAGAGACTTGTTGAAAGAGGCCAGGAGCGGAACCCGGTTGTCGAGCCGATGATGATGATGATGATGTATTTTTGCTGATGAACGTCGAGCGTCTTTGAAGCAAAAGCAATTGGCAATTCAGTTCCGTTTTCATCTATGTGCGCTATCACCGCTCCTATTCCATAGGAAGACGCATCGGTTGCTAAAACTATTGGAAGTTCTGGACGGTACTGAACGAGGCAAGTAGCGTCAGCAAGTTGTAGCTTAATGTTTTCAAAAGCTTGTTTTTGTGACGGCCCCCATGTAAAATGTACATTTTTCTTTCGCAAACGGTTAAGTGGTGCTGCCACTTCAGAAAAATTTCTAATAAACTTTCCATAATAGTTTGCATTTCCAAGGAAAGTTTGTAGCTCTTTCAAATCTTTCGGATGACGCATGTTCTTAATTGCAAGAGCTCCTGATTTTGACGGACGAATTCCCTGCGGCGTGATTAAATGCCCTAGGTATTCAACTTCAGATTGAAAGAATACGCATTTATCACGGTTTATTCGCAATCCATTTTCTGAAAGCCTCTTAAATACTGCTTCAATATTAAGCAAATGTTCGTTGTCATCTCTACCAGACACGAGTATGTCATCTAGGTATATAGCACAATTAAGTCCCGATAAAACCTGTTCTAACGTCTTTTGATAAATAGCTGGAGCACTCGCAACACCAAAAGGAAGTCTCTGGTACATATAGAGTCCAAGTGGCGTATTTACTACTGCCATCGGTTTTGAGTCTTCATCTAACTCTATTTGCAAATATGCATCTGCAAGATCTATTTTTGAAAATCGTTTTCCACCAGCTAACTTATTAAATAGATCCTCAGGTCGTGGTATAGGATACTGATCTATTTCTAGATGCGGATTAATGGTGACTTTGAAGTCACCACAAATACGGAGACCCTTATTTCGTTTAGAAACAACGACAATAGGGCGCAGCCCATTCGCTGAATCTGATTGGTTTCCAGATTCCAGAGTCCTCTAGACGTTTAGCTTCCTCTTTGAACGCATCCAACAGGGCGAAAGGAATTGGCCTTGATTTGTGAAATTTAGGTTTGGTATACGGCTTTAAATAGAGATGTGCTTTCATTGAGTTGCATAGCCCTAAGGTCTTAGATGCTACGTTAGCATATTTTGAAAAAAGATTTTGTATTTCTTGATCTTCATTTAGGTTTATATTCAAAACAGTGCTTGTATCTGGGGATTTTATTTCAATACCAAATGCTCTGAACCAATCAAGTCCGAAAATATTGTGTCCAGATGCTACATCGACAACTAATAGAGGCAATTGCTAACGCTGACCACCAAACTCAACCTCAATATCCAGTTCACCTAGAACTGGAACGCAAGTATTGCCATATGAGCGAAGACATCGATCGGTTGCATTAAGCGGTGGCTTATTAATACTTTCGTAGCATGACAGACCGATTATCGAGCAGCTTGCCCCCGTGTCGAGCAAAAATTTTACTGGGTATGTGTTTAAATTGACCATTATCTCCCATTTCAAACCGACTTGACATATTTCACCCACTGTTAGTACGCTGCTTATTTCCTGTACATGCTCGAAGTTTCCCTTTTTCCCTTTTTTTTATCATATTTGCCACTGAGGCATACCGATGCGATGTGTCCCATGCGCCCACACTTTCTGCACTCTACCTTTGCAAACTTGCAAGTCTCTTGAGTGTTTTGTCCAACAACCAGGACATGATTTAGTTTTTTCCCTGTTACCACCATAATTTTGCTTCTTAGCCTGCCACTTGCTTCTGTTTGTATTTTTGGAACCCTCTGCTTTAACCTGATTTACTTCTAATGGCTCAACCTTAAGCAACTTCTGAATTGACTCATACGCTTCCGCAATATAAAACACCTCAGCTAAAGTGGGATTCGTTTTTTGAAGAGAAGCCGAACGCAATCCATCATGTGGAGTGTGTAAAATGATTACGTCCCTAATCATTTCATCTACAAATTCTTGCTTGCAATCAGTTTTCTGACAACTGAAAGCACATGTTCGCGCTAACCCTCTCAATTGCGCAACCCACTCCCCATATGTTTGACCAGTGCGCATTCGGCACTTCCAGAACTCGTAGCGTGCCATTGAAATGTGAATCGTTTCTTTAAAATGATCTGTCAGTTTTGTTAACAACTCTGTATATGTTTTTTCAACCACTTTTTCACATCCCAATAAGTTTTGTAGTAAATTATAAACATCTGATCCTAGCCATGACAAAAAATACGCTTTTTTTTCATCTTCACTCACCACCTTGTATGCCAAAAAATGTTGTTCCAGCTGCTGCTTATAAACGTCCCATGTGCTCTTCTCGGGAGAAAATTGTTGAAACTGCGGCACGGTTGTTTTCGTTGAGGTAGAAGAAACTCCTTGTAGTACTTTTATGTACTCTTTTTGTGACTTCAGTAGTTCTTTCACTAGTTCTTCTAGGTTTGCCATGATGAATATGATGACTGTAGAAAATTAATTTAGGCGCAAGTTGCACATGCGCATGCAGGCCAAGCAATTAGGTTAGATTCGATTGTTTTTTTTTTTTAACAAAAAAAACCTCGTCGCCAAATGTTGTATTCTTGATATACGAGTAATAAACACTTGAAGGTTATAAATGACTTTAATTTATATAAAGAACTTAGTGGTACGAGTATAATAATAATAAACTTGGAATTCATAGAAACTATTTAGAACAAATGTTAAGTATAGATATTAATTAATTACAAGGCGAGAATCGATGTGTCTGGCTAGGCAGCTCAAGTAAGAAGGAGGAAAAAAAATATGACATTCTAGAATTGCTTATATTAGGCTAGTTCACATTTATGATAAGTATGAGGCTAGTTCAAATTAATGACTAATTAGGATGGTTCAGGATCAAGTATATACATCACTAAAGTTTTTACAACATGCTTTAAGCCAATTAATAGGAATCACGCTATAAATACAAATAAACCATTTATTTTAAATTCTTATATGCTCACTGACAGTTAATATTTTTTGACAGTAATATTTTCTAATATCTCACGAGTTTTCCCCTCTTCACGAGAAAAAACCTGAATGCAAAAATCAAAAAGGGCTCCTTTCCTATAAATGTGATAGAATATAAGGAAAACCAATTGAGCCATCCAATCCAAAAATTTTCGGTTTAAATGTTGTGGCAACAAAAATGAGTGATTTCTTGAAAAAATTATTTATAGATTTCTGAGAACGCCCATATCTCAATAACCTTCACAAAAATTACACTTCCGAAAAAGGTACATATATTTGTTTAATTCTCAGTGTAAAAGTAAATTTCGGAGCGATTACTGATAAAACCGGAAATTCATTCACGAATTCGCAGAATTATTAAATAACGAGAATCAATTTTTGAAAAGTTGTGAAGACTTTAAGCAATGTTTTTCGGAAGTATATCGATTTATACTAAAGTATATGAGCGATGTAATACCCTTCGTTTCCCAGTCGATTTCACCTTAAAATAAACACACACAATTCGAAGTACATGCGTTGTTATGATGAAATCCTCCATGAGTATATTTGAACATAAAAATCGCTTCTAATCAAAGCCATTTGGATCTCCTCCCTTCATTTCTTCCAAAAACACCTGTACAGGAATGGGTGAAAGTTGTAAGTCACTAGGTCCTTTAATTTTTTTTTACATCAGCGACCTACGAGCGTTAAGTGCCTTAAATTCATATAATCCCCCAGGAGTATTTGCATAAAAGTTCCAATCGTGCAATTAACTCAGCCTTTTCAAAACATCAAACACTCAAACCGACCATTTACCATTTTAACATTCATTCAAAATTCAGATATTAACAAAATCAATCACCGATAGAAATCTCTGGCTCACTTATTCCATCCACCCCGGCCATCTTGGCACTCTCAAGAAATTGTTTTTATATTAAAAGCTTAAATTTGTAGCATCTTCAAGTGTACAACATTTTCATAAAAAAAAAAACGCAATACAAAATGTTGTTATAAGACTTGTCTTAAGTTATAACAACCGATTCCAACACCATCACACCACACTCACACTCCTCTCTCTACCAGCCAAAAAAATTGAATTGGTTATAAATCCCAAGTGTTCTTCTGCCAGTTTACCCATTGCTTTGACTCGTGTCGACTTCCCAAGGGGGTCTCTGCACAAACTACAAAAATAACATGTCTTCTGGGCAAAGGAGGAGTATCATAGGCTTCATCTTCGTTAGAGTGGCTCATACCCTTGAAACAACTGCAAGCCATGAAAGTCCTCCACAATGCCCTGTCCTCCAAGAAGTCAAGAATCTGTGTAAATGAGGTCACTAACAACCCATAGGCTACAAATAAAACATGCAAAAGAGGTTGTGCTCCTTGTAAACTGTTATACCACTCGTACTTCTTGTGTTATTTTACGGGATGAAGGACGGACGCAGGATAATTTTGTTTTCCCTCATCTTGAGGCCCGAACTCTGCCATCAACAAAAAAAAGGGGCTGCCCTCTCATCAAAACCATAGGCTCGCTGGAGCCGGAACCCACCCAGCTGTACAACTTGAGTTCAATACACCATTTCAAAGTGATTTAATATCGTAAGGATAATAATTTATTTTCGAAGGCAAAATTACCATCAGAGCCTATACCCTGCTTAGTTATGTATATGTTTGTGTAAAAGGGAAAATATACACAGCCCCAGGATGCCATTGAGTCAATGTTCAGGAACTAATAGAGGATCTTTCGTATATTGGTGATGAGGTGGTGCGGTGGTGGGTGGGTCCTGGCTGATGGTATTCGCTTCAAAGGTAAATGAGTGGCTGGCTTTGGTTTCTTGGCCGGATTCCAAAGGGTGGTGACATAAAACAAGAGGTATATGTAGATACAATTAGGAAAGTCCTTAAAGTACCATTAAAAATCAATTTGTATCCTAGACCTAGATGAAGGCTGTGAACGAGTAGATCTGCCGTGTGTCGTGTGCCAGTGGTGTTGTATTCAGAGCCCTGAATGAATAAAAGCAACATCGAAAAAGATTGTCAATTATTCTGTTGTTCATATGGTATACAAGATTATAAGCCGCCTTAAGGGAGAATAATTTTGGGGCGCTTATCTGCCACAGCACATTGTGTGATTGTGGGTAAATGCGGAACACATTGTTTCTGGGATGTTTTTCTAAGCTTCATAAGTCCTGTTCCATATTCCCAGGTACACAGGGTATTTTGTGTATTAAAACGATGAATATCTTATAATACGTTAAGTCTATTGAAAATAAATTTTCAACACCAACGTTAGAACTTTGTTTGAACAAAAAAAAAAAAAAAATAGGAAAGCCTTTATAAGGGCTCTCTCCCTCTGTTCTGTTTTGTGAGGTAATTCTTAAAGTTAGAAGTTGTAGAAATGATGGGAGCATTCGAATGCTAGGTACTTTTCACACTTGAAAGGAAGTTGGTTTCGCATTAAGAAATCAGAAATGGTTTAGCTTCGGGTGAAGATTTTCTGAAGAATTCATAAGGAAAGATGTATCGTTGTGTAGGAAATTTTGGAGAGTTGCTATGCACGTGTGCTGTTCGGATGATACTTGGATATGGAGGAGCTTAAGGAATTCATTTGTAGAGAATTTCAAAGTGAAGACTTACAAAAACCTAGCCCTTACATGTTTTATGGTATTTAACGCTTTACATAACTCTTTAATCAGTTTAAAATGCCTTTGATAAAATATCCAATCTTATTATAAATGAGGATTTAGCGGATAAGCTGTGCTACGAACTGTGGAAAATACGTTAAGCAAGTTTGGCATTAAACTTTTAAACTTTTATAAGCACCTTCAATTAAATTTTTTTTTAATGAGGCTTCTCCGAAGTCTATCCAATCGACCAGCTTCAGGTTGTATTGGTATTTCCATAGGCTGACTATTTTTGCGAGATTCCGGTCGAATTGCTGATGATTAAGTCACTCTAGGTGGTGGTTCTCTCTGCTACAGGATTGGGTTTAGAGCTCCGCTTCATAGATCTCCGACGGACCTGATTTGCATGTAGATTCCGGATACAGGGCCCTTGGTTTCTGATATTCAGACTGATACTCCTGTTGGTCCTTCTCATACCAAACTGGTTGACTACTACTGTAGTTGTTATTCTTTAAGACATTTTGTTGCAGCGAAGCTCTGACTTGAATGGGTATAAATTCGGAATGCAGCTTGTCGAAATATGTACCGATTAAAGAAATGCGGTGTTACGTGCTGATCCAACAAAAATCATGCTAAAGATATAAAGTGTGGGCCATCTAGTGGTTTCTTTTTAAATCATAGGTTGTTTTGACACTGACAGCTGTTTCCCGCTCGAAATCTTGACAGAAAGTCATTTCATTACTATTCCTGTCGCTTGACGGTTGAACAACGTTAGGAAATATTGAAAACTTATTTCCAAAATAAGTTCAAATAGTGTTTTTTTTAAAAGAAGTTTTGGCCGAAAAGAAGCACCCAACCCACCACACCTGCTGTATGCAAGTTTGTGCAAAAAGTTCGTGAAAATGGTATGCTAGTAGACAACACTCATGGTCCTCGTCGTCGAACAGTTCACAGAGACTAGAATATGGATGCTGTAGCCGGGAGTGTTAGACTCAATTCACGAACATCAATTAGCCAACGATCTGAACAGCTCAAGATTTCACGCACTAGCTTGAGGAGAATTCTGCACAATTATCCCTTACAAGGTGAAATTGACTCACCAACTGAAGGCGCACAACCATCCGCTACGTTATCGCTTCGCAGTCTGAGCCTTACAGCAGCTTGAATTGGACAATGATTTTGAGCGACAACGCATCTTTTTTGAAGAAGCGCATTTTCATCTCGGCGGCTATTTTAACAAACAAAATTGTCGCATCTGGAGCTCGGAAAACCCGCACGTTATTGTCCAGAAGCCAATGCATCCACATAGAATGCGGATTGTCGAGTTCTGGCATCATTAGACCATGTTTCTTTAAAAATGAGGATGTGAACAATGTTTCGGTTAACGGTGCGCGGTACAGAGCCATGTTAACCGACTTTTTTACTTGCGACTTATAGGTACTATAGGGCAAGTTATGCATTCGTAAAAAAAATCGAACCAGAGATTTTGATCAAAGTGGACTTACGATGATAGCGAAGACTATAAAAAAGGGTCTCGCTATTTTGTCTGTGTCTGTCTGTCTGTTCGACTACAGCCTTAACCGCTCGTCCGATTTTCTTTAAACTTGGTAGATATTATTTTTTATTTTTCCCCCTACATGTTTTTTTCTCTTTTTTTAAAGACCAAAAATAACGGTAACTGCCATACGATTTTTTTTCGAAATTTTATAAATATTTTTTTTTTTCAAAAACTGTTCGACAGATTCAAAAACTAAAAATACAAAAAAAAATCATTTAGTTACAGCGAGGTAATAGTTGAAATTTTTTTTCGAAAAATGGTTATTGAGGGTACCCCGATGGAACCATTTTTTTTGGTTTTGATTTTCTCGAAAACGGTACAACCGATTTTGATAATTTTGATTTTGCTAGAGATCCCTAAAAACTTGAATAGAATTAATTGTGTATTCAAATGTTCAAATGTTTTGGATTTTTAAAAAGAAGTTCAATTTTTTTTTTTTAAACTCAATATTTCGAAAACCACATGCCAGATTTTTTTTAAACTTGATAAATAAAAGTTTCCCAATATAGTCTACAAGATGTGAGAACAACATAATTATTTTACCAAAAATTAAAAGTACCCACCATAAAAATGTTAAAAAATGGTTTTCAAAAATTTTTTTTTTTCAATTAATTTTTACAATCTTTAATTTAATAAAAAATAAAATGCACGACTGGGTCGCACGAACTTGCTCCTATGTAAAAGACTAAGAATTTCAAAAATGAATGTTATTGGAGAAACTGTTCATAAGCATAAAATTCATTTTTTAAATGACTAAAAAAAACTTCTTTAGTAGTTAAAGGCAAGAATAGGATGCCATGTGATTCAAGCAAATATAGATTTATGCCAGAACAAAAATTATAAGTCTTTGTAGTGGTTTCTTAAAAAATAAGGTTTTATATAAGAAAATTTTAAAACATTTTTAAGAAAAAATGTTGGTACGCCAATTTGAAGTTTTTATTATTGTATGAATAAAAATTAAATTTACAAAAAAAGTATTGAGCCGTTTTCGAGACATTGAATTTTCAAAAAACAAAAAAATTGTTTTTTTTTTTTCAAAATTCAAAAAAATAGGTTTTTTAAAGTTTTGAAATGCAATGTTTTTAAAAATTTTTAAAAGCTTCCCTCTACGAAATTTCATGAAAATCCGTTGTGCTTATAATGAGAACTTCAAAATTTTAAAAAATCGTTCTATGGTAGGTACAGTCAGTAATATTTTGTTTTCAAAATTTTTTTTATTAAATTACAGATATTAAAAAATAACAGAAAGAAAAAAAATTTAAGCAAAATTCTCGGAACCGTTTTCGAGAAAAATACGATTTTCGAAAACCATTTTTTAACATTTGTATGGAGAGTACCGTTATTTTTAGGTAAAATGAATTTATTTTGCTCATATATTGAAGATTATTTTTCCAAACTTTTATTTATCAAGTTTTGAAAAAATCGAGCATGGGGTTTTCGAAATATTGAGTTTTCAAAAAAAAAATTTTGAAAGTTTTTTTAAAAATCCAAAAAATTTGTTTTGGAAAATTTGAATACACAATAATATTCAAACTGCTGGGAAGCTTTAGCATAAAAAAAATGATCAAAATCGGTTGTACCGTTTTTGAGAAAATCAAAAACAAAAAAAATGGTCCCAAGGGGGGTACCAAAACTACTCATTTTTTTGAAAATTTTTTTCGACCATTACCTAGGTTTATCTAAATTAAATTGTTTTAATTTTTTTTAAGAAAGTCGCAGGGACAGTTTTTGAGAAAAAAAAAATATTTATAAAATTTCGGAAAAAAATCGTATGGCAGGTACCGTTATTTTTGGTCATAAAAAATCAAATCAAAAAGCATCCGGGGGTAAAAAATCAAAACCCATATCTACCGAGTTTGAAGAAAATCGGCCGAGCCGTTTAGCTGTAATCGAACAGACAGACAGAATTGCCAGACCCACTTTTTTCGTTTTCGCTATCATCGTAATGTCAACTTTGATCAAAATCAAAGATATTACAGCTTGTACCTACCATGGAACCATTTTTTCAAATTTTGAATTACTCATTATCAACACAACGAATTTAAATGAAATTTTTTTATAGAGATGTTTCTAAAAAGTTTAAAAAACATTACAGTTCAAAATTTTAAGAAATATATTTTTTGAATCTTTGAAAAAAAAAAAATCATTTAGTTTTTTTTTTGAAAATTCAATATCTCAAAAATGCGTCAATATTTTTTTTGGAAATTTAATTTTAATTCGAATATTAATTAAAATCTAAGATTGAAGTACATACCATATTTTTTTCTTAACAATGTTTTAAACTTTTTTTTTTATAAAAACTTATTTTATTAAAAAAACACTACAAGGACTTATATTTTTTGTTCTTGCATAAATTCATATTTGCATAGCATTCTGTTTTTGCCTCTTACTACTTAAAGAATTTAAAAAATTAATTTTATCCTTATGAACAGTTTTCGCTAGTAACATTCGTTTTGAAAATTCCTAGTCTATTACATAGGAGCAAGTTCGTGCGACCCAGGCGTGCATTTTATTTTTTACTGAAATCGAAGACATAGATTTGGACGACCTCTGGTTTATGAAGGATGGTGCGCCATGCCACACAGCCCATGGCACAATCGATCTTTTGCGAACCCAATTCCCAAATCGTGTTATAAGCCGTCTTGGTGACATCAATTGGCCGCCTCGGACTATTTTTTGGTGGAAAACCATGAAGAACCGATGTTATGCCAACAAACTGGAAACGATTTAAGCACTTAAGGTAAATATCAACCAAGCAATCCGTGAGCTACAGCCCGAAACCATCAACAAGGTCTTCGAAAATAATAGTCACAGAATAGTCTACTGCGAAGCCAGCCCAGGCGGCCACTTGAACGAGGTTGTGTTCCATAATAAATGGGAATATTTGCTCTTACTAATTAAGCTATAATACATGGAAACAATTCAATGTTGTTCATTTAATTGAATTTGTAAAAAGAAACATGTATTTGGCCCACCCATCAAATTTTTGGTCATTTGTAAGAAATGTACGAAATATTAGTTCGTCTTCGGTTCCATTTTCGTCTTCAATGACATTCCCTATTAGTTCTCCCGCGAAAGCTAATCTTTTACGGCATTATTTGTTATTTTTCACTAATACTAAGTTCAACCTCGGAATAGTTAAACCGAGCCGAAGCACTTACTTCGGGTTTACGCCACGTCAAACAAATCCTTATTTAAAATTATTTTCTTAGCCGTTTTAGCTACGCTTTCCTTATGTCAAATATACTGGGGAAAAAGGTGGCAAATTAAACCCCACCTGATTTCCATTATTTATTCATTTTATTATCATTGTATGCATATTGGAAATTGGATACATTTAAAATTGGATTGTATAAAGTTCAAATCCAATAAATGAATGTACCAAGCACATTGCGTTCCCAATACCGTACAACTGCAAAATATCTATCTCTTTTGTCTTAGTAAGAAACGAAACAAAAATTGCTAACAATCCTTTTTGTAAATTTCACAAGATGTCATCTCAAAATGACATTAAGATACTAAAACGGCCTTAAACATCCTATGAACCAGTTTTAGATTATTCCACCGCTATTATTCTGGCATTTTCATTATAAATAAGATTTTCAGGATTAGAGCCGTTGTAAAGTCGAAGTAACTTTACTCCGTCGCTAAAACGAGTTAGTAAATAAGGCTGTGAATCAGTTCGTTAAAAAATCTTAACTCCAAGAAAGTGTCTTGACTCTCGTCTTGCTTTCACTTGTACAGTTGTACGGGTACTGAAGGATTTGGATGAACAAAAATCCCCTGGCTTTGATAGTATCTAACGATAGTTCAACGATGGCAAAACCACTGCGTGAGCTTTTTCATCTTTCTTATTCTATTGGTCTCTTTTCGAATGGATGGAAAACAGCATTTGTCCAGCCTATTCCTTAAAAAAAGTGAATCATATTCCTTCCTCTAAATATCGTCCAATTACACTTACGTCCCTTATTTCCAAGGTCATGGAAACGTTGATAAATTATCAGCTGAAGAAATATCTCGAAGAACGAAAGCTTCTCAATGACCGGCAGTACGGCTTTCGTTGCAATAGGTCCACTGGTGATCTGATGGTATATCTCACCGAACAAGTAACATTATTGTTGTGCATTTGGTATTGATGAATTTCTTCTTCGGTGAATTAGAAAATACCTTTTGAACCACTCAATACAAGTTGTATTGGATAGTTTTAAATCTGAAGTGCATAAAATAAATGCTGGTGTACCACAGGGCTCCGTTTTGTCTCCGACTCTCTTTCTCATATTAATATTTTGTCTGAAACTCCTAATTAATTCAATTGCTTTACTGAACTGATGACAGTATATCAGATTCTCATATTGATTCCAGATTCAGGGGCCCTACTCTGTATTTCGTTCCGTAAGTAAAAATTTCCGAATTCGTATATTTGGTACTCTCTATTTCTAAAGCGGATTGAAATCTACTACTTTCGAAATGACAATTCCGAAAGTGGAATTTTCGTACCTGGCAATACATTTTCGAATGTCAAAAGCATTCTAATACGGAAAATTTGTTTCTACAACAATTGTGATAACGGAACTAACAAGAAACGCTTTAAAATGTAAGTTCTTTTTTAGAAAATATTAGTTATAATAAAATTTAATCAAATAAATTTAATTACAGGGAATCTTCGAGCAGAAATGTACACACCAAACAAAAACAATTTGAGATGTTGGTGGAGTTCATGTGTTCTCATCCCGATTTGGCCAAGGGACATTTAAAAACCCCCGACGCAAAGCAAACATCCAACAACTTGTGGCAGAGACTTGCATCAGAGTTGAATGCGGAAGGACCACCAATGCGGGATGTAGTCGGCTGGAAAAAGGTAAGTTTAAATGCAAAAACTATCCTTAAAAAAGATAAATAAAAAATATTTCTAGGTATGGGCAGATCATAAAGCCTATATAAAGGCAAAATTGAGAAGGAACAAGATGAGCCTTTCTGGGACAGTTGGTGGACCTTCCAAACACTGCTCCTTCACTCCTTTAGAGGAGCTGGCAATAAATTTATTAAACATGGACGAGTCCGTAAGCGGAATACCATCAGCTCGTGTTTTCGGCGTCCACACGGACAATATTGAAAAAGATCCCGCTGAATCAAACGGACCAGTCAACAGCGATGAAAACATAGAGCATATTCCAGCACCTGAAGGACGCAGAGCAGCAACGCAGTCTAAGCTTAAAAATAGGGAAAATCTGTTACAAACCCAGGTTGAAAATCAAATTGATTATCAAAAAAAATCATATAGAATGTTCAAAGATATGAACGAAAATTTAGCAATAATCGCAAAATATGAAAAAAAGAATTACTATTTGAAAGAAAAAAAGTACAAATTGGCTAAAGAACAATTTGAGTACAAAAAAAAAATGACTGTGAAAAAAACAAGCTAAAAATATCCAAGCTTGAATTAAAAAGAGAAATATTGCAATTTCAAAGGAATGCAATATAAAAAATAATTAGGTGATATATAGATCTAAGATTTTTTGAGTTACATTGTTTCCTTTTAAGTTTTTTTTTTTGAGTTACCTAAATTATTGTTTCCTTTTAAGTTTTTTGTTGTTGTTAAAATTAGATCTAAGATTTTGAGTTACATTGTTTCCTTTTAAGTTTTTTTTTTTTTGAGTTACCTGAATTATTGTTTCCTTTTAAGTTTTTTGAGTTCCTGAACTATTATTTCCTTTTAAGTTTTTTGTTAGTCACCTGAAAAGACTGAATAGTATTTAAATAAAAGAAATATTTTTTTTTTTATTTTTAAGTTACTTTTATTTTTAATTTTGAATAAAATATATATTTAATAATAACTATATTTTTAAATTATTTGTTTTTAATTGTTTTGTAAGTTATTTTTTATTTGCTCCCGAATTCTCTTAGCAATGTTTAAGTAGGCAGCATTGTCTACTTCATGTTGCTGTTCAATGGCATCTGACACTGCTTGATAGTGATCCGAAGGTAGTTCATCTGAGGGCAAGGCCATATTGTGTTCCAAACATATATTATGCAGTGCGCAACAAACATTCATTATTTGCACAACTTTTTCTGGAGCATAGTGGAGTTCTCTTGCTGCTAAAAGGCATCGAAATCTTCCTTTTAGTACGCCGAATACTCTTTCAATTAAACATCTAGCTTTAGAGAACTTTTCATTGAAGTAGGACTCAGCGCTATTTTCTGGAGCTCTTCGAAATGGGGTCATTATCCATGGCTCCAAAGGGTATCCAGAGTCACCTTAAATACGCAAGAATAATAATTACATAATTCTATTTTGAACATTCATAATACTTACCGAGAATCCAAGATGATTTATCTCCGCTTTCATATTGTTGAATTAAATATTCACGTTCATACGAGAGACTCCATACATGTGAGTCATGTGCTGCACCACTGTACTTTGCATTTACTGCCTGTATGAACATTTCATGGTCACATATCTATAATTTAAAAGAGTACTAAATTGTTGTAAGAAAGTATGAAGATTATAATTTTTCCTTACCACCATTGCATTAATACTATGCTTTAATTTTCTATTGAAGTACAAGTGCTCATTCCTTTTCGGCCTTATCATTTGAATGTGTGTTCCGTCTACCACACCAATAACTCCCGGAATACCCGACTTCGAAAAGAAATATTGTTTAGCTTCGCGTCGTCTCATTTCAGTCATTTTAAAATTTATGTGTTTTGGACACAGTATTTTTTCTATTGCACTGCAGACTTCTGCAATAGTACTTGATGTTGTTTGTTGTGCCATGCCAATGGAATAGTCGTGTCCTATTTGGTGCTGATAGCCTCCTTGCCCTAAAAACTTTAAAGTTGCACCTAGCTTCAAGATGGCTGGAACTGCAGTTGATCTTAAAGGAGCAGCGAGTTCATCTTGTATTGCATTTAAAACATACAAAAAAGCGTTTTTCGACAGGCGAAAATTCTGTACGAAACTAAAATAATAAACAAAAGTTAAATTGAAATTAATCTTTGCCACCAATGAAATTTTACCTTTTATCACACATTTCCATAATATTTGATTTGTCCCGTATAATTTTTCGTTCAATCCGTTCTTCATTATTTTCTTCATCCATCCAAAGAGCAACCGAATCCATTTTCTTTTGTTTTATGTTAAATTATTACTTTTAAAACCACAATTTGTTTTTATCCGCCTTGTTTTTAATTTGTTTTGATTTCTCAGTTTGACAGATCTCGTGAGAAGTAATTCGACACTCGAAAAAAACTAATCCGTAAAAGGGAATAGTATTAAGTACTATTTTTTCCGTTCCGAATGTTTTACAGAGTACAAAATCAAAAGCGGAACGAAAAGCAATTTCGAATAGGATTGACTTTCGAAACGAAATACAGAGTAGGGCCCCAGGTCCTTGTCCTTCGGATGTAGATTTAGTAGGATGTCGATAGCATCGTTAAATAAAGAACCATAAACCGCGTAGAATGCTTCAAAAACGCAATGCTGTCTTATGTCCGCTATCCAGTTACCAAAAACGCTGCAAAGTGCTTAGGTTTCCTTCGACGACGTTACAAGAAATTTGTCATCCCTCCTGATCTGGCTGTTATATGTAGAGCCTATATTCGGCCAAAGCTTGAGTATAATTGCCATATTTGGGCAGGTGCTCCAATAAGCCACTTGTGTCTCTTGGATAAAATCCAAAGAGATATAAAAATGATGAATGAATGAATTAATAAATTTGGGTATAAGAACACAGCGACCTAAAGATCTATTGTGTCCCCCATCTAGAACCGGATGAGGTTGGCTCATCATTACAGTTCTTCCTCCAAATCTGCTCCTCTGAGGAATCGAAGTATTTGGAGTATTTTAAGGGATGATAATTCACTCTCTTTTATGTGGTGCTTGCCCCGATACCTATGCCTTTGATGCACGAGTGCATCACATTTCCCCAGTATGTGGTCAGGTGTCTCTCGTGAATGTTGCAGAATCTGCAAGTCGCGTTGTTCACCAGGCCAAGAATGTTGAGGTGTCTTCTTAACCTACAGTGGCCTGTGAGAAGCCCCGTGATTTTCCTGAGGTTGTTCCTACTTAAGCTAATGCAGGTTAGAAAACGCTCTCGGTTGTAGTCCCTGAGTAGGAGTTTTGCCTGTCTCAGCTTAGGGAGTTCTTTCCAGATTTTTGATCTTTTTGTCCCCTCTTCTATTTTGATTTTGTTTTTGATCACTTTTTCTCCTATTCTGTAAGGGGTGTCGATGCACCTATTTTTGATAAGGAGTCTGCCACTTCGTTGCCCTGGACACCAACGTGGCCTGGTACCCAATGAAGCGTGACAGTGTTATTCTTGCCCAGCTCGTTAAGCTTAATCACGCATTCCGAAACAAGTTTGGAGCTGATGGCGTGGGAGCTTAGTGCTTTTAGTGCAGCCTGACTGTGACATGATGGCAATGTTTTGGTTTTTATATTTTCTATCGAGGTTTCTTCCAGCACATATGCCTATGGCATTAACTTCTGCCTGGAATATGCTAGTGGACTGTCCCATCGGTAAGGTGGGTTTGGTTCTAGGCCCAAAAACTCCAGCACCACTCCCTGCAGCTGTCATCGATCCATCAGTGTACCATTTGATGGTATTTTCTTTAAGAATGTAGTTTCTTGTTTCGCCTAGCCAGTCTTTTTTGCAACTTAACTCCTTTTTGAAATGTTTTTCGAAGTTTGAGTGAGTTGATCATACCATCTCTTGGGATGTCAAGAAGGTTTGTTACTGCGGACCGGATTATCGAGTCTTTTTCCCTGTTTCCAATAATTTTACCCGTCCCAGTACCCTCCTTGGCAAATCTCATTATGGTTCCCTTAGCAGCATTTTCAATGGCCACGTGTAGTGGCGTCAGATGAAGGATGGTTTCCATCGCTGCTGTAGGGCAAGTTCTCATTGCTCCTGTTATGCATATACATGCAAGCCTTTGCAATTTGTCTAGTGATTTCCTGGTTGTGTTTAGTTCGGTTCTTTTATGCCATGCAATCGCCCCATAGGTAATAATGGGTCTTATCATCATGGTGTACATCGACAAGGTCCATGCCTCTGCACCATACAAAAAAAACCGGGATTAAGACAGTTTTATAGAGTGATACGAGTACTGTAGTTGCTCTCGAGAGGACTTGCTACTTCTTGCCCAAAGAAGCAGCGATTGGCAAGAGTTATTCTCCGTTTGATTTCAGAGCTTGTGTTAATGTCTAAATTAACAGCGGCGCCTAGGTATAATAAGTTCGTAACTTCCACAAAGTTTTAAGTATCTGTCCAAGACGTCGTCGGTGTTTAGTGTCCTTTCTTGATGACAGCTTATAGTTAGTCTTGCCTCATTTACCGCTAAGCCTATCTTCCTCCTTACCAATGCTCAAAAATGCCCCACTGACATCAGACTTTGTTCTACCAATTATGTCAATGTCGTCGACGTATTCGAGTTATTGGATGGACTTTTGCAAGATTGTGCCTCTAGTGTTGAAGCGTCAGTTTTGCACAATTCTTTCCTTCACGACATATCATCATTTGCCTAAAACCTTTTTTGACATCAAACGCATTGGTGAAATCTCTTCCGACCTTGATGGAGCAGCGTGCGTTCTCCATCATCATCCGGCACAATCGGACAAGTTTGTAAGGGAAGCCTAAACTAGACATTGCTCTATATAGTTCGTTCAGATAGATGCTATCATACGCGGCTTTGAAATCGATTAAAACGTGGTAGGTCTCGACTTGAAGCTCCTGGGTCGTTTCAAAGACCTGCCGTAACGTGAATAATTGATCGATGGTCGACTTTCTGGTCCTAACCTGCCCTGATATGGACCTATCAGGTTGTTGACGAAAGGTTTGAGACGTTCACATAATACGGCAGAAAGGATCTTGTACGCGATGTTCATGAGACTTATGCCTCGGCAGTTGGCGCAGTTCAGAGGGTCTTCTTTCTTGAAGATCGGGCAGGCAATGCTGAGGTCCCATTGATCGGACATGTTTTCTTGCAACCATATTTTGCAGTTGAGTTGGTGCATACCCCATCGCCTGCCGCTTTTAAGAGTTCGTCAGCGAGTCCGATCCAGCTCCAGCGGCTTTGTAGGACTTGAGATTCGATATATCTATCTTCACTTCGTATCAGTTTAAACTTGAGTCCAACTTCAGACCTACTGTTTAATTCACAAATTCTTTCTTTAGCCGCACTACACGAATGTGGAATGCATTACTTGGCTCAAATATTGAGCTCTCACTACGTTTAGCATTCGAACCGTGTAGATAAGTTGAGAACAACATACTGGCTATTTCAACAACCAGTAGAAAATTTGCACCAATTAAATAAGTTTTTTTTGCGTGATTTTGTGGTACCAACACTATCCTGGTGGTGGCGCTGAAATTAGAGCACGATTTTACAGTGGAGAGTAGGATAAGACACAAAACAAGTAGTAAAAAAGAGAATATTTTATTATTAAATTTAGCAGAGACAAATCTAACAAGTACTATCGCTGTGCTCAAGATGTCGCGCCAATCGTTCGTCTTCATGAAAGTTCTACGAGTATAAGTTTTATATACAAAGCTCTTTTAAGATTGTAGATATACATAATTTCTGAATTTAATTTCGACAACCGAAATTGACTAAATCAATGCTAAATAGAGCATTTAATAATTTACTCGCAAACTCATCCCAAAAAAAAATAAAAATTTTTTTGTTCAGAGGTACCTACTTCCTCTTCCACTAGCACAAAAGATGTTGTTTTCTTTTTTAAATGAACCACACAATGGAGTCATCAATTCATTCTTGACAACACCCATTTCCCAGAAGCATTGCTTTGGATTTGCGCAAACTTTAAAAAAAAAAAAGTCACCCCAAGTTTGTAAATACACAAAAATACTCACTTTGGAAACCATGATCCATCATTGCTGGTAAATCGATCTACGAAATTGTGCAAAGAAATTGCTGATATATCATTCAATCCATAGTAATGTGTCAAATTGTATTCCGGTATCCAATTGGGTTCGCCCAATGTATTCGCCAAGGCCAGATCCAGATAATATTGTGTATAATCCAGAACCTGCAATGAATCAATAAATAAAAATAATCTTAAAATAAATCATAAATTTTATATTGTGCCATCAGTTTCGGATATAAAATGGAAAACACAAATCTGATAGAAGAAGTCCAAAAATAGCCCAAAACGATGATTGAGCCATAAAGTTTTGAAGTCTCAAAAATCAATAAATCAAAATAACAGCTACACACACATAAATATAAAATACAACCAAGAAGCCGACTTTGCAGAAGGACAACAATGACGGCGAAGATGATACTGACCTGACCCGAATCCGTATCGAACTTGTACAACCGCATTGCTGGATTATTGGATCCAACGCTCATTTTCCTCGGCGTAACAGATGGCGAAATCATCATCCATGACACTGGCTTTCCTGTGAAATACCCAAAGAAGAAAGAAAACAATTATTAAGAGTGACTTTTAGGCATCAGGGAAAGGGAGGGTTTACTTAAGAACTTTGCGTGATAAAATGCTGGCAGAACCTGAGTCGACCTAAGTCGACGAATGGGCAGTGATGAAGAAAACAGAATTAATGCTTCGCACTCAAAACGATATTAAAGTTCACATCCATCCAAACTCCAACACAGGAAGCGAAAGTGAGTAGAAGTGGCGCCCACTGCGAGGCCTGTCAATGTCACAACCAAATAAACGCAGTGACCCGGAATTTTCGGCAAAGCTTAAACCCCACACCCCACAAAACCCAACGTCTAAATCCACAAAAGCTGAATGGATCTGATGGCTGGCGAACCGTAATAGTGAACTGTGTGCCGGGGAAGCAGAGAGAATTTATACGTCGTCGTGGGTTAGATGATTTTGGGAACAAGGAAGAATTTCGGCAACACTTCATGATGAATTAATTAAATACCCTTCCACCAAGAATACTTTCATTCACACCGGAGCGGAGCAGCGGAGGAGGGGGAGACATTTAGTTATGATCACGTAGAAATTAAATTAGATTTTTTGGTATAACTTTATAGGTATCTTCATTCTTCCCGAACTTTTAATTATTTCCTCTCTGCACTCACCTCTTGTATTCCTTCCGAAAGCATCCGGAATTATAGTTCCATTGGAGAACAGAGCAGAGAAGGAGGGAAAGACCGAGCATGCGGTTGGAGAGTTGTTAACCCCATAATTTGGATGTACTGAGGGCAACATTTTACCCGAGCACAGATTTTGTGAAAAGAAAAATATTTCTCTCGCACGTGACAGATGACCCCTGGAAAGAAAAGTTATAGCATTGGGAGGGTCGAAAATGAAAAGCTGAAAAAAAGAAGCGTCAGCATTCAGCACACTTAATCCTCCAACAATGTTCAAGATACTCGTATATAAACCTTTTTGCAGCAAAAAACGAAAAAAAAGAAAAACATAAACATTAAGTTGGGTATTTCCGGGACATTGGTGTGTATCATCGCTAGCAGCGTGGAAGAAGAAAAATTATTTGGTCTACAGCTACTATGTGGTTGCACGTTTTCGACTCTTCTGCCACAAACACACTATGTTGACAGGGTGGTTTATTATGACATTATTAATATTAAATTAAGAAATCAGAAGGACGAACAGAAAACCAAACACGAACGACTATAACAACTCGTGCAAGACCCGTTATAATCTTGAGAAAGCTTCAAGAATTGTTATAAATAATGTGGGTAATACGATCCCAATGAGACAATATATTCGAAAGTGACAAACTTTGGGGTTTTATCTTTCTGAAAGTTTTACAGCGATCAGGACTTACGATATAAACGAAGTACCACCAACCAAGTAATGCAGAAGGTCGAAGGCTTTGGGAAAATTATATATAGACGAATCATGGCTGTCGAAAATTACATTTTTGATTTCTCTTAGCCAATTTTGACATTTCACTTAAAATTGGATTGGAAAGTTCGGACTTCCACTGGGAAGCATCGTTGAACTACTGTATAACTTTATAAGAATACCTGAATATTTCAAAATGGAGTCACTATCCTTTTTGAGAGGTGATTTATTGGCCAGGTTTTGGGGATTCACACATTCATATCTCGAGTTAAGGCCTTTTACAATTTTATTTTAAGATACTCGTATGAAATCGAATGGAAAATACATCGATTCCTTTAAGAAATAAGTTATCGACCTATCTGAACCTTTACTCTTGTTATCCCTACGTATTTCCTCCATAGGGTAAGATTTGACGGAGCTCGAAGTTTTTGACTACTACTCGTACCATGAAGCCTGGAGCTTGGTAATTGGGGAACTCGTTTTAGAAGGACTTCCATGGTCGACAAGCGGCGAAGCGGGAAGGATGTCACTACCAATTACCACTGCTTTCAGCAAGGTGATCTCGAAAAGACGGTAGTGGGTAGAACCATCTTGATGTCTCCAGATCCAGCCCATACCGATAATTTTACGTGATATACTCTGACATAATGTATACGTGACCTCAGTTCGGGCTTTCGGTACCAGCCAGCTTGCTGAAAAGATGTGGCGCCGGATGAGACCGTGCCAAGTGTCAAGGCTAGTTGTCATACCCATGATGGGTTACAATATTGGATTATCTGGCCTGATTTCCCAAGGTAAAACAAGGGCCCTGTCTGAGGGTTGTCTCGTAGGAAAAACTTCATCACGATGTAAATTTATATTAAGACTCGGAACGTGAAAGGATAACAACCCGAGCATATGTACCTGGCACGTGAGAACCTTTTACATTACAAATGATACGACAAATATCAGTCACTCCTCACGTAGTGCAAGATGGATATTGACGGATTATATCATTATCCAGGTCAGGCAGAATGAAAAATAAAATTGGTACATTCATAAAAGCTGCATTAAGGGATTTCAGGATTAAGGATGTATTCATCGTGGAAAATCGACTAAAAAGCAAAGTTATTGTCTGTTTTCGAAAACGTCATTTTCGTCAAAAATGCAATTGCAAGATGTTCCTAAACGCAAACTGCAAGATTCAACTGTTCGAAGTCCCAAAACGAAATTTTGATCAAAAATGATTTTTTTCAAACGCAGTTTCCTAAAGACAAATTTTCGATAACATCGTTTACGGAGCAACTCTGCAGTAAAATAAAAACGAGTTGAAGACAAAAATATTGATATGCCAGAAAAGGTGTTCTAAACGTCGAATGTGTTTGTAAGGAAATTGATTAACAATTAGCAAATATCTGCGTCAAAAATTTATGATCATTTGACAATAAAATTGACGTTTTCGAAAATGGCCAATGACTTAAAGCAAATCGGGGGTGAGGTGGATGTAAACAGCTTTACTAAACATTAATCTAATATGAGCATACGACCCTACTGTGAAGCATCAAAGGGCAGTGTTATTTCTTCGGATTACGATTTCAAAGTTGTACATGGGATTTCAATACCAAAAAGGGAAAGAAGGACATCTTGGGCGAATTAGTTGGTAAGCACAGCTTCCACGAAATGACAATAGCTAACAGCGTGCTTATAAAAAGTTTTGCAGTAGTTCTTTAAACGATGATAAGTAGTACAAGGTTTCCAAAACGAAAGACCAACACAACTCGATACAGGCAAACCATGTGTTAAATGACACAATGGAAGTCTACGACATTTCAGACATGCGTACATCGAAAGGCAAACGTTGATTTTGACCATTTGCTAGCTTAGGAAAAATTCAGAGCTCGAATTTCCAGCGTTGGATGCCTCAAAGTTTCTGGAGTTTCTATATTCCTGCTTGAGTGAGAAACTAAGGGATGTGCACTAACCAACCATAGACGCCAACAATCAGTGGTCCTAGTATCGCAATAGTATCAACGAGGCAGATGAAACCAGCGAAGGCTACCAACCACGCCGAAAGGAAATCTGTGGGATGATTATGAATGCGTTTAAAGGAAAAAGGTGACAGACGATGTACACCCGAAATGCTGCTACGCAAGAGCAATGAGAGAAGATTATCGAGCCAGAAAAAGGAAGAAGAAAGAAGAGGGCCTACATAGCGCAGCAGCTCAGGAATGTTACAAATCTAAAAAATTTCCACCTGGTTATAAGACCGGCACGAAGGCTTTTCCAAACAGGAAACCTAGTCACCGAACCACAGGGAACAGTAATGTTTTCAAGCAGACTTTCCAGCAGCGAATAAATGGACATAGAGCAAGTTATAGGACAAGAGAACATTCTATTTCCAAAAAGAGGCTGGGTGCGACCCACACTGATAACTTCCCATTTGTGGTCTTGAAAACTTTATATTTAGTGTTTTTCAAATAACCAAATTTTCAGCGAAACAAACTTTAGCTGTAAAATTCAAACAAACATTATTTTAAGATTGAAAAGCATTTTAATTATTTAAAGAAATTTAAAATTGAGATTGTTGATGTTGATTGTGAGCAACAAAAAATTTTGTTAGATGTCACTTAGTTTAACCAAAATTGTCTCTTATCACACTATGATTCAACTAGAACTTTCTTCGTTTTTTTCGTTTCCTGAACAATTTTAGAAATGTCACTTAGCATACATTCTTAGGGGACACAACCAACAAGGCAAAGAAACATGGTGGTGGAATGATGAAGCTAAATCAGTTATAAGTAAAAAGAAAATGGCTTTCAAGGCTTGGTCGAAATGCCCCTCTAATGATACAGAGCAAAAGTCACGCCTCGAAGTGGAATATAGAAACTGCAAGAAAGAAGCGAAGAAGAAGTGCGCCCAAATTCAAGCAAAGAATACAGAAAACCTGTATCGGGAGCTGGATGAAATTTCTACCCCGACAGCTGGTGCTATTCAAGAGCTACGGCAAAACACGAATAAGGGCGCAACTATCTTCAAAATAGCTGCTCAAATAAGAAGAAATGCCCAAGAGATTTGTTCGCCAAAGTTCATTAACAATGCTCAAGGCCAACTACTTGTGGAAGACAACGAAATTCTTCACAGGTGGCGACAGTATTGTGACGGACTTCTAAACGAACAATTTCCAAGGCTATACTTTCCAATAGCTTCACCTAACTTAAACGAAGTATCCGACGTCACAGTCGAAGAAGTTACTGAGGCGGTAAAATACTCCAAAAAGGGAAATGCTGTTGGCCCAGACGAAATACCCTCAGAGTTTCGGAAAAAGATGGGAGACATCGGGTTTAGATGGCTCATGGTTCTTGTCTCCAAACTTATACGAGGTGATCGCATGCCTAATCAATGGAGGGAAAGTTACCTTCTTCCAATTTATAAAGGAAAGGGTGATACTTGAAGCTGTGATAATTACCGTTCGATTAAGCTGATGTCACACACCATGAAGATCGTTGAGCGAGTCTTGGGTAGCCGACTGCGAAAAAATAATTAGGCTATCTGATGACCAGTGCGGGTTTGTCGGGGGTAAGTCAACCACGGATGCAATCCAGAGTATAAGAATAATTATAGAAAAACATCGGGATTCTTTGGAGGATTTGCATGTCGTATTGGTTGATTTTGAAAAAGCATTCGATCGGCAACCACGAGATCTAATATGGGTGGCCCTCAGGCAACGAGGAGTTCCAGAAACCTATGTACGGATAATTATGGACATGTATGATGGAGCAGTTACTAAAGTAAGATGCTGGAGTCACCGAAGAATTCGAAATCACAGTAGGTGTACACCAGGGAAGTGTCTTGAGTCCCCTGCTCTTTATTACAGTTCTTGATTACCTGCTTGAAGGCAAAGTGACGGATCCAAAAGTGCATCAGTTATTCTTTGCTGACGATGGAGCCATCATAAGTGAAGACCCGATATCCCTACAACTAGCACTTGACGTATGGGTGGATGTTCTAGAAGGAAGTGGGTATCGCATAAGCGCGAAAAAGACAGAATACCTATGCTGCCCATTTTCTGATCCACACAGGCCTATTCCAGACATTTATTTGAATGGAGCAGTGCTTCCCAAGTGTGAAAAGTTTAAATATCTGGGGTCTATGATAAATAACGAAGCTACTTGTGATGACGATATCAATCATCGCGTAAGCGTAGGGTGGATGAAGTGGCGGGAAAATTCTGCTATCTTCTGTGACCGAAAAATGCCCCCTAAGCTGAAAGGAAAGCTCTACACTTCAGTTGTGCGTCCAGCACTCACATACGGTTCACAATGTTGGACAATGTACAAAAAGTATGAGAGTAAGCTAACGGCAGCTGAGATGAAGATGCTTCGTATGTCAGCAGGAGTTACAAAGCTTGATCGAATTAGAAGTACGAAGATCCGAGGAAGCCTTTATATTAAGAATACCATTTCCCAAAAAATTGAACACGACCGACTCAGTTGGTATTGCCATGTTCAAAGGAGAGATCCTGAGAACCCCGTCAAAAAGGCAATATCATACAACGTTCCAATTCGGAATAAAAAGAAAGGTAGGCCTAAACACTCCTGGTACAATCAAATGCAAAAACACCAGCATTCAGTTGGTCTCAGAAATGGAACAATACAAAACCGGGAGGCTTGCCGCCGATTTCTGAGGTCAACCCGGCGAACCCCACAGGCGGATCACTAGTGTGAAGCAGATACGTGGGAGAGTTATGATCCCCTCGACATCGAGATCATAAAAGCGCCGAAGCAAAGGAAGAAGAAGCATACATTCTTAGGGGAGGTATCGATGTATAAAACAACATACTTTAGAAGGCACTATCGGTGTTCATTCCCAAGAAATTCGACTTGAAATACAATTTTAACTAGTTTTCACTAGAATTTTTAATAGTTTTTTTATTTAAAAAAAAAACTATAAATTCAATATTTGTCAACATTTTACCAATTGTACAAAATTATACTATGTATAAAATAAACTAAATTAGAAGTCAATATCGCTTTTAGTTCTCGAGAACTTTGAGTCGAAAAACAATTTTTACCAATTTTCAATAGAATTTTATATAGTTTTTTTATTTTTTGTAAAAAAAACTGTAAACTAGTTTTTTTTGAAATTTTCACCAGTTGTCAAACACATTATTTTTCGTAAAATAAAATTATTTTGAGGTTCAAATTGTTTTCCGTTCTTAGAATATCTGGGTTATGAAATTTTTTTTCAGTTTTTTTTATTTAAAAAAATAACGGTATGTTAATTTTTTTCCAAATTCATTCCAGATCTGTATGACCTTATAATGAGTACATTAAATTTTAATTTATATCAATAGCATTATTTTTTCGTGAGATATTTGAAACTAACCAAAATTTTTACTTTTTTTTTTAACCGTTATAGTGTAAAAACTACTCACTGAATTTTAATAAACGCCCTTTCAGCCTCTTTCGAAGTTATTACCTATTAAACAAAATTTATTTGAAGTCGATATCTTTACTCGTTCTTGAGATATCGACGACGAAAAATGGTACAAGAACGTACGAACGTACGTACACACACACACACAGACATCTCTCTAAAAATTATTGATATAGCCTCTAGGGACCATGAAACGTCGAGAAATGTCAAAAATTCCAATTTGACAAATCGGACCGATTACAATAACTCCCTATGGGAAGTTAATAAATCATGAGTCACTTTCACCACCCAGATAAAACAAGACCAAGATTTTTTTGTACGGTGCGTGGAAAGTAGCATCTCGAATTTCTGAACTATCCGCTCCATATGCGCCATATAGATAAAAAGCGATGCTTTGTCTTTCAAAACCCTTCGAGAGGCACTTCCCTGCTTAATGTCGTATATAAGATCGTATCTTACGTGCTGTGTGAGTATCTTAAACCTTTAGTTAAAGTCAGCAATTATCAATGCATCAGCTCCGTACCGGCTGATAAATAGAACATAGACCAAATCTTCACACTAAAGTAAATTTTGATCATTGGTTATTTCATGCGCAGTCTCACCACATAAAGGTCGCATATGATGGCATTAAACGTCAAAAGCTCTTAATGGAGATTGTCGAACTCTGGATGATGAGAAAACTGATCTTGCTGCGTCGCGTGACATTGTGTAACTAGGGAATAGCCCTTCCGAAATTTTGCCAACATGCACAGGGTTTCAGCAAGTGCATTATCATGTGATAGCTGGTTCTAAGTCACATGATGCTCAGAGTAGGTCTTAACACCGAGGGCAATACTCTGAAAAAAAAAAAACTGTCAAACTATTGCTTACGATATTGTCTGACCGATCCTAACATTTTGTAGTAGAGCCCTTCACTCTGGCGCGAATTAACGATCAAATACTCTTGCTCAGCCTTAGTGTAAATCATCTAGGTGTTATTCTCGACCATACATTGAATTGGAAGCTAAATATTAAAGAAAGAGTAGAGAAGACCTGTAAACCTTTCTACGTTTGTAGCAAAACATTTGGTAAAAAGTGGGATCTGCAATCGAAGATGATCTTGTTGACGTTCATAGTCATGGTACGACCGATCTTCACGTATGGCTAGATTGCGTTGTGGCTTGCAGCTACATAATATCAATTAACTAGAGAAATTACAAAGAACTGCTAAAGTGTGGCACCACAGGGGCTCTAATATCTTGATCAACTGATGCCTTAAACGTTTTTTGGAACTTTAACCACTTGATTTACACAATAAACTCACAATGAACTCTTGGTTTGCTATACCTATGATCACAGCAATATCACTGAGTTAATATCAATAGACATGTTTCGGACCCCCACTGAATACATACACCTCTAAAATGAACATCACTAAATAATTTGAGGTTATGTTTCTATTCAAAAAGGACTGGGATGATGACATCGTGACGAAAGCCCTCGACACAATTATATTTACTGATGGCTCATCAAAGATGGAGTAAGGTGTTGGTTCAGGGATCTTTTCTGCGTACCTAAAAATATATAGGTTCTTTCTAATACACAATTAGTGTTTTTCAAGATGCATGGATAATAATCCATCAGGAAAGCTTGCTATTATTAAACTCAAGCAAGAACCAAAACCGGACTATTATCAGACATTGGGGCTCCCACAAGAGACATAAATTCTGTTATATCATATTCTAAATTGGTCTAGAATTACCGGAAAGAACTTTCGAGTCCGAGAATTAACCCCCGTGTCACTCTTATCAAAGCTCCGCATCATATAGTGACATTGATGTAAATGAACGGACAGACGAGCTGGCCAGGCAAGGATCAGTACTTCATGGCTTACTTGCGAAAGAAGTTGAATTTCTGCACGGAGTTTATGAAGGCAATATTCTCTCACTTTTTCTTAACGACTCAAACCAAAGGTGAAACAGTGTAACTAAATGCATTACATCTAGAAAGACTTTACCAAATTATAATAAGCCCCGAACACTTGATGTGATATGCAGATCCAGGCAAGACACACTTATGAGCGTTGCTTCATGCACGGACACTGAAAATGGGCATTTCACACAACACTCACTGTCGTAGCTGTGAGGACCAACAGCAGGAAAATGAGAACCGAATACCCTTCTCTGACCAAAATTCGAGCATCATTTGGAATGGTGTTTTTGGACAACTTTGACGAACTTTCTGACATGAAGATCAAAAAATGTATCTATAGAATGAACTTCGGTTCTGTACCGTACACTCCGTCTTTTCTTAGTTCATGAGCTAGCAGATTAAGGGCTTTGATGGAGGTTTATTATGCAAAGTGACCGGACTTGACTTGCTGCTTCTGCATCAAGTCCAATTGGCACAAAAATGGTTTTGAATGAGGGTTGAAGTTGAGTGAGTTATTCGATTCCTGATGATTATGCTAACGCAGTCCTACTTCATATCAAAATGACAGAACACATTAAAACCTACTACATCCATTTTTTTACTTAATCCAAACTAGAAGACACCGTGAGAATATGTCTATAATTCTCCATATGAAGCCCATTCACCGGTTAAAACGAGTTGGGTTTCAAAACGGTGCACTTCAGCACTAAATAAGCCATGGGGCTGGACTGTCAGGGGTTGCCATTTCTACCTTCTTACCTAGAGTCATTGAAAACAGTGATTGAATATCAGGTAAAACTTGTAGATTCTGATGTAATTAAGAAGATAAAGTACTTGCAATCAAGATACATCTGGGTATACCGAATAGGACAAAATTTCACTTTTTATAATTACATCTTTGTAATAGTTAACGAGTTCATCTACTTCGGAGTAAATATTAGCCCCATAAACGACATTCTAATGAAAATCGCGTACAAAATGTCTCTAGAAAACAGCTGCTTCTTCGGTTTGGGGTAAAAAAGGGACTTAAACACGTCTTATGCAAGACGCAAAACCCTTATATTGTCACTCCTGATCTACGGTGATGAATGCTAGACGATAAGCAAAGAGGAAAAGCTGATACTTGAATCTTCGAAGGTTTATTTACCCATAGAGGGCAAATGGAGGAGATGATACAACCCACGAAATCTATGAGCTCTACCAAAATTTGGATGTAGTCCAGACCGACAAAACATGTTGACTGCATTGCTTCGACCACATCGTGCGAGTAAGCAACAATTAATCAGCCAAGAGTCTTCAAATTTTAAGCCACGGGTCTGAGGAGACGGATAAGAGCAACCCATAGTGATAGTAGAGTTCTCGGTACAGAAGAGGGAGGTTCGAGATTATCGAAATATAAAAAAAATGCACGATTGGGTCGCACAAACTTGCTCTTATGTAAAAGACAAAGAATTTAAAAAATGTCCATAAACATAAAATTCATTTTTTAAATGACTAAAACAAACAAACAAACAAAGCTAAACACAGCATGCCATGTGTTCTCATCAAATACTAGTTTATGCAAAAACAAAATTATGAAAAGTTGTAGTGGTTTCTTAAAAAATAAGCTTTTATTTACAAAATTTTTAAAACATTTTTAAGAAAAAATTATGGTACGTCAAATAAAAGTTTTTATTATAGTTCGAATAAAAATTAAATTTACAAAAAAAATATTGAACCGTTTTAAAGATATTGAATTTTCCATTTTTTTTTTTAATTGAAAAAAAAAATATTTTTTTTTTAAGTTTTGAAATGCAATGTTTTTTAACTTTTCAGAAGCTTTTCTATAAGAAATTTCATTGAAATCCGTTATACCAATGATGAGAAATTCAAAATTCGAAAAAATCGTTCTATCTTGTTTTCAATTTTTTTTTTATTAAATTATAGATCCTAAGAATTAATCGAAAGAAAAAAATTTTTTCCAAAAATTCTCGGAACCGTTTTCGAGAAAAATACGATTTTCGAAAACCATTTTTTGTAACATTTGTATGGAGGGTACCGCTATTTTTAGGTAAAATAATTTTTTTTTCTCATACAACTTGTAGATTATATTAAGAAACTTTTATTTTTTAAGCTTTAAAAAGTCAAGCATGGGGTTTTCGAAATATTAATATGTATCAAGTTTTCAAAAAAAAAAAATTTAACTTTTAAGAATCCAAAAAAAATGTTGTTAAAATTTGAATACACAATAATATTGAAACTGCTTAGGAGCTTTATAAAA
Source organism: Chrysotoxum bicinctum (assembly GCA_911387755.1). Classification (NCBI taxonomy): domain Eukaryota; kingdom Metazoa; phylum Arthropoda; class Insecta; order Diptera; family Syrphidae; genus Chrysotoxum; species Chrysotoxum bicinctum. The sequence goes on along the minus strand of OU426989.1, from coordinate 178,890,156 downwards.
AAAATATCAAAATCTGTCGCACCGTTTTTGAGAAAATCAAAAACAAAAATAATGGTTCCATGGGGGGTACCAAAAATATCCATTTTTTGGATTTTTTTTTTTTTCAAATCTGTGGGACAGTTTTCGAGAAATAAAATATTTATAAAATTTCGAAAAAAATTCGTATGGCAGGTACCGCTATTTTTGGTCTTAAAAAAAAGGAAAAATTAAAAACGATATCTGCCAAGTTTGACAAAAATCGGCCGAGCCGTTTAGGCTGTAGTCGAACAGACAAACGGACAGACAGTCAGAATTGTGAGTCCCACTTTTTTTCGTCTTCGCAATCATTGTATTGTCAACTTTGATCGAAATCTAGAGTTCGTTTTTTTTACGAATGCAAAACTTGCCTTATAGTACCTATAAGTCACAGGTAAAAATTAAAAGGAAGTCATAACGATTCGTTGAGACCCTAAGCCTAGCGACTCACAACTCTCAACCATTCATTTGTGTGTGTTAACACAGGAAGGGAGGGGACCTACAATTGTCTGCCGATTTCGAACGGCTAATGAGCAGCACTTCTCATGAAAAGAGACACTCTTAGAGGATTCGTCAGTTCTTCGCTAAAGGCAGTACAACCCCAAACAACTTTTTTGCAGCGGCTGAGAATTGAACGCGAGACCTTCTGTATGACAGCCCAACGCACTTCCCATGATGCCAAGGATTTCGAGATCACAGAGTATGAAAAGCCGCCATGTTCCAGAGAGCGACCATTCATCAATCGAGAGTTTGTAAAGTGAGAAACAAATAAGGTACAAGAACATCCCACATATTAACGACTACAACTCACATCTTTGGGCAAGAAGGTAAAGTCAAGACTTCCTTCATTTATTTGATAGAATCCAGAACAGAGCATTAAAATTGATAGGAAAGAGAACTCTCATGGAATCATTCCTATCTCTTGAACAACGTCGGAATATTTCATGTCTTTCCTTTATTTATCGCTTCTTTCACAAGCAATGTTCACTGGAAGTAGCCAGGATGCATTTCTCCCATTAATCAAATTCAAACTGTGATACCTTGAACTGTGATTCCTCAATCTGTGATATATCTGACGAAATGGCTCAAAGCTTTGACCATTTGAAATCTTTTACTTACTTGACTGATGTGAACTTTAACATTGATATCGACAACATTGTAAAGTTTATGTCTAACCTTGACGACAGCTGTATACCAGGTCCTGATGGTATACCCTCTACTATTTTGAAAAACTGTGTACGTCACTTGTCATTACCTTTGTCTATTCTATTTAATCTTTCAATGTCAACATGTTCATTCCCATCTATTTGGAAAAGTTCATTCATTATCCCTCTACATAAAAAAGGGAAAAAAGACGAAGTGAAAAACTACAGGCCTATTGCCAAATTATCTGTGATTCCTAAACTTTTTGAGGCTATTATTTGTGAAGCTTTATGTTTTTATGTCAAGTCATTCATTGTTCCTAATCAGCATGGTTTTATAAAAGGACGTTCTACTGTTACTTTTCTAATAGAATTAGTTGAAAATTGTATTGATTCATTTAAAAACAGTAAACAAGTAGATTGTGTACTCACTGATTTCAGTAAAGCTTTTGACAAGCTATCACATCGTGTTTTGCTTTTTAAGTTAAGAAAATTAGGTTTTAGCGAAAATTTTGTAAAATGGCTTCAATCTTATTTATTAGGCAGATCTTATTCAGTGCTATTTAACGGTTGCGAATCAAATAAGTTTAAAATCAACTCAGGAATTCCACAGGGTAGTCATTTAGGCCCTATCCTTTTTATTTTATTTATAAACGACTTACCATCTGTGTTAAGATACTCCAAGTGCCTCATTTACGCCGATGATGTAACAATCTTTAAAACTATTACAAACACTCGTGATTGTGAAGAATTGCAAAGTGATCTTAAATCGTTTTTTGACTGGTGTACTCGTAATTGTTTGTTTCTTAATATCGATAAGTGTAAAACTATGTGTTTTACAAGAAAGTTTTCTTTTATTTCGTTCAACTATTTGTTTAATGGCATATCAATATCCCGTGAAACAGTTATATCTATTCTTGGCGTCACATTTGATCGCAAACTCGAATTCATTCAACATATAAACTCCATTTCAAACAAAGCTAATTCCATTCTTGGATGGATAAAAAGAGAGTCGAAACAATTTTCAGACCCTTTCGTGACAAAGCAGCTTTTTATATCTTTTGTTCGACCCATTCTAGAATACGCTTGTCAGGTTTGGTCACCTTATTACGAATGTCATAAAAATAGACTAGAACAGGTGCAAAAAAGATTCATTAGGTTTGCCCTCAGGGGACTTGGCTGGGATAATCCTTATGATCTTCCACCTTATAATATCAGACTTAGACTTATTGATTTAACTAGTCTCGAGAATAGACGTTCCTATTTATGTATGTTTCGTTTTCATTGTAAAATTAATCAACGGTAACATAGACTGTTTGCCCCTTCTGTCTCGTATTAATTTTAATATTCCTCAAAGAACTTTGAGGAACATACCGGAGAGTATACTTATTTCAAACTATCGTACCAATTATGAAAAATTTTCTCCATTAAATAAAATGTTTAAACTATTTAATATTTACAATCTTAAATATAACAATTTGTTTGATAAAACAATAATTAATTCATGTCAATTTAAAACAACATTTTTCCATGAAATTGTTTAAGAATCTTAATGTACACCTTTGTAAGAAATTTTTTGTAAAACTAGCAATTTAGTTATGTAAATAAATAAATCAGTTTACCCGTTGTACATGTTTCGCTGGTAATGCTCATCAATTCACCCTTTTCACCCTGAAGCCTAATTTTAGACGTACAGTCAGATACAAGGATAGGATTTTTAGTCACACAACACGATTAAGGAATAATAATCTACCCGGTACCACGGATTCCCCTTGCTAACATTCACGAACAATGATTTTCGACACCTCCTTTCCTCCCTTCCATCTAATTAATTTCCAATTCACCCGTGCTATGTCTATGTTCTTCAACATTAAAAGGGTCTCAATAAACTCTTGACCGCATGAGAATTATATGAAATAAAAAAAAAGTGTGTAAATGATGCGAATTTTGAAAAATCTCTTCTAAAGGTTTGTGGAAATCTAATAAATAATTTAACACAAAAATCTTATAGTTAGAATTCATAAAGTTTCTATAAAGACTAAATCCTCCTCTCTGCAAACGAAGCAAAACACCTCCATTCAAAGGTTTTCTCAAAAACTTATCGAAACCAAAAAGAAAAAAAAATCATTCAATTTATTTTGATAAATGATTTCCACTAAACAATCAAAACAACCACCATCGATTTTAGTCCCGCGTTCAATATGCACAGCTGGAGGAACATACTCGTATACCGAAAGAATAATTTCTGACTTTGACACATTAAACAATCCGTAAAGTACTCAAGCAGAGTATTGAGTACCTTTAGGTAAGGTACCTCTCTATATGGCAATATATTAAAACATTTTACAGGATACAAATGGAGTGCTCCTGAATGTACCACAGCACCCAATAATCATAAGAGCCAAAACCAGCAGCAGAAAAAGAAGAAGAAGGAAAAAGACTTCCAAGGGACATAAAACAAACAAATCCCGAATCATTAATCTTATAAGAGACACCTGATATTTGTGTTTGAATTTGAACCAATCCACTTTTCTTAGCTTTTTACACTTGCAGGGATACACAGACATCACAAACACAATACTCGAGGCACCTACCTTTGCCCAGGATGTCTTCCTCTACTTCCTTGTTGTGTATGAGTGTATGGATGGGTTTTGGGAAAAGAAGTCCTGTTAAGGGGATGACGATAAATTAGCTTAAAAGCTACAGATAATTCAATTTATTTCTCCATCTTCGGTTGCAAAGGCTAAAAAATGCAAATCGGATAAAACTACATAGCACCCAGGCAGGCAACAAGGACGACGTAGTTTTACAAAAATCGACCCCCAAATTCAATACCCTATATCCGAAAAAAAAAATAAGATCTATTTTAGTGTAAGCCGAAAAAAGACTGGGAAGGTGGAGCACTTTGTGTGTGGCTCTAAGCAGCCAAAAGGATATCGCCTTAGCTCGCTAGATGCTATAATATTGTTAATATATGTTTCACTCGAAGAAATGCCTTACCTTTATCATCGTAGATAATCCTAAACGAGTCCGAATGCAAATGTCCGAAAAACTGACCCTGAATAATTGATGAATATTTGCGAATGAGTTCCAAATATCGCATGTTGTTGCTCTCGGTGAAGGTTGTGTGTCCATTTTGTTGGCTGCCAACGTGCCTTTCATCCGACCCGGGTGGTATGTGTCCGACAATGTAGACCTGGGGGGGGCGAGAAAAAAAATATAACATGAAAATGGAGAGCAATCAAAATGTTAAGATACATGAAAATCATATTGGAAAAATAAACGAGTCCACAAGGGTAGAAAATAGCCAGGCAAAAGGTGAGCGGGAAAAATGTGTACAAGTATTATACACGATAATGGTACATTGTACAGAGGAATTCGTATTCAATTAAGGGAATTGAAACGGTTCGCAGCTTGGGTTTTGGGGAATGGGAAAAATGGAACTTTCGGTATTGGTCTGACCCTAGGTCCATTGATGTTTGAATTCGAGGAAACACAGATACCCAGCTCAAATTTTAGGGATCTCAAGAAAACTTTGGAGTTTTAATAATTATATTAAAATACTATGAACATACTCGTATAGGTTCTAAAAGTACCTATACAGCATAAACCCCTAAGGGTATTTAGATAACCTCTAACAATGTACAATGTTATGTACTAAAAAAAATTGCTTTTTACTTAGTTGATGTTTTAGCTTGTTTTCAATCGCTGCCTTTATGATGGTATATTTCCTGAAGACCTCAAGTGTGCAGATGTCTTGCCATTATTTAAAAAAGGATCTGCTACTGGAATTAGTAACTATAGGCCTATTTCACTTCTTTGTGTTTTCAGCAAAACTTTTGAAAAACTCATGAAAAATAGGATTATTTGTTTTTTTTTTTTAGAAAAATCTAAGTTTTTTAATCCAGCTCATTTTATTTTTTTAAAGGCAAATCGCCAGAAGATGCACTGTTACAATTTTGTTCCCTAACAATGTCTCCACTCGATTAGAAAAAATGTGTAGCTGGCCTTTTTGTTGACATCAACAAAGCCTTTGATATGGTCAAGCACATTATTTCGTTAGAAACTTGGAGAAAGCTGGTTCTAGAAGATTCATTCTTAACTGGTTTAGGTCTTACCTTAAAAATCGGTCGCAGAGAGTGAAAATAGATGATAATAGATGATGATAGTGACGCAAGATTTCTTAAATTAGGTGTTCCACAAGGTTCTGTCTTGGGTCCAATTTTATTTTTGGTATAGATCAATTCGCTTTTTACTTTGAGTTTCAAGGACTCGTCGACAGCTTTTGCTGATGATATTGGGCTTTTCTACGGCGCTAATAGTCCTTTAGATCTGATTTCAAATATTAATTTTAATTGCGACTTTTGTTTTTTGAACTCCAAGACCAAGATAATGTTTTAGAGCTTAACTTCATCTAGATTGTTGGATGCAAATGTTTGTTTCCGCGCGTCTGAGTTTCGTTGATATAAATTGTTCACTTGCCACTGTTCGTCTGGCTTTTCCTCACCTTCTTCTCTATGTGATTTGACTTGTAGTAATAAATATTTTGTAGTTGAGAAAGTCAACAAGTTCAAATATTTGGAACTGACCTTAGACTCTCAAATGTCTTTTGCAAATCCTGCTAAATCCCTGAAAAACTATCTCCGCTGTACCCTGCGACATTTTTATTATTTACGAAACTTAGCCGAGGTGCGCCAAAAAATCACAGAGGCTGTTGCAGACATCAACGCATGGATATTCACCCGTCTTGTTAACCGACCTTTTTTTTTTCGTAGATGAAGGTCTTGCATTGCCGTTGGAGGCAAACAATTTGAACATTTGTTATAGCTAATGTAAATAAACTTTTGATGTAATTTTTGTTGAAAAATTGAATTTCTCTGGAGCTGGTAGTTGTTGCTTATAAATTACTGTTCACCCCCCTCGAATTTAAACTTAGACACAAGGAAGCCTAGAGTGCATTCAAAGTTTTTTTTTTAATGAATTATCTTAAGACCGGGTTGCGTATTGCCAAACTGTATATCAGCACAGATCTCCTTAGTCTGTGCTCAGCCATTTTCTGCTCACCGAATTTGAATGTATTGTAGAGCAAACTGTATGCTACCACAGAGCGCTCTGTGGTCACATGCAGTTTCTTGTAAAATATTAAAAAAGCTGAAGCAAACTATATACTATTTCAGATCGAGCAAAGTACCTGTGATTACAGAGCCATCGTTCACGTTGGTGTTGTTATTGTGTGTGGTGTGTGGTGCTGTGACATAAGGCCAAGTGACAAAAGGCCAAATTTGTTTGTGACTTAAGGCCAAACATAAAATATTTTGTCTTGAGCAACAGTACCTTGGGTGGCCCGCTTCGCGGGTTTTCAGGATTTTAACTCCCTTTTCGGGGCTCACCCCCCGCTCACGCAACTCCGTTGCTCCGCTTAGGGTATGTTCAGTCGCCAGGCAGGCGCCTGAAGCAACAGTTTTCTTGAGCAGCAGTACATAACTATTAGTTGTTTACTCCAATCAATGTAAAATACAAAACTGTTGCTACAGGCGCCTGCCTGGCGACTGAACATACCCTAAGCGGAGCAACGGAGTTGCGTGAGCGGGTGTGAGCCCCGAAAAGGGAGTTAAAATCCTGAGAATAGAACGCGCCAACTTTTAAGGTAACTTGCCAAAATTTCGTAGTACATTTTTTTTACACTACAGTCTATTGAATTAGAGTCATGTAAAAATTTCGATTACTTAGTTGGGAAAAAAAGTGATATTATCTTTAAAACTAATGCAGATGTGTTAAAATTTTTGAATGCAATTTTTAGCAGGGTTATTTAAGGTTCCATAACAACAACAAAAATTGAGAAAAATTAAGATTTGTAATCACAGTACTTGAAGGACCGTCACAGGGTGACCATTTTTTCAATTTTTTTTCGTAAGCCTATAACTCACGAAATACATGGCTACGATTTTTTGTATTATTTTTCTGATAACTGTCACCATTTACCCTATCACCCGTTTTCATTTCGACGTTGAATTTTGGGACACCCTGCATGTACGAGGGCGGTCCAATAAGTACTTAGCCTACAAAAGAAAAACAAAAATTTTGGAAAAGTGGCGATTTATTTCTCAACATAGTCTTCTTTTAGCTCGATACACTTGATCCAGCGATGCTCCAACTTCTTTAACCCATGCGAAAAATAGCTTTTCTCGAGGTCTGCAAAGTAGGCCTCTGTGGCGGCGATGACCTCCTCATTCGACTGAAATTTCTGCCCGGCGAGTGATTTTTTCAAGTTTGCAAACAAAAACAAGTCTCACGGGGCCAAATGTGGAGAATACCACCGTATTGGGGAAGCAGTTCGTAGTGCAATTCCAGGCGGGAGTAGCTATGACTTTCTCAAGGCCTAGGAAGTTCTATTTTGAACGCTTAAACGACTTGACACCTGTATTAAGAGCTCGATGTGGAAACGCATATGAAATAATCTTATGTGGGGAAATAGTCGGAACTTCCTATGGTAATCAAGAAATTGGTGAGCCGAGACAGTCAAAAATAGTTACATGTCTTAACAGCCTCCTCGTGGCGACCGCTGGATAAGCCCAAAAAGAAGAGAGGAAGATATTATATCTGAACGTACCTCTTCTAAAAGGGACGACTAATAGTTAAGACCAAATAAGGATACTTAGTTTTAAGCCCAAACTAGTATTCAAAAAATCTAGTACCAAATCCAATCCTATGACATACTCTGGGCAACGGATCAAAAATTGGTGCTAGATAAGTTATAAGATTCTAAAAGAAAAAATCTTGGGCTAGTGATTAGGGGAGTCACGCCCAAAACATATGAATTAAAGCAATTGCAGTTTAATTAACTCTTTTGCTGATGTTTTGGTAATGGCAGTCTGGAGTACTTATAGTCCTGTCCAAGCTATAAGAATACGAAGGTCTGTTTGGGAGTATCTATCCCAATTTGTTATAGGACAAACAAGACCAAGTCAAAGTGATTTGGTTGTGTGGATGTAGTTGGCCTACCTGTGGGTCGGCTGCATTCGCAAACAAGCTGAAATAAAGGAAATGATGTATAAATCAGAAATGGAAATGACGGAAGAACAATTTGTGGATGTGGTTGGCTCACTTGTGGGTCGGCTGCATTCGCAAGAAATCTGAGAAATCAGAAATCTGATATTTGAAATTAAGGAAATGACGGCAGAAATTACTTTGTCAACGGCAATACCCTAATTGGGAACCTCGGGGATAATGAAGGCCGAGGTTACCCCCGCTAATTAGAGCCACTTCGTTATCATTGGGCAGGCCCTCTGTAAAGAGAGCTCGAGGTGGTTGTAGGTTGTCTACCGATTCGTGGTAGCTACTGCTTCATCAGTAGATAGATAGAAAAGACACACACCAAGTGGTGTTGCCTATATAAAACGCAATTGGAACAGTTTGTATTTTGACTTGAATTCCGAGACATACTATGGCAAGATATCAAGTGGAGTGGATATTGAGCTTGGTAGTCTGGGAATCAAGATCAGAAACATTCTGGAAAGGTTAGCAAACCTTTCACAGGTCTAGAAAACATGCTACTGGGACTTCGGTCCTGGGGCTTTGTTCATAAGCTTGTCTATGAACCCGACACTTCTGGTATGGCCAGAAAGTGAAATTAAGCGTTACTCGTAGGTGTTCACTCAAAGTTATTAAAAAAGTGCAATTCCACCAATTTAGCCGTGGTTTAACGGTGCCGCTTGTTGGCCGGAGTGAGCAAAAGCGGCACACATCGAGCCGAAAGCTTTCTCATGTCCAAAAATTCATGGAGGATCAGCTATCTCGCACACCTTCAATCGGTGGTCTGCCAATTAGAGATCGTGGATTTTTGACGTTATCCTACGTGGTAGCCATTTTCGGGGCACCTGGGTGGGCCTCATCAAAATCCTAGGTGCGACCACGTTGAATCTTATTATACCAATTTTTTACGGTCGCCATCGAAGGGGAGGAGTCACCGTACACAGTATCCAAGAATCGAATCACCGACCGATATTGCTCTTTTTCCATTTTTCTAAAATTCGCGGACAAGCTGGCTTCCACACGTTGTGAAAACAAAACTGCTAATCCGATTCGGCTGATATTTTGACAGTATTTTAATTTTTGGTATTCATGGATTACTTTTGCAATTTATATCCAACTATCTTAATAACAGAACTCAATGTGTTAAATTAGGCAATTGCGTTTCTATTATCATAAAAGTTACGTCTGGAGTTCCTCAAGGTAGTCACCTTGGACCACTTCTATTTTAAATTTTTGTCAATGATAAATAAATGGGATATTCTTGAATTTTCAAAAACATTTCGCGAAGGAAGTCGTTTGTTAGGATAAAGTTCGTGGTATCTTCGTTGTGCTCTTAAACGAATAAAAGATATGGGTATTCTTCTCTCGTAAATGAAGGCATTTCAAAAAGCGCTCTTATCCAACTGCAATCGTGACTTAACTTGATAAATGAATTTGTTTTTCTATTCTTTTACACGACTTATTTAGTTTAATTTATCCATTAAACATTCATACCCCAAAATTTAACTCTCCCTGAGAAGAGGTAAGGTAATTAGGGGTTTGACAGCAAGTCAAGTAGGCAAAAGTACACTTTTAACTCTTTTCATGAGTGCACAGTCTTAAAAATTACCTGAAAACTATCAATTCTTGGAAAACCACTCTAGAGAAATTGACCTTAACATGGATCAGGGTACACCAAAGTTAGCCTTTTTTTAAATCGTCAAAAAGTGATGTCAAAGTTGAAAATCAGACTTTACTGTAGAACAATTTTTTTCTTAGAATATGACCAAGAATCATATCCCAAAGTATGGCACACGAATTACAGGACACCCTGTATATATATTCCTTCATAATGCCTCAAGATGTGACTTAATTGGACTTGATTCCTTACAAATAAGAAACATTTGTCACAATTTATTTGCATAAATGTGATCAGATGATACTAGGAAGATTACATTTTCCCTAAAAATATGATTATGAGAGAGCAAATTCGTGCAATCGAACGTGGTGGATCTAAAACCTCCAAGAGCAACTCTTTAAAATACAGAGTGGGCCATTTAGTGGTTTCTTTTTAAATCATAGGTTATTATGACACTGACAGCTGTTTCTGCTCGAAATCTTGACAGAAAGTCAGTATCACATCTCTACGGAACGAAATGAGTCGCTTTACGCTTGAACAGGGTTGGGAAATATTGAAAACTAATTTTCAATGTGAATGTTGTGTAGCCCAACCAGTGCATTTTTTGAGAAGTTTTGGCCGAAATAAAGCACCCACCGTGTCTGCTGCACGCAAGTTTGTGCAAAAATTTCATGATAGAGGTATGCTTTTCGACAACACTCACGGTCCCCGTCGCGATGCACAGTGGGGCCATTTGTATGGGAGAGCGGAAAAAAGTCCATAAAAACCGAACCACTTAACCAATTTGGATGAAATTTTCAGAAATTAAAGTAGGTTTGGAAAAAAAGCTCCACAAAAAAATTCCACCCACTGCCACGCCCAATAACAAAAAAAATTCTCAAAATTGATATAAATCCTGGTTTTGTTTGAAGTAAAGGTTAAAGATGGTGCTCTTTTTGAAGTTAGTTGGCCATTAAAATTTTCCCCACCCTTTTTTTGGCATTTTTTACTATTTCTTTTTTACTTTTTGTAGTATTTACTTAGTTTGTATGAAGGTGGTCTTTTTTAGTGCGATAAAATCGGAACCACCCAACTGATTTAATTACATTTTTCAAATTTTATAAAGGTTAGCTTAAGAAATGAAAACAAAATGTTTCCACCCAATGATACGATACGCCCACACAAAATTTTACCTAAATTCCAAAGTTCAATTTTGAGTAATTTGAAAAATATATTTTCGCAAAAAAAAATCAAATAAAATGCTTGATACATGGAATCATTATGTATGTGTCGGCTTAGACGTTAATTTTTTTTTTTTGGAAAGATAATGGAGAGAAGCGATGTTATTCTTTTTTTTGGATAAAAATTATGAAAATTCAGGCTTTCATGTTTATTATAAAGAAATTGAGTGTATCCAAAGAAGTAACATTTTTGGTGGTAGATTATAAAAATAATATAACCATTAAAAGCTGACAAGTGTTAATTTACAAACGCATAGTCAAACATTCATGAATGCATTAAACCAGCAACACGTTATATGTTGTTGCACTTTTTATACCACGAACGCGAAAGGGGTAGGGATTATTTATTATTATTATTTAATTAAAAAAAATCAAAAGAAAACAAAACAAGAGGCGGCTGCGTAGCGACGACCGGTGACGCACGCAACGAATGGAACAACTCGCACTCAACCGAGTACGAACGCGACACAAAAAGAAAACAAAAAAAAGTGCAACTATACAGCTCGTTGACGAAGCTGTAACCGCGGCTGCTCAGCTGGGCTGGGTTCTTGTGGAAGAACTTTTCTTTTAATTGATAAACTTGATCGATTTATTAATTCGATCAAGATGAAACGCGAAAAATGTTTTATTGCACGAACAGTGGGGTACGTCGCAATAAAAGTGGGCGCCAGGAATTTTTTTTTGTTTAAGAAACCGAAATAGAAAATTCCAAAACTACTTATGGTAATAAGTGAAGCGATTTTAAATGAAATGGCACAAAGTTTAATTTTAAGTAAATCTTTATTTGTTTTGGGAAACCGTGGGATTGAAGATCCCTGGATTAAAACCCAAAATGTTTTCAAAGTGAAATTTACTAAAGGAAGAAATTACAATTAAATTAACTAGAATTAACAAGGCAATTAAAACAAAGAAAATGGGATCTTAACACCGGCGATTATAACACGACACGACTTTAAAACAATGGATTTTTATCTATATATATATATATGTTTCAAAATTACGAACATATATTATATATATATATATCCAAGAACACCGAATCTACTTATCTGTTTTTCCTTTGCTTTTCCTCTCCTCTATCTCCTGCAACTCCTACTTTTCCACCTCGAATCCTGATCGATATTTCCTTTTTAATTATTAATTTTCCTCGAAATTAAAAATCTCCTCTTTCCTCGATTTTTGTTTCTCCTTCTCAATATTTCTCGAAACAAAAAAAAACTAAAACGCTTCTGTTCGCTTGGTAAGCTCTCTCCAGAGTGCCTTCCATGCTAATCCCCATCTATTGTCTTCCTCCCTCGTCCATTCCAGTCACACACATTCATACAACACAAGCATTCGTTTTCGTGATTGTCGGTCACGGCATCACGGCTTCCTGGAAGCTTAACGCTCATCAGGAAAGCCACCGTTGTTGACTCTCAGCGAAACTTTACTTTCACACACACAAACACGGTTTCAACAAGTTGTTGGATGAGTTTCCAAAACTTGCCGAAACATAATGGCCGAGTTCAGATCCCTTCCCAACTATTTTTGACTTTCGAGAAAAATTGAAAACGAAAAAAAAATCGAGAGAAGATCCTCACTAGGCATTATCCTATTATTTTACTTTAAAACGCGGGATTCGAAATGGAAAACTAGTTTTACTATTTTGTAGGTACGGAGGGCAATATTTCTTCTTACTATAATTTTTCTAAACGCGATTTTGAAAACCTAAATTAGACGCTGTTAAAAACCCATTTTGTACATTATTAATTTAAGTTAATTTACGTTAAAATTTATAATAGGCAAAACAAAGCAAAAGTATACTACGTTAATAATAATTAATATAAATACATAATAAAAAAATTGTAATGAATATGTTGGTGTTACGTAGGGGTTCGCCTGACCTCATACTTCTTCGGCTCATCCGCCGGCATTTTCGACCTCGTCGAAAGAACTCGTTCTCGATCTCGTACACCTGTATTTGTTGCTTTTGCAAAATAAAGGCTAGGTACACCTGTGGTTGATGAGACCATGGTTGCCCTCAACTTTGCCGATATTTTGCAGCCACAATGAAGGAAAAAGAAAACGGCCAAAGGCTGATCTTTGTTGCGGTAAAATTTACCGCAACAAATCCCACCCTTACCTCCCAAGAAATGTGTTTACTTTTCAAGAAAAGCAAACCATTTCTTAAGGCTCAGCCAGGGGTAGACAACAACAACATAGGGTTACCATCATTACATTTAAAAAAAGAAAAAAAAAAGAAAAAAAAATCATTAGTGTGGCACATTAATTAAAACAAAAATTACATTGAACAACCAAAAAAATTACTACTACCAAAGGGACTTGACTCAAGAATCAACAAACGGTTTTAAGTCTTTAACATGCCACGTTCCTCGCTCCTTCCCGCGATCGTCTATTAAGAGGTATGTCCAAGGTGACATCCTCTTACTGACCTTGAAAGGTCCTACGAATTTGGTCGCCAACTTCGCCGCGAAATAATTTGCTGCATCGGACAGCGCGAAATTCCTACGCCAAACGAGATCACCCGGGTGATATTGCGCGTCCCTCCTACGTAAATTATAAATCTTAGCAGTCTTCTTTCCTGTTGCTTCCAACTTTCTAGATATATCCTCTCTCAGTTTCCGAAACTGCCTATCAATTTCCATTCTATCTGGGTCCCTATCGCTATCCCTGATTCTTACATCATGGCCATTAGTTACCATGTTCCTACCGAAATTTGCGAAGTATGGCGACACACCTAAAACCTCATGTTGCGAAGTTCGGATTGCACAGGCGACTTTTGCCAGTTGCAAATCCCAACTCCGCTGGTTTTCGGAGACGTACGCTCGGAGCGTAGTCTTAATTATCTGATTTATCCGTTCCGCCGGATTTGCTTGCGGGTGGTAATACGCCGTATACCTAAGTTGTGACCCGTACATGTCGCTAAGCGTTTTCAGTTCCTTGCTACGGAACTGGGGACCGTTGTCACAGACGATCCACTTTGGAACCCCGAAAAGAAGAAACACGTTTTCTTCCAACTCCCGACATACCGCTTTCGCCGTTGCAGACCGTAACGCGAACAACAAGGGGAATTTTGTGAAATAGTCGACGACCGTTAAAATATATACGAATCCTCGTGACGATTTTGGTAATGGACCCACCAAGTCCACGCAAATCATTTCCCACGGTTGGGAATTTCCTACACGTTCGGTCATTAGACCAGCTGGTTTTTCATTCACCGGTTTCACGCTTTGGCAAACTTTACAATTCCTAACATATTTCGAAATCTCTCCTCTCATTTTGGGCCCGTAATATTTTTCTGCTACCCTAGCAAAAGTTTTCTTAACGCCCATGTGTCCTGAAAGCGGAGCATCATGGCACTCGTTAAGGATTCTCGTCCTATCACTTTTCCCTAACACTAACTTCCACTCCTCACTATTATTATGAACGACTATATGGTTCAACCTAACATGTTTATAGAGCCGCCCATTCTCAACTCGCCAAGATGGGTATTCTAAAGGGCTCTTTTCTACCTGCGATTTCATTTTAGTCACCCAAGGGTCCGAATCCGCCTCAGAGACACCAGCTACTTCTGGCACTCCTCGCGACAACATATCAGGAACGACATGTTCTTTGCCCTTTCTTTGAATGATCTTGAAATCAAATTGTTGGAGCCGAATGGCCCAACGAGCTAATCTACCCTGCGGATCCTTAAGGTTGCTCAGCCAGACCAAAGAGTGGTGATCAGTTACGACTATAAATCGAACACCTTCGAGATACGGCCGCAACTTTTCAATCGCCCAAAGGACCGCTAAACATTCCTTTTCGGTCGTAGAGTAGTTCCTTTCATTCCTATTCAATGACCGACTCAAATAACATATGGCTTTTTCGCCATCCTCAAACTCCTGAGATAATACGGCCCCGATACCATAGTCCGACGCATCTGTTTGTACAACAAACAACCTTGAAAAATCCGGACATGTTAGAATCGGTGCCGTAACCAAACACTCTTTGGCTTTCCTAAAACTCTCCTCACATTCTTGTGTCCATTCAAATTTCTTACCTTTCTTTAAGAGATCGGTAAGAGGCCTAACTAAAATTGCAAAATTTGGCACGAAACGTCGATACCAAGAAATAGTCCCTACAAAACTCCTAATTTCCTTCACGTTTTTCGGTGGAGGAATCCTAATCATGCTTTCCACTTTTTCCGGGTCAACATGAAGCCCGTTCCTATCAACTACATAACCTAGAAATTTTAAAGAAGACCTACAAAAATTACACTTTTCCCTACCTACTTTTAAACCGGCTTCTCCTAACCTTTTAAAAACTTCTTTTAAAATTTCTAAGTGCCTATCGAAAGAATCGGTGACGATGATAATGTCATCCAAATACACAAAGACGAATGGTTCTAGATCAGGACCCAGAACATCGTCAATGAACCTTTGCCATGTCGCTGGTGAATTGTGTAGCCCGAATGGCATCCTACGAAATTGAAACAGACCCCTCCCTGGCACGGTAAAGGCTGTGTATTGGCGCGATTCTTCCTCCATAGGGATCTGCCAGTAAGCAGATTTTATATCTAAAGAAGACAAGTACTTCGCATTTCGAAGCTTGTCTAAAATCGCTGAAATAAAGGGTAGTGGATAAGCATCCCTATCAGTAACCTCGTTTAACTTCCTATAGTCAACACAGAACCGATAACTACCATCTTTCTTCTTAACAAGAAGAATCGGTGATGCCCAGGGACTCTTCGACTTCTCGATCACTCCAGCTTCCAACATCTCCTGAAGTTCTTGATCGATATGTTTCTGAATCGCGGGCGAAACAGGATAATATCTTTGCTTTATCGGCTCTGCAGACGTCCTAATCTTGTGCTCAACTAAATTAGTGCACCCTAAACCGTCGGTCATTGTTTTAAAAAGTTCTTCTAACACTAATTCTAACTCCCTATTTTCCGAATCGTTCAAATCCGATTTTTCCCTAATCGCTACCATGTCTGTCATCGAGGCTAAGCTCTCTTGGCTTGAAAAACTCCACACCCCTGATCTCAAATCCGGGACTATGCCCGATAGTGCCCAAAAATCGGCACCTAATATCAACTGGTGTGGAAGATTCGGAATGACCAGACATTCTATCAAAAAGGATTTGTTCTCCACCTCCACTGGTAGAGAAACAGATCCAGCTACACCTACACCTGCTCCATCTGCTAACGCTACTGACCCAATACTACTCTTTCCTAATTTTAAACCTAGCTCTTTCAAAATTTTCCATCCGTCACCTCCTACTATAGTCCGCGAAGCTCCCGAATCAAGAAGCCCTAAAAACCTAATTCCATAAATCCTAACTCCTAAATATGGTCTAGTGTCCCTACCATTTGCCGCTAACGTGAAACTCAGTTGAACTTTACCTACAAGCTGATCGTCAGCAGACGACCTTCTTAACGTCGACGGACTCCTTGTCCTGCTGACACAAGGGCCCGATCTCCATTTCCCGAACACCTACAATCCCTACGATAAACTCCTACAGCTCCACAACCGAAGCAACGTTTCTGAACTGTACAGTTCGGGTCTAAATGCCCTTCTCTGTTACAGTTGTAACACCTAATTGCCTGCCTAAATGGGTTTTCTGAAACTGGAGCAACAGCCGCTACTCGGTGTTGTCCAGACGAACTCGGTTGGTAACCGCACTCCGGTTCCAACAAATTTTTGCCTCTAGAAGGCGGGGTAAAGCTATCTACATTAACCTTAAGGGTATCTAATTCCCTACCTAAAATGGCAAGTTCCTTAACCGTCTTTGGTTTGGAACTAGCTATCTGAACCTGGTAAAACGGATCTACATTTTTCCTCAAAATCGAAAGCATTCTTCCCTCTGACAAAGGTTCCGATAATCTTCGAAACAATGTCCTCATCGTAGTAAGATACGCGCCGAAAGTTTCTTCCTTTCCCTGCGAACGTCGATTAATCTCCTCCAACAAGAGATCATCGTAATTCGCAGGAAGGAACTCCGCTCTGAGTTCCTTGACGAGTTCCTGCCAATCCTCTAAATCTTCCCTAACCGTCCTAAACCACATAAGGGCCCTACCAGATAAAAGCTCCGAAGCGGATTTGAAAAGGTGGTTTTCAGAAACATCGTTAGCCAAACGAAGTTCCTCCACTCTTTCCAGGAATGAATTTACTGATACTCCACTTGAGTCACCAGCAAACTTCACCCCCCACTTTCCTATCCGTTCGATGTAATTTTGCTGAACGACCATTTGACCAGAAAAACCATCGACCCTATCATGCCTACGTTCCGACGGAACCCTAACCGAAATACTCCCTACTGCAGGACTACTGACACCACTCCTTGGTTCAGCTAACGTCCCTGTAGCAAGCCCTAACGCAGACCGCGAACTAACACCTAGGGTCTGACCAACTTGTGTC
Organism: Chrysotoxum bicinctum; assembly: GCA_911387755.1. Classification (NCBI taxonomy): domain Eukaryota; kingdom Metazoa; phylum Arthropoda; class Insecta; order Diptera; family Syrphidae; genus Chrysotoxum; species Chrysotoxum bicinctum. The sequence continues at coordinate 178,872,728 of OU426989.1, read as the reverse complement.
TGAAGTTGGGTTTGGATCTTAATCGGAGTCTTTTCCTTGGTCAACTCCTCTTCCCTATCACTATTCTCACTATCTCCAGTGAGATCTCCTAACAAACACAAAACCTTGTTCCGAAGTGAACTAACTTCATCTTCTTCATCTTCGGCCTCACAAGGTGTCCTAGCTAACCTCCCTATACACCATTCAATCTTTGTCACTATCTTAATGTACTCCGAAGACTTTGGATTCTTCGGAGGTACTTTAAGAAGGACCCTAATCTCCTCAATCTTTGCTTCTATTGCCTCAACATCCTCTTCATAAGTGAAGGGGTAAACCGAACTAACGTCCATCGAGTTCCTCTTATGGAGTAATCTCGATGACCTCAATGCCTTTCGCATTTCCTCAACCGTTCCTACTTTTAAACCCCTGACCTTCATCTCATAGGCCAGTTCGTCCTGTGCTAAACGACCTATATTCATTATTCTAATTATCTAAGCAGTCAATAAAAAAAAATATAATTTTCACGTATTAAAAAAAATAAAATTTCCAACTAAACTAAACAACAAAAAAAACTTTCGAAAAAATATTGAAAATGTTTTCTAATAAATTAAAATTAAAAAAAAAATCGATTTAAAGAAAATTAAAACCTGCACTCAAAATACAAAAAAAAATATTAACCAAAAAAAATCAGCACGCCACTGTACCTATAAATTCTAATGATTGTCACTCAATTGCAATCAAAGCCTAATCCACTCAAAAAAAACTCACAACAACTCGCACGGGAGATCTATCAATTAGACATATGAATGTCACAAAAAAAAAACAAAATGCCGGTCTCGAAATATAAATTTAATAAATGAAACTAAATTAAATGAAAATAAAAGGTAACACCCAAAAACAACTAATGATGTAATTAAAAATTGATATTTAAAAAAACTATAATTAAAAGAAATATACACGCAAACTTCACAACACAAAAAAATACTTGCGGAAAACCTTCTCGACAAACTCGTATATGTATGTATGTTGCTGCTAATGTTGGTACTCCTCTGCTGCATATATTCACTTTTCTCCGTTTGATTTTGTTTTAATTTAATCTGATTTAATTATACCTAATGAAAAGAAAAAAAAACGCAGTAACAAATATTCCACAAATTTAATTAAAATTAAACAATTTCCACGACACAATTTATCACAGCAGGCGAATGTCCCCACGAAAAAAAAACAATTCTTCCACTTCCTTTGGCCCCACACGTTGGGCTCCAATTTGTTGCACTTTTTATACCACGAACGCGAAAGGGGTAGGGATTATTTATTATTATTATTTAATTAAAAAAAATCAAAAGAAAACAAAACAAGAGGCGGCTGCGTAGCGACGACCGGTGACGCACGCAACGAATGGAACAACTCGCACTCAACCGAGTACGAACGCGACACAAAAAGAAAACAAAAAAAAGTGCAACTATACAGCTCGTTGACGAAGCTGTAACCGCGGCTGCTCAGCTGGGCTGGGTTCTTGTGGAAGAACTTTTCTTTTAATTGATAAACTTGATCGATTTATTAATTCGATCAAGATGAAACGCGAAAAATGTTTTATTGCACGAACAGTGGGGTACGTCGCAATAAAAGTGGGCGCCAGGAATTTTTTTTTGTTTAAGAAACCGAAATAGAAAATTCCAAAACTACTTATGGTAATAAGTGAAGCGATTTTAAATGAAATGGCACAAAGTTTAATTTTAAGTAAATCTTTATTTGTTTTGGGAAACCGTGGGATTGAAGATCCCTGGATTAAAACCCAAAATGTTTTCAAAGTGAAATTTACTAAAGGAAGAAATTACAATTAAATTAACTAGAATTAACAAGGCAATTAAAACAAAGAAAATGGGATCTTAACACCGGCGATTATAACACGACACGACTTTAAAACAATGGATTTTTATCTATATATATATACAGGGTGATTGGCATAAGGTGTGACAAAAAGCTAGGGCGTGTAGGTTGGACTTAGACAAGAAAAAAATCGTATGGGAGGGGGGGGTCTATTTCCCCCCGTTTAGGCGGGAGGGGCAATTTAAGAAAAAAATCACTCAAAACAGAAAAAAAATTATTAAAAAATAACGGTGACACCTACAGAGTAATGCTATAGCATTTTGAAAAGCCAGAAATACATTCTTTAATCTTGTTTTTAAATAAAGTTGTTCGAGTGAATAGCTTTTGAAAAATTAATTTTCAAAATCAAAATTTTGAAAAAAAAATGAAAAATTTTTTTTTTAAACAAATTTTTTTCAAAATTTTACGTAATTAAGTATAATTTTTTTATTCAATATTCAATGCTCATATTAATTTTTGATCAAACACAAAAAACCGGATGTCAAAATGTTTTGTAGTTTTTGAGAAAATCAAAAATAAGAAAAACTACTTTTGTTCTAAGAAAAGCCTTTTATTTTAGTTTTTACGTTTTTGGATTCTTATGTAGGTGAATTTACGATTGAAAGGATTAACTTTCTTTTTACTATTCTTTTAATTATCGTCTTATAAGCATACAATAATGTGACAAAGTACTGGATTAATCATATTTCACACATTTTTTCATTGAGAACACCTGCGTGAGAGCATTGGTTTAAAATTGACCTGCCACTTTTTATTATGGTGGGGTCGGCTTGGCGTAGGTGCATTTACGAAAGAAAGGATTAACTTTTTTTTTAAATTTTTTTATTATCAGTCTTATAAGCATACAATAAAGTGACAAAGTACTGGATTAACACATTTTTTCATTGAGAACACCTGCGTGAGAGCATTGGATTAATATTAACCTGCGAATGTTTTTCAAATAATTTTTTGTAATAAGCTTTAGTTAAAAAATTGTTAAAAATTTAAATAAACAATAATTATGTATTTTATCTAAATATGCATGTACATATTTCTTATTTTAATTGATTTCAAGATTCAGGAACATTCTTGTTCTTATTTCGCAATTGCACTTTTCTGTCACTAGTTAGGGCGTGTAACGTTGCATTACTTAAAAAACATTCGCAGGTCAATATTAATCCAATGCTCTCAGTCAGGTGTTCTCAATGAAAAAAATGTGTGAAATATGGTTAATCCAGTACTTTGTCACATTATTGTATGTTTATAAGACGATAATTAAAAAAATAGTAAAAAGAAAGTTAATCCTTTCAATCGTAAATTCACCTAAGAATCCAAAAACGTATAAAAACTAAAATAAAAGGCTTTTCTTAGAACAAAAGTAGTTTTTCTTATTTTTGATTTTCTCAAAAACTACAAAACATTTTGACATCCGGTTTTTTGTGTTTGATCAAAAATTAATATGAGCATTGAATATTGAATAAAAAAATTATACTTAATTACGTAAAATTTTGAAAAAAATTTGTTTAAAAAAAAAATTTTTCATTTTTTTTTCAAAATTTTGATTTTGAAAATTAATTTTTCAAAAACTATTCACTCGAACAACTTTATTTAAAAACAAGATTAAAGAATGTATTTCTGGCTTTTCAAAATGCTATAGCATTACTCTGTAGGTATCACCGTTATTTTTTAATAATTTTTTTTCTGTTTTAAGTGATTTTTTTCTTAAATTGCCCCTCCCGCCTAAACCGGGGGAAATAGACCCCCCCCTCCCATACGATTTTTTTCTTGTCTAAGTCCAACCTACACGCCCTAGCTTTTTGTCACACCTTATGCCAATCACCCTGTATATGTTTCAAAATTACGAACATATATTATATACAGGGTGTCCCACAGTCACCGCCCCAAATGAAAACCATGGATTCCTGAGGTCATTTTAAGTCGAAAAACTTAAGAGGTCATTTTCTCGTTTTCGTCCCGTTTTCGAGTTATAACGGTTTTTATTATTTTTCCATTAACTGGCTTTATCTTTGCCAAACTGCGCCCGATTCGTGAGATTTTTTTTATAATCAATCAAGAATTTAATACAGTTTTAGTTTGTCCAAAGACTTTTTTTTCTGCGGACAACCGTTTTTCCGCAATTTTGCATCAAACCCAATTTTTTCGTTTTTTAAGTAGTTTTTTCATTTTGATATCAATTTATTCAAAAAAACACGTTAATGAGTATTAATTTTTTCACTTATTATAAAAGCCCAGTTCATTTTCTAAAATTAGATATTTTTTTTCCTTAAAAAGAATACTAAATGTAATTAACCAAAAATAAGCAAACTGAGTAAATTAAAAAAAAAAAATAATTTTTAAGTACAAAATTAACTTTTTCTGAGCTATTGTGGTTAAGAAAAGGACAAATAGATAAAGTTAATTAGTAAGACCGTTAACTAATGTAAACATTTAAGATTTGCATTATGATTTGAAGGTTGTAAATGTCTTTCTCGCGTGAACTAGCGTCCGCGTCGTTTTCTTTCACTTGATACTCCATTTTGGATTTGTTATTCAAGTTGTAGTTTTTTCTCAATTATTTGCGAACAATGGATTACACTAATCAAGAATATCTGGAAATGTTTTTAATATACGCTGAAATGGGACAACTTTATCTATTTGTCCTTTTCTTAACCACAATAGCTCAGAAAAAGTTAATTTTGTATTTAAAAATTTTTTTTTTTAAATTCACTCAGTTTGTTTATTTGTTGTTAATTACATTTAGTATTCTTTTTAAGCAAAAAAAAATATTTTTTTTTTAAGAAAATGAACTGGGCTTTAATAATTAACGAAAAAAATTAATACTCATTAACGTGTTTTTTTGAAAAAAATGATATCGAAGTGAAAAAAACAACTTAAAAAACGAAAAAAATTGTGTTTGATGCAAAATTGCGGAGAAACGGTTGCCCGCAGAAAAAAAAGTTCTGACACAAACTAAAACTGTAATAAATTCTTGATTGGTTTTAAAAAAAATCTTACGAATCGGACGTAGTTTGGCAAAGATAAAGCCAGTTAAGGGAAAAGAGAGCAAAAATCATAAAAACCGTTATAACTCGAAAACGGGACGAAAACGAGAAAATGACCTCTTAAGTTTTTCGACTTAAAATGACCTCAGGAATCTATGGTTTTCGTTTGGGGCGGTGACTGTGGGACACCCTGTATATATATATCCAAGAACACCGAATCTACTTATCTGTTTTTCCTTTGCTTTTCCTCTCCTCTATCTCCTGCAACTCCTACTTTTCCACCTCGAATCCTGATCGATATTTCCTTTTTAATTATTAATTTTCCTCGAAATTAAAAATCTCCTCTTTCCTCGATTTTTGTTTCTCCTTCTCAATATTTCTCGAAACAAAAAAAAACTAAAACGCTTCTGTTCGCTTGGTAAGCTCTCTCCAGAGTGCCTTCCATGCTAATCCCCATCTATTGTCTTCCTCCCTCGTCCATTCCAGTCACACACATTCATACAACACAAGCATTCGTTTTCGTGATTGTCGGTCACGGCATCACGGCTTCCTGGAAGCTTAACGCTCATCAGGAAAGCCACCGTTGTTGACTCTCAGCGAAACTTTACTTTCACACACACAAACACGGTTTCAACAAGTTGTTGGATGAGTTTCCAAAACTTGCCGAAACATAATGGCCGAGTTCAGATCCCTTCCCAACTATTTTTGACTTTCGAGAAAAATTGAAAACGAAAAAAAAATCGAGAGAAGATCCTCACTAGGCATTATCCTATTATTTTACTTTAAAACGCGGGATTCGAAATGGAAAACTAGTTTTACTATTTTGTAGGTACGGAGGGCAATATTTCTTCTTACTATAATTTTTCTAAACGCGATTTTGAAAACCTAAATTAGACGCTGTTAAAAACCCATTTTGTACATTATTAATTTAAGTTAATTTACGTTAAAATTTATAATAGGCAAAACAAAGCAAAAGTATACTACGTTAATAATAATTAATATAAATACATAATAAAAAAATTGTAATGAATATGTTGGTGTTACGTAGGGGTTCGCCTGACCTCATACTTCTTCGGCTCATCCGCCGGCATTTTCGACCTCGTCGAAAGAACTCGTTCTCGATCTCGTACACCTGTATTTGTTGCTTTTGCAAAATAAAGGCTAGGTACACCTGTGGTTGATGAGACCATGGTTGCCCTCAACTTTGCCGATATTTTGCAGCCACAATGAAGGAAAAAGAAAACGGCCAAAGGCTGATCTTTGTTGCGGTAAAATTTACCGCAACAATGTTAAGTGTTTTCTACTGAAACTTGCATCAAATAATGAGCAAACTTCAAAGCAGAACCAAAAAACAATGCACACAATGTTAAAGGTACTAGTACGGTCTAGAATACCAAAAAAACGCACGAGTTTGGGAATTTTTTTCTAAGTAAGACAGTTTTCTCAATTTTGAAAAGGAGTGTTTTGGAAAGAAGAAGTACGTTAAAAAATAGAACCACATGTACATATATAAAAAAAAAAGAAAACAAAGAGTTAAATTTATATTAATGTTAATTCTAAGTCATTAAAAATGTATATAAGTTCGCCCAGTTTACACCTAATCCTTACTGATGTAACATTTAACGCTTTTTTTTTTAAATAAAAAAACATACTTATTTATTCAATATTTTTATCATATATTGCAAGCTGTAAGTAATTATTGTAATTTTTTCCAAATTATTGAATAAAAATTATACAAATACAGTACAAATATTCCTTTTTAGGAAACAGAAGTGAAAAAAATATGATTTTTTATTTCAAGACTTCGTAACTTTAAATCTACTCACTGTGGATTTGCACGTATTTGCAGCTAAATTTTGTTTGAATGTAAACTTGGACATGTCTACATCGAGAAAATAACTATCTCAGACCAAAGGAAAGTGGAGCTTTTTTTAAATGGCTACAACTTCTACCGTAATTCACTAAAAAAATTTTAGCTCAGTTTGACCGCTGTATTGTGTTATTAAGCATCCTAAATAAGCAAACAAAAAACAATCCTATTTTTAGTTCATCCCAAATAGACGTAACACCTTAGGAAAGTTCAATCGAATTCCCACACTATTTCAAATATTTTGACCTTGAGCGTTTATTTAGGTGTTAAGACTTCAGTTTTGGCCCAAATCATTAGTGTACCCAGATCCTCTGGCTAATTTACTGTGAGAAACATGAATCAGCTAATCGAATTCAGCACTTTTGGAAAATCGCCCCACTGTGCGACGCTGCCCCAAACAAAAGAAACTAAGCAGCTTTTGTTAATTGAAAGACTTTTGCAAAACAAACACAAACCAATTCCTTTGCAATGGTACACAAGCGTATTAAATTAATCTCTTCGATACCAAGTTGGTACACATCATATCTACAAAGTACAACTTAAAAATATAAATTGAAACAAAGCAAAAAAAAAAAACACAAATGCCTCTTGAGATGCAATCAAACTAATTAAATGCTTCCCATTCGAATTAAAACGAACATAAAACCGATTTCATTCTTTTGTTGTTTTTTTTTTTAAACTGCATCAGCACGGTCTCGATGGAAATAGACACAACGGCACACGGTCGGTGGCAAAAGAATCAGGTTCAGGACTCGAGTGAGTCGATGTCTATTGTTTTGCCCCATTTGCATCCATACCCGCTCACAGCCTTGCAGGACAATTCGTGGGTATAAAATCTCAAAAACTAAGTCGGCTGATAGTGTTTTGCATTGTACTGCAGCTTTAGAGAGACTGTGCAGTGTGCAGTGCATTGTATGCAATTCTATGGACTCTTCCTTTTGGTCTCTTGTGGATGTTTTTTTTGTTTTTTTTTTAATATCCTTCGAAATAAGTTCTTATTTGTTGTTGTTGTCTAGTGTTGCCATTGCTGCTCGTTTTGTTTTCATTTTTTTTTTTTTTTTTTTTTTTTTAAAGGGGAGCCAAACATACCTAGGACATTGGGCATGGGTTGGGCAGGGGCATCACCACAAAAGCTGCTGCACAATGCCCTTAGTCTATTGTGCTTATAGTCGACATTGCACATTTTCTATTTATTTTTTTATTTGAATTATTTTTGGGGCCAAACATTCTTATGAAGGTAGAAAAATCACGAAGCGAAAGAAGGGATTTTCGAAGGAAAAAAAAGACAACGTGTTCAAACAATTGAGAGGAAAACCATGACCGACTGAGCATAACTTTAGCAGGAACTGTTAATAGCCTGCCATTATGCTATCGGTGGAACGACAATATAGTCAACACTGTGACCTCGATACTTGTCATTGTTTGAACGGAATGGAAACAATGGAAGTATTTTCCACACACTGTCCTATGGAAGGAATTGCTATCTATGACGTGGACAGGTTCAGGTTTTTGTGTCTCAGCAGTTGCAGATTTGTCCAAAGGCTTTGGGCCTATGATCTGAGGAATGAGAAAGTTATGGTGATATGCTTTTCCTACCGATGGCGATGGATGGGCATGGCATTGTCTTACTCTAGACGAATCTCAATCGTGGCTTCCCATTTGGGATCTATAATAGTTAGCCTGAGCTCCTTTCAAATATTTTCTATCGATTTTTTTGAATCCAAGTCCAAGTTGGGAACCCTTCATTGCAAGATCTGCTTTTAAAATATTACTTCCAACACACACAAATAACGTGTAATATATGGCGAATTAGTGGGAACGAAGTTAATAGAGCACAGGCTACATCATAAGACCCAGGTCCTTGTGAAAACACACAAATTGGAAGTTTTCCGAGAGAATCTCCATGAGAAGAAACCTCCTTTTTGCGTTGAAGAATCATCTTAATCGATAGACACCAGATGAATATTTGCACAAAACCCCCACATAAGCATAAAGTTTACGACTGAATGCAGCATATACAAGTTCTGCATGCATATAAGCATCGGACTTTTGTTGTTTGCATGTTGAATGTTGGGTAGGAAGGAAACAACTACTATACTCTTGTGAAATATTCATATCTAATAGCCTTGGCGTATTTGGATATTCTTGACAAACTTTTAGCCAAAAGTTCAAAGAGAGCGAGGATAATGCAGAGGACTTGATTCGAGATAAGCTGTTTTTGCATTTTGACTTTATTAGTTTCCCTTACTATGTGTGGGTGGTTTTGGTTTTTTTTTATATTTTTGTTCTCTATAAATTTTGGTTTGGAAGTCAACGAGCAAGATGAAGTTTGAAATAAAACTTAACTTGCTTAACCGACTGGTGGCGGAAGACAAACCAAAACTAAAAGTTCGTTAAGAGCTTGCTTAATGCAGGTTTTATTATGCATTATGTATGTTTGTGTAAGCCAAGAGTTGGCAAGAAGTGTTTCTGATCAGAAAATTATATGTTTTTGAACTAAGAGCCCCATAGAATATCATCAGATTGTCTCAAAAATTTCTATAGTTGTTATAAAGGTTACCGACAGATATTGGTGGATTCCTGACCTCCGGTATTATAACTGGTTTGCAGGGAGTTGGTATTTATAAATATTTCTACATTTAAGGTTGTTTTTAGTCTTCAATGTAGTGTTTGAAGGAATTGGAAGGAATAAGTTCGAGCAAGTGAATGGTTTGAGAAAGTTAGAGAAAACAATTGATATAGAATCCATGACTGGGTCGCTTGGACTTGCTTTTTAGTTTAAGAGACTTAGAATTTTAAAAATAGATGTTTTCTAAGGTTTTTTTTATAATATAAAATACCAAACCTTATTGACTTGTTCGTAGCTAACGAAAAAAAACGAAATCATATACGTGTCGAAGGTAACTTCGATTTATTGTCAAATCATAATCGAGTAATTTTGTCACTAAGTGAGATAGAAATGATAAAAAATAAAATGCACGAGTGGTTTCTTAAAAAAAAGATTTTATATACAAACTTTATAATAGATTTTTAAGAAAAAATTTTGGTACGCCAATTTAAAGTTTTTATTATTGTTCGAATAAAAATTAAATTTACAAAAAAAAATATTGAGCCGTTTCGGAGACATCGAATTTACAAAAAAAGAAAAGATAGATTTTTTTTCTTTTTTCAAAAATTCAAAAAATATTTATTTTAAAGTTTTTAATGCAATGGGTTTTAGACTTTTTAAAAACTTCTCTATAAAAAATTTCATTAAGATCCCTTATGTGGATAATGAGAAATTCGAAAAAATGGTTCTATGGAAGGTACAACCTGTATATATTAATTTCAATTTTTTTTTTTTATTAAATTAAAGATCGTAAAGATTAATTGAAAAGAAAAAAAAATTATCAAAATTCTAGACGCCGCACAGTGGCCCGAATTGACTTTTTTTGGTTGCAAAAATCATATCTCTTAAACGAATAAAGATATCACCACTATTTTTTTTATTTTTTTTTATCTTAAAGGAAATTTCCAAGGCTATAAAGTTTGAGAATTTAAAGAAAAAATATTTACAGGGTGTTTCAGAATCTGCTGCTGAAATAAGAGGTTTTAGTTAAGGTGGTTAACATATTTGGTATTTAATTTTAAAAAGGTTGAAAGGCAATTTATGAAGTAATTTGAGTGTAATTTAAGTAAAACAGTGGGGAAAAAAGAAAACAACCCAAATTGAGTTTAAATGTGGCGAAAAAATCTTTTGTTTTAATAATGGATTTTTTTATTTTTTTTTTATAAAAGAGTACTTATAAGTATTTATAAAATATTTTATTAATAGATTAAAATTCAAAAAGTAGAAAAATGAAATAAAAGGAACAAAAGTTTACATACAAACATTGAATTTCTTGGAAACTATCATCTAAGTCCGGGGAAATGCGTAACAAACTTATCATTTCTGGTGAGTATTGGGCTTTCAGATCTTTTTGGGTTCTTACATGCCTCAAGGAAGAAATAAGTGGATCGGATGAGATTGCTAGCATGTTCAATAAGTCTTCATTCTGCCGAATTCTTGAAACTTTGAACGTATTTTGATATCTGTATTTCTTGTAGTCTTTATTTTTGGACTCTTGGGCTTCTTCTGGCAATCCTCCAAGTGGTAGAGATTGGTATTCGATTATATTTTGACTATCAACCAAAATTTTATGAAGAGTAGGTGTTAGTAGTTTTTCAGGGTACTTTTGTTTCAATAACTCTACTTTTTTTTTTGTGTACTCTCCAAATTTAACTGTATTCACTTCTTCCCTGCAATTCAAAACATTAAGTATTATTTTGATAGTTATAACCTCTTCATTGACCCCAGTTATTCGAGTGGTTGCCTCCGATCGATGGTTCAAAAAATCTCCTTGAAGTGTTTCCATGATTGCTATTTCCAAATCCTTGCTTTGGTTTATCCACATCAAGTCCAAGCTCATCGTGAAAACGCTTTTGAATCTCTCGTTTTCTTCTTATTTCTGCATCCTTGATCCCAATAGATTCATCAAATTCCTCTCCCTCTTGTCGAAGTGTATAAGCAAGTTTCAAAATAAATTCCATGCACCTCATTCTAGCATGCAATGGAGAGATTCCGTAATCATATTCGTCGTTTTTAATTCATCCTGGTTATTCAAGTTTTTTGTTGGGGTTCTTTTACATAACGGACATGACCGCGTAGACTTTGTTTCTGTTAATTCGTTTAAAACTTTTCCGTGAATCATAGTTAAAAAGAACTCGTGTTTCACCAAGTTCATTAACTTTATACATGTTGGTTAAATATCTGCTATTTGCCTTTTTATATCGTTGACTGTTGTATTTATGAGGTCACTAGTTTCTTAAGCATATTGGAACATTCTGGGTCGGCAAAAATGAGTTGATGATGGGCGAGGGTTCCTCCAATGTTCGCAATCTGCACTATTGAGCCTGGGTGGAACATGAACATGTTTGCGTCTGTTTCACCATCTGATGTATTAATTGTTTGCTTGTACGCACCTTGCCCAGATGATCCATTGCAGCCCCATTTACTCTGTAAGGTCAAACTTCTTGGGAGTGCAATTATTTGTACCTCTGTTTTGCTTTTTAAAAGCGCCTTGCAGTATGAACCATCATGTCTTGAAGTTTCACAAGAGCTGATATTTCCGTGACTTCGCTGTTTTCTGGAACTGCTTCTTTTTCCGTAGCTGCGATTGTGTTGTAGAATGGCAGAACTTCTGTATTGTGTTTCCTCAATGAAGTTCTCAGTATTTTATACTTTTCAAATCCATAAACAAAGCTAATGCATTATCATTAGTATATTTTATGTGATCCTTTTGTGGGGTAGGAATGGTTTCCTTGACTCTTTTGCCTCAAAGTGGACTTGCAGTAGAAATTGCCTTGATCACATCTTTATTATTATTATACCTTATTACTAATGCATCAGAGAGATTTGCAGTACTTATCTCCTCTGTTGCATTGATTAGTTTTTGCTTTTCTGTGAATCTTGCGCACTCATTGACTGACTTCCTTGGCCTTCCTCTTGATGACCTTGATGTAGTTGGAGATCACACATTACTTCTGTGTGTCTGGTGATATAGAGAGATGAAGAAAACCATTGCTCATTTTTGTTTATAAAATTGACTCTCGATCTATGGGCTGCGACCCATTTTTCTTAGTAGCGCAATGAAAGTGTCTTAATTTTGCTTCATTTTCCGGTAAATTTTCAGCAGATAGTTGGTGTTCACTTATTACAGCAGAAATAAACTCGTCAGTGCTATTAACTTTTAAAAAAAGTTCAAACAAAATATTGTTTGGTATATCCATTTTAAATAATTTTTCCTTATACAACTGCTCGATCGCTGTTTATAGTTTTAAATAATAACTCCATCCCAATGTTTTATTTTTTTATACCTGAAAAACTAAATACCTTCACTAAAATATTCTTTTTTATGACATCCCAATAAGGTAATCTGTTTACCTAAAAATATTCTAATCCAGTTAAGAACCCTTATCCATCAAACTACCTGACAATAATTAATCATACCCGAAATCAAAAACATTCATGCTTAAAAGTTTTATTAGAGGTTACAGGAAATAAGCTATAAAACCGTTTTAAAAAGCTAAGCATAAAATATGTCTTCCTTCTAAATTACAAAACCATTTTATTTAAAACCAAGATTCATACCTGCAAAACAAAGAAATAATATTTTCCATGATTTTTTTTTTTTTTTGCACTTGAAAAAAAAACTCAGAAAAAATTACTGACTTTTTCAAATCAAATCTCTCTAGCTCGGTGTTATGCAACTTTATGCAGCTGAGTTTTTGGTTGTAGATAATGAGATGTATAAGGATTCATTATCCGTCCAGTTTGGCTTGACAACTTTTAAAAACTTTTTTTTTACTCAATGTAAAGTTGAAAAAGTGTCTAAGAAGTGGTGTTTCAAAAAACATTAAATTTAGTACTTTAAAAAATTTATATTTTTTTTTTGTTTATTTCATCATCATTTTGATCATAGCAATTAAACACATATATCAAGTAAAAATAACAAAAAAAAAAACGCTTAACTTATACTCTTTTCATAGTTTTTACACTCAAAGTTAAAAAAAAAAAAAAAATGAAAAAAAAAATGTTTTTTTCTCACCTTAAATATTTGTCAATATTGACTGACTCTACAAGCCGAACCGTTCATACAAATGAAATAATTTTTTCAATTACTAGAGCTCCAAACATTTGTTAATTCAGAAAATGTTAAAGTTTTGCATTACAAACCCACCCGAAAAATGAATTTCGCAAGCACTTTTGCCTAAACGGCCACTGTACGCCGGCCGTTTTCGAGAAAAATAAGATTTTTTAAAACCATTTTTTTATTTTTTTTTTTTAAATCCAAAAAAATTTTTTTTGAAAATTTGAGTACACAATTCTATTTGTTTTTGGGGAGCTCTAGCAAAAAAAAAATGATGGCAATCGGTTGCACCGTTTTTGAGAAAATCAAAAACAAAAAAAAATGGTTCCATGAGTGGTACCCTCAATAACCATTTTTCGGAAAATTTTTTTTCAACCAATACCTAGCTTTACTTAAATGAAATTTTTTTGCATTTTTATTTTCAAAATCTGTCGAACAGTTTTTGAGAAAAAAAAATGTTTACAAAATTTCGAAAAAAATTCGTATGGCCAGGTACCGTTATTTTTGGTCTTAAAAAAAAAAAAAAGAAAAAACGTGTGGGTGGAAAAAATTAAAAGTGGTATCTACCAAGTTTAAAGAAAATCAGCCGAGCCGTTTAGGCTGTAGTGGAATAGACAGACAGACAGACCGAATTGCGAGACCCACTTTTTTAGTCATCGCTATCAGCGTTATGTCAACTTCGATCAAAATCTCGAGTTCGATTTTTTTACGAATGCATCTTGCTTAACAGTACCTATGTATAAGTCGCAAGTCAATGGGCCTTGTGAATAAAAAAAAAAAGCTAAAGCTGAAACTTGGATTTTTAAGTAAAAGCTTGATTTTTAGTGAATAAAAATAAGCTTAAGCTAGCTAGTTAAAGATGTTTTCTAGTAATAGCTATTTTAAAATAGCCAAAGCTAAATTCATTTAGTTTTAGCTTGTTTTCCTAGCTTAAGCTTCAATTTGTGTGAATAAAAATAGCTTAAACTAGAATATTATAGTTAAAGCTACAAAAATTTCAAGATTTTTTCGACCTGTCTAGAAAGCTTTGACTAGGTCTTATTTTCAGTATTAACTTGTGCGAGTTGTTAACTAAACATAAGGGAATATCTCAAAAAATAGGACTGTGAACGTATAGACCCAATATCATAAAATTTCATTTAGTTAAATCTAGCTAATGTTTGAAAAAAATTTCCAAGAAATTATTATTTTTGGCAGAGATGTGAAAGAATGCAGTCTTTTCAGTATTGCAATCAATTGAAGGGAAAGACTTTTTTTTAAGTCCTTTTATTTAACATCAGTACTGTGACTTTCAAACTAAAGTCCCAATCAATTTTGCAATCTTTTATTTAAAAATCATCTGAAGCAGTCAAATGAATTCAAATCAAAAGAATGCATTCTTTTTGGACTGCTTGCAGGCTTTGAAGTCTTTCAAAAGTCTTTTACATTCTTTGCATTCTTAAAGTCTTTTCAATGCATTAATGTATTGAGGTCTTTTTACGGTTTTGAAGTTTTTTTATTGATTGAATCCTTTTTCAAAGCAGTAAAAAGACTTCAATACATTAATGCATATAAAAGACTTTAAGACTGCAAAGAATGCAAAAAAAACTTTTCAAAGGCTTCAAAGACTGCAAGCAGTAAAAATATAATGCATTCTTTTTATTTAAAGTCTTTTGACTGCTCTTGATGATTTCATTATTTAAGACTTCAAAATAGAATGGGAATGGATTTCTGAAGTTAAAAGAATGAGATGATAAATTCTATTGCATTCCCGAAGAATCAGTTGAATGAGTGGGACTTATATTGCATTCTTTTACAACAAACTCTGATTTTTGTTTTTGATTTTCTCAAAAACGGTAGGTACAACCGATTTTTATCACTTTTTTAATGTTAAGGCTCCCCAGCAGTTTCAATATTATTGTGTATTCAAATTTTCAAAAAAAAAAAATTTTTTTTGGATTTTCAAAAATTTTTTTTTTGAAAACTCAATATTTCGAAAACTCCATGCTCGATTTTTTAAAAACTTGATAAATAAAAGTTTCTTAAAATAATCTACAAGATATGAGAAAAAAAATATTTATTTTACCTAAAAATAACGGTACCCTCCATACAAATGTTAGAAAATGGTTTTCTCAAAAACGGTTCCGAGAATTTCACTTAAATATTTTTCTTTCGATTAATTTTTAAGATCTATAGTTTAGTAAAAAAAAATTTTGAAACCAAGATATTACTGACTGTACCTCATAGAACGATTTTTTAAAAATTTTGAATTTCTCATTATCGGCATAACGGATTTTAATGAAATTATAAAAAGTTTAAAAAACATTGCATTTCAAAACTTCAAGAAAAATATTTTTTTTAATTTTGAAAAAAAAAATCTCGAAAACGGCTCAATATTTTTTTTGTAAATTTAATTTTTATTCGAACAATAATAAAAACTTAAAATTGGCGTACCAAAAGTTTTTTTTAAAAAATTAATTTTATGCTTATGAACAGTTTTTCTCTTATAAAATTCATTTTTGAAATTCTTAGTCTATTACATAGGAGCAAGTTCGTTTTGGTTGGAAAGTCTATTTTAAATTGGAAGCCTTCCAATTGATTACAAACAAAGTAATGTGGTATTTATGCCATTTATTTTATAAAAAGCTGTTTGACTTCTACATAGGTACTCAACCCTCTTTTCTGCTACATCATACTTAAAACTCGAACTTCAATAAAAAAAACTCACTTAAAACCACAAACTACAAACATCCTAACCCTTAGTCAAACACTTATATAAAAAGAACCGATATGAACAATAGAAAAACTTCCCTTATTCAGAAAAGTCAATCCTCTAAAATGTACATGTTAATAACGACCATAACCTTATCTGCACACAGAAGAAAATCGTAGTCGTAGAAAAAGTAGTCTTTTTCGTCGCCAAACTATAAACAAACTTTCTTGATATTCAAATAGAAGATCGAAAGTGAAACTTTTTTAGGAAAAGTCTAAAGTTTATAATAAACTTCAATTGTGGTGAAGGTCTTGCGACGAGAATCCTTTTCCTTGCCCTATGCCAACAACAAGAAAGGTTTTATAACATTTACAATAGTTGATTCAATATAAAACCAAAAAAGAAAATGGAGGACATTTTATTTAAATTTCATGCGAGAAATTTTATGTTCAAAATGGAATCTAGTGGAAATACTTTTTTTTTGCTGACTCTGGACAAAAGTAAAGCTTATTAGGTAGATTCGTTTCCTCTTTTCGCTCAAATATCCTCTTATAATAGAAAAAATAGTTTATCCTTTCTCTCACACAAACTTGAAACTGTTGCTAGGACACTTAAGTAGGTTGTAGTTGTTTATTGAATCGAAGGGTTTGGGTCTGGTTTTCATGTTCATGGATTTTGTAGAAAGTTACTTATAAACCCATCGAATTTGGAATAGGTTGTATACATTAATTACCGTTAAGGTCAGAGTTATTCACTTTTTAATCCGGAAAAAAAATATTTATCGAAGCCAATATTGGATATTTCAAACTATGTGATGTATCTAAAGAAAAGGTTTCTTTGTGCGAGAAGTGAAAAGCTAATTTTTGAACCTGACAGGAATTCATTGACAAAGTTGACCTTGTAGGCTTAAACACAAAATTTAGAAAAATAAAATTGATATATTCAGCCCTTATCAAACGACAACAAATAATGGCTCCTGCAGCTCTTCGTTATACGCTGATGAGTTGCACTAGGTTCAACCTAACCTAGTATTCTTCACACGGTCCAACTGCCAATCAATCCTACAATGTGCTAATCGACGCAGGCACGTATCTGACGTTTAAGACGTGCGTTCATTTCGAAAGGCAAACATTGACTCTGACCAATTCCTAGTTGCGGATAAATTCAGAACTCTAATGTCGAACGAAAAGAAATTACCAACTACCGAAGTCAACGGAGTTCCCAGGTTTTACGGAGAGTTACTGAGCAAGAAATTCTCCACTGTGTTTCCACCAACCACAGACGCCATTAATAAGTAGTATGAGTATTCCGTCCGATATCATCAAATAGGTAGTCGAAACCACCCTAGGCTAACAACCAGCCAAAGGAAAGATCTCGTGGTATATGGGTTCAACAAAGACAAGTAGCAGAAGAAAAGCGGAGTCCCGAGCAACGAGAACAAAAGAGAAAATAATCCTGAGAAACGAGAAGAGGGAAGAATATCATGTCGAAACATCTAGATATTTTATAAAAAAGTCAAGAAATTTCTGCAGGTTTTAAGACCGAAACCCAGTATCATCGAAACAGTGGAGTAACTTTGTCATCGAACTACCAAATAAAAGTTTCTTTTTTAGAAATGTAATAAAATTAACGAAATCAAATTTTGTCCATGTGTTATGGCTTTATCAGTGAGAGCAAACATTCCCATTAATTATGGAACACAACTTCGTTCAAGTTAAAGTGGCTTGACTGGCTTCGCAGTAGCACATTCTGCCACTCCAATTTTTCCAACACCTTGTTCATGGTTTCGGGTTCTAGCTTGGATGATATTGGCCTTAAGTGCTTGAATTATTTCCGGATTGTTTGTCCTTAATGGTTCCCCACAAAAAAACAATACAAAAAAGTTTTAATTGCAGCTCCGAGGCAGCCAATTGACATCGCCAAGACGGCTGATACCACGATTTTTGAATTTGGTGCGCAAAACCAAAAGATCGATAGTGGCATGGGCTGTGAGGATGGCGCGCCATCCTGCATGAACCAGAGGTGGTCCAAATTCATGTTTTCAATTTCAGTTAAAAATATTCGGTTAAAATGGCTCTGTAAAGCCCACCATTGACCGAAACGTTGTTCACAGCCACACGTTCGAAGAAAAATGGTTCAATGATGCTACCATTAAACAATTCGCACAAAACTCTCTCTCACTCTCTGTGGATGAATTTGCTTCTGGACAAAAACGTGCGGGTTTTCCGAGTCCCAAATGCGGCAATTTTGTTTGTTAACGTAGCCACCCGAGATAAAAATGCTAATGATTTTTCGCCCAAAATCGTTGTCCAATTCAAGCTGCTCTAAGGCCCAGACTGCGAAACGATAACGAAGCGGATGGTCGTGCGCCTTCATTTGCTGAGTCAATTGGACCTTGTTAGCGAATAAGCCAAGATCTTTGTTTCGAATTCTTCTAAGACTAGTGCGTGAGATGTTGAGCTGTTGAGATTGATGGCTAGTTGATGTTCGTGACTTGAGTCTCACACTCTCGGCTACAGCAGCCACATATATACTAGTCTCACGAATTTTTGGCACAAACTAGCTGATGCGGTGTGTGCTTCATTTCGGCCAAAACAATCTTTCAAAAAACGCACTGTTTGGGCAACACAGCACTTACTTTGGAAATAAGAGTTCAATATTTCCCAACGTTGTTGTAGCGTAAAGCGACTCATTTTGTTCTGCGGAGGTATGATCCTGACTTTCTATCAAGTGACAGGCAGCTGTCAGTGTCAAAATAACCTATGCTTTAAAAAGAAACCACTATATGGCCCAAGCTTTACTGTTAAATTCAGAGATTCTTCATTTAGCCGCACTGCACGAATGTGAAAAGTTTTACAGGGCTCAATATTTTACTCCCAATGTGAATCGTTCTCTGCTTTTAAATCCACTCCGACTTTCTTAAAACGCTCGCGCTATTCTCAAACATTTTAAGGGTAGTCATAACCCCTTTAGCGCTCGTAAAACCTCTACATCCCGTGTCAACCCATGAATTTTCTTTCAGGATGATAGATTTATCCACATTCAAAATAAAATTTCTTTTCGGAATCAAATGGTTACAGATCCAAGCAAAACTGTAGACAAAGTCCTGCATGACTTCAAATCGGTTGGAAAAAACTCCTAAAACCTAAATTGGCTTAAAGGAAGTCTTCCAAAATTAAGTCCTAACAAACAATAGGTTGTGATTACCTCACACATTTACCAATCAAATCCCAGTTGGTCAGTTGTAGTTGCATTATAGTTTTTCTTCCCGTTTCGCGCGAACGTTTTGGGTGTCCCCGTTCACTTGTTTTTTTATTCTGTTCATCTGACCCAAAAGACCACTTAACAATCCAAATCGTCCCATATAAATCAGCACTTGATTCCAAATCTTGATTAATAGTTTACATCAGTAATGGGAAAAATTCAGTTGTACGTTAGGTACAGAAAAAAACCTCAATAAAAAGCTCAAATTAAACCAAATCAACAAAGTGGAGCAATTTGTATGTAGCAGTGGCGTAAATTACCTTCAACTGCATCACAAAAAAAAATCCACTTCCACCTCTTCACAGTGGTAATATTTCACTGCGGTAAGCTTTCCCTCTCTCTCAGTCCACCACAGAAGTTCATCTATATGTTTTTTTTTTGTTTTCGTTAAGTGGCTCCCTCTGTAGAGTTGTTGTTCCAGATCCTTAACGAACATTTAAACAGAGTCCAACACCAAATTTTTAGGTGTGGTATCTTAAGCACCCCCGGGAACATGGAAACAAAAAGTAAACTACCGAATAAGTGCAATTGCGGATGTGTTAGGAACATTTTTCTGGCGGTTGGGAAAAAAAGTAACAGTATCTTACTCTGGGGACCTTATCCTGGCGAATGCGGCTTGAGTTGAATTCCAGACATCACACACTTATCCACCGCGAGAGTAGCATCAGGGACTTTCTGTAGAGCAGATCTCACGAAAATAACTAATTATTCAAGGGTAATTAATTGTCCATTACGGCCAAGTGAGTATAGTAAACGGTTTTTTTTTCAAGTTCTTGCAGTTAGGAAATTATCTCAGCAGGAAGATACTTTAAAAGTTCCCCGATGCATATGCGAACGGCGATAAAAAGAATCACCTTTTCTAGCAGGAAGAAAAATGTGTTTTTTTTTTTGAGTTGTTGTGGTGTGGGCTTGGGTGTGTGGCTCTTATTTGTAACCTCATTGATTCAAACATCTTTGGTCAGAGCTCTTTAGCAAGTAAAAAGAAAACCACCTTTTTCTCGTAGCGTCCTCATGGTGGCATTGCCATGTAATATGTAAATTTATTTTTTCTAAGAATTTTTTTGTTTTTTGTTTATGTAAAAGTCCTTTCTATTGGATGGATTTGAGTTTTAGTTCCTGAGGCTTTGAGACGAACAAAAAAGTAGCAGAAACAAAAGTATGTAGATACGGTTGTTGGTGCTATTGTCCCTGGGCGCAACTCGCTTTCTCCTGACATTTCATTAAAAGTCGTTATGCAAATTAAAGCAGAAGTTTAAAATACACGCCAAGCAGGTGTTCGGCATAGCCCAGCGCCAGCGCCATCATCACAGGAGGACGGACGGTTCCGCATCCGCATCTACACCGCAATTCACCAGTGATGGAGACAAATTCTAGTTGCCCATCAGGACGACTCGGATGATAAAGGAAAAGGAACACTTTCTATACAGTTGAGCAGAGCAGTGACGATGAAGGTGCCTTTATTGGAGGGGGGGAGAAGAAAAAGTTTCCGTTTTTAATTACTCCTTCACTATGGCCGGTCTTCGTCCGTCAGATGGCTGCGGGTATGGGGATGTGAATGGCTTCGTGGAAGGAGGTGGTGAATGTCTTTTGGCTGACATGCGGCCTTATTTTTTTTTTTTTAAAGCGCTTCTATCCATCCCGGTGCGGTGTAATGTTGGTTCGGTGTCCGCCTTCGGATCGATATGGCCAGTATCACAAACAAGTAACCGCACATTCTCGTTTCTAGCAGATCCGTTTTCGAAAAGGAAGCCCCGAGGACGGGGGAGGAATTTGTCGGAGCCAAAAGACACCAAACACCGGCTGACGAATGACTTCTAATGGTATTCAGCTTTTGTATATCCTCTGCCTCTCGCAGCTGCAGCTTCTTCTGCTTCCAGAACTTCGTGTTGGTTTTCTTTCCTCTCCTTTCCTTTTTTTTTAATCAGTTTCTTGTATCTTGACATTAACAAGGGCAAGTTGGAGTCGTGGCGAACGGACGAGAGTTGTGTGGTGGTATAAGCTTAGTGTGGGGCTTGGAGGTTTTCATTATCGATTCTTTATATCTTTTGGTCGGGATGGTCTGTGGCTTTTATTTAATTTTCTCTCTTAGCATCCTTCTGCACATCGCTGGAGGAATTCTCGCTCTATACAGACTCCAAAGTCGTGATGCTTATTTAAGCCCACACTTTTGTCCCCCGGGTATATGGGCATGGGCTGGGCATATCTCAAGCAGCTTTTGCGGACCTTAATCTTAATCTATAAGATTAAGTTGGACAATTGGAAAAGCTTTCGGATAGAATTTATCAAAGAACATAATTCCAAAATAATTGATGCCTTCAACTGGCTGAAGTAAACACGAGCTAAACACATAGATAGACAGCCTAAGGAGTTATAGGTACACAGAAATGTTGATAGCCTATAGGTTACGCGCATTTGAGAGAGGTAGAATTTGTTGGCTTATTATTGGCTGTCAGAGGGATTTGTGGTTCGTTTCTGTGGGTTAAATATTCGACGAAATCTCTTGTCTGATTGTGATATCTTTATGGATTCGAGGGAAAACAAAGTTTAACAGAAATGATTCTTCTTGTGTTGAAATGTCAATTTGTGTTGGATAATTTGTTAGATGTCGAAGAGGAGATAAAACTTAAATAAAGATTAGTCAGCGCCGAGAATATAAGAACTTTGGTGATAATATGTTGAAAGAGGTTGAATTATCGGTTTTTGTAATTTTTGCAAACAAACAAAAAAACGAGACAAATTATTTAATAGATTGTTATGCCACGTTTTGTAGCGATTACAGCTTCCAGACGTGTGGACATGTTGGCAATGTCAGTTTTCGAAGATTTGGTCACTAATGCCAAACGTTTATAAGAGTTTCTGTAAGTTGCCACTTTCCAGTAACTACTTTTATTCGGCGAAATCTCGCTTAGTGAGTTTCCGAAGGATTTCAATCGGATTCATGTTCGGGGAAGTTCCCGGCCAAGATGGGTTTAACATGGAGGCCTCCATGTTTCAGAAATGCAGTCACATTTCTGGTCTTGTTGTAGGGCACCAAATCGTGGATATTAAACATAGGGTTCATGATTTGAGAACCATTCCGTGAACTGGGACAAAAACCGACTTTCCAGAACTCGCTGGTAGGGTGCCTTCGACATTATAAAAGCATACCATACACTTGTCCGAGATAAGGGACTATCCCATTATGCTTGGTCCTACTTACCCTTTTATTTTTAAATTCAATTTTTATTTTTAAAGGGTCTTTAAATCGCGCGGGTAGATTTTGGGATGTGGTGGTCATTTTTTTGATGAGCTCTATCAAGTCTATTGTTCATTATTCAGTTACGGATGGTAAATCACTATGGCAAGTAACACGATTGAATGGCACACCCAAATGTTAGTGCAAACATTGCGTGAGTTGCGGCCACTTTACGGTAGACCTGGTGACCCTTCACAGTTGACTCTTCAACGTTTGGTCAGATTTTAGACGACCTGCTCGGTAATCAATCAGTCAACATTTGTCTGTTAAAAGAACGCAAGTAGAACCGGTCGATTTCTCGCCGTGTACAAGAACTCGGGCTTTCACAGACTTCAACTTGGCGAATTTTGCGTGGGGACTTAGGCCTACACCCGTACAAGATCCAGGAGCTCAAAGTTCAGAACCTTAGACAACGCCGCCGCACTATGGAACCAAATGGTGCAAACCATCTCAAAAATCCATAACTTTTTCGTTTCTCAATATTTTTTTTTTGAAATTTTGCACACTTATACTTGTATAACCAAGAATTTAAAATATTAAAACGTTTTATATAGAAATAAATTATTTTCTTTTTTTAAATAAAATAAAATATCAAATTTGTAGATTTTGTTTAATTTATAATAAAATAAATTTTGTGGTGCAACAGCTCGGAGTGAACCAGGACCTAGTGACTTATAACTCTCAACCATTCCTGTTTGCGTGTTAGGAACGGAGGGGACCTACAATTTTCTGCCGATTCCGAACGGCTAATGAGCAGCACTTTCCATGACAAGAGATACTCTTGGAGGATTTTTCAATTCCTCGCAAGAGGCAGTACACCCCTGAAAAAAACTTTCTTGCAGCGCAGCGGCTGGGAATCGAACTCGAGACCTTCCGCATGGCAGTCCAACGCACTAACCATTATGCCAAGGGGTAATTTATATGATCAAAATTTATTGGAGCAAGAATTGTTGCAACAATTTGGATGAAATTTGTACAGTTTTTTTCTTTTACCGGTGAAAGCATCTGAAAGTAGTTTTTGTGAAATCCGCCCACTACCACGCCCATATTTTTTTTGATTTTTGTTATTTTCTTATTTTTAGTGACCAGGAAGCCGAACATTTTTATTTGAGGTCTTTTAAACTCAAGACATCAGATACATATTTTTGCTGCCCACTTTCCCGCCCACTTTCACGCCCCTTTTTTTTAATTTTCAGCTTAAAGTTCATTAAAAGCAGGCCTTTTTTTAATTAAGGTTTATATGTAGAAATTAATTTATGAAAAGTATTATTTTTTAGTAAAATCCGTGAACTGCCACGCCCCTTTTTGATATATGAAAGTGTTTCACCCTTAAGACAAAAAAAAAAAAAAAAAACGTAATTCAAAAGTATCTTTTTACTAGGTTATGTATCGATATTAATGTATGTTTAAAAGTTCTTTAGCCTCATCAAACAATTCTTTGGTATTATTTTTTGTTCTTGGTTTTCCTAGACTAGATTTATACGGATCAGATGTATATAATAACGTGTGAAGAACGTTCGTAGCTGATCTTGAACATTTCCTTGCATTATGCAATCTAAACCTTTTATATTCCTTGTTTCGTGTTTCTTCAGCATCTTCTGATAACTGCCCGATTGGCAAAAAAAAAATTGCAAAGTGTTTTATGATTTTTGAACCATGTATTAAAATTTTGTGCACCGAAGATGGCATGTGGTACCAATTGTATTTGCTAACATATAATTGAGCTGTCGCAAGGGTATTCTGGCCAAATTTTGTTTGATCAATAGGGAGTCCTAAAGACATAGTTTGTAAGATAATATAAATTTTTTTATTAATTCTTCATCAACACCCGTTATCTCAGCAGAGCATTGGTAATTTTGAAAAAACCTTCTGGCTGTATTACCATCGTTGCTGTTTGAATTTTAATAATATTGGAAATAACTGATAAAAACTTATAAATTTTGTGGAAACATAGTCACTTATATGATGTTTATGAAAATGTCTTGCACATGTTTTAACAGTTATATTTTTTAATTTTTGACAAAAAAAAACATACTTTTTTTTTAAATTTTGAGCTAAAAGTAATAAAATAATGGTCTAAGACTTTTTGGAATACACATTTATGTGCGTCAATAAAGGTACCACATTTTTGCCAAATTTTAATTTTTTTCATCACTTAACACTAAAGTTATAAGAATACGAATTTGTATTCTAAAAACTTATTTTTCCTTCTCATCATACGTTTTTTCTTCTTAAACAAAAATGCACGAAAATGCGAGAGTTTTTATTTTTTCTTCCAAATTTAGAATATTTTTAGAATACTAAACAGCCATTAACTAAACGGAGGCAGCCGGAGCTAACAGAGAAAACTTTAATTGAAAACAAAAAAAATGAAAAAGATACTGCACCTTACTCATTTTTTTTTATTAATTTACTGGTGAACTTTATTAAAAAAAATATAACTGTTTTTTAAAGAAAAGGGTTTGGGCTTTTCAAAAAGGTATAATACCTATACATTTTGGACAGAAAAATACGAAATAATTGACTTCAAACTCTCACATCTAATAATTCTGAAAAATAAAAATATCGAAATGTCATTTTTAACGGTAATTTTAGGTACCTAGAACAAAAGTAAGATACAAAAAATTTACTGTGTTTGGAAGAACCTTATTTCTAGTATATAATCCTATCAATATATTTTTCAAATTACGAAATTCACCAAAACCATTTTTGAGATGGATTTCATCATTTGGTCCCATAGTGCGCCGGAGCGATTGAAGAGAACCCCAATTTTGGCCAAAAAATCATCCTTAGCGACGAGGCGCATTTTTTGATGAATAGCTGTACTAACAGAAACCCACCCACACGAGGCTCATCAGGTGGCAATGCATCTTCGAAAAGTTTGGTGCGGATTTTTTGGCCCTTGGCGTCATTGGTCCGTGTTTTGTTGAGACTGTCACGGTCAATGCCGCACGCTATAGAACGATGACAACTAATTTCTTATGGCCCAAATTGAACCATTTCGACTTAGATGACATGTGGTTCCAGGAAGATGGCGCTACGTACCACACGATAGACATTATGCATAAACGATTTGAGTATAAGGTTATTTCTTGCAGAACTGAGTTGGATTGGCCACCCGCAAGACTTTTTCTTTTGGGGTTTCCTAAAGTCGCAGATCTATGTGGATAAACCATAATGGTCCGATGGGCTGAACATGATCATGACACAGGCCATCGCTCAAATTCAGCCGGATCGAAAGTGAATGTGCACGACTCAAGTCACAGCTCAAGATTTCACGCACTATCCTAAAGAGAATCCTGCACAAAGATCCTAGATTATTCGCTTGCAATGTCCAATTGACACAACAATTGAAGTCGCACGACCATCCGCTAGCTTATCACTTCGCAGTTTGGGCCATAGAGCAGCTTGATCTGGGCAACGATTTTGGGCGAAAAATCATCTTTTCTTATGAGGCGCGCATTTTCATCTCAGTGCGGCTACATTAACAAACAAATTTGCAGCCTCTGGGGCTCGGAAAACCAACAGGTTATTGTCCAGAAGCCAGTGATAGTTTGGTGATGAGTGTGGAGTTCTGGCATCATTGGACCATTTTTCTTGGAAAATGAAGCCGGGAACAACGTTTCGGTCAACGGTGGGCTTTACAGAGCCATGTTAACCGACTTTGTTTTTACTGAAATTGAAGTCATGGATTTGGACGACCTCTGGTTGATGCAGGATGGCACGCCATGCCAAAGTCGGAGCTGCGATTTGACCCATTTTTTTTTTTTTTTTGTGGGAAACCCTGAAGGCCAACAGTCTGGAAACGATTCAAGAACTTAAGGCCAATATCATCCAAGCAATCCGTGAGCTACAGCCCGAAACCATTAGCAAGGTCTTGGAAAAATTGGAGTGAGAGAATGCGCTACTGCGAAGCCATCCAAGACAGCCACTTGAGCGACGTTGTGTTCCATAATTAATGAGAATGTTTGCTCTTACTAATAAAGCCATAATACATGAAAAAAAATTAATTTTGGTCATTTTGTTGCATTTTTAAAAAGAAACTTCTATTTGGCCCAGACTTTATAATGGTAAAGACCATATAATCTATCAACTGTTAAACATTCCTATGTGCTTGTTGTCGGCAGAAATGCTGGGGATCTTCAATTTCCTGCCTAGCCCGAACGGCTAAAATAAAAAGCACTTTTTTCTGACCAAAGATACTTTTGGAGGATTTGGCGATTACTTGCAAGAGGGAGTACCCCTGGAAAGAGATTTTTTGTTTTATAATGTCAGAAGCTATGAGTCGATCTTCGTCAGAACTTTGGCATAAGAGTTCTACTCACTAACTTTTACGCCACGGGATACTGTTATTACCCAAGTCTAAGCCAATGTCCACTTACGTCCTTATGCTGATTATTGTAATCGTTGGCCAAGTTAATAATCTTTGTTCTATCTATAAAAAAAAAATATAAAAATATAAAAGTTCCACGTCCTTTTATATGAGAATGGTGCACTGGGGAGCGGTATTTTTCAGAGCATCGCTTAAGAATAAAAGCCTTCATCACTCATCTTAGGTGTTGTGTCGCTACTTTCAGAGGGAGTATCCTCCCGTCAACCGGCTGTCGGGCCAAGGAATCATATCGGGTGCTGCCACTTCCATCAAAGTATATGTATATTTTATGCTCTACCAGCTCCTTTTTAGCTACAACTGGCTTTAGTGTGATATACTCTCCTATATTGGGTGTGTTTTGCTTTCATCTTTTATTCTCATTTGGCGCGAGGTAAATTAATTTTCCCTTTTTTTTATTATTAATTTTAGTGTGAAGGGAAATTTTATGGCAGAAATTAAATTACATTTTTGTGACGAAATAGCTGCTCGGTTGTTCAAAATAAAAAAAAAAAATTTTCATCGTCTTCATCGTTGTCCTGGTAAATTAATGGGGATATTCTGTGCAGGATTAAAGGTGGAAAAACCTTTATATAGTGCTCACGGGGCCCGGGAGAGGGATTGGTAAATTTAACGGGCAACAAAAAATGACACAAATGGAAACAAAAAAGAAATTCGTTGATTGTAATATTCATGATGGAAGTAGCAAATGAGAAAATATAGAAATGTGATTGTGTTAAATTTTTTAAGATTCAAGTTTATTGCTGCTGCTCTGAGAGATAGCAATATTGTTAAGAGTTTCTAATTTAAAATACAAAAAGAAAAAAACAGTATTCAGCTTTTCAACGACATAAAATATAAACTTGCGACCTAAGAAGACTGTAATCTCAAAAAAAAATCCCATTAAACTTCCATTGACATTTAGTCTCTTCTTCCCTGAATATAATATCCATATTGTAAGGTCCAAAATGACCAAAAGTTCCTAATTACCTAGCATAAAAAAACGAACAAAACCTAGGATACCATCAATGATGAGGGGGTTCCGGATCAAGATGGATTTTTTTTATTCTTCTTTGAAGAAAATGGTACAATTTTGAGGATTGTAAAATCTTTGTTTTACTTCGCACTTCGACTTAGCCAAACTGGAAACTGTAGCTGAAGACACAGTGTCATACATAGCTTATGCGCAGATTCTACAGAATTACATGGGAAATAGGATATGTACTGACTACATAACATCCCGTGTAAACACTTACAAGCCGTTCACGACCGCATTTCCTAGCAGAGAGAACTGTCAAATCAACGACTTATCAATAACCTTTGGATTAGGCAGATCATTCAGACTTCCTGCTTACAACAGTATCTTTCAAGCTGAGGTCCTGGTAGTGATGAAAGCTGTTAAACGAGTCTCAATAATGGAAATACCAAGTGGCAATAAAAGCAATTTCTGGCTTTGAAATCAAATCGAAGCTTGTAACTTGCTGTCGCGAAGAGCTAAGGGTTCTTGGAACACGGCCGGCATAGCATAAGGCTTTGTTGGGTTCCTGGTCACAGTGGTGTCCTTTGCCGATCTGCCAAGAATAGTATCAGCACTTCATCTTAATCAAGCAGACACAACAGTTCAAGTCTCAAACTGTAATCTTAAACAGGTAATTCAGAGCCAAGTTCTAGCAACAACGAAAAAGTGATGGAACTCGCTCGATACCTATCTTAGAACCAGAAAACTATGGCCTAGTTTCAACAACCAATAGACGAACTTTATCATCCAACGGAGTAAAAAGTCTCTATCTCTATTCGTGACCATCAACACCAGTCACAATCAACAAGAACAATATGTAACTCAGTAGGGACGACTTATGCAGAGGATGCAGTTACGAGGGGATACATGAGGATACTCCTCACAACCTGTGTCATTGCCCTGCGCTTTTTTATCAGAGAAAGAGGCTTCTAGGGAGACAATTCTTCAACGACTACTTGGAAGAACTCTCTGACATTCCAAGCAAAAACGTATTGAAATTAACTAACGCTACCAGATGGCTTGATAATTTCTCAGTTCCATCAGCCAGCCAACTGCGAGATTGGAAATTGCATTCAACCATCAAACGAAACAAAAAGGGTAGAGGAAGACAAACAGAGAATAGGCCTCTCGCCTAGACACCAGCGATTGCCATTCCTACGGTGAACACGAGCGACAGTGAGTTGATGGGTGACCTCTCCCTAAGATTGGTAAGATCCTCTTTGGGAATGGAACATCCACTTCGACTTATTCAGCAAACATGACCAAACAAACGGACGCATACACCAACCACTAACCTATCAATCTCACCTGCAAGACGTTGCAAGGAGCCTGTGGGTCTGGGGGGAGAGCTGATTTCTCAAGTGGTGTAAAAGAAAGGCTCACGTCCTTAAAAGGCGTATCAGGTGTTTATGTGACGACAAACATTTCTTCAATGACTTAGAAGAACTCTCCGACATTTCAGGCTAAATCTTGTTGAAATTCATCAACACTCTCAACGAGCTTGAATGACATAGGATTATCAAAGGTTTCACAAGTCACAATCCCTAGGGTATTACAAAGGATAACTACATATGACTGAAAAAAGATCAACTGTCAGCCCATTTTCGGAACCTAATCTAACAACGCAAGCTCTTCGAAACAGCGAAGGAAACCTAGTCACCGAAGCACAGGGAATTGTAGACGTTTTTAAGCAGCATTTCCAGCAGCTGCTTATTGCGCATTATTTAGAGGAAACTACCGGAGAACAAAGAAGCATGAGACCCATCAATGAAGATCCATTCCCAGTCCCCAGTACTGAAGAGGTTAAGAAAGCCTTCCACAAGCTTAAGAATAACAAATCCGCCAGCTCGAATGGACTACCTGTGGAACTCTTTAAGTATGGTGGAAATGTCCTGATAGGGTGCATGCATCACTTCATCAACCAAGTTTGGGAGGAGGAAAGTATGCCCGACGACTGGTCAAATAGCTCCATATGCCCGATCTACAAAAGGTCGATCCTATTTCCTACAAAGACTACAGAGGAATATCCCTGCTTAATATTGCTTAAAAGATCCTATCCACCGAACTGTATCTAGAGCCTTTTTGCAACACTGATCGGCACGTACCAGTGTGACTTCAGGCCAGGCAAATCAACGATAGACCTCATCTTCACATTGAGGCAAATCCTGGAAAAGACCAACGAGTTTCAAGTCGAGACACATCACCTTTTCATCGACTTCAAAGCCACATATGATAGCATAAGTCGCCAAGACCTTCTGTTGGCGATGTTGGAACTCGGTATCTCGAAGAAAAAAACTGATCCAGCTATGCCGCATGACGTTCCAAAATACGTGGTCCAACGTGCAAATGGGTAACAGCTCATCCGAGCTATTCTAGACAAGGAGATGCGCTATCATGCGATTTCTTCAACCTATTCCTGGAGCAGATACGGCGCAAGAGTGGTGTTAACCTGGAAAGTAATATCTTCAACAGGTGTTTCCAACTGCTTGGCTATGCGGGCGACATCGATATCATCGGCCGCTCCAAACGAGCTGTGCTAGAAGCGTTCACAGCTATTGATGAACAGGCAAAACGCGTTGGTCTTGAAGTGAATGAGGACAAAACAAAGTAAATGCTATCAACAAACAAAGCCTCATCTGTTCATCGCCTAGAACAAAACGTCACTGTTGGTAGCAGGAATTTCGAAGTAGTCAAGGAGTTCACCTACCTCGGAACAAACATCAATTCCACGAACGTCACCTAAGTGGAAATCCGACGAAGAAATACCCTAGCGAAGCGCTGCTACTTCGGTTTGGCCAAACAAATGTTTTCAGAACTCCTTTCTCAAAAGACAAAGTGCACGCTATACAAAACACTAATTTTATCAGTTCTACTCTACGGCGGCGGCGCCGAGTGCTGGACGATGAATAAAAACGACGGGGAATTGATACTAGGCACTTTCGAGGGAAAAATTCTTCGGCGGATGTTTGGTCCTATATTCGTAAAGGGCGAATGGAGAAGAAGATTCAATCGTGAATTATACGAGCTGTACTACGATGTGGATGTATTCCAAAGAGCCAAAACACCTCGACTACACTGGCTCGGTGAGAAGCACACGTGATAACCACAAACCTTCGACAACACCTCTCACGAAGCAGTTCATTCGGAACTAGAAAGCAAGAGAGTTCCTATCACTATAGTCAGATGGATAAGTAAAATGCTTAGTACAAGAACGGCGGAAGCATACGTGGGACTAAACGTCCAGAAAGTCATCACAACAAGAGGCTGTCCGCAGGGAGGGGTATTATCACCCTTGCTGTGGAGTCTTGTAGTTGATGAATTACTAGAAAGTCTAACCTCCCAAGGGATTCGATGTATTCGCTTTGCTGATGACATCGTTATAACGGCACTGGGCAAGTACGAAGAAACTGTTTGTGATATATTCCAGAGAGGGCTATCTATAACTGTCTATACCAAAACAACGATAGTACCATTTACCAGTAAAAGACTTCTACCTCGCATGAAAACCATTCGGTTCGCGGGAGATGTAATCGACACCCAGAGGGAGGTCAAATATTTAGGAGTTACACTAGATAGCAAACTCCTCTGGAACAAGCATGTCGAAATAACTGTCGGGAAAACCACAAAGGCCCTTATGATATGCAAGAGACTTGCAGGTAAATCATGGGGCTGCAAACCAAACATCATAAGATGGATGTACACCATGATGGTAAGACCCATCATTACCTATGGGGCAATTGCATGGCATAAAAGAACCGAACTAAACACAACTAGGAAATCACTAGACAAATTGCAAAGGCTTGCATGTATATGCATAACAGGAGCAATGAGAACTTGCCCTACAGCAGCGATGGAAACCATCCTTCATCTGACGCCACTACACGTGACCATTGAAAATGTTGCTAAGGGAGCCATAATGAGATTTGTCAAGGAGGGTACTGGGACGGGTAAAATTATTGGAAGCAGGGAAAAAAGACTCGATAACCCGGTCCGCAGTAACAAACCTTCTTGACATGCCAAGAGATGGTATGATCAAAAGATATAACCTCGAAAAACATTTCAAAACGGAGTTAAGTTGCAGAAAAGACTGGTTAGGCGAAACAGTAAACTACAGTCTTAAAGAAAATACCATCAAATGGTACACTGATGGATCGGGGACGGCTGAAGGGACTGGCGCTGGAGTTTTTGAGCCTAGAACTAAACTCTCCTTACCGATGGGACAGTCCACTAGCATATTCCAGGCAGAAGTAAATGCCATAGGAATATGTGCTGGAAGAAACCTCGATAGGAAATATAAAAATCAAAACATTGCCATCATGTCAGACAGTCAGGCTGCACTAAAAGCACTAAGTTCCTACGCCATCAGTTCCAAACTTGTTTGGGAATGCGTGATTAAGCTTAATAAACTGGGTAAGAATAACACTGTCACGCTTCATTGGGTACCAGGCACGTTGGTGTCCAAGGCAACGAAGTGGGTGCATCGACAACCCTTACAGGGCCAGAGCCCTACTGCGGAATAGGAGAAAACGTGATAAAAAACAAAATCAAAACAGAAAAAAGATCAAAGATCTGGAAAGAACTCCCTAAGCTAAGACAGGCACCAAAACTAACGCTACCCCCCATACAGGCCTAATGTAAAATCTTATTTATCTCGAAAACGGCTATAAGGATTCTGATAAAAAAAAAATTAGGAGAACTACATTTTGATCACAAACAATTTTAGGAAGAAATGGTATTAACGGTACTTGTCATAGAACCGTTTTTTTTTTGTTTTCGACTTCCTCATCAACGGTTCTAACGACTTTAACCAAAATTTTTGGACAGGAGCTTTTTTAAATTTAAAATAATATTTTATATAAAAATATTCGAAAAAAATATATTTTGGGTTTTTTTTTTTTAATATTAATATCTTCAAAACGTGGGAACGAATATTTTTTTGAAATTATTTCCTAAAACCTTTATTAATAAATACTTAAAATATGCATCCCAATTTTTTTTTAAAAGTCGTTAGAAGGACTGAATTGCGATACCCACTTCCGCGTCTCCAGGCGTTAATCGAAATTTGTTGGTCATCGACGGACACAAATGCCTAAGGACTTTTGGTAAAAAAAAAAACCAAACCCCAACTCCTACGTCCGAACCTCTCCAAATAAATTATCCCTTATAATGCAAATACCCCGTTATGTTAAATACGAAAGGACGACAAATTTAATACTTCCATCTGTTTTAATGAGAATCACTTCAAAAATATCCTTTTTCAAACTGTCAATATTTATCGAAGAGCTGAGGACTAAATGCCGCCTATCAATGCAAAAAAAAAAAAAAAAAAACAAGAACAAACAAAATTCTGAGATGCTTATGTAAGTAAA
This sequence comes from Chrysotoxum bicinctum, assembly GCA_911387755.1. Classification (NCBI taxonomy): domain Eukaryota; kingdom Metazoa; phylum Arthropoda; class Insecta; order Diptera; family Syrphidae; genus Chrysotoxum; species Chrysotoxum bicinctum. The sequence continues at coordinate 178,839,393 of OU426989.1, read as the reverse complement.
GAAGAGGGTTTGCTTTTGTCCACAATATAAGTACCCAAACCTTGCCCCTCGTGAGCTAAAATAATTATAATTAATTGGCAACCAAATCGGACAGCAGAATTATATCAAGTTTTTGCTCGTTACCATCCAGGATTTTAGATTAATGATGAATCCTGCTCCGTGCGTTTGCATTGCGTCAATTTTCGTCCTCTTGTCGTTGTCTTCTACATTAATGATGAAGGAAGAATTAAATCTCATGTAACAACACTCCGTCAGATGAGTTTGGTTTTCATTTTTTTTTTGTTTGTGTCCTTTTTTCGAGAGAGATTTAATTAGAGTCAAATATGCAGAGACAGACGCATTTCCTGAAACAAGTCACTGGTTGATGTTGTTTGTTCGGACTTTGCGAGGGGCGAAAATGAGAAAACCAAAAACATTTATGATGTTTATAAATCTGTTGACGACGACAACGACGATGGTGGTCTTTTAAAATTTTAATTCAAATTAAACTGATTTTGACAACATTCTCATAAAGTTTTAATTCGAAAATTATGTTTGAAGAGAGAGGAGGCAAATGTTTGACGAGATCTTATGACATAATCGACTGAAGCGCCAAGGGAATATGGAAATTTTTCGCACTTAGTATACTTAATGTAATGTCAATGTTGGAAATTTTTGAATAACTCAACTTGGATGATACAAACTTTTTGATATAAAATAAGCAACTGGGTGTCGAAGTGGGTTTCGTAAACAGTTTTCGACTCGGAGCAAACTCACTTTAAAAATTGATTTAAAATTCAGAAAATGCAAATCAAAATGAAGATACACATATCTTCTTCTTATAGTTCTCCTTAACACAAGAAGAATTTAAAATCAAGAGGACTAGTTCGCACGTACTTGATCTTAGGGGTCTTAGGGTCTTAGAATTTGGAAAAATGTATATTATAACAGATAAATGTTTAAAAGTATGCAATTTAAATTTAAAATTGTAAAACCAACTCCCGAAATACTTTCAACTGAAAACAGGAAAGCCGTGGTCTGATTTCTTCCAAAAATGAGAGTTTTTGAAAGAGAGATTTATGATGTGAAGGATTTTTCAATAAAAGGCGGGTAGATGTTGAAGTTGAATAAAACAACCAAATTCTTTTTTTATTTGAAAGGTCTATGGATGACAAAATGTATGGAATATGACATCGTTCAAATGCCCGTCTCGGATTCTTAGCGTGGAACGGATCCAAATAGTTCAAATTTTCAATGATACTTCCGCCTTGATCCGGCTGAATTCCAGCGACCTGTGTTATGTTTATCCTACGGGCATCGGTCGATTATATTTTATTGGCATAATCCTCTGACTTCATGAAAACCCCACAAGAAAAAGTCTAGCGGCGTGAAGAGGTAGGTCCACGCTCAAATGGTTCATGTAGAACGTCTATTGTGGCGTCTGCTGGCCTGCATTGGCCTGCTGGAATAACATAATGTCTAGGTCGAAATAATTCAATTTGGGCCATATGAACCGAATTTCGTTTAACGTGGTCCTGCCAGTAAAGACTACCTCAACTAACGGAGTCGGAATAAGCGCTGACCACCACCCTGAGTCAGTACAAGACCACCCAGTAACAATTCTGTAAACATGTTGGGGCATTACCACACACCTTGCTGAGGAACGAGGTCTACCTAGCACTTCTTGAATCCAAGTAAACTTGGAAACCATATGCTTCCGCGATTTGGGGCAACCACAGCCACCACGATACTCCCACAAGGGGGCCTACCTCATAGATAGTCTGAAGCAGAGGGGCCGAGCATCTTGCGACACACAAGAAACCACCTCCACCTCCTGGGCACTATCTCCAGTGGTACCAGAATATACATAGCTTGCGGTGGAGCTTCGCGACCGTGAAGGTCACTTCTAGATGAGTTCCTCAAAACTCGAGGCCTAGCAACCTCGGATGCAAACACCTAGCCACCAACCAAGGCAGAAGCTAATAACTAGGCATATACACCCATACACACAAACACAAAACCCTACCTGTGCTCCTATGAATACCTGAACATCCCGCCGAGGTCAGATGGAGACAAGCACCATCAGAGTCGGTCAACACAGCACACCAGTTCACCCACCTGAAACAGGCGGCGCACGCAGACAATACCTGTTGGACAAACCCACCTAAGAGTCAGCCAGAACCAAAGACAAAACAGCCAAAACTACTACAAGGACACATAAACAACCACCACCAGCTGAATCAGTAGGAACGCTCACGAGCCGCATGTCACCGTGTACCCCAAGACAGACCGAGGCACACATATTAGGCATCCCCAGCGCCAGACGCCCCCTACCACGGATCATGCCCCAATGCCACCAAGTCAACGACTCGGGACAAAGGGCGCAATCACCACAGCAGGTCGCGCAGGGAGTGAGCCCATGACCGACGATGAGTGAGTCAAGATGAGACCCGCAAAGGCCCCTGTCCCGCCCAAACACCATCAGCCATGGTTATAGGACGAATGGCGAAGTCAAGATGAGACCTGTTCGGCCCCTGTCCGGCCCCACACATCGGCCCCAGTTGGGCCATAAGAAATTGGTCATCATGGTTCTGTAGCGCTCGCTTTTGAAGGTGACCGCCTCACATACATCGTTTACAAAAAAGTACGTACCGATGCCGCCATCGCCGGCGGCACAAAATACGCACCAAGAGTTATATTTTTAAGGATGCATTGTCACCGTTGTGACCCATTCGTGTGGTTTGGTGTCGGCCCATGTACGGAAATTTTGCTGGTTAAGGCTAGGACCGCACTTGCGATTTCAATCTCACGATTTTTTAGTCGCAAAAATAGAACACATGAATTTAAATGAGAATGAACGCACTTGCTACCAACAAATCATGACGATTTAAAAGTCGCAATTTGTTTCATTTTTCTTGCGATACGATTGTCGTAAATTTAAATGAAACACATGTACTCAAATGGATATGCCCACACTTGCGATTTAAATTACTACGACTTAAAAATCGTAGTCGCAAATAGAAATTGGCATGCACGCACTTGCGATTTTCAATCCACGATTTTTTAGTCGCAAAAAGTAAGACACATGGCCTTAAATGTGAATGCACGCACATGCGACTTAAAAATCGCAGCGATTATAAAAATGAAACAAGTTCTATTTTTTCAAGCGATTTTTTTGTCGCTACTTATTTGTAGCAAATGCGTGCACTCATATAAGAAGTAGTGTGTTTCATTTTTTGCGATTAAATAATCGCGCGCAAAAAAATCGCAAGTGCGTGCATGACAATAATTTGTAGCGACTACGACTTTTTAATCGCCTCGACAAAAAATCGCAAGTGCGGTCCTAGCCTAACACAGCCATTCATCCAAAGCTGCACCACGCTCCGAAGCACTAGTCAGCGAACAAACGGCGTTTTCTATGGTCATAAACTTTGAGCTCCTGTGTCAGTGTCAGGATCTTGCACTAGTGTAGGCCACGGTGCCGAGGCAAAATTCTCGGGTTTTGCTGTACACTTTTACAGACAGTGGTGATTTTCGTGGCTGATCTTGCGTTCCTTTATCATAAGAATGTTGGCTAATTGGTTAACGTACCAGTCGTCTCAAATTTGACCACTTAACATTGTTGAAGAGTCGACTGTCAAGGGCCACCACGCCTAGCCTTAAATGGGCGTAATATTTGCAAGTTTTGATAATTTGGACGTTCAGTTTATTCGTGTTACTTGCCACACAACTCGCTAATTGCAAATAACCCTTATAATTTCCACACTATCAAGGTGGCTGCCCTTACTCTATGTGAACCGAGGTCACAGAATTTATGATTCTGAACAACTTCAGCAGGAATGGACATAGACACAGTACTGGCTATAGCTCTAGGGTCTGGGCAAAGATCTTGACCGCCACAGAAATAAATCAATCAATATCTTGAACATAAAAGAAAGTTCTTGCGATTCAATCGTGCAGTTTTTTTTTTTTTTTTTCCTAAAATTGACTTCTGCAATACTAACGGACTCGTCATTGGCGGCACCATGTTTGAGCACAAGACATGCCACAAAATAAGTTGGGTGTCGACGAATAGGCAAGCATCTTCGAATCAAATTAATCACTTCGCGATTAGCCGGCGCTTTAGAAGCAGTCTCCTGGATGTTCGAAATAAAAGAGGGGCCGATATGGGACTTGCTCGAGACCACCACCTCCGAGATCTAACGGCATAACCCGCTTACCCAGGTTCAACGTCGACAGACTAAAGGATCTCTCAACACGCCAACAATTGAGAGACCACCTTTCACACGGAATGATGACAAAAAGCAGCACGGAACCTGAATCCATTGAAAACCACTGGAATGCTGTGAAAAATGTTCTTATATCAGGTGCTGAAAGAATAGTCGGCCGAGTGAGGGGAAACAATAACGCTTGGCTTTCTGAAGAAACCTGGATATGGATTGGTGAACGGCAAAAACTTAAGGCCCGTATTGCAGCTGCAACTGGAGTAGAAAAAAGAGAGCTAGAATCCCTGTACCGCATGAGAAAGAGAGAGGTTCAACGCAGTGTAAGACGTGAAAAGCGTAATCACATCAACGCTTTGGCTCAACAAGCAGAAGATGCTGCTAACAGATGCGACAGCATTGCAAAGGAACTGGTTGGTGCTCGCAGTTCCAAACAACACCTCGTAATAGACTCAGACGGCTCGCTACTTAGTTCGCATAAGGATCAGCTGAGAAGGTGAAAGGACCATTTCGCGGCGATATTAAACCGAGTTACCGACAGCAATGTGCAACTGATACCTGATGAGCCGACAGGAACAACAAATTCCCGAATCCGCACTGCACCCCCCAGTAGAGATAAGATCCGCAACGCAATCAAAGCACTGAAGACCAACAAAGCGGTAGGACTTGATGGCATTCCTGCAGAGCTTCTACAAGCGGCGCGAACGACATCGAGCGAATTCCTGCATCCACTCATAAAGAAAGCTTGGGTCTCTAAAGCATTTCCGAATGAGGGGAAAAAGGGAATGATAGTCAAGCTCCCTAAAAAAGGAGACTTAACACAGTTCGAAAACTGGAGGGGGATTTGCGTCTTGCCTGCCGTTGCCAAAATATTAGTGAAAATAGTACTGGAACGCATCAGGGAACACCTAGAATCCACACTCGATGCCGAACAAGCAGGTTTCCGCACTGGATCCTCATGCATTGATCATATCAATACTTTAAGGATCATAATTGAGCAGTGCGTCGAATATCGATCACCACTCCACCTGCTATTCATTGACTTTGAGAAGGCTTTCGATAGCGTCAATAGAGAATTTATTTGGCATGCTTTACGCACGATGTCAGGAGAGTTTGAAGTCCAAAGTGGAGTCAGACAGGGCTGCATTCTGTCACTAATATTGTTTCTGTTGGTGATAAGCGATGTCCTGCGAGCGGCCTTGACGGGAAACGGAGGAATTCGATGGACTCTGACGTCTCACCTGAAACATCTTGACTATGCGGACGACGTATGCTTGCTCCCTCTTAAGATCATGGATCTCCACCAAATGACAACAGGGCTGGAGAGAGAAGCAGAAATCGTAGGGCTAAAAATCAACTCCGGCAAAACAAAGATGATCAGCCTAGGAACCACGTCATCTTCTCTCATAAATATTTCTCAACAACCGGTAGAGAAAGTACAGAGCTTCTAATACCTTGGAAGTATCATCTCCGAGGGTGGCACCGAACAGGACATCAGCAGTCGAATCGGGAAGGCAAAGGCTGCTTTCGGTATGCTTATAAATATATGGAGGAATAACTCTCTAAGCTTAAGAACCAAGCTACGGCTGTTTCGATCCAACGTCGAATCCGTGTTACTTTAAGTTTGCAGCACTTGGAAAGTAACAGCAGGTGTCACTAAGAAGCTGCAAACGTTCATTAATAGATGTCTACGAAACATCCTTGGGATTTTCTGGCCCAATCGTATATCAAACGAAGAGCTCCTTCGGAAAACAGGTCAGGAACCTATTGACTCTATTATACGACGTCAAAAGTGGCAGTGGATCGGACACACGCTTCGAAAAGGCCACACCTGTATTGCGACTCATGCAATGTCGTGGAATCCGCTCACTCAAGAAGGAAGAAGAGCTGGACGGCCGAGAAGCTCATGGAGAAGGAGAGTCAAGGAGGAGTCAGCCCAACTAGGCAAGAGTTGGAGAGAGTTGCGACTCATATCCAGGAATCGAACACGATGGCGAGATGGCGTTTTTGTGGACGCCCTATGCCCCACTAGGGGTCCCCCACGGACATAAAAGGTCTGAGGACCTAAGTCAGTAAGTAAGTGTAGCTCTGCAAACTTGATGTGTTTGAATAAAAAAGTAGGAACAACCTAAGAATAATAACAAGTATCCTAACTGGACACTCAAAATTAGAAGACACCTAGGTTGACTTGGTATATGGTATGTAGTGCCGCACGCATGGAACAAAACCAGATGAAAGAGATGAGCGATCTATCCTCTCTGGAGGTGCGCCCGAAAAACTAAGATTCCTCAGAGCAATAAATTTGGAGGAAGAACTATAAGATGAGCAAGCTCATCCATATTCAAGTGGGGGCGCAATAGATCTCCAGGTCGGAGTGCAATACCTCCAATACATAATTCATCAATTCGAGATCTAGGAAGGATTTATGTTGTGAACAACTTTCAAAGCTCTTGCAACCACTTGGTAATAAATTAAAACTGCATTGGGGTAGGGTTTATCGCTGTTCACTTGACTTCTTTGTAGGTTAATGCGTTGGCTTTTGAATCTAGTTAAATCTTATGGTCTTTCAAACCGGATATAAAATTGAGACTGGCGAACGGGTTAGTGCCCGTGAAAAAGAGCTTTAGCTCCAAAAATAAGTTATTGTTATTTTATTCAATATCTTCTATTGTTTAGTATTTTTCTAAGCCTTAGCGTATGGATATTATTCTAGGTCCCCCTTTAAGCTGGTCCTAACATTTGATTGTTCCTCAAAATGGTAGTGCCAGTTTTGTCCGTTTGGATACTATTTTCTTGTTTTTCCCCACTTCTATTTGCTGCAGAGAAAAATCTTTTCGACAGAAGATAGTCAACTGCGAATTCTAATTTGTTCGCCTTTCGTCAATTTCAAGGTAGTTAATACCCCAAAAATGATGGAAAGTAAAAAAATTCTCAGTTTCCTGTTTTCCAAGGTCCAAACATAAAAATTCTTTAAAAAATTTCGTCAAAAACTTGAAATTTGTACCTACCACCTTTTTACAATATAATCTGTTCATTTGTTGAATGAACCCATTTACAAATCTTAGCAAACTTTATATATTCAAAATTCAAGCAAACATTTAATTACTCCCGGTCCCACAACTCACAACCTAAACCTGCCTCCCCGATCAAGTTTGTTAAGAACAAACTTTTTAAAACCCAGAGTCGGTGTGTAAATTATTTACGGAGCACTTTTATTCAAAACCAATTAACGCCCCTGAATCTACAAGTTCTTGTTGGGGAATATTTGTCCTTCCGGTACGCACAAGGCTGCTATCGTGTGTATCCATCCTGTCGATGTAAGCCAACTTCAATTCTGATGGCTTCTGATGAGAAAACTCCTCTAGGAAAACACGAATGTAACTTGCACCCTGACAGTTTGTCAGCTTTTGTCTATCAAAACGTTATCCATCTCGTTGAGCGATGGATATAGATACTGGAATACATATTCACCTTCTATATGCGTATCTACCTCAATATCCAATTACCTAGCGAATAGAGCTTCCCATTCATGTTGCAATACACATTTGAGGCAATGCTTTCAATCTTATTGAGTACTACTCAGCCTTAATCAAAAGGTCGTCCTCTGACCTATCATCCGCCAGTCCCACAAACTATATATCCCTTGGGAGCGACACGCAATGAAAAAATACTTCCGGATGAACAGGAAACCATTCGGCAAAGATGCGAGAAACAACTTTGGCAGATCGACATCAGGAAGAACCGGAAAAATTGCTGCTGAAAAATCCCTCTTGCTGGTGTGTGAACATGACAGGATTCATTTTCTCCTTCCACAGGATTTGTTTTTTTTTTTTTTTTTTTTTCTCGTATTTTTATTTCTGGTTCTTTGAAATTCAACTCGTGCGAATGCGAAGGATGCTTTTCGTTCATTCTATTAATATGTGCCGAACGACAACGACGACGTCGACGGTCGGGAATGAGATAGAATGGCTGAAGTGGCTTTAAGGTCGTTTGTACTGAGGATTAAGGCTCGACTTAACCAACAAGTTCGAGTTTAATTTCAAAATGAAAATAAAATCATTTAAGCAAAATAAACAAGAGGTTGCTAGTTGTCCTCTGAGCCTTTTATTTAAAGAAACAAAAAAAAAGCGGAGAACTTTTATTTCGTCCTTCGCAGTTTTAATTCAACGACAATATTTTTTTTTTAGGGTGTATAGCTAGTCACGTTTGTATTTCTCAATTAAATTGGTCTATTGTCGCAGAGTGCGGTTCTTGACTATTTAAGTTGTATATTTCATTATGCCTCTTATTTCTATGATACGCAAAGTGTTTGGTCAAAGTGTGTTTTTAACAGAGGATAGAGAGGACACGGAAAATATTAGGCAAAATGAAACACAAAAGTTATGTGCTAGCGTATTAATAAAAAATAATATTCTCTTCTTAACACACGTGTTAGCTGCTGCATGAAATCAGAACTTGTCTGTTTTATCGGTTTTTTTATTAATAAACTTATTTTTCTGTATTCTGTTTAATTGAAAACACCGAAACACTCCTTCAATTGTGAACACATACTTATACGTAGGACAGACACCCACTAACTTATGAATTTGTGTGCTTGTATGTACTTGAAGCAAGTGTGTTAAAAAGTTAACCGTTCTTTGAATGCTGAATGTGGTGAGTTAAAGTTCTCCTCTCACTATCACATACCAAAGACTAAAACACATTTGTTAAAACGATGAGTTAATTGATTTTTATGTACTACCCTGCAGTTGTTCGTTCTAAATTGTAATTGTAAATTGTAATAAATTCACAGAGCTAAATCCATACAGACTTTTCGTATAATTCGAAATGTGGTCAAATCTTTGGAGTCCAAAAACATAACGAGCTGCATTATTAAAAACAACGTTCAATTTTCTCTGCAAAACAGCATCTAAGCTACAAAAAATTTCACACCCGTACGTTAAAATAGACACTACCAATGTTTTGACCAGCATTTTCCTAGTTTCTACTGGTGTGAACTTCTTTGCAACAGATAGTGTTCTCAGCGCACCATATGCCTTTCCTACCACAGCGTTTACATGATTGCTCCATGTAAGATTACGATTAAAGTATATACCTAAATTTTTCGCCGTATTAACGTACTCCACTGGGGTGTTGTTAGGAATATGGTCGGAAAATAGCTTAAGTCTAAAGTCTTATTCGAAATTACGAGACACTTAGTCTTAAGCGGGTTAAGAACAAGACCATTGGCGTTAGACCACTCAGATAAGGCCTTCAGATCTGTATTAATATTATTAACGCAATTTTCGATTAGACTCAATACTTCCGAGCTATTGTACATCATCAGAAAACATACTCGTTTCACCATGCCTCAAGATACTTGGTAAGTTATTCACATAGGAAGAGAATAATAGTGGACCCAGAATAGATCCTTGTGGTACACCTCGCGATAAAAAAATGAACTCAGATGTTGTCGTTCCAGAGACCACAGCTTGACTCCTTCCAGATAAATATGAAAAAATGAGGTTAACTGCTCGAGTTGAAAATCCAAAGTCAGTTGACAGTTTATGGCACATAATGTTGTGATGAATAGTATCAAAGGCCTTAGAGTAGTCAAGAAGAACCAAGAATGAGACTTTGTCTTCATCCATGGCCTTCCTTACTTGCTCAATGACATTCAATAGAGCAGTGGTGCTGCTATGTTGAGACCGAAAACCAGACTGTTTTGATGAGAGGAGACTATTCAAAGTAAAATATCGAGTAATCTGCCTATGCATTAATTTTTCAACTATTTTTGAAAAAAATGGTAAAATTGATATAGGGCGATATTCTGTTTTTTGTTTGTTTTTTTGGAATAGGAATGATTTTTGAAAGTTTCCATTGAGAAGGAAAAATGCTAGTAGTAAATATTGTATTTATAATATGAGTAACAAAAGGTAAAATATGTGGTAATATTGCTTTAAAGAATGATGGATGCACTTTATCAAAACCTATGGCATTTGACTTAAGTGATATCAAGCTTTCTACAACATCTTCCGGGGTTACTCCTCAAAAGTCGAATACATCTTCCAGTCTCGATGACGAGTCTTCAACATGCAAAACAATTTGTCTACTCGAGACTTGGGGAACTGAAGTGATGAAAAATTTATTCAATTCAGAACAGTTTACATCCAAATCTTCGTGACTTTTCTTCCCAATTCCTAGTCCACGTATATTTTTCCAAAGCTTGCGCCCATTCTGAGACCGATTCAAATGATTTGTATACCATTTAGTTTTCTCTGCATTTATAAGGCTGACACATTTGTTTCGCATATGCCGGTATTGTTGGCGATCTTAAGCTATCCTAAATCGTTTCCATTTATTGTATATGCGATTTCTTTGACTTATACAGTTTCGTATCTCTAGTGTAAACCAAGGGTTATCACCATGCTTAACAGTTTTTGTTTTCAATGGAACATGGATGTCAAATAACCTGTTGACATTGCATTGTAAAAATTCAACTTGTTCGTCTGGAGATCTAATGTAATAAACATTCTGCCAATAGACTGAACTGATGTCAGATTCAAGGGATACAACATTATGCATTTTATAACCCGCCATGGAATAGAAAATATCGTTAATACCGTTTCTGAACCATGTTTCTGATACGGCAATGACATCAACCTCGGAACCTTGAAACAAATATCTAAATTCATCGATTTTTCCACTCAGGCTCTGCGCGTTTAAATGGCAAACTTTAAAACCCTGATTTTGAGCGGTTAAAACGTTTACCATGACCATGAGTTACATTAGCACCTCCATCATTGGGAAACGTTATATTACGATTTCGTTCACCCGCCATCATCATATTTGGAAAGTGAATTGATAAGACGTGAACCAAGAAGAACAGATAAACTATAAAAATGGTATGAATTGGAAGAGAATTTCATTATTGAAGAAGAGTGTAAGGCAAATCGTTGTGCTGTTAAAAAAATTAAGCTTGAAGTAAAAGTACCTAAAAACATTAAATAAAGAGTTATAGAAATAATTAAAAATAAATTACAGAATGTTTTTATAATGAAATATTTCATAATGAAATAAATAATAAAAAACAAGGCATTAATTAAAAGCTCTTACGAATTAATAAAATAGTTTTTCTACTTTATCGGCAACTCTGCAATATCGGCATTATTTTTAGGCAACTCTGCATTGTCGGTATTATCTTGGACGACAACTGGCAACACTGCTGATACATCGATGACATCTTTAAACTCCGCTGTCAATCTCTCAATATTGTTTATTATGACAGCATCTCCATGCACTTGATGTTTTATCTACACGATGCCACGAAACGTAAACACTGTTGAAATTCGTTTTTGTTTTTTTAGATTCAGTGTAACATGAAGAATTTGTTGGTTTTTCTTCGTCAAACATTCGCGGATATAGATGGGATATTCGGACTCAATTCCCACGTCGCGAAGTATGAGTTGTCGCTTGTGTGTTCTGCGGAATTCGGCAATTTTTCCAAGCATGAGGTTCCTTTCGTAAGATGAAAAGAATTTGATGATTACGGGTGAAGTGTTGTTCGTTTCGTTGTGACGAGTGCGAAATATAGATTTGAGTGTTGGCACCTTCATGTCAAGTGAAAGGCATAGGTGATTGAAAATACTGACCAGATTTGGTTGGTCGGCGGGTATGTTATATAAAACAGCATCCGTTGAAATGTTGTTTATTTCTTGTGCTTCCTTTAGAAATGCTATCTCAGTTGTAAGTTTATTCGTGGAAGTTGTGATCTCAGTGGTAGGTATTTTTGTTTTAAGAACATCAACATCGTAGATCACGTTAGCGATGTTTTGATTAAGTGTTTTAATTTCATTTTGATTTATTTTGTTTTGTTCCATAAATATTATGTGCTCGTCTTCAATTTTTGTTAAACGAGAACCGAAAGTTTTGACATTAGCTTGGATCTCACCTATTTGTTGATCGATATTTGTTATTGTTGAATCGATTTTAGATATTTTTATTGTCATGTTTGTGAGATTTTCATTAAGTTTTCTTAACTGAAGTTGCATGTCCTTTAATGGAGTTGAGTTATAAGGATTCGAAGTTTGTGTACGAAGCCTTGGTAAGGGGGAAGTTGTTGTAGGAGTTCCTTGCAGCTTCAGTCCGGCAACTTGTTGCTGTTCCGCTTCGGCTTTGGATTTCTTGACTGACATGTCGGTGGATTATATATATATATAAATAAATATATATGTATATCAGGCACGAGGCGTGACTTTTTCGATAGCGGAAGCACTGAACATAAAACCAAAACTGAAAGACCTTTGATATCCAACCTTTTAAATTCCACTTAATGATACTACACACAAAATAATATACATAAATAATATATTACAGTAAGGTCTAATTAAAAAAAAGAGCTTGATGCCTTGCGCAAAGATTTATCCTTTTTCTTATAAGGCAAAATTATCTAAGTACGATTTGGTGAGAACTAAGCTACGAGCAGATAACCTTTCTTGTCCACATTTATTTCTAAAAATATATTTAATTCTCTTAAAACATGAATATGATCTCTCTACAGATGCCATTATTACGGGATATTAAAAAGATTCCTTGAAGTTTTTTTTGATTTAAAATTCAAGAAGAATAAAAGTCAAGAAACCTCAGATATGAATATTAGAAATACCTACTATTTTTGACCACTTTTTTTTTATAATAACAAAAAATAAACAGAAAACAGGTGGATTGTATTTATCGCCACGAAAATAATTAAAAAACTACATTTTAAATTCTTATTTGTTTGTTTTCTGATAGTTATGAATTGCACATAAATTTACACATTATATTAAAATAAAACTTTTCTACCCCTTTTGTCCACGAAATTAAACTCATTATCAGTTTGAGATAATAAGCAACTCAATAGATCCATCTTTGTTTTTCTATCTATCTCTTGTAGGAAATTCTCGTAATGCATTCACTCAACTCATTCTTCACACATTGGGCAAAAGGCAAGAAACGAGACAAAATTATTTTGACTTTGGGTTGAGATCTAAGTTAAGTAAGCGAAATAATGGAATGCCCAGCTGTTGTGCATTCTATATATTGTTTGAGAATCATTGTTGTTTGAGCATTGTGTGAATATTGGTGTGTGATGTTGTAGGTATATTTTCAGTTGACTTGGAGTGGAAGGGTATTTTGAAATTGAGTTAAGGAGGCGATAATAAAGAATGCATAGCTGTTAAGCATTTTAGCAAGAACTTTCATGAGATTGAGCATTATAAATAATGGAGTGACGTTGAGCATTCTCAGTTGGTTTGCAGTGTGGCATTTTAAATTGTAATAACCAGAGAGATCTTGATTTCCTTTAGTAATTTTAGTAAGAGATGATAAGGTTGGAATGTAATTTACAGAGTAAATGAAGATTCATTAATAGATACAAATAATATAATAAAAATATTAATACAATTTGGAATTTTGAATTTAATTCCTTGCTAGGTACGATTTTTTCAAATGGTTCAACGGAAGCACTCATTCCATTCAATATATGGACGCTTCGTCCCTGATGTATATATATATATTTGTTACAAAATAATTATTTTGCAAGCCAAATTACGAACAAAATAAATTAGTATTCAAAGAACGAACTGAATTAAATAGAACTTTAGCACCTGATTTAACAAAAACCCGTATTTTCAACCACGTAGGAAACTTTTTAAAGCGGGAAAACGTATTTAAAATCAGTAAGAAATTTTACACGACTTATTAGTGTTTCATTCCGACTACATCTCATGTTCATATTTACAAGGTAAACATTGCATATAAATATAAAATTTTAGATGCTTTTAGAGAAAAATTTTCAAATCCATAAAAGTCATTTCATTATTTAAATTAGCCCAACAACTAAAATCAATTAAGCTAAGAAAAAAATTAAAAAAGTTGTAACAAAAGTTTTATTAATAAACGAATTTTTTTTTTCAATTTTTTTCTATACAAAAATTTGGTATTGGTATTCAATTAATTAAATAATTTAAAAAAAACAATACATATATTGAATTTTCAAAGAAAATAATTAGTTTTTTTAATCGAAAAAATATTTTTTCGATACAATGTACAGTAAAGTCGGGTGATATGGCACCCTTCCAATATCTTTCACTTAATTAATTTTTTTTTAAACAAAGCGATCAACACTACAAATCATTCAAATGTACGAAAGGTTTTAGTGGATCGAGTTGAAATCACAGTAACCCTTGAAATTAAGTTTTACAACCACTTTTACTTTTCTGTATTAATGAAGTACGTGTAACTATGAAAGTATTTGATGGCCGGTCTAATTTTGGCGGCTTGTTGAAAAAAACTGATAAAAATCAGTTGCACCGTTTTTAAGAAAAACAAAACCAAACAAAATGATTCCATGAGCGGTGCCCTTAATAACCTTAACTTTAACTTTAACTATAAGAAATTTTTTTAACTTTTTTTTTTTAAATCTGTTAAACAGTTTTTGAGAAAAAAAATATTTATAAAATTTCCAATAATAAAATTAGTACCGTTATTTTTGGTCTTAAAAAAAAAAACAAGAAATATAATGCAAGACTGGATCGCACGAACTTGCTCTTATGTAAGAGTACTTTGGAATTTAAAATACATTTTATAAATATAAAACATGGATTTATGCAAAGTTTAAAAATCCTTTTTTTTTTTCAAGTAATTTTTTATATAACAAATTTCTTTAAAATTTTTTGAAAACAAAATTTGGGATGGCAATTTCAAGTTACCTAATTTTAAAGATATTGATTTTTCAAAAAAAAAAAACTTGGATTTTTTTTTTCAAAACCAAAAAATATTTTTTCGAGTATTTTTATATACAATATTATTTTAAACTTAAGCGGGCTCCTGCTGAAAAATTTTGGTTAAAATCGTTAGAGCGGTTAATCAGAAAGTCGAAAATCAAAAAAAATGGTTCTATGACAGGTACCGTTAATAACATTTTGCCCCAAAATTTGTTTTGACCAAAATGTAGTCCATGTCCATAATATCACGCATAATATTTTCTAGCAAAATCGTTAGAGCCGTTTTCGAGATAAATAAAATTATGCATTACGGGTGTATGGGGGGTACCTTTATTTGTAGAGCTAAAAAAAAAATTCAATTTCCGCTCTAGGGAATCACCGAAGACCCTTAAGTACCGAGTTTGAAGGAAATAGCTCCAGTGGCTTAGGCTTTAGATCGAGGTACAGACATACAGACAGACAGACGGAATTGTCGGATTCACTTTAATCGTCTTCGCTATCATCGTAATGTCATCATCATCATCATCATCATCATCATCATCATCATCATCATCATCATCATCATCATCATCATCATCATCATCATCATCATCATCATCATCATCGGCTCGACAACCGGGTTCCGGTCCTGGCCTCTTTCAACAAGTCTCTCCACCTATCCCGGTCTCTAGCCTACGCCATCCAGTTGCGCACCCCAAGGCTTCGGTCGTCCTGGTTTACGCCATGTCTCCAGCGCAAGCATGGCCTACCACGCTGTCGTCTACCATAGAATGTACCACAAAGAACTTTCCGAGCGGGTTCCTCTTCGCTCATGCGAGCTAGGTGCCCTGCCCACCGGAGTCTACCGAGCTTAATTTTTGTCACGACATTTGCTTCTAGGTAGATTGCGTACAGTTCATGATTGTACCGTCTCCGGAATCGTCCTTCCTCACATATGGGGCCAACAATTCTCCTTAAGACTTTTCTCTCGAATGCAGCTAAGAGGTCGGAGTGCCTTTTGCTAAGCACCCAAGTCTCGGATCCACATGTGAGTATTGGCAGGACCATGGTCCTGTACAGCAGCAGTTTTGAATTTATGGTGAGATTTCTGGATTTGAAGAGCTTTGACAGACTATATTAATGTCGTAATGTCAACTTTGATCAAAATCTTGAGTACCTACATATATCGCAAGTAAAAAACGTGTGGGGGGAAAAATTAAAAATTATATTTAACAAGTTTAAAGAAAATCGGCCGAGCCATTTAGGCTGTAGTCGAAAAGCCAGACAGACAAGCAGTAAGTAAAAATGTTTGTACCTGAGTTTTTATTTGCGATATATGTACATAATGTATGTAGGTATTATAGGGCAAGTTCTGCATTTGGAAAAAAAATCGAAAACTAGACTCTAAATCTAGAAATCGTGGCTGCTTTGCTTTTTTTTTTTTTTTTTTTTTTTTTTTTTTTTTTTTTTTTTTTTTTTTAGTTTCGGCATTGGCAAACGACATTTTTTTCTTTTTCGATTTTCTAAACTTCTCTTTAAAAGTTTTAAAAAGTTCATTAAGAGAGTTCGAATTCTAAAAATTAATTAAAAGCAAAATTTCTCAAATTGAAATTGTGGTTTTCCTATCAGTGTATACACATTCCAGCACTCCTATCTAAGTTTTACAATTTGTTTCAAGGATTCTACACCGAGTGGAATTTGTGTCTAGTCTAGATTGAAGTAAGTTCATCTGATTGTTATTTAGGCAAAGGATATGAGTAGGCGGGCGCGGCGAGTGTGGTGGCGTTGGTTATGCCACCATAAATCCTTATCCATTTAACCACAATTTGAACATTTGGAACACGAAAATGTCAACAACAATCTTTCAAGGAGAAATAACTCACCTAAAAGACATAATGTTCTCCTAAGGACAAAATTAACCCTTTCTGATCGAAAAGTGCAAATATTTACTTATAAAGTTAAACAAGAAATATTCAAAGGGATTTATTAAAATCTATTTCAAAATCTAAACGGAAATAATTACTCACTCGTAAGTTAACTTAGCTTCTTGGAGAATATTCTTGGTTTTGTGGCTTGGAAGTACTTGATAGTGTTTCATTTATATTCAATGTGTTTTGAATTTTGGTATATATGTATGATGAGAAAGGCTCAAAAGAATGGGGAATCATGGAAGCTGTCATTAAGAGTTGAATTATAATTATTATTTTATATTTAGAAATAGTCAAAAAAGGCTTAGCAGTTTTTCAACTTATTCTTCATATTTTTAAAAAACCAGCTACAAGTATACATCAACTTGTTTAGGTATTTTGTATTTATATGTCAAGGAGGAAATTGAAAAGATTCAACCTGATTTTTGAAGAGATTAGAACTTTAAGGATCGTTGAAACCTCTATTAAAAAAAAAGTACAACACGTTGAAACATAACGTCGAAAATACCAAAAGCAATTTTTTTTTTTAACTTTCAAATGACAAAATCTCTTCGTAAACCTGACCAGATAGAGAAATTCGAAGCTAGGATTTAAGTATAGAATACGAAAACTGAAAAAATGTCAAATTGTCACCAACAAAAATCTGACTTTGTATCTTACTTTTTTTTTTTTTAATTATTGGGAAGAGGAATTCGAAAAAATTTAAAGTTTGTACTAGTTGTTGTGTGCTATGAGGGGTTCTTCAATTGACGCGGCATGATTTTGGCGGCCTATGCGGCGACCATGTTGTTTTGGTAACATTCGTCAAATCTGTTCTTTATTATTTGTTATAGTAACTGGTGCCAAATCACCATGGCAAGTGGTGTCACTTCACAGTCTACAGGGACCGAATTCGAGACGACCCGATTCGGTTATCAGTCAGCCAACATACCTTCGTCAAAGGAACGTACGATCCGCCGGACACATCGCCCCAGTGCGGTTAATGTGTACAGCAGAACCTCGCCGTGCACAAGAACTCGCACATTTTGCAGACTGCATCTTAGCGAATTTTGCGTCGACACTTGAGCATCCGTATATCCGTACAAGATCCAACTGACCCAGAAGCTCAAATTTCATGAACATAGACAACGCCGTTTTTTCGATGACTGGTCTTCGGAGCGTTTGGAAGAGGATCTCAAATTTGGCAGAGAAATCATCTTTGGTGACGAGGCGAATTTTTGGGTGAATGGCTGTGTTAACAAGGAAAATTGCCGTATATGGGACGACACCACTAGGTGACAATATATCCCCAAAAAGGAGCCGTTTGTTGTTGATTTTGGGACGGATGCGGCGTCATTGGTCTGTACTTTTTCGAGAACGACATTGGTGAGGCAATCACCTTCAATGACGATGAACGATGATAATCACCATCTTATGCCCCAAATTGAGCCATATGGACCTAGACGACATGTGGTTCCAGCAGCTGAGTGCCACACAGCGAACGCTGTGATTGACATTCTGCCTAAACAATTTGAGGGTAAGGATATCTCTCCCAGAGATGACGTTGATTGGCCACCAAAGTCATGCGATTTGATCCCTCTAGACTGGGGTTTCCTGAAGTCGAAGATATATATGTGTATAAATTATAATCGACCGCCGATATTGGACCGCCACGGAATTGAGGCCATGGTGAGACTGGTCAGAAGATAATGCACTAAATAGTCTTGGTAGGTTTGTTGAACATGATTAGCTTAAGGAGACATAACAAATATTCTGACTTGTCTCTGGAATGACTGAGTCGTTGACTCAAATTTCTGGTGAGGCACTGTGTGTAGCTTGGGGTGCTTTGCATATGTGCTCTGGTTGATCCCTATAAGCTGCTTGTATAAGGTAAGTCAATCTGGAACTGCATAGTGACAGTGGCTCGAACGCGAATTCACCAGTCACACTGGTAGTTGTTGTATTGGCGTTGTCCTTGTTGTAGATTTTAGGTCATATGTCGCTGTTCTTCTTTCGGGATCGTAGCAGGGCTGAGGGCATGTGTTGTCTATGTGCACTCTCTGTTAATGGGATTTTTCGCTTGTAGCGTTGAACGTCTCGGGTGGTGCGTGTCGCAATCCGATTTCGTCGAGATGTTTGGGTGTTCTTGAGTTGGTGTTTTGTGCGTGGGTGTGCACATTTGGCTATTGGCTTCTACCTTCGTCGATGGTTAAATGTGCACATCGTAGGTTGCTAAGCCTCAAGTGTTGAGGCACTCATCTAGAAGGGATCTTCATGGTTACAAAGCTCCTTCGAAAGCTATAGTTGTGGAGTGGTTTATGAGTCTCAAGAGACTATCTATGAGGTAGGCCCCCTTGTGGAAGTATGGTGGTGGCTGTGGTTGCCAAAATCGCTGAAAAAATTCGTGTCCAAGATTTATCTTGGATGCAAGAGATGTTAGATAGTTCTCGCAACTTAGCAAGGGATGTGAAAGTACCTTAAATGTTGGCAGAATTGCTACTGGAGTGGTGTAATACTACTTCAGGGCAGTGGTCAACGCTTAATTTGACTCCGTTATTGTGGATCAGCCCACCGTGGAGTTAAGCTTAAACGAAATTTTTAGTTCTGTCTCTGGACTGAATGGACGTCTATTCGGTTTACTTTTGACGTTTGTAAATTGGTCATAAATAGGACTCAGAGAAAAGGATGTTGTACCATTTCTTGGGAATACATTTTGATTCTAAAAAAGGTATTTTAAGAGTTACGTCACATAACATAAAAAACAATCGAAAAAAATTCGAAATCAATACGATTCAGGTCTGAACAGAGTCTTCTTAGGGTGTGCCTCCTTAAAGGTTATCTTCCATTTACATGACGATACGTTTACGACGATGTCTGAACTTTGTGATACAAAAAAAATCACATATTTTTAATCTTAGCAGATGAGTATCCTACTTCTAAACCTAACCTAGTTTTTAAATTCATCCTGTGTCCCTTTTTGGAAGGTACCTTCTTCAATGATCATACATATCATCATGTAAAGCTGACCTTCGATGTAACTTGGCTAAAGTAAAATTTATAGAAAATTCGAAATTAAAATTAACCCAACCCGTTCTCTAGCCCGATTGCCTTCTCGTCCTTGCGTTCGTCTTTTAACTTTGTGTGTGTACCTATATAGAAAATGAGAACGTCCGTTCTCATCCATAAATTATTATTTAGAAAAATATACACACACAAACTCACACATCTACTCTTAAAAACAGAAAAAGGGATAATTCCTTCCTCTCTTGAAATGTTCATAAATTTTATGAAAAGGTTCACAGACATTATAGGCAAAAAGATAGGAAAACATTTTCTTGTTTATTTTTTTTTATTTTTGAAAAATAAAAAAAAAATTGAAAATGTGTGTAGTGAATGTAGAGCAAGGGCAGGAAAGAGTGTACTTGTCGAGGAGAAAAGCTTCATACCTAATAAACCCAACGGTACTATTAGGTACTTTAGAAAATCTCTTCAAATTACTAATATAATGGCCTATAGTATGGAGGGTTTTAAAGGAAATGAAGTATAACTACACAAACTGGGTCACAGGAAGCTCGTACTTTCTAGCTTCTTCCCACTAAGGTTTTCATTACTTACTGAATTTCAAATCTGAGTTGATGGTTCTTGTGTTTGATAAATCATCAAAAGTAATAAATGATGAAATAGGAACAGCCGAAGTGAAATGTGTTTGAAGTAGGTAAATTTGTACATGAGTCTTACTTACGGATCTGAAAATTGTATCCGGTAAACGTTACTCGGGGGGAATCTAGCTTTCAGATGAAAAGTTCGGAAATGATAGTATCTATCTATCGTCCTTTACAATTTTCAGATTTTTAATCCTCCGCCTTGAGAATCTAATGAGTCATAAAGAAATGGTTCAAAACAGATAAATGTCTAATTGATCTTTTTGGTGCAGTGAAGCAGTGAACAATAGAACTGGTGAGATTTAATTCCTGGATCCTCTCAGGGGGGACTGCGAAAACGTTCTTTATTTCATTGCTTTGACCGCCGCCGATTGAATTGCTACATCAAGGTGACCTGACATTGGCTTTATCTGGAATAGCAGCGACTTTGTTAAAAGACGAATGAACTGCATATTGCCTCTGAACATGCCAAAATAAAATGCACGACTGGGTCGCACGAACTTGCTGCTTTGTAATAGACTAGGAATTTTTAAAAGCGAATGTTAAAAAAAATGATTTTTTGTCCAAAAATTCAAAAAATATTTTTTTTAAGTTTTGAAATGCAATGGTTTTTAGATTTTTTGGAAGCATCTCTACAAAAAATTTCATTAAAATCCGTTATGTCGATAATGAGTAATTCAAAATTTAAAAAAATGGTTCTTTGGTAGGTACAAGCTGTAATATCTTAATTACAAAATTTTTTTATTAAATCAATGATCGTCAAAATTAATAGAAAGAAAAAAAAATTTATCAAAATTCTAGGAGTCGTTTTCAAGAAAAAAACGATTTTTGAAAACCATTTTTTAACAATTGTATGGTGGGTACCTATATTTTTAGGTAAAATAAACCTTTTTTAATACATCTTTTAGATTATTGAATTTTTTTTTTAATCCAAAACAAATTTGTTTGAAAATTGGAATACACAATTCTATTCAAATTTTTGGGGAGCTTTAGCAAAAAAAATATGATTAAAATCGGTCGTAACGTTTTGGAGAAAATCAAAAACAAAAAAAAATGGTTCTTTGGGGTTCAATCAGTACCTAACTTTAACTAAATAAAATTTTTTATCTTTTTTTTTTAATCTGTCGAACAGTTTTTGAGAAAAAAAAATATTTTCAAAATTTTGACAAAAATTCGTGTGGCAGGTACCGTTATTTTTGGTCTTAAAAAAGCCCACTTTTTTAGTCTTCGCTATCATCGTAATGTCAACTTTGATCAAAATCTCGAGTTCGATTTTTTTTTCGAATGCATAACTTGCCTTATAGTACTCGTACCTATAAGCCGCAAGTAAAAATATTGTCCATATTGTCCACCCTTGGGCTTGAACCTATCTTCTTAAGATGGATTTCTTCTTATCTAAAAACCCTTTATTACAAAGTTCGATTTTGATCTCTGATGATTTCTTAGCTACCTCAGGAGTCCCACAAGGCAGCCACGTAGGATCCCTTCTCTTTATTCATACTATTAACGATATTGGTGAAGAATGGAAAAGGTGGAAACCGTTTAGACATTAGGAAATATTTGAATCTTTTAAGACATTACGCAGAGAAGCTCATGCGAAGGTATACCATTCGAAGAGATCTTACTATGTATTTTGAATAAGAATCTTAATTCGAACATACTATGGACAAACTTAAAAGGTATAGCTATTGGACGCAAACAACCCAACTCCAGTTGATGAATCTCCCGAATAATTTTGTTAGCCCTCAAAACACTTTCCTTTTTTTTTTTTTTTTTTCAAATATCACACTTTTGCTTCATGAGAAATTGGGCCACTCAAATTCTGCCGAATTTCAATTTGCAGTCGTCAATCAACCAGACGTATTGAGTGCAATCTTAAGAATGAAATCAAAAGCAGTTTGAGTGGATGAAATTATCCAGTCTTTGTGGAAGTCATTCTCCCTCATCTATTACCACTTCTAACCCACGACGTAATTAATACTATAATAACAACATCATTTTTTCGCTCAGTTTGGAAATGCACGAAAATAATCTCTATCATATAAAAGAGGGATCTTCTAAATTACTTCCAGAATATAGACCTATTTCAATTCACTTTTTTATACAAATTCCTAGAAAAGCTTTTACAATAGCAAATATTTTTCCATCTACAAGGAGTTAAATTCCACCACAGTTGCACTGCAGCTCTTTTGTAAGTAACAGATGACGTCCGTATTGTTATTGATAAGGACTTTGTAACATTCTTAAACTAAAACCAACCATAAACCTTACTGCGCGAAAATTAAGGAAACTTTGTGTACACATAGCTTAATTAAATTATATTTCCTGGAACTGAGGCAGCTCGTTCAGGTCCAAATAAAAAAATTAATTTTATTTGTACTTCAGTAGGAGTTCCGCAAGGATCAATTTTAAGTCCCCTTTTATTCTTAAGCACACATCAGTACAGATGAACACTGATGATGTACAACTTTATTGAAGAAACGAAATTGGAATGCCTGAAGTATACGGTATATACCAATCTACCTTTGGGATGATAAAAACTGCCTACAACTTAATCCAACCAAATCCAATTGTTTAGAGATTTACATATCAGAACTTGACCAAAATGGTTTTACACTATTGTACTTTGGAGACTCGATTCTTAAATATGTCGAAAAGGGCAAAGATTGGTTGATGGAGGCAAAGATTATCTGAAAAATACAAATGATATGATGTTTTGATTTTGATCATCCCAATAATTCCAACAAACTTGAAATTGGAGTTCAAGAGGTGTTAAAATTCATGCTACATCTGTGATTTTCGCGATAACTATCACAAGACCAGGGCCCGTATCACGTAAGACTAAAGCGATAGCTCAATAATTGAATGTCGTTTTCACTACAGCTGTCTTTATCATATCAATAAAGAAATATAGAGAGAGGGATTGTCAAATTTTGATCATTTTTTTTACATATTTAGGATCGTTAAGGCTGAAAACACACCGGATAAAGCAAAACATGTTTTTTTGTTTCGTGAAACAAGAGAACATTGTTTCTTATGAGACTGAACACACCAAAGAAAACGAAACAAAACACATGTTTTTTGTTTGAAGTGTTTCGATGGTGGTTGTCGAAAATACATGCTATTGTATACGAGCAACACACACCGAATGTAACAAAACTGTTTCGAACAAGGGTCGTTGACGATAATTGCATACTTTCTTATGGCGCAACGCACACCAAATGAAACAAAACATAAAAACAAAAGCAAAACAGAAAAACATGTTTCGTTGCCGATAGCTGACCTATTGTTTTTTGCGAAACGAAATTTTGATTTCGTTGTTTTTATTTTCTTCTTTCGTTGCACTTTACAGATTTATTTGCTTCTACGTTTACTCTGTGCGCAAATTTTAAATAAATATGAAATATGTAGATGGAGAGAAGTTATTTTTTTTTTAATTAAGGCAAGAAGCCCTATCTATAATAATAAAGATAAGGAACATGCCAATAAACTTACTATTGATAAGCTATGGATTGCTACTTCCTACTATGACATTTGAAGATTGGCAAGATTAAAAGCTTTTCTCTTTTCTTATAAATAAACACATAATGTCTGTTTTGTAAACACAAAATTGTTATTTGTGTCTACTTGCCGTAGAGTTATAATCTTTCAGCCGGAGTTAAGCTTTTACGATAGTTCGTATTTTGTTTCATTTCAACGCACACCAAACGAAACAAAAAAACAAAACGTTTTGTTTTGTTTTATTCTGTTTCGCTTGGTGTGTGTTCAAATAAAAAATGTTTTTTTGACTATCGAATAAAAAACGTTTTGCTTTATCCGGTGTGTTTTCAGCCTAAAAGTTTGAATATTTAAGAATTTTTTTAAAACTCAATATGTATTTTTAAATGAGTTTTAGATTTCGTTTTTTTTTTCGAAAATCGAGAAAAAAAATGAGACAGTTGAATCTCGATTTCTTTTTTGAAATCTGATGATTAACAGTTTTTTACACAATCAACAAGATGTAGAATTTTTTATTAATTTTATCAGAGAATAATGGTAATAATGTTAAAAAATAGTTTTAAAAAATCGTATTTTTCTCGGCACCCAGAAATTGTATGAAAAAAAATGTCTATCTCATGGATCAGGGTTACACAAAATTAAGACTTTTCTTCGTACTCATGATATTGTTTGCCAGAACCTTTCTCAAACACGGACATTATTCTCATACGAACTTTGACTTCATGTGGCTCAAATATACTCGTACTGTCATATAACACAGGTTGGTGGGAATATTGATCTTTCAGAATTTAACCTGCCTGGCTTTAACTTAATGCCATTATTATTTCGCAATCACGGCCTTATAATTTAAGTTAGAAATGAAATGCCAGAGCATTCTTCAATACGAACATAGTTCTAATACGAACTTTAACTTGGCTCAAATTTACAGTCCGCAAGCACATCATCCATTATTGTTTCATTTATAGGAGTCCAAATCTTGACAGCGATTCAACTTTAAATGAGTTTGATGCGCTGTCTGATTCCATTTCCCAAATTGTTTCCTTGTACCCTCACGCTGAAGTCGTTACTGCGGGTGACTTCAATGTACACAATACAAAGTTGGCTCCGCTATTCAGGACAGGCAACACCCGAACGAAGATATGTTGAGATCTTTACTGAGATGCACCGCCTTACTCAGCTTGTAGATGAGCCCACTCGAATACCAGATGGAGCTGAACAAAACGCCCACATTCTCGACTTGTTTCTAACTTCTAACCTCGATAAATATACGATAACGGTAAACTCTCCTTTCGGCGCTTCCGACCATTGTGTAATGTCACCCAATTCCTCGTTTTCTCGTTCCTCAGTTCAGTGATATGATCACAGAAGTGATTTTCGAGGGATGTGTACTTTTATTCCTAACAGAATTAGGAGTACAAAATCTTAAGAAAAGTATTGGTTCGATACCAGCAGTAAAGAAGCTATCAGGTTGAGAGAAATAAGTCCCAAAGGCGTTAGAAATTTCTGGTCATTTGTGAAGAACGTAAAAAATTCATCTTCATCTTTGGTTCCATCGCCCATCTACAACAACGCCTAGTTGCCCAGATAAGGCACATGTATTCGCAGCTAACTTTATGTTACCTGACAGCAACATTGTGCCTCCTGTACTTGAGTACTTAAATCAGTCAATGGGACAGGTATATTTCCGCACTCGTAATACAGTTGGAAGAGCCCTTCGAGATCTTGATATAAACAAATTCGCTGGTCCTGATAGTATTACTCCCATTCTTATGAAAGGTGTTCTTCATCGCTGGCAGAGCCATTGTGTAAGCTTTTCGCTTCTACTGTTCTGGAATCTTCCCTAGAAGATGGCAAACAGCATTTATCCAGCCTGTTCCTAAATAAGGTGACCCATCCTCGTCCTCCTCCTACCGAGCAATTGCAAGGTCATGGAATCGCTGATTAATCACAGCTCAAGAAATATCTCGAAGATCAAAAGATCACCGGTGATCTGATAGCATATCTCACTGAAGAGTGAAACAGATATTTACATTGTTTTGTAAAAAGTAAGATTATTGCGTTTGATATTTCTAAGGCATTTGATAGAGTTTGGCACCAGACTCTCGTATCGAAAATGCGTAGGTTTGGTTTCAATTAAACCCTTATTCTTTGTATTAGAAATTACCTTCTAGATCGTTCAATGCGTGTAGCATTGGAAGGTTTTAAGTCTGATCTTCACAAAATAAATGCTGGTGTTCCCCAGGGCTCCATTTTGTATCCCAGTCTCTTCCTCACTTCTACTTGTATAAATGATCTCTTGTGTGAAACTTCTAATCCATTTTCTTGTTTGGCCGAAGACTCTACTTTCAGCTTCTCATGTTCGTTCTCAAATTCACGCCCATCTCCTGATAAGCTCATTAAACTTCGATCTTTACCGCACTGCTAAATGGGTTTTACAAAATCGTGTGGAGTTTAATGCTTCGAAAACTCAATACTGTCTTTTGTCGTCGAAGCAAAATGCACCTTTTATGCAATTGTCCTTGAATGGAACTTGCATCGAAGAAACTGAAAAGCTCTCAGAACTAGGCATGTGTGTCAGCAAGGATTATTCAAAAACAATGTTCATCGACAACTCCTTCACATTATAAGGGTCTCAATATACCATTAAGGGAGAGTGAATTGTAAAAATAGAAAAACTAAGAGCTCTTGAACGCAAGAAAAATCAATCTTTCTCGATACTCCAATGAAGCAAAAGAGTGACTGTAGAGTCGTGAATTGCAGCCCAGTAGGATTTACTCAGAAACCGTAGTAACTGAGCTTAAATATAAATCCAGAGTCGAATTACCAGATGTCTGTCTTATTTATTTTACACTTTAGTTCATTGGTGACCTTGTACAGAAATCCCATCCTGAGTTGTGAAAACTACATAAACAAATAATTCCGAAATCTTATATTAGAAATTTATTTTCGATTTTTTTTTTCAATTAACCAATTCTTCTGAATCCAGCTACTCATTATAATCCTATTCACCAAAATGTTCTCTATATTTACTTACATAAACATGGCTTGCACCGTTTCCCCCGGTTCCAATTCAAAAACTCAGAATAGACGTTTCGTTCATCTAAATTGATCTCAATTAATGCTCTTTCGCATGCATGAAGTCAAATGCTATCCATCATACTTTTGCTAATACACGCCCCAGCATCAACAACATCCTCATAGCCCCAACCAACTTATATCACATCCACTTGCCAAATTTGCTGCTCCACCACAGACATGCTCGTACATAGATGGGGTTTTTTTTATTTTATTTTTTTTCGTTCGTCCGGAAGGGTGGGATATTCGCCATGGTAGTTGGCAAGCAAAAATAGCATAAGCTTCAATCACCAACCAAAAACACAAAAACCAAAGAAGATCCCCTCGATAGCGACGACGACGATGATGACGACGACAACGATGTCTTCGTTTTTGTCCTTGGTCCTCGTCATAGGTGACGTCCTTGGTCTCATCTTCGTCATCATACTCATCATCAAGCATCCACCCACCCGCGCTGATATCGGGCAAATGACATTAAGGATTCATTCGATTATGACAGCACATTGCTTGATAATGTTATGTAGTTGGTGATTGATGAGCCAGAATAATGATCCTATCGTTTTGACTTTGTTTGGCACGCGTAACGGTGGGGATATACTCGTATAGGCAGCGACTCCATTGTTATCCATCATCCGTGGGATGGTCGGAGTATTAGAAATCACAACCAGAGTTGCCACTTTTATTCGAAATATTTTCTTTATCAAATTTGTTTGTACTCGTATCATTTGGTGATAATGGCGCTACATTTTTAACCAGCGTAATGTTAAAATATTGGCTTGACATTACTTTAACATTTGCTACTTCTAAAACAACCTGATAACTTTTTTCTTAAGTTTAAGAACGTTTTAAACTATGTAATATTGTGCTCAGGCTATTTTTGATAAACTGCCTCTGAACACACGTAAGACAATTCCAGTTCATGCAGATTACTAAGCAAACACACCTTTTTGACATTTCTGAATGTCAAAGTGACACATAATAAAAACGTCAAATAGGTATTTGCTATTTTTAACTTAAAAAAATATAAGAGGTAAAATGAAGGTAAATTCTACTAAATTCGACTAAAATTAGAAAAATCGACTTTTATCTAAACTGACTAAAATACAAATAGCGAGTAGTTTACTCGTTACTTTTTATTTACAACGAATAGAAAGACGGGAAAGGTTTTTGTTTGGTACTGGGAAGTTGGAACTATCTCGGAATCTTTAAGTTAGGAATTAAGCACATTATTCACTGCAAAATGCGATAAATGCAATAAAATAAACAAAATTACACATTTTTCCCTGTATTATGGCTTTATTAGAAAGAGCTAATATTCCCATTAATTATAGAACACAACGTCGTTTGGCTTAGCAGAGGGTGCCGTGAAATAAGGCCAAGTGAAATAAGGCCAACTTTCAAAAATTGGCCTTATTGCACTTTGATAAAGTGAAATAAGGCCAATTTTCAGTAGTTGGTCTTATTTCACTTTGACAAAGTGAAATAAGGCCAAATTATTTTGAGAAATAAGACCAAATTGGTCTTATTTCACTTTTTGAAAGCGTAATAAGAGCAACTGAATGTATTTAACGGTGCCATGACATAAGGTCAAGTGACATAAGGGCAAATTAAAAAATTTGGTCTTATGTCACTTTACAAAAGCGACATATGGCCAAATTTGTTTGTGACTTAAGGCCAAACATAAAATGTTTTGTTAAAAATAACAAAAGTAGTTTTTGCTGTTAGATTCGTATAAAACATAATTGTTTATTGGGGCCGTCGTTCTATATTTTCTTGAGCAACAGTATTTTGGGTGGCCCGCTTCGCGGGTTTCCAGGATTTTAACTCCCTTTTCGGGGCTCACACCCGCTCACGCAACTCCGTTGCTCCGCTTAGGGTATGTTCAGTCGCCAGGCAGGCGCCTGTAGCAACAGTTTTCTTGGGCAACAGTACATAACTGTTAGTTATTTACTCCAATTAATGTAAAATACAAAACTGTTGCTACAGGCGCCTGCCTGGCGACTGAACATACCCTAAGCGGAGCAACGGAGTTGCGTGAGCGGGTGTGAGCCCCGAAAAGGGAGTTAAAATCCTGAAAACCCGCGAAGCGGGCCACCCAAGCTACTGTTGCTCAAGAAAACCCAGAACGTCGGCCCCCAATAAACAATAAATTATGTATTATACAAATAAATAATACTTATAAATGAAATGAAATAAATATAAAAATGCAAATCGGCCTTATTTCGCTTTGTCAAAGTGCAATAAAACCAACTGTTGAAAGTGAAATAAGACCAATTTGGCCTTACTTCACTTTGTAAAAGTGCAATAAGGCCAACTGCTGAAAATTGGCGTAATTTCACTTTATAAAAGTGCAATAAGGCCAATTTTTGAAAGTTGGCCTTATTTCACTTGGCCTTATTTCACGGCACCTTAGCAGAGGCCCATTCTGTCACTCCAATTTTCCAAGACGTTGTTGATGGGTTCGGGCCAGCGTTGCCGATGTGGCACGATCGTGCCATTTTGGCACGGATATTTTCTCGTGGCACTGTGGCTCGAAAAGTTTCAATATGGCACGTTTTTTTTCATTATTTTACCTAAATGCGCTTAAGATAATTGACCCAACCTTTTTAAAAAATAATCCAAACATACAGAGTATTTTGCCACACTTCAATATTTTGGTATCAGAATTTTCTCATCTATTAGAGTGCGAGAAAGATGTTCTTTTTGGCGAAATAAGAAAAAAATTTCAGATTGGACTAGCCGAAAGTATTTTTCTTGAAGATTCCAAAACGTTCTAGGTTAAGTTGTACAAATTAAAAAAACAATATTGACGAAGGAATGTTCATTAATATTTCAAAATTTATGTTGATTCTTCTTAGTTTGCCTCACGGAAGTGCATCAGCAGAGCGAGTGTTTTCAAGGCTAAATAATATTAAAACAAACAACAAAAACAGACTGTCATATACAAAACAATTAATGCTATAATGTCATATAATAAAATTATTAAGCCTAATAATTGCCAAAATTTCAAACCTCCAGCTAATTTATTTATTTAACTTATTATAACAAAGCTTTATTACGTCTTTATATTTTTTAATAATTATAATAGGTACTCATCATGTGATGTGAAATATTTAGTTAAATAATACAAACTTATTACTTATTATGAACTTGCCAAAAACTCCTGTTTCTGGAAAATACCTATACATAAATAGAGGAACTAATATTTTGTTTGTTATTTGTTTGTAATAGTATTTAATTAAAATTTATTTTTAAAGAATAACTTGAGTTTTTTTTTCATATGGAACGAAAATGTCACAAATGGCACCTTTTTTCAAAGAGTGTGGCACGAACATTTTTTTTTGGCGGCAACGCTGGTTCGGGCTGTAACTCACGAATTGCGTCGATGATATTTGCCTTAAGTGCTTGAATAATTTCCGGATTGTTGGTCCTCGACGGTTCCCACAAAAAAATAATCCAAAAGGGTCAAACTGCAGCTCCGAGGCGACCAACTGACATCGCCAAAACGGCTTATAACACGATTTGGGAATTTGCATCCTGCATGAACCAGAGGTCGTCCAAATCCATGGCTTTAATTTTAGTACAAAAAAAAAGTTGGTTAACATGGCTCTGTAACGCCCACCGCGTTGACCGAAATGTTGTTCCCAGCCTCATTTTCGAACAAAAAAGGTCCAATAATGCCACACTCCACAATCCGCACCAAACTGTGACTCTCTGTGGATGCATTGGCTTCTGGACAATAACGTGCGGGTTTTCCGAGCTCCAGAGGCCGTAATTTTGTTTGTTCAGGCAGCCGCCGAGGTGAAAATGCACCTCGTCAGAAAAGGTGATTTTTCGCCCAAAATTGTGGTCCAATGCAAGCTGCTCTAAGGCCCAAATTGCGAAGCGATGGTCGTGCGCATTCAATTGCTGATTCAATTGGACCTTGTAAGCGAATAACCGAGATGTTTGGGCAGAACGCACTGCTTGGGCTATACAGTACTTTGGAAAATATCTTCAAAATTTCTCTACTCTGTTCTTGCGTAAAGCGATGTATTTCGTTCCGCAGAGGTATAATACTGACTTTCTGTCAAAATTTCAAGCGGGAAACAGCTGTCAGTGTCAAAATAACCACCCTGTTTACCTTTTTAAGAGTTTCAATTTGGAAGGTTTGGAATTTATGCTAACTTTAATTTTCAGTTGCGATATAAAAAGGTATTAAAGGGTTTTTTTTAAGGCAATGTTGGCTTGGAATAAAACAAGCTGTGGGGAGGTATTAATTTTAGAAGTCTACTACCCCTTGCGAGGATTTGACAAACCTGTCATGAAGAGTGCTGCTCATAAGCAGTTCAAGATCGGCAGAAAATTATAGTTACCCTCAATTTCTCCAAACACGTACACAGAAATGGTCGAGATTGGAGTCACTGGGCCTGCTCTTTATGTGCCGTCATGGCGTCATTTTAGCCCTGCGACTTCAGGAAACCCCACAAGAAAAATTCTAGCGGGGTTAAATCACATGACCTTGGTCAAATCGTTCATGCAGAATGTCAATCGCGGCGTCCGCTGAGTGGCACGTAACATCGTCCTCTTAGAACGACATTTCGTCTAAGTCATTATTATCATTATTTTTATTACAGCCCTGAGTAAGTTTGAAGAATCTCTCTGCGATATCATCCATAGAGGACTTACTATTACAATCTGTAGGATTATCAATCAACCCTTCAAAGACGACTATAATTCCATTTCCCAAGAAAAGACTTCTGACATGTATGAAACCCATTCGATTACCTGGTAAGGAAATAAATAGTAGGACAGAAAGAAGTAAAATATCTAGGAATCATACTAGATCGTGAAATCCTCTGGAATAAACACTTAGAATATACCATCGGGAAAGCCACAAAAGCCCTTATGATATGCAGGAAATTTGAAGGTAAATCATGGGAGTTCAAACCATATGTCCTAAGGTGGATCAACACCAAGATTACAAGAGCCATAAATACCTACAGTGCGGTTGTATGGCACAAAAAAAAAAAAAAAAAACCAGTTGCAAACAAGTACAAAAGCACTGGGAAGTCCAAAAGCTCGCTTGTTTATGCATTACTGAAGCAATGAGAACTTGTCCTACAGCAGCGATGGAGGTTATTCTTCATCTGTCCCCATTAGATGCAGAAGTTGGAAGTGCTGCTTAGGTATAAAATTTGCCACGGAAGGGCCTGGGTCCGGCAAATGTATAAGCCACAGGGAAATGGACTGCCTTTTAAAGTCAGTCTTAAATAGCCTTATCGACATTTCTAGGGATGTTATGAGTACAAAATACGATTTTGTAAACATATTATAACAGGGAGTTAAGTTGCAAAAAAGAGTGGGTAGGCGAAACAGATAACTACACAAAGCCAATGCCATTAAGTGGAACACGGTTCGAGAACGACAGAATGGACTGGTGCTGGATTTTTTGGGCTTAGAACCAAACTTTTCATACCAATGGGACAATCCACTAGCATTTTCCAGGTTGAAGTCAATGCCATAGCAGAATTTGCAGGTCGAAATCTAGAAAGGAATTACCGAAACCAAAACATTGCCATCATGTTTGATAGCCAAGCCGCACTCAAAGTACTAAGCTCATACGTCATCTTGTCTAAGTTAATGTGGGAATGTTTAGGCGGGTTAAACGAAATTGGGTACCTGGGCATGTAGGTGTCCAGGAAAATAAGGAGGCAGAAATAGACGTAAGGACGCTTTTAATTGGGCACGAGCCCTACTGTAAAATAGGATTAAAACCGAATCAAAATAGAGGACGAAGCAAAAAGATCCAAAAACTGGAAAGAACTTCCAAAACTGAGGCAGGCCCAACAACTTCTTGGGAACTATAACCAAGATCGTTTCATGAACTGTTTCAGCTTAAGTAGGAACAATCTTTACGAATAGTAACGGGACTCCTCACGGGTCACTGCAAACTAAGAAGCCACTTGAGTATTTTTGGCTTAAAAACAGTCCCACATGCAGATTCGGTAATATTCATGACGAAACGCCGGAACACATAGTAGATGGCAGATGCGAGTCACTAATGCATCAAAGAAACAAGTAACTGGGATGGAACCATGTAGAAGTATGTGATTTATCCTATCTGATGGTACTCCAAATGATAAAAATCACCAAAGAAGTAAAGATGGAAGGGGAGCTGAAGGGTTAGCAACTTACTCGTATTTAGCTCTAGTTTGAAGCACAATAGATGTTTAGTTGCAGTGCAAACCTCTCTCAATATTCATTTATGGTCATGAGCTTTGAGCTCCTAAGTCTTGTACGGGTGCAGGTGCAAGTCCTGACGCAAAATTCGCCAAGTTCAAGTCTGACAAAGGCCGAGTTCTTGTGCAAGCAAGCAACCGCTGTACACTTTCATCGTTCTGTAGCGATGTTCGCGGTCGATCTTGCTTGTTCCTTTGACGTAAGAATGTTGGCTGATTGATTACTCAATTGGTAGTCTCAAATTTGGCCACCAAACGTTGAAGTGTCGACTGTGAAGGGCCACCATGTCTACCGTAAAATGAGCGCGACGTTTGGACTAACGAACACTCATTTTGATAAAAAAGTCTTATCGTTTGGCCAAGTTGTTCAAAGGTCCAACTTCCCATGGGGATTTGGCATCAGTAACTGAATATTAAACAACACATTTGACAAATGTCACCAAAACAACATGGCCGCCGGAATCTACCCGCGCCAATTGAAAAAATTAAGAATAAAACCGTGTCGTGGGAATGTCTACAACACGCTTTGTTCCAAATTTGAAGAAAATCGGTCTTTCTGTTCAAGCTGTAGCCGACTGACGGAAAGAATTCCTGAACCCATTTTTCTGTAATATCAAGAAATTTTTTGGAATCCATAACTTGGCACAAATTTACCCTAAAAATAGTCAAGTTTTCGGATGGCCCTTGGAAGGCAAGCATATCATGCTAAATAGGTCTCAAATTAAGAGTACTAAATTTGTTTCTACTGAAAACATCAAAATTCGCGAAGAAGTGGCAACACTGGTTCGAATTTGTCTTGTTGCACGTTTTTGGTGTGTCTGTCTATACTTCTACTCGTAGTTGAAATATATTTTCGTATGTTAGAATGGGTTTTTGGCAAATGACGGTGATAAAGGAGCGAAAAGTTTGCTTTTCCATTACCTCACTCCACTACACACCACTCCACCACCACCTCAGCCATCTCTAACCGCGTCACGCTCACGATGAACGTGTTTTGTACATGACGTCCGCTAAAATCTTTGGTATTCATCTCGCACATACGCGAACCAGCTCCTTTCCACCGCGCACTCCCACCGCCGCCGGACGCCATGCTGCACTCTCCTGCCACCATCTTTGTTCAGTGGATTCTTGGTGTTTCATTCAAGTTGGGTGCGATGTGACTTTTCTTTGTCGATAAACATCTAGTGTATCCTTATTCGGGTGGATCTGCTTATCCTCGGTGAAAGTCCTTTTCTTCTTATTCAACCCGATGGGTATACATGAGGAAGTTTTTTTTTTTTTCTCAACTTGGATTATAATATTTTGTTTTCTTTCTTTTTTTCCAGAGATGAAGGGATAACAAGCAGGAAAACAAATACAGAGGCAACAGTAGCATATAGCCAGCATACCAGTCGGGTATGAGGGCTTCGAATAAAATAAATAAGAAAGTTTTTTTTTTTTTTTTTTTTTTTTTTAAATAAGAAAACCCCCATATAACACGTCTATGAGTGTGATAAGAAGAATGTCACAACATAATCATGTGTGGAAAATAAATTGTTATAAGTTTATTTTCAAATCCCTGGATGCAAATTTACGAGGCAAGCAGCAAGACGGCTTAAAGACGAAAAGACATATATAATCTTATCAAACAAACAATTTAATGAAATCATCATATGGTGGAAGGGAAGAAAAAGGACACTTTGTGCGTTGAAATGAGGATCAGATTGGCAGGTTTCTTTTTTTTCGGGATGGATTAATGTGCTGAGCAACTTGACAAAACTGGGGGTGTCTCTGAGGCGATGAGATTGAAATTTTCTTATCTTTTGGAGAATAACCACTTATTGTCTGCACGAAACTAAGACTTTGCACGCCGAGGCTTTTCACATCTTATCCAATATCTTGGTTTTATTCTCAGCCTTGGGAAATACATTAAGCCTTGAATGTTTGTGTGATTGACACATTTCTCAAGGTTCCTGTCATATTTCAGTTATTATTTCACCAAAATATGGTTATTAATTAAAAAAAAATACTGACAAATCGCCATACCTTTGCTGTTCTTACTTAATCATCGTCTTTAAACACGATTTTGCAATAAATAGCCAAAAAGTGACCGAAATAACGGTGTTTTCCCTTGTGTAAGTCCGGCATTCAAAATGGATGAAATTTATTTTGTATTCATTTAGACAGGATAAGCTTTGACGAAACAGGAGGGCTTACGTTGAATATTGTTATGGCACCTTTCAAGATATCAATCGCAGAATTCATTTCTGGGGAAAGCCATCCCATGGCCAACTGATCTCACTGAAGTAAGATGTCACTTCTAAATACTAGGTGTTTCTACCGAGCCGCTATCGAAACACAGTAGCGAAGTGATTCATACCAGCCAGGTTTCTGAGGTGAAAATAGACAATGGGGAACGTATTTATATTGGGCCAACGGCAGCTTTCATTTTCCAGTAGTGCGTTACTGGTATTAGATTATCCAGCCTGCTTTCTGTCTACTGGGTCTGGGTAGCGCTCGATTTAACTTTCTTACCAAGTTAAAAGAATTTTCAGTTATGAACGAAACACTAGGAGCCTCGGATAATGACAAACCCTTACAGCCAACAAGACCCCAAACGTCAAATATAACGACCTGAAAGTATGTAATTTCACACGGCAAGTGCTACTCAAAAGCTAAATTCTCTCTTTTTGAGGCATTAGTTAGAAATACGAGCATTGAGCAAGCCATAAGATCCCTTTGATAGAATGATATAAATATAAATGTGAAGCAAACAAAAAATTACCCAAATAGGATGTACATAGGTGCTTTGTGGGAAATCGGGTAAGAAGTCGATAAGTGTAATCCTGTAATCCAATTTCCGAAGTATTAAGCTTAATATTCGCACTTGTTCCTTCCGATGAAGATGAAGAATGTATCAAATAAAATACACGACTGGGTCGCACGAACTTGCTCCTATGTAATAGGCTACGAGTTTTGAAAACGAATGGTATTAAAGAAAACTTTTGGCACGCCAACTTTAAGTTTTTATTATTGTACGAATGAAAATTAAATTTCCAAAAAAAATATTGAGCCGTTTTTGAGATATCGAATATTCAAAAAAAAAAATTTTTTTTTTTTTTTTTTTCAAAAATTTAAAAAATTGTTTGTTTTTAAACTTTTGAAATGCAATGTTTTTTAAACATTTTAGAGGCATCTCTAGAAAAAACTTCATTAAAATCAGTTATGTCTATAGTGAGAAATTCAAAATTAGACAAAATGGTCCTATAGTAGGTGATTTAGATTTAAATCAATAATAAAAAAAACAAGCTTCAAATTTTTAATTTTATTTTACAATTTAAATCGTTTCAAAAATCAAGCAAAGGGCTAGTTACTATGAACAAAGATCTTAACTCCACGGTGGTTGCTATCAAAAGAGATCGAAAATTAGTTCTTACTAATTTAGGCAAACAAAAATGCCGTTGCCATTGCCATCATCCCACCACATAGCACAAGTGCAAAAACAAAAACCATATACCTAGGTATATTTGCTATGCAGCGGGATTCACTCTTTTATATACAAGAAGCTGTAAGAACTGAGAGTGAATTCCGCTAACTTAGCATTGTAATTAAACATTAATATTACGTACATATGTATGTGTATATGCGGTGGGAGATAACGAAACAAAAAAGAATAGAAAGATTATAAATTTTACTCATAGTAAAAAAAACAATAAGGAAAAACTGCATAGGGCAAATTATACAATGTTTGCTTTAAAATAAAAATGTTACGTTAAATTAAAATTTAAATTAATTCATTTCTCAACAGTAGGTATGGTACAAGCTGTAATATTTTAATTTCAAATTTTTTTTACTGAATTAAAGATCAGAAAAGTTAATTGGAAGAAAAAAAATGTTATTAAAATTCTAGGCGCCGTTTTCGAAAAAAAAGTACATTTGTATGGTGAGTACCTTTATTTTTAGACAAAATACAATTTTTTTCCTAACATATTGTATATTATATTCGGAAACTTACTAATCAAGTTTAATCTAGCATGAAGCTTTCGAAATATTGAGTTTTGAAAAAAAAAATTGAATTTTTTCTTAAAATCCCAAAAAAATTGTTTGAAAATTTGAAATCACAATACTTTTTAAATTCTTGGGGAGCTTTAGCAAAAAAAAAAAAAATGATCAAAATCGGTGGTATCGTTTTTGAGAAAATCAAAAATAACAAAAATGGTTGCATGGAGGGTACCATCAATAACCATTTTTATGAAAATTTTTTTCAACAATAACCTAGCTTAAACTAAATGATATTTTTTTGTATTTTTATTTTAGTTTTTGAGAAAAAAAAATATTTATAAAATTTCGAAAAAAAATTTGGCATTTAAAACGATATCTACCAAGTTTCTACCAAGTTTCACGAAAATCGGCCGAGCCGTTTAGGCTGTAGTCGAACAGACAGACAGAATTTCGAGACCCACTTTTTTCGTCTTCGCTATCATCGTAATGTTAGCTTTGATCAAAATCTCGAGTTCGATTTTTTTACGAACGCATAACTTGCCTTATAATTACTCGTAGTACCTATAAGTGGCAAATAAAAAGCAGTTTTATAACCTGCTTCATAAATTCTGCCCAGGGGCCCTACTATGTATCTCGATTCTACTTTTGATTCTATTCGAAACTAATTTGCGATTCTACTTTCAAATGGTACTACGCATGAAAATAGAATAGAATGCCGGTAGTGCCAAGCTATTTGCCAACAAATTTGCTATTTTCGAACGAGACTCGAATATTTTTGACAAAAAAATAGACAATATTTGCTGTGGAAACTGAATTTATAGTGAAACAATAAATAAAATAAATAAATATGGACAGTGTCGCGATTTGGTTAGGTTTAGATGAAAATCCGGAACGAATTCAACAAATTGAACGAAGGCGGATTAGAGATAAATCTAATATAATGGAGCTCAGAGTGTTCTTAAATATCCCTTGGACAAATCTGGATGCTTTCCCATGTACTGCACCAGAATCTCAAACTGTGACGCCTTCGTGTTTGCAATTTTAGATGATTCCCTACGAAGAAACCATAAACATATTACTTAATTCTTTGAAATATTGAATAAAATTAATTTATAAGTTCTATTTACTTACATTCTGAAAAAAAAAATTCTTCACTCGAACCGCTCGCAAACACATTTGTTGTAGAATGATTATTTGCGATTTCGCTTTGTTTTGACATTAACTTTCGAGATAGGTGGTTCCCATATTATGCGAAAGTAGTAAAGTACACTAAAACACAGTTGGCACTACTCGAGCTGTTCGATTATCGCACATTAAAACGTTCTTAAAGAATTACAGAGTTGCAGTTTTGCGAATTCGAACATTTTTATTGTAGAATCGAGATACATAGTAGGGCCCCAGAGTACCGTATGAAAGTTGTGCCCAGGCATCAGGGATATCAATGTTAAAGTTCAGAAGGCATACATCTTCCGTGGATTAGTTCGTATGCAGAGTTTTACCGCATCTGAAGAACCACAAAGGAACTTGTAACTAAACAAGCGAAGCGGCCGAACCAGTAACGGAATCGACCACATGATAATCGAAGCAAGGCATACGTATCTTATGTATGTATGTATGTACATATTCTAGACGTGCCTTCTTCTTGAGGAGCGAAGGACGACTCTTAACAATTCTTAATTGCGAAAAATTTCAGAGAAGAATACAAAATTTGACGCCTAGAGAGGGCACCACAGACGCAACAATCAGTTGCGTTAAACTGAAAAAAAAAAGTGACAGAAGATGCTCACGTTAATGTGATCCAGCGCAAACCAAAAATCAGAAGGAATAGATTATCGATCAAGGAGAAGGGGAGGCGAAGAAAGGAAAGGAGACTCTCTCTCAGTTCATTGAAATGGAAGGCTTTGATAATGGGCATGTTTTTTTTGGAAAGCTATCCGTAGCACTATGAAATTTTATACGAATTACAAT
Source organism: Chrysotoxum bicinctum (assembly GCA_911387755.1). Classification (NCBI taxonomy): domain Eukaryota; kingdom Metazoa; phylum Arthropoda; class Insecta; order Diptera; family Syrphidae; genus Chrysotoxum; species Chrysotoxum bicinctum. The sequence goes on along the minus strand of OU426989.1, from coordinate 178,800,155 downwards.
AACAACATTGGCAGCAGAATCGCTGCCGATAAAAGGTAAAGTGAAAACTTGTTTCTAATAAAGATTTGATGTTTATTCGAGTATCGAATGCATTTCTTGGTATTTCATTTTAAGATGTTGGTACCACTTGGATACTTTCGCGGGTGTGTTCACAGAGTAGGTTCATTATACGAAACTCAATTGAACTCAAATTCAAATTCAACTCTAATATTTAAATTATTTCGATATAAAATCGCTATTTAGCGAAGGTGAAATCGGATGCTGTTTTCTAGTTCGCACTCATTTAATTTTGAAAAAAGTCATGACTCTAAAGTCCTCATATAGTAGCAGAAGCAGACTAAGGACCAGTTGCACTAAAGTGGTCCAAAATCTCACTCGTGGTTCAGCAATTTTAACTCACCGATTTCGGTGAATTAACTGAGGTTTAAAGATGGTTTAAGAATGTCAAAATAACAAGCCAATTACATTGTTGAATCATCGTTGAAATCTAGTTAATTAGTTAGGATTGGTGAATTAAAATTGCTGAGCCACGGTTTAAAAGTTGAACCGAGTTTTTACAACTATAACCCAAAGACCATTTTTCGATATATGTATGTTCTGAAAAAAGGGTGACTTTTCACACAAATAATTTCACGAAATTTTAGTACTTTGTTTCCAAAAAAGAGACGAAACTTGTGAACAAAAAACTCGATCGAAGAATCGGTTTACCAGAAAATGCATGTTGGAATCTTTTTTGCGTGTTTGGATCTGGTAGAAGGTACGCGTGTTTACTGAATTTTTTTGTCTTAGAAATAAAATTAATAGATACATTCACCCCATTTCTCGTGCTGTAATCTCAAAGCCATATCAATTCAAGTGATGAAAAACCTGTGTCGAAAATTCGAACCTATTTCAGATTTCTGCATATGAACGGGGTAATAATCGACAACATTTTACTCTGACCATAATTAACGAACAAACCCGTATCCTTCAGTTTGTTTATATTTTGCTGGGGTGAGTGCTTCAAGAAAAAAAAATGGTTAAGAACTCATTTTCACTGTCAGTAGACTCGCACAATTCACGCAAAGCCCGAAAATAACATGAAATTTTTTTTATAAAATTTAACTCTCTTGACATTTTCTTACAATATCTCGAACAATATTCATGTCATGGTGTAAAAGTGAGTTTTTGGTTGAATTTAATTTTTAAACTTTTGTTATTTTCAATAAACTTTGTTGTATTTTTTCTTAATTTATTATTTTGACAATTGTATTCAACAGTTGCCAACTGAGATCTATAAAAATCAGGCTGCTGTGAATGCGTTTTATTGGGAATTTTTCAGTGTAGTAATCCTAAAAAAACACCCCAGTTTTATAAAAAAAAAGTCAAGATACTGGCTGCTAGTTTCAAGACCGGAATGCAGGCTCTTTGAAACAACAAACGTTACCTAGTTATCCAACAAGAAAAAGTATTAAATGCATTCAAAAAGATGTCAAATGGGTATGATGAAGAGCGAGTAATAAGTTAAGATGACAACCGACTTCTATTTTATGAAGAACCAGTTGCAGTTCCTTCATAGTTTAGATGAGGTTCAGCTATAAGAATAATTGCAGTACCCTTGGAATAATGGTAAATGCATTGGAGTCTCATGCAAGATGTGTAAGTTTCATTCTCAGCCGCTGCAAAAATGTTTTCCATGGGTCAATGCCTCTTGTCAGGAAGGTACAAATCTTGTCTCTTGTGCTTCTCATTAGCGGTTTTGAATCTGGAAAAAATTGTAGATCTCCTCCATTCCTGCCAACAAGCACACAGAAATTATTGCGAGATGTCAGTCACTCGGCTTAGGCTCTCTAATAGCATCTTAATTTTTGTTTAAGTGTACAATGTAAAAGAAAAAAAAAACCATAAGATCTGATGGGTTACTAGGAGGGGTCTTAAGAAACGGAGGTTGCGGCTTGGTAGAATGCATGCACTAAATCATGAAAGAAGTTTAGAGTCGAAGGAAGCCTGACCGATAACTGCAATTTGGGGCTTATATGCTTCATCTACAAAAAAAACACTATGTATATCATGTCCTGCAAGAACTATCGGACATATCCCTGCTTAAAATCGAATATGAGATCCTATCCTACGTGTATTGTGTGAGTGTCTTAAACCGTCTTAGGAAACTAAAATCGGTGAGTACCAGTGTGACTTTCTTCTCAAGGTATTTCAATTCAAGACTTATGATGTCATTCATTACCAAGAATTTTACTGATTCAGCAGTCTGCTAAACAATGGAAAATACAACAACTCAATGAACATCTAAGACAATAGCTCCTCCAAAGCAATCCAATCATGCACAAAGTTTTAGAAGGAGATACGCTAAAATGTGATTTCTTTTTAATTTCATTTTAAGGCGGATACTTCGGAGGGTAGGTGTTAACGCCGAGAGTACTTTATCCAACAAATCTCTCCATTTATATTTTGAGCGACTGGGACAAAACAATTGATAGGTACAATTTCAAAGTAGTCCAATTACACTAACGTTGCATCTTTTCAAGATCATGGAAACGCAGATAAATTATCAGCGAAAGAATTATCTTGAAGAACGAAAGCTTCTCAATGACTGGTAGAATGGCTTTCTTAGCAATAGGTCTACGTGTGATTTGAAGAAATCTTTACATCGTTTTGGAGAAAGTAAGATTCTTGCACTGGATATTTCAAAAGCATTTGATAGAGTTTGGCATCAAGCTCTATTATCGAAAATGCGTGCATTTGGTGTTGATGAATCTCTTCTTCGATGGATTAGAAACTACCTTTCAAAGCGCTCAATACAAGTTGTGTTGGACGGTTTATAGTCTGAAATTCATTAAAAAAAAAAAATCTGGTGTGCCACAGGGCTCCGTTTTTTCCCCGACTCTCTTTCCCATATTTATCAATGATCTTTAGAACGTTAGCTAATGATGAGCTCATTAAATTCTGATCTCGATAGGATTATCAAATGGTGAACCATAAGCCGTTTAAAATTTAATGGTTCAAAACTCAATAATATCTTCTTGTGGTTACAGCGGAAACCATTCCCCACCCCCCTCCTCCATGTCACTAGCTATGAGCCTCACTTCCATTGAAGAAACCGAACAGCGTACAGTGCTTGGTTTGGGCATAAGAGACCACCTTGCGCGGATTGATCACATATTCGACTGCGCCAAACATGTTGCTTTCTTTCGACGTTACAAGAAAATGTTTCACCACTTCTGATCTGGCTGTAATCTACAGGGCTTTTATTCGTCCAAAGTTTGAGTACAATTCCCATACTTGGGAAGGTGCTTCAACAAGCGAACAAAAAGCTTTAAAAATTATGGCTGATAGAACTGAAACAAAAAAATTGTGTAATCTCGAGCATCGCCCCAGTCTTTCATAACGCTCAACATTTTACCGTTATTTTTATAGACAATGTTTTAGTGAAATAGCTCCTCTTGAGCAATTCAACCGTAAAGATCATGCTTCAAGAGAAGCCCTTGAGGCCAACTTGGGACGTACAGTTAAGTTTAGAAATTTTTCTATAGCGGCACTTCACGAATGTGAAATGATTAACCAAGCTTACTTCATTGGGGCTTACCTACAATACCAAATTTCTAGTTTAGAGACTGACACAACGCGGATGGCTTAACTAAAATAAAAAAAAGTCAAAGAAGATTGTAGGTAAATGAGGCAAGAGTATAAGGTACTAAGTTTAAGAAGAACCAACACACCTGTATTAGCTGCAGCTCAACAGATTGAGAAGCACCCAAACAGAATTCTTTCGTCTATTCCATCTTCCCAATATCAAGTTTGATCAAAACTCGGAGTCATGTAGTATTGTTACAAATGCAAAAGTAAGTAAAAAATAAAACAATAGATAATACGGCCTAAAGTAAACTTAAAAAGTTCCCAAGCAAAAGACTAAACTCTCAATAGACCAAGACTATAAAGATATCTACAGTATGAACATACCTCAATATTTTTGTTCTTATTTAACTTTAATCCGATTGCAGTTTAATTAATTAACTTCCTTCGGATTATTATATCCCATTTATTCATTTCACAAGATTTTAGTTCTGTTTTACTTGTCTTCCCTGGCAAAAGTTCAACAAAAGCGAGCTGAAAGTTTTATCTTTTCATACTCTTTGACCATAGAACGAAACGAGATCCAAAAACAGTTAAACTTGGAATAAAATTTATCTCAGCAAGAATTCAAAAATAAAAATAAACCAACTACACAAAACTTCGCTGAAGACAATCCTATCTCAGAAACAAAACGAAAAAGGGATTTTCTTTGCAATAGCGGAGCTAAGGCAAGAAAAGAAGCTTCTAACTCTTAACCACTCGTTTTCAATAAAATTGAACTTTAAAACCATCCAACTGAGCTTCAAGAAAAGCCTTGAAATACTCTAAGGTACGGTACGGTACGGTAGGTTTTCATCCCATATCCCGAATCATAAAAACAAATCACAGTTCCCGTAACGAGCAAACCAGAAAACAATAAAAACAAATAGCGAATAAATTATGTCCCCACGTACGAGTATATGTACATACATTCTCGTACCGAAGGACCTTCCACAAGCATAGAAAATAACACACAAATATCTGAGTAATATGGTTTCGGTTCGGGGAGGGATATAAGGGAGTGTTGTTATGCTTCGACAACTACTCCTTTTCGATATTTATAAAAAACAAAAAAGGAAGGAACATAGAAAATATAACTTACCGTTTCCTTGTTATTCTTTGATTTCGTAAGGACATCCTCCAGCCAAATCCATTGTTTTTCCGTATCCTGATTTTCATATTCGGATAGAGCACTAACACGTCCACCACCATCCACAACCATTCCCCCAACGGCCCCAATGCCACTATTACTCCCTCCCCCGCCAATCTGACTGCCGCGGGACATATGGTGATGTGATGTACCATAACCGCTGCTGCCATCGCCATGGTAATGATGCTGATGCACTCCGCCGTGGTGATAGTAAAAGTTTTTGTATTCCGTTGAGTCCATGCTGCCACCGCTGTTCGAGCCACCATTGCCACCTCCATTTGGCTGTCTTTGCCTAACTGCGGCCAAGTGGCTCTGTGAGTATTTCGGGTCATGTCGCATGAAATTTGTATTCAAGGCGATTATCCTTAGACGACTTTTTGTTTGTTCAATTGAATAGTAGCCACCTAAGGATTTTTTTTTTTGGTTTTTGGAAGAAAAAGAAGAAGTGACGTTAGCATACACAGACATGTGCAGAAAATAAAATAAATATATGTATATACATAAGGTATAAATAGGGGAAGAGTGTAGAACGGAGATCAAATACCACAGGATCAATATCAATGGATTCCTGGGATACTCTTTGGTCATGCGAGTTTATCCGTGTCTGACATGGAAGTTTCAGGGATATGACATGGATTTCACTCCAGCCAACCATAAAAAATAAAATAAAGACAAATTGAAACTTTTGTGATGGTTGTCTGTGGGGATCATGGTAACTGTACCTCCATAAAGAGAGCTCTCCCTTAAATTCAAAATGCTATTTTATTAAATATTTGATACGATTGTCCCGAATCCATCCATCAAAATCTATTTTTGGGATTTTCCCTTCTGAGTGAATATTAAAAAAAAAAAAAAAAAAAAAAAAATGGACGGATGGGATGCCGATAGTCTGGGCCTATAGCGTTGCAAATCAGATAAATTGGAAGTACTTTACTATGTCACCTGGAGCAAAGTTGTAAGTTGTAACGGATATACTGTATGTCAAATCTATGTAGATTCTAGAGTTTGAAGAAAATAATTTAAATGGAATCAATTTTGAAAATCTTCTGTATCCTAACTTCTTTATAGCTGCGTCAAAACATTTATTTGGTCGTTCGAGCTGGATTTTCTCAGTGTGGACCAAAAAATTCTAGATGAAAGTCAAATACTCACAGAGATTTATCAGATAAATGTAACAAAGCATTTATTTGGTCCTTCGAGCTGGATTTTCTCAATCTGGACCAAAACATTCTGGCTAAGTGTTTCTGAGTTATTTGAAAGATTCATAAAGACTTATCAGATCCGGGAAATAACGATGTGCCATACAGAACATAACTACTCGTACTTTATAGCTACATCAAAGCATTTATTTGGTCCTTCGAGATGGATTTTTTTAATGTGGACCAGATAATTCTAGGCGAAGGTAACCCTGAAAAGTTGAAAAGTTCACCAGAGACTCATCAGATCGGGACAATAAAGATACGCAGCAAAGAACATAACCACTTTATAGCTGCATCAAAACGTTGTTTTGGTCCTAAGAGCTGGATTTTCTCAGTGTGGACCAAAAAATTCTGGATGAAAATCAAATACTCACAGAGATTTATCAGATAAATGTAACAAAGCATTTATTTGGTCCTTCGAGCTAGATTTTCTCAGTGTGGGCCAGGCAATTCTAAGTAAAGGTGGCTTTTAATTATTTGAAAGATTTATAGAGACTTATAAGATCCGGACAATAAAGATATGCCATATAGAATATAACTACTTTATAGCTGCACCAAACGGTTTTTATTTTTGGTCCTTCGAGCTGGATTTTCTCAGTGTGAATCAGACAGTTCTTAGTAAAGGTGGCCTTTAATTATTTGAAACATTCATAGAGACTTATCAGATCCGGACAATAACAATATGCCATATAGAACATATGAAAATATTCCTTTTTTTAATTCTCCAAAGATCCTGACTCATTTCGTTACTGTTCTAAATTTTTAAAGAGTTCAATTTCAGAAACTGTCACGGCTATAGACTATAGCTGGGAAATATTTTGATTGATTACTGTGAAATCTGTTTAAGATGCAAGATATTTAAAAAAAAAAATAAAGGAAGTCTCCACTTATGTAGACATTTTTTTTTTTTTTATTTGTGTAGAATACTATGATCCGATATCTGGCTGCCATTATTTGAATATTGTTCATAAATCTTAAATTCTGAATTGAATTCTCCAAAATTGTGTTTAGGTCCCTTAAAATGGTGATAACTGAATTTAGGGCTAATTAACGAGAGCGGCTACGTGGATAAGGCATTCATGCCATTCAAAAACCGCACACAACGCAAGTGAAATATTTTAGCGTGAATGAAGATGTGCCGGGAAGAGTAGATATGTGAGTTTCAGAGGAAACCAGCGTTAACAAGATTTTTTTCAAAACGAAAAGCTGTCTATCAACATCCGATCTCACATCCTTGGACTTACCATTGATTGCCTAGTACCACAAGTGGAGATGGGGTTTCAATTAATTTGCAAAATATTGTTGGTGGAAGCAAACGAATGAGGGTGAAAAGTGTTACCAATTAGGGACTTCTCCTTTTAATCGAGTTGGCATTGGAATAATTCTACACACGGAATTAACGGTGGCGGTTACAGTTCCAGTCAGCCTGAACTACTATAGTAAATATCTGATAGGGGCTGCTTCAATCTGCTGTTCTTCATCCGGCTCCCTGTTCTGTAATTATGCTAAGGGATTGATCCTCCAGTTTTGGAGACGTGATTTCGCCTAGGTGACTTCCATCCCACGCAAAGCTGTGAAGCCATAACAAGCCTCGGATGAGGATGAACAGTTGTTAAACCAAGCAAATAAAATAAGACTAACGAATTTCGGAGATATACGAAGAATGTTAAGACTGTTAAAAAGCTTCGTGCTGTTGAGCAATTAGCAGTTGTCCTCTTTGCAATAAATGCGAAGGGATCGCCCGGGAAGAAGAAAGACAAACTGAGATAAATACTAGGGCAATTATTACCTACAGCAAAAGTCACCCATTTTTGCGTGCTACACTCGGGCAAAGGTTCTAGTGTGTCAATTATTATATGAATTAACGCCTAGCCAAAACTAAAATAAGGAAATACAACCCTACAATCGCAAGAGATCATCAGGTCCTTTTCAAATCTAGTTTTTTTGCTTTTACTGTTACTTATGAAGAAGCCAAATCCGGCACCATAAAATTTTGAGGAACAGAGAAAATATTTCCAAGAAGCCATAAGAGTGGCTGAGAATATTCTTGGAAATTCAACAATTACATCATCTTTGGGACTTGGCGGAAAATTGTGGGTACCCTGCATTTCACCTGGCAACACCCGCACATATTTGCTTGAGAGTTGTAAATCACTATCTCCAGGTTCTCCCCGAGTCGTTGTGGTTTTAATTTTTGTGTCTATAGCTACGATGATGAATCGAACTGCGCTGTTAAGCATATTGTACCATTAACCCTTGACGACGTAGACCAAGTACTATTCCATCAAGCCGATATCAATGACGGGAAGATAACTTTATTTTAACTTTAGTCTAATAAAGTTCTTAGAGCTGCTGCTTTTGGTGCGAAGCGGAAAGCAATAACCTGGAGAAGTATGCACTAGAATATCTTCAAAATATGTTCCGCAGAAAATGCCCGACTAATGGAATCTCACCACTGTTTCCTCAATTCTGAAGAAAGGAGACCTTTCGAGCGGCACAAACTACAGAGACCCCTTAACATCGCCTACAATACCTTTTCTGCGGTATTATATGAGCTTCTGAAAAGCTTCAACAACCGCCATATCAGGGTCTCTTATGTCAGATTATAGACGAAAACTTCAAAACCTTGGGACTTCAAATTGACTCATAGACCTTTTCATTGGGAGGGTAAGATCTGATTTGAAGACGTGATCTGATAAGACCTATGTCTAGTTTATCAGCCCAGTCAAACTCTCTTATTAGTGCAGAATGACAGAAGGGAAAGTAGGCTCCTCCATCAGGATCATCAGACAACATGACCGATACCTCTGATGGCAAAAAAGGTTCTAAAACCAGGCAAAGGGATTTCTTTTGTTTTTGAAAGAATATTGTAAAAATCTCGCGCTCAAAATCTTTTAAAAGTCCATGCAGTTACGCCCACGATATTGACATAATCGAAAACATAAAGCGTGATGTCTGGGTGATTTTGTAAGTATTAGGAAGGATGGGTTTAAAAGTCAAAGATGGCAAGACCAAGTAGATGATTTCATAAAAAAGGACACATAACACCGAACGTCATTGTAGCCACCTATACAAGACTTGCCTATCAAGGCTCCTCTAGAATCAAAGACAACAATAAGATCAGACGAAGAAGGAGTCTTGCCAATCAGTCCTTCTTTAGGTGACAAGGAAATTTATCCATGAGCGGCACTTGCATTGAGGAAACCGAGATGCTCTCAATTCTCGTTAGGTGCATCACAGAGCACCTTGAGTGGAATGACTACATATTCGACATCGCCAAAAACGCTGCTAAGTGCTAGGCTTTTCTTCGAAGTTGGAACAAATTTTTCATTTTGGCTGCAATCTACAAGGCTTATTTTCGTCCAAAGCTTGAGTACAATTTCCATGTTTGGTCAAAGGCTCCAATAACCCACTTGAGTCTCTTTGACAAAATCCAAGAATAAAAAAGTTTAAAAATGATAAAGTTAATGAAGTATAACATGCGTTTTTTTTTTTTTTTTTTTTTTATAATCTACCCGCGCTCAAGGGATTATGATTACCCTTTAAATGTTTCAACACAGCGCGGGCGTGAAGTTAATGAAGAGAAAGAAGGATAGGAAAGATGTGTGGCACGATGTTCTGAGACTGTTGGTTGTTGTCTCAGATATTTTTATCTCCAGGGATGGCGGCTTTGCTAAAGCGGAGAAATGCCGTGTCTTATTTCTATGTCACTTATAATTCACATTATTTTATTCGTGGTCATCCTTGTTGGGCATACTAGTTTAACTCAATTACATGTTGTTAGTGTTATGCCTGAACAACATGTAATGAGTAAACCAGCAACCCATTGATGACAATTTTTAGAAGGTTTTTAATGGAATTAAAGCGAAATAGACGACGGCAGGGATCGAAACTGTCATTATGAGGTTGACAGGCGAGAACACATCCATCGCGCCACGGCCACCCCCATCGAAATTCAGTCAAATGACTTTGAATAGCAATATTTCGAGAACCAGACCTCGTAGAAGCTTTTGGTTTTCACTTGTGAATAGCTCTTACATTTTGAATAACCATTTCCCAAATCGAAACCTCTTACGTTGCTTGGTTTCGCAGGTATAGCCTTGAGCACAACATCGGACGTACTGTTTAATACAAAGATTCTTTCCTTAGCCGAACTCCAAAAAAGGAGGGAATAATTTTCTCGGTTCAGCATTTAAATCCCGTTATTCGATATTCAGACATCCAAAACCAAATGTGCATCGGTGTCTCCTTTTTAATCCTCACCAACATTCCTAAACGCTCGCGCTGTGCTCAAAAATGTCAAGTGTAGTCATAATCCTTTTAGTGCGCACAAAATTATAATCCCTCTCGGTTCAGAGACTCTATAAATGGTGGATGAGCAAGATTTGAACCAACAACCAACTGTACTTTCTTTGCAGCGAAACAGACGTAGCCCAAAAGTAAAAGTCAACTATTAAAGCTGGGTCATTTTGAGCGAATGGCCACAAATGGTTCGGCCCGGAAAATTCTGAAAGACGGGACAGCTGAAAAAGATCGCGAATTTGGGAATGTAGTACATTGAGATCCCCTTTCCCATAGGTATGGTAGGCTACAAAAGGATTGTAGAAAACGAAAAATTAATCAATTCAGCTTGGACGATATCGGACGGATAAACAAAAACTAAGAAATAACCAAAAACCTATTTCCTAAAATAACAGTCGCAATTTTCTCAATCTGTTCTCCAGTGACGACCCCAAAACCCCTCTAACTTTTACCAGCTAAATTAAAAATCAGTCGGTATTTGTTGGTGTCTCTAAAAATGCTTCGTTACCTCTTAGACTATAGAATTGCATATCTTCTGCCAGGATGGAATATTTGTATTTTTTTTTTTTTTTTCAAATATCTGTATACACACAAACCTTTTTCAAATGTGTGTAATGCTTCCGATGGCAACCAGTGTCTCCAGAGTTCACCCATCCGTCGAAAGTTTGTATTTGTGCCATCCTCGTGACCCAGCACGGGAAATACGAATTGTGATGGAAATGTTCGCCCCAGTAAATCGGTTATATTTCGCAGGATTTCCAATTTTTTTGTCTCGAACATAGGATGCGCTGAATGTGATAAGCCATCACTGAAAAAAAAAAAAAATATAGAATTAGAAAATGTACTCGTATATATAGTATGTGAATTTGGGAAAATATAAATGGAAAAACTGTAGCTTAAGGGGACGTTAAAAATGTTATCTAGCTTTAAAACTATTACAAAATGGGTTTCATTAGAAAATATAAGGCTTAGTTTTTTTTTTTTATTTTAAAATACGTCGACTAATATTATAAAGAGAATAATTTTTTCTACCTTTGCAGCGGATAATCGCGGGAATCACTCAACCGATTCTAAAATTTTTTTCACTAACAGAAAGAAAATTGCAATGCATAATCAGGTTTTGAAAAAATAAATAGATTTTAGTTAGAAAATTCAATATTTTGTAAATCATTTTTAAGCTTTTATATTTTAAGGAGTGACTTGAAAAATTAAAAAAAAAAATTCGAGATATTTCTTGACCTGATAATTTATCAGCAATCACATGACCTTGGAAAGAAGAGACGTAAGTACAATTGATTGGTAGGGGGAGGGTATGGTATGGGTATGTTTTTTGTGGAACAGGTTTGACAAAGGGAAGATTCCAGAATAATAGGAGCGATGGAAAAATTAAAGCTATGAATTTGCCAGCGATAAAGACAACCTCTTAAGAAGAATGGGGGGTATACCATCAGGACCAGCGGATTTGTTTATATCAAGATCTCGAAGGGCTAATGATTTATGTTCTCAAGTATACGGAAGAGGCAATGTTGCCATCAGGCAATTTAGAGCTAGCAGCAAAATGAGCTGCAAATATTTTTGTCTTATCTAAAGAGCTAGTTATCGGATTGTCATTGAGCATTGGAACCGAAGATGAACTTGAATTTTTTACGATCTTGACAAATGACCAAAAATTTCTAATGCCTTTGGGACGTTGCAGGATTTTTTGTCTTAATTTCTGGTCATGTAAGAATTTGGTCTGATAACTTCTTTACAGTTTGTATCGAACCAAGACTTTTCTTTAGGCTTTATACTCTTAATTCTGTAAGGAATAAAAGCATGTATTCCAAGAAAAATCACTTCTGATATCATATCAGCACTGGCATTAACGTCACTATCGGGGAAGCATAGTGACCAGGTAAAGATTCGATAAAACTTATATAGATGGTCCCAGTTGGATTTCTCGTACATATTACAAAACGGTCTTAGTGGGATGCTTATCTTTAACTAGATGAATGGGAACCGAGAAATTGGCTAATATTACACAATGATCCTAAGTGCCGAATGGACAGTTTACCGTTATACGAGGGCGGGTCAATAAGTCCGTGACTTTTGGAATAAAACACCTGAATAGCGGAGCCAATTTGAATTGTGTACATTAAAGTCGGAAAAAAGACCACAACACTTTGATACAATGTCTGAAGAATTAGTTGGATCTATGAGCAGGTCTGAGCTTACAAAATTACTTTGTTTTCTCCTCGAATCAAAATTAAAAAATATGGCCTCGAAGAGTGACATTGAAGCAATCACAAACGCAAACCAAAAAATTATGGAACTTAACCTTGAAATGTCCAACAAAATAATAGCCTTGGAAAAAAGAAACGAGATCCTTGAAAGTCAGATGGATGCAATACAAAAAAAGAATACAGAAAACAATCTGATGTTAAGAATAACTCCGCAGGAAGGTATAAATGAAAAAGAGCTCATCAAAAATTCATTGGTAAAGCTCATCCAACCAACCCCGGCCATTGAAAATCAACACATTCGCGAAATAAAATCAAACAACAACAATGTCAAGAATTTTATTGTAAAGCTGGAATCAAAACAACACGTTATCACAGCACTTAAAGCATCCAAAACATTGCAAGGAACAGGTATCACTATCGCCAAAGATCTTCCATTATCAATTCGCCAGAAAAGAAACAAACTCTTGAACATAAGAAGAAGGCTGAACGAATTTAACCCACAGATAAAAGTTTTGGTACGCGATGACAGAATGTACGTAGAAAAAAAAGATTTTCGTTGGAGTTCTTCGATGGGTCTCTTACAAAACAACAACAATGGGGTTTCTGTGCTAAATAAAATCTATCAAGTCGATTTAAGCAATCAGCCGTGTTTCAACGTGGAGGCCCAGATGACAGATGATAACAACAGAGCTGAGCAAATAGTGTCACCTACATTTTCATCTGGAAACTTCCTAGCAAGGACATCAACCAATTCAACTTCTACTTTATAGGGTGTAACTGCCGTCTGCCAAAATAAAATTAAATCTTTAAAAAAAATAAATAATATAAAAATTTTAAGTTATAACATTGCAGGTCTCACTAATAAGTCAATATACGCAGGATTTTATGATTTTTTAAATAATTATGATATAGTTTTGCTTTATGAAACATTTCTGACAGAAGATGATTATAAATTATACCTAAGTCGTTTTAAAAGTTTTGAAATTATTTGGATACCAGCCTTGAAACAAAACACAAGAGGAAGAGCAAGTGGTGGATGCTTCTTTGGTTATAAGAAACAAAATTATAAGTATATTCAGTGTCAATTTGAATCGTTTGATGATCTGAAACTTCTGAAAATAACCTTAGGTTTAACAAAGTTAGTTATACTGCCAAGTTACGTTAATTGTAATCACTGGGAGAGAGATTTTGATTCGTTATACAAACTAATCGAACTCAGTCAATACGACAATATTATGATTATCGGCGATCTCAACGCCAGAATTGGAAACGAAGAGGGAAGAGAAAATCGATTCTCAGGTAAAATAAGACATTCAGAAGATGCAATTACTAATGCTAAGGGAGTTAAACTATTGGAGTTATGTGATTCATTTGGATTTCATATTCTGAACGGCACCAGTAAATCAGATACGAGTGGAAAATATACGTTCGTCGGACAGCAAGGTTGCTCGGTCATAGATTATTGTTTAGTACGAGGTGAATGGTTATCCCTTATTAGTGATTTTGAGGTATTGTCGGAACAGTATTCTGACCATATGCCCATTGTTGCGTCTTTTGGAAATGATCTGATTGAAAGAGAAGATGCAAGAACCATAAAACTACCCCCAAAATTGCAGTGGAAAGAAGCTTTCGCAACGGAGTACAGACTCAATCTTGAAAACAACTTGCAAACAGATATAGAATACAACATAATGGATATGGAAAATCTTATAAATATGTCTTACCCGGTCAGCAGAGTGCAACACAAAAAAAGATGTTTCTATAAAGAAAAATGGTTTGACTCTGAATGTGAAAATGAAAGGCGAAAATCGTTTGGATGGCTAAAGGTTTTTCGACGATTTGGTGGCCAATATTTCAAAAAATTGTACATTCAAACAAACACAACCTTTAAAAAAATCTGCAACGAAAAAAAGAAACGACATTTTGAAAATGAAGCACTAAAACTCACATGCTGCAAAGATGCTAAGCAATTCTGGACTGCAGTGAATAATTTTAACGGCAAATCACCCCAAATTAGCATTCAATTAGACGCTGGAACACTTAAGATCCATTTTCAAACGCTATTGAATTCAAACACTAATATACCATTTATTCACTATGCTACACCCTTTTATGCAAATGAAATATTGGATGCACCTATTACTCAAGATGAAGTATGTAAAGCTTTAAAAAATCTCAAAGATGGAAAGGCACCTGGAGCGGATAGGATCCCCATAGAATGTCTCAAATATGCGACGGACAACTTTATCAATAAGCTAGCTGCGATTTTTAACAAAATGTTTGAAGCAGGAGAGATATCTACTCAGTTCAAACAAGCAATCATATTTCCGATTCATAAAAAGGGCAATTTAGCAGACCCAACAAACTATAGAGGAATATCCTTTTTAAATTCTGCATATAAGGTATTCACAAAATTGTTAAACTACCGATTGTCAAACTGGATTGAAAACAATAATCTTATTAAGGAATGTCAAGCTGGGTTCCGGAACGGCTACTCAACAGTAGATAACATATTTGTATTGCAAAACATCGCGGGTATATTTGTAGACCAAGGAAAAAAATTATACACCCTCTTTGTAGATTTCAAGGCAGCCTTTGACAATATCGACCGAAAAGCTTTAATATATAAGCTATACAATGCTGGAATGAGTCAAAAATTTGGAAGGGTTCTCGAGAGCTTATACGAAGACAATCAATCGGCTGTGTGGAACGGAATGGAGATTTCGGAATGGTTTGAGACAACAATGGGAGTAAGACAAGGATGTACACTTAGCCCGTATCTCTTTGCCATGTACATCAACGACCTTACCGACTCTCTACCAGGAGGCATAGAGATAGATGGAATTTTGATAAAAGCTCTTCTATTTGCAGATGATGTGGTTTTATTTGCATACTCACCAGAATCCTTGCAACTTATGATTAACCGTCTTGATTCGTACTGCCAATTATGGAATCTTACAGTTAATCTAACCAAGTCAAAAGTCATGATTTTTAAGAAAAGAACAGGTAGAAATTGCAGCAATGAAAAATGGTATCTCAATGGACAGGCCATTGAAATCGTGAAAGCATACAGATATCTTGGAGTAACGGTAACTAGTAATCTGAGTATGGAATCCCACTTAAAAGAAAAACTAATAAAAGCTAAAAGTGCCATATCTGCTACCTGGAAGAGGTGTTTTTCAAATCATTTAGTTGACCATAATGTCAAATATAAAGTTTTCAATCTGTATCTGAGTCGGTGATGTTGTACGCAGCACAATCTTGGGGATACTCCCAGTATGAAACAGTGGAGAAACTGCTGAGGTACTACATCAAAAGATGTTTCAATCTGCCAAGCACAACGCCCAACTATATGATAAACATTGAAACAGGATTATCACCACTTTTTATTAAAACTTTAAAGCTACACGCAGAATATGTAATCAAAGTCCTGCAATTACCGGAGGAGAGACTTCCAAAAATTATTGCAAGAAAGGTAATAGAGAGAAGAACACTATGGTACAAAAAGTTAGAAGAGCTTGCAACCTACTGCGGAATGGAGTTCAATCGCATAAATGGAAATGAAAGATACTGTAAGGATATAATCAACAACCTGATATCAAAAGTAGATGAGCAATACAGAGCTGACTGCTTAAATTTAGCTACTTCGTCATTACACAGAGCTACATATAGCATTTTGAGACATAATTTAAATGAAAAGAACTATTTTCGTAACGAAAACAGTAATAAAATCATATCTGCTATCTTTAAAATGAGAGGAGAACTTATTCGACTTAATTATATCCCTCACCGCACTGATTTACCAATCTACTGTAGTCTTTGCAACCTATCGGAGAGAGAAGATATCATCCACTTCATTGGCAGGTGCCCAATTCTAAAAGAAATCCGAAGATATTTCCTTGGAAGCAATTTAATACCGGAAGAAGAAGTTTTAGCACATCTCAACTGCGATAATGATATAAACTTATTGTTTAATTTTTATCAAACAGCTATAAAATATAGAAGCCAAATTATTAATGAAGATTTTTAACTTTTTTAAAGAGAAAACAGAGAATTGTATTTATTATATTTATCATATTTTTATTTATTGTGAAAACAAAAAAAAAAAAAAAAAAAAACAAACTTATTATAAAATGTTTAATTTCATGTCAATCAGGCAGACGGCAAAGCCATGCTTATCGATTTTTGTAAATATTATTTATGTACATAAACAAGAAAAGAAACAATAAATCTAAATCTAATCTAAATCTAATCTAATCTAAATCATTAAAGTCGCCAGCAATAACCACTTAAGTGTAAGTATGGGTACAAGGAAACAATTCGGAATTCTGGCAAACAACATCACTTCTAACACAAATTTTAAAGCCGCGATGGCGAAAGAATAAGGGCATTAAGTTATAGCCAGGCAGGCGAAATACTGAAATATTATTATTCGCACCAACCTGTGCACCCAGTGCCAAAACAACTCGTCTGTATTTAACAAACAGAAGGGGCGAAAATTCTTTCTCAGGCCACGAACATTTCAAAAAACAAACACAAAAAACACAATTCTGACAAACTAACTTCAACGGTGAAGTGTAGTTCGATAGTTAGAATGGATTAAGGGTCACTTAGTAAAACATTTTCATTTTTTTTTTTGAATCTGTGGAACAATTTTTCGAAAATTTATTTATTTATTTATTTAATTTAATTTATTTTAATTTTATTTTATTTTATTTTATTTATTTATTTATTTGAAGGCATTCACATTAAGAAGTACAATCTTATATAGATAGTGAAGCTTAAAGATGCATTTAACAATTTAAATTCGAGCTCTCCATTTATTATTAGGAAAAATAGTACAAATAGACAAAAGAAGAGAAAGAAAAGAGAAAATAGCATACAAAAATTAGCCGGGGTTTAAAGTGATAAAGTACCTAAGCTCCAATCTAAACCTATTGGTGCCACCGAAACCACGAACATATCTTAGTAAAGAATTCCATAAGCGAATAGAGTTAACAAAAAACTGCCGCTTAGATGTAAGACAAGAGAAACGAGGTTGGATAATTTGACGAGATCTCATTGAGGTACTATAACGTATCTTGTTAAATAGGTAACTAGGCTGATTAGTTTGAATTATATTAGAGAGCAGGATAAGAGATCTTTAACGAATAAGATGATCATATGACACAGTCCTCTAGCAAGCTAAGGGGGCAACTCTTATACAATTGGGCATCATCGGCGTACATTTGTATGGAAGAGGATATTAAAGAGGGAATTTCATTATCATATAATGAAAACAATAGAGGTCCAAGTATGGAGCCTTGTGGAACCCCTCTACTATTAGCTAGAAAGCTGGACTTCAGATAAGATGACATGAGTTTAACTGCAGACATTGAGAAACCAAATGCAAGGAAAATTATCATGGGATGAAGCCATGTTCAAATATTTTGGTCACCGTTCCTCCAATGAAAATCAAAGGAAAATCTGTTATTTAAGAACTGGATTGTGACAAGCAGCTGTGGTTTCCATTATAATTTTAATAAGTACTGTGGTGCAAAAAATGTAGAGCCTGATAAATTACAAAGCCACTAGGATCTCGGGTTATACTTGAACATTTGGAAACAATTTAATTTCGTACTGAGCCTATTATTTATTTTGATACCTTTTCTTCATCTCATGACCTATGGCGTTTGTTGAGAGCAAAAGGTTTAACAGCTACTGCAACAGCAATGGTAACCCTAACAAGGAAATGCTCATTGAAGGTGAAGAAGGATTTCAAAAAAAGAGAAAAAGGGTCATTTTGAGTATATCTACACCGGTGGTGGACACTTTTTACTGCAATGCTAAGTTCTATACTGGTAAACACTTGGAAGCTTTACAAAGTCATAGCTGATTCCAAAGACGACTTGCTTACATTTCAGATAAATGTTGCTCGCCACTATTTAAAAAGACACAATTCAACCTTCAACTTTGAAGAGTTCCATTTCAGCAAGCGTTGCGTTTGCTGAAAGGCTACATTTTCCCAAAAGAATTGAAAACCTTTTTATATGCAGGAATGCCACATGCAAGTTGGATGAATTTGTGAGCTTTGTGGCATGGGACTCTGTGCGTGAGTTGAAAATGTATGCTTCAAAAAATTTGTTGAAGAATTTGATGATGGATGCTTCTACCGAATACTCCCTATGGAATCTTGAACATAAAACCCACCAATACACTACGTTGGAAAAAATGCCCCTTAAAAAAGAGCAAGCCACTGACTTTCCTTAAAGAATTGTTGTAATTCTTCGCAAAAACGCGACCGTTGAATCCCACTGCTGAAGGGATACTGTCAAGTCAATACGATCATCGTGCGCTTGTTATATGTACATGAAAACAGAGTTACCATTATCATTCTAATTTACAAGCAAGTAGCTTATTCAGTGGATTTTATTAAGGAGCTTTTGGGATTTGAAGCTTTAGAGAACAAGTTTTATGAAGTTGAGTATGTTGAGTGTTGGCGATTTACGAGTATAATGTAAACTAGGGAAACCCTATGAGAGCTTTAAAAGGCGACACACTTATGCAAGCCAATGAAACCTGGTGAGAGGCAAACGTCCTATCTTCCCTGTACTGACAATTTTTGTTGAACAGAGTATAAGTGTTTGTTGACAGAAGCGACGGAACTATAGAAATTTGAAGCCGGTGTACCCCAAGGAAGTGTCTTAGGACCAACCTTTTATTTTGTTATATACTAGACTAGTATATAATACTAGAGATATTCCAATGAACATCAACGATCACGACCCTGTGATAATGGTGCCTGATAAATCCGTTACGATGGCTACAGAATTACTGCAAAACGCAGACGATAAAGTAAGAGATTGGACGCAACGATGGGGTATCAAGATAAACGAATCAAAATCGACGCCTAAAAAATTTTACAAACAAAAAAATAAATAATGTTACAAATTTGTATCAACGAAAAGGCTGTATAACGCCTTGATATAATGGTATAATGGTAAGTGCGTTGGACTGTCATGCAGAGGGTATCGGGTTCGATTCATAGCCGCTGACTGGAATTGACAAATCTTCCAAGAGTATCTCTTGTCATGAAAAGTGCTGCCCATTAGCCGTTCGTAATCAGAAGAAAATTGTATGTAACCTCTATATTTCTGGTAACACGCACACAGAAATGGTTGAGAGTTGTAAGTCACAAACTTCAAGCGTCATGACCTCTACATATTTTTTTTTTAAATGTATCTTACGCCAATACTGTTGAATGACCATGGATGCAAAGCTAAAATTGAAAGAGCACATCAAAAAGAAAAGAGAAGAACTGCGTGCCACACAGCACGCGTAACAATGGACCAATTGAGAGGCGTGTTCGGTGAACAGTTTATTTCATGTTTGGGGCCGGTCAATTGGCCGCCTATAGATCGTGCGATTTAGCGCCTCTAGAATATTTTTGTGGGGCTATGTTAAGGCTCATGTCTATAGCGACAAGCATGAATTTATAGTTCTAGAGTTATCCTCTCGCAGACTATTACACAATTTTTTTTAAATAAGAATTGCAAGTAAACCTATTTATAAGTCCTTACTCACCGCTTTTGCTCGTCATTTATTGATAAGGGGATTATGCAAATTTTTATTTAAAATAATTCGGGAAAAAAGGGCTAACAACAAACTAGTTAATTATATTTAAAAAACATATAATGCATAATCCCTATAGCTCATAGCCCATAGCCCTACAGCAATTTTCCTATCGACCCATCGACCGACAAAGAAGGTTCAGTTGAGGAAAATGCCTACCCCCTGACTGCCACCCCTTCTATAGGTATAATATTTAATTATATCAAAAGAGACGACTTAATTTACCTTGGAATATATTTTTAGAAGTCTGTTTAATTTTCAAATAACATGTAAATTATTTACCCCATTTACCCTTTTTTTTCATAAAAAGTAACTAAGTACAATAACAAAAAAAAAAAAAAAAACAAGAAAAAATCCCCACCGGAACGTTGAAGTTCATTAATTCCGTTATTTTTCACAATGTACAACCCATGTTTTATACTCCCCCATATTTTATAATTTGAGAGGTAAAATATTTGAGTGGGTTTTTTTTTTTGTTTTTGTTCACAATTGATACCTCGGGTTCATGCTTGTGAATTTAAATTCTTCTTTTTCTTTTGACAAGACCAAGGTCAGGTTGGGTGAGTTATAGCAGGAGGTGTCGAGTGTGATTTTAACCCTTATTATTATCCTTTTGGGTGTGATGTCGACATCGTCACCTTCATCGTCATCGTCGACACAACTTCAACAAGGTTAGGTAAAGGTACGAGTAATAGTATATATGTATATTTTTGTGTCGTTTAGTACAAATTAGTGGATACACCAACCAAACTGGAAAAATAGGGTTAATCATACCCCACTCACGCACTAAAGTATCAATTACTTCTTAGGAACATCTTCATGGAACAGGGTCCTCTTTTGGTTAATATTACATTCCTCCTTCTTTTATTAGGCACATGTAAGTGGGTAGACTGTTTTTTTTTTTTTTGTAATTTAAAAAAGGGTTTTTAAGAGCCTTTTTTTTGGTTTTGAAATAGGCAGCCGTAGGTGTGCTTTTATATTCATGATCATTACTAACCCACCATGTATCATATTTTGCAGCTTAACACAGGATACATGTCTCTCTTGTTGCCATAACCGTTACCCTTGAGGCAACCTAGTCATAAGCTATACATTTATGTGGGACACGTTTTGTTTGAAATTAAAATAGTGTTCGTATCTAGCTTGTATTAGATTCCGGTTTCAGTTGAATTTATTTATATTTTATCCACGCATCGCAGACAAATAAATTACCAGCCTCACGCCCATAATTATGGCAAATATAATATCAAGTTTAGAATGATAATTAAAACACAATAAATGGTCATGTTCTGAATTTGAAAACAATACGATACATTGGTGTCTGTTACACCAGGGCAGGGATGTACCTAGTTCGTGCGGTGCTGGCAAGGCAAGAATTCCTTCCTTAACTTCCGATAAATTTAAGTTTCAAAGCTTTTTTTACCGGAAACATCAAAAATGATAGTAGGCATAGCCAATCAAATATTTGCAATTTGATTTGAATATTTGGTCCCCGAGAATTTTGTGTTGGGTTCTGCAAAATGAGTGTCCATCTTTTATCTGGGTTATAAGGGTTTTAAAATAAAATGGGTAAAAAAAGCTGTGTGAGGTATTAACGAAATTCTTTTTCTTTAGAGAAGCCCATGAACGAGTATACCATAATTCTTTATGGGATATGAAATCGTTCAAACGTCATCCGCCGCTAAGCATGGTAGCATCGATTTGAGAGCTCTGATTTCCGATAGCTCCGTTGCATAGATCTCCCATAAATTGGAACGATGACCTACTCGTATGTTATGTAGACTTTTAGGGCATCGATTGCGGCTTATTGACATGACGTTTCTTGTTTGGAATGATGGGTCGACCCCTTCTTGAGTATTAGTATTATTTTTTATTATTATTACAACGAAAAATGTATCTAACAAAAGTACAGTCTAACTTATGCTTCTTCAGTTTTGATTCGACAGATGAGCCACTGGAAACACGAAAGCGAACATAAGGAAACGAAGAAGAACGAACAATATAAATAGCAGCACAAAAAAAAAAGTGATACGAAAATCTAAATTAGTTGTATATCGATTTTATCAGACGAACAAAATCTTTTATTACAATTACAGTGGGATACTTGTACTTAAAAGTGGACTTGTTCCAAAAATTAGTTAAATTCAAAAATTAAACAACAAAAACGAATATTTATCGGGTTTTCCAATTGTTACGGTAAAAATTCACCGCAACAATCTTCATTCTTTTTATTTCCTTTTCCTTGCGTCCTTCAAAATTTCCTTTTTATTACACAGGTGTTCGTTTTGCGATAGTGCGAGAGAGCTGGGCGACCATGGTCCATCAGCCAGTGGTTCTCTCTCTCAGTATCGTAAAACAAACAAATCGTCGACGAGTACTGACCGACGCACGGGCGGTCTGTTCCATGGGGTTCCAATTCGAAAACGTTGAAGACACTTGGTCCTAAAACGTAGATTTCGCTCTTAAAGGAGAACGGCCGAGTGCCCAACCTAAAACTAAAAACTAAAAATTAACTAATTTGTAAAAGATGGAACGTTAAATGTGATTTCCCATTCCCCCCTTGTCTGAGTTGGAAGCCAATCACGACCTACGAAGTAAATGTATTCAACTTGATCGATTCCTCTTTCTTTTGCTTTTCTCTCTATTATTATTATTAGAAATCCGGTGGGAACTAATGTGCGCGAGTGCTTATTAATTCTACTTGAGGTTTTAAAGATTTTTTTCTATCAGCGCAAAACTGTGGGGATAATTGTGAACTAACCAAAGGAAACGTCGTTACCTGGAAGGAAATTCCAGCGGGCGGCGAATTCCATGGAAAGTTCGAGAGAAACTGACGGAAAGAGAATTTGCGAGTAAGCAGGATCGCCATGTTTCGACACCAACGGGTCTTCAGCAAACTTGCGGAGATTGACTATTAATGACGTGATCGAAATCCGCGATACCGAATTGGCTGAAAGCACGAGGGTATGTGGCGAAATTTTGAGCGGCTATCCAGGAGAAAAATCTTGGAAGTCACTCTAATCTTGATTGAGAGACAAGTCAGAAGCTGAGAAAAAAGTCTTTAAAACAGGAGTAAAATTATAAGTGAAAAAAAAGAGGAATTTTGTTTAAAAAGAAAAGTAGAAATTAAGAGCATAGAAAGAAAATAATAGTGGAAGTGGAAAAAAAATACGGAGGATAAAAATATCGAAAAGTTATTGGGAAAAATAAAGGAAGAGGAAAGGAAGGAAGAGGAAAACGAGGAAAAATCTACCGCAGGGATATTGTCGAGGAGGAAAAAGGTCGTGATTGGTTTTAACTGTGTTACTTTATTTTCCGAAAATTGCGGAAAATTGTGCCCCGTTAAATAATCTCCGTTGTGATTCTGGGAACCAGACCTTAACGGTCTATCTTATTGTTTCAAATTTCTTGTATTTGCTTGAAAAGATCCTGGGTTTTAATCCTACTAGTAAGGTTTCCCAGGCAAATAAATCTTTAAAAATCCAAAAAAAATATCTTTCATTTTCATTTAATTTCAACTCATCATCGTTGTTTATTTTCGTTCCAAAGGTTTGCAATTTCCTTTTTCGTATTTCAGGAAAAAATTGCTGGCGCCCTTTTTATTACGCAGTAAG
Organism: Chrysotoxum bicinctum; assembly: GCA_911387755.1. Lineage (NCBI taxonomy): Eukaryota > Metazoa > Arthropoda > Insecta > Diptera > Syrphidae > Chrysotoxum > Chrysotoxum bicinctum. The sequence continues at coordinate 178,776,451 of OU426989.1, read as the reverse complement.
TACGCCACTGCGGCGATTAAACGTAATAAATTACATTTTTTATATTAATTTGATATTAATCATATCACCAAAAAAAAAATCCCTATCAAATTTTCCAACCCCATTGTGAACCCACCACAACTTCTCTAGCCGTGGTGACAGCATCTTACCTGCTGTCAGCTACACTTGTTGTTTTGTCAATTGACACTTCGCCTTCATCTCAACTCGTGGTGGTTGTCGTCTCGCCGCCGCAAACTCGTTTCGTTGTTTTTCTTTTTTTATCATATCAATAATAATATTTTTAATTAATTGCATCCCGCGGTCGCGATCGAAAATTCAAGTGTAGCACAATAAGGACTTGACAACTTTGAATTTAATTTGTGAACGCACCCTTTCGCTAATCATCCAACTGTCATCATACTGAATAAATATTCAGTAAACTCAACATTTTCATCATGGTAAAGTACACGAACGAGCAATGTCTGCAAATTAAACAAATTTTCTACCGAAGTTCGGAGTTGGTGACCGCAACTTTAAGAGCGTTAGCTCCAATTTTGGTCGAAATTCTCTCCCTAGTAGACAGGCAATAACAAGTTAAGTGCAAAAATTTGAGTCTACATATTCGTTGTGTGATATTGCCGTGTCAGTGAGACAACGGGTTGGTCGAAGTGTCGAAAATATCGCTGCCGTTCAGGCGTCCGTAGCAAACAATCCAAATCAGTCAATTCCACGGTGTTCTCAAGAATTGGGCATCGCTCAGACCACATTATGGCGTATTTTGCGTGAGGAACTTGGTTTCCACCCATACAAGATCAAGCTGACTCAGAAATGGAAGCCGATGGACCATTTGAAGCGACGTACGTTCTCCGATTGGGCTCTGGAGAAGATGCGCTAAGGTGATGAATTTCATCGCAAAATCATCTTCAGTGAAGAAGCTCATTTTTGGCTCAATGGGTTCGTCAATAAGCAAAATATGCCATATTGGTCAGGTGAAAATCCACATTTGCTTCATGAATCACCGAAACTTCATCCACAAAAAATAACTACATATTTTTTCGTCGACGATAAAAATCGTCACGTTAATGTGAATGGCCAGTGTTATCGCACATGATTACCGATTATTTTTGGCCCGAATTGAAAGATATGGACTTAGACGACATGTGGTTTCAACAGGATGGTGCCACAAGGCACACAGCACACCTTACAATCGATTTATTGCAGAGTAAGTTTGATGACAGAGTTATCTCAAGAAATGGGCCAGTCGATTGGCCGCCCCGTTCATGCGCCTCTAGACTATTTTCTTTGGGGCTACTTTAAGTTTATGCCAACAACCCGCGACATTGGAAGAGCACACGTTTCTGCCGAAATGTGTGACCGAGTCATCGAAAATTGGGTCCAACGAATCGACCGCTGCAAACGTGCCCGCGGTGGCCATATGAACGAAGTCTAGTTCCATTCATAAATAATTTGATTGTACTTCAAGCCGATAGTAAAATTTTTAAAATATCTCAAATGGTTTGCGTTTTATTTAAAAGTAAAATGCACGACTGGGTCGCACGAACTTGCTCTTATGTAAACGACTAAGAATTTCAAAAATGGATGTTATTAGAGAAAACTGTTCATAAGGATAAATTTCATTTTTTCAATAACTAAAACAACTCCTTAAGCAGTTGGAGCTAAGCACAGGATGCCATGGGTTTTAAGGAGAAATTAGTTTATGCCAGAACAAAATTATAATTCGTTGTAGTGGTTTCTTAAAAAAAAATACGCTTGTGATGCTTCTTTTCCTTAGGCTGAGGTAAGCTCGCCGGACTCCAGGGTCGTCTCGAGAAAGCACGAAACTCGAGTATAGATAGTCGACCAAACTGCTCTCTCCAAATGAAAAATAGATTTTCCTTTTTCAGATTTTATTTTATTAATCCAATAAAGTGGCTTAAGACTAAACAATATGATACCTATAGATAATAATACCTAGAGATAATAATACCTAGTATATTCGAACTTAATCATACGGTCAAGAGCCCATCGACACCGGAAGGGTGAAGGGGAATAGCTTAATAATACGGCAAGTGCCCGTCGACACCGGAAGAGTGAAGGGGAATAACTTAATAATACGGCAAGTGCCCGTCGATATCAGAAGGATGAAGGAGAATAACTTTAATAATACGGCAGGTGCCCATCGACATCAGAAGGATGAAGGGGAATAGTTTAATAATACGGCAGGTGCCCATCGACATCAGAAGGATGAAGGGGAATAATACGGTGTTTTGTTGTTACCACACAGCACGCTATGGAGCAACGGCCCATCGACTCTTAGTAGAGAAGGGGAATATCGGGGGAAACTTGTGCTTCTGTATTATAAGGTAAAAACCTTAATCAACTTCGGCGAGCAAGCTTCGAATTTCTTTGGATTTCTTGGGTCCATAAGGCAATTCTCCTGCAGGAACCAACTGTGAACTCTATAACGATGAACCACAATATCGCATATATTTTGTTTTTGTATTTCGGCTGCGTGTTGGCGTTGGTTATTTCACTTGGTGGGTATGCAGATGGAGGTTGATTGGTGTCGGTCGGTCGTAGGAGTGTGACGTTACACGCTTTTATATACAAAATTTTTAAAACATTTTTAAGAAAAAATTTTGGAACGCTAATTTAAAGTGTTTATTAATGTACGAATAAAAATTAAATTTGCAAACAAAAAATTATCCGTTTTTTGAGATATCGAATTTTCCAAAAAAAAAAAAAAAAACTAATTTTGTTTTTCTTTTCAAAATTCAAAAAATATTTTTTTTTTTTTAAGTTTTGAAATGCAATATTTTTTAAACTTTTTAGAAGCTTGTCTATAAAAAATTTCATTAAAATCTGTTATGCCGATTATGAGAAATCCAAAATTCGAAAAAATCGATCTATGGTAGATAAAGTCAGTAATATCTTGATTTCAAATTTTGTTTGTTAAATTATAGATCAAAAGAATTGATCTAAGGAAAAAAAAATGTTAGCAAAATTCTCGGAACCATTTTCGAGAAAAATATTATTTTCGAAAACCATTTTTTAACTTTTGTATGGAGGGTACCGTTATTTTTAGGTAAAATAAATTTTTTCTTATATCTTATAGATTATGTTAAGAAACTTTTATTCATCAAGTTTTACAAAAATCGAGCATGGGGTTTTCGAAATATTGAGTTTTCAAACAAAAATTTTGAATTTTTTTTTTAGAAATCCAAAAAATTATTTTTTTAAAATTTGAATTCGCAATAATATTTAAACTATTGGGGACCTTTAGCAGAAAAAAAAATGATCAAAATCCGTCCTACCGTTTTTGAGTCAGTTTTGGAGGAGAAGGCTTGCTGTAAGCCTCACCGAAATATTGAGTCTCTCAAAGCTGATTTGCTGAAGACAGTAGCTTCGTTTTCACTGGAAGTCGTGCGTGTGGCGTAGACGAGTGGCCGGATAGTTTAAGAAAATGTTTGAAAAAAAATTGAATGTGCGCGCCTAGCCCTAAAGTTCACAAGGCAAACAATCAAACTAATTATCTATGCTATATATCACAGGGATGTCGATTTATACTCTTAAACTTGCCGAGTAATATCTAAAACGTAGATGGATTACAATAAATGCGTAAAAATAATTAGTAAACATACATCAATTTAATATTCCTAACTTTTATAAAGATTAAATGTATCAGTTTCTCTTAAGTTTCATTTGCAGAGCTCTTAGAAGTTTGAACATTGACATTTTCTTTAAAGACTTTTTGTCTGCTAGGCTTAACAGACGTATTCTATATAGCTCTTAGGAAATTGTTATAGAAACCTTTTGAAAACTCACTGATGCAAACTTCTATATCATATCACATTGCAATCTTTATACAAGTTCCAGCTTCTCTATTTTCATTTATAAAACCATATCCGAAAAATTGGTTCTAGTCTCGGAAAATCTTCTGTGTCTAACTTGCAAAAGGTATAAAAGAAGATGATATTGAAACCGTGACTTCTATAAGAAAATTATTTTTGAAGAAGGCTCTTTAGAAGCATTATATAAATTGAAACTTGCAGCATGTCCATATTTCTAAGCTAATAGAAACTGAAATGTAAGTTGGGGAGCCACTTAAAACCACGATTTCATCAAAACGAACAAAATCTTATATTACAAGTACAGTGGGATACTTGTGATAAAATGTGAACATTGGAAATTTTTTCCGAAAATCAGTAAAATCCCTAGTATCTAGCAAGTAACAAGCCCAATTTTCGACTTTTATTTTTTGGAACAAATTTTAAGGGTCACTTACAAAGTTGTTGTCGATAACTTTTTTACTTATTTTTAAAACGATTACTCACACGTAGCAAAGTATCTTCAGCTTTTTTGCTAGAGATCGATGAACTTTTAGACCAAATTAAAATTAATTGCATCAAAAAATTTTTACTTTGATTTTGCCGACGATTTTTTTTTCGGCCCTCTTTCTTCACGATGAATTTGAACTTTTAATGGAAAATGAAAAAATATAAAAACCAAACCTGAATTGTATTTTTTTTTTTTTTTGATTCAACACTGATTAATCTAAAAAATACCTACTCAACTTTCCACTTTCGTACGTCAGTGTGTTTTTCAACAACAAAAGCAAAATAAAATTTCTGGCAGGTCTGCGTCAAAAAACCCCTTTGTTTCACACATCAAACGAGGGTGTCACTGAATTCTATGGCGATTGTTTTAATAAATGCCACCAGTGGTCTGTTTTAACATTTCTCTGTTTTTTTTTTTGTATTATTATTTAATTAAAGGCATTGTGAAAACATTTAAAATCTAACTCAAAAAACGGAAGTGTGTTAAAAAACAAGTAACAAAATAAAAAGTGTCATTGGGTAAGTGCGAACTTTGTGTTTTGTTTTGTACCCTTTATGAAACTTACAACACCCTTAAATAAAATAAAAAAAAGTTATGTGTTGAAAACTAGTTTTTGTTTCAGTTTTTCCAATCAGTGCTGGCGGGATTAATTGAAAATAAAATACTATAAAAGCAGATTGAATTTAGGTACATTTAAGAGGATTTGAGGATTTTAATTCTTTACATTTTTTTTATAGTGCAAACTGGAAATGCAATTTTATATTCATATCTAAAAAGTGCTATGAATGTGCTACACAAAAGGATGTCTAAATCCATTTGTTTCTATAGACAATTGTTGTGTTTGAAAATCTGGAAAGGGTTTTTTTTTCGTAGATTTATACAGAATTATTGTCATTTTTTTGGAGTATCAACTAATTCCGTATTGAAAAGTGTATTAAGCTTTCGTATAAAGCTATTAATGAATAGTCAGGCTTTAACTCTCTAAGTCCAGAATAGAATTTCGCTACTCTGTATTAAAAAATTATATTGCGAAATAATTTCAGTTCTGGTTTCTTTAAATATCAGAATAAAAATTAACTAAAAAAATTATCCAATTTTGGATCACTCGTGGCGGTGATATTTTGGCAATAGCGTCTCGAATGATGGGCTCGAGCTCCTTGTTAGCTTTGCGCAGGGACTTCACGTAACCCCCGAGAAAATAATCGTGTGCTGTCAAGTCGCAAGATCGTGTCGGCCAATATTGATGAACTGCAAGCATTCAAGCTTGAGATGTGGTTTTTTGCTTTCCAGCCGAAGTTATGTTCGCCGGTCTCGGCAGGGCCGTCCTGAAGAAAATATATCTTATAGTTAGAATTCCTATCCTCGAACTCTGCAAGGAAGCTTGTACACATTTTCATTGATTGCAAAGACATAAATTGATTAATTTTCTTTTTAAAGACCAACCAGTCTTCTTCTTTACAAAACGTTGGACAAATTCCAAAAGTGGCCATGACCATTTTAACTTTTATTTTTGTTTGAATATACGACTACATACATATATGTATTTGGCATTATATAATATGGAATACCTAGAATAGAGCTAAGTGAATTTAAAAGGGTTATTGATACATAATGCCATTATGTGAACATAGCTACAGGTTAAAATGAATATGTTTAAAATTTAAATCGAGTTTAGTATTAAACTTCCTATAATATTTTATTTAAGTTAAAATTACCAAATAACTATTTTATTTTAACGTGCGACTTAAGGGTAATATAATGCAAGTCATGCATTCATAAAAAATAATATGCACGACTGGGTCGCACGAACTTGCTCCTATGTAATAGACTAGGAATTTTAAAAACGAAAGTTATTTAAGAAAACTGTTCATAAGGATAAAATTATTTTTTTAAATGCTTTTAGTAGTAAGAGACAAAAACAGAATACTATGCAAATATGAATTTATGCAAGAACAAAAATTATAAGTCGTTGTAGTGGTTTCTTAAAAAAAATCTTTTATGTACAAACTTTTTAAAAGGTTCTTAAGAAAAAATTTTGGTACGCCAAATGAAAGTTTATATTATTGTTCGAATAGAAATTAAATTTACAAAAAGAAAATACTGCGCTGTTTCGGAGGTATCGAATTTTCAAAAAAAGAAAAGATAGATTTTTTTTTTAAATTCAAAAAATATTTATTTTAAAGTTTTTAAATGCAGTGTTTTAGAATTTTTAGAAGCTTTTCTATAAAAAAAATTTCATTAAGATCCGTTATGTGGATATTGTAGAAGCTGTAATATTTTAATTTCAAAATTTTTTTCATTAAATTAAATATCGTAAAAATTAATTTAAAGAAAAAAAAAATTATCAAAATTCTAGGCGCCGTTTTCGAGAAAAATACGATTTTTGAAAACCATTTTTTTTAATTTGTTTTAGCATTTGTATGGTAAGTACCTTTATTTTTAGGTAAAATAATTTTTTTTTTACATCTTGTAGATTATATTAAGAAACTTTTATTTATCAAGTTTCAAAAAAATCTAGCATGAGGTTTTCTAAATGTTGAGTTTTGAAAAAAAAAAAAATTGAAGTTTTTTTCAAAAACTAAAAAAATTTTTTTTTTTAAATTTGAGTACACATTCTATTTATGTTTTTGGGGAGTTTAAGCAGAAAAAAATGATCGAAATGGGTTGTACCATTTTTGAGAAAATCAAAAACAAAAAAAAATGGTTCCTTGGGGGGTACCCGCAATAACCATTTTTCCGAAAATTTTTTTTAACCATTACCTAGCTTTAACTAAATAATTTTTTTTTTTTTATTTTTAAAATCTGCCGAACATTTTTTGAGAAAAAAAAAATATTTATAAAATTTCCAAAAAAAATCCTATGGCAACTACCGTTATTTTTGGTCTTAAAGAAAAGAAAAAAACGTGTGGGGGGGGGGAAATTAAAAGTGATATCTACCAAGTTTGACGAAAATCGGTCGAGCCATTTAGCTGTAGTCGAACAGACAGACAGACATACAGAATTGCGAGACCCAATTTTTTAGTCTTCGCTATCATCGCAATGTCAACTTTGATCAAAATCTCGAGTTCGATTTTTTTTACGAATGCATAACTTGCCTTATAGTATCTACCTATAAGTCGCAAGTAAAAACTAACTCGAGAATTTGATAAAAGTTGCCATTACGATGATAGAAAACACGGAAAAAGTGTCAATTCTGTCTGTCTGTCTGTGTGTTTGTTCGACTACAGCTTAAACGGCTCGGTTGATTTTCTTTAAACTTAGTAGATATCATTTTTAATTTCCCCCTTCACACTTTTTTTCTTTTTTTAAGACCAAAAATAAAGGTAGTTGGCATAGGATTTTTTTTTTATTTTTTTTTTTTTTTTTTTTTTCAAAAAATGTCCCACAAGTTTAAAAAAAAATTCACAAAATTTTATTTAAAACTAAGAAATTATTGAAAAAAAAATCTCCAAAAAATTGTTGTTTTTTCTACCCCCATGGAACCATCTTTTGGTTTTTGATTTTCTCAAAAACTGTACAACCGATTTCGATATTTTTTTTTATGCTAAAGCTCCACAGCAGTTTGAATACTTTTGTGCATTCAAATTTTCAAAAAAAAAAAATTTTGGATTTTTCAATTTTTTTTTTATTTTTTTTTTTCAATATTTTATTTTTTTTTTTCAATATTTTATTTTTTTTTCAAAATTTTTTTTTTCAATTTTTTTTTAATCTTAATATGTCAAAAACCCCATGCTAGATTTTCTTAAAACTTGATAAATAAAATTTTCTTAATATAAGTAAGAAGATATGAGAAAAAATATTATTTTACCTAAATAACGGTACCCTTCATACAAATGTTAAAAAATGGTTTTCGAAAATCGTGTTCTTCTCGAAAACGGTTCCAAGAATTTTGCTAAAATTTTTTTTCTTTCGATTAATTTTTAAGATCTCTAATTTAATTAAAAAAATTGAATTCAAGATATTACTGACTGTAGCTACCATTGAACGATTTTTTCGAATTTTGAATTTCTCATTATTTGCATAACGGATTTTGATGAAATTTTTTTAATGAGAAGCTCCTAAAAAGTTTGGAAAATATTGCCTTTCAAACAAAATATTTTTTTGAATTTTTGAAAAAAAAAAATTATTGCTTTTTGGAAAATTCGATATCTCAGAAACTGCTCAATGTTTTTTATGGAAATTTAATTTTTATTCGTACAATAATAAAAACTTTGAGTTGGCGTACCAAATTTTTTTCTTAAAAACGTTTTAAAAAATTTGTATATAAAAACTTATTTCTTTAAGAAACCAGTACAACGACTAGGTATAATTTTTGTTCTTGCCGAGATTCATATTTGCGTAGCATTCTGTTTTTATCTCTTACTACTGAGAGAGTTTAAAACTGAATTTTTTCCTTTTGAACAGTTTTCTCTATAAATTCGTTTTCAAAATTCCTAGTCTATTACATAGGAGTAAGTTCGTACGACCCAATCGTGCATTTTATTTATTTCTAATTCTCTCCAATCCAAACGCAACTTTCGAAGTTCAAACATGTTGAATGGACAATTTAAATTCGAAGTTCCGATCTTCGAATCTGAGTTCGACATTTTGGTTGGAAGCCTCTTCATATAATTTTCTCATGTAGAACTAAATAATAGATCATTATCAAAAGCAAATTTTTTTTTTTTTTTTTTATTCGGGTCACCCTACTTATGTCAATTTATAATGTTCTTAATATTTGCCTAATAAAATAAAAATATTTTTTCACATACATAATATTTGTTTCGCTTTATTCAAAATATTTCACTATCCGAAATTTTCCAGCAGAGGTGGTCAGTTTTGTTTTTTAAATGAAAATAAAATTTTGAAGTTAGCTCCAACATTATATCGTTAAATAACCCACTGTGGGACGATTTGGTTGGCTTGACGAGGACCAGCAATGATGGTCAGTGTATAAATTTATTTAAATTTATTCAACCAGACATGCTAGTCATCACGAGGTCTACGGCGAAGTCCAATCAAAGCTTCCTCGGTGTACACGAATGTATAAATTTTAACTTTGTTGCAAATGATGATGTCCTTTTTTTTCCGTCCGGATCGAGTCTGGAGTGTACGGTTAAATGCGTCGTTGTAGGAACGTTAAGGTACAGAATTGCTTTCGATACTCAGGATATGAACTACTGCTCAATGTTATATGCTTTCTTAATTAATTGCGCAGGCTCCGTTATCGTAAAAAAAAATTAAAAAAAAATATAATATTGCAAAATTGCATTCTGTATTATTAATAATTTCTTTTTACCCTAAAGGTACACATCTCCGATGCCCTGACATTTTACGTTGCAGATTTTCACTTTGAGGCATATACGCGATGTCACGTTGAAACGAATATTATGATGAACTGAATTTATTCCTGAGGGGAAATTGAATTCAAAATGAGCAAAGAAAAGAGCTGATCGATGAGGAAGGAAAGAGCTGTTCTTTGAAATGTTAAATTGAATGTCGATTAAAAAATGTATTCCTTTTAATTAATATGTACTTAATTTGTATTTAAAAAGGACTCAAAGACCCGCATGGGACTTGGTTTGGCTGTTGATTTAAGACTTGCAAGAGCAATGGAAATATTGAGTAAGGTGCAACTGATGAGATGCTGGATACATAATTATGACGATGATGGATGATTTAAAACGATTTTAATTAATCGAACAAAGATCAAAACTTCAAGGGCTTTTATTTTATATTCAATTATGATTGGACGAGTATGTGTGGGAAGGTTTACACTAACTAATAGACTGAATAAGAGAAAATGGAAATTCTCTATTTAAAAATTGTTCTTGAGTCGTACCTCGAAGATAGGCTATTTCGAGTTAAGCAAGGGAGGGAATGTTCGGATTTTAAGGAAATCAATGCTGGTGTTCCCCAGGAAAGTGTTCTCGGTCCGATTCTGTTCGTACTATACACTAGCGATATTCCTCAAGAAGTAGATACCATAATAGGTACGTTTGCAACATTCGATCCAGTTGAATCTGCAACCGAGAAGCTCCAACGAGCTCTAGATAAAATTTCGGTATAGACTAAGAAATGGCGAATTGTTCTTAATAAGTCCAAATCAACACATATTAATTTTACTTACAAAAAACTTTAATATTCATAATCTGTCTCTTACGATGCTAGGAATTTAAATAAACCGTTTCTTGCTATAATAAGAGCCAGAGAAAATAGAAGCAAGCGTATCGGATAATTATGTATTTTTAGGTAAGGTTTGGTTAGGTTGACGAGCCGACACACTGGGACCATGAATTAGTACATTATGTTACCACATTGAATCTTGGAGACTTTCTCCCTAATCGTTAAACCAACTGGAGCTCTCTATGAAGCGAGCCAGACTGCATACGAGTATATCTAATTTGCCATATCATCAAGATCATTGCAATAGAAATCTTCCAGATGGAGCCTATGCCAAGTTCTTACTTCATGAAGGTTTAATAACGAATAATTAAAGAAGAATATTTGAATGTTTCAATATTATTCTACTTTAAAAATTCGGTATTAAACATTCATGAAGTAAGAACTTGGCGTACTTTTACAAGTAGATCTCAGTACTTTTTCACGGCTGACTTGATACACAAAGGTTTTTGTAGAAAAGAACTTGGCTCTTTTTTTAACATTTATGTTTTTGGTCTGATCTCACTCCTTTTTGCAAAGATTTCAATGTTTTGCCATGTAAAAATCTCGAAAGATACGGAAAGATAGAAGGGTGGACTCTACCTACTAAAATCAACTTAGTTTGTAGCTTCCTATTTCTTTTGGTATATTTTCTTTTTGTTATTGGTTGTTTTGATTTGCGCTTCAATTATTTCTTCTTATTCTTGCAAGATACCTAACACTAACATACCTACCTTAATTACAGCAATCGGAAGTGCTCCATATAAATTAAACATTTTCTCAGAAAGTGGGCGGATACCACGCCCCTAAATGGAAAACCTCAAATTTTATGTTTTCTTTGTATGCAATTTAAGCCTTGAAACTTTACCAAATTTCATCGTTTTACAGCAGTCAAGTGCTTCATTCAACGAACACCAATTCGGAGAAAGTGGGCGGATACCACGCCCCCTGAATTGAAAACTTCAAATTTTCGATTTTTCCCTCTGCTTGCATGACAAGACCTACCGTTGTGCAAAAATTGCAAGATTCTACGATGTCGGGAAGTGCTCCATAATTTTGATGATCTGTCAGTCAGTGAGTCAGTTACGGTTTTTGTGATTTTTGGACTTTATATCTCAGGAACCGCTTATGGTAGAAAATTGAAATTTGGTGAGGCGCATGTGCCTGACTAGCTTAGCAAATATTCTATTTTAAAACAAATTTAATTTTTACTTGCGATATTTTTTTCTAAATTAGATATTTCAAAAACTGAAATTTCATTTACAAAATAATAACTTAAAATTGGCCTGCCATTATATTATCCCAAAAAAAAAAAGCCAAACTACTGTCTGCATTATTAATCTCTAAAACTATGGAAATCTCATTTTTAACTAAAGGACAAAAATCACGATCAAAATGTTTCCCTCCATGGTTCTTACCTAAGCACAACAAACCCAAATATCTGTAGACAATTATTTAAGAAAATACAAGAAGAGCACTTTAAATTGAACATTGAAAAGTTTGTCAGGAACTAAGAATTTTAAAAATTAATGTTATAAGAGAAAAGAAGAGATAAAAAATAATGCAAAGTATTTTCTTAAATAAATATGTATTTATGCAAGAAAAATTTGTAAAAAAAAATTAGATAAAAAATTGGTACGCTAAATTTAAGTTTTTATTATTGTACGAATTAAAATTAAATTAAGAAAAAAGTATTGACTTGTTTTTTTTAATTTTGAAACGCAATGTTTTTTAAACTTTTTAGAAAGTTCTCTATAAATAATTTCATTAAAATCCATTATGCCAATAGTGATAAATTCGGTAAGGTCGGGTGATATTGCGATATCTTCCACTTAATGATTTTTGTTTTTTAAAAACAAATGATCAACATATTATTCAATCTTACGAAAGCTCTTAGTTGATTCCGTTGAAATCGCAGTAGCCCTTGCAATTAAGTATTTACAACCGGAGGAAAATAAAAATGCACGACTGGATCGCACGAACTTGCTCTTATTTAAAAGTACTTCGGAACTTAAAATACATTTTATAAATACAAATCATAAATTTAATGAGATAAAAATGTTCAAATGCAAGGAATTGCCGTCTGATTTACGGAAAAGTATGAATTTTTGCAAACAAAGTTTAAAAATTGTTTTATTATTAAAGTAATTTTTTATATAAAAAATTTCTTTCTAATTTTTTAAGAAAAAAAATATGGGATGCGAATTTTAAGTATTTAATAATATTGATTTTAGGAAATAATTTCAAAAAATAATCGTTCAAAGGTTTTGAAGATATTGATTTTTCAAAATTTTTTTTTTTTTTTTTTTTTTTTTTTTTTTTTTTCAAAAAACCCAACAAATATTTTTTCGAATATTTTTATAAACAATATTATTTTAAACTGAAGGGCACTCCTGCTAAAAATTTTTGGTTAAAATCGTTAGAGCCGTTAATGAAAAAGTCAAAAATCAAAAAAAACGGTTCTATGCCAGGTACCGTTAATAACATTTAGCCCCAAAATTTTTTTTTAACCAAAATGTAGTCCATGTTCATAATATCACACCCAATTTTTTTATCAAAATCGTTAGAGCCGTTTTCGAGATAAATGAGATTTTGCATTACGGGTGTTTGGGGGGTATACCCTTAGTTTTGGAGCTAAAAAAAAAAATCAATTTCTCCTCTAGGGAATCACCGAAGACCCTTAACTACCGAGATTGAAAGAAATAGGTCTAGTGGTTTAGGCTGTAGTTCGAGGTACAGACATACAGACACACTAAAACACGTTTTTTGTGTACTAAATTTTCCTTAAAATTTTTATAAAAAAAAAAATTGTTAAGCAAGTTCTTAGTATTTAATACAATACAGTTTAAAACGTAATTTAAAAATTTAATCGTGTATCGGTTTTCAAGATATCGAATTTCCAAAAAAAAATTGTATTATTTTTTAAAAAATCCAAAAACTATTTTTTTCGAAAAAATTTTTAGTTTATATTTTTTAAAATGCAAAGGAGCTCCTGCATAAAAATTTTGGTAAAAATCGTTAGAGCCATTGGTGATAAAATCGAAAATCGAAAAAACGGTTCTATGACAGGTACCCCTAATAACATTTCCCCCTAAATTTTTTTTGACCATAATATCACCCTTAATTTTTTTATCTAAATCGTTAGAGCCGTTTTTGAGATAAATAAGATTTTGCATTACGGGTGTATGCGGGGTACCGTTAGTTTTGGAGCTAAAAAAAAAAATTTCAATTTCCCCTCTAGGGAATTACGAAGACCCTTAAGTACCGAGTTTGAAGAAAATACCTCTAGTAGTTTAGGCTGTACTTCGAGGTACAGACATACAGACATACAGACAGACAGACGGAATTGCCGAACCCACTTTTTTCGTCTTCGCTATCATCGTAATGTCAACTTTGATCAAAATCTCGAGTTCGATTTTTTTTCTAAATGCAGAACTCGCCCCTTAGTACCTACATATATCGCAAGTAAAAAGTGCATGGGGCTGTTACAACCTGCGAAAGTTCCATGAGATCCAAACGTGTAAGTCTCGAATTCCCTTAAAAACGTCTCATTATTTTAACACTCGCAAACAAGTTTACATCAGAAATCCTTAGAACGCACATTTGAATTCGAAGATAGATATTAAATAAATACAAAACGTGAACTTATCTGTCCTCTCTTCATGCACGTAGATAATTTGAAAGTATATGAGTAAATTTAGATTTCCAATAACAAAATCCGTATATTCATTTCAAATTCAAATTAATCAAGACTACAAAAGTTTCCACGGACATTTATCTATAAAAAAAAAAAAAAAACTTTTTAGACTACAAAATCAACCCTTGAATTTGGTTATGAATTAAAATCATTAAGCCAATATAATATTTAATTTTGAAAAGGATCAGTAGATTAGACTTTTTGTTGTTTAATAAGGACGAAACTCTTTTTTTTTTTTAAAGGTTAACCATCCCTAATTTGTTCAGAAACTGTAAGTTGATATCCCGATACCCCGAAAGTATCTTTCGATATTCACATCACATCAAAGAATTCTTAATACACAAAAAGACAAATAGAACTTAAAGAAGAAAAAGTTTGAACAGCTATAATTCACCCGAATACTAATACATACTTAAGTAGTACGTCAATAGTACACACACCAGTTGTAGAACTTGTGGAAATCCAAAGTTAGCTAAAAAATTGCCAACTTCTAAAGGCAGAAAATTGAAGAGAAGATAACATAGAAATTCTTTGAGTTGAATTTTTGTTGTATAGAAAATTAATTTTACAACAATAACCTCACCTTCGATGCAACACAAAAATGTATGTACGAGTATATGAAACTCTTATTTAAATCATGGTCCATAAAATGTTTGACTTAGTCTACAAAAGAAAAATAAAAATTTTGGAAAAGTGGCGATTTATTTATCAACATAGTCCCCTTTTAGCTCGATACACTTGATCCAGCGGTGCTCAAACTTCTTTAACCCATCCGAAAAATAGGTTTTTCTCGACGTCTGCAAAGTACATAAGCCTCAGTGGCGTTATTTAAAAAAAAAATAGTTTACTCTCGAAGCTGCCCATGATATTTAAAACTAGGTTGCTGCGTCAACAAAATTGCAAAATACCTTCCCGCTGTAAGCTTACTTTATGACAAATTCCCGACCCTTCTTTCCTTGTATGTAACCTTTAAGCAACCAAAAATTATTCCCATTTTCCTTTCATTTTATAAATCTCAAAATATTTACAAATTCACGTCTTCCTCCATTTAATTTAAATGCGTGTGGCAGCTTAGAAATTTTGAAATTTCCACCTCACTTTCCAATTAAACAAAAACCTGCTACATGGTACCACCTACCACCTAAAGTCCTTGAGAGCTAGCTAGCTGCCACATCAGAATGCCTCAATAAATTCAAACCATTAATCTCGATGCTAATTCCAAAATGCAATAAAAATAAAGAACTCCCCCCCATTTGCCAGTGCTCTGGTGCTACTGCTGCTGTTTTTGGTCCTTGCGCCAACTCTACCAATGCCAGGCATATAGCTACAAGGACGGTGACGTTGGTGTTTAACGCAAAAAGCCAATTACTCCCGCGCACTCTATATACGAAGAATGGAAACCCATTTTCGAAAAACACTTCGCTCATTAATTCCCCAGAGATAAATTTAAGCGGAAATGGTTTTTGAATTTATACGAGACTACTACACACACAAAGGTAGATGAGTGGAAAACAAATACAAAAAAATTAAATATCCTTTTTCGTTCTCTCATGTGTTACTTCTGTATCCTATACACGAAAAACAATATTTTATTCATTTAAAATTAAATTTTTGTAAAATTCATTTTCATTCCTCGCAAAATAAAAAATTAAACTGAAAAACACTTTTAAACTTATTTCCCACCTCGTCCTTGCGAAAATATAAATTTCCATCTTTAAACATTCAAAAACCGAGCCAAGTCGTATTCAAATAATTTTTTTTAACTAAAAATTTATGTTCATTCAAAAGTTATCGCCGAAAACTTTTTTTTTTTTGTATCATCAGTTCTTGAAATTGTCTCTTGAAAACCAAAAACAGTTACAGGAAACAGGACGGGAGTAGGATATTATTTTTCAAAAAAACAAAACGACAAAGTGAGTGTAGTGTTAAAGACGAACAACTTATCCGAATCCCATTGCTCTGCCGGCCGTCCCACCTCCTTTCTACATTTTTGAAATTTACCACATAATCATCTATCGTCTTTGTCATATATTAGGGACGGTTCAGAAGGAACTCATGGACCTGCGACGCACGAAGGCAGAAGTTAGCTGCACGAGCTCATCACATCTACATAAAGGTGTGTTACAATTTGTTATTCTTCTCACAGCCACTACCGTTGTATCCGCTGACGAACTTAGACACTAAACAGGTAGTACGTATTTCTAGTGGATGGTGATGCTGATTGTTATGGGTTGAGTCCTTTTCTCGTCCTTGTCGTTAGGAATTTTCACACCCAATTCTTCTGATTCTGTTTGGCATTTGTCATTGTCACTTCTTAGCGATTATTTTCAAATTATTACACAAGGCAACGCAAAAGTTCTTGTTTTGATAAAGTTTCATATTTCTCAGGAGCGAACTGCTAGTTTTTCAGTATTGGGAAATTTCGAAAACGGGCAATCTTAGATGACTTTAAAAAGTATGTAATTTGTGTTGGTATGTTATTTTTGCGTATTGAAGTTGTTTCGAAAACTTGTATGAAATGTCATTTGGACTTTTATATCCGTACCTAAGGGTGGACCATTTAAGGCGGTACCTAAGGGTGAGACTGGTAGTGGCTAGTGGACAACAGTCATGGTCCCCGTCGTCGTACGGTGCACACAGACGAGAATGTGGCTGTTGTAGCCGAGAGTGTGAGACTCAATTCACGAACATCAATTCGCGATCTCAATAGCTCAACATTTCAAGCACTAACCTGAGGTGAATTCTGTAAAAAGCTCTCGGATTATTCGCTTACAAGGTCCAATTGACTCAGCAATTGAAGGCGCACGACTATCCACTGTTATCGCTTCGCAGTTTGGGCCCTAGAGCAGTTTGAATTGGAAAACGATTTTGGGCGAAAAATAAAATTGTCGCACCTGGGGCTCGGAAAACCCGCACGTTATTGTCAAGAAGCCAATGCATCGACAGAGGGTGACATTTTGTTGCGGATTGTGGAGTTGCTGCATCATTGGATCATTTTTCTTGGAAAATGGGAACAAAGTTTCGGGCAACGATGGGCGTTACAGAGCCATGTTAACCGGCTTTTTTTTTACTGAAGTTGAAGACATGGATTTGGACGACCTCTGGTACATGCAGGTTGGCGCCCCATGCCACACAGCCCATACCACAATCGATCTTCTTTTGCGCACCAAATTCCAAAATCGTGTAATAAAAAAAAAAAAAAAAAAAAAAAAAAAAAAAAAAAAAAAAAAAAAAAAAAAAAAAAAAAAAAAAAAAAAAAAAAAAAAAAAAAATGCCCACCCTTTATTTATCCAGGGGCACCCCATAGAGGGGAGTTCTCTCACTACTCCTTTGGGTGCTGGTTATGAACACAATTCTCATTAATCTAAAGCACTGTGGAGTAAAGGTAATAGCCTACGCTGACGATCTTGCGTTATTAGCTAGTAGATGGACTAGAAAGTGCGGCCTGATGGTTAGCCCGTCAAAAACCGAATTAGTCCTCTTCACAAATAAAAGGAAAATACCAAGCTTCAGAATACCTTCAATTAAAGGCACCCCGCTGAAAATTTCAGATCATGCAAAGTATCTTGGTGTGATTCTAGATAAGAAATTAAACTGGAGTCTTAACCCTAAGGAAAGAGCGAAAAAAAAATGATTGCATTTTACTCCTGTAACAGAATCTTTGGGAAATCCTGGGGACCACCTAGTTCAAAAATTATCAGGTGGATGTATTTGGCGATAATCAGACCAAAACTAACCTATGGTAATTTGGTATAATGGAATGCAACGGAAAAAAGCACGAACCTCTGACAAAAGTACAGAGATTTGCGTGCATTGGAATTACGGGTGCCATGAGATCCACACCAACTGCAGGGTTGGAGGCGATACTCAACCTGAAACCCCTAGACCTTTTCGTACAAGAATCCGCAGCATATAGCGCCTTAAGGCTAAGTCAGACTAATACCTGGAAAAACAGCGCAATAGGACATGCTCAAATTCTTCAGAAATACTTGGGTGATAGCATCATTACAGATTATACAACACCCGACCTTGACTTTTATAAACCATTCCAAACTGCCTTTCCAAGCAGAGAAGAATGGCTGAACAACCAACCCTACACCAGTGAATCAGTAATAGCAATCTATACTGATTGCTCCACACAGGTGTTGGTGCAGACTTTTTCTCAGAACCTCTTGAGCTAAACAACTCACTTAGGCTCCCATATCATAGCAGTGTCTTCCAAGCGGAGGTCCTGGCAGTGATAACAGCTGCTAGACAGGTATCAATGATGGCGATACCACGGGCTGATATCACCTTTTACATTTACAGCCAAGCGGCAATAAAAGCTATTTCTGCCATTGTGATAAAATCGAAGCTTGTCTCCTGCTGCGGCGAAGAGCTTAAGGTTCTTGGCACGCAGCACAATATTAGACTCTCCTGGGTACCGGGACACAGCGGAGCGGATTCGTCCGGCTCCCTACCCTTGGAGTTATACTAAGGGTCTGGTCCTCCAGGTCGGGGGTTGTGCGTCGGGGTAACTTCCCCACCACGTAAAAATTTAAAGGTTCCGATACAACAACAAGCCTCGGATATGGATAATTTTAATGTTGACGACCCCACCAAATGAAACAAGGACAATGATTTTCGGTTCTGCACGTGGAATGTTCGGACCTTAAAAAGGCCGCGTGCTGCCGAACAAATAGTGGAGAGCCTGGATAGGCTAAGTGCTGACATTACAGCTATCCAGGAAGTGCGATGGGATGGAGAGGGCATACAAAGGATGAAAACGTGTGACATCTACTTCGGCAAGTGCTACAAGGAGCATGGTCAGCGGATGTTTGGATGTGGATTTGTGGTAAGGGGAAGACTTCGGCAAGAAGTCTTGGGCTTCAGAAATATAAGCGAGCGCCCGGTCACAATCCTCATCAAAGCGAAATTCAAAAACGTGACGCTGATCTGTGGCCATGCCCTGACGGAAGAAAAAGATGACTCAACCAAAGAAGAATTCTACGACCTTCTCGAGGAAACGTATGATAGGTGGCCCAAGTACGACATCAAGATTATTCTTGGCGACTTCAACGCCAAGATCGGAAAGGAGGGCATCTTTGGTTCGATAGTCGGAGAACACAGCCTGCACGACAACACTTTCGGTAACGGACACAGGCTGATTGACTTTGCGGCGGCGGGGCGAAATGTCATCATATCTAGCACTCGATTCCCACACCTCAATATACACAAAGGGACCTGGCGGTTTCAGGATCAACTAACCGTCAACCAGATTGATCATGTTGCACATGCTTCCAGTATCCTGGATGCCCGAACATTCCGAGGGGCCAACATAGACTCGGATCATTACTTGGTGGTAGCCCAAGTACGGATGCGGATATCCATGACGCCACAACGACGGACGGATGCTGTGAAAAGATTCTCTGTGGCGAGGTTAAAAACGCAGCAGGTCGCCAGGACTTTTGCAGACCGCGTCTCTCTTTATCTCTCAGCAAGCCCGCCTCCAGCTTCATCTACGGAGGACCTGTGGAAGCACTGCCAGAATGCCATCAGTAGTGCCGCCACTGATGTGCTGGGTTTCACAAGGCCACCACAACAAAACCCCTGGTTTGACGAAGAATGCAGGTTGGCGCATGTAGCAAAGAACGAGGCCTACCAATTAATGCTGCAGGCAAGAACCACAAGTGCTGAGAGAGCTGCCCGGGACCCGGGAGCTCTACGGGCAAGGACGAAGGGAGGAACGCCGACTTCTAAGGAGGAAAAAGAGAGAGCATGCGAAGCGGGCGGTCGAGTCTATTGAGGACTGTACCGGCAGGGGGGCTGTTTTACCAAAGGGTGAGGCAATCCACCCAGGGCTACAAAGCTAGAACGAAAGCATGTCGGGATGAGAGTGGGAATGTGGTAGTGGACACACAGTCCGTGCTGAGCATCTGGAAACAACACTTTTTCAGACTGCTGAACGGCGAGGAAGTCCAAAATTCCGCAGCTAGGCGGAACATTCCATCAAAATTTCCATCCACCCGACGTAAATAAAGTGCGGCCAGCGATAGCCAAGCTGAAAGCGTACAAAGCTGCTGGCGCGGATGGCTTGCCAGCTGAGCTATTCAAAGCAAGTGGGGATGACTTGGTAGTTGGTAGGGAGCATGCGCCAACTCATGCGGATGAAAGTATGCCCAATGAATGGAACCTCGGCATAGTGTGCCCCATCCACAAGAGAGGAGATGCTCTGACGTGTTCCAATTACAGAGGTATAAGTCTCCTCAACGTCGCATACAAAATCCTGTCGTCTGTACTGTATGAGCGCCTAAAACCGTTCGTCAACGAGCTGATCGGCCCCTATCAGTGTGGTTTTAGGCCCGGCAAATCTACCCTGGATCAGATGTTCACACTTCGACAGATTTTGGAAAAAACCCAGGAGTTCCAAATCGATACACATCACCTTTTTATCGATTTCAAAATCGCGTATGATAGCGTGGACAGAGAACAACTATATAGAGCCATGTCTCATCTTGGAATCCCTGCCAAGCTCGTCCGCTTGTGCAGGATGACGAAGGAGAAATCTCGCTGCTCCGTCAAGGTCGGTAAGAACACCACCGAACCCTTTGATGTCGAGAAAGGTCTGAGGCAAGGCGACGCGCTATCATGCAACCTATTTAACATCGCTCTTGAAGCAATTGTACGAAACTCAAACGTCTACAATAGAGGTACAATTTTTCAAAAGTCAGTTCAACTGCTTGCCTATGCGGATGATATTGATATCATTGGGAGGACGAAGCGAGCTGTTACCGGTGCGTTTGCAAGTATTGAACTGCAGGCGGCGAAAATGGGTTTGGCCGTCAATGAGGACAAGACGGAGTATATTCTGTCATCGAGAAAGGAATCTCAACATCGTCGACTCGGGCAAAACGTCACGATGGATAGGTATAACTTCGAAGTCGTCAAAGACTACATAGGCTCCACTATAACATCGCAAAACGACATCAGTGCAGAGATCAAGCGAAGAATTACTCTTGCCAACCGCTGTTTCTTCGGGCTAAGAAGGCATTTGAGTAATAAAGCCCTATCTCAAAGAACCAAGGATACCTTGTATAAGACCCTCATAATCCCGGTCCTGCTGTATGGGCAGAAGCATGGACACTGTCTAAAACGGATGGAAATCTCCTTGGGTGCTTTGAAAGAAAAGTTCTTCGTTTGATCTTCGGTCGAGTTTGTATCGATGGAGTATGGAGGAGAAGGTTCAACAACGAGTTGTACGTGCTTTACAGCGACGTTGACCTAGTCAAGAAGCTGAAAATACAACGGCTGAGATGGCTGGGACACGTGGAGCGTATGGACACCGACGCACCAGCCCGTCGAATCTGCGAATCTACCCCTGATGGTCTGCGCAGCTGAGGAAGACCACACCTCCGATGGCGCGCAGAAGTGGAGAGCGACCTCAACCAACTTGGAGTGCGTAACTGGAGGCAGCTAGCTAGGGACCGAGCCAGCTGGAGGGGCTTGTTGGTTGAGGCCGTAGTCCACCCTGGACTGTGAGCGCCATCTAAAGTAAAGTAAGTAATTTCTTCGACACATGATTCTACTCTTCTGCAACTTGATTTGGATAGTTTCTCTGTCTGGTTTCTGAAAAATTGCTTAGAGCTTAATATTTCCAAATGCCATTCCATCACTTTTTCAAGGCAATAGGCAATATTTTCGACTACTTTCAGGATCTGTATTAAGCCTAATAAATGGGGTTATTACTCTCACCAAAATTAAATTAAATGTATAGCGCAAGTATATATGTACATACATATATGTATTTAAATGACCAAGGTTTTTTAGAAATAGTATTTGCAAAACTTTGTATTAGCTGAAGATTGAAACCGTTCTTGTAATACCAAATAATAAAACTGCTTGCGAATATATTATCTTAATCAGTGTAGTAAAAATAATGCAATCTTTAGCGAAAACAATCTTAAATGACTTCACCAAAAAAATTGAATTCATCGACATCATCATCAATAACTGTTCCCCATTCAGTCAATTGAACGCAATCTTTTGAGAATTCATGTATTCTTTAAATTCTTTTGAATGCTTGCATTCTTTTGCATTTATTGCATTCTTTGCATTATTTTGTCCTATATGAACCTAGGTGTCACTTAACTACTGAAAAGGTTTAATGAGGCCGCGCAGCACGTAAGGTAAGAATTCATGAATTTCTAAGAGATCGCATTCAAATTTATTCTTGCAAAATTAATGGAAACAAATATTGCATTTTTTTTTAATTATGAAATAAATGGTGATTGCATAATTTGAAAGGAAAGCAAAAAAGGCATGAAAATGTTAACCCATCTTACAAGGCAGCATTTAACTTTTAAATGGATTAAAAAGTTCTCCGAAAAATTAAGACATAGCTGGCCTGGTCTGATTTGGTATTTTGACAGTTTCCAGGTTAAATCGATTACGAGTGTTTAATTCTATGACACAAAGCAGACCTTCAATATTATCAAACACAAAAAGCAATTAAACTTACTGTCGATTGCAAAGACTTTCAAAGCCACTTTATTCCAATTACCATATTTTCATTGTAATCAAAAATGTTTGCCTCATCAAAAATTGATATAGCTATCCTCCTAATACCGAATTAAAAGGTCGCTTCGGTTCGTTCCGCATAACACGCACTCTTCTACGCACCCCAAAATATATCGCGCAAAGTGTATTTAAACGATGCCGCTCTAGCCGTCCGGCCGCCAACACTCAACCGCCTTATAATCCTCTTGAAAAGTTTTCAATTCAAATTACCAATACCAAGTGAATTTTGAATTAAATTCCTTGAAAGCCAATATTCAGCAGATTTGTTTTCGCAGGCAATTACCATTTTACACACAGAATCAAAAAGTCAGAAATCCAACAGAGAGGGCGCGCACTTTGGGTCAATACGGCGCGCATATACGCTTCCGTTTGCAGGCGAACTCAGTGCGTGTATAAACGAGGTCGTCGTAAGCTTATTTCTGGAGTCGTACTTGTATAATTCGTAAAGGTTCGAAGGCCATATAGGGGCATGCATGTTCATGTGCATGTTATCAATTGCGCTAATTAAATTTTCTGATTACAACAAGCAATATAATTGCACAAGTCATAAACGCAAGCAATTAATTAAGACTGTATGCCTTTTGCTTGCTTATTCATTCGCTCGCTAGATGGCTCTGTCGCACTTCTGTGTGTCGATTGTGTATACTCCGGAAATCCATTATCCTTGTTTTTGTATTTCACCCTGCGAGCCGGAATATAACCGCAATGTTATTGCATCGATAGCAGTGACAGAAACAATAACGGAAACAACACCCAACGGTAAACAATTAAACTCAATTGGCAATTAGTTGTGTGTGTGTGTGCGTATGTGGATGATGATGATGCTGCGTTTCTCTTGGCTAAATTGCCGGCTGATACCTCTGGTTCTGCATCCTTGATGCTGCTTCCGATTGCCAGTGCTGTCGTTCGAATTTTTTTAAACAATCGATTCCTCTTATTGAAGTACTTAAAACAGGCTCTGGGATAGAAATTTAATAAGGAAAAATCGCCCTTGGCTTAAACTACGAACAAATTTCATAAAACTGATTTTTGGTGTACAGCTTTGTTTAAGTAAGCCGGAACCAAAATTATATCGTGTGGTGTGTTGGGGAACTATAGTGATATAAGTCTCCGGGACATAGGTTCCATTCTACTTTTTGGGACGTGGAACATAAGTCCCAGATTATAATTTGGGACCTCTATTCCACTTAGGTGGGACATAAGGACCAAAAGACAAAAGACCTACTTGTTTTCGAAAATTAAAAAAAAGTAAAATTAAGAAAATCTTGATCTAAGATCCCGACTCAGATTTTGGAATTTATGTCTCACCTCTGTAAGTCATATAAATCATAGAGGTGAGACATAAATTCCAAAATCTAACTTGGGATGATCTTGGATTAGAAAATCTCAACAAGTATAATACGACAAGATTTTCTGTGACTCATAAGACCCAAAATCAAATTAGGGACCAATGTTTCGGGGACTTATATCCTTGCGCCTGTTAGATAGTGGTGTATCGCTAGCGTGAACCATAATTGTCAGTTGTGGTGTGTTGTGCAGAGGTGTGTTTTGTTTATAGAAACTCCCCGTTTTTCGATAATGCCATTAGAAGTGTTGTCACAGACATTTTCTTCTGTATGTGGAAATGAGAAGTACATGTTCTCAGAAAGAGGAACAATTCTTTTCAGTAAGAAACTTAGTCGAATAATGACAGCTTGCAACACAGCTAGCTCTTAATAAGTTTGCACATTCGACTATATTCCACACAAGAATCTGGGTGCGTTTTTCCACACAAAAATCTGGGGCGAGTTCAAGTGCAGGATATTCCAGTTTAGAGCACATTTTTGTGTTAAGAACCATTGCTGATTTATTTATTGTCGGTAATAGAAAACTGTAAAGGCAGCCTTTGATAGGGTGGATCGTGGTTCACTATGAAATAAATTGTATGGATTAGGTACCATACAAGGACAGCGGTATGAAATAGTCACGGTACGAGTACATCGGAATGTTTCCAAACTCAAACTGAGGTACCACAAGGCTGTGTTCTTTGTCCTAGTCTGTTTTGTTTTCATACAAGATTTCACCGATTGTTTTTTGGAAGGAGTGGAGTACGCAAAATAATAGTTAAAGCTCTTCTACTTGCGGACGGTATAGGTTAGGTTATGATTAGATGGCTGTTGGCTGGAAAAGCCAACACACTTAGACCAATAACGGAGCTAATGTGCAATCTACCAATAGAAATTAGTTGTTTTGAGCGTTTAGCATCAAACAATGGCAAAATTAGTTTTGTAGACTGGTAAGTTGGTGGCTGGTCTATCTATGGTTCCCTTTCTTAATGGTATCATGTTTTAGCATAAGTTTACAAGTTGCTAGGGGTATACCGATGTTAGATTTGCTATCCAACAAGGGTAAGATTGTTCCGTTTTTTGCAAGTTCGTCAGCTTTACAATTTCCTGGAATGTCTCTATGCCCCGGCACCCATGTAAGGTGAATGTTAAACTGTTTTGACATCTCCACCAGAGATGATCGACAATTTTGAGCTGTTTGTGAGTTAATGGAGACAGAGTCCAGTGACTTTAAGGCAGCTTGACTGTCTGAGAAGATACGTATATCAGTAGTCGATATAACGTTTTCTTTTAGCCAAGAGAGGACTTCTTTTATTGCTAGAAGCTCTACCTGGAACACGCTACAGTGATTGGGAAGACGAAAAGATAGACAGAGATTTAATCTACCGAAGTATACGCCTCCACCGACCCCGTCATCGGTTTTAGATCCATCTGTATAGAAATGAATTGCTTCGTCTATCAAAAACGACTCATTTTCCCAAGAAGACCTGGAAGGGATGGACACTTGAAAGTTTTTATTAAATTTTGGATGAGGGGTGATGTAATCGACGTTACTAGGTAGAGTACTGAACGAGTTCAGCATAGTAGTGGCCAATATCATTATTGATCCACTGCGAGGAGGCTTTAAGTCGGATGGCTGTGTTAGCTGCCGATTGTTTGCTAAAAATATCTAGCGGTATAAGATGAAAAAGAACATCAAGTGCAGAAGAAGGAGTTGAGCGGAGAGCTCCACCCATGATTAAACAGGCTGTTCGTTGGACTTTGCTAAGCTTATCGCTGTTGCTGTTTCCAGCGCAGTCCACCATACTGTTACTCCATATGTAAGAATCCGTCTAATGACCAAGATGTATAGCCAGTGTGTAATATGGGTTTGTAGACCCAATTTTTTACCTACGACTTTTTTGCAAGATATTAGGGCTATGTTGGCTTTGTTGATTCTCTCTTGAATATTGGTCTTCCAGCTTAAGTTCTTGTCCAAAATAAGACCCAAGGGTATATGTATGGGATTTTATATTTCTTCGTTAAAAGGACAAGGGGGTTGACACCGAGTCCACATTGATCTGCTCAGGTAGTAAGCTTGCTTAAAGCATTTTGTAAGAGTTCCTTCAGTTTGTTAGGATGCCTTCCAGATATCGCTATCGCAACATCGTCCGCATAGCCATTCACTCTGTACCCCTCTAATTATTAGTAGTTCGTTTACTACTAAATTCTAGAGGAGAGGAGAGAAGACTACGCCTTGCGGCGGCGTACCTCTACTGACAGTTCTTCGAGTAGTAAAATCGCCCAGTTTTGAATTTATAATCCTACTTATCAGCATATATGATTTATCAATTTACTGATCGATTTATCCACCTTCAGAGATGACAGCGCAGATGTGTCAACATTGTTAAAAGCTGCTTCTATATCTAGGAAAGCAACTAAAGTGAACTCCTTGTGATGAAGGGAACGTTCGATAGTACGAACCAGAGTATGTAGAGCGGTTTCTACAGATTTCCCTTTATTATAGGCATGTTGAGCATTGGATAGTAAAGACTTATCAATGTTTGCCCTCAAGTTGATTTCAATCAGACGTTCAAAATTCAAATGTTTTGAGAAGGAATGATGAAAGGCTAATAGGTCTTAGATCTTTTGGGTTAACATGGCTAGGTTTGCCAGCTTTGGGGATGAAAATAACTTCGACTTCTCTAATGCGGACGGTATAGTTATTGTTCTTTCGAATCCCTGCAGCCTATAACGAGCTAGCTTTCTGAATACTGTGTACCGTCGAACCTTCTGGTTCCAACATCTGCAAATCGAAAGTCATGTTATACAAAAATGGTGGAAGCAGATCTTATTCCAATAGAGAAAAGGTAGAAGTCGTAAATGAATACAAATATCTTTATTATTACAAAGAATCTAAATATGGAGAAGCATCTTCAAGAAAAATTGCAGATATCAATGTCAACGTGACATGGAGAAATGGTTTTTATAATATCTTTAT
The DNA here is from genome assembly GCA_911387755.1 of Chrysotoxum bicinctum. Taxonomy (NCBI): domain Eukaryota; kingdom Metazoa; phylum Arthropoda; class Insecta; order Diptera; family Syrphidae; genus Chrysotoxum; species Chrysotoxum bicinctum. Next base: position 178,749,435 of record OU426989.1, on the reverse strand, counting down.
TGAGCAGTAAGTTTAAGGACTTTGAAGCAGGATCAGAGTTTAATCTTTTCTATGCCGCACAGATATAGGGAGGGAGAAAGTACGAGATGGTAGAGAAACTATTTAGATTGTAAATGAAAAGAACTTTTCACCTAATACCGCTAACTATATTATAATACTAGAAAGCCCTTTTCTCCAAAGTTCTAAAAATTCCAATTCACCGGCTTACATTTTCTTTGCCTGGAAACAGTACAAAGACAAACGAGATGTTTTAGGGAATGGATGAAACTGGCTCAGTAAAGTTGAGTGAACCTAACTAAAGATAAAATTCATAGCTGGCAACCAACGATGTATTAAGTCCTCAAACGTTTAAATAAACAGTATCGAACACAATTCCTAGAAGAAGCATCGGACACTTTACATAGCGAGATATACATTCAACTGAACCGCAATCTAAACGAAAGAACCTTTTTTCGAGATTCATGAAGTATTGATCAAATTTCTACTACATTTCGTCTGCGAGAAGAACTCTGAAGGCCCAACTTCATACCTCATAGACAAGACCTACCTCTCATCAATAGCATCTACAATATAATATTGCCAACTTATATAAATTGTAACCAATGGGATCCGGATTTTGAAAAAATTAAGAAATTTGTTACATCGGAAAATCTTGTCGAAAATTTGCTGCTAATTGGAGATTTAAATGCCACGATCGGTTCTGAAGGAGGAACGGAAAATGATCGAATTGGATTGAGCAGACAAACTAAAGATGCAACGAAGAATGGAAGAGGTGCAAAGTTGTTGGATCTATGCAACTCTTTCAGGCTCCGGATCCAAAACGGTACCATTGAGGGAGACAGCCAAGGTGAATTCACATATGTTGGGAAACAGGGTAGCTCTGTTATAGATTATAGCTTGGGAAGTGGTGAATAGAGTTCACTTACATATAACTGACTTCGAAGTTAAAAAAAAAAAATATTCAGATCATATGCCAATTCTGGTAACAATTTACTCGTAATTTTGGCGAAATGGAACACGAGGAAATGGTGGGCTTAGAACTATTAGCCAAACTACAATGGAGGAATACAACGGTCTCAAATTACAGAACAAAGCTGAATTCACTTCTAATGCCTAAGGAAAATTATATTTGTTTGAACAAAATCGAATATTTTATAAAGGAGGCATATGATGTGCCAAACAATTCTTATCGCCAGGATAGAAACAATTTTAGAGAACTTTGATATGAAAAAAAAAACTATACACTTTTTTTGTGGATCTAAAAGCTGCATTTGACTCAGTTGACCGAAACGCATTGATGTGCAAGTTGTTTGGATCCGGGATGTCGTTCAATTTTGGACGAGTTATACAGAATTTGTACGCAGACACGAGAGCAGCGGTCTGGAATGGAAAGCCGGTTTCGGAGTGGTTCCAGACACAGTCAGGAGTAAGACAGGGTTGTGCACTCAGTCCTAGCTTGTTCGCTCTATTTATAAATGATATCAGTGAAGCATTAACAGGAGGTGTTCGGTATGCTGGAGAGGTCATTAAAGTCTTACTCTTTGCAGGCGATATTGTCTTGTTTTCAAACTCACAGCAAACGCTACAGCTTATGATAAATCGACTCTCGGAATACTGCAGACGATGGAGCTTGGTAGTGAACCTGAACAAGTCGAAAATGATGGTTTTCAAGAAAGTTAGAGGAAGGTTTAGCTCAAGCGAACAATGGTACTTCAACAATGAAAACATAGAAAGAGTGAAAGAGTATTTTACCCAAAAATTAAATATGGAAAAACATCTCAATGAAAAACTTCTTAGCTTCTTAAAACCGCTATTAACGTGGCTTGGAAAGAATGCTTCAACAACAAAAACATCGCGCATAGCCGTTAACTTGAAGTTTTCGAAGCAGTGTCCCAATCAATCTTTTTTTTACGCAGCCCGAATTACATGATAATGCTAGAAACAGGCTTATCCCCACTCTTCATAAAAACGTTGAAACTGCAAGTAGACTACATCTTGAAAGTACTAAGTATGGCCAACAATCGCTTACCAAAAAAAGGCAGCTTTACAAGCTATACATACATAGCAAAACAGGATGGTTTAAAGACTGGATTGATCTAGCAGAAATGACAGGTGTTGCTTTAAATTTCAGTGAGCAGAGTCCATGGAAATCGTCACTGTACCAGTTAATTATGCGTTTGGATGAACATTTTACAGAGGTGTACACAGAACAGGCATCCAGCTCACTTCATCGGATGATCTATAGCAGGCTGAATTATAATCATAACGAAAGAAACTATTTCCAAGATGACTATACCACAGAGCAAATATCAAACATGTTTCGACTAAGAGGTGAATTGTTAAACATAAACTATGTTCCACATCGTGAAGATCTTTCAATACTCTGTGATATTTGTAACATGGCTGAACGAGAGGATGTTTTACATTTCGTCGGAAGGTGTCCAGTGGTGAGAGAAACCAGAAGACATGTGACTTCTTATCTGATAACAAAATTTTAGCCCTCTTAAATGAAATAGATGTGTCCATGTAGCGAAACTTTTGTACTTCACTGTATTTTGTAATATAACGTAACTTAATTAATGATATTATGTATATATAAACCGCTAGATTAGTGGCATGATTTCTTATGTACAATGTAAGAAAGTTATTTTACTTTTTGTTCTCGTAAGTCAGTCAGTCATAGATCGTCAACAAGGCAACACGAATAAAATATTAATCTTAAAGGACTATTCGACTTTTAATTTTTAGTTCTTTTCAGACTTCGTTTCCCGACTGTTTATAGGTACAGTCTCCTCAATCCAAAATGCTGGAATATTGCAAAACAGCACTTGATTATAGAAGCAGAATAAGAGATGAATATTTTTAGTTAATACAACTGTAACTTAATTAATTTATACAACTTAAGTTTTAGTTAAAACTTTGTCAATCAGGCAGACGGCAAAACCATGCTTTAAAGATTGTTATTGAAATTGTAGAAATAATTGCAAGTAAATAAAATCTAAATCATTTAGGTATGAAGGAATAGACGCACAGAAAAATAACCTAACGCACATTATGACTTTTCTTAGGATTCTGTATCATGTTGATTTTTATGAAAGTCTCGAATCTTGAAACCCGTAATTGCCCTTAAGAGCAAGTAAGATATCACTTTAATCTTATTTCGTTTATGACCAAAAGATCTTCATGAAATAAATTTAATTTCTAAACAAAACACTCTTCTCATCAAAGTATCAAAAATTTAGTACTACATATTTTCACTTTTGACAGCACTGTGCATTTAGTAGTATGAACAGACACACGGTATTGTGCTATGCGTTTTAGTTTCTAATGAATTTAAATCAAATGCAATTCATTGCAATCCAACCCATTCGTATAGGTATATGAACGTTGTTGTTAGATTTGAATGCGTTGAGTATGCGGAAATGCTCCAGAATCCAATCAACCATTTTGAGAAGACCATTATTTGTAGCAGTGGCATTCGGAAATCTCAATCGCAAAACCTCAGCAATATACATATATTATTATTACCCATGATGCACCTACACCCGTGTACTCTCCATTAATTTATATCACTACATATGTACATATGCGCATAGATACAATTACTTACTATCTAATACGATTTAAATAATAATTGTTTTGCTATTGAAAGTTCCTTTGAAAATTTAACGGGAATTTTCTAATGTGCATTCAATTGATTCAGGAACACAAAAACTAGCAAATAGTTTGTGTGATGGTACTCGTATGTTGGATGTGTTCATCGGTGTTTTTTATGGAATTAAACATTCATTTGAATCAATCAGTGAAGTTATTAACCTTATAGATTTACTACCATTTTGGTTTGAGGATATCCTTTTGGAGTTCGGTGATTTAAACAAACAGGAAGTAAACTTATTTGATTTTTTCACAATATATTTTCTTATAAAGAAGTATTTCATATTTTAAAAGACTGAAGGAAATAAACCCCCAAATAAAAATGAAAAATGCCCCAAAAATTAGGGGATCTTTACTAAAAAATTATTCTTAAAATCGGAGATAAAATAACCCCCAAACGGGTACTCCCTTTTGCTTACGAAACTCCTTTGCTCCGATTAGCGTTTTGGAAAGTTGAAGAGGATTTAAAAGGATATATGCATGTCGGAATATCTTAAGGAGAGCGCAATAATCAGCCGGGTAAGGCTTTCTACATTCGTGTAGTGCGGTTAAAGAAGGAATCTCTGAATTCAACAGTAGGACCGAATTTGGGTTCAAGGGTTAACTGATGGGCACTCTCTGAAGCGCGAGTATTACCGTAAAAATGTTTAAGAGGAGGAATGCTACAGGCTATTTCACTAGAAGACTATTTCTAAAATTAACAGTGAAGCGTAGGTGTTCTGCTTGCTGCTGTGTTGTTGTTGTTTTTCTTTTTGAGTAGAACTCCAATGAGTGGTTCAACGAAAATATTCTTCCCAATTAAAGAGGCAAAGCCAAGCGACCGTCTGTGACGTCCAACTTGTCTATTGCTATTGAATAGGGGTAAGGAACAGCGGAGGAGAAGAGCCAGGCGACCAAATAAATGTTCAGCCTGTCTACAACTATGACTCGACGAAAACAATTTGTTAAAATAAATAAAAAGATTTGTTTCTCCAACTTTTCGTTGTGTGATAACTCTTTCGCTTTATTCAACAGACTGCGACTTTTTGTGATTTGCTGCGGCCTTTTATACTGCACATTACAATATGTAATTTAGAAAATATGTGTTTATTAACAACTTGGTGTAGCACTTTGAAATTTACTTTATAAAAAAAAATGTGCTTTCATACAAATGATTTTATATAATGAAAAATTATAAGTGAATTTAAGTACATATATATTAGGATGACTGTTACAACAGTAAAATAGTGAAAGAATAAAAACAGGGCGGCTATGGTCGAGAGATTCACTTCTATCACATATCATTTTAAGGCCCTTTTTTGAATTCTATCCAAGAGACTCAAATGAGTTATTGGACCATCTGCCCAACGAGCTTTGGACGAATAAAGGCCTTATAGATTACAGCCAGATCAAAACGGGTGAAAAATTTTATGCAACCTGTCGCAGCCTGTTTGGCGACGTCGAATATATGGTTATTGCAAACAAGGTGGTCTGTAATCCACTGCATATACCAAGAAATGAGAGCTGTTCGGTTTCCTCAATGCAAGGAGATAGGATGGACTCTAACTACAGAAGACAGCATTGAGTTCTTAAAACATTAAATGTTACGCGATTTTTCGTTCCATATTTGACAATGTTATCGAGATCAGAATTCAATGGGCGTGTCATACACTGCCGTTCTAAATCCACATCCAAAGAAAAAGGACTGAGTCTGTAATCAGCAGAACAATTTAATGGATTAGAAGCTTCAGACAAAAGATTATTGATGAATATCAGAAAGAGGGTCGGAGACAAAACAGAGCCCTGTGGCACACCAGCATTTATTGTATGGACTTCAGATTTAAAGCCATCCAAATAAGCGGTTTGAAAGGTAGTTGCTAATCCACCGAAAAAGAGATTCATCAATACTTAATGCATGCATTTTTGATAAGAGAGAGCTTGATGCCAAACTCTACCACATGCTTTTGAAATATCAAGCGCAATAATCTTATTTTCAACAAGGCGATGTAAAGACTTGTGCCACATTTCGGGAGATAAGCCATCAGATCACCAATGGACCATACTGCGGGTCATTGAGAAGCTTTCAAATCCAATTGGTAGATATAATTAGCGGGAGAATATAGCGGAGGAAGATACGTAGCGGGGGAAGACGATTCGCCTTTTTTATGGACAAGCTGTTTTTCATCCACTCGGGAAGAGACCATCAGAGTAGGACAGTTGTAAAAGCTTACGCAACAGCTTGACCGGTATTGAAAAACAACTCTTCAAAACAATGGGAGGGATACTACCAGGGCCATCGGATTTGTGTACATCGAGATCATTCACTACGTACAGAGGGAAAAATGACCCTTTCCTAATTCATGTGTTTCATGTAAGTGATCTGGGTTGATTGGCGCAGATAGATTTTGACGGCCATGTTGTTTTGGTGACATCTGTCAAATCTATTGATCATTATTCAGATATTGAAGGCAAATCACAATGATAAGTAACACGATTGAAGAGTACGACCAAATGATAAAACTTTACCATCAAAATGAGTCTCCATTAGTGCAAAAGTTGCGCCCATTTTACGATAGACGTGGTGGCCCTTCACATCAACTCTTCAACGTTTGATGGCCAAATTTGAGACGACCGGTTCAGTTATCAATGAGCATCACCACGGTAGGTGAAAGTGTACAGCAAAACCCGAGGCAGTCGATTCCTAGCTATGCCTAAGAACTCAGCTTCTACGGACTTCAACTTGGCAAACTTCGCGTCGGGACTAGGCCTACACCCGAACAAGATCGAACTGACCCATCAGCTCAAAATTCATGATCATACCAAACACCGATTTTTCGCTGGCTGGGGTTAGAAGAGGGCCCACATTTTAGCCAAAAATCAACTGTGTAAGTCAGCTGTGTTAACAAGCAAAATTTTTGTATATTGAACGAAAGCAACCCACACGAAGTTCACCAGGTGACAATGCAACCTCAAAAAGTAGCGTTTGGTGTGGATTTTGGGCCGGTGGCGGCGTCATTAGTCCATACTTTTTCGAAAACGGCTTTGGAGAGGCAGTCACCTGTCAGTGGCAAGAGTTACAGCATGATGGTAACTAATTTCGTGTGACCTAATTTGAACCATATGGACCTAGCCGACATGTGGTTCCAGCAGAAGGCGATTGCCACAAAAAGGACACCTCGATTGACTTTCTTCATTAACGATTTGGGGGTAAGGATATCTCTTGCAGGGGTGATGTGAATCGGCCAGTCATGCGATTTGACCCCGCTAGTCTTTTTCTTGTTGGGTTTCCTAAAGTCGCAGGTCTATGCGAATAAACCACAATCGGCCAATGCCCTTAAAATGAACATAACACCGGCCATCACTCAAAATCAACCAGTTCTATGCGGAGCAGTCATTTAAAGTTGGCCCATGGCATACACGGATCTTTCAAATAAGAAATAAAATGCACGACTGGGTCGCACGAACTTTCTCTTATGTAATAGACTAAGAATTTCAAAAATGAATGTTATTAAAGAAAAACTGTTCATAAGCATAAAACTTATTTTTTAAATGACTAAAACAACACCTAAGCTAAACACAGGATGCCATGTGTTTTAAACAAATGCTAGTTTTTGCAAAAAAAAAAAAAACAAAATTCGTAGTGGTTTCTTAAAAAAATGAACTTTTATATATAAAATTTTTAAAAAATTTGTAAGAAAAAATTTTGGTACGCCAATTTAAAGTTTTTATTATTGTTCGAATAAAAATTAAATTTACAAAAAAAAAAATATAAAAATAAAAATATTGAACTGTTTTGGAGATATTGAATTTTCCAAAAAAAAAATAGATTTTTTTTTTTCAATATCCAACAAAAATATTTTTTTTTTTAAGTTTTGAAATGCAATGTTTTATAAACTTTTTAGAAGCTTTTCTTTTCAATAAAGTCCGTTATGCCAATGATGAGAAAATGAAAATTCGAAAAAATCGTTCAGTCAGTAATATTTTGTTTTCAAAATTTTTTTTATTAAATTATAGATTGTAAGAATTATTGAAAGAAAAAAAATTAGAAACCGTTTTCGAGAAAAATACGATTTTCGAAAACCATTTTTTAACATTTGTATGGAGGTTACCGTTATTTTTAGGTAAAATAAATGTTTCTTCTCATGTCTTGTAGATTATGTTAAGAAACTTTTATTTATCAAGTTTTAAAAAAAATCGAGCATGGGTTTTTCAAAATATTGAGCTTTCAAGAAAAAAATTTGAAAATTTTTGTAAAAATCCAAAAAAAATTGTTTTCAAAATTTGAATACACAATAATATTGAAACTGCTGGGGAGCTTTAACATAAAAAAAATAATCAAAATCGGTTGTACCGTTTTTGAGAAAACCAAAAACAAAAAAATGGTTCTAAGTCGGGTACCAAAAATAACCATTTTTTGGAATTTTTTTTCAACCACTACCTAGCTTTAACTAAATTAAATTTTTTGATTTTTTTTTAAATCTGTGGGACAGTTTTTGAGAAAAAAAAAATTTATAAAATTTCGAAAAAAAAATACCCACCGTTATTTTTGGTCTTAAAAACAAAAAGAAAAAAATGTGTGGGGGGAAAAATTAAGAACTATATCTACCAAGTTTGACGAAAATCAGCCGAGCCGTTTAGGCTGTAGTCGAACAGACAGAATTGTGAGACACACTTTTTTCGTCTTCGCTATCATCGTAATGTCAACTTTGATTAAAATCTCGAGTTCGATATTTTTACGAATGCATAATTTGCACCTATTTGTACCTATAAGTCGCAAGTAAAAAATGTTTTTGTGTGTGAGGTATTACACACAGTTTGTTTTTATTTCATTTCAACATCTCACCGCACTTATTTTGTAAGCCTTGCTAGAAAGGTAAAAATTCCGCTAGATGCAAAATTTAACAAAAATATTTTCAATGATTTATTTGATGAAGTCAAAATCGTTGAACTTATAGGAGTTACCCATTCTAGGTGAGCCAACCAAAATTCCAAAATCTCATCTGAGAAAATTATACTAAAATAGTGGTCTTTAAAAAAATTGAAGCAAAATATTCCATCCTTTTAGGCTGCAACTGAAATTTTATATGGATTTGAAACCAAAGAAAACTGGGCCGACCCCAACGGAAGACCCGTTTTTCGAACTTCGTCTAGTATTAGGTTTGGTCGAAACATCGAACTTTTTTTTGTACGAAACCAATTATTGTCCCAAAGAGCACTTTGAATGATGAAGTGAATATATTTTACAAACATATAAGTACAAAATCCCCACCCTCCTCCCAAACCCTCCTGATATGAATGAATTAACAAAAGGACCATTGATGAGCCGAAAGCGTATGCATAAAAGTTGGCTCTGGAAGAAGAAAATAATACCACTACTCGTATATGACAGAGCTTGTACTAGTTTAAATTATCCGGTCCGTTAAGCAGCCATGCCGTTTCCGGAATCTGGACAGCACAATTGCAAATGAATAATGATATCTGAGAGAGATTTAAATTAAAAGCCAGCGCCCTATATGGTGACCAGGTGTGCATTGAGAGTATTACATATTATTGTCTGGGCCATGATTTACATGTAATCCGAGACACAATCCGAAAAGGGCTTCTGCTGCTTGTATTAATGTATTAACTATACTCTTTTCGTAAACCTTCGTGTATCTGAGTATGTGTCTTCAAAGGATGGGTGCTTTTGGGGAAGGCGATTGGAAAGGTGGATTTTCGTAACCAACTACAGTTACAAGATTATACAGAGTTTAATTTCGTCGATTGCTGTCATTACATTCTTGTTTGTCATTTAATGACAGAGCCTGCGTTATATGGGTAACATTAACATACAGCATTCAATTAAACTTCTCTTAAGGGTGAATATGTGAAGTGAATGTTTGAATTGAGCGAAACCTTTCAAGTCTTTATGAGTTACCAGATTTGCATTGTAGATTGTACCTAAGGGTGATTGTGAAATTGTAAATTGATTTAATGTTCAAAGTGAAGAGATTAAGAAAGAATTTACAGAAACCCAATAACCGAGAGTGATCTTAATTCGATAGATCCATCTAAGCGCTTTTACTTTATATACTGACTTACTTAAGGTAGATGACTTTTTAAAGATATCAATTAAAAATAAAAAAAAAATATTTTCACATTGGTTTTTAATTTTACGGCTGAATAAATCAAACTTGTTAAATCAAATTAAAATTTTACCAGTTCAAGTTACAGTGAAAACTCTCTTAGTCGACAGCGACAGTGAGAATATTTCTGCCCGTCTAAGGGATTGTTATTATTTTTTTTAAATATAAGAAAAAAAAACAACTTTATATCAAATAATAAAATCCAAGAGATAATTTTTTGTTTGGAAGAAAAACCCTTTTATATAAAAAGCTTACAAAATGGTAGCAGAACACAACTCAAGTATGTTTGTAGATGCATGCGTCATACGAGGGCGGGTCAATAAGTCCGTGACTTTTTGAATTTCTGACCTGAAACAGCAACACTGCTCCTGTCAACAGGCATCTGTCAGTTGACTCCTGTCAAAATTCAAACTTGCTGCGTCAGTTAGTTTGTGGTTGACAGCTATTTTTATTAGACTACTCACTAATTTGAGGAGAAAATGGAAAAAAGTGAATTTCGTGTGCTTATTAAGCATTATTTCTTGCGAAAAAAAACCATTACCGAGACCAAGGCTAAGCTTGATAAATACTATGGGGACTCTGCACCATCGATTTCAATGGTAAAAAAGTGGTTTACTGAATTTCGTTGTGGCCGTACAAGCACTGAAGATGCCGAACGTCCTGGACGCTCAGTTGAGGTCTCTACATCCGAAACAATCGAAAAAATTCACGATATGGTGTTGGCCGACCGAAGATTGAAAGTGCGAGAGATTGTGGAAGCCGTAGGGATCTCGCATGGCTCAGTGGTTTCAATTTTGAATGATCACTTGGGCATGAGAAAGCTTTCCGCAAGATGGGTGCCGCGTTTGCTCACAGTCGACCACAAACGCAATCGTGTAACAACTTCACAGGAAGGTTTGGCGTTGTTTAATCGCAATATGGAGGAGTTTTTGCGCCGTTTTGTAACCGTGGACGAAACATGGATCCATCACAACACACCAGAGACCAAACAACAGTCAAAACAGTGGGTTTCTAAGGGTGAATCGGCGCCAAAGAAGGCCAAGGTTGGCTTGTCAGCCAATAAAGTTATGGCGACTGTTTTTTGGGATGCACGCGGGATAATCCACATTGACTACCTTCAAAAGGGAAGAACAATCAATGGGGAATATTATGCCAACTTATTGGACCGATTCAATGACGATTTGAAAAAAAACCGACCTCATTTGGCCAAGAAAAAAGTTCTTTTCCACCAAGACAATGCAAGGGTGCACACATGTGCAGTTGCCATGGCAAAAATCCATGAATTGGGCTATGAATTGCTCACTCATCCACCCTATTCTCCAGATTTGGCTTCGAGCGACTACTTCTTGTTCCCAAACCTGAAGAAATGGCTTGGTGGAAAAAGATTTGACTCCAATGATGAAGTCATCTCGCAAACAAAGGCCTATTTTGAGGACCTCGACAATTTTTTTTTTTTGGAAGGGATAAAAAAATTGGAGAAGCGTTGGACAAAGTGTATAGAGCTCAAGGGCGACTACGTTGAAAAATAAAATTATTTTTTTATCAAAAAATCTGTGTTTTATTCCAAAAGTCACGGCCTTATTGACCCGCCCTCGTATTATTATATCAAATACGAAAGTATGGCAGGTTTATTTTTCCCCATTGGTGTGGATGGTTACAAATTGCGATTTTTCAATTTTTTTTGTCAGGGGTTAGCGACTTCAACGCCTTTATTAAAGACAAGAAGCTATCCGCTGTCATTTCTCTAAGCCTAGACACCTTAGGCTTGAAGATTCGATTCAGAGGACTGGAGGTACTATTCACGGGAACATAAGGGGCTTTTTTTTTGAGACTTTTTTTTTAAGGAGATTTTTGGAGCATTTTTAAGAAAATCGAAAACAAAAGAAAAATGGGTCTATAGGGGTATACAATTATTAATGACCATTTTTCGTTTAGCTTTTACTTAATGAATTTTTTTTTAAATCTAAGAAACAGTTTTTGAGAAATAACGTATTTTCTGAAATTTCAAAAAAAAAAATGCACGACTGGGTCACAGGAACTTGCCCTTATTTAAACGACTAAGAATTTCAAAAATGAATGTTATTATAGAAAACTGTTCTTAAGGATAAAATTCATTTTTTAAATGACTAAACGACTAAGACAACTCCTAAAACAGGATGCGATGTGTTTTAAGCAAAAATTAGTTTACGCAAGAACAAAGATTAATTCGTTGTAGTGGTTTCTTAAAAAAAAATAAGTTTTATATACAAAATTTTTCAAACATTTTTAAGAAAAAAATTTGGTACGCCAATTTAAAGTTTTTATTATTGTTCGAATAAAAATTAAATTTACAAAAAAAAAATACTGAGCCGTTCTCGATATCGAATTTTCCAAGAAAAAAAAATTTTGTTTTTTTTTTTTTCAAAATTAAAAAAATATTTTTCTTAAAGTTTTGAAATACAATTTTTTTTTAAACTTTTTAGAAGCTTGTCTATAAAAAAAATTCATTAAAATCCGTTATGCCGATAATGAGAAATTTAAAATTCAAAAAAATCGTTCCATGGTAGATACAGTCAGTAATATATCGATTTAAATATTTTTTTATTAAATTATAGATCGTAAATGCTAATCTAAAGAAAAAAAAATTAGCAAAATTCTCGGAACCGTTTTCTAGAAAAATACGATTTTCGAAAACCATTTTTTAACTTTTGTATGGTGGGTTATTATTATTTTTTGGTAAAATATTTTTTTTCTCACATGTTGTAGATTATATGTATTAGGAAACTTTTATTTATCAAGTTTGAAAAAAAGTGAGAATGGGGTTATCGAAATATTGAGTTATCAAAAAAAATTTGAAATTTTTTTTAAAAATCTAAAAAATTATTTTTTGAAAATTTAAATTCACAATAATTCAAATTATTGGGGACCTTTAGCAGGAAAAAAATGATCACAATCCGTCGTACCATTTTTGAGAAAAACAAAAACCAAAAAAATGGTTCCAAGTGGGGCACCAAAAATAACAATTTTTTGGCTAGTTAACTCAATGAAAATAATCTGTGGGACAGTTTTTGAAAAAAAAAAAAATATTTATAAAATTTCGAAAAAAAAAATCGTATGGCAGGTACCGTTATTTTTAGTTTTAAATTTAAAAAAAAAAACGGCCGAACTGTTTAAGCTGTAGTCGAACAGACAGAATTACGAGACCCACTTCTTGAGTCTTCGCTATTATCGTAATGTCAAGTTTAATCAAAATCTCAAGTTCGATTTTTTTCCGAATACTTGCTTATAGTACCTACATACATATAAGTAAAAATAGTTCTATGGGGGTACATTTCCCATCAGTAACCATTTTGCGGAATTTTTTTCCAACCATCATCTTGCTTTTACTAAATGAAATTTTATTTATTTTTTAATCTGGAAAACAGAAACACTACAGGAACGAGCATCTCTCTACAGAAGCGAATTTAATCCCACTGGACAAATATCTAGTTCATTCAACGAAGAAACTAACGCGGAACATCGTCGACCGCTCGAATCAGCTTATGGGAAGGATGGCCACAGAACAACGACATCCTGAACCGAGGTTCCTTAGTGTGATGGAAACTCTGGATGACAACGTAATCATGGACAACGAGGAAGTAGTCCCGTTCTACGCTGACATTGGGTGAGCCTACCACCGCGGCTGAGCGCCTTCCCTGCCCACAGCCCACAAAAATCACACTGGGTTCAGTAGGACTGAGTCCGATCGCGTCCGGAGGTACAGGGTGGGATAAGGGAACAAGTTCTGTTGGTCAAGCTGTGATATTAAAAGTTGACATGCATTTTTATTGTCTGAGCCAGTTTACATAGATTTAAGTGTAGTTTTAGGTTGGAGCCACCATCGGAGGTCTCAGCCGCCGCAAAAAAAAAGTTTTAAAGGGGTGTACTGCTTTTTATGGGGAATTGACAAATCCTCTAAGAGTTCGAAGCCGGCAGAAAATTTTAGGTCTCCTCCATTCCAGGTAATACGTACACAGGAATGGTTGAGACTTGTAAGCCACTAGGTCCTGGTTCTCTTCGAGCTGTTGCACCACTATATTTATTTTATTTTTGATATAAGAAAGTTAGATAAATTTGTTGTTAGTTCTTGATCTAACTAGTTCAATAATATTTATATCAATCTCCATTTAATAGATGAAAAACAGAAGCCACACAAAATACATCAACTAAAAGTCATTACATGCAGTTTTGGCCTTCACAATTGCCCAACCATTTCCGAACATAACCATAAAACAAAACTAAAAAAAAATATTACTCGAACTTAATGTTTATGTGATGTGTCTGGTACTTTTCCATTAGACAATGCCCATAAAGGAAATTATTTTCAAGTTCTTTCCAAATATTATCCCACACACAGAAAACTAAATGGGCTTTTAAACGATGACGATGAGCAGGACGACGACACTGCTCAAAACCAAAACCAAAACCCTCCTTATCTGCTTCTAAATGATGCATCATTTGAAAAACTATTATATATCCGTTGGCATGATGATGATGGTATACTCGTAGGCCAGGTCAAGTTGAATGCACCATCGAGAAACGAGATAAAGAGATAAATAATACCCCCTAACCCTTGGTTAAGTGCTTGGTCTATAAAATTCGTTATGCTTGGAGCAGGAATCATTGGCCTCAGTCTACTTTAGCTGACTATAATATTGATTATCAGAATCAGCTTTTTCTTCTTATGGGTTGATCCATTAAGGCCAGACAAACACAAACCTTTTACCCTTCACATTTAACCTTACCTTAATGCCTGGGTTAGTCAAGTCAGATGCAAAATTATATTTGAAATTCCGACAAAAACATGAAACTTACCCCGTCCACAGGACGAATTCAACGTTGTCACCTTGTCTTGATTTCATTGCACGAGCCGCTGACTCGATTAGGCTCCATGGGCTATCGCAAAGGTAATCACCAAAACGGCCCGGTGTTCGACCCGATGAACTCGTTTGTCGGTCCATCCGCCAACAACCTGAAATTATACAATAAAAAAAAAACTGTCAAAAGGAAGTCGAGCACACTCAAAGTTCAAATTCGGAAATTCACATTCAGAGTTAAGCTAATAAAATTCAGCAAAAATTTACCCACTCCCATGAAAAAAGAGGAGGGACAGAGATCAAATTAAAAATTGTAAAAAAAGCCTTAAGCACATTTGCATGGACAGAATGGAAAATTATATGCAGAGATTCTAACGTGACTCTGCTTTTAATTGGTTTTTATAAGAACTGAATTTTGTGGAACTTCGGGATTATGCCAAACCGAAAGTCGTACAGTGTTGCCTTTGGATGAGGCAAGTTGTTTGATGTGCAGAGATAACGAAAAATGAAGTGCTCTGCTGGGTCGAATGGAATAGCCTTTGGGTAAAATTATACCTATTATGGAGCCGCGCCTTCATGAAAGTATTGGCATTATTTGATGGTTACGATTTCTTAGTATGTCTCCACAAACTAGTTCATCTCACCCACCTGACATTATAGTAGGTACTTGCAAAGTCGGAACTCTTTATTTGCTTTTTTTGATTCAATCCAGTAGGTGCGGTAATGTTTTGGATGCGCCTTACCAAATATTAGAGTTATTCTCTTGTTTCGGGAGTATGTATGCTTCATAAATAGTTGTCAGATCAGAAGGTTAAAAAAAGTTCGTACATCGTCTGAGAAAGCCTAGGCATTTGGCAGCATTTTTAGCAATATCTGATATGTGGCCATTTGACAAAAGTTGTGCAGTAACGCTCATTCCAAGAATCGAAAGCTTTTTACTGTTCACATCTGAGTTTGATGAACTCAACATATTCTGCCGTTGCAACTTGACATTCGAAGAAGGAGAAGGTGAATCAGGAAAGGAGTATGAAAAACTAAGGGTGCTGTCATCAGCGAAGCAGTCTAGTGGACTAGCAGTTTCAGATAGGAGATGGAGATCATTTATAAAAATAATATAGTGTTGGAGACAATACGGAGCCTTGCGGCACCCCAGCATTTATTTGATGAATTCAGACTTCAAACCGCCCAAAATAACTTTTATTGAACTGTTAGAAAGATTATTGATTTTCTTTGCTGACGATGAAGCCATCATAAGTGAAGACCCGATATCCCTACAACGAGCACTTGACGTATGGGTGGATGTTCTAGAAGGAAGTGGGTACCGCATAAGCGCGAAAAAGACAGAATACCTATGCTGCCCATTTTCTGATCCACACAGGCCTATTCCAGACATTTATTTGAATGGAGTAGTGCTTCCCAAGTGTGAAAAGTTTAAATATCTGGGGTCTATGATAAATAACGAAGCTACTTGTGATGACGATATCAATCATCGCGTAAGCGTAGGGTGGATGAAGTGGCGGGAAAATTCTGCTATCTTCTGTGACCGAAAAATGCCCCCTAAGCTGAAAGGAAAGCTCTACACTTCAGTTGTGCGTCCAGCACTCACATACGGTTCACAATGTTGGACAATGTACAAAAAGTATGAGAGTAAGCTAACGGCAGCTGAGATGAAGATGCTTCGTATGACAGCAGGAGTTACAAAGCTTGATCGAATTAGAAGTACGAAGATCGGAGGAAGCCTTCATTCTAAGAATACCATTTCCCAAAAAATTGAACACGACCGACTCAGTTGGTATTGCCATGTTCAAAGGAGAGATCCTGAGAACCCCGTCAAAAAGGCAATATCATACAACGTTCCAATTCGGAATAAAAAGAAAGGTAGCCCTAAACACTCCTGGTACAAACAAATGCAAAAACACCAGCATTCAGTTGGCCTCAGAAATGGAACAATACAAAACCGGGAGGCTTGCCGCCGATTTCTGAGGTCAACCCGGCGAACCCCACAGGCGGATCACTAGTGGGAAGCAGATACGTGGGAGAGTTATGATCCCCTCGACATCGAGATCATAACAGCGCCGAAACAAAGGAAGAAGAAGAAGAAGTTAGAAAGATTATTGATAATCCACTTAAAAAGTAACCCATTGATAACAAAAGCATGCATTTTCTTGATGCCAAACTCTATCAAATCCTTAAAAAATACCAAGTGCAACAATCTTGATTTCTCTAAAGTGATGCTTAAGGATTTATTCCACTTTTTGGTAAGAGAGATCTGTTGCAACGAAAACCGTACTGACTGTCATTGAGAAGCAGATATTTCATGAGCTGAGGATTGATCGGCGTTTCCATGACCTTGGAAAGAATGAATGTCAGAGCAATTGGGCGGTAATTGGTGAGTAAAAATGAATCGATTTTTTAGGAATTGGTCCCACAAATGCTTTTTCCCATTCAGAGGGAAAATGCCCTAAAGAAAAGGAAAGGTAAAAAAGAAGCCAAAGTGAAAAAACACATTTTCCAGACAATTGGTGATATACCATCGGGGCCAGCAGATTTGCGAATATCGAGATCTCTTAGTACTCATCATCCCTAAGTGAACCTTATTTTTTATTCGATGCCATCTCTACTCCATGTGTCAATGTATAGCCAGCGCTGTCTTCAAAGTCAATAAAATCCATGAGATTACTGGAAGTATCTCATCAATTTTTCTGGAGCAACGGTTTGAAGAGAGCCAGGGCCTATTAGCTTACAACTCTCAACCATTTCTGTGTGCCAGTAGAAATAGAGGGGATGACTAGAGATATTCTTATTGGATTAGTCACTTCATAGCATGAGGAAGTACCCCTGAAAAATGTTTTTTTTTTTATTTTTATTTTAGGGCAGCGGCTGGGAATCGAACCCAGATACCCGGAGTGACAGAGTGACAGTCGAACCCACAAAATGATTATAGCAAGTCGTACTACTTGTAATGACTATTTCAGGCTAAAAATCTAGTCTTTAGGTTTTCTTGAAGCACTTTATAATGTTGCTGACTCTTGAGACTTACATTTGACAAGGAATGTCAAAAAAGTCAAAGGAGCTAACAAAACTATTGGATCTGTAGAACACTGACTTTGTGGACTTTCCACAAAGGAGTCGTTTGCTCAATAAATGTGCTGAGGCCACATTTAATTTTAAGATACAAAGGTTGTATGCTTATTTGCTTAATTTCTTAAAAGGCTCTCGATTCAGGCAAGGTTGCTTCCTAAGACATGGCGGCGACTTCCCATCATCTGGCAGCTGCCATTAAGAGTTTCAGTCTTACTTATCGGCATGGATCTGTAGACTTAGATTCGAAGAATTTCTCCGAGGGATCTTTGTACTACATTCGCTCAAGGTGGCCGACTTTTTGATTAATTGGGCTTTTTAGACCACTTTCACACTTGGTACAGCCTTTAGAGTTTGCTGTGCTATTTATTCGTCTAATCGCCCTCCTCAGATATACTATCATTGAAAAAATGTTTCTTTTGAAAGAGTTCAGTATCAGCTATCAGCTATAAGCATTTTGTAGAGCGAGCACTTTTACCAAGGGGGAGAACATTTCAACCTATTTGTTTCACAAAACCGAGGTAGTAGTGGTTTCCCAAGGTAATTCTTCCTCGAATCTTCACTAAAGTGTGGTTTTTCAGCTTTCCCAGGATACCAAGTTTGGACCAACCCCATAGAAACTTCCTGACACTGAATGTTATCATAATCAACTTTGATCGATGAATGATCCCGACTGGAAATTCATTGGTCTTTCCTAGAATGTGCTTTACATAGCTACGAGTATATCTGCAAGTCCGGAAGCCACACTCGAACTTGACTGCTATAGTATTGCAGAACGTTGGGTTTGTCTTAGTAGTTCTTGCAGGAGATATGATCGCTTTATTTTTGTAGATAGGGCATATGGGACTGATAGCTCAGTCATGCATACTTTCATCCACTCATACTTCGTTAATGATTTAATACGTTCACCCTACCAAAAGATCACCCTCGTTTTTGAAGCACTCATTTTGGAAAGTCATCAGATCTTATGGCATTGCTGTTCTCAAGCTTTTTAATTCTCAATGTTTCCTCTTCTTCAATGAGTTGGTTCCTCATTGATTAGAAATGGGTTGAAATCTTACTGTAAAACTTTCTGTAATGTTGCCCATTTGGAAGCTGTTGGAAATGATTCTAGAAAACCTCTAATAGTCCCCGTGGTTCGGTCACTAGGTTACCCTCGCTGTTTCAAAGAGTCTGCGATCTGCACTAATAACTTGCAAAAAGTTGCTTGGCTTTTTTAAGAAATTTTGAAAGTCATACTGGTTACCGCATCACATCACACTCAGCTCGTTCTACGTTGCCAATTTTACGAGGCATTTTCTCCACCCAAATAATGCAAAAAAAAAGGGTGATATCGACTAGGCCCGATGATCCCCTGATTTGTGGGGTTACTTCAAGGAATACTTAAGGAATGGTTAAGGAAAACAAAACGATATTGCTGAAATTAACACGAAAGTCGGCGAAATGTACTTAAAGTAGCTCGCCTTTACGCCACGGCCAGAGGCGCCCGGCCCACTTGATGATATCAATTATAAAACTGTCCATCATTTAAGATTTTGAAACAAAAACATCGACCTGCTACATAAAACGCCACTGTACATACATTATGTATGTAGGTGCTAAATATACATACATACATAATACGGTAAGTTATGCATTCGTAACAAAAATTACATCCGAGATCTTGATGAGACTTGACATAACGGTAACAGGAAAGACAAAAAAAAAGTGGGTCTCTCAATTCTTTCTGTCTATCAAAAAATAGATAATAGCCTTAAAGACTCGACCGATTTTTTTTTTAAACGACATGGGTTTTTCCTTTTTTTAAGGCCAAAACTTAGGCTACCTTACATAATTTTTTTTCGAAATCTAAGAAAAGATTTTTTCTCAAAAACTTTTCAAGATTTAAAAAAATTTCATTTAGTTAAAGCAACATAATGGTTTAATTGTTTTACTTGCGATATAGGTAATTAGGGCAAGGTCTGCACTTGGAAAAAAAATCGAACTCGAGATTTTGATCAAAATTGACATTACGATGATAGCGAAGACGAATAAAGTGGGTCCGAGAATTCCGTCTGTCTATCTGTATGTCTATATGTATGTCTCTACAGCCTAAACCACTGGAGGTATTTTCTTCAAAGTCGGTTCTTTAGCTCTAAAACTAACGGTACCCCTCATACACCTGTAATACATAATCTTACGAGCCCAAACGCAAAATAGTTGGACTACCTATGATAAAAAACAAAAATCTTCTGATTCTTATCGGATTCCATCGGAAATAAAATCAATATTTTGGTATTTTTCTTAAGATATATTTATTTTGAATAGGAATAAGTAACAAAAACAAAATGACTTCAATTAAATAACGGTATAGAGCAATCTTACAAAATAAAATAACGATTTAAACATTTTTTTAAGTGCAAAATAGTTGGCCTATGGGTCTTAATTTTTATTTCACCATGGTGTTACGTCGCCTTTGGCGTCGTGGAATTGTGTCAACTAATTTTTGACATTCTTC
Organism: Chrysotoxum bicinctum; assembly: GCA_911387755.1. Classification (NCBI taxonomy): domain Eukaryota; kingdom Metazoa; phylum Arthropoda; class Insecta; order Diptera; family Syrphidae; genus Chrysotoxum; species Chrysotoxum bicinctum. The sequence goes on along the minus strand of OU426989.1, from coordinate 178,729,264 downwards.
GGTGCCAAAAGATTCCCAAATATTTATGATTTTAGCTTTAAGGTCTTGAAGAGGTCCAGCATGGTTCTTTTCGCGGTTTTTGTTTCATTTTATGCCAGACAGTTTCAATTGGTGAAAGGTCAGGGCTGCTGGAAGGCCATTCCAGTAAAGGAATAGCTTCAGCAGATAGCCACGCCATTTTAGACCTTGCTGTATGGCAGAAGCTCCATCCTGTTGGAAAATATAGTCTCGATCACTAGCTTGAAGTCGTGGTATTGATGGGAGAAGCTCATTTTCCAGAATATCCCTGTACCTGGCAGCATTGACATTTCCATTTACAAAATGCAAACTACCCAAACCCCGCCCCGACATGCATCCCCATATCATTAGAGATGCTGGAAACTTGACCGTTTTTTTAAGGCAATCTTTGTGAAAAACCTCTTGAATTTCTAATGACTCGTTTTCGTTCGTCGCCCACGCAAACTTCAAACCTGGACTCATCACTCCAAATAACGGACCACCATTGACTTAAAGTCCAGTTTTTACGTTGTTTGGCCCACTCTAGCCGCTTTTTCTTTTGTTTAGGTGTTAAAAGTGGTTTTTCTTTGGCCTATGTTTTTAACGAATTAAAATTGCTATAATTTAAATAAACCTAAAACAAACCTTATAAAATTTGTATCCAATTTTTTTCATAATCCGTTTGCAAGTGTCGACCGAAACACTTTTTTTTTATTCTTTCCCTCCATTGAACAGTTATTGCAGCGGCCGTTTGACGTCGATTTTCTTTTATTATTTTTTTTTTAACTCGGCAATCTCGAAGTTTTGCAATTGGTGGGCGTCCCGTTTTTTTACCGATCTCCACATTTCCACTATTTTTGAACTTTGAGATAATGTTTCGAATTGATGAGCGCGGTAAATTGATTGTTTTGCGATTTTATAGCTCGATAATCCCGTTTCGAAGGCTTTATTTATGGATTCCCTTAGGTCTCTTGATAATGCAACGCCACCCACCATGGTTGACATTAAATTGTTGCTGGCTTGCATAAAACAAGAGATCAATAAACAACAAAACAAGTGCATGTCATTTTTTTTATAACGGTTAACTGAAAATCTATTTAAATCTTCATAGGCCAACTATTTTGCATCCCAGAGAGAGTAGTCCAACTATTATGCTCTATCTTTGTTTGAGGGAATGCAAACTGGAGCCATATGTGCTTTCTCGAATTTAGTTCTGTTTGGTCTAATTTACTTATTAAATGTAATTTATTACATCGACAAAAAAAAATTAAAAAACAACTGCTTGGGGTCCAGAAAATATAGGCACATAAAAAAGGTTAATTTGTTAATTGATGAGTAGGCCAACGATTTTGCGTTTGGGTCGTATTTATCTCGACAACGGCTCTAACGATTTTGCTAATTATGGACATGGACTACATTTTGGTCAAAAAACGGCTCTAACGATTTTAACCAAAAATGTTCACCAGGAGCCCCCTTAAGTTTAAAATAATATTGTACATATATAAAAATACTTAAAAAAAAAATAATTTTTTTTGTTTTTTGAAAAAAAAAAATCCAATTTGTTTTTTGAAAATTCAATATCTTGAAAACGTGTGAATGATTATTTTTTGAAATTATTTCCTAAAATCTATATTACTAAGCACTTAAAATTGGCATCCCAAATTTTGTTCTATAAAATTTTGAAAGAAATTTGTTATATAAAAATTACTTTAATAAAACAATTTTTAAACTTTTTTTTGCGTAAATTCCTACTTTTTCGGAAACCAGACGACAATTCCATGCATGTGAACATTTTTATCTCATTAAATCCATGTTTTATAATTATAAAATGTATTTTAAATCCCAAAGTACTTTTACATAAGAGCAAGTGCGTGCGATCCAGTCATGCATTTATTTTTTTTTTGTTTTTCAAAAAATCATTATTAATGGCACCTCCCATAAAACTACTTTGGTGGGTTTTGATTTCTCTAAAACGGTACAAACGGTAAAACGTTTTTTGACTTTCTCATTATCGGAAAATTGATTTTAATGAATTTCTTCTAAAACTTAAAAAAAAAAAAAAACAACAGAAATATTTTTGGAGTTTAAAAAAAAATCGAATTTACTGTGAAAAATTGATATCTAAAAAACGGGCCTGTTTTTTTAAATCAAATTTTTGTCTTTTCAGTCATAAAACTTTAAGCAGGTACCAAAATTTGTTCCAAACATTTTATTTAAAATATATATATTTAATAATATACATACATACATGTGAGAACATAGTTTAAAAGAAGACCGTTCACCCGTTTTCAAGATGTAGAATTAAAAAACAAAAATTGAATTTTTTCCAAAAATCAAAAATTGATTCTTTTCGAAAATTTTTATAAACAATATTTTTTTCAAAACCATAGGAGCTCTTGTATAAAATTTTGTATCGAAATTGGTAGAGCAGTTAATGAGAGTCGAAAATAAAAAATGTTCTGATAGGTACCATTAGTAACAATTTGTCTTAAATTTTATTTGACCCAAATTTTGGTCACCATGCCGACAGTAGTATGTATATGTATGCACATTTTTTTAATTAGAATGGTTAGTCATTTTTGAGATAAAATAGATTTTTTGTATTGAGTATATGGGAGATACCCTAAGTGTTATAGCTAAAAAAAAAAAAACAATTTCTCATCTAGGGGCTCACCGAAGACTTTTTAGTACCAGACCTACACAGTTTTTTCGTGTTCTCTGTCATCGAGTTTTCAACATTGATCAAGAATTCGAGTTCAATTTCTTTTTCAAACGAAAAAGTTGACCTGTAAAATAAATACATATATCTCAAGAAAAAAAAAATTATTTGCTTATGTACATTTTCTCTCTAATAACATGCATTTTAAAAATTCTAAGTCTAGGAACAATATAAGCAAGTTCGTGCGACCCAGCCATGCATTTTATTTCTTCTCGAAAATGACTGACCTCAGCTTCATTGTTGAAGGAGAAACTGAAATTCGAATTAAAACGATATTGCAACAATAGAATAGAAATCTGTGTTATCCTTATAAGAGAATCTGAACTATAAATCCGTGTTGAGTCTTAGACAAATGGCAACCCTTGTAATCGAAGGGATTTCTTTTCAATTCCTGCCTTGAACAATATTCAATCAGCACTGCTTCATCTTGACAATGATGTAACTCTCATCGGCAGGGCAGAAAAACAGAAAACAATCAGCTGATGCTTTTACGAATGAACATTACTTGAATTGAGCTCCGCATTCTGCCGCCCATCGCCGCCATTTTGCCATTACTTCCGCTACCAACCAGCCTGCTGCATTATGCATCTACAACTAGGTCAAATCCGATGTTCCTGTCAGAAAAATGATTTAGATGCGATGACAATCAGAATAAATTACATAGGCCGATGGCTGATGACGGTTGCACAGAAAAGCAGGACCTGGCTCATATATGCCGAGCATCGATTGCAATGCTGCATCATTTATTTGCAACCAGCAAACCTAACCGAGCCACCATCGGCTGCTGCACCAGCACAACAAGTCAACAGAAATGGCATGCATATTATATCAGTGGTGCGGTATGTTGACCTCGTTTCGGCCAAACAACACTCAATTTTTTCTCGAATTATGTTTCTAGGACGAAAATTGTTTTTTTTTCTCTCCGTTCTGTTTTACTTAAATTTAATTAAAAAGGACCAACTCTGCGCACAATAATGAATCAATGATGATGCAAGCAACAGTGATGGAAAAAGCGAACGTGCGTCGTCGTTGATTGACTGCGAGTGCACTTTGGATCCTTGTTCGAGATGATTTTCGCTTTAAAGTGGGTTTTTCAGTTTTTGAGGATGATGCTGCATGCATCACGTAGTGTACGTAGTCTCTAAATCGAGCGAAATGATATCCAGCAATCCAGTTTTACTCATGCAGAAAATTCGATTCTCGCAAAGGCAAAAATTCAGCATCAATTAAGTGAAAGGCTCATTGAGAACAATGGATTTGGAAAATTCGTCGGAATTTTCCACCATCCATAGATAGATATGTGACGACAAGGCTGTCATTTGCCAAACACTACCATTACCATCAGCATCAGCGCTACCGTTACCGCCACGGTCGTCATCGTCACCAATATGCTGCTCTGTTTCTAGACAAATACCAGTAGCACATGAATATCACGACGCCGACGACGACAACGACAACGAGAACGAGAAAAATACTGATCCATGTTCTGTTGGTTCGTGTTTAAGGACTACACGAGGATGCCGAGGAGGATGGCGATGACAGAAGTATTAGCAGAAGCAGGAAAATGTGCCTGCTGTTACCGCCCCCCGCCGATACAAACCTTGGATGCGGTGTGTATTGTACACAGAAGCCCAAGGCAGGAGTATTTAGCGCTTCCTAATGTACTCCATCTGAAAATTCGGTTTACAAAATTCAAACCAGACAACCAGAGAAAGGCTTTCATGAATTAATGAACGAATGAATGAATCCCAAAAAGGATGCGCTGCGGTGTTCAACAATGGATGTGATAATGATTTTTGTTTTGAAAACAACTTTTTTTTTTGAACAACAACAACAAACATACTCGCAGGTACATACTCGTATCTACCAAAAAGAAAGGACTAAAACCGATGAAAGGAACAACACCCACGGTTAGTGAAATATTGTTTAAAACTTCCAAACTTTTGTCAAGGATAAAACTGTTTAAAGGGTTCTTACACCTTATCTGGGGATATTGTGGGGATCTGAGCGAGTTATTGTGTTCATCAGGTTGGTGTGTCATAAATTACGATTGGATTCAAATTTAAAGCTGGAAAAAAATATTCAAGGTGAAAATTCAGCAACCACAGGTCCCGAATCATTGATCCAAACAACTTCATTCCTTTTATTCAAACTGTTTCAATGAAGATGATTGATGACACAGGTTTTCTTCTTCTTTTAGTTTTGAATGTATGAATACCGTATTGGGAGGGCAATATTGAGCCAGGTAAAGCATTCCACATTCGTGTGTGGCTAAAGAAAGTATCTCTGAATTTAACAGCACGATCGAAGTTCGACTCAAGGGAGAGTTCATGGACATTCCCTAAAGTCGCGCTACGTTGAATTATTTAAGGGGAGGAATGCAACTGGCTATTTCTCTACAACATTGTTTGTAAAAATAACTGATACATTTCTTGCAACGTCATGGGAAACCTAAGCACCAAGCAGCGTTTTTTGTAACTTTAAAATTGTGGTCATTGTAATGGTCTCTGATGCATATACCCATTACTGAGAGCTGTTCGATTTGTTCAAGTGCCGCTTATGAATAGCGACATTAAGGTTGGGGCCCGCTTCAACAACAAAGACATAATTGAGCAATTATGGTTCCACATATGACAACGCTATCGAGATCAGAATTTAATGAGTTTATCATAAGCTGCCGTTCTAAATCCACATCCGAAGGACAATTCCGTGAATCTGGAAGCGAATATGAGAAGCTTAAAGTAGTGTCGTCAACAAAACAATTTAATGGCTTAGAACTTTCAGATCATTGATGAATATCAGAGAGTGTAGGGGACAAAACAGAGCCCTGTGGCACACCAGCATTAATTTTATGAGCTTCAGACTTAAAACCGTGCAACACAACTTGTATTGAGCGGTTCTCCAAAGGTAGTTTCTAGACCAACGAAGCAGAGATTCATCAATACCAAATGCAAGCATTTTCGATAAGAATGGTCGATGCCAAGCTCTGTCAAATGCTTTAGAAATATCAAGTGCAATAAACTTACTTTATCCAAAACCATGTACCTAAAGATTTTTGTCCCTGTTTGGTGAGATATACAATCAGATCACCGGTGGACAGCTCTTCAGAACAATTGGGGCGATATTTTCCAGGCCAGTGGATTTGTGTATATCGTGATCTTTCAGTATTCTGGCAACTGTACGAGTGCGAAAGAAGATTTGTCCCAAAAGATCGTTTACGCTCTTAAGTACAGGAGGAGTTATGACACCTTCTGGAAGCGTGGAATTAACAGCAAACTTTGCTGGAAGCAAATTGGATTTTATTGTGAGCTGACATAAGGAGTGTCATTGACGCCTAGGAACCGAAGACAAAGTATTTCATAATTTTTTACAAATGACCAACAATTTTGAATACCTTTGGGATATTGTTTTTTTTTTTTTTTTTGGCATTAACTGTTGGTTATGCAAAAATTCATCATTAAGGGTCTTACCAGCTTGTTTGAAGTTATTCCGGTTTTCCTCAGTAGGGTTGGCTTTATAACATTGGAAACTTACTTCTCTGACTCTAATAACCTTTTTAGAGTCTTAATCAAACCAATAATGCTCTTTTGGTTCGAAATTTTTTCTTGGAATTTGTAATCATATCCGCACTGGAGTCCATGTCACTATCGAGGAAGCATAGTGACCAGTTGAAAGTTCCTGAAGTAATCATTGAAAACCGTCCCATTTGGCTCTATCGTATTGTCAAACAGTTCTCTTAGGTATTTTTCTCTAGCTGGGTTTTGTTGGCACAAGAAATTAGCAGATATGGCAAATGTGTTGGATGTTGCTAGAGGCGATGATACAAGAAACAAGTCTAATGTATTTTTCGAATTGATCTGCAACAAAATCTCCACATACGTACCTTATTTCGGTTGTGGTCTTCGATTTCACTGTACGGATAATGAGAAACAATTCTCGTTGTTAAAAACCAATAACTTATGGCAACCCAATAAAAAGTTATCCAACCTCTATAGCGAGCTGAAAGTTAGATGGAACCATTCCTTGATATTACAAGACTGCTGCTTCCCTTCGATCAATTGTTTCATCAGCAGTCTGGCATGTGAAACTATCCTGTTTGAACCACATATCACCGCCATCAAGTTCATCCGATTCGACCCGGAAATAAAAGTCTTCCAACATGGCATGATAGCGAACTCCATTGACCCTAAACAAGGCGATCATTTCCATTATCAAATGTTCCATTGTTTTTAAGTAAAAGTTTCCGATACCGAGTACTTCCTATCAACAGAACAAAGAAGGGTTTAATGAAGCTCTAATGCAATTTTTATCGTTGGGAATTAATGCTCCTTCGGTTTGGCGACACAAATGAATTCACAACACAATGAGCATGACGATGACGATGATTATGTTCTAGATGAAACCATTTTTAAGACTCAAGACAAAGCCCTGTAAAACTAAACAAAAAGCCACAGCAAATAAAACAAAAGGTGTTTCCTTTTTGTGTCAAAATACTTTAAAAAAAATGATCCGGACAATGCTGATGAACCTCTAACAAGAGAAGTTGCCAACGCTTGGAAGGATTACATGGACGCAGAGTACAAGTATACGGAAGTCCAGAATGATTGACGGCAAATCAGCTTAGCCGCGTGACCTAAACAACAATCTTCTTAGTTTAAAAAATGATGAAAATTTGCTTACAGATGTACCCTACCAGGAAGCGATTCAAAGTCACAGAGAACCAAACCTGATATAAGTTATTCGGTAAATATTCTTAGAAGAAGATTTAATTCCAGACCTAAATCTAAACAATGAGCTGCTGTTATGAAAAAGTTATGAGGTAACTTTAGAAGACTAAAGATTATAAACATGTTTTTGGAAAAAACCAAGATCCAAACATAACCGGGTTCTGCAATGCTGATCGGGCTTCAAACAGTGAAGATAGGAGGGCATGTAGCAGAGGGTATTTGAATTTAATTTTTCTCAAAATAAAGCTAAATTTGAATTTAAATCTAAAACTTACTTCGCATGACATCTCCTTGTGTTGAGTAAATGGTATCCAAATGCAGGTCTGTAATGTGCCAGAAATATCCTGAAAAAAATAAAATAAGTTGTTTAATGATTATTACTGTTAGGACTTATAAATAAATATAATTATAATACGTAATAAATGTAATATAGTATTTATTAAAAATTAAACCCTTAATAAGGATGAGAAAACAATAAACGAGTAAACTCTAGGTCTTTAGACTATGAACTTAGTTACAATAATTATAAAAAAATACACGGGTTTTACAGAGAAATGCACATTGTAACTTAAGACTAATGATGATGATGAATTAAAATTATATTAATCAAAGACTTGATTTTTGCGGCGAATGGCAAAAATTCAGACCTTACTTCTTTAGACCTATTTTTACATGCGACTTATAGATACTTATATGTATGTAAAAGACTAAGAATTTCAAAAATTAATGTTATTAGAGAAAAACTGTTCGTAAGCATAATTTTCAATTTTTAAATGAATAAAACAACTCCTTAGCAGTTGCAGCTAAAAACAGGATGCCATGTGATTCAAGAAAATGTTAGTTTATGCAAAACTCGTTGTAGCGGTTTCTTAAAAAAATAACCATCTATATACAAAATTCTTAAAACATATTTAAGAAACTAAGTTTTTATTATTGTACAAGTAAAAATTAAGTTTCCAAAAAAAACTATACAGCCGTATTTGAGATATAGAATTTTCCAAAAAAAACATTGATTTTTTGTTTTAAAATTAAAAAAAAAAATTTTTTAACTTTTGAAATGCAAAGTTTTTTAAACTTTTAAGAAGCTTCTCTATAAAAAATTTCATTCAAATTGCTTATGCCGATAGTGAGAAATTCGAAATTTGAAAAAATTTTCTATGGTAAATACAGTCAGTAATTTTAATCAAAACAAATTGTTTTTGAAATTTTAATCACAATAATATTTAAACTTTTAGGGAGCGTAAGCATATCATCGTAATGTCAACTTTGATCAAAATCTCGGTACGTCCCACACGATTTTTTTTTCGAAATTTTATAAAAAAAATTGTTCTTAAGATTAAAAAAAAATTAAAAAAAATTCATTAAGTTATAGTTAGGAAATTGTTGAAAAAAAATCCAAAAATGGTAACTAATGGTACCCCCTTGAAAACATTTGTTTTTTGTTTTTGATTTTCTCAATAACAGTAGGTACAAACGATTTTGATAATTTTTTGTTTATACTTAAGCTCCCCAAAAGTTTGAATAGTATTGTGCATTTAAATTGGGGCTCCAAAAACTTTTCTCAAAAATGTTTTAAAATTTTTGTATATAAAGCTTATTTTTGTTTTAAAAAGCGTTTTATCGATTTATAAATTTTTTTCTTTTATAAACTAATATTTGCTTGAGAAATCACATGGCCCCCTGTTTTTCGCTACAATTTTTACTTTTAAATTATGAGCAAGGTCGTGGAATCCAGTCGTGCATTTAATTTGAAACTGTTTTTAAAATAAAGATTAAAAAAAATGGGACTATTTTTCTATTCTCGATTTTATGTATAAAAAGTGTCAAACAAAATTAAAATTTTTCTTTTTAACCAAATATTTCAAAAAAACATAAGACAACTATAAACAACATTAAGGCTCCTTATCATCAAGTTGAGCGCAGAAGTATAAATGCTTTCCCAACCACCCCAATACGTGACATAATGGCGGAAGCTGGACTTCCTCTACTAGAAGAACGTACCATAGAGACCAAAGCAAAGCTATACGTCAAATTAGCTTTCAGCCATGGCTCTATAATCGATGAAGATATCAAAGCTCTCAAAAAATGTGTGTCTAAAGTAGAGATGCCGCGAATAGTGACTCGGCCGAATACCGAATACCGAATATTCGGCCACGCTCGTCGGCCGAATACCGAATATTCGGCAGCCAAACATTCGGCTAACGATATGTTGTGTATCTATCTCCTATGTGACTTTTGACAAGGCAAAAAAGTTTCTGGGTATGTTTTACTACAAACAATATTGAAAATGATAAAAATGAAATTAAGAGACTTCAATATTTGATCAAAATGAAGCATTATTTAATGGACTATATAACTGTCCATATATATGCTACATTTTATTTTGTAGGTCCCTTACAATAGTTCGTTCATAATTTAGAGTTCACAAAAATATTAAGTTCATAACTTTATAGAGCTCTTTACATAATGGTCCATTTCCCTCAAATATTAAAGTCGTCTCTTAATTTGATTGTTGATAAGGCCCGTTGAAAAAACTGCCATTAAAAACAAAATAGAATTACTGTTCTCCAAGATCGGACGGCAGACACAAAACAGTATCCCTATTTGACAATATTATTTGCTAAAATCTACCTTTCATCTCCCGGTACTAGTGTATATAGTGAGAGACTATTTTCAGAAGCTGGAATTGTTTACGAAGTTAGACGTATGTACATACATACATACATAATCATTTGCTACCAACGAATGCTGAAAAAGCAGTTTTTATTCACCACAACTTGCCCTTAGTAGATTTTAAATAGATACTAAAATAAAAAAATTAATAATAAAATGCACGACTGGATCGCACGAACTTGCTCTTATGTAAAAGTACTTTGGAATTTAAGATACATTTTATAAATATAAAACATGGATTTAATGAGATAATAATGTGCAAATGCATAAAATTGCCGTCTGGTTTCCGGAAAAGTATGAATTTATGCAAATAAACCTTAAAAAATCGTTTTATTATTAAATAAATTTTTATATAACAAATTTCTCTAAAATTTTTCAAGAAAAAAATGTGGGATTCGAATTTTAAGTATTTAATAATATTGGTTTTAGGAAATAATTTCAAAAAATAATCGTTCATAGGTTTTGAAGATATTGATTTAAAATTTTTTTTTTTTTTTTAAAACCCAATAAATATTTTTTCGAATATTTTTATATACAATATTATTTTAAACTTAAGGGGACTTCTGCTTAAAATGTTGGGTTAAAATCCTTAGAGCCGTTAATAAGAAAGTCGAAAATCAAAAAAAACGGGTCTATGGCAGGTACCCCTAATAACATTTTGCCCAAAATTTTTTTTTGACCAAAATGTAGTCCATGTCCATAATATCACACTTAATTTTTTTATCAAAATCGTTAGAGCCGTTTTCGAGATAAATAAGATTTTGCATTACGGGTGTATGGGGGGTACCCTTAGTTTTCGAGCTAAAAAAAAAATTTCAATTTTTCCTCTAGGGAATCACCGAAGACCCTTAACTACCAAGTTTGAAGAAAATACCTCCGGTAGTTTAGGCTGTAGTTCGAGGTACAGACATACAGACATACAGACAGACAGACGGAATTGTCGGACCCACTTTTTTCGTCTTCGCTATCATCGTAATGTCAACTTTGATCAAAATCTCGAGTTCGATTTTTTTTCCAAATGCAGAACTTGCCCTATAGTACCTTTATCGCAAGTAAAAATATGGCATTTTGTGTAAGATAACAAATCTTTTTTTATTCTCCATTTAATATTCGGTATTCGGCCAAATATTGTAAACTATTCGGCCGAATACCGAATATCAAAAAAATAGGCGGAATACCGAATAGTGGCCGAATATTCGTGGCATCTTTAGTCTAAAGCGTATACCATCAGCCATTTCTACAACTATAACCACCGGCAAATCAATGGAACTCCCTGTTACAAAATACGAGAAATATTCTCCAATATGTCCCCCATGGAGCATCGAAATTTCCTCCTTTATCATGGACATAGCACAACACGAGAAAAACAATACGTCTCCTTAGTTATGTATATCGCTCACTCTATCATGGTATTACTGATCATTTAAAGTCTAAGGGCTGGAAAATGGTGTTTACAGACGGTTCCAAAATCCAATATAGCACATCGTGTGCATCAACTTATGAAGATGGTTCCCTTATGTCTACAGGAATACTGGATAATACAGCTTCTATTTTTACCACCGAAGCAACAGCAATCCTCACCACTGCAGCAATAGTAACAAAACAATGAGGCATGAGGCAATTTTGTGATATGTTCTGATAGTTTGGCAGTTTTAAAAGCGATACAAAACCCCAACAACACCACAATTATAGTAAGCAAAATAAGAGACCACCTTATTAAATTTGCTACCAAATTAAAGCTTATGTGGGTTCCAGAACACTGCGGTATTTCAGGAAACGAATATGCAGACAAAGCGGCTAACGCTGCTCATTTATCTCCAGTAAGTGCTATTCTTACATTGACGTTAATTAATTAAGTTAATTGAAAAGTTAAGGAACATAAACTTAACGATAAAGCACAACCGAACTACCCTACCTCCACCTCAAAACAGATGAATACCACTCTAGCTAAACTACGCCTAGGACATACAACACTCACCCACCAACACCTTTTAAAAAAAGAAAACCCTTCAATATGTGACGCTTGTCAAGCAGGTCTGGATATCAGGCATGTCCTAGGAGTTGGACCATGCAAATCCCTGACATCTAACACCAGCTTTTCCAACACAACTTCCTCAGCCGCAGAGATTCTAGGTAATCTCGTTCCAGAAAACATCAGAAAAATAAATTCAAAATTTAAGTATAAAACCAAATATTAAAAAAAAAAATTCTTAATATCAAATATCATATAAATATATTGTAGGTATTACTTAAGAGCCAGTAGCCCCAGCAGCTAAGTATCTTCCCAATATTGGCATGTAAATTTTAATATATGATTAATAAATTTAATAATAATAATAAATTTAATAATAATAATAAATTTACTTATGATACTTACTAAAAGGTATGTTCAGAAGTCTACAAATTGAGTCTTACAAAATTTCAGTATTTATCGGTTATTCTCATTACCTATCAATTGATAATGGATTGATAGTTCCAATAAATAAATCGAGCATAACAACTGAAGAATTCAATCTACTCGTATTGTTAAACCCTTATTCGATTTTGTATGTCCTTCAACTTTTTTTTATTAAATAATGTTAATTTAATTAGGTGCCTTATGATATATGTATGTATGTATGAAAATACAGCTCCCTTAGCCTCCAGTAATACTTCATCACCATTGCACGTATCAAAATTACTGCACAGTGACACAGTGTTAAGTCTCATTTGAATGTTTAACTTTTCTACCGTTTTATTGTTGCCACGTGTTATGATTCAAGAACCCATATTCATGTTTTATCCTTAAAATCCAACCACGAGCACATACACCAAGCTTAATTATAAATTCGAAAATTCCTCCGAGTACACTTTAAAGCTTTCCATGTCACATGCACATCACACCATTGAACTGCAAACAAATGGCCAAATCCAACCCAAACGCCCTCTATTGGTCTAGCTATGCACATATGTAAGTAGATACCCTTCGTTGTCGGTCGTCCTCGCCATCGTAGTACTTTGGTGTATCCTTGCATTTGAAATCAGCATATAAAGGGAAATATGCGCATAAAATTACTCCAATTCCCCAGCTGTTTGCTCTTTTTCAAGACATCGCTACTGCACCTTTCCGCGCTCTGTGCTTCAAGGGTTTCACTTTACACATTGGCATTGGGGTAGATTCCATGCGAATACATTACACAAATGTGTAGATTCTAGATTCTGGAATCTGTGTTTTGTGCATGAGAATTTTTTTTTTTGCTTGCTTTTTGCAGCATCACCAGCGCAGTATCAGCGCAACATCAGCTTGTGGATGATATATACACATATTTTATTTATATTAATGAATACCTCCTAGAACCTTCAAAACCCCATAATGAAACTGACATTGATTCGAGATGAAATATTGAAATATATCCCCATCTGATACCCCCTGGGAGGGATGCAGATAAGTTTAGCAGTTTTGATAAATGTTCAGTGAATTTTTGAAACTAAATCAAATCGGCCATTACTATTTAGCCGGAAGCGATGGAAGTGTATTTTTGCAAATGGCATGATTGCCCTAAAATCGAGTTGTTATTCACAAATATATTTAAATAATGTATTAATAACTCCATGATGATTGTGTGATTTGTTCAGCGACGACGACGACGACAACGACGACGCACGCCGTGCACTGCACGTGCTACCTCCGTGTGATCTAATTAAAATACATTACGGAAACAAAATATTTCACTGTTGCCGGATGCCTTATGCAGCTTAGCCATTTAATCTCGAAGGCAATTATTTCGGTTTTTGGCGTTTAGCATTGAGAGTTTAATTTTGAATTCAGTTCATCGAACTAATAGCTTATGAAAACGGATTTCCGTTTTATAATAGCCGAATTGTGATTTTCTATATGGAAAAGCAATTTAAAGTTCGTGTTGTTGAATTAATTTCTTAATTAATATATTAAATTGTCTAAAGTGGAATATCGATTCAAATAAATAGGTATCTATCTACTTGACGGCTCTTATTTTAGAGGACAATTTTTAGTGGCATCACATGATTGGGTTATCTAAATTTCCAGCTAGTTAAATTCAAATTTTTTGCGATAAGTCTTGTTTTGTAGCCCGAACGATTTTTTAATATTCAAATGGCAGACGGAAAAAATGGGTCTCACAATTACGTCTGCCTGTTCGACTACAGCCTTAACGACTCGGCCGATTTTACGGCTTAGAGTGGTCAAGCAAAAATAGATCAAAAGGTTTATGCAGTCAGATAACCAGAAATCAATATTGACTAATAATTTCATGTTTACTTCGACTACTTATAACAGATTCTTCAAAAGTACCAATTTATCTTGATATTGAAGAGCAAGAAATTGAAATTGTCAACAAAATCGGGTTTTTTCGAAGAATACGAAAAAAGCTTAGTATTTCTATGGCGATCAAGATATATAACTCCATTATACAGCCACATTTTGAGTATTGCCCGACAATACTATTATTGGGGTCTGAATTAATGCTTAATAAATTACAAACTAAACTAAGATTATGCTAAGCATAATATCGAAGATAATACAATTCAATTAAGTTTATTGGATAATACAGTAAGACTGAGTCTTTTATAGTATTCTTACATTGGTTATACAAGAAAATTACGGAATAAAGTTATTGAGAAAATAAAATAAACTAAAATGAAATTATTCGTTTCAACAAAAATCTAAAATATACATTATACAATATCAATTTTTTTTTTAATCTTTCCTCTTTTCTCTCTCATTTATGATAGCTTTGATAAATTTATGAATGGTTAGAAAAGTGTTTGAAAACTGCACATTTGAAGCTTGTCGTTTCTCTAATTTGTTTGATGCCTTGGGGCAAAGAATTCCAAAGGCGAATGTTATTTACAAAAAACAACCTTCAAAGATTTTCTGTGAATAGATATTTGAATCTGACGATAACAACATTTGAGCTTTGATGATACTTATAAGGAACTCAACTTTTTATAGAGGAGAAGACGATCTTTCGTCCACTAATGAAATATGACATGAAATTGTAACCAAAACTGAAATTGAAATTTATACTAAACTAAACAGATTTCTACAGATCTGAGAAACAGGCATCTAGGGAGACACTTCTTCAACGACTTGAAGGAGCTCTCTGACTTTTCAAGCAAAAACACGTTAAGGAGTAACACTAACGGAGAATGGCCACATCGCCTATACACCAGATATTTTCACGCCTCCGGTGAATACGAGCGTCAGTGACTGGATGGGGCCACCTCTCCCTAAGATTGGTAAAATCCTCTTGAGGAAAGGAACAGCCTCTTCGACTTAATCAGCAATACTGACCAAACAAACGGACATATACACCGACATTGATATATCAATCTCATCTACCAGACGTTGCAAGGAGCCACATGCACTCACGGACCTGGTGGAGGGATGATTTCTCAAGTGGGAACATTTCAGGCTAAAACTTGCTGAAACCTATCAACACCTTTAACAGGCTTGAATGACATAGTAGCTGTGTTTTATTTTCCCCCAGATTTGATCCAGATTGGATCTTTATTCAAAATTATATGTATAACAAAAACAACACAAGACCCAGTTTTGTTTGTATTTGTTGTTTTACATGTTATTTTGAAAACAAAATCCAATCCGATCTGGGGGAAAATAAAACACAGCTAGTATTATCAAAGGTTTCAATGCATGGGAGTCACAATTGTTAGACAAATAGAGGAGATGCTGAGACAAAATCGCAAAAGAAGGTAGGTATGCTGGTAGGTATGGTGACCACCCGCAGTCTAGCCCTGCGGCCCAATTAGTTCTTAAATGCACCATTTTGATACAATAATTTTAGGTGGACCATAACCATTACATTTTTGTTGCAGTAAAATCTAGGCCACATACGATTTATTACTCACCCATATTCTATTTATGACTAGTATTCGACTACAGTCGTAGGAACAGTCGTATGCGATGTTTTGCGTTTCCCAATATTAGTACAAGCAAAATCGGATGTTCGACTCCTGGAATAACAACATACATACGACTGTAGTCGAATACGAGTCATAAATACGAGTTTCAGAATATGGGTGACTGTTTTAGAGCATGTGGTCAGGATTATAGGATGATACAAAACCTATATACCAGAACTCATTGACAACCTCTTAATGTTCACCCGCTAGTTGCCAACTTTCTCTTGGTAGTCTTCTGCTTGCTGAGTGCTAAATTATTATTTCAACGATACTGCTTAAGCTTATTTATTTCAAGCTGAAGTGTAATGGGGCTATCCGCCAGAGTAAATAAATCTCCGACAGTAAAAGTGTTTTTACATTTAAGTCACCCACAACACTAACAGCCAAATTTTCCGCTACATCGTCAATGAAAAGAGCAAACAGAATAGAACCCTCCCATCAGAAACTAACACTTAGTGTTTGTAATAAATGTTGTATAGAAGCTAAGAAACTTGGAGAGACCCCTATCAAACTCAACTTATATAAAAGTGAGTTTCTATTTACAGTGTCAAAAGCTGCTTTAGAATCTACAAAAAAAATCCATAAAGATTTCTTTTTCTTGTTATGTTTGTTATATACCTTTTAGCAATGGTGTCTAGCCCACAAATTTGATCGACCGTTGACAGTTCAGGACGAAAACCCCTTGAAAAATAATTCGCCGACTATTACGTTCAACCGATTGTGCTAAGCGTTTGATTGTACAAAATATCAATATCTGTAACGTCTTAATTCGAAAACACATTATTAAAGAATACTAAAAGGCACTCATGGAAGTTAGCGATGCAGTGAACTCCCTCTTAACGGAAACCTCCTTAAGTGGACAATTCAGTTAAGGTTGGCTAGTATGATTTTGGTTGAGTTTGTTTTACTCTTGAGTGGACGATTCTATTAAGCGGACATGGACAGTATTTTCACATTTCTTTTGGTAAAAACATTCCCCCAAAATGACGAATAAGCTATTTTTCTTCTCATTTTTCTTCGTTATCGCTTTTGTGCGAAAGATCATTTTATTCATACATTATTTGAGTGAAAGCAGCAAGTGTTGCATAACATAACCATTTGTTGTGATTGGGAAATCCGCAAGTCCACGCTGTTTTAAAGCAAATCTGCCAGTGAAGTGGTTTTCTAATAAGCGAATTTGCATGACTTTTTTAATGACGGAATGGTTAAACAGTTTCAACGCCCAAATGAGAAAACTACACAGGACTTTTTCTGGACAATACAACTTCACATCCTCGTCTTACTTTACTTCATCATCACTTCAATATTGTTCCTAGCAAACACCACATCTGTTTGTCAGCCCTTGGATCAGGGCATCATCAAAAATTTTAAATCAAATTATTGCTAAAATTGATAACTTTCCTAATGTAGTAGAGCTTTCTTCTGCAGTTAATGTCCTAGATGCCATTAATTGGCATAACAATTTCTTTCAAGAAATTTTCTTTTCTACGCAATCAAACCATCCAAGCAAATGATAAAAAAGCTGGAGACGAAGACAATGCAACTGACATCTGTTTTTGGATCTCACTATGAGTATACATGATAAGGGGTTGTAATCTCCGCCAAGGTCGGATTGAAGGTTTTTTTTTAAAGGACTTAATATGTATTATGTAAATTTAAGCACATGTGTATATCTATGCAAATGTATGTAATTTTATACGTACAAAAGAAGTGAATTAAATCTGATGATTGTGTGTAATTTTTAAAATAAGCGTTTTAATTTTTAATTTTCCTCTTAAGTGGACGCTCCTTATGTGCACAAAAAACTCTTGTCCCTTGGCTGTCCACTTAAGAAAGATTTCATAGTACTGTTTTTTTTTAGAAATTCGACTGGAATACCATCAAGTCCAGGCGCCTTGTTAAACAATATAAAGAAAAGATTCCAGAATTTTATTCCAAAAACAACAGAAAAGTTGATTTAGAAAACAATTTTAAAAGTAAACTTTATTGTGTAAGAAATTTTTCAAAACCCAACAAAGACGTTAATTTTACAGAAATGTTTAACAAGCACTTGACCTTTAATGGAAGTGAGAGTAGGTAGTACCCCTTGGCATAATGGTTAGTTCATTGGACTGTCATGCGGAAGGTCTCGAGTTTGATTCTCAGCCGCTGCAAAAAAAAAAGAAAGTTTTTCGGGGGTGTACTGCCTCTTGTGTGGAATTGAAAAATCACCTAAGAGTATATCTCCCTATTGAAGGTCTCCTCCATTCCTGGTAATACGCACACAGGAAATTTTTTTTTATTTATTTGAGAGTAGGTAGTGCAAATATTACAATCAAAAGCCCGATTGCACAAAATGATCAATTACCTACAAAAAATATTCAAAACTAGATCAAGCGGAAAGAGGTAACTCGTATTCTTTTGAATATGAGACGTATGTTTTTGACTACCATCGATACATTTTCCAAATATTCCACTGTTCATCCGTTAGAAAAGGATAGAAACTTCAGTGCGATATTAAGGGCAATTAAGATTCATTTTCTTCACTAGAAGTTGACCTCAACTTTAGGATTTTTATTCTTAACTTGTGATTTTGTTTTTCTTCACTCAAAGTTGAAAATTTCAACTTTCGATTCTCAACTCTCGAGTTGATCAACTTCTGGTTTTCTAAGCTTCCGAAAATACTAGAAGTTGAGAGAGCAAACTTGAAAGTTGACATGAAACATTGTTTTTTTTTTTAATAAAATACCTACATGCATTTTTCTTCAAAAGTTTGTTTGCTTGAGTTTTCACAAGAACAAAAATATTGGCATAATTTTCGGCAGCAATTATTTTTGGGAAAATTGGACTTCAACTTCGTCGAGCAGTGAATGTTGCCGCTCATTGGAGTTGAAAAGTGGGATGTGAGATTGGTGAAATGGTGAGATTGGCCTCTCGCATTCTGCAGTTGAACAGTTTTTAACAGGAAGCCACATACATTTTCATAAGACTACTGTATCCAATCAAAACTGGCAACGACGGAGACTATTTATGGAACTCTAAAGGAGCATTTAAGAATTTTACATGCTTCCAAAGACAATTCCGAGTTGAAGGATAAACTCACTATTTTCATCACAAAACACTCCAGGATGAAACTCGCAATAGATTTTTGCAAAAATATAATTAGGGAACATATTGAAAATGACTACAAACCTCTAAAAGAAGAAAAAAGGTACGGAAAAAACACTGACACTGACCTTGACCTAGGTCAAGTTCCGGAAAAGTTGTTAGGACCAAACCAAATTAAATAAATATCCAGCCGCTGGGAACTACATATATGTAATAGATATGAATATCCACAAAATGAAAAACGTACACTTTATAAATTAAAATAAAATTGGTAAATTCTTTTTTTATGAAATGTGTGTATGTACATACTTTTTTTTCCTTTTCGTCATTCCACCGTGACTTGAACTTTTAATCTCTTTTTAGGCAATTTTTCACTATTCAACTTCACTATTTATAATTCCATTTTTTTTTTTAGTAAGTTTTCTTATTTTTAGTTAATTTTATTTGGTTGCTGAGATTATTCTTTGTATAATCCATTTTGAAATCGCGATTTGCACTAATAACAGTAAACTCAAGAAAGCAAGAAGGAGGACAAATACTTCCTTCCTTTCTGTCTTGCAATGAAATCAACCAACACTAATTGAAGAAGAAAAAAACGAGTTCGTTCAGCTCATTACTCGTTAGTTTTTAAATCAATGAGGGCGTTCAGGTTATTAACTCGTTGAAATTGAAATGGATGAATGTTTGCGTTCTAAAGCAATAGTTGTTG
This sequence comes from Chrysotoxum bicinctum, assembly GCA_911387755.1. NCBI lineage: Eukaryota > Metazoa > Arthropoda > Insecta > Diptera > Syrphidae > Chrysotoxum > Chrysotoxum bicinctum. Next base: position 178,709,412 of record OU426989.1, on the reverse strand, counting down.
TGTTTGGATACTGGGCTTAAATTCGCAGCCCGTCTAAAAATGAGGTGTGGGGATGATTTTCTCTTAGTGAAACTGTGAAATAAAGGGTGGTTAAATTTTAAGGACCGATGTTGATTTTGAATAAAACACAAATTATTTAGGAAATTATTGTCATTTCTTTTTATTATGATAATATGGTATGATTGAATTTGGTATAGAACAAAATATCGGCCAATTGGCCGGCGGCGGCACACCTCCATCCAATGGTCCAAATTTTCTATCATGCTGAGGCATAATTGAGGTTCTATGCCATTAATGTGCCGAATTATCTCATCCTTTAGCTCTTGAATTGTTGCTGGCTTATCGACGTACACCTTTTCTTTCAAATAACTCCAAAGAAAGAAGTCCAACGGTGTCAAATCACATGATCTTGGCGGCCAATTGACATCGCCACCACGTGAGATAACACGGCCATTGAATTTGTCGCGCAAAAGAGCCATTGTTTCGTTAGCTGTGTGGCAAGTGGCACCGTCCTGTTGAAACCACATATCGTCCACATCCATATCTTCCAGTTCGGGCCATAAAAAGTTCGTTATCATCTCACGATAGCGAACATCATTCACAGTAACTGTGCCTGACCGGCCTCATTTTGGAAAAAATACGGCCCGATGATGATGATGCCGCCAGCCCATAAACCGCACCAAACAGTCACTCTTTGTGGGTGCATTTGGTTTTCGACAATCGCTCTTGGATTATCATTCGCCCAAGTGCGGCAATTCTGCTTATTAACGAATCCACTGAGGTGAAAATGTGCCTCCTCACTGAAGATGATTTTCTTCGAAAATTGATCATCCACTGTTGCCATTTCTTGCCACCATTCTGACCATAGACGACGCATGAAATGGTCAAGAGGCTTTAGTTCTTGAGTCAATTGCACCTTGTAAGCGTGTAAATGCAAGTCTTTATGCATAATGTTCATCAACAACGAGCGTGAGAGGTGCAATTGTTGGGCACGACGACGAGTTGGAGTGGACGGCTCTTCAACCACACTATCGCGAACAGCAGCAATATTTTCTGCAATACGAGCTGTACGAGCATGCACTGGTGTTTTCACATCTCCTTCAGACCCGGTTTGCTCAATTTTTTGCACGACTTTTCCGATTGTACGCACATTTGGTTGATTAAATTGATCGAAAAAATCACGAAGTGCACGATATGCATCGAAAAACCTGGGGTGGAATCGGCTAAGGTGATAGTTGATTGTGATTGTCATTTTGACAATCGCTCTCTCTATATTTCTTTATTGATGTGATGAAGACAGCTATAGTCAAAATGACAATCACAATCAACTATCATCTTCGCCGATTCCACCCCTGGGTCGAGGAGTTGGTTTGACAAATTGTTTCAGAATCGTACAACACCGCATTTAAACTCAACTCAAAATCGAGCTCTTAACTCAAATGACGAAAAACCTGGCTCGAAAATCTGACCCTAATCCAACTGGATCTTTCGATGCTGCATATAAACGTAGTAAAAGAAAAATATAAAGATAAAAAAGGGAACTCGATATTATGTGTTCAACGAATGCAACGAAATAAAAAATTAATCAATAGCCGTGTTTTTTTGGAAAAGTTATCCGTAGTACAGTAGGATTTTATATGAATAACAACATCGGCAGTAGGATCACTGCCGATAAAAATAGAAGTGAAATCCTGCTACGTTTATTCGAGTATCGGCAGTCCTACTGTACTACGGATAACTTTTCCAAAAAAAACACGGCTAATGTGTTTTTCGGATTCCCCGTCATAGATCAATTCTTTGGAATACTAAAGCAAATATTAAAACAGCTTAACAATTTTAAACAGAGACAAATATAATTAATGGCGCAAAATTTTATTTGAATAAGTACGATGTTTAAGCTGTTTTAGTATGAAACTAGGTAAAAACAACGATTTTGCAAATTTTAATCGAATATAGTATTATACTTTCTCCACAATTTTATTGAAGTTAAAATCATCGAATATTTTTTTAGTATCGTGCTTCGTGCTTACTTCATTTATGACCCTTTGGCATTTACAAAACGTCAAAAAATGTCTGTTTACTTAGTTTTTTGCATAAAATATCATTGTTTTAGGTGTGTTCAGAAGCAGTTTATTAAGAAAACTGCTTTAGTACGATACTAGTTCAAAAATGTTTCAAATTAAGAATGAGTTAGTAAACTACTTTAAAGTTAGAAAATTGTTAATTAATATATTTCTAATACCTAAATAATAGGCCGTTTAAAATTTTTCGCCAATGTCTTTCATCAGGCCATGATGTTTTGGTGACATCTGTCATATCTGTTGCTTATTATTCAGTTACTTATACCAAATTAACATGGCATGTAACACGATGGAACAGCACGTTCAAAATGAGTGTTCGTTAGTGCAAACGTTGCGGACATTGTGTCTATTTTATGGTGGAAAACGTGCTGGCCCTTCACAGCCGATTTTTTAACGTTTGGTGGCCAAATTTGAGACAAACGGTTCGATAGTCAATGAACCAACATTCGTACGGTCGAAGGAACTCAAAATCAGTCCAGAACATCGACCCGGTCTTTAAAAGTGTACAGGAGAACTCGAAACAGTCGACTCTTCGCCGGGCACATGAACTCGGTCTTTGGCAGAATTCGACTTGGCTTATTAATTTATTAAAAACAAAGTAAATTTTTTTTAAAAATTATAGTGCAAAAAGGATCATTTTAGAGTTGACCTACTTCCTGTTTTATAATATTTAAAGCATTTTTGTTTTTTTTTCCAATTTTTCAAAGAAAACTCACCTTAATACTGATTTATGATAAGAAACGTTTTTGATTGAAACACTCACCGCAAAACTATTTATTTCCTTTGGTTTGTCACAAAGAAGGGAAAATTTATTTTTAACAAAAATTGTTTTCCTCAAAAACCGCAGAAAAGTATTTACAGAATAAAAAAGAACACCACCAAACGCAAAAACTCCAGAATCATATTCCAAAACCCTAAGATGAAAGCTAATAGGTACAAGCGTCTACTGCAGAAAAATATATTTTTTTCTTCCTCCTTCTGTCTCCTTTCACTTCCGATTTTTGCTCTAGGAAACAACTCAAACTACTCAAGGACTTAACAGGGAGAAAATTCCCTTAAATGGATAGGATTTTTCATAAAATATAAAAAAATCCTAACAAAAAAAAAAACAATAGAAAAAGTAAAAGTAAAAAAAAAAAACAAAAAAGTAAAAGTTACGAAAACACTATAGAACAATTTTCAAACTTCAGGCAGGATTTTTTTTTAGTATAAATACTTGGGTGCCGAACATTATGCAGGTACCTTCAACAATATTCTCAGATTCCTAAGTAATAATGACCTTCTCACTGTGCTCCAGTTTCGAGGAAGTTTTATTGTGTTTTTTTTTTTGTTTTTTTTTTTTTTTTTTTTTTAATGCAGAAGGTATACCTTTACAATAAAAAAAAAATACCTACACAAACTGTTGGTGTTTCAAAACAACCCTTAACCCTGTTTTGAGTGTTTGAAATGAGAAAAAAAAACCCTTGACGATCTCAACACCATTTTTCATTTGGTGCTTATAGGCTCACAAAGCCCTTACGAGTGCCTATTTGAATTGAAAATGCTTGAATAGACTTTAAGCCAAAATAGTTCCATCTCATCCCTTAGCCAAAAACCATCTATCTGAGTTGAAGTTTCTCAACACTTCTCACATAGCTCTGGGTACAACTTTTTCATTCTTATGTGCGAGGTGGGTGTAAATGGTATGACTTCCACTATTCTTTCTATTACTTTTGAGAATCACTACTTAAGAGTTGAAGAAAAAAAAACTTCTTAAATATGTTTCAAAATTTAATATCTACAAAAAAAAACAAAACAAGATTTTTTTTTTTAGCAAAACTTAAAGAAAACGCTTAACGAGAAAAGTTTTTTAATAGGATACCAAAGTAGGTGGAAGGAAGAAAATAAAATAGAAAAAAAAAAAACAGAATGAAAGCTTTTCTTGTTCGCTTTGGTCCACAACTTTGCAAACGCAATTAAACTCGCATCAAGCAACACACACCCTTATATGACGGGATCCAGCATCAACAATAAGGAAGCGGAGCTAGAGCTAGAGCTGTATAGAGGGATGAAAATATCATCGCACCAACAAACATCCTAAGGACCATTCCCAACAACTTACAACTGCTCTGCTCCCAGCTCTGTACCTTTTCAGATGGTGACACAGTGTGAAGCGAGTGTAAAAGTGCAACATGATTGCAGCTAAATGGAAGGGAAAATGCGGCAAGAAAAGCAATTTAATATCAACAAATCCCATTTCTTTGCATCGTTTTTTTTTGCATGTGGTTCTAACGTAGGGTTACCATATTTTCCATATAGAGAAATAATTATAAGAATTATTGAAAGCGCGATTTTACTTACTCTTGTCATTCTAAGGTTTGCTAGATACAAGTACGAGTATGTGTTTGACTATATTTTTTGTTTTTACAGGCATTAGGGTGGGCCATATAGTGGTTTCTTTTTAAATCATAGGTTATTTGACACTGACAGAAATTCAATATCATACCTCTGCGAAACGAAATAAGTCGCTTTACGCTTAAACAACGTTGGAAAATATTGAAAACTTATTTCTAAAGTGAGTATCTACTGTATAGCCAAAACAGTGCGTTTTTTTTAAAAGAAGTTTTGGCTGAAATGAAGCACCCACCGCGCTGCTGTACACAAATTTGTGCAAAAAGTTGGTGAGACGAGAACGTGGCTGCTGTAGCCGAAAGTGTGAGACTCAATTCACGAGCATCAACTCGCCATCGATCTCAACACCTCAACATTTCGCGTACTAGCCTGAGAAGAGTTCTGCACAAAGATCTCGGATTATTCGCTTACAAGGTGCAATTGACACAGTAATTGAAGGCGCACGACCATCCGCTTCCATCCATCAGTTCGGGTCTCAGAGCAGCTTGAACTTCACAACGATTTTGGGCACAAAATCATCTTTTCTGACGAGGCACATATTCATCTCTGCGTCTTCGTTAGCAAACAAAATTGCCATATCTGGGGCTCGGAAAACCCGTATGTTATTGTCCAGAAGGCAAATCATCCACAGAGAGTGACAGTTTGGTGCGCATTGTGAAGTGGTGGCATCATTTGACCATTTTTCTTCGAAAATAGGATCGTTTCGGTCAAAGGTGGGCGTTTCAGAGCTATGTTTAGCGATTTTTTTTTTACTGAAATTGAAAACATGGATTTGGACGACCTCCGTTTCATGCAGGATGACTCGCCATGCCAGACATCCCATGCCACAATCGATTTTTTATTCATCAAATTTCCAAATCGTGTTATCAGCCGTCTTGGCGATGTCAATTGTCCACCTCGGAGCTGCGATTTGACCCATTTGGACTTTGCTTTGTGGGGAACCGTGAATGACCGATGTTGTGCCAATAATCTGGAAACGATTCAAGCACTTTAGGCTAATATCATCCAAGCAATCCGTGAGCTACAGCCCGAAACCATCAACAAAGTCATGTAAAATCGAAGTGACAGAACGCGCTACTGCGAAGCCAGCCGAGTCAGCCACTTGAAATACATTGTGCTCCTTAATTAATGGGAATGTTTCCTCTTACTAATAAAGCCATAATACATGAAACCAACTAAATTTTGATCATTTTATTGCATTTTTAAAAAGAAACTTGTATTTATACTTGGTGTAGTAGTGAAGTAAAAGATTTAAATTATACAAATATTTGAAGTGGAAATGGTCGCTTAAAGGTACTAAATGCCCAAAAAAAAAATAATACTCCAAGAAAAACAAAGTTATCATATTTTTCATTTGTTTTTCTGAAAAACTAATTGGACTTAAACAGTCCTATTTTTGGCTTCAACTTAAATAAAACCAAAGTATTGGTTATTAACTTTGTTACACCCTGAATGTAGACGCCCACGAAAAATCACATTTTTTTAAATTTTAAGTTTCAATATATCTAATACGCAGGGGTGAAGTAAATTCAATGTTGAACATTTATTTCGCCAATGGTAAAAGATAGACATCACAGGTGTGTTGGGAAATCAAAAAAAAAAAATGTTTTTAAGATATCATTATTTAGAAAATGAAAATGCAACAAATTATATTTAAAAAAAAGGAAAAACGTTCGGTTGAAAACTGAATTTTTATACGCCAATGTATTGAAAACGAAAGCTTATGAAAACGGTTTTTTTTTTGGAAAATTTAGAAGATAAATTTAAGGTTCTAAAATCTATGGAATTCAATAATTTTCAAGTGAATTTTTTTTATGGTTTTGAAGTTTTTTTTAACATCATCTGTTTCAGATTTAAATTAAGAAGCCTGGATTATTAACGCCTAATACAAACACAATGCACGATATAATAAAAATTAATATTATTAGAGTTAAATGTCTGAATGCATGATATTCAATTTTTAAACTTTTTGAGCTCAAAAAATAGAAATATAATGCCGTCAGACTTCTAGAACAAATATGAATTTATGCTAGTAAAATTCAAAAATTCGTTGAAGCAAATTGTATTTATAATTAATTTACTATATAGAAAATTGTTTACTTAAGCGTTTTTCAAAAAAAAAAAATATTAAATTCACCCGTTTTAAAATAATGAATGAAATATTTCTTAGAAAATCTGTGTGTCCTCTATTATTTAAAGTTTAAAGGAGCTTCTGTATACAAATTTGTATCAAAACAGTATGTTACTGATAAAAGAACAACTAAAAAAATATGACACGAAATGGTAACATATTTTTAATATTGTTAAATTAAAATGTAGACCATACCTTCAATAATATCTGCACAGAACACTTTTATTAAATAAATATATCTTTTCTGAAAAGGTTGTATTGGAGGTACCGTTATGTTTTGAACTAACAAATTTTAAGTTTTCCCTCTAGATAATTACCTAAGTGTCTAAGGCAAAATTAAAATTTTGAACTTCTCTCATTCATCTAGTTCAATTTTGTTTCAAAATGCTAAACTTGTTTTATAAAAGGTATTTTTAAAGGCAGATAACTTTAAATTGACAACACTGTTTTCAGTGGTAGCCGATTTGACAGTACTCGGTTGTTTTGAAGTTAATTTGGTATGGCAATCTTTAATGAATAGATTCACGATGAACAACGCTTTCGGACTGTTCAAATTTACTATGAAAATATATGGTTTAATTCAAAAAACTTATCGGGGAAATCTTGTTAAGTGATTGAGCACTTTTTTCTTTGTTAAATGTCAATAACAGGAACTCTAGGCGTCTTGACCTAAATGACTTATAACTCTCAACTACTCCCGTGTACATGTTATCAGGAATGGAGCTGGAATACAATTTTCGTTGATTCCGAACGCCTAATAAGCATCACTTTTATGTCAGAAATGAAGAATGGCAACACTTACCAACATTCCACGCGTTTTTGCCGAAATACAGCTTGATTAACTGCGAGGAGTTTACGCTATATAATGGGTGATTGTTTTGCTATTTTCTATTTGGCAACACTGGTTTTGACAGCTCACGCACGTTTCGTGTTTTGTGTCACTGTTAAACATCTTCAGTTTGGTCTATAATTTCACCATGAATCGTCTTACAAGCGAACAATGCTTGCAAATTATTGAATTTTATTTATCAAAATGCGTGCTCTGTTAAGAAAGTTCATTGCGCGCTTCTTCCATTCTATGGTCAGTTTACTAAATTTTTCACCAATTTTTTTGAAATGGTAACATATTTTTAATTTTGTCCGTGTGATGATAACAAACTTTTTTTTGCGCAAAATGCAAGAGCTTAACTTGCATGACATGTGGTTTCAACAAGACGGTGCGCCATGCTACACAGCACGCGTAACCATGGATCAATTGAGAGGCGAGTTCGTAGAACAGTTTATTTCACGTTTGGGGCCGGTCAATTAGATCGTGCGATCTAACGCCTCTAGACTATCTTTGGTGGGTCTATGTTAAAGCTCGTGTCTATAGTGAAAAGTCCGCTTCGATAGGCGCAATAGAAGCCAACATTATGGCAGGATGGCATCAACACCGTGAATCGAATTGAGTAAAGTTTGTGTGAAATTAGAATAAACAGCCCCATAGTCTTATGAACATCAGTGAATTCAACATTATTGAAATTCATAGAATTTGGGATTGCAAGAGATTTTTTTTTTGATTATACGAAGGACCAGAAAACGTTAATTTTAAATGACTCATAAAAATTAAATTGATTTGATAATAGCTAAAATCTTTATTTGCAAATAGGATAAGTAAGTTTGTAAATGATACTTCTATTTTTTTAATCATCATTTCTATGTATTTTTGACATTAGAGTGCCTAGCAAGAAGCTGAAATCCCAATTTTCGACTATAAACCCATTGCAAGGCAGCCGCTATGTTGATCTAAGGAGCAGATTGGGTATGAAATCAAGATTATCGACCATGGATTCTCTTTACAGGGTTGCCACTATTTCAAATTTAAGAGTATTTTTTTTTTTGCGAATTACAACTCTGCTTTTAATTTTTGATAAAAAAAATCGGTTTCAAAATATCGTCTATGCATGCATATGTACATGTTTTGTTTGTTTATGTGTAAGATATTTTTCTGTAATTTTATTTTATTTGGTAAATTATTGAAATTGCTTATTACTCCTTGCACATAAAAATATATGAAAAATAAAATACAATTTTGAAGAACTCTTAATCATTCTAAAAATGATTGACATGAGTGAGACAATATTTGTCGACTAAATCGAAAACGGGGTTGATATTCATGAAAAATAATAAAACTTTAATTAAAGATACCGGCAACCCTGCAAGAAGTTTATTGTAGAAAATTTTCTGATATAAGCATCTTACATATGAATTCCTTAAATAAAATTTGGTGGGGCAACAGCTCGAAGTGAACCAGGACCTAGTGACTTACAACTATCAACCATTCCATGTGTGCGTGTTACCAGGAACGTAGGAGACCTACAATTTTCTGCCTATTCCGAACGGCTAATGAGCGGCACTTTCCATAGCAAGCGATATACTCTTATGTCGTTTTTATTTGGGAATCCTGAATCTCTCTCCGATCCGGAATCCCAACTGAACAATTTTTCTTGATTTTGATGATTCAGAAGTTTTTTGAAATTGTATATGTGAAACATCAAATGTGGACAGTAATGAAAATCAAGAATAATAGTTCTGTTCAACCAGCTGCACTGGACTACTCTGGGCAGAAAAGTGTAGCTTTTTTGTGTTCATTGAGGAAATTTCTGCACTGACTTACACTGATTAGCGTTCATTGAGCTGAACTAGTGTACACTAGTTCAGAATATTTTGCACTACCTTTTGAGCTAGTGCAGATTGGTGAAAACTGTCAAAATCAGTTGATGTCATTATTCGATTATATTTTGTTAACGAATAAAGTTGATTTTTTTCCGCGCTTCGTATTTATGATTGAAGTTTTTATTTAATGCATAGATTAGAGCCAATTTCGAGTGAAGGGCAATCTCTGGTGATTCAGTGTTTTCTAATTAATCCAATAATATCTTAATTAAATCTATGTATGTATATTTGCACGAAGAATTCCGAACGCAAGTGTTTGAAAGTTCGATGAAAAAAGGTGAAGAGGAGTAAAAGATTTTGTACCTAAAAAGCCAACAACGTCGTCGCAGGCACTGGGAATGAATTTCTTCCCTTTGCCATCGACTTCAGCGCAGGCATAAGGCATTTTACTTGCGCCGAATTTAATTTGTTTTCTCTTTTTTAACATCTGACGTATGACGTTTCTGCTTGAGTTTGCTCTGACAGTTTTCATGAACCTACACTGCACTACACTACTCTACACTGGCCTTTTCCTGATTGAACACAACTAATGTTTGATGATCGATACACTTCGCACAATTAGGATACAAAACATCACAGCTGTTGAGTTTGACATTTAAGTATATGAATGTGTGAGTGCTTCTGGTTTTGATTCTGATTTCAAATCCAGAAGCAAATTTATCTTCTTTTCAGAATCGACGACATTAGAGGATTTGTCAATTCCTCGCAAGAGCCAGTACACCCCTGAAAAACTTTTTGCAGCGGCTGAGAATCGAACTCGAGATCTTCCGCATGACAGTACCACATGATGATTTCCTTACAAACTCAAATAATCTGCTACAATTTTCACGAATTTCACTTTCTCCAGAGCGCAAAGCAGAATGAAATTTTTAGTTGCCTTATTTTGCATTTTAAGGTTTCAAAGTTTTGGATTTGATCCCAAGCCTTCCGCGAATCACTACCTAGGAAAATTTTTTTAAAGCCTACTATTAAGTAGTGTAAGATTCTCACAGAGTATCTCTTTCCATGGTCTTGTCAGTAAGGCATGTCTCTCTTCTTAGCTGTTCGGATTCGGTAGAGAACTATGAGCCTATTTTATTTTTAGCAGCTGACAACGCATACATGAATGATTCATATTTAAGTCACTTGGAACCAATTCTCCACGAGCTGCTCCACTCCAAAATTTATAGACTTAAGGCATGATCTAATTTATGTAAAGAACCGCTTACACGACTTCAATAATTCTTTGAATAAAAAGTAAAATGTAAAAAAGCAAAAAAATAAATTTCAATGAAAAAAAGAACGAATGGTAACCTTGGTCTGGTAATTCCTAGTTGTGCACTTCAACACAGGAAACAGGGGCCGAATTACCGCTTCAGTGACGAGTGAGTGAGTCCCATCAGTGATCGAATGAAAATGTCAAATTGGAGTAATTTATTGCTCGATAACGTAAGCGGTAATGCCAAACTCACATAATTCAGTCACGTATTACTCGATAACTGATGCGGTAATTTGGCCCCAGTATTCAGTCGTCCTATACACATTATTGTACCAAAAAAGCAAAAAAAAAAGTACAAAAACGAACGAAAAGCTGAGAAATAGCGGGACTGCTGACGGAGCAAAGAACGAGGAATGAAAATGGTGACATCCGTAATTAGCAAAAAACTTTTCCCCTTCTGACACACGCCAACTGTTAGTTGGAAATCATAAAAAAGGACTAATAAGGAAAAAAAATGAAAAAAGTAAAAAAAAAAAAACGGAATTAAATTTAACCGAGCTTAAGAAAGAAACAAGCGAGAAAATGTGGGGTAAACTAAATTAAGGAAACGCAAAAGGCAAAATTAAAAAAAAAAAAAAGCAACGAGCAACGTTAAAAACCAACGTAAAAAAAAACAACAAACAATAAACGAATCCAGTTAATGATTAATGAAAATTGCAACAAGAAATTACAAGACCCTTTGTTAAAAAAAAATAATCCTGCCTGAGCGAAACCATCAGGAGAGTGGTTTGGCTTAGATGGAGGTTGGTGAGGATGAGAAGAATGTGCAGCTTAAAGGTTCCAGGATGTGATTATGACACAAAAAACCAGAGCTGGCAACAATTCTTAATGGTTTAACTATTTTTTGCTTTTGTTTAAAAATTCCTATCAGTGCGTTGAAAATATTAAAAATAAAAAAAGGAAAACTTGTAGGTGTGGATAAGGACAATGGTTGTCATTTTTTTTTTCAAACACTCTGTCTAATTGAACGGATTTTCCGAGGTGTTGTGGCTAGACTGTGTTAGATGAGATGTACAAGTACATAGGTAGCTATAATTAGAAAAAATAAGAACAAGTCTTTATTCCACAAAGACCTTTGTTTATTTTAATGAGGAAGTGCCTACCTATTCTATAATGGAACGCCCACAATGAATGTCAGTTTTTCTGTGTCAATGGCTTTAAATAAATGAATGCGTAGGACAAGAACCTGCTATACCTACAGTCTGGTGACGTTAATGGTTCGCTTTGCTATTTTCAGCCTCACAAAACATAAGTAGGAATTGAGGTTGGAATTAGAATTTACATTTCTAAATTAGATAGGGTAAGTCGGTCGAATATGCCACACTTAACAGTAAAACAATAAAATTAGATAGTAAAAGACAAGTTTAGTTCAAGATTTTTTGAATTTAAATAAAATGTTGTTTAATTTAATAGAAAAACCAAAAAAAAATAAAGTTGTGTCATATAATATATTTCAAATTAAGATAAAAGAAAAACCTTAAAAACTGGCATTTTACCCACACGTGCGGGGAATATGCCACTTTCGAAGGGGTGAAATGCCAGCAACCATATAGTATGGTATATACATATATAGTATGCACTTTTTTAATCTTGATCTATGTTTTATGCCATTTCTTTCTGCAAAAGTGTAGGCCAGATTTCTAACTGATGCAGCTGTCAATGGATAACCCATCTTTTCAAGTCTCTTGATGTACTTGACCAGCTCATTTTCGTTTTCGGATAAACAGCTTTTAGATCCCAATTTCTTTTTTTTTATGCAGTTTGTTTGAATGTGACGTTTAAGTGTGCGATATGGAATTTTAAATTCTTTTGCGGCTGTCCATGGTTTAATTTTACCCTCCCGTACTTCACAAACAGCATTAGCCAAGTTTTCTTCTGTCCACGATGCTCTTTCGGTTCTTCTTTGATAATTTCGAGGCCTTCTTGTTTCTGCAAGAAATATATATCAAAGCGGGGTAATATGCCACTTTAGTGGGTAAAACGCCAGTTGGTGTGAAACAAATGTGGCATTTTACCCCAAAACGCCAGAAAATTTAAATACATCCCTGAACGAAAATTAACGCAACATATCATGTCTAGTGACGAACAAACATTAGGTATATAAATGGATTCTTACCTTTTTGAAGAAACTTTCATATATTTTATTGAGAAACCCGAAAAAAAACCGTTTTTATTCACACTGAATTTTATAAAAAATAACTTTGATTTATATTTTTCCGAATATTTTCCAATTTAAATTAACTAACAACTTGCGCATCCGTGTGCCCAGAGAACTTAGTTAAACTGAGCGAACTACATTGTAGGCATTGCCAATATCAGCTTAGAAATGTAAGATATTGAAAGATGGCATATTACCCAAACTGGCATATTCGACCGACTTACCCTACTAAAATGTGGGTCATCTGAATTCGTTCGTTTGTGTGCCTTCTCTAAGGGAAAACGAAAATTTGTTGGCTTTTCTAATTTCAGGACATTTTTTTTTCAAAAGCTGTCGGGGAGTTACTCTACCCTAAAAATTACATACAAAGTATACATTTCATCCAGCAAAAAATATTAATCTTGATGAGAAAATGTAATTCAATAACACGAAAAACGTATTTCACAGGGCTGATACTTAACTTTTATGAAATCACATTGGGTTACTTATCATCTTTTATTTGAATTGTCATTTCCCAGGAATTATTGATTTCTGATTAGGTATCAATGGGATGTTATCCTATTGATAGACTAAAATGAATAATATAATTTCGTTTTTTTCCCATAGAAAGACCTTTAGAATATTTATATCTTAAAATGTGCATGAGTTTAAAGCAAAAAAACCGTAACATGCGGTCTCCACTAGCGATGAATCCAGAGCATGCTTTAAAGCATGCGTTCATTATCGCAAGTAGAGACCGCCATCGCAGCTATATTTTCATAGCTTGCGATAGAAAGTATGCTCTCATCGCATACCATTCATCGCTTGCTCTATCGCAAGGAGAACTGTCATATTGTTCTGGCGTACCCAAATTTAATTTAACTGAGTCTGAGTTTTGCGTGCGAAGAAAGCTTTTGCTTGGGGTTTACGTTTTTCTAACAAAATTAAACAAAAATCTGATTTGAAATTGTCCATAGATCTCATTTATATCCATTAGGGGTGGCCGTGGCGCGATGTATGTGTGCTCGCCTGTGAACCTCATGATCACAGTTTCGATCCCTGCCGTCGTCTATGTCGTTTTAATTCCATTAAAAACCTTCTAAAATTGTCATCAATGGGTTGCTGGTTTACTCATTACATGTTGTTCAGGCATAACACTAACAACATGTAATTGAGTTAAACTAGTATGCCCAACAAGGATGAACACGAATAAAAAAAATAATCACCCTTATTACGATAGGCGTTTTTCTAAAACGCCAACTGTCGTTTTAGGAGTCGTGTCGTTTTTGTTTTGGTATTCCGTAACTAAAACGCCAGCGTTTCTCTCGCTCTTACATTCCACAATACATTCCAAACATCTGACATATCAAATTGTTTGCAAATTGAATAATTTGGTTTTGAAAATTATATTTGTGTGAATTTGTTTCAAAAATAAGAAAAATGAACAGTGTAGAAAGTTATTTTTCTTGGAGCACCAGTGACGACGAAGAAGAAGAAGAAAATAAAGATTTGCTACTGCAGAAGATATACATTCCATCTAAACCAAATCCTTTTGATTTGGCTGCCACAAAGTATGTTATTAAATTAAAAAATATATATTGAGTAGGTAATTCTACCACTGGTTTTGATTTTTTATTTTATCGCATTTGTAACACATTCAAACTTGCTGATACCCTTCGATTTTTTGCAAAAGCGAGCTACCAAAAGGGGTTGGGAACGACTTCAATTTGGGACTATCCCAGATAAGCCTAAACAACATTCTTAAGGAAATACCTGCTCAAGTTTTATCTTTGCCAAGTTGTAATTTCTACGAATTCTTTTATTTTCCATTTTAATCGGATAGATACATACATATATAAAATAGATCGCTTGATATAAATATTTGTATATCATCATCATCATCATCGGCTCGACAACCGGGTTCCGGTCCTGGCCTCTTTCAACAAGTCTCTCCACCTATCCCGGTCTCTAGCCGACGCCATCCAGTTGCGCACCCCAAGGCTTCGGGCGTCCTGGTCTACGCCATCTCTCCAGCGCAAGCATGGTCTACCACGCTGTCGTCTACCATAGAATGTACCACAAACAACTTTCCGAGCAGGTTCCTCTTCGCTCATGCGAGCTAGGTGCCCTGCCCACCGGAGTCTACCGAGCTTAATTTTTGTCACGATATCTGCTTCTAGGTAGATTGCGTACAATTCATGATTGTACCGTCTCCGGAATCGTCCTTCCTCACATATGGGGCCAACAATTCTCCTTAAGACTTTTCTCTCGAACGCAGCTAAGAGGTCGGAGTGCCTTTTGCTAAGCACCCAGGTCTTGGATCCATATGTGAGTACTGGCAGGACCATGGTCCTGTACAGCAGCAGTTTTGAAGTTATGGTGAGATTTCTGGATTTGAAGAGCTTTGACAGACTATAGTAGGCTCTGTTGGATTTGAGAAGCCGCCCGCGTATTTCTTCTTCTATGTTGTTATCGGCTGCTACTATTGACCCAAGGTATTTAAAGGATTGCACCACTTCAAATTCGTGCTCCGCTACCTTGATTGTTTGACCAACTGTTCCTGTATATACACATATGCATATGATGGAGGAGAAAGAAATACTTGGCCTTTGGGTATGTGATTGTGACTGATAACAGTTCAAATAAAAATACATTTTTGCAGGAGATGCTGGGTACCTACTCGAGCCTTTTCTTGTAACTCCTTATAGATTTGTTATTTTCACTCTTAACAAAGAATTTTAAATTATAAAAACTAAAATAAATTTAAAAAAATTATATTTTGACTCCTGTCGTCAACAAATTTCTAGACGACAGATTTCGGCATTTTTACAGACGTTTTTTGTATGGAAACGACTAACGGAATACCAAAAACAATATAGAGAACACGTTCCACAAGAGAGAATCGACAAATTGACGTTTATTTGGCGTCGAACGCCTTACGTAATACCAAATTCACTCTGACGTTTTTATTTTGGCGTGCAACGCCTTACGGAATAAGGCTGAATGTGAATTATAAGCGACATAGAAATAAGACACGGCATTCTCCGCTTTAGTTCAGCCGCCACCTCTGGAGATAAAATATCTGAGACAACAACCTTCAGTCTCAGAACATCGTGCCACACATCTTTCCTATCCTTTTTTCTCTTCCTTAACTTCACGCCCGCGCTGTGTTCAAACATTATAATCCCTTGAGCGCGTGTAAATTATAAAAAAAAAAAAAAAAAATTATTTACTATACTAAAAAAGTATGCGATGAAATGCCCAGCCACAAAAATCTGACAGTTCTTCTGCTCTCTGCTTTCTGCTTTGGCTATTGCGATTGCGATAGATTTATCGCTAGTGGAGACGGCGTGTAAGAGGGACGACATCACAAGCCCTCTTTGATATCAACGTTACGAGCTACCAATATACAGTGGTGTTCAAGTGTGTGATAAAATGTGGGTTATCCGAAACGCGTATAAAGATTGTAAATAAGAAAACAGACTCAATTCATTTGTTTGTATCCTCTTTTAAATTATTAAATAAAACCACAAAAACAGTTCCATTTGATCGTCAGATCTATTTTAAGTTTTTTGTGCTGTGTAAAAAAGTAGGTGTGCAAACTGTAACCCTAAAAAAAAAAAAAATCAGTGGAATTTTAGTATTTTTTTCTAAATCCATTATTATTAAGAACAGCTTGAAACCTTTTTGGCACAAACTTTTGACATAGGAATAGACTCCCAAGCTCCTTGTACCGCTTGTCATTATTCTTCTTTGGAGGTATATTTTCTTTGGCCAAGAGCCCTCTTCACATCACTCCACGAGTTTTCAACTGGATTTAGATCAGGAGACTGCGCCGGCTACTCCATAACATCGATCTTATTCCTCATAAAACACGTCCTTGCTGTCTGCGAGGTATGCTTAGGATCGTTATTTTGTTGAAAAGACCACCTAAGGGGTATTTCTTTCTCAGCATATCGCAACATTACATTTTCGAAGATTTTGATATACCCTACTGAGGTCATAATGTCCTTAATCCAGAATATTGGACCAACACCAAATCAAGAAAAGCATCCCCATACCATTACACTGGCGCCGCCATGTTTGATAGTCTTGATTCTGTATTGCAGTAAAAACTTTCAGTTTTGATTTTCTTACAAACTTTTTACAACAATCTGCACCAAATTAATTACATTTTTGACTCTTTAGACCATAATATGTTCCGCCATTTTTCTCTGATCCATAAAAGATGCTTCTGCTATTTTCGTTTTTGTCTATGTCGAATTGTTAGCAATGGGCACTTCCTCGGCAGTTTATTTTCCAGCAACCTTCTTGTTATTATTAAGGTGTCTTAATCCTTTGTCCTTTTCTGTTTAGGTTGAAGTGATAAACGCAATTTTTACTTGCGACTTATAGGTACTATAAGGCAAGTTATGCATTCGGAAAAAAAATCGAACTCGAGATTTTGATCAAAGTTGACATTACGATGATAGCGAAGACTAAACAAGTGGGTCTGGCAATTCTGTCTGTCTGTCTGTCTGTCCGTTCGATTGCAGCTAAACGGTTCGGCCGATTTTCTTCAAACTTGGTAGATATGGGTTTTAATTTTTTCCCCCGGATGTTTTTTGATTTGATTTTTTAAGACCAAAAATAACGGTACCTGCCATACGAATTTTTTTCGAAATTTTATAAACATTTTTTTTTCTCAAAAACTGTTCGACAGATTTTAAAAATAAAAACACACAAAAATTTCATTTAATTAAAGCTAGGTATTTGTTGAAAAAAATTTTCAGAAAAATGGTTATCGAGGGTACCCCCCATGGAACCATTTTTTTTGTTTTTGATTTTCTCGAAAACGGTACAACCGATTTTGATATTTTTTTTTTGATAAGGCTCCCCGAAAACCTGAATAGAATTGTGTACTCAAATTTTCAAAAAAAATTTTTTTTAAGTTTTAAAAAAAACTTCAAAATTTTTTTTTTCAAAACTCAATATTTCAAAAACCCCTCGCTAGATTTTTTTTAATCTTGATAAATAAAAGTTTCTCAATATAATCTACAAGATGTGAGAAAAAAAAATTTATTTTACCTAAAAATAAAGGTACCTACCATACAAATGCTAAAAAATTAAAAAAATGGTTTTCAAAAATCGTATTTTTCTCGAAAACGGTTCCGAGAATTTTGATAATATTTTTTTTCTTTCAATTAATTTTTACGATCTTTATTTTAATAAAAAAAAATTTGAAATTAAGATATTACAGCTTGTATACCTACCATAGAACCATTTTTTCGGATTTTGAACTTCTCATTATCCACATAACGGATCTTAATGAAAATTTTTATAGAGAAGCTTCTAAAAAGTCTAAAACACATTGCATTTCAAAACTTTAAAATAAGTAATTTTTGAATTTTTGAAAAAAAAAATCTATTTTTTATTTTTTTTTTTGAAAATTCGATATCTCAGAAACGGATCAATATTTTTTTTTGTAAATTTTATTTTTATTCGAACAATAATAAAAACAAGTAATCGGAAAAATATTTTTTTTTATTAAAAACAAAAAAAAATCAAAATTTTGTTTTGAAAATTCAATATCTCGAAAACGGGTAAATGTATTTTTGAATTCGTATAATTCGAAATGCACACGATACATCTACCGATATATGGCATTTAAAATATCCAGATCTCGATTGTCGAACAAAAAGAAGTTGCATACGCAACGGCAGAAGTCAACAACCAATAGGTCCAATATACGTAGTGATATCATCAAAAAGTCATCAGTTGCGCACTAGCAACTTTTAGTTGCGAAACTGTTTGGTTACTTATAGAAAACAGATGAACTGTTTGGTTGAATGTCCGTGAATTTGCAGATAATTATATGTTCAATAAAATGGCGAACTTATTTTAGGCAATCGTTTAGTTTGTGTCCAAACACAAACTTTTTAGTTGCTCGAACCAAGCAGTTTCGCAACTAAAAGTTGCTAGTGCGCGGCTAGCCTAAAACCACCATAGGCTACCAACAATCCAAGGAACTCGTATTATGATGATGAAGAACAATAGTTCCAGGAAGTGCAAACAAGATCTGATAAGAGAGGAAATGATCAAGCAAGGAGAAAAGAGGAAAAGAAGATCCTGCGTAGATCAAGCCGTGTTTATTTTTAACGGCTGCTAAATGGGTATCATAGAGAGCGGGAACACAGCCGATTTTCAATCAATGAAGAACAAGTTCCACTGCCCAATAATAAATAATAAAAACATAAAGCCGCAGGAGGAAAAGACTTACACACAGAGGGAAAGTCATCAACTAAGTATTTGTGGAAGGATGTGGAACGATGTGGAAGGAAGTATGTCCGATTCCCAAACTATCAGCTCCCATCTTAAAAAATGGTGATCTTATGTTCTGCACGAAATATCAAGACATATCTCTGATAGACGTAGCATATACGATGTACTTTATAAGAATCTTAAGGCTTCCTGCAACACTATAGTCGGTAAATACCAGTGTGGCTTCTGACCCGGTAGAACGACCTTAAGGCAAATATATTATCGTTATTTTTAAACAGTGTTTTAATTAACCAGTTGATTCCTGATCTTAAAAAATTCAAACGTAATACTCGCGCTTTTAGGAATGCTCATGTCATCAGCTTACCTTGGGTCCAACTTCGGTACGTATTGTGAAATACAGAGATTCTTTTTTTAGCTGAATTACACGAATGTGATAATCATTTTAAAAGTAGTAATCGGGAAAAAAGACCAATTTGAGGTTCACTTTAACCACATATGATAGCATCCATCGTCAGAAGCTTTACACTGCGATGGCCGAATTCGAGATCCCGTAAAAAGTGATACAATTGTATCACGTGACATTTGATTATATTCCGGGCAATGTACAACTAGGAAATAACTCCTCCGAACTATTCCAAGCATCCAGAGGATCCTTAAAAAGAGTAACGCTTATAATTGACTTCTTCAATACTCTACTAAATATTTTTTAACCAATTTTGCTTAAAAATGTCTGAAATATTGGTAAGATTTAAGGAAGGGGCAACTGATTCGTTAAATGGTTTTTATCCTTTCGATTTTAATAAACGAAAAAAGTCGGGTATTTTAATTTTATATTGATACAAATGGCGCTTCAGGCGTACTTTTAATCCAACAAAATTATTTGTCTAAGAAACAAGCAGTTTACATAATTTGAAATTTTCTCCAAAATAAGAAGACCTGAAACAGCTTGGTATTCAGCTTTAATTAAAGAATTGAATAGAGATTATTAAGTAAAAACCTGATGGGAGCTTCACGGGAAGCCTTGGAATGGTTGAAGATGCAATATAGATAAAATACCTCTCAAGGCAAACCGAGGAGACTGGAAGATAGCTCCAACTATCTGCCTAGGCAATTAACACCTTTCAACCTTTTAAATCACCGGGTGTGGATGCCATATTATTAATAGGATACTTCGAAGTAGTATTGGACTTGGCTATAGCTATATACCAAGCCTATGGAGAAGTACTAAAATCATCACCATGCTCAATTTGGTATTAAACTTTCTGTTTCAAAACTTGAAGATTGAAAATGTTCCGTTTAGAAAAGTACTCCTACAGCAAGCTAGATCCTAACCGGACGCACGGATGTGATTTCGTAGAGATTAGGTTTCTACAACTATTTTAAAATTTTTTCTTAAACTCTTTAAGCAATTTTCGATAAGTTTCGGAGATGAATAATGGTTTTGCCGTTTTTTGATAAAATTGGTTTATTTTTGGATAACTGGATAGACCAACTCCAAGCTTCAAGTTTAGCTTAATTGAACATGATGTATAAAAAATTTGACTTACAACTCATAAGTTACCATGGAAGATTTAGATTTGTTGAAAAATAAGAGGCCCAACCCCTTAAATTGGCTTTAAATAGAAAATATTTGTACATGTGTTATACAAGGTGGCGCACAATTATCCAATCCAATTTTGTTTTTGAATTACTTTTTTACTAAATAAAAAAACATGATTTTGAGTGATGGAAATCGATATTTGGACCTTTGCAATTTTTTCTGTTAACTGGAAAAGACGATATCGGTCAAGTGGTTGCCACCAGTATTGATACATATACCTGCCCGTTGTATCGCATTTTCCATGACTTTCCGCAAGATTTCGGCACTAAGAATTCGTTTATCATGACCCTGCAGCGTTCGCCAGTAAAAAAATACTGCCCAATCATTGGCTTTGAGTGGATGTAATGGGTCTTCGTGCATCAAACGCTGGTTTTCAGTGCCCAGAAACGAAGATTTTGCTTATTGACGTAATCGCTTATGTGGAAGTGCGTCTCGTCGCTCATTATGATTTTCGACATAAGACCGTCCTCTTCTTTCTTCAGGTTGCGGATGGCTTAAAAGTGATTCACACGCGACGGACAAACAGGAGGCATTAACTGATGCACTGTTTACACTTTGTACGGGAACATGTGTATGTCTTTCACTAAATTCACTGTAGGGTCCGTCGGGTGATGTCCAAATGTCCAATTGCGTGGCCCGTCGCAGAGTTAATCAGCCCTATCAGGAGTTTCGCCCGAATAACCTTTCACCCGAAATATTTTTGTTCCCCCGGATTTTAAAAAGCAATCAGGAATTTCGCCCGAACAAGATTTCACTTCAAATTTAGAACTGACGGTTCGAAAAATAGGTATGTTCAGAAAACTGAGCTATCAATAAATTTCCCCATCTCTGTGATGGAAACAGAGAATGAAATCTGAGCTTACTTTTTTCTTGTTTAAAAAAAAGCTCAAAACAAATTCGGTTTTGCATTTTCCTGTTAAAATAGTGTCCATTGAGTGCAATGATATGATTTTTAATCCTTCTCCAATCGATTTATTTAAGAAAAAAAAAATTCTGAATTAGCGGATACATAAAATTTCCCTCTCCGTTTTTAATCATGAAGACTATTCGTGTTCGATACATGAACAAACCTAACATTCTGACCTTTTGTTTTGACAGTAGTTGTTGACAACCAGTAAAGTGCGGAACAGATTGAACCAGCAACAGCACCGTCAACAGCAACAGCGGCCGTCATTAATTTAGAGCCAATGTATTTCAATTGTTCAACACACATAAGAACAGCAACAGCAACACCAACAGCGTCGTTAGGCCGAAGTCCTAAATTTGCTGTTGCTGGTGCAGAGTTGTCAACTTTTCCACTGCAATATTCTGTGGCACCACAATGAAAAACTTTTTTTCGATATGAAATGTCAAGCAGATGAAATGACGTTGCTGGTGGCAATGTGTGTTGAGAAATGTTTGCTGGTCAGCATGCTGTTTGCTGTTGACGATGCTGGTGCTGTTGCTGGTTTAATCTGTTTCGTGCATAAGAATTAAATCAAGCGACGAATAAAAAAAATTGGTTTGGTTGGGGTGATTCATTTTGCCCCACCTTGTAATTGTCCAGATTAAATTAAGTAGTTGTTGGACTTTGTTGCTCTATAGAGGTGTTCCATCTCAGTTATCATTGGTGAATTTGGGAAGGATTTATGGCTCTTGGTCAAGACGGTAGGCTGACTCATGGTAAGCGTGGAAATCAATGGCTTTTTCTTTGTCATTTTGGAATAGGTATACTGGCATATTCGCTGAGGTACGTTGGCTGGGATATTCTACGTCGGGTTGTAGATCTTCTTATAAGCTACTTCGAATGGCTAGCGGAGTTTCCTACTAGCTTCTTAGCTAAAATTAGCTGGTTCTTGTCCAGAGATATTCTACCAACTTCTGAGTAAAGAAGTTCGTTCCTGTCTGGTAAATATCCTTAATAATTTCCTTTCAAAAACTTTAGGTGGTCGTATGGCTGTCTTAGAGATAGAAAACCATACAGGAAAGCTGTATCCAAAGGCTGGTCTTATGAACTGTTAATGTTGTGACCATGGTATCATTGTGCTTTCTCTTACCAAATAAGAGTGCTGATGATGTAGTGATGGCATCACTACACTTATGCAGAAGGATCTTGGTTTACTGGTTAGGTCTGGTAATTTTTTTCATCAGTGCGTGGGCACGATGAAAGGCCTAGCTGGCTTTTCTAAGAACGCATATCTTGCATGAAGATTGATTCCCAGGTATTTCTGACATCGCTTGGTTGCTAATGTTGATCCGCCAGAAAGGTTAAGGATTATATTTTTTTAATTTTGCTGCTGACTGGCTGCATCTGCAGTTGGATGATGATCTCCAGAAGAAGATTAGTTCTGACTTTGAAGTGCTGATTTTGATTCCTCACTTTCTTTTGTACTCAAAAAAGTCTATAGAAGTCGTCTTCAAATTTTTTCACAGCTATATCAATGATGACATCTATGAGTATTAGGTCAGCCAGTTATCAGCGGAGAAAATGTTCTTGTATATGTTTTAGCGATAGGCTGGTCGGAGGTCAGTATGCTGAACAAAAACGGCCCAAGTTTCAGGCCTTGGACAGGCATGACCAATTTTCCTAATCCAGTATGCGACAACCGTACTTCTATTAACGAAAGTAAGTCATTTAAATTGTACCCTTTGGAGCGGGATTACAGTCTCATTTGGACAGGTGTGGTTTGACAGTGTTCATGCTCCGAAATAGTTAGGAACATACGTTCGTCATCGGGGACCATTTTGAAAACGGCTAACGTTGTGAAAAAAAGTTATCTTGCTACACCCTGTACTTTAAACAATTAATATTTTACAATAAACTTAGTACCAGTACACGAAAAAAAAAATCAAATTACTTTAAGTACTTTTGGCTTTTTTTCTCTCATATCATAACATTATTGATTCATTTTACCTCACAGCTCATATTTCTGGATACGACCTTGAGCTCGGAGAGAAAAAGTTCGTGCTATCTAGTCATGCATTTTATTCAATATTAAGTCAATTTTTTCGAAGAAAAAAAAAAAAAAACAGACCTCTCCTTTCTTAGAAAATGATTGTCTATAGTCTAGGCCCAACCCTACACACACACACTCGATCGCTGTCACATTCATCTAATATTTAACTATACATATAAATTTGTTATATTATTAAGGATTTTCGTTGGGACACGCACAAAGCGCCACCTACATAAATTCCCAACGTTTTATTTTCCCTCCCAAAAAAAAAAGAATTTTCTATTCCACCCACATGCTGAGTGTACCCAAAATAACTGTTACTGACATCCTTTTGTATTGCCCATCATGTCACAACATTTCTTGTTCTATTCTTTTAAGGTCATGGCAAGAAGAAAAAAAAAACTCTACACTCCAATTTACGACAAAGTTATCAAATATGATGCCTAACACCTTGTCAATTACAATACAATTTTCCCAAGTCACGGCCACCAGGATCTCTTATTTTCTTGTCGTCTACATACATACCTACCTTAATCAAAAAATCCTGATAATGATGATGAGCTCAACAAAAAAATAAAATATAATCACACCAGAGACTCAGCATAATTTTTTAGCATCTTCCTTTCAGAAAAAAAAAATCAAATAAGAAAAAAAAAAAAAAAAAAAAACTTAATGACGAAAGGACACATCTAGACAATTTGCAGGATTACATTTTTTTTTGTTCGTCTTTGCAGATATTTTTTTTGTAATTTGCTCTGAAGATTTTCTCAAAGTGACTTTAATTTCCTATTGTGAATGATGTCCTCTACATTCATTCTAGATTTTTGTTTTTTTTTTTTTTGCTTTTATTTGTCTGTCTCCCTCTCTTGTCATCATGTTCTTCGCCAAGTATCTAAAATTTGGAATGGCAAGCTGAGATTAAGGGAAGAATATACCTCTATTTGGTTCTTCTGGGACAAGTGAACAGCAAAAATGCCCTTTCAAAAAGGACTATACGAAATGAAGATTAAGTACTTTTGGTTGAGTGCCATTGCTGCCTTGCTCGCAATGTTGGCAGCATGCTGCGTTTCCTGCCAACTGCATACTTTCACGCCCGCCCTCAACTAATATTCCAAAGGGCCAACGAATATGGCTACGAAAAGAACGGATGCCCGGCCCAGAAAAGGACGATTTGACGTCACGCCACACTGAAATGTTGGCGGAATTTATCCTGTTTTTTTGAATTTATGGGATATTGGCTGTTCTCGATATTTTATTCGATTCGATTCAGTCGAGCTACTCGTATATGTGTAAATATACTCGTGTGTGTAGGTACCTCATTTACCATATAGTTGGCCTTGTTTAAAAGCTAATTTAGCAGGTCGTCGAGAGGTCTATAGATCTTGAGAAGTCGTCGACTGCGAGTAAATTAAATTGCATTCTTCATTCCCTGTGACAGCAACTGGAACTTGGCTATTTCCCTGGAAATGCGATAATCTTATGGCCGTATGCTTGTGCATCACGTAAGTATAGCTTTTTGTGCGGCAAATGACATCTTCGTCCTTGTCATCTTGTCTACGAGATGAATGCTTGAGATTTTCTTTAATAAATTGTCTGCAGTTGGTCAAATCAAATGCATAGAGAGCGTGGGTATTACAGAGACGGTTTTCGTTGGAAATATTCCAAAGGACCTCTTTCCAACACATAAGTGTGCGTTAATTCCTTACATCCCCATTGATCCACTCCATTGTCCTGCTGCTGAATGCTGATGTTCTTGGTATAAAATGGTGCATTGTAAAATATGCACCTCATCAGGATAAAAAAGGATTCAGTTTGAGCATTATAGAGAAGATAGTGACATAAAGACATCCAAAGGCTAACTGCACAAAGGGAAAATGGACAAACATGCACATGCTTACATCCAGATCCATCGTATATGTAATATAAGGACCACACAGAATAATATGTAAATGTCGAAGGATAATGACATTGTTTGACATGCTGTTCTTCATCCACTGGCAACTACTCGAATACCATGTATGAGCTATATGTGATGTTAATGTCGAATAGGGATGGACAGCAAGGGATTTGCCTTTTGCGTCATTTCTGTGATGCACTTTGGTCGACATCGACACATCATAGGCTCCCAGGCATGCACATGAGTCTCTTGGTCCTCAAAGGTGTGTATTTATGTGGAATGGTAGGCAGCTTGTATGCAGAATGTGAATGTTCTTAAATATTTACCATACACACATTTGGCATAGGCTTAGAGCCTTTTCAGAATTTAAAATTCCTTCTGTTTAACTACAGAGAACAGTATTAGACCCACATCCACATACATATACATAGGTATATATGCGAGCAACATTAATTGCTAAACACAGGAAACACAAATATTTGACAATTAAGAGAGTCAAATCCTTTTGGCATGAAGCATAATATAGAAAGGCCACAAATAGAAATGCTTTGCGTACAATAGAAAAACAATGTGTGTTGGGCTCCTATATCTACTTTGGTTTTACTCTTCAGAGAATTTGAATCAAAGGGCTGTATAATTGCCAAAGGGACCTCTAGACCTTTGAGTGGAGTCAAAAGAATTTGCTTTTTTTTTTTTTGTTTATTCTTCTTATTTTATTTTGATAAAGAAGTCCTTTAAGGATTTAAGAGTGAAGTCGCATGGACAAACATTTTCTTAAGGCATTGAATTGGAATGTAAAGGAAGAAGAAAGAGCTCTTGTTTGAATATCAGCTATGGTTGGCATGGTTTGGTTAGTTTGGTTGAGTCCTTTTTTGCGAAAAGGTTACATTAGATAAGTAAAAAATTAAACGAGATTAAAATTCAAGTTGAAAAGATTCATACAGACAACAACTGTCAGTTGCCTAAGCACTGAAATAACTTTTTGACAAGTGAACTTTTTCCAGGATAAGTTGGTCCTAAGAAAACAATATATACGCACTAGGAATAACAATCTGTGGCTAGTTGAGGGTTTTCTATTCCCTGAATCAATATTTTTTTCATTCTTTTCCAGAAGCTGTATGGAATGACAAAACTTGGCTTTTATGAGGATACTTCATGGGAGAATAAATTAAATTAAATTTATTTGGCCCGATTTCAATTTTAACAAAAGCTTTTGATTCAAATCAATCTGCTCCTCTTCTTATGGGTAAGGAAGTTTCACAGTGCAAGTCGAAGTTGTCAATTTTTAAGAAGATACCTACATTTTAGCGTTTTAAACATCAACGTAAAAGCTCTTGAAAATTCAAGAAATTTTATTCAAAACCGATATACCTACTGCCCTTTGTACTACACTTTTTTATAAAAACATTATCAAAACTTATGCGACTTAACTTTTAACTTGCGCTATATATACGTAGACAATATTTGTAAGAAAAATGTTTCTCGAGATTTTGACAAAACTCAAAAAACGAAAAAAAAAAAAGGTTTCAAGCTTCAAGCTTCATAATCAGAAATAACTTTACTTGCCATACAAACATCAGGCAAATTATATTTTCGGCAAAGTGCAGGTACTGCGTCCTTGGTGGCACTCGAAATTGTAGACTTAAATTTCTGGTACACCAGCAGGTATTAGAAAAGTTATAAGTCAACGTAGGGAAATCCTAAAAAATTAGCTTTTATATACAAAATTTTTAAAACATTTTAAGGAAAATATTTTGGTACGCCAATTTTAGGTCTTTATTATTGTACGAATAAAAATTAACTTCCCAAAAAAAACATTGAGCTGTTTTTGAGATATTGAATTTAAACAAAAAATGATTTTGTTTTCCAAAAATTCAAAAAATATATTTTTTTTTTAATTTTGAAATGCAGGTTTTTTAAACTTTTTGGAAACTTCTCTATAAAAAATTTAATTAAAATCCGTTATGCCGATGATGAGAAATTTAAAATTTGAAAAAAAAAAATGGTTCTATGGTAGGTACAGTCACAAAAATCTTATTTTTAATTTTTTTTCTTAAAATATTGTACTTATATCTAAATTCTAGGTACATACGATTTTCGAAAACAATTCTTAAACATTTGTATGGTGGGGCCGAAGAAACATTTAAAGCTGTATAAAAGATTGAAAAGCTCTTTCAGAGCTAGTCTTAAAGCTCGTTCAGTCAAAAACGCGCTCTAGGTGTACCTTTATAGCCAACATTGAGCTCATTTGCAGCTAATTCATTGAGTTTGAGATGACTCTTGAGCTGCTTAATAGTGCTTGTAAGTATTTTTTGACAGCTTAAAGCTTTAATATACACTCTAAAATATCCATAGAGCAGCCTGCTTTTGTGTATAGTCATAAATTCTATTTTGTATAAATATTAGTAAATACAAATCTAACTAATAAACAGAAACAAAAATTATTTCTATTGGTAAATTATCTTAGCATCAAAATTAATTTATTCAGAAAATTATCAAAATCAGTCGTACTTCCAAGGTAAGTAACATTAATAACCATTTTTCCAAAAAATGTTTCACTTTAACTAAATAAATTATCCATAAATTTCGACAAAAAAAATCTAATTGCAGGTATCGTTATTTATGGTCTTAAACAAAATAATTGAAGTTTTTTTACAATTTGAATACACGATAGAATTTAAACTTTTTAGGAGGAGGAAAGTTGATCAATATCAAAATTATTCTTTTTGAGAAATCGAAAACAAAAGAAATGTCCAATGCGAGGTACCATTAAGAGGTTTTTTTTTAAAATCTGGCTGTTTTTAACAAAAAAAAATGTTATTAAGTTATGAATAAAATAATAGGAAGAACCGATTTATTTTTGGGACTTAAAAAAGAAAAATACTGGAGGGAAATAATAAAGTGTTGTGTATACTGCTAATCATCAATATTAGTTCTTCATAGACTTAAAGAGCACAATAATGAACTCTTCGACGTGTATAAAAATGCCAGAATTATATCTCCTATGGAAATTGTGAAAAAGTTGGCAAGTAGCATATTTGAGGTTTTTGATCAGGATAACGCCATATATGTATACATATAAAGAATCAAAACATAATTCAAAAGCAGAAAACTGCCATTTCCGATTCTACAGCAAATCTTTTCAAGCGCAATTCACTTGAAGTTACTCACAAGTTTTTAATTTTAAATGCTAATTTAGTAAAAATCACAAATGCAATAAGGCAAAACTAGACTTAAATGAAGTTAAGCTAAACATTTCTTCAATGACTTATTACGAACAGATGTGAAATAGTTTTGCCAAATCATAGAGTAATGCTTTGCATGAATGCAATTCAATTCAATTCAATTTCAATTTTAAATTTCTTTATTCTTATTCACAAAAACTACATGGTAATCCTTAATAGCTTAAATATAAAATTAAGAATAGTTAGTGCCATAATTTATTTAAGAAACAAAATAGCGTTAATGGCACATCTAATTAATAAATTTTTTGTGTGGGGTGTACAATTAAAGGATTGTATTCTGTTTTAATGTTTAATTTCGTACCTGTGCTAATGTTGATTTGTTTGTTTTTTTTTTCTTATAAAGGGACCCACTGAACTCGACAGGAAAGCCAAGGCGAAATATAATATCCCCGGAACATTAAGGTACTGGGGTACTCCAATCTCCGGATCAGCCAAAACCGGAACAAATAGACTGTTGGTTTTAAACCTCAAATTTAGCCGGAGCAATCTTCTCAAACAACCTTCTATGGACCACAATAAAACTGAAGAAAAACTTATGCGGCGGCCCGTACTGCAGTATGTACTTATCAGGGGCCGCCGAGGATTTACCTGAAATTTTAAAACTCCTTACTCCCTGTTCAATAAAACTTTTTTTTCTAAAAACTCACCACTTTGATTTTTATTTAATTTTTTTTTTTTTGATAAAAAAAACACTTTAGGAGGTTTAAGACGACCCTCGCGTAAATGAATTCTGAAAAGAATATTGATAATATATCGAAACTTTACTTTTGAAACAGAATGGCCACAAAAATCAACGCACCGTATAACTTGTATTATTTTTTTCTTCTCTGAATTTTCGTTTCATATAAATAAACTATTATTTTTAACTATTTTTTTCTTGTTGGGTTGACTTCTTTTTGGAATTTCCGCCAGTAGGTTTTCTTGATGACTTTAAATGAGCATTCAATGAGTGCCTGAAGAACCAGCTGTCAGTTAAACCCTCATGCTTAATACCCGACTACTCGAGGTTTTTCTCTTTTAGTATGGGTGTGTCAAACTGAATAAACCGGGCAAAAACTATTCATAAAAAATTCTCGGATGATTTTTTAGTAACTGAACAACATCATCCGATTCACATCTCTATGAATGGCATACATAAACACATATCTTAATAGAGAAACACATGATCGGTTAATGCCTTAGTATGGGTGAGCGAACATAAACTTGACATGTCATTATTCCTCACTTTCGAACTTCAATACTCTATGGGTATGTTCATGAACAATGGGATATGCGAAACTTACTTTGAAGCCGATCCTTGTCGACAGATGGAGCTTTAAAAGTTTCAACTTATAAATTAGAATAGATTTTGATCCATCCATTGAGACTCGTAATAAAAGCCTAATTTCAATTAATTACCTAACATATCAGTTTCGTCGACTCCACTTTTTATTGAAACATGAGTATTTGGGGTGAAATTTTTAATTTCTCAAACAAGGAATAAGAAGTAAAAAGAAACCCTCACGACATACCAAAAAAAATAAACACACAGCGTCAGCAAATACAAAAAATGACTAGTGTAAACGAACACTCATGAAGACTGCCACTAGAATATAAATATAGCTGCGTATATTTATACAAAAATAGGTGAATATTAATTATTTTTCATATTCAGCAGGAATTAGCCTTAAGGAGAATTCGCCGCAACTTTTGCCCCATATTTAAGGTAGGCGCGCACATTCAACTTTCTGCTGCACAATTGCTTGAGTCAAGCAACTAAAAAGTTTGGGTTTTGACCCAAACTAAACGATTGCCTAAAATGAGTTCGCTGTTTTATGTAACATATAATTATATGCCCCTGCGCGGACATTCAACCAAATAGCTTTTCTGTTTTCTATACACAACCGAACAGCCCTGCAACTAAAAATTGAACGTGCGCGCATAGTCTTACCGAGCTAATCGATAAAAGTGGCCATTCCGTGCCTAGTCAGCATTTCACGAATCCGAACGGACTCGCCCTGGTGCGCAGAAACAATCGTCTCTATTTTGTTTTTTTCTATTCTATCATCTGACATTTCTCCCAAAACAACCAAGCAGTCGCAGTCAGCCACAGAGTAGAGGTCATCGTCAACAGAATTGGTAAGTTAAATATTGTTTTTATTTTTCGTTGTTGTTCTTATATTCTAAGTATATTTTTTCTTGATAAATTCAATTAATATTTTGATTTATTATTATTTCTCTCGTTTCAGGGTTCACATGAAGACCACAGTTCCAGGCGTCCGCAACAATTCATACAATTTAACAAGAAGTTCAACATTATTGTTTATTATCGTAATTCAATACAAAAAAAAAGAAAAGAATTTAAGAAAATTTTTAGAAACAAGGTCAGTTTATTATAAAGCAAATTGAATTAACATTTCGATAGCACGATGATCCAAATCAAGAAGCCACACTTTTAATTCTTTCAAAAAGACATTCAGATTTCTTATCTTACGAATATTAACCAGTAGTGTATTAAACAGTTTACACGAAATAATTGGGTAAGAGTTTCTGTAACTAGTGGTGCGAAAAAAGGGAATATTGACCAAATAAGCAGAGTTTCTACGAAGATTTCTTAAGTCCGAAATTGAACTTTGCAAATAACCTGATCTTTTAAAAAACACTTTAAGAACTTTAAAATAAAATAAATGACGAACAAGTAGGACTTGCAGGCATCTTAATAATTGCATTGAGTTAGCTAGTCGATATGAGTTTTACAAACATTTCGAATCGCTGATTTTTATAAAACAGTAAGCTGTTTAAGATTATTCACATATGCTCCACCCCAGCAGCAAATACCATATTCCAATTTTGAATGGAAATTTCCATAGTAGATCAAATGATAAAAATTGCGATTAGATGAAAACAGATAGTTCTTTAAAAGCGATATGTGTTTGGTCCAGCCTGAATTTTGGTCAAAAGTAATACCAAGATATTTTTACACTTTCGATTGTAAAGCAGTTTTTACTGCAAACTTGATAATTAGTACATTCATGTGAATGGAAAACTATGGGAATGTCAGGCGATATTTTACGAGTAAAACTAAAGAACATAAGTTTAGTTTTATTGCTGACTATAAGCTCATGTTTCGCAAACCAACATCTAAGCAGATGCACATCATGATTTATTTCACATATTTGATTGAAAGGACTAGATGAATAATAGGCAATTCCAAGGTCATCTGCAAAGGAAGTGAGAAAAGAGAATTTATTTATATTAGAAATAAAACTGGACCAAGTACTGAACCTTGTGGGACTCCTAAGTGACTAATTTTAGGGTAACTGAAGCTGTTTTAAACTTTCACGAACTACATTATATATATTCTTGATTCGTCTGCTCAATTGCTAAGCATTAAATTAGATTGAAATTTTGTTTAAAAAAATAAATTAAATTTGGATTAAGTGTGAAATCGTAATAAAAATTATTTTTGTTTCACTCGACATACACATCAACTCAAACCATTTTAAAGTGCACTCACGAAAACCAGCTTTATCAAGCTTGTCCAGCAAGATTTTATGGTTTACCATATCAAATGCTTTGGTTATGTCCACGAAAAGTCCAGTACAGTGATATTTACGATCTAAACCACTTTGCAGAATACAAAACAAAATTTAAAAGAGCATCTTCCGTAGATCGTACAGTTCTAAAAGCAAATTGCATTGGACTAAAAAAATTTATTCTATTTAGATAAGCCAGCATTCTAGTTTTAATAAATTTTTCGAATTCCTTTGAAATTGAAGACAGCAAGGATATTGGTCTATAGTTAGATTTGTCTTCTTTGCTTCCTTTCTTGAAAAGGGGAATAACTATACCAACCTTAGTCCATCTGGAAATATCCCTGTACTAATACTTAAATTGAAAATATGTGATAGTTTGTCAACTAGGTTCAATCCGATTCGTTTTAAAATATTATCTTTGCCATGCGAAAATGAGTTATTTAAAGAATTAATAGTTTTTAAAACATCAAATCCAGTTATTGGATCAAAGACGTTAGAACTTTGAGAGACAGGATTCTGTCCAATCGACTCAAAAAAGTTACTATGCGACATCTATGGGATTTGAAATCTTTTCATTTCATTTACTAACCACAATAGACTTTATATTATTCGAACTGTTACGGTTTAAATTACTATTTATTACTTGCTACTCTTTTTTTACATTCCCTTTCGCTGTGTTTATTTTTGAACGATAGTAATTAAGCATTGCGGCTTTAATTTCCTTATTTATATTTTTGCTTAATCATCTTTTACCGATTAGAAAACAAAAAATATATGTAGATTATTAGAAGACGCTGACAAATTCAAAAACTTAGATTTTTCTGGCTGGATTCATTAGGATTCGCACCGCTTATTACTAACATTGAAGACGATCAATATCAGCACCCAGACGAAACATTTCCAGGTTTAAAGTAAAACAAAATTTACAAGGGTATCCCTTAATTCGTGCATTATATTTTAGGGCGTGATTATTGGGTATATTCTAAGAATAAAATCGGTTCACAATAAGGGCCTTTCTCCTTAAGGAACGCCCTGTATTGTATATATATATATATATATATATATATATATATATGTATATTGTAAAACAGAAATGTTTAAAAAGACATTTTTTCTGTAAACTTAAAAGATATACAAAAAAATAAAAACTTAACTTGAATTGAATGAATTTGTATTGGGGGGTTATTGCCCTGCGACCTGGAGATCTATTGTGACCCTGCTTAAAAATGATGAACTCGCTCATCCTATAGTTCCTCCTCCAAACGTATTGCTTTAAAAAAAGTCTAATTTAGAGAGTTAAGAACCCTCAAAATGGCTAAGTATTTTAAATTATTCATCATCAATTAACTATCACTATCATATACGTGGGCGTCCGATAAGTACTTAGCCTACAAAAGAAAAACAAACATTTTGGAAAAGTGGCGATTTATTTCTCAACATAGTTTCATTTTAGCTCGATACACTTCTAAGAGAATGTACTAGACGATAGTTATCTCTCTTGCGATACTGGCACCATCGGGCGGTGATGCTACGCTTCGATGAATTCGAGTCATTTACAAATGCATAACAGCATAACCAATAAATCGCAGTTAAAAACACAAATTTGAATTTTGATGTTTTTAAAATGCAAGCTGTACTATATTAGGCTACAATTTGCCTTAAAAATAAAACAAATTCCAGTCTTTGTGAATTTAACTGACAACGCATTTTTCATTTTCAATCTTCCCTGAAAAATGGCATGGCATGGCGTGTTGGGCCGACTTCAACTGACATTTCCCAAACACAATTTTGTCTTTAAAATTTACGTTTTAATTTCAGTTTAAAATATGAATTGAAAGAACAGATGTAAGAATATATTGGTATTTTCACATTATTGGTTCCTCCTAATTTCGTTGAAAAGGAATTTTTATTAAGCGATACGGCAAAAATGCTTAAATGAATAAAACAAACGTGAGACCAGCGGCAAAAGGAGAGCCTAAGCTTAGTGACTTAGAACAGCCAACTATTCCCTTGTGCGTGTTAGCGTGTTAGAAATGGAGGAGACCTGCAATTTTCTGATGATTCCGAACGACATAGATGAGAATTTGTCTCTTCTTCCCAAAAGATGGTTCACACTTGAAAACCATATTTGCAGCGGGTTTTAATAAAACTCTCACCTTTTTCATGACAGTCTATCCAACACACTTTTATACGAGGGGGTACTACCTACAACCACAAAAATCAATATAATAATGACACTTACAAATCGTATCTTTTTCGGACTCAAAAGTCATTTAAGTTACAGAAAAGGCCTTTGGAAATGAAACGACTTGGAAGACTAACAATTTCTAACTTTTTTTTTCATTACTTTTTATTTCTGAGAATGGTTCGAAGCTTTGGTTTTACCAAAAACTTCTAGCTTCAGGTAGGTATACAAAGCCTTTTGGGGAGATATCTGTATCATTAAGAGTTCCGGATGGTTCAGAGGGTACTCCATATATAATTTTCTTAGTATTCCTTTTTTCTCAAATCTCCTTTCACCTTTCTTGAAATGAGACCCAATTGCGGATATGCGGATATACTTATCATTACCTCTTCAATCCTTAACTAATTTAATTTAACCTTCCCTGACCTAACCTTAGCTAACTCTTGTATGATTACCAATACCTTATACCTATACCTAGATTTTTCAATATAAAAATCAATCAGTCTTGATCTCTACCCAAAGTCCACCTTTAGCCACCTTTAAAACTATTAGGTTTTCTAGGATTTCGTAGGTAGGTATAACCCAAACATTCCTAGGTAGCACAATTGAATAAATATATGCACCAGCTTCTCGATGTTTTTTTTCCCTGGTACCCTGCTTTTATTTATGTCCCTATGTGAACTTTAAAAAAAATCAATGTAGATATGTATATCTCTATGTGTACGTGCCAGAAAGTAATACAAACGAAAAATGTAAAGGTATTTTCTCCAACTCAGCCACTTTCTTCTTGTCTACCGAAATCCTTTTAAATTTTAAAATCTAAGTTCAATCTCAGTAATGAAAGTCTATCCCGTCGTACATAATACATAGTCGTTTCTTCAATTACAATTTTGTACACCAAATCGGCGCATATGTACCTACCAATCGCTACCATCAAGAAAAGTCAAAGCCTTAGATTTTACTCACATCACCTTTACGAGCACACATGCCTGAATACCTTTTTTCTTTTTCTATACATCTTCCTTCTGACTGCTTCCAAATTTCCGATATCAATGCATGAGATGTTTCGTATGAAAGGACTACATAATGTGTATCAATAGAAGAACGAAGCAAACCGATATGCTCATACATACATGTCTACATAGCCTGCCTTTATTAAGAAATCAAAATGTAAACCTCACGCTCTTGCTCACGAAACCGTCCCCACACTCCTCTTCTCCACCAAAAACACTATGTTACAATAGCAATCGCAACTTTGACTTCGAGTTTCTTTTATATCCACAGAGTCGCACCATCTAATGGCGTTTAGTTTCTTAAGTTCTCGAATACAATAAAACAAAAAAGGACCTTTTTTCATATCCAACAACAACAACAGCAACAAAACACGATCCAAAGCTCAGAAATAAAAGGAATTTCTCTGAGGAGTTGAGAGGGAAAACAATAAACATAAAGTGAAAGAAAAGCATGAACAAACAATGAGGACACACGACAACGAATTGAAATACATTTATCTGAATGGTGACGGTAAGTGTGTTGTTCGTCCTGGAGTCTAAGTTCCCAACAGCACCTAGTGCTGCTATCGCCACCGCACCGGTTACAATACAATGAGTGAGCGGTTCATTTCAAAAATATCCAGAGCCGGACTTGAGGCATCTGATGGCCTCCTCAGAAAAATTATTCTTCAAGAACGATTGAACCAAAGATGCCTTTGTGTACGGCCAAGTTGGACAAGGCTTGATATAATGATCTAAATGAATGTTTGTTTGTTCAAGGGTTATATGCTCAAAAACTACTGAACCGATTTCAGTGTGAAATTTGTATTAAATTCGGTTTTATCACTATTGGATGTCCTTGGAAAGCAAACAGTTTTTTTTATTAGAACAATCTTGAACTTAAGATATGTCATGCTTAATGTCTTGCAATCCACCTACTACCACGCCCACCTCTCTTGTATTTATGTTATGTGTGTTCTCTTCAGTTCACATTCCTTTAAACACAAGGTTTGAGTTACTTTTCTTTTAATTTGTTTGCACCCACTCAAGGGATTACTACTACGTTCATAATGTTATGGTGTAACACAAGGCGGGAGTTTAAGTTAATTCGAGAATTTTAATAGGCGATATCGAAACATATTGATCTTGAAGGCTTGTTCATGCACATCCCAAAGAGGGGGCAAAATCGAATATGGAAAAAATGTATTCCACATTCGACTAGTGCGACTGAAGAAAGAATCTCTTTAATTGACGGAAAGTCCGAGGCAAGGCTTAATAGTAATCTGATGAGCATCCATATACCTAGCTAGACAAGTATACGGGTGGAATTGTTTGACAGGAGGAATGCAAATGGCTTTTGAATTTTAGCACTGTTGATAAAAACCAGTAAGACCATGAAAGACAATGGGAGTTACGACTAAGGACAGTGTGCAAGAGAAGCAAAATTTTCCGCAATGAATGTGCTTCATATACAAGGGCGGTCCGATAAGTACTTAGCCTCAGTGGCGCATCCAGAAAAATTTTTGGAGGGGGGCACCTGAATAATTTTTCAATAATTTTATTTTACTTTTTAGTTAGTAAAATAATTAAATCCAGCTATTCACGTTTGCGAAATCAAATTAAAACAAAATATGGAAAACAGAGTTTGGAGGGAAAAGTACAAAACATTTTTCTCTCTCCTCTTTGATCGAGAGTTAAGCGCAGTGTAGCCTGCTGCGGTGCTGTTCAAAGTACTATTGTAGCATTTTACTGCTCTCGGCAATTTCGTACTACAGTCTCCTCGATTCATATTCAAAAAACTATTTTTTCAAAGTTCTTGTATCCAAAACATTTTACACAAACAGCAAGGTGTAAAGTCAATCTAAAAAAAAAAATTTATTTCGTTTTTAAATTTAATGTACATAAATATTGAAGCAAGATTTTTAAATATGAATGTTTTTAATATTATTTGCGTTTTATTATTCACAAATCTATCTGGATTCGGATATGGATTAAATTTTAACATGTATTACAAAAAAATTTGGGATCCTGTTTTCTATGGGAATCTATTTCAAAGATCCAAAAATTAGTTATTACACTGGCGAGTAGATGGCTTTTTATGGTAAGGTAGTGTAAGCTATAGTGTAAAGAAAAAAGACAAGAAATAATTTAAAATTTACAAACCCAAGGATAAAAAGAGACGGGCTTATAACACTGCTGTCACTAAGATCCGTATCGTTTTATTTTCAAGGTATGATCCAGATCCGGATCCAGATAGATTTGTGGATAATAAAACGCACCTATTGCAATTCTTGTTGCAATAATTCAAACTAAAATGGAAGATAAATTTCTGGTTGTTAGTAAATTCAAATTGAATGTCCTTAGTCAACATTTAATATTTCATAGAAAGTTATGAATTATTCAAACGAAATTTTTGGTCAGTGTTTTGCTGCGAATTACTTTTTTCTGTTTTTTGTTGAATATTTAAAATGCTCATGTTTTTGTACATTTGTT
Source organism: Chrysotoxum bicinctum (assembly GCA_911387755.1). Taxonomy (NCBI): domain Eukaryota; kingdom Metazoa; phylum Arthropoda; class Insecta; order Diptera; family Syrphidae; genus Chrysotoxum; species Chrysotoxum bicinctum. The sequence continues at coordinate 178,671,575 of OU426989.1, read as the reverse complement.
ATGCTATGTTATTTTTTGAAGTAAATCTTCTTTTCCGGCGTTGGGGGTAAAAAATTTTCTATGCAGCTGTCAGGGACATGTCAAACCGTCACGCCATCCGTCAAAGACAGCGACATGTTTTTAGCATGTGCAAAGTAAAACATGAAGTTGAATACGATTTAGAATTTACATATTTCAAATGGCTGCATTCAAAGATAAACATAAAACTATAGGTTCAGACGCGCAATGGCTATGCAACCGAATAATTATTGACAAGCATATTGCAATCCAAATAAATTTTACCAACACCTAACCCTCGCATACAAAGTACTGGCCAAAAAGTTGGGTATATCCACTACCATTTGTATTCTTGCTGTCATAGACGGCATGCCATATGACCATCAGGTTGCCTGAAAGTTTTGAAATTATACTTTTTAATAATATTTATTCGCTTAATCGCACACGCCACCGACATTTGTTTTGGTATTTATAAATTTGAACGTCACCCGACTAATCAATCAAATACTTTAATAATTAATTTTACAAGAGTGCCGCTGTCAGTGTACTTGCTTTCCAAGTTGCCTGGATACTGAATTAATGCCAGGTGACTACTAAGTTGCTCGGGTTTGTACGGGTTAATAAGAAATGCTTGTGTACATTACAAGACTAAAACATACTTTTCTTCTCGATTTCATTTAAGGCTAGGCGCGCACATTCAATTTTTTGAGGTAAAACTTCTTTTCCGGCGTTGGTGGTAAAAAATTCTCTATGCAGCTGTCAGTGACAAGTCAAACCGTCACGTTATCAGTCAAAGACAGCGACATGTTTTAAAAATACAAAATGTTTGTGAATTATGTGGTCGACCAATTTAACAAGCAGAAACCACTATCCTTTAAAAAAAAAAAAAACAAACATATCTTTTTGATGTTTTTTTGAAGTAAAACTTCTTTTCCGGCGTTGGGGGTAAAAAAATTTCTATGCAGCTGTCAGTGACATGTCAAAACGTCACGTTATCCGTCAAAGACAGCGACATGTTTTTAGAATACAAAATGTTTGTTCGTAGGTTATAATCTTACAGAAGGTTTGCTTGAGGAAAAAGAAGTTTTACTTCAACCGCGCGTACGTCAGTACACACAATCTTTTTTTAGTTAAAATCACGCATTGTATAAGTTTTGTGCTTATTTTCTTAAGACGCTTTATTAACAATAATTGTTATTTTGAATGCATAATATTAATCTAAAGAATTCCGAACGCTGAAAAAGAATGACAGTAACTTCTGTCAAATGTGTAAAGCAAAAGAAGTTAATTGATTGAAAAAGAAAAGTCTACAATTTCACAAAAAAGATTTAACATTTTATTGCATTCAACTATTCTGGATCTCGTCCTAAATGTTATAAGAATATTTACAGGAATCCAGAAGGTAAAATTTGATTAGACTTTTCTTGACAAATGAACTGTCAAAGCCAAGACACTCAGGGAACCGGGAGAGAGATATTTTAATTTTGGTGGAAATAGAGTGGCAATTGGTCAATAATATTAAAACAGTAAATTTCATATATTTTCACCAAAATTGTGGCACATTTTAGACCATTTATATGATGATGTCGATAATGGAAATAGGGAAAAGATATGATAATTTCACACTTCGTGTAAATCTGGTATTGAAATGGAGGAGTGGTAAGTTTTGAATAAATACTCGTACATTTCCGAGGGCATTAGACATTCTACAACAGATTTTGATTTAGTGGATGCCTTTTAGGACGACAAAGTTTTTAATAATTAACGGTTTTTTAGCAGACGTTTGAGTTGACCTTTGTACCGTTAGATTGAATAACTATGTACCGTATTGTGGAATATTTTCAGGGTGAATTCGGTAGATAGAAAACAATATAAGTGGAACTTGTTATAAGTACATATTATTCGTTTGGTTTTGGATGCGCCCTTAAGCCTCCAAAAAAATCACAGCTCGTAGCTCGAAGTTGAAGAATTTTGCTTAAGGAATTTGTCTCATGTCATATTGACTCATATTGGAATTGCAGCCAAAAAGTCATGTTGGCGGCGAAATCAGTTTTATCGGTGTCTTCCGGAATGAGGATAAAGAGGCCAGAGCGAAGATGCCATGGTTCTTGAATTGATTAAGCACTATATAATGATTAATGCTTCTATTCCATGGCGTTTAATTTTGGTGATTGGATAACCTCAAGTATGGGATTTTCGAACTTGCTTCTTGATCATTTAATGCGACCACTTTTACAGTCAGAATAAATGACACACAAGTTGCCGTTTTTGGAGACTTCAGTACTTACTTATCTCGGTAAGTATGCACTGGGAAACTAATGAATCGTAGTCTACAATGACATTCTCAAGAGCTTCGAAATAAAGCCCCAAAATGAGTGTGAGTAAAAAGATGAAATTCACATTTCGAAGAGTACTTGGACAACAACAGTACTGATGATCGAAGTTTAATGGTCCATTCTCACCATCATCACCGGGCTAAATAGAACCAGTAACATGATTATTTTGAGGAAGGGCTTCATATTATCATCGATTGATAAAAAAGAAAACAAAAGTTAATGTAGGCTTATTCAGTTCTGTACTATAATTCAAGACCGACCGCATTGTTAAACAGACAACAGAGTTTCGAATAAAGCATAACGGATGTATTTACCACACTGGTTAGGTGAATAACAGCTGTGGAAGTCTTCTTGAGAGTATCAGTATAGGTAAGGATTTAAAAGATGCTCAATATGGTTAATAATCATTTTCGTTGAGAGTATTCTCAGTATGAGAATATTTCTTAAGATATACAGTAAATAGTTCGGTATTTATGATATGCAATGATATAAAATTTAGAGAACAATGCACTGATACTTTTCGTTATTGGATCCGTAAAAGTCTCCATCTGAAGCTGAACACCTTTCGTGTACTCATTGAGAATGTAAATCATTTTTATAGATAATTTTTGTTAGTGGTTTATCTGGAGAGTGGCTGTTTGTAAAATTTTGGGGCAAAATCTCATAGAGAACCAGAGCCTGATGACCTAATAATAGTAACCAAAGTGGAGTGAACTCCGAACGACCATGATTTTAAACACTTTTTCTTGACAAGAGATCCTCTTGGACAATTTTGGACGTACCACTGTAAAAAAATATATTTATGTTTAAAAGTGGCAGCACTGGGGATCAAACCCGGAACTTCATCGTGACAATCCGACACTCTATCCATTATGAAAAGCTGTAAAACAAAGAATGAAATCCGACGATTATATTATCTATGTTAAAGTTAACCGATTTTAGTGGGTACCATAAATAAAGCAAATTTTAGGGCAGCCAAAATCCGTTGGGAGCGTGATTTCGACTAGATTCAGATATATTTTTATGGCAAGAGGTTGGAAATAAATTTTCAGAATTGAGGAACTACTTTTTTTAGTCAAGGGTCTCAAAGAAAATGAGATTAAACTTAACATTTACCTGCATTAGTACCTATCAAAATACTTTAAAACTGGTGCCTTACTAAGATGCTGCACTGATCAGGACCTGACGTTCGTTTTAAAAATCACAAAACATCAATTTCAAAGTGGAGCAGAGGTGACCAAAAAGAATCCATAACACTAAAAGAGGTTCCAAATGTTCTGGAATTTAAATAGGCAAAAGAAATTAATTAATTCAAATATTTCTCTCAGACCCAATATTTTTGTGTTTAGCTTTTCCAGGAAACAATGTAAAAATGTATTCGCTGTTTTAAAGTGGTGCCTCCTGCAATTTGAAGCCTTAAGCTGTTTAGTGCACTTATTGGGAAATCCGGGCTAGTGATGGTACTGCTAGGTATATACCCACTTCTTGCACAAATTTCGTATTCAGCAAGCTTTTTTCTTTGGTGCTTTTGGTCTGGCTCGCTCGTCTTCGTCCTCGTCGTCATCGTCGTGTGTTCCTTTAAACAATTGAATCCTGAACAAAAGAAAATCCATTTACCATTTGCCACCACATTTCTATATTTTTTTTTTTATGTCAGAATGCGATTTTTTTTTTTAGGTTTGGTTTTTCCTTTTTCTTTTAACACAATGACCCGGCTTATGTGTCGTCATTTTGGTGGCATTAATATAACCATTAGTTGGGATTGAAGAGGTTTTTTGTGCTCTTCTCTTTGTGTGCGATTGTTCGTTTTGTATATGTACGTAGAAGATGTGTGTAATGCACACACTGGGAATTTTAAGTTGTAAGCAAAATGGTGCGAATGCACAGCTTTAGCGTTGAATAGTGCAACCCGGATGGTTGAATAAGGTTTCTTCATGAATGGATAAATCTTGTAGGGATTTTTTTTTTATTTTATTTTTTGCTTAGGGGTTTCGAAAGAGTTGTTTTAATTCAACTTGGAAGTTTGCAAATTAAGACATTTACTTATATTTTGCTGGGTTGGATCTTTCGTTGGCTTATAGTGAAAGCCTTATTTTGAATATTATAAATTGAATACAAAAATTGTAATAAATACGAAGATATTCATGGAGAGTTGCACCAATTGCAGAAATAAAAAACAAAAATTCACAAACAACAAAAAGACGAACATTGGAATGCACACTTACAAATATTGTGTGGTGCCGTGTGGTCTGGAGTGGTGTGGTGTGTTGTGCCATCGACTCTGCGGATTTTGTTTCCTGAAGGGACTTCCTATTGTCAAAGTTGTTTCTATTTTTGAGAACTCTATCTTCTGTGTCATGCTTAGACGAAGATATCTGTGATTTAACGTGAAATGATGCAATAGGAATACCACGAATTTCATCACAACACAGCACATTTCACAAATATGGTTACACTCATATGAAATACATGAGAGCGATAGTGATACACCATTCCAAAACAAGATATACGAGATAAGTGTGGCTCCGGCTTAAAAATCAAATATCATTTTTCCGCACACATTTACTACGTTTATATGAGGTATTGAAGCGAGCTTGAAGCTCGCTTCGACCCTTTGTAAACGGGTATTGAGTTGAAATGAGCTTCGTTCGACTCGATCTCTCTCGCTGAGCGGTGTCGAGTCGAAATATGAGACGAAAAACCTGGGTCGAGGAGTTGGCTTAACAAAATGTTTCAGAATCGCTCAACACCATTTCAACTCAACTCCAAATCGAGCTCTTAACTCAAATGACGAAAAACCTGGGTCGAAAATCCGACCCTAATCCAACTCGATCTTTCGATACTGCATATAAACGTAGTAATTTAAAGTTACGACGAAAAACAGTGGAGACTTCTCCAAATGATCTGCTGAATGATTAGGATTTGGCTATGGAATTTTTGAGCGCAATCATAAAACAAAGAAAAGTTATGTTTTCTCATCTTACAGGTCATTATCTAATAGTAGGTGCGTTTTATTATTCACAAATCTATCTGGATCCGGATCTGGATTAAGTTTTAACATGTATTACAAAAACAATTTGGGATCCTGTTTTCTATGGGGATCTATTTCAAAGACCCAAAAATCTGTTATTACACTGGCAAGTAGATGGCTTTTTATGGTGAGGTAGTTTAATCTATAGTGTAAAAAAAAAGACAAGAATTAATTGAAAGTTTACTAACCCAAGGATAAAAAGAGACGGACTTATAACACTGTTGTCACTAAGATCCGTATCGTTTTATTTTCAAGGGAAGATCCAGGTACGGATCTAGATAGATTTGTGAATAATAAAACACACCTATTGTCGGGTTGTTTTATGTTGTGTCGGCATGTTAGCAATCTATCTCTATGATTTTGTTTTGACATCGATGCCTCAGTTCAAATTTGACAGGTGTTTTTTCCGCTCTTTTGCGTCACTTTTAAACTAAAAAAAGCGAACTGAGCAAAGGGAACACCAAAAATTAAAAAAAAACAAACAAACTTTTAAGCAAAAGCCTAAATACTGAGGGAAACAAATTTTTTCGTTTGACATTTGTCAACATACATGTTACTGTCTCTTGCTTAAATGAAATGTCAAGACATGAATTGTTCAGCGAGGGAATATGAACATGCTCGGATTTTTATATCAAATATTTTGTAGGCGATACCGATATCAATTGGAGTTGGCCTGTAAATGGGGTACTAGAACTAAATCAATTAGATAAAATTAGAAATTTTAGTCAACTAGATTGGGTTATAGGTTTGGAATTGATTTGTGCACTTAGTTCGAGGCTAGGCTGTGCTCTGGAAATGAAACTGCGTCTTGTGCGTAAGCTATGGTAACTTTGACAAGTTCGATGTAGTAGAACTATTGTGAATACAAGAAGAAAGAAGATAGGAACGAACAACAAATTCAAAACAGAGTGTAGTTATCTCTCTGATAATTACATACAAATCATATGAAAATTAAGACACTTTACTTCGAAATCTTGGTGGGACCATATCCAATCTACAACTGGCTCAATAAGCCTTGCAGGGAAAAAGAAGAGGATTAAAAAGACTTCAAGTCTACCTCTAGGACCTCTAACAATGACATTTGGCATGATTTATAAGGATTCTTTACAAACTTGTTGTAAGGGTCTTAAATCCCATGAAATGAAATATCAAATTCCTATCTGTGGTTATAAAACAAACTCATTTTGCCAGATAAGAATCGCTGTTTTCAAAAATGTTTTTAAAAATGTCTAACGAGTAAAGAGTACATTATATCAAATTATAACATTTAACTAATTTCACACATTTTTTATTCAATATTAAACAGTCTCGTTGGAATACAGCTAAGAAGTTTAAGTTGAACGAGTATTCGGATGAAAACAACTAATTAATTAATTAGTTAATCCAACTCCAATTAAGTAATTTGGCTAAGGCAACCGAGTAAATTATCTAGGCTTTTCCAACCGAGTGATTCGCTACTCCAACCCAGTAGATGTGCTTCGCCAATTAAGTTCTCCAGACAATTTAACCAACAACCAAATTGACAATTTGATCATCGATTCAAAGCACGTACAAGACATTTTACACTTGTGAATATTTCAAGGGCCGAAATTTCGCCTGTGCCCAATTCCTAGTTGCGGCAAAACTCATATTTGTATCATCGAACAAAAAGAAAATGTTAACAGTTTAGAAGAGGAAATTTAATATTCGATGCCTAATTATACCCAGAGTTGCAAGGCTTTACGGAGAGCACCTGATTGACGAACTCTCTACCGTGAAGTCACCCATTACAAAATCGAACTAATAGTGTTTCTAATATTGAGATAACATTATCAAAGAGGCAGCTTCTAACCACCACAGCTGAAAAAGTGACAGAAAATATGAATATACAATTTCCCAGCCCGAAGAGATCGAATATTTTTGCGATCAAGACGACACCTATGGAGGTTTTTATTAAAGAGCCAATATCAAGTAGATTTTTATAAGCAAGCATTAACACCAGTTTCTAGGCAAGTTACACCAGGCAGTATAGGAGAGGTGAGCTTAGCTTTAAGAAATCTTAGGAATAAAAAGGCCGAAAGACCGTATGGCTTACAAGCAAACTTCATAAAATACGGATGTTTTGATAGGGTACATCCATTAAATCATCAACCCAGTATGCCCTGGGATTTGACTACCAACTCAATATGCCCCATGAATAAAACAGGCGATTCTATGTCCTCCCAGAACTATCAAGGCATAACTCTGCTAAAAGTCGCATAAAATATCCTATCCAACGTGATCTGTGAGCTTTTTAAGCTGTATTCTTTTACTTTGGTCCAGGAGGGGCCAGTGTAGATCTCGGTCCTGTAGTTTGACCATATATCGTGGAAGGAATCAACGAATTTAAAGTCAAGACTAACGATCTTTACAACGAGTTCAAAGCAGCATATGATAATATTCATCGTCAGGAGCTCTATATGATGATGCTCGAACTCAGGACCCCGGCAAAACTGATTCAGCTTTATCGCGTGACTTCGGAAAATATACAATGTGGAATTAGGAAAAGATCCACTCCTTCGGGCTCATCCCAGTATTCAGAGGGTCTTAACAAGGTTATTTTGTGTCGTGTCATTTCTTCAATCTCGTTATTGAATAGATGGTGTCCAAGGAACGCGTTAAAGCCCGTATAATTACCTTTATTCAACAAATCTGTCCGTATTTAAGGCTATGCAGACGATAAAGAAACCGTTGGCCATTCTCATCGTTCTTTAGTAGAGCTAGCTATTGAAGATGCAGCGAATCTATCGATCTAAGAAAGGCAAGTAAATAAGACCAAGAACATGTCATCAAAAAAGAAACAAACATCTACTACAAGAAGTCACTATTGATAACAACTTCTTTGAAGTAGTTAAGGTGTTTATCTACTTCGGGAGTTAGTATTAGATCCGACGAATAATTTTAATAAGAAACTGCTGCTATAATTCCGCGATCGAAATAGATTCAAAACTGCTCAAATGAAGTGCGAAGTGCATGCTGTACAAAACGCCTATATAACCAGTCCTGGTTTACTGTGCCGAGTGTTGGACTACAAGCACAAAAGAAGAGCTGTCACTGGACTCTTTCGGAAGAATAATTTTCCGACGTATATTTGGTCCTGTTTGCAAGGTGAGCGAATGGAGAAGAAGATACACTTGCAAACTATGAATTACGCCAAGAAGCCAAAATACGTCAACTACATTTTCTCGGCTATATCGAAGAAATGTACAAAAGTGCTCAAGAGACTCTTCGAATCCAAGACCGCATCATACTCAAGGCGAAAAAGGCAGACGCTCCTTCCAGTTTAAAGATTTAAAGATCAAGTTTTCGGAAATGCCACAGTTTTTGGTCATGGATGACTGGAAGCATTGGTCCCGGGATCGTAGAAGATCGAGAGTTGTCTTGTCGCAGGTACAAACTTTACACGGATTCGGAGCCCGTACTTCTAGCAAGTCATGCACCTTGGAATAATTTTTCATAACAAATCTAGCAGAAAAGTTTATTTCCCAAGAGTTTTTGGTCTACTCATATCACCAGAGCTTGATCTCAAAAATTCAATCTACAACAATATGTATAATTCTGCATTCTAACCCAACTAATACACAATTATCATATTTATAATCTCTACATTGAGGTCTGCCTGGCAACCCAACTCATTAAAGTCCAACAACCTCAGGCACAACACAGAACTATTAATAGTTCATTCCTTACCTGGAATTCGGAATCTGAATCAAACGATTTCTGGAAATTCAATTTAAAATTCTGAATATTTTGCCATGGGAACAATTCAAACAGGATTCTGCAATTCAACGATGACATTGATTGTGAGCTCTCTGGCCAAGCAAGCAACTCAACTTTAATCATCTCGATAAGCTGGTTTTGTTCAATGTCCGTTTTGCAATTTTCATTTCCCCAAACACAATCAAAGTCTACACGAAACAGAACTCGAAAATCTCTTAGTGCATCATCAGGTCCTGTGAATGTTTTGAAATATTAAAATGAAATTTTCAATTCGGAAGGCATTATGAAAAGTCTATGCTGGAGCGCAGAGCCCCAAAATAAAACCCTCTACAGAAAATTCCTCTTCCTTCGCCGCGCTGAACTCGTTCGGGATAAAACAGCGCAAATCACCTCTGGGTATTAAGCATAAGCAGCGGCAGTGTGCAGTGCATATTCAAGAAATTTCAAAACTATAGGTACAACCAACTAGGACGGATTCACTATACACATAACCATAACTCGCCAAAGGATTCTCTTCTTACGAGTATGTGGTGAAGGTGATATGCTGTGCGATGATGATGGCGGAACTGAGCTGGGCTGTAAAGGAATACCACTTCGGTTCTATAAATCGACCGGAATCAAATCGATTCCAGGGGTTTCCGTGCACTCGTTTACAAGAATCAAGGTGCTGAATCTCAAAAGGACTTTTTTTTCGTTCTCTAGTGTTCATCTGTCTTTCATTTATTTACGAAAAGATTTATCGAGGGAAAGGATGATAGGATTTTCTCTATAAGCGAACGTTGGAAAGACCCTTGAAAAAGTCGTACCTACTCCTTTGGAAATGAAAGCGAATTGAGCTGAAAATCTATTTCACACTTTTTGAAATCATAAACAGTGCCTGGAGGTTTTCCCAGAAAAAAATAAATAAATAAAAATAGCTTTGTTCTTGTCTTTTTTTTCTTTTGAAGCAAATATGTATTTTGGCATCGCGCCGGATGTAGGTGCTCGTTCTGAGTTCAGCCATGTTTTCCTATAGCGCCACCATAAGGAAAAAATTGGAAGCAAGAAAAAAAAAAAAAAGATTAAAACTTGGCATAGAATGTGTTGTGCTGTCAAATGTAAGGTTGGGGGCGAGATTGCTGACGGTTGAGTCGCAGTCAGAGTTGGTGTTGGAGGAGCCTGAGTCAGTGGACATCTAAATTGGAAAACCGTGTGGAAATTTCTTAATTTGTTCAAACTGTGTATTCCTTTCAGATAGGAATCCCTCGATTGGGATCGGGTCCAAGTAAGGGGAAATTAACTTTCGAGTTTTTTGTGTTCCTTTGTTTATTTTTCATTTCAATTTTATTTGGAATGTTTCGCTTGGATATGTATATATATTTTTTCTACTATGGGTAGGAAGATAGGCGAGTTACATGCCTCGGCCTTTAGGAGAGTTCCAAGTGAAGCAATTTCGGTTGAGTGCAAAAATTTGTTATTGTGTTTTTTGTGCGAGGTGCCTTTTGTGAATGGACAATGACTAAGACTGCTTCGAGGAAAAGTAATTTAGTTTTTTTTGTGTGCCAAATGGTGATATGTTCCGAAGGGTATTTAAACACATTTTTATGGTGTTGTGAACTCATTTCGTTAATTGGTTTTGATTTTGTGTTTTTTTGTTTATTTTTTGTTGAAAACAATCAAATACAAGTAAGTTGAGCTAATAATCAATCAATAAATGTTTTTCTTTAACTTATCTATGTTTTCGAATTAGTGTTCTGAAATTATTTTTTTAAAAATTTGAAACTTCTTCGAAATGCATGATTGATAATGGCAGAAGTCTGCTTGGAACAAAAAGCTTGAAAAAGCGTAGGGTTGTTTTGAGATGCGAATTTTTTGGTTCATTTTTGGGACCCTTTGAAGATGAGGAACACACGGCCTCAAACTGCAAGGTATATGCTGTCTAGTATTTTCAGATTCATTTTTTTAGATATGTAGGGCATCCCCTAAATCTCGATTCCTTGCACCAAACTTGTTTGAGGTCATAAGCCCTTAAAAACTATTTCCTATAGTGTGAGACGAAGCAAAAAATTAGCACTATACAAATTCCAATTAGGAAGCACCAAACTGGACCATCTGAGTAGTATCTGAGTCCTCAAACTACCAGATTGTAAGATTGGGTAAATAAGAGCGATGCGGCTGCAACACGTGCGCCACCAAAGGTTAAGCAATCCTGCGGCCAACTCCGAACTTGAGTCAATTGCTTTGCCCAGGAGTCGTGCGGACAAACTATAGTGCGAATGAAAAATTTCTGGCAGTATTTTTTTTTCGCTTCCCATATTTATTTCATTGGAGTTTTTCTTTCCAATTTTGATATACATATTGTTGTGAACAGACCTTTATACTACTACAGCGCCATCTGTTGGAAAATTGCATATCTTATTTATGGAAGAAACAAAAAGCTCTTTTCCAATGTCAAATGTATTTCCCCTTATTCCAATCATCTAGAACATTCCAAGACGAGAAGCTTCGCGAATTTTCGAGAACAACTAACATGAGTATATAAGGGAGTGTTCGCGGTGAGCACGACACAGTTGATTTTTGATTACGGAAGTGTGCAAGACTCTGCTTATTGGATTGTGTAAAACAAGTGTGATTTTAATTTGAATAAAGTATTTGAGTTGATTATAAATTGAGATTTATTGTTGTGATTTGGAAAGTAAAAATAAAGAAGAAATATTAGAAAGAGTAATAAGTTTTATTTAACGAACCTAGCAAAAATTTTACAATATATAGCTTTAACAAATTCGTAATGACAAGAAAATATTATGATTTACAAATTTTTGGAAGCAAGTTATGCATTCGCAACAAAAGGTTGAACTCGAGATTTTGATCAAAGTTGACATGACCATGATAGCGAAGACTAAAAAAGTGGATCTCGCAAATCTGTCTGTCTCGACTACAGTCTAAGCTGCAGATTTTCTTTAAACTTGACAGATAGGATTTTCAGATCCCCCTCCCCACAGATTCTTTTTTTTAAGACTGAAAATAGCAGTACCAGCCATACGATTTTTTGCTTAAAAAAAATCCGAAAATGAATGGATAATGGTATACCCTCCTTTGAAACATTTTTTTTAACTTCCCATAGGGAGTTATTGTAATCGGTCCGATTTGTCAAATTGGAATTTTTGACATTTCTCGACGTTTCAAGGTCCCTAGAGGCTATATCAATCATTTTTAGAGAGATGTGTGTGTGTGTGTGTGTACGTACGTTCGTACGTTGGTATTTTTTTCGTACGTTCGTACGTTCGTACGTTCGTACGTTCGTACGTGCGTACGTTCGTACGTATGCCAGAGCTCCCCAAAAGTTTGAAAAGTTATGTTTATTCAAATTTTCAAAAAAAAATTGTTTTGGATTTTTAAAAAATATTTAATTTTTTTTTTAACTCAATATTAAAAAAAAAATGCTCATATTTTGTAGATTATATTAAAAAACTTTTATTTATCAAGTTTAAAAAAAAATCCGGCATGATAAGAGAAAAAAAAAATTATTTTACCTAAAAGTAACGGTACCCTCCATAAAAATGTTAAAAAATAGTTTTCGAAATACGTATTTTTCTCGAAAACGGTTCCGAGAATTCTGCTAAAATTTTTTTTCTTTCTGTTAATTCTTACGATCTATAATTTAATAAACAAAATTGAAAACAAGATATCAGTGACTGTACCTACCACAGAACGATTTTTTGGAATTTGGAATTTCTCATCATTGGCATAACGGACTGTAATGATATTTTTTATAGAGAAGCTTTTAAAAAGTTAAAAAAAAACATTGCATTTCAATACTTAAAAAAAAATATTTTTTTGAATTTTGAAAAAAAAATCAATTTTTTTTTGGAAAATTCAATATCTCAAAAACGGCTCAATATTTTTTGTTTGGAAATTTAATTTTTATTCGAACAATAATAAAAACTAAATTGGCGTACCAAATTTTTTCTTAAGAATGTTTTGAAAATTTTGTCTATAAAAGCTTATTTTTTTTAAGAAACCACTACAACAAGTTATAATTTTGTTCTTGTATTAACTAATATTTGCTTAAAACACATTGCATCCTGTGTTTAGCTCTAACTTCTAAAGGAGTTCTTTTAGTCATTTAAAAACTGCTTATGAACAGTTTTTCTCTAATAACATTCATTTTTGAAATTCTTAGTCTTTTACATAAGAGCAAGTTCGTGCGACCCAGTCATGCATTTTATTTTATATTAATTTTAAGTTAGTGTGTTCATAAAAAGATAATATATGCATTATTGGTAATTTTAAATTTAATAAAATGTTTATTTAAGAACGACGCAAAAATCAGGTTATTTTTAATTTTATCTCTCCCTCTTAAAAAAATTATTTTACTTTTAGGACCCCCCTTAATTTGTGTCCTCAAATGTAGCCTATTATTTCTCCTCAAATTCAATACTTCAACCTTGAAAATCCGACACCTAAAACTCAAGTTCTATAGGCTTCCAAAGAACGAAAGAAAACTAAATTATACATTTTTGATTCCATCTGTGGTTTCTTTGGACTCGGATTTTGGACTCACAATATGAGTACCAAACGATTACTTTTCGTTACATTTCGTTATTGTTGGACTTGATAACTTTTAAATTTGATTACTTTTGGATTTGAGTTCTTTAAGGTTTTGGTTACGAGTACAACACTGTCAGCCACGAGATCGGAAAACCGATAAAACGAGAATATTGTCTTGCGTAGATAAATATTTCCGTGTTTTTGGATAAAAGTTAGTTAAATTATATCTTCGTTACACTATGGTCAATGTTTAAATAAAATAAAGAAACAAATATTAAACATTAGGGTGGTCCAAAAAAAAAGTATTTCTGAAGTTTTAAGGTAAAATTGTTGTTTTTAAATAAATAAATTAATTAATTAATTTAAATTATTGAAAACTAAGTGAAACGACTATTTTCAACTTTGCATGTATTTTTTCTTTTTAAACTTGAGTTGTGGCTTAACTAAGCATCGTAGCAACTTAAAAATGACATATTCGTGATCTATGAAGTACCCTCCAGCGATTATAACACGATACGAAAACCTAACTTTTGCCTTTAAACTCGATTTGCGGCCAAACTAAGCATCGCGTCGCAGAGACTTCAAACTTGACACCTTTTTTTTCTTCAAACGCGATTTACAGTGAAACTAAGCATCGTAGCGAATTAAAAATGATATATTCGTTATCTGGGGAGTGTCCTCTTTCCATCGATAGATCGCACGATACGAAAAACCAACTTTGAAAAATCAACGTATTTTTCTCTTTAAACGTTTCCTGCGGGTCTTCTAAGAACGTAGAAGTCAGCATTTTTCAGCGGTACAATATTTTCTACAAGTTTTTTTGGAAATACTTTTCATACAATTTTAACAAAAAATTCCCAATTTACCTTTATTTTGCATCACCCTTACGTCAAAAATCCATCAAAATGGGACCTCAAGAGTGGACGAAGTGCGAGGTTATTTTGTTTTATATTTTTCGCTTTACACCAATGAAATGATTACCCTACCTACTATTGCAGGTAATCGTATCATAACCACAGCTCAAAAGTACTCAAATCCAAAATCTTTCCTGGTAATCGTTACCTTGATTATCATTAGTATAGCCGTTATTAATCGTTACTCAAAAAAGTACTCGATTACTTTTATTACTTAAAGTATTCGTTACTTAGTAACGATTACTAAAGATTTCTTACACCACTAATTCAGTATGAAAAGCTTTTGACTTACATTTTTGTGCTTTCTATTGTTTATTTTTTTTTTGTTTAATCAAAAATTCACTTCAGATTCGTCTCGAAATTGGTGCGAATGTAAAATGATAGAAATTGTATGGAGTGCGGATGGCTTGCGGATTTAGTAATACCAGATAAGTTGAACCGAATGTCGGTGGTGCAGGGCATGCTACCGACATTTATTCAATTTTCATTCGTTGGATTCAGTAATAGCAAAAGTTTGGAAATTAATTGAAACTACCGCTTTAGCTCATTCGCCGAATTCTGTAATAGGGATGAATATTTTTTCTTAAATTTTTTTTAACCAAAATGTGGTACATGCTTATAATAGCAAATAAGATTTTGCATAACGGCAGGTACTGCTAGTTTTTGAGATAAAAAAAATTCAATTTCTCTTCTAGGGAATCACCGAAGAACCTCAAATACCGAGTTTGGAGAAAATAGAGCAAAATTGTAAACGTAAAATTGAAGACTCAGCTTTGAGCAGTAAAGCACGTTATTTTATGTCGCGGGCAACTCCTATTGAAGAACTGGAAGATGGAGAATTTTACTCCAGGTATATGTTTGACAAGATGCTAAAGTTAACTTTCTAATGAAACACAAAGGATATATCTATGTACAACAATTAATTTTATAGGAGAACTAGCTGACCCGGCCACGCGTTGCTGTGGCTAAAGTTTTTGTTATATTACATTATAGTAAACAATCTAAGAGGAACAATAAGAGAACATCAGTCACGGAGTCCACTATGCTTTTTCACACAGATGGTATTTGTAAAAAAATATGGTGATCTCCTTATTTGACTTTCTACTACTATAACCCTTTAGTACAATGAAATTATTTACGAACAAAGACGAAAATGTTGATGTTGGTATACAAATTCACTGTATTATCTTCATTATAATATGAATGCAATTTACACTTCAGTCTAAGTAACACGTGGCCGGCTATGCTAACACCAAAAATTTAAAAAGTGGAAATAATTGAATTATACGGTATTTCGTTCACTACAAAATAAATTTAATTAATTTTATAGCGTCAACAACACGTGGTAATTATGCTGTTAAAATGTAGCTTATATGACACGTTCGTAGATTTACCATAGCAGCGCCATCTATTGATTACTTACTCAACCCAGTCGAAAGGTATCGACATCTGTTAGAATCATTTGGAGTTAACAGATAATTGTGACTGTCAAATAATAACAGACAAATAATTAGCAATAAATTAAAATTGCGACTATAATTTGAGATTTAAACTATCCTATCTCTCAAGTTGGATCGAACTGCACATGGTGTGCGAATTTTATTATAATCGGTTAAGTGGTTTAGGAGTCCATTGAGGACAAACATTGTGACACGAGATTTATACAGGGTGATTGGTATAAGGTGTGACAAAAAGCTAGGGCGTGTAGGTTGGACTTAGACAAGAAAAAAATCGTATGGGAGGGGGGGGGTCTATTTCCCCCCGTTTAGGCGGGAGGGGCAATTTAAGAAAAAAATCACTTAAAACAGAAAAAAAATTATTAAAAAATAACGGTGATACTTACAGAGTAATGCTATAGCATTTTGAAAATCCAGAAATACATTCTTTAATTTTGTTTTTAAATAAAGTTGTTCGAGTGAATAGTTTTTGAAAAATTAATTTTCAAAATCAAAATTTTGAAAAAAAAAATGAAATTTTTTGTTTTAAACAATTTTTTTTCAAAATTTTACGTAATTAAGTGTTATTTTTGTATTCAATATTCAATGCTCTTATTAATTTTTGATCAAATACAAAAAACCGGATGTCAAAATGTTTTGTAGTTTTTGAGAAAATCAAAAATAACAAAAACTACTTTTGTTCTAAGAAAAGCCTTTTATTTTAGTTTTTACGTTTTTGGATTCTTATGTAGGTGAATTTACGATTGAAAGGATTAAATTTCTTTTTACTATTCTTTTAATTATCGTCTTATAAGCATACAATAATGTGACAAAGTACTGGATTAACCATATTTCACACATTTTTTGATTGAGAACACCTGCGTGAGAGCATTGGTTTAAAATTGACCTGCCACTTTTTTATTATGGTGGGGTCGGCTTGGCTTAGGTGCATTTACGAAAGAAAGGATTAACTTTTTTTGTAAAATTTTTTTATTATCAGTCTTATAAGCATACAATAACACATTTTTTCATTGAGAACACCTGCGTGAGAGCATTGGATTAATATTGATCTGCGAATGTTTTTTAAATAATGCAGCGTTACACGCCCTAGGTTAGGTTAGGTTGTTGGGCTGACAATTGATGTTGCTATTGTCACACTTAGATCAATGTAGATCCATTGTGTTACCCGTGAGTGTTATCACTCTTTCCTGATAAAACCTATGTATTCTATTAATCAGTCAAGCCATTTTGAGGCGTTGACGAAGTTCAATATGTGTATTCCTGAAATATTAGAAATATCTTCTAGATTATCAAAGAAGTAGCTACCGAGCCATTTCTTTCTCTGGTGGCATAGTGACGGGCAATGACAGAGAAAGTGTGACGTGTCTTCATGTACCTCTTCATCACCACATCCTCTGCATAGGTCATCTGTACTTAGTTTCATTTTAAATTTATGGTATTTCAATAAATTATGTCCGGTGATTATGCTCGTAAGAGAGCGAAGGGACTTCTTACTAAGTTGTATAATTTTGTCAGTTCTCTGCTTGTTAAAGCAGGGCCATATTTTCCTAGTAGTATCACAGGTGTCAAGTAGATTCCACCTTTCATTGGATTTCCTTAGGATTATGTCTGAAATTTTCTGTTTAATGTTACAGAGTGGGATGCTTACCATCTCTGCTTGACTAGCGTCGAGCGCTGATCCCTGTCTTGCCAACTCATCGGCATTTTCATTACCTTGTATGCCGCTATGTCCCGGTACCCAGCAGAGTCTAATATTGTGCTGCGTGCCAAGAACCTTAAGCTCTTCGCGGCAGCAGGAGACAAGCTTCGATTTTATCACAGTGGCAGAAATCGCTTTTATTGCCGCTTGGCTGTCAATGTAAAAGGTGATATCAGCCCGTGGTATCGCCATCATTGATACCTGTCTAGCAGCTGTTGTCACTGCCAGGACCTCCGCTTGGAAGACACTGCTATGATCTGGGAGCCTAAGTGAGTTGTTTAGCTCAAGAGGTTCTGAGAAAAAGCCTGCACCAACACCTGTGTCCATTTTGGAGCCATCAGTATAGATTGCTATTTCTGATTCACTGGTGTAGGGTTGGTTGTTCAGCCATTCTTCTCTGCTTGGAAAGGCAGTTTGGAATGGTTTATAAAAGTCAAGCTCGGGTGTTGTATAATCTGTAATGATACTATCACCCAAGTATTTCTGAAGAATTTGAGCATGTCCTATTGCACTGTTTTTCCAGGTATTAGTCTGGCTTAGCCTTAAGGCGCTATATGCTGCGGATTCTTGTACGAAAAGGTCTAGGGGTTTCAGGTTGAGTATCGCCTCCAACCCTGCAGTTGGTGTGGATCTCATGGCACCCGTAATCCCAATGCATGCCAGAGTTTTGAGGTTCGTGCTTTTTTCCGTTGCATTCCACCATACCAAATTACCATAGGTTAGTATTGGTCTGATTATCGCCAAATACATCCACCTGATAATTTTTGGACTAGGTCCCCAGGATTTCCCAAAGATTCTGTTACAGGAGTAGAATGCAATCATTCCTTTTTTCGCTCTTTCCTTAGTGTTAAGACTCCAGTTTAATTTCCTATCTAGAATCACACCAAGATACTTTGCATGATCTGAAATCTTCAGCGGGGTGCCTTCAATTGAAGGTATTCTGAAGTTTGGTATTTTCCTTTTATTTGTGAAGAGGACTAATTCTGTTTTTGACGGGTTAACCATCAGGCCGCACTTTCTAGTCCATCTATTAACCTTAGAAAGGGCGTATTCAATCTGTTCACTGATAGTGGGTAAGAATTTACCTGTAGCTAATAACGCAAGATCGTCAGCGTAGGCTACTATCTTTACACCACAGTGTTTTAAATTAATGAGAATTGTGTTCATAACCAGCACCCAAAGGAGTGGTGAGAGAACTCCCCCCTGTGGGGTGCCCCTGGATGTGGACACTCTCATCTGTATCCCTGCCAGTTCCGAGTTAATTTGCCTGTTCTTTAGCATGCACATAACCCAACTTATTATCGAATTATCGATTTTGTTGTCTACTAGAGCTGCCTCTACCGCTTTATTGTTCACGTTATTGAAGGCTCCTTCAATATCGAGAAACGCAGCAAGGGTATATTCTTTGTCGCTCAATGTCTTCTCAATCGTGCTAACGACGCTGTGAAGTGCCGTTTCTACACTCTTCCCCTTTGTGTAGGCGTGCTGAGCTGGGGATAAATCAACCAGATTCAGATTGCCACGAATATGTAGGTCTATCAGTCTTTCAAACGTTTTAAGAATAAACGATGTCAGACTAATTGGCCTGAAATCTTTTGCTTCTGTATGACTGGGCTTGCCAGCTTTCGGAATGAAAACCACTTTGACTTCGCGCCATGATAAAGGAACATATCCCCATTTTAGACTGTTAAGGAATATGTTTTTCAGGAGCGGTATTATTTGGATTTCGCTTTTCTGTAGCATCATTGGGAAGATGCCATCAAGGCCAGGGGATTTATACGGAGAAAAGGAATGGATTGCCCATCTTATCTTTTCTTCCGTTATAATATCCGATGGTATAATGTGTTCCGTGTAGGGTTCTGTTTCCAGGTTGCTGTCATTTGACCCGCAACCCGGGAAGTGAGTATTTATCAAGTGCTCAAGAGTCTCATTGCAGGATTCTGTCCAGCACCCAGTGGGCGTTTTAAGAGATCCTAAAGGGATTGAATCTTTGGAAAGAATTTTCCTTAGTCTAGCAGATTCGTTTGTCCCTTCGATTTCACTGCAAAAAGTTCTCCATGAGTTTCGTTTCGCTCGTTGCGTTTCTGCTTTAAATTTTCGTTGACTGGTTTTATATACTTCCCAGTCATTCTCATTTCTGGTGTTTTTGGCAGCATTGAAAAGTCTTCTTGTTTCTTTTCTCAAGTTACCGAGTTCTACCGTCCACCAGGGTGGTTTCTTTTTTCCTTTCCCTATATGTTTCAGTGGACAACTTTTCTCGAGGGCGTTACTAAGAATCACCCTGAGTTCTTCTGATGCTTGATCAATATGCTTGGGTTCTTGAATCGCAGTGTTATTAAAATTTTTGAGTTTTTTCTCTAATTCCCTATTAAAGAGATCCCAGTTGGTGTTTCTGAAATTCCTATAAGGTTTCGGAGTTTCCACTGTATCATTTATCAAGAAGCCTATAAGCCTATGGTCTGAGAATGATTCTTCTTTGAGAACATTCCATTGGTCGATTGAAACTGTATCTGAATTATTAGTAACAGTTATATCAATCACTTCTTCCCTGTTTTTTATAACAAAAGTGGGCTCATTGCCCCTATTTGCTACCAGTAAATTATGTTCTATAATAAAAAAAGAGACTCACCTCTACTGTTGGTGTCGGTACTTGCCCATTGAGCATGATGTGAGTTAGCATCACATCCTAGAACCACGTCCCATCCTTCGATTTCTGCTCGCTCTACTAGCTGGACTGTTAGGTCTGCAGGTGGTCCCTCCGTCCCGTCATATGGCATATAGCAGGATGCCAGGATGAGTGGTGGGAGCCCGATCCGCTCTAGCTTCACGGCAGTCTGGTCTAGATTACTATATGTAGATAAAAGAAAAAGATTAAACTGTTTCCTAGCTACAATGCAAGTTCTAAATTTACTGTTTGATACCACTTGTGCAGTTTTGAACAGTGTAAGTCCTTTTGAGTACAGGCCCTTAATTTTGCCACCTGCGATCCAGGGTTCTTGAATAAGGGCGATGTCTATTTGCCTACTCTCCATGAGGTAGACAAGGTTGGCGCTGGCTGCTTTACTATGTTGGAGATTAATTTGTACTAATTTCATGTTCATAGTTTATTAAAATCCTCCCGCCCCTTACTTACTTGCTTGTTCTTGTTGGCTATTAGTCGCAGTTTGCACCGGTTTATCCCGATCCGAACTTTGAAGCCAATTTTCCTCAAAAGTGGTATAGACTTGTGACTGAGCTGCACAACCACTTCTGTGCCGTCTTTCGTCTGCTCTCCCATCTCAAGCACTTTCCAGTTCTGACTGAGCTGCTCAGTATTTAGGGATTGCAGGTACCTCTCAATGCGGTCCCTAGGGATGGTTGGTCCTCGCATCATCATCTTCGCTTTGGGTCTATTAAGGTCTTTTATTTCCTTAAGTCCCATAAGGCGAAGGTTTGCATTTTGCCAGGGAGCAATCGTTCTTTTGACGAAGTCCTGCAGCCACACGAGAGTATAGTCGTCTTCGCATGTCAGCATCTTGAATCCGTGGACGGTTCTGAGATTACCGAAGAGAGGCGGTTGCCCGTTCTTAACGATAACGTCATTCACCTCGTCCAGGATTCTGACCTCCATCAACTGCCATTGATCATCGGAGAGTTTTCGGGAGGGTGTACCGAAATCCGCAATGGCAAATTGTCGCTTCTCCGTAGTCCCTTCCGTGATCAAGGTCTTTCTTCTCTTCGTTTGGGGTGAAGGATTCGTAGGCGAGGATTTATCATCCTGCCTCGTTCTTTTAGACGCCGTTGAGTTTGGTTCAGGGTGGGGCGTAATGCCGACCGTCTCCTTTCCCGCTCTCAAGGTCTTTGTCTTTGTTTTTGTCGAGTTGTTCGTTATGTCAGTGGTCGTCAAGGTCTTTAGTTTTTGAGTAGCATTGCCCAGCGCTAGCTTCTCCCTGGCCGTTAAGGTTTCGGGATTTTTGCTAGATAGACGCCGGACAATCCTCTCAGCGTTTCGTCGTCTCTTTTTCAGAACCCGTTGGGTGAGATTTCCAGCACTCCGTGAGGCCTTCTTCTCGATTACGGTGTTCTTTGTCGTGTTCATTGTCGTGTTCGTTGTCGTGTTTGTTGTTAAGTCTATGACACTACTTCCACTCGATAGAGATGGAAGAGACGTGCCGGAGTTGCCTATGGGGCTATGGCCCCTAGCGCCACTCCCACACGGCCCCACCATATCCATCTCCAACGGTTGCACCTTCCCGCCTTCCAGTCCCGATGGAGCAAGTGGCTCCATACCAGGTCTGGTTGGGAGAAGTGGTCCCGCTGTTTGCTTCAGCAGCGTCGTCGTAGGCGTATTCGTCGAGGGGGTCTCCAATGAGATCGGACTTTCCTTTGATTGGATTTTACCAGTCGGCGGATTGGGCGGTCCCATTAGAGTATTCACGCTCGTACCCTCTGTAGAATTCACCTCTTTGGACGGCTGGGAAAGTACCCTTCCTGTCCTCTTAGGATCATTCGCCAGAAAAGCACGAGCGTTTTGAAGACGTCTTCGTTCAATGTCGTTGAGTTCCTTCCAATTCCGACTCCCAAGTCGTTTGACCGTCTTCTTACAGTTAGAGATTCTACTCCGAACTGAAGTGGTCGACAACCCTGAGAAGGCGGAGCTGGCAATGGAACACGCGTCGTCGTCTGAAGGGGTGAGGAGAAGGTCTTCTTCCTCTTGTGTTGTAATTGTCGTTGTCGTTGTCTTTGTCGTCTTGTCTTGTTGTTGTTGTTCGTTTTTATAGGTCACTGGCGACTTATCCCCTCCTCCTGTTGGAGAGGCCAAGCCCGCGCCGACAGCCGTGACTTCTGTCGACGTTTCAGCGTATATCCCCGCTGGTGTTTTGTTCGTTTGTTGTGGCAAGTCCATAGTTTTATCGTTGTGGGTTCCTCTTAGTTGGCTTAAAACCTCAGCAGATCGATTGAGGATTTAATAAATATAAATCTAAAGCCGATCAGCTGAGGCTTCAAACGTAAGCCTCCCCACCGCAACAAGGTGGAAACCCGGCGAGGAGGCTTACACGCCCTAACTAGTGACAGAAAAATGCAATTGCGAAATAAGAACAAAAATGTTCCTGAATCTTGAAATCAATTTAAATAATAAATACATGCATATTTAGATAAAATACATAATTACTGTTTATTTAAAGTTAATCCTTTCTTTCGTAAATGCACCTAAGCCAAGCCGACCCCACCATAATAAAAAAGTGGCAGGTCAATTTTAAACCAATGCTCTCACGCAGGTGTTCTCAATGAAAAAATGTGTGAAATATGGTTAATCCAGTACTTTGTAACATTATTGTATGTTTATAAGACGATAATTAAAAGAATAGTAAAAAGAAAGTTAATCCTTTCAATCGTAAATTCACCTACATAAGAATCCAAAAACGTAAAAACTAAAATAAAAGGCTTTTCTTAGAACAAAAGTAGTTTTTGTTATTTTTGATTTTCTCAAAAACTACAAAACATTTTGAAATCCGGTTTTTTGTGTTTGATCAAAAATTAATAAAAGCATTGAATATTGAATAAAAAAATAATACTTAATTACGTAAAATTTTGAAAAAAAATTGTTAAAAAAAAAAAAATTCATTTTTTTTTTCAAAATTTTTATTTTGAAAATTAATTTTGCAAAAACTATTCACTTGAACAACTTTATTTAAAAACAAAATTAAAGAATGTATTCCTGGCTTTTCAAAATGCTATAGCATTACTCTGTAGGTATCACCGTTATTTTTTAATAATTTTTTTTCTGTTTTAAGTGATTTTTTTCTTAAATTGCCCCTCCCGCCTAAACGGGGGGAAATAGACCCCCCCCTCCCATACGATTTTTTTCTAAGTCTAAGTCCAACCTACACGCCCTAGCTTTTTGTCACACCTTATGCCAATCACCCTGTATATATTAAGAAGATATTACATGGAATAGTCTAGTCTCATAGTGGGGAAAATAATGAAAAAACAAATTTCCAAAAAGTTGTTACAAATAACAAAATTAACTGCAGGTTGTCACTTTGACTTTTGAGTTCCGATATTTCAAATTTTTAGATTCGTTCCCCAGATTTTGCTTTGTTTGTTTTGTTAATTTTCACGAACTTTCATCATTTAAACGTGTTCAGATGCACCGTTTTTAATAAAAGGCAATTAGTTTGTTACTAGTTAGTAAAACGAAAAAAAAGGATTAAAATTTTCAAATAGCGAGTAAATTACAAAATGTTTAGCAAATTGCTAACTTGTTAAATGCTTAGCCTGAAAGTTCAAATCTGTAAAGTCCCAATTAAAAATTCCTATTATAAAAGTTGGCCCATATTTCACTCGGTATTTATCGATAGGCTCTTGGACCTAGTTATACTAAGCTATAAAAGTCACTATTTTATAAGCCTCACTTATAAGACTTATGATGATGGTCAGTTTTTATTTTAAATTATGATAGTGCTCTCCCGAGAAACTTGTTCCACAACCTTAGAGACAAACTGTGTTCAATACAGAGCTATGAGCTTCACAAGCTTTCGAGAATTACTGGCCTTATTACCTACATATATCTAATGAAATAAGCTTAGGCTTGACGGAAATTTTGAACCTTTTGGTATGGCCAGTGAGGCAAAAGTCGTTACATGGGGGACAATTTGAGCCCATTTTCTTTTCGTTTTCCCTTTATCTATGTCATACCATATTTGATTAAAATCTCGAGTTCGAGTTTCTAGTACATTTTTATATCGTAAATAAAAAATTAGTTGGCACTTCCACTACAACTTAAAGTTTCTTGTGTGTTGCACAAGACGAAGTACTCTCTTCCTTCTGCCTTGAAATGAAAAAAGGTCAATTATTATCAGAAGAAATAAACCATTCGTTGACATGTCCTCAATTTTCTTTCGTTTTATTTATGTGCTCATATCCTATAGAGAAACCCCATCTGGTGACTGTTTTTTTTTTTATTTTCGTCCAAGACCTGCTGTAGTGTAAAAGGACCTGCCAGAGTCTATATATAGTGCAGAGACTAATTGCATAATAAATCATTGACTTGATGTGTGACGCGCTTAAAGAATAATGTACATCCTGGCACTCTACTCTACATTCGAATTGTTTGAGAAGAAGACGCCAACTTTGCTCAATCTAACCTACTTGAGTTGGGTAAACTCACGAAAAATGTATGTTAAATTTTAAACCACATTTTATTTTTAACACAAAAAAAAAGCAATGGAACATGCAAGGACAATAATTGTGTTGTCGTTTATAACTAAGGACCTAAGAACCTACATATATGGAACACAAGTGTTCCGTTACCTTTAAAGTAAGAAAGAAAGTCTTGATTTTCCTGATTTTTTAATTATTTTTTCTTACAAAAATGTTTAAGGACTATGATGTTGATGTTGAAGAAAGAAAAAAAGTTAAGGAATGGTTTCAATAGAAGTCCAAACACCATACAAGAAAAAGGTACAGATATTTTTATAATATATCAGCGACAACAACTTTATATAATATTTTAAATGTCCTTTCAGCAGGAGGAATATAGTATAAAGCTCTCTTTCATTTCTTCCTAACAACGTCATAAATTGCATTCTATTTTAATAGAGTTTCCTCTGGATGGCGTTGGTACCGTGCGTCGCGCCGTCAGCGTGTCGGTGTCGGTCGTTCATATCTTCGCTAGCTGGCTGGCTTTCAGCAATTCAATTAAAGCTCTTTTCAGTTTTTATTCTTATATAGTGGAGTGTATATAGTTGGGAAATAACTTAGAGCTCCTTCTTAGTACGGTGGTTATCAATGTCGAACGCAAGACTGAACATGTAGGTATGCATGTATACATGTTGGAGCAGCTGCACCAGCACCATCGAAGGCAGATAAGTTTTCGTCTAGCTCCTTTAAAACTTGGAATGCTTTTGTGGGTTGACTTAACTTTTTTTTTCTTGTTGCTCTTTATTTGACTTCGGAATTAAAAAAGATTGAATGAAGTTCACCATCGACAAAGACGGCATGCACCAGCAGCTTCTCTCGACAAACTGATGAGGTTAAACTTCATTTATATACAAGTAGAAGTATATGTCGTCAAGCACCTTCCGGCAAATGTTACCTTGGTTTCAAGTTAATTTTGTTAAATTATGACACTTTATCTTCGATCCAATGATGATGAGTGCAGCTGCTGGGAGAGTTAAATAAGATTGGTTTCAATGGAAAGTCTTTTTATATTTTTCATCGTTTTCACATCTTTTTCTCATTATTTTCTTCTTCTATGTATTTCAACAAACTGTAATTATATTTAATAACTATTCGTCCTAGAACTTCTAATCTTCCTGCTATATCCAAGCCTTTCACTGCTGGGTCTTTCAGAACTTTTTTGTATCTTTTGTCAAAAGAAACAATCTTTAATCACATATCCTGTGAAGGGTCTTTTTTTTGTCTGGGTATTTTTTATTTATAAAAAAAAATAAGTGCTTTGCAGGGCTGAGAGACGGGGCTGCACTATGTGAGTGGTTCTGTCAAAGACCAGGACCTATTGAAGTCATTATACCTATCTCTGGACGAAGCTTTCGACATTTGGTACTTTTGACAGCTATGTTAGTAGGTACTGGTGACACAATAATATTGTATTATAATTGCTTTAAGGTTTCGGAATTTATAGAGCCTTGACAACACTACAGTAATCTTTATTGAATTTCATCTTTTTTAAAGTTTTGGCATCCACTGCTAGTCAGTGGTATTTAAACCAGTCACTTGCAAATTTGAAATAACAAAAACCTAAAAGTTCTTTCTTCTTCAATTTTCTGCGTTGGGCGCCATTTTAAACATTAGGCAATTTTTTTTATTTATGAATCTTACTAAATTTACTGTTTAAAACTCAAAATACAAACAGTTGGCGAATTTTATGTTTTTTTTTTTAATTATGACAAAATTTGGTACATGATTGATATTGTTCGTCTTGAATATCTTATGTTTTAGGTTTTACGAGTATTTTAAAGGTTATAGAAAAGACTACAGAATTGATTTTGAAATTTTCATCATTTGTCCTTAATAGCGGAAGATAGATTTAAAAAATAATTTTAGTACAAGTTTCTTATATTTGTTTTATCGTATTTAACTTTCCCAGAAAGCTGATATTTTGTACGCAAGCTCTGTCAAACCTAGGTTGTGAAACCCTGCCACTTTTATTACATTTAAATTTGGTTTCTCTATTTAGCGTCACTAAAAAGTTGAAATTTTGAAATTAAAGTCTTCAGCATGGCAGTGTAGTCTTTCACACAAAAAAACTTGGTTTTTAAGTGGGCTGAAATTACACTACTAGGCCTTAGGCTTAAGACAAACCAACCAAAAAATTTAAGCTTCCTTGGACTGTTAAAAAAAACTATTTAACAAAAATATAAAAAAAAAAATGGGCGTGGAAGTAGGTGGATTTTGCTAAATATTTCTGGCACAAATAAGAACAAACCGGGAACATTTTGGTGAAATGTGCTTGTGGTTACTTTTAACCAGTTTAACTTAAAGACCTACGCTATAATATGGCAATGTCATTATCAAAATTGTTGAAAAAAAATTTGAATCAAAATATGCCATAATCAGTTTTTGCCTTAAGTTGAAAATGAGTGAGTAATTGAAAAAAAAAACAATATGTCTAAAATTCCAGATGGCGTCCAACACAAATAGGCTAGAATTCCGAAAAGATTAATTTAGCCTCCATATGATACTCTTTCCTGCCCCAACGATAGGGGAAAGATAAAACATTTTTGATGATGTTTCAGCTTTTCAACCCAACATCTCGGTTGGAAAAATTGGTCCAGAGTAGTTGAAATTTTTTATCGATTTCAAAGTCGCGTATGATAGCGTGGACAGAGAACAACTATATAGAGCCATGTCTCATCTCCGAATCCCTGCCAAGCTCGTCCGCTTTTGCAAGATGACGATGGAGAAATCTCGCTGCTCCATCAAGGTCGGTAAGAACACCACCGAACCCTTTGATGTTAAGAAAGGTCTGAGGCAAGGCGACGCGCTATCATGCAACCTATTTAACATCGCTCTTGAAGCAATTGTACGAAACTCAAACGTCAACAATAGAGGTAAAATTTTTCAAAAGTCAGTTCAACTGCTTGCCTATGCGGATGATATTGATATCATTGGGAGGACTAAGAGAGCTGTTACCGGTGCGTTTGCAAGTATTGAACTGGAGGCGGCGAAAATGGGTTTGGCCGTCAATGAGGACAAGACGGAGTATATTCTGTCATCGAGAAAGGAATCTCAACATCGTCGACTCGGGCAAAACGTCACGATGGATAGGTATAACTTCGAAGTCGTCAAAGACTTTGTCTACCTGGGGTCCTCTATAACATCGCAAAACGACTTCAGTGCAGAGATCAAGCAAAGAATTACTCTTGCCAACCACTGTTTCTTCGTGCTAAGAAGGCATTTGAGTAACAAAGCCCTATCTTAAAAAACCAAGGAGACCTTGCATAAGGGGCAGAAGCATGGACACTGTCTAAAACAGATGAAAATCTGCTTGGGTGCTTTGAAAGAAAAGTTCTTCGTTTGATCTTCGGTCCAGTTTGTATAGATGGAGTATGGAGGAGAATGTTCAACAACGAGCTGTACGGGCTTTACAGCGACGTTGACCTAGTCAAGAAGCTGAAAATACAACGGCTGAGATGGCTGGGACACGTGGAGCGTATGGGCACCGACGCAGAGGAAGACCCCACCTCAGGTGGCGCGCACAAGTGGTGAGCGTAACTGGAGGCAGTTAGCTAGGGACCGAGGCTAGCTGGAGGGACTTGTTGGTTAAGGCCGTAGTCCTTCCTGAACTGTGAGCGCCATCTAAAGTAAAGTAAGTAAGTTGAAATTGCAGGCATGATTGGAGTGTTTCAAGTTGATCATTAACTACTCCCGAGTCTGTGATCAACGCCTAATTTGTTATTTTGATAAGAACAAATCCAATCGTGCACTCTTGCTGCTGTACACTACATGCTTAATCGGCCGAGAGCATCACCGCTGACCGTGAAAGTGTGCAGGAGTACCTGAGGCAGTCCATTCCTCATCATGCACAAGAACTTGGCAATTTTTCGACGGGACTTGGACCTGCACCCATACAAGATTCAACTTACCAAGGAGCTCAAAGTTAATGACCATATTCACTAATTTTTGTTCGATGACTTGACTCCAGAGCGTTTGAAAGAAGACTCCAATTGGTATTTACGTACGAGGCCCAAATTTAGACGAATGGTTATGTAAATAAGGGCAATAGGTCCACCAAGTGATAATTCATCCATGGTTTGGTGGCGGTATTTGCGTTGGGCCGAATTTCTTCAAAGAAAACGACGTTGAAGCGGATATTACTATCAACACCAAGCGCTATGGAACAAGGATAACTTAAGTTTTTGGCCCGAATTGAAGAATATGCACAAGGAAGAATTTGACTCCAGCAAACACAACAATGGACATTCAGCATGAGCGATCTGAAGGAAGAGTTATCGTTCGTGGAGTTGACGTGAATTGTTCACAAACATCCTGAAATTTGACTTTGTAAAACTTTTTCTAGGGAGTATTCTTGAGGTCACAGGTCTATGCCAACTAGCCGCAATCGATCGATTCTCTCTAAGTCAATGTATTCCCAAGGAATTGCTCAAATTCAGCCATATCTATTCGGTAAAATCAATGAGAATTGGACATAGGCATCAACACTTCACATCCCGTTTATCTTATCCTACTTCGACTTTAACATGCCTTTATCCGAAATCGACAGTTACTTTTAGGATCTCTCAATTAACTCAAATGCATTCTCATACTAAATAAACTTTATGTACAAGACCATTGACACAAGACAGATACAAAAATCGCCACTTGGTTTTTCAAACTTACATTAAAACTAATCTGCATGAAAATTGCATGCATATCTGCATGCATTATTCTTCTTTTAACATCTTATCAAAAGCGTTTCTTGTGCAAATGAATTAGCAGAAGATGTCCTTATAAAGCATCAACGACAATGATTACCCTCATCTGAAGGCCCAGACCCATACTTGTTGAATAGTCCGCTCTTGTTCAACATTCATAACGATAATCCTCACATATACTTATACATATGTATGTATTATTGTCGACAATTCATTTGTTGGCTTGGTCCAATTTACCATTGAATAAGGGTCTTCACTAAATAAAAATTAATCTTAAAGATCGTCTAGGAGCATGCACCAGCTATCATCGTATTTTCTCGAATCTGGCCTTACTTCCATCCTTCACCCTGTTATAATAATTCATCATCTATCTGCATTGTATTCTCTAGATTTTCAAAGAAAACCCGAGCACACTGGTTGCGCTGCTGCTGACGTTCAAATTTGCGGATAAGCCTATAACATTTATCAATTGGAAAAAGGATATTTCCTTCGATGACGAAAGGAAAAAATAATAATAAATAAAATTGATTGTGTTCTTATGCAGCATGTTGTATGTGTTTGTCGAACACAATATAACAAGCGAACAGCAAGGAAGGAAAGAATCAATGAAATGATTTATCAATGTGATGCAAAAGAAGGGGGGGCGGTGGGCTCCAACATGACTTGACACTACACATAAATACGAGAAGGACACCTAATGTATATGGGAGTCCTAGAGTCCTATAGCGATGATGGTAAATTCAACCTCATCAAAGTACAAACTCTTGCCAAACCAAACAAGCCGTCTTCTACTAACTAGACAATGACAACATCGAGCATGATGATTATGGTGACGATGTTTATGTCGATGAGTCGGAAGACTAATTTTGCTGGGTCCTGGCTGTGAACCTTCCTTGGACATAAATTCAAGTCCTTATAGAAAGAGCGACTGGCGACGAGGACGAATGATGTAACTCTAACCCGGATTCTTGTTGTAATAAATGTTCATCATTTGTATGCAATAGTTCATCTTCTTACACTGGTTAGAGGAGTTGTCCGAATCGGAAGTTGTGTGTTTGGCTGTAATGGTAGGCGGAAGGATAGTAAATTGTACCTACTACATGTACACATATGTGGTTGCATTGATATGTTACACACAAATCGTTGCTTTACCTATATCAATAATAAAGGAGACATCTTACGTGTGTCTGTTGTAGGGCTTCATCAGAAGGTAGGTATACCTTTACAAAATGACCTTTTGTTTCGAGGCATTCCTCTCCAACTTGATAATGTTTGCTGTTGTTGTTGGTTGTTATACAAAATGTCATCTATATTATGTATGTTTAGAAAATAGTCAAGTTGGGTTTAGCAAATTGTAATCAATTGGTCATCATTGCGTAGATTTTAATAAAGGCATACGAGTAGGAACATTGAAATATAATCTATATGGAAGCCCCGATTTTGTTGAAAACAGTGGCTATAAGGTCGAATAATTGAGTTGAAAATGGATTTGCAAGTCGAAATGGAAATCACATTATTCGTATTGAGGTCATAGAATTAAAAATTTAAAATTTTCATTAGAAGTTCCTTAAATAGTTAGGTTCGAGACGACAAGGAAGACCGAACCTCCGATACAGGGACCAGGCGGTTACACGTGAGGCTTCGCAACCATTGGAAGACCGCAATATCGGATCGGGAGCCGGATAAGTAAGTAGTAAGTATGTTTGGAAGTACTGACTTCGCGGCTTAAATAAGAAAGCAAATAGTTCGGTACTTTGAAATTTTCTTTTATATCATAGGGAGTTTCTTCAGAATCTGGTTGAGATGAGAGGCACTTTTTAAAATTTTAACATTTTCCAGAAATTATTTTTTTCCCTTCTTTCCAAAAGGCAGAAGTAGATTTTAGGTGGAATGAGCTGGAGCTCGATCTCCAGACCTGAAACGTGACCAATGCATTTTATATTTTATTGTTCCTCAAAATGTAGGATAGGGCTAGTTGCTCGTAGAATGCCGATCAATTTGAAACTGACGTTGAGGGCTCTTTAAGTTGCCCAAAGATGTGGAATCTTTCTAGAGATGTTCTAGAGATCCCTTTTCGTGGTGTCTACCAGGCAATGACCACTGAAAATTTATCGAAATCAATGAAGAAACAATAAATCAGTTTAATAACTTTACCTGTGCATAAGCGGGGCCCGACTCCTGCGGCTGCACTGAACCGTCTGTTCCATCTGAATCTTCTCAATTCGTTCAAAAATAAACAGCTGTGAATACACCATTCTTCTTCTGTTCCCATTACATATAGAAGTTGGAAGTGCGACTAAAGAAGCCATTACGAGATTTACTAAGAAAAAGTCACACAGAAAGGGACTGCTTTTTAAAGTTGGCAAAACACAACTTTGTAAAAAATCATAACACGGAGTTAAGTTGCAAAAAAGAGGAGGTAGGTGAAACAGAAAACTACACACTCAAAGCCAATGCCATTAAGTGGTATACAGAAGGACCAAGGCAGAAAGGACTGTATTTCTTGGACCTAGAATCAAACTCTCCATACAAATGGGTAAGTTCAGTAGCATTTTCCAGGCGGAAGTCAATGTCATAGGGAAATGTGCAGGTCGAAATATCGCAAGACTTTACCGAACCAAAACATTGCTATTATTATGAAGCTGAAGATTGCTGCATCGAAATTTATGTTTTCATTTAGGATAGCAGATCTCGATAAGTATCAAAGATATTGGAATATTTTAAACGCCAAAATGTTGGGCGCAAATTTTCCTAGGGGCGATGTCCGTTACTTTTTTTAAATTGTATCTCGTTATATTTTATTTAAGTGAGTTTTAAAACTTTTAAGACAAAAAAATTTTTAGTCAATCCAAAGTTATAAGAGTCCAAACTTTTTGTTTTTTTTTTTTGTTAATTTCATGGTTAAATCATGGTTAAATAAGCTTAATAAAAAAAAATAAAAAAAAGGAGAAACATCGCCCCTAGAGAAACGTATATTCTACATTGGGTCATATTTATTTTATTTCTAAAAAAATTATTGCGGTCTATATCCTCTCCTAAAAATTTTTTTGTCTTAAAAGTTTTAAAACTCACTAAAATAAAATATAACGAGATACAATTTAAAAAAAGTAACGGACATCGCCCCTAGGAAAATTTGCGCCCAACATTTTGGCGTTTAAAATATTAAAATATCTTTGATACTTATCGAGATCTGCTATCCTAAATGAAAACATAAATTTCGATGCAGCGATCTTCAGCTTCATCTATTATTTCAGATAGCCAAGTCGGACTCAAGGCACACTAAGCTCATACGCTATCACATCTAAATTGGTTTGGGAATGTGTAAGCAGGCTAAACGAACTTGGCAAGAATGTCTCACTTAATTGGGTACCTGGGCATGTAGTTATCCAGGGAAATGAGGATGCAGACTCTCTTGCAAAAAAGTCCCAAGGACTACTTTAATAAGGCCAGAGCCCTGCAAGAATAAAAAACGAAATCAAAATCGAAGAGGAGGTCTAGATAGAAACAAGATGATTTCGTGAACTAAATCAGCTTAAGTAGGACCAATCTACGAAATAGTAACGGAAATCCTCACGGGTCACTGTTAACTAAGAAGACACTTGAGTATTCTTGGGTCCGGAAAACAGCCCCACAAGCAGATTCTGTAATACTTAAAGATGAAACGCCGGACAACACTCTAGGCGGATGCGAAGCCCAAGTATATGCGACGTAACCATATGGTAGAATATAGTAATTTATACTTTCTAAAGGTATTCCAAATAATAAAACTCATCAAAAAGATAAATTTGGAGGAAGTGCTATATTGGTAGCAACTCAATAAGCTCTGGGTGGGAAGCAATAGATCTTTATAACGTAGAGCAAGCCCTCTCTCAATATTCTTTCATTCATTCATTCATTTTTCTTACAGCTTCTTCAAATTGGATCAATAATGACAATGATCACTTCTTTATTCTGAACTCATTCGGATCAAACCGTTTTTCAATTTATTTTTGACAAAAACTTTTAAGCTATCATAACAAGTTGCATTCCTCCCCTAAAACAATTAATTCGTCAGCTTACCCTTGATTTCAATTTTGAACGTACTGTTGAATTCAGAGATTCTTTCTTTAGTTGCACTACACGAATGTTGGTTGAATGCTTTACCCGTCTGAATAGTTCTCTCTCATTGAGATATTCAGGCATTCAAGTCCAATGTGGATCAATATCTCCTTTAAAATCTTCTCCATTTTTACTAAACGCTCACGTTGTGCGCAAACTTTTTAAGGGTAGTTCTAATCTAATCTAATCTAATTTAAAAAAATTCTTCCAGATCTATGTACTTTGGCAAAAGCCATTATTATAAGATGAATCGATTCATTTTTTAGCCGATGCCAATTTATGTCAACAACACAGAACAGATTAGTGAAAGCGTGGACACAGTTATATTAAATTTAATAACATTTTTTGGAATTTTGTTTAATCTTAAGCTATTCTTCACTTTAATGACTTTTTTTAAGAGTGAAACAGTTTTGAAAAAATAAAAATATATATATATATTATTTACTTTCGAAAAAAGTTGTAAGCATTTTATTTTGCCTCAAAAAATACCAAAACAAAATTGAAAGAAAATCGAACTTGCCATTTAGACTGTAACCAAAGGATATGCCCCTTCAAACAGAGAATTGCGAGACCCACTTTATTCGTTTTTTATATCAACGTTATGTCAAGTTTGATCGAAATCAAAATGGTAAAAAAAACCAAAATTATTAAAACCGCTTTAATTGCAAAATAAGAAAAATACTTGTTAAGGTTTTGAACTTGAAATTAACTCATAAAACGTTTGCGGTGGTGACTGTGAGGCACCCTGTATATGGGCTTTCCTTCAATTTAATTCAACTACCTACTGATTTAATTTACATTTCAAGATTTCATTACCTTCTGGACATTTTAATTTTCTCACCCTTTTCGTCAGTAAAATGAATATTGTTTGGCAACATCCTCACGACTTACCAATTAAAGATCAGCACAAGTCATCAACATCTGAAACTCTGAACTTCGTCATTATTTCCAAAAATTTATTCTCACAGCAAAAAGTTATCCACATTTATTTCTTTAATTTTGAAAGTTATTAGAAGCATTCCACCAGCGCAAGTTGAAAAATATATGTAGTCATACGAGTACGAGTATATCCCTAATTACCATGAGCAAGACATGTTTTCTAGCTCTTGTTTCAAATCATAGCCCAGGCTACAGTTTAGTTGAGAGACTTTACAATTATTAGGAAAGGAGAAGTAAACACTGAAAGAAAATGATCTTTTTTTTGCTTAACTTTTAGCATGGTCTTTGAAGGAGCAACCTACATGACCTGATTTTCATTAGCAGGACAAATCAACGTTTGCCACTTCAGCAACAGGGTCACTTCCATAGCAAATATGTGTATACGTTACCATTTGCAAATACTACTTGCGGCATCTTCCACATACTTCCTCGTGACACGTAGTACAATTTTTTTAGTGTAAACTGTATGGAGTATACTGGTAGTATTTGTAGTTGTAGATTTTCTAGCTCGGGAGATGTTCTTCAGGATATGCTCACCAATTAAATGTACAGTTTCATATGTATATGTACGTGCAGAGGGAGCATATGATGTGGTGTGTTACACAATATTTCAGTGTATGTCAACTGAGTACACATAGCTGACTATAATTGTGTAAAATTCTACAAATTCTTTAGGACACTATGAACCCTGAAGGGGTTTCGAGTGCATTATTACATATCTACTAGCAACGCCATCAACTCTATAAGCTATAGTCCCCCCAAACGCATATATCATTCATAAACCGTTCTATTTCTATTCTTTGCTTGGCGTTATATAATAATAATTTGTTCACAGAGGGCTCTCATGGCTATGATTAAATCTGTCATCACACATTTTAATTGAAAGGAATGTGATTTTTCTATTTTAATGAATCAAAACTTCCTGTTGCGAAAGAAGAATGCAATTAATACCACAAATGTGCAAATAAAACTTGAAGGATATCTACATACAAGTGTATGTGTATTGCAGCCAGAGTTGCCGTCATTTCAAAGACATTAGAACTTATTCGCAGGATATGAAATGGTTGGAGAAATAATATTTTTCTATACGCCCTGTGGATTGCCTACTTCCTATGGCTGTTAGCTTTTAAGAATAAAGGGCTTCTGTGGACTCATAACATATTTCTCAAGGTACAATGCCCATGGATATTTTAAATGGTTTAAATTTCGCTAATATTAGATTTCAGTTGACGTGTTTGATTAGAAGATATATAGTAGTTAAATAAAATTTTGTATTATATCGAATTCTGCGGACTTTATCTATTCTAGAGTTGTTAAAGAATGCAATCTTTTGTGAGTGCAATATTTAATGACATTGACTTCATTTCGAGACTTTGGCTTCAAATTATGTAATCGCCATTCATTTAAAATTAAAAATATTGCAATCATTTTTTCCCCATTTATTATAAAGCAATCAATTGAATGCAATCTTTTGAGATTTCATGCATTCTTTTGCATTCATTTTTTTTTTAATTTGTCAATAAAATGCCAGCTGAGCAACTTGAATTCTGGTGGCAAAGAAAGTTATTTAAAAAATGAAATTGAATGCTGATTCGCTTGATATGGTAAAGCTGGAGATTATTTCAATGAAATATTTTGATTAATTTTTTAAATCCTTGGGACCATTTTTGAGAAAAAAGTTTCTTCAATTTTGAAAAAAGTTTTTATGGGAGATATAGTTATTTTTGGTATAACAAAATGAAAACACTTTCTACTAAGTTTTATCAAAGTCATTTAAGATAAAGTTCAACAGACATACAGGCAGAAGGAATTGCGAGAATTTTTTCGTCTTACCTATTATGGTAATTTCAAGTTTGATCAAAATGGCGAGTTCGATTATTTGACGAATGCTTAACTTTTCATACAGTATGTTCATTTATGCACACTCATATCGCAGATAAGAAATTTGGTAGAAGGTCGGTGTTCTGTGTTCTAAAATTCAGTAAAGCCAAAATTCTATAAGTCCAAAATTCTGCGTTTCAAAACTCTGCTAATCCATAATTATGCTTAGCAAAATTGTGTAAATCCAAACTTCTATTTTAAAATGCTGTAAAGACCTAAACGGGTTATTCTGTAACAATTTTTATAAAATTAATAAAAACTATAAAAATGCTTTAATTAACAAGAAAAAACTTCAAATTAAGAACTTTTTTTTAAACTAATTTAAAAAAAAGTTAATAGATAAAATAGAATTTGATAAAAGAAAAATTGTTTTCAAAAAAAAGTGCGCACTTTTTCTTCATTTGTCTTTGCACACTATACAAATTTAGCAATATAGAATTTTGAAATCGAATTTTGGCGCATATAGAGTTATGACTCCAAGCGAATAAATAACATTTTTGAAGCTATTTTCGAGAAAAATAATATTTTCGAAATTGGATTTTTAACATTTCTATGTAAGGTATCGTTTCTTTTCTTTAAAAAGAAAAGCTTTATAAAAAAAACTTATCTTATGATTTTTTCTTAAATTCAAAAAATATATTTTAAAAATTATGATACACAATAATACTATTAAAACTTTCTAAGTGATTCTACATAAAAAATTGATCAAATGCAGTTGAACCGTTTTTAAGAAATTCGAAAACTAGTAAAAACTGTTTTATGGGAAGTTCAATTAATCGCCATTTTCCAGTTTTGTTTTTTTCAATCATATGCTAGTTCTTTAATAAATGCTCGCGTGCTTAAAGAGCTACCCAGAAAAGCAGCAATTAAACTTCAGCACCTTATGAATGCGGCATTAAGGCTTTCATACGTTCCACGCCAATGGAAAGTCGCAGAAGTTTTAATGGTTCCAAAACCGGTAAAGTCTCCGAACGAAAAGAAATCTTATAGACCGATTTACCTCTTGCCACTGATCTCGAAGATATTTGAGAAAATCTTATTAAAGCGACTACTTCCTATTATCGAAGAAAAGCGGCTTATTCCTGACCATCAATTTGGTTTCCGAAAAAGCCACTCAACAATTGATCAGGTGTACAGGATAACCAATGAAATTGAGAAATCACTAGAGAGAAAAAATGTATGTTCAAGCGCATTTCTAGACGTCTCTTAAGCCTTCGACAAGGTCTGGCACGATGGCCTAAAGTTTAAAAAAAGGTCTTTCCGGATCAAATATATTACATTCTTGAGTCGTACCTCGAAGATAGGCTATTTCGAGTTAAGCAAGGGAGGGAATATTCGGATTTTAAGGAAATCAATGCTGGTGTTCCCCAGGGAAGTGTTCTCGGTCCGATTCTGTTCGTACTATACACTAGTGATATTCCTCAAGAAGAAGATACCATAATAGGTACGTTTGCCGACGATACGGCTATACTTGCAATATCGGATTCAGTTGAATCTGCAACCAAGAAGCTCCAACGAGCTCTAGATAAAATTTCGGTATGGACTAAGAAATGGCGAATTGTTCTTAATGAGTCCAAATCAACACATGTTAATTTTACTTACAAAAAAATTACCAATCTGCCCACCTACATTAATTCGGTGCAAATACCATATGCTAATAAAGCAAAGTACCTAGGAATGACACTAGACGCTAAGCTTAAATGGAAAACTCACGTTAAAAAGAAACGAGATCAACTTGAAAATAAATTACGTGAAATGAATTGGCTTATTGGAAGTTATTCCAAACTCAGCATCTACAATAAATTGCTTATCTATAAGCAAGTGATAAAACCAGTATGGACGTACGGTATACAACTTTGGGGTTGTACTAAACCAAGCAATAGACAAATACTACAATCTTTTCAGAGCAAAGTTCTCAGAGAAATCGTTAATGCTCCGTGGTACATTAGAAACAGTGATTTACACAGAGACTTACGATTGCCAACTGTTGAAGATGAAATAGCAGTTTTCGCTGGAAAGCTACGAACTCACTTAAATAACAAACTTAAAAAACAAACCTTGTGCGCCGACTTCAAAGAACGAGACCGTTCGACCTAGCGCCATAAGGATTATCCGCTTTCAAATGTGGTATCCGCAGGTCCTCTCAGTGGGGAGCTTCCTGCCAAACGTGATTATAATATAATGAAATTAAAACTACTTGATAAGGTAACTTAGTTGTAGTCGCAAGAACAAAAGGGATTTGTTTTTTAGTGAGTAAAAATCTCACACCACTATGAGTACCGGGCTCATAGTGTCTATGAAGATTCTTCACCTACCCACGAAAAAAAAAAAAATATGCTAGTTCTTACCAAAAAAATGTTTGGAATTTTTTTTTTGAAATCTGGTGAAAATTTTTTGAGAAAATAATTTGGGAAAAAAATTTTATGGTAAGCTAACGTTATTTTTGGTCTTAAGAAAAACATCCAAAAACTGTACCTAGCTATCAAGTTTAAGGAAAATCGACTGAGGTGTATCTTTTTTTAATTATAGTTCCCCCAATTACTGCTGAGAACATTTACACAGACATGCGAGTTGTAAGTCTGTAAGTAGAATCTATTTCTTAAGCTTAAATTTTCTAAAATCTATCAACATAACTGAAAAGAATTTTCCTTCACTCTTGAGATTATCTTCAAAAAATGTATAATTTATATAAAATTTTGATAAACAAATTAAGCGATTAATAGAACATCCAATCTTAATATCCTTCGATTTCAGCCCCATAGAAAAATATATACCAACCTATTTTGCATTGCAAATTCTTAGAAAGTCCTCGATATGTTATTATTCAGTAAACAACAACCATCTATCCGCGGGAGCCATTTGGATGAATAAATTATATAAGAAAAAAAAAATAATTCCTTAGGTTAGCATCGTATCACCGTTTATGCCATATTGTGTGCCAGTTATGGCTGATTTGAGATGTCTCCATTATTAAATATGCATTAATATGTAGATGCTGGTTTAAGGTTTGTGTTATAAAGTTAAGGTGTTATTAAACACTTACGCATATAGGTTAAATAGTTTTTAAGGAGCCTTTATAAGCTGGATGTAAGAGCAGACATGATTAACCTTCTTCAGTTTGTTTAAAAAAAAATTTTATTTCTAATGAATAATGTCAGTAAAGTTTACTTGTATTGAAGGGATCCATTATGCGTTTAAGTAATAATTGTTAAACGCTGTTATACAACAACTTAAATGGAAACTACCACTTCGAGCTCCGGA
The DNA here is from genome assembly GCA_911387755.1 of Chrysotoxum bicinctum. NCBI lineage: Eukaryota > Metazoa > Arthropoda > Insecta > Diptera > Syrphidae > Chrysotoxum > Chrysotoxum bicinctum. Next base: position 178,631,815 of record OU426989.1, on the reverse strand, counting down.
TCCCCGCATGATATTTAAAAATAGAGTGTACAGTGTGCGACAATTGATAATGGAAGTACTTTGAAGTACTTAAGAATTAATCTATCTACACGGAACAATAAGGTTCAAAACTCCTTACGCGTAAGATGAAAAACTCTACAAAATCTTTATACTACCAGTTTTTCTCGACGAGAAGCAGAAAGAGAGAGATAATTTTAGGTAAACAGAGAAAAACGTTCAACCTGGAACTCCATGAACTGTAGATGTAGATGTTTTCTACTATGATCTTTTGGACCATTCAATACAAGCAGTATTGGATGGCTTCAAGTTTGACATCAACAAAATAAATTCTGGAATGCCACAGGGCTCTGTGTTATCTCAGATTCTTTTTCTTATTTTCATCATTAATAATCTTTCTAATTCACTAAAAATTTTTAACCCAGTTCATTGTTGTGCTGATGATAGCATTATAAGTTTTTCATATTCATTTCGAGAATCACATTCACTTTTTTAAGTATGGAACTTCAACGTAAACATAATGATAAGCTCACTGGATTCTGATCTTCGCAGCATTGTCTAATCGAGTATCATTAACCGCGTGGAATTTAATGCCTCCAAAACCCAAAATTGCCTTCTGTCACTAAATCGAAACTTATCCCTCCTATTTCCGTTGCCTCTATTTATGAATGACACTTGCATTAAAGAAGCCCAAAAACTTTCAGTTCTCAGTATGTATTCCTCTGAACAATTCCTATATAGAATGACCACATACTTGAAATCTCCAAAAATTCTGCAAGATGTTTGCGTTTCCTTGGCAATTGCAAGAAATTTTTTACCCCATCCAATCTGGCTATATAATATACAAGTCATATATACGTCCTCAGCTCGAATGCAACTCTCATATCTGGGCTGGAGCTTCACAAACTTCTTTACATCTTCCCGATTGCGTTCAAAATAAAGCCTTTAAATTAGTGGTTCGGATTTATAAACAAAATTCTCCTGAAGTAGCCAGTTGCATTGCTCCTTTGAAACAATTTTCACGCAACACACGTCAAACTAGGAATTCTCATCAGCTTACCCTTGAGCCCAATTTTGCACAGACTATCAAAAATAGCGATTCGTTCTACATTCTGTGGAATACCTTGCCAAACTCGATATTTCGCTCTCGTTATAATCTAAATCTATGTTCATCGGTTTCTTCTCTTAAATCCTGTATAAACCTTTTATAAACTGTTCGCACTATGGTAAGACATCATGAGGGTGGCCGAAAATCCCTTAATTGTGCTCTTAATTATAAAAAAGGATTTTCCAATTCGAAGTTCTAAAACTTGACAGTTGATTGCGGGCATATTTTTGAAAAGTTGCATCTGTCAAACTGGCTGTCATAGAATTAATCTGTTCTGTCAAATCAATCTGGAAAGTAATGGCGTTCAGTAACATGAGCAAATAATTAATTTCTAAAAAGGGGGCTTCCGTTCGAGGAAAATCTCCGTTCTTCGTCCATTTTACAGTCGTAATAATCGTCCTTCCGAGACGACTATTTCTGGATCATTGGGTTCGTCAACAAGGGAAATTGTTCCACAAGAGATCCATGAAATTTCAATGCATGCAAAAAAAGTCACTGCTTGGTATGAATTTTGGACTGGCGACATCATCGGTCCATACTTCTTGAAAACGACTTTGGTCAGACCATCACCTTCAACGCAAACCCTATCGGTTGTGGATAAGAAATTTATTTTGGCCCAAACTGGACGATATGGAAACCAACGATATGTGGTTTCAAAAAGAATGGTCATACGTGCCACACAGCCCGTACCACAAACAAAATGAACATTATGCACGAGTGATTTCCGAACTCGGTTATGTCTCGCGAATGCGATGATAATTGGGCACCGAGATCGAAAGATTTGACCCCGCTAGACTTCTTCTTGTATGATTTTTTTGAGTCACATCCCTGGAACCAAATATATGCAGTGCCCCTTCACGAGGTGGGAGTCTTAAGTCTTAACTTTTCCCACATCGACCGGAAGGACCTAGAAACTTTTATTCGATTTTTGCTTCAAGTCGTCAGACTAATTTCGGTAAATTTTTTTAAGCAAACTTTTCTAGTTCAGTAAACTGACTTTGAGACTAAAGTTCACTTTGTTTCCCCAAGAGATTCAATTAAAGTACCCTTCTCCATTTTTTTTAATCGAGAAAATACTAAAACTTACAAACATTTCATGACCAAAAAAATTATCTCCATCAAATCGCATAATGCCACCATCATACCACAACCACTAATGACTAAATCAATTAAACCCAGAAAACAACCGAAATAACAAAAATCCTTCCCCTGTCATTATGCCCCATACACATTTCTATACGAATATGTAACCATTTTATTGCCTCCTTCGAAAACTTTTTGCGAAATAAACTCGCCCAACAAAACTAGAGGGTAGCGGTAGGTTGTACCCTTGACTTGAAATCATGTTCGTAAAACACAATTATTGCAAAGCGCCGCCGCTCATGCTATAACCGCAGCATTAGCTGGCAATAAAACAACAAATTAATATTCTTCCTGTCAACACGAAAGACACCATCAAATTCCTTGCCTGTGGCTGGCTTCACAAATAACTTCTGAATCCCAAGGAAATCCAGATATGAGAACTAACTACAACTATACAAACTCAACTCCTGCCACTACTTATATTATGTAAGCCTTATCATCGCTAGTAAAATGTTTATGATTTCCTCATGCGAAGTGCCATTACGCACGCCCATACGAGTATTATACAACAGCCATTTGCCACACAATCACACTGGCATGATTACTCGCACACATCAATCCGCTGTCAGTGTGGCTTTTATAACATCTGTAAACTAAGCTTCGGATCCTTGGAGAGTTGAGAAGTGGAAACAGTGTGTCAGCTGAATTCGTGTTACACTTTCATAAAGGAAAAGGCAAAACTTAAGCAATACAACGACGACACCCTAATTCCCCGAAAAGGGAACGAAGCCTCTGAAGCCCCCAAATGGCTTCCTTCAAGTCTCCGAGATGACACATACACCACCGAGCACCAACACCCAACATCCGCCACTACATACCACAAACACCCTATATAGCTGACGGCTGCAAAAGGGCACATATGTATATAGACCGTTAGAGTCGTTGCATGCAATCAGAAAACGGGAATTATGCAACAGAAATCTGCAACTTTGTTTTAAAGTCTCGTTTGGAAGGTACCTACTTCTACTTGTGTCAGGATATTGCTCTATGTGTGGTATTTCAAGAATTTCTCAAGCAAAAAGCTGTTTCTGTCTTTCAGACGTTACATCAGCAAGTGTAAAATATATTTAAGGCATAAAGTGTCGTCACAAAAATGTGTGTCAGAACGATACTCCTTGAGAATTCCCATCAAGTCACTCCTTGAGTTTCACCTTACTACATACCCTGATACTAGTAAGTATATACCTCACCCTATATCTACGAATTGTCGGTAAAGAGGGACACGGTGGTCTGGGGCATATAGTGGTTAGAAAAAGATGATAGACTAAAGTTGCCTTTTTTGTGTTTCCTTAAATTAAGTGAAGTACTAGGACTAGAAGACGCAACTGTGTTGAAATGTAAAAGCAAACGGAATAAGCACTAGAGCCCAGAACATAATGTTGACGATGAAAAAAAAAAAAACTTATTTCGAAGGGACACATCCCAACACTCCACCCTGTGTCTTGAGTTTAGTGATGGCACAAACCCTCATTCCATTCACCCTGATTGGATTGCATCGGGATGATGTGTGTGTGTGTGTAAAAATGGAAGCAGTAGCAGGGATGGAAAATTCGGTACAATTGTACCGAATTCGATACAATTGAGTTTGTAGAAGTACAAAAGTACAATTTGTCTCAATTCAGTACAATTTCAAAATTTCCAATTTAATGTATTTCACAAGTTAAATTGAATACATGATCCTGGCCTGAATGCATTCATTTTCATACAATAACAATAACTCTTAGCTGTCAGCCCTTATAAGTTATAACTCTTAATTACAGTTTTCTTTTCACTTCTTGATGGCGTCTTGCTTTTCGGGCTCTTTATCGATCAGCTCTTTTTCAGACATCGCATCGTTATGTTTATTAAATACTAAAATGTAAACTTGTGGATGTGACTACGGTTTTTCGGCTGTGCATTTTTAAGATATTGAATTTGTGAATTTTAGTTTTATATTTCAATTTTTTTGTATAAGCTGGTGCCGCAAAAATGGACAAGTAGAAGATTTAGTTTCGTCATTACAATACAATATAGTTATGCACTTTTAAAATGAAGATAGTGGCGCAAAATTTTAAACAGCCTATTATTAAGGTATTAGTACTACTTAACAATTTGCTATTTTTAAAGTAGTTTAGTAACTCATTCTTAATTTTAAACATTTTCTAACTAGTATCGTACTAAGCCAATTTCCTTAATAAATTGCTTCTGAACACACCTAAACCAATGAGAGCTCTTGCAAAAAACTAAGTAAACACAAAATTCGTTTTGTACAATTGACATATTTTCAGTACAATTATATTCCAGATTTCAGTACAATTGAAAAATTTCATTTTCCATCCCTGAGCAGTAGTGACGTAGGAATCTCTTTCTCTCCTCTCACTGATGAGATTACAAAATATCACACAAGACAAATCCTTCAAAATGTGCATCACACAATCCGTTGACGTGCCCTCAAAACTACCCTCCTCCGAGTTTATACAAGATGACAATTTAAATAGGACTGCAGAAGTTTGGAAGAAGAACAATATGTCGGGGAAGTAACATTCAGCAGGATAAATTTTGGAAATATGCCAAAATAATGTTTGAACTTAAATTATTTGGCGGGAATTACACAATCCTTCAGGGAAAAGTTCTATATTTATTTTTTGAAAGAAAAAAAAAAGAAGTTAAAATAAGTTTAGAAGTGGATAACTAGGTTAGGTCTTGGGGATCAATTTGGAAATATTCTTTGAAGCACGTTTCTAATAAACTTTAAAAACTGTCGCGAATTTAACAAATCATTTTGAAGAGTAGTTTTAGGGGAAAATAGTGCTGGTTTCGTAAAAAAAAAGTTCGAACTTAAATATCTTAATACCTATTTGGCTTTGTGATTTTTAAAAACTTGAGTAACATGGGCCTCGTGGCGTAGTCAGCAGATTTTGCAATTGCTTTCAATACGGTGATGAGTGGGGCTAGATTTTCAAGGATAATGACTCACCATGATTACCAACCAAAAAACAATTGAACGGTCAACCAATTCGACCATGTTCCAAACGACAAAGGGCAGGTATCCAACATCTTAGACGTGCGAAAATTTCTAGGGAAAAACGCCGTGTTTGTTCATTTCCTAGTTGCGGTAAATCACTGCCAGATAAGATATTCCGAATAGTCGGGAAGAAGAAATTCGACCTATCTGGAGTTCCCAGAGTCTACAGAGAGCACTTGAATGAGAAGATCTTCGCTCTCACCACACAAAGACGCCAACAAAGACATCAGTGGATCCAGTATTGCGATATCATCAAAGTGGCAGTTGGAACCACGGTAGGCTACAAACTACCCTAGAGAAGGAAGCCTTGTCATGATAAATAATTGACAGAAGATGCACATGCGAATATCTCGCAGGGCAAAACCAAAAGCGATAGAAGATGTGGCGTAGAAAGAAGAAGGAATACCCAGCGTCCAAGAGCAAAATGATCGTTCAGCTTCGTGATCGAAATAACAGCTAGATATCTTATAAAACAGCCTAGAAAGTGGCTGCTGTATTTAAGACCGTATTCCAGGCTCTTCGAAATAACGAAGGTAACCCAGCATGATCTGTGACTGGACTATCAGCTTCATCAAGCCAATATACAAAAAAAGCATTCCTATATCCTCCAAGAAACATCGAGGCATATCCTTGCAAAGCATTGCATATAAGATCAAATCCAAAGTGCTGTGTAGGCATTTTCAGCCATTCTGTAACACTATTGTCGCGGTAAGTGCCAGTGTGGATTTCAGTCTGGCGCACCGACAATTGATTAAATCTTCACACTAATGAAAATCCTGAAAAATGCCAAAGATATTTAAAGTCGAAACTTTACAATGCTATGACTGAACTCATCAGTATCCCGGGAATGGGGATCCTGCTGTGTCGCATGATATTGGAAACCACACAATGTACAACTCCGAACTATTGTATGTAAACATGGATAGGTTTTCGGCAAGGATATGCCCTATCATGTAAATTCATGAATCTCTTTCTGGAGAAGATGGTGAGCAGTTCAGGCGTAATACAGAGTGCACCCCATTTTCAACATATCTGTCCTTCTACATATTAATAAAAGTGGACGATATAGACGTGCTTAAGATCGCAGAGGATGAAAAGCCAGCGTTTCTAGACGGGTAATTTTTGTAATCAAGTAAGTATTAAATGTCTTAAGAGAGATGGGAAACCGAAATGTTTAACTTTACAAATAATAATGGTTCCGGTCCTGGCCTCTTTCCACAAGTCTCTCCACCTATCCCGGTATCTAGCCGACGCCATCCAGTTGCGCACACCAAGGCTTCGGGTGTCCTACCACTTCGTCTACCATAGAATGTACCACAAAGAACTTTCCGAGCAGGTTCCTCTTCGCTCATGCGAGCTATAGGTGCCCTGCCCACCGGAATCTACCGAGCTTAATTTTTGTCGCGATATTTGCTTCTAGGTAGATTGCGTACAGTTCATGATTGCACCGTCTCCGGAATCGTCCTTCCTCACATATGTTGCCAACAGTTCTCCTTAAGCGGCTGAACCATAATGGAACGTTTTAGTCTTTCAAAAGCAGATATCGGAATAGAATAAGCAAAGAGAACACTTAGCTGCTTGGCATATACCATCAGTTAGGTTAATCCCGATGGCGTATGGGACCTTTCTTCAACGATTTCCAGGGGCAACTCAAAATATATCATTGAAACTAAAATCAGGAGAGCAAAACACATTATGAGTTCCACTCAGTGATTTGTTTTTTGTATTCTTAAATCGGTCCACCACTATGAAAACAATAGAATTGAGTAAAATACTATGAGACAATTTCTTACTAAGGAAGTTTCTATTAAGCAGTTATAGTTCAAGGATACTGCACCAGGCACTTCAATACCTGCTGATCTACCAGAAGGAAAAGACTGCTGTACCACGAAAGGCCCAAGCTAGGCTAAGTATCTGCTGATGAGTGACATCTAGTGCCCCAGGGGCGTAGTACCTTCTAAAGTAACACATATTTCTAACGTGCTTTTTTGAGTGGTACCACCGGCCCAATACCTTTCTAAAAATATACATACAAACAGACGAAATTGAGGGGCCTATTTCTGTCGTGGTCTCCATCATCCTAATATCTACTTTTATTTTAAGTAAGGAAAGCCTTAAATGATGACAAATTCACATTTTTGCTATTGCTCGAATACTCCTAAGCTTTCGATGCAGAATGTAGAAAAAATTCGAGTCTATACGATTTCTTTTCATCTTTCGTTTAACTGTCACTGAGTTATGGTGTACCCCAAGGATGTATTTTGGAACAGCTTCTTTTTCTGCATATGATATACTACATTTAGTAGAATATTATGAGATCCCAATGGCAGCTTATTAAAACTTGTACTTATGTCTTATAGAAGATTTTGTTAGTAGTATTAACTGTGGTCTTCCAATGGTTTAATAAATGTGATCTTGATTCGACCCCCCTGAAACGAAATACCATTCCAAAAAGACTCTTGGTTTGTTCTTCTTCTCTTGGATTGAGCTAAATACAAGAAGGTATCCCTGTAGTGTATATTATGTATATGGAGAAATCTTTAAACCTGTGAGTTTGTCAATAGGACCTTGACTTGGAAGGATTAAATTGATTTTATGGTGGGGAAAAGCTTATGGAGACTTAAAGAATAAATTTATCAACTTTCAAAAATTCACAACACTCGGTTCGAAAAAAATGCTTACGAAATTACTTTTTGTTCCTATCTTGATATTAGAGTCTGAAATTTTCTGCAACACCTGTCCTTTGAGCCAGAGGCGTCTAAACGTTGTCTTTAACAATGTTACTAATTATTTATGGTCATTATTGCCACATCTCTCATTTTAAAAAAACTTTGACTTTGATCAATGTATCGACGACAATTATAGCAACCTATACCTCAAGATCAATCCTTACCTGAAAACCAAAAGTTCTTTTGAGGTCTAAATCTGGAAATATTTCGACTTCGGTAATTTTACTGAAAATCTATCCAACCCTTAATAAAGTCTTGATAATAATATATCCAGCCTAGAAATGGAATCCGTAAATTATGATCTTTGTATGTGCCTCTTGGCTAGATGGTGAAAGTCTGAGTTTTGGATTTGCTTCCCAGCCAATTATACATGCCTCTTACAAGGAAATGACTATTTCTTGTCATGAGAACTGCCCTGATCTTAGCGGCATAGAATTCGAACTCGGGATAAAATTTAAGGTCTCCTCTATTTCTGCTTACAAGACGAACACAGGAATAGTTGGGATTTTTAAGCCACTAGGCTCAGACATGGCTTACGATCTGTTGTGACTTTAATTAAAAAGTAAAGAAATTTCCCATAAGACTCTCAATCCTTTAGTACGAGTATAAGTTAAACAAATTGAGGAAAGGAAAATAAGAATTAATTATTGGAAAGGTAAAAAACGGACTATGGAGCTTATAGTTTTCTTTTTCGTCAAGAAATTTTTTTTTTATTTAATTTCAAAGGATACGATTTCTTTATAAAAAAAATGTCCTTCCCGATTGATTTTGTCACTCAGTCTTTAGTCCTTATTCCATTAATGCATTATCATAATCTTAAAAGCTTATTCGTTTTCCTCTGACGACTTAACAGTTAAACATACTGTAAAAATTCAAAGACGAATAAAAGAAAATACTCAACAAAAAAAAAAAAAAACGATTGAAATGCTCGAAGAAGGAATGCTCGAAAAAAACTCCAACAAGTGTGTAGCTTTTTCTTTCGTATATATTTCCCTTTTTATTTTAAGATCTTGCTTTATTCGTCACTTTCTGTTCCAACATTTAATGTTTAACGAGCTCTTAAGTGAATTGCAGCTGTCGAAGTGTCGACATTGATAGATAGATAGATGAAGAAAAAAAAATTAGTGGAATGAATTTAGCAGGAGCTAGAGCCCTGTTTTTGAATTCATTGCACTCAAAAGTGCACTTTACCAATGCAATAGGTACCTTCATTTTTTTTTGTTACAAAAGGATAATTGGATTCATGCCTGTGTAGAGGGTGTCCCAGAAACGAACGATTAAGTAGAGGGTGATGAAAGACCAGTTCAAGGCTGAGTAGAAATGGAAATGTTTAAAAACTTGATTTTTATTTACAACGTGACATCAGGATTTTCAATGTGTTGTAGCATTTTTGTTTTGAAACCTTTTATTACGTTAACGTTGAGGGCGTGTTAACATTTTGTCATCATTCAATTTTCATGAGAATCAACTTCGTTTTTGTTTTGTATTATTTTGTTAAAAAAGCAAAAGAGGACTACGACAGCTACAGAACTTTTATTTTGATTTCACATGACAGATATCCTTTTTCATTATCTACGAGTGTCCTAGTAGGAATAAGTGACAGAAGTAGATTGACTTCTTACACGACTTTATTTTTGATGTTTTTGTCAATTAGTCATCTTCTCCAACTGAGTAGATAAACTACTCCCACAAAGAAGGTTGGCTGCTCTAACTGTGTGTATTAAGATATTGACTCTCTTAATTGAGTACGGTGTTTAAATTAACCGAGTAGATTGGCTATTAAGACGGAGTTAGTTTTTATGTAAACGAGCAGTTTTGTCGCTCTTGATAAATAATACAAAATAATATGGCATGTAAGGTGTTCGGAGTTCATTAAATAAACTATATTCCAACCGAGTACATCCTGCCTACTCTTACCGGCTAAATTGGCTACATCAATTTAGTAACTTTGTATCGTAGCTTTGAAGCTATGTTAGAATTGTGGAGTAGCTTATTTATTCCAATTTAGTAGTAATTATGTACATCATTGAAAAAAGATTGCTTGTCGCAAATAATTAAGTTTGCTGAAGCAACCCAGTAACTTGGTTACTTCAGTATTAAAATAGCGATTCAATAAATTGCTTTGGCAATTTTCACCAGATATTGCAACCATTTTTTTTTATTATTGATCAGTAAAAAAATAAATACATTGATAATCTGCTATCACCTAGTTTACACAGATTTATCGTATTAGGAGCTAACTTACATCTGAAAAAGTATTATGATTTGATAGTGTACAATAATTTAGTTTGTTTGAATTATTTTGAGGAGAAAATGTCATAAAAACCTTCTGACGCAACCATTTATACTGAGAAAAAACTAACCAAAAGTTCGTTTAGTGCACTTTTAATGATTCGTTGCGAAAGTTCAAAGAATTTTTCGTAATCGAGTTGACTCAATTAATTTTAGCCGCTGGGACTTTCAGGTAATATTTAGCAGTTCCACCATTATGCTTTTATCAAACTTAAATTAACCCCCCTATTATGGAAGACAACTCAACTATAGTTTAGTTGTAATTCTTAAAATTGGTATTATCGATCACAACCAGTTGACTGTCAAAGCACAACCAGTTGTCGATTAGCAGACAACTAACAAAATGGCCGACTTTTCAGTTGTCTTTTTGTATTATGTAACTAAGTTGAGTTGTGTCTCGGTTGTAATAAGCGTCAAAATCAAACAACTGGTTCGAAGCAGTTGTGTAGACCATTTTAATGAAAGAATCTGCATTCGGATACAAAACATGGACACGAAATAGTAAGTTAAACAACAATTTTAATATAAATAGAATGTAATGAGTGTATTTTAGTTTGAAAACTACATGGCCATCACAATTTGAACGACTTGTTGCTCTATGTTAGTTGAACATTTATCCATTTTCCACAAATGAGTTCCTTAATCACATCTACCACTTTTTTACTACAACTGACACTACCGATTGAGTCAGTCCTAAATTAAAATCATTGCCACTACACTTTTGGCAACTTCCTTAGTTCATGAAACGAAGAGCAGTAGCAAGTTTAACAATTGGTGGAATCGCTGAGGAATATTGGTTATTTTAGGAAAACTTTATTTCCAACCAAAAAAATGCATACTTTAGAAATAGAAGTGTACATGAGTTTATTAAACGATCTTTTTTATTTTGCTACATTAAGGAATTCTCATCTTCCAAATCACCGAAAAACAAATCGAAAGAACTTTCCATCATACAATTTCTTATTTTTGCTTTTGTATTTCATGTTGAGCAGCTGGTTTTGACAGAAAATCGACTCCTAAAAGACGGCAACGTATTTTTTCATTACAACTGATTTTAGTTGACTTGCATAATACGAAAAATTTGTTTGGTTGGCTTGGAGTTGAGTTGTAATCCATAATAGGGGCATAAGTCTCCTTATAAAACTGCCCCCAAGGCAGGGACATGGTCGGTTCGCCATCTCTTGATGTAAAGTATTTGGGCTCCATAGCTTCCAATGTCATTCCAAACAAAATGAGAGACAAAGTCTTGTGCGATATAATTTGCTATTATAGGCCCCTCTTCCTGAAGCGAAATATTTTTAAGATCAATGTCATGCATATTTTCGAAGAAATAACCATTGGTCCACTATCAAGTTACATAGACTTTTGACGTTTAAAAAATTTGCTTGGACTCAATAATTTTAAGCAATGGTAATAACTTTTAAAATTTTTAAAAACAATTAGAAAAAAATGTGAGAATTAATAAAAAGAGTTTTTGAATGTCAAAGGCCAAATTTTCCAATGCGTCATCATCATATTCACGCAGTTAATTTTTTTCAGGTAATTTGAATACCGACTTAAGTCAACAAGTTTGATAATTTAACTTTTGACTAACTGAGCAGATATTTCTGACAGATGCATGTCAAAAATCTGTTGAATTCCAAATGTCACTCTACAGCGCCATCTAGATTTTTATAGTAAAAGACCAAGTTCCATAAATTCTCACATCGATTTCAATATATTTTTGACTCTGGAAAATCGTCATGGGCTTACTCGGAATTATCTAATAAGCTCTGAATTATTTAATAATTAAACCGAGTACTGAAAATTCTATTTATTTATAAGTTTTGTAAATTTGGAACAAATTTCTCAAAATATATTAAATAAAATAAAATAACAAGATTGCTGTAAAAACCCATAGATTTTTAGATATTTGGAAAAACCTGCAGCAGGTAAAAATGGAATTAAAGAAATCATCATACCTAAGTTCTCAAAATTCTGTTTTTGATATTTTGAAGTTTCTACAGATGAATGAAATCATTCGAAAACCAAAAAGTTTTTTAAATCAAAAGTTAATCAAAGTTAAACCAAATTTTTTTGAAACTGTGCTGTGGAATCTTAACCAGAATTTGAAACAAAATTAAAACCACACATATTTCCGAAGTGTAATCAGCAAGTGGCGAAATTTCGTAACTAGTTTTTTTTTTTAGTTTATTTTTCTATGTACATAAGCTCATTAGGGTGGTCCACATTTTCATTTATTTTTTATTATTTTTGAATTTTGATGTTTCTTTAGGAAAAAAAATTCAAGATCAGTGATTTTAATATTAACCCTTAAAACCTTTTCTACCTTTTAATATAATTTTTATTTTTGACTGATATGGTGGTGTTGTATTCCTCCCAAAATAACTGATAGACAAATTTAAATTTTTGCCGTCTTCAATCTAACAATAGAATCTATTTCTAAGAATTTATTCAGTTTGGTAACTTAAATTCTTTTAAAAATTGTTCAAAAATTATTTAAAAATTCTTATTTTTGTTTTGGAAAAAAAAACTCAAAAATTGAACTTCTTCAATAAAAAATAACTTCCATCTATGCAAAAAAACCTACTTGTTTTTCGTATTGTCGCTTTAGTTCTAAAACCTCTTAACCCTTAAAAGTCAATTCATTTCTTTAAGGAGAAGCTTAGGAATTGACCATTATTGATACTCCTTGATGTTTCATATTTAGCTACGATAACTAAGGTTTTTAGTATCACGAATGGTCTTCTGCAGGGCAGAGTGACTGGGCCACACCTTTTGAGAATATACATTTCTGATATACTCTGGGAGCTCGATAATTCGATAGGGTTCTCCGGTGATGCTACACTGTATGCGAGTGTCTCAAAAATTGAAGAGATTCAAGCACAACTCCAAACCAAATTTAATATTTTTGAAAACTTCTATTCGGACTGGAAGCTTAAAATCAACTAAGGGAAATGTGAAACCATACTGTTCCGGAGCCCAGTTAGACGTTGTAATTCGGGCTTGACAGGCAACTGGAAAAACCTAAGAACAAAGAGTTTATATGGTATTGATATCGAGTCAAGAACTATTGTGAAGTAGTTAGGTGCTTATTTGGACAAGTTCTTGTACTACAATGAGCGAATGAATACTCAGAGAGGGTAAGAGCTGCATTTATATCCGGTAAACCGGTCAATTTCTTGGTTACGATGTATTTGCTTGACATAATTTACTGGGTTATGAGATATTTCAGCAAACAAATTTCATTTTGTTTATTTATATGGTTTAAGAGGTATTGTAATTTAATGGCTACCAAAGATGCTCATGGCATAATTTACATTGGAAAGAAGATCAAGGCTCTGGAATACGAGATATTTCCGCAAACAAAGTTCGTATTGATAATTTATGGCTTAAGAGGTATTGTAATTTTTTGATTTAGGAGGTATTTTACTGGGCTACCAAGGATATTCATGGCATAATTTACATTGGAAAGAAGAACAAGGCCCTTGAATACGAGATATTTCAGCCAAAAAAAGCTGATTTTGGGTTTTGAGGTATTACGTTCTTGGTTTATTTTCGGCGACACTTTGGAATTCATAAATTAAAAAAAAAGATTTAATTCTTTAAATCTATTTCGAGCGTGCTCAGTTGCAGAGTATTAAAAAAAATAAAAAAAAGGAACCACCCTAATGCACAAACTTATTCATAATCAAACCTTTAACCAACCATATAACTATGCAACTACAAAGCATAGAGAACTTTGTCATAGAATTAGCATGAATAAAAACCACTCAACGTATGCATGTGTGTATATGTAAATAGCTAGCTATATTTATTTTGCCACAGAATAACAAAATATAACAAAAATGATTTCTACCCAAACTGCAAAATTTTGACATTTCATAGTATTTATGAGGTTTTTATCACGATTAAAATATACCGCATTGCATAATTGTTACACAAGTTCCAAATCGAACTCCAGATAGAAACTCTTGCGTTATGAATAGTTAAAACCAAAACCAACAATGTGGTGGATAGAAATAATATTTTACAACCCAGCTAGGCCCACCATCTAAGGGTAGTAATCATATTTATTTGCATACTATATAACATAGAAAGCATAGAATAATAATAAAACCACTTTAATTCGACAAACAATAAAAATCAATTGCATAGATGAACGCTTTTGGACGCAGCGCAGTATAAATATATACATACCTACTTTCATATTCTAATTTTATATTCAAATATTTGCAAAGTAAAAACAAACGGTTGTTATTTTGTTTGGCCTAAAATAATATTAATTAATTGTTACATTTTAAATTACTTTATTAGTTTAATGTTATTGATTTAATACTTTGTTTTGTTTGTGTCGGAGTTATTAGTGTATGAATTTGGTTTGGCGGATTTGTTTTCACAGAATTCAGCTCTTATAGGAATTCATCTTTATATTTAGAGGCTTAATTATAAAATAGACTCTATACACTTTTTTCTTCGCAAACGGATAGAGAAACTAACCCAAAATCTACACCAAACAGTGAATTTCTTTTGATGTATTGATTTCATGTGATTTGTGATCGTCCCAAATTCGACAATCTTGCTTGTTGACGAACCCATTCATCCAGGAATAGGCCTCGTCAATGCATATGATTTTCCAGCGAAATTGAGGTCAACTTGCAATTGCTTGATAACCTATAGTTAGCGAACATACGTCGTTGTCTATGGTCTTTAACTCTGAACTCTTGAGTTATTTCAATCTTGTACGGGACGGGTGTAAACTCAAGTTATGAAGCAAAATTTGCCAGTTTGTTGTCTGCGAAAAACCGAGTTCTTGTGCGCGCCACAGAATCCAAGTAGTAATTTTTCGAAACGGTGGACAACGGACAGCTGAAGAAAAGTGGACTTTTAACAACGATGAAATCAAAATATCTCACAAAAAAAGTACTTAAGAGTAACTCTGACTTACAATATATTGTGGATAGAGCATCTTACGCAGGGCCTTGCAATGTCTAAAAGCTCAATAAATGCTACCTGGTTAAACATCATCAAAAACAAAAATATACAACATACATACAAAATTAGTGATGAACTACGCAAGCATGGGGTTATTCCGAAAGTAATGAAGGAAGTCTAAAAGGTTCTTTTATCAAGAGATGTTTTTCCTTTCAAAGAGTTAGTTCCGTTTCCGTTAACAGACTACCGAGAAAACTTTCAGATGTCATCGTAAGAAAGCAGATTTACTGGGCAAATGAGTGGTCATAACGCTTTAATGAAGTCAGTATTGAGCTTATCTGGTCAACAAAGTCTGAGTGAAAAGCATTGCATATAGAAACTTGAACAAAGCTTGTAGAAAGACATTGGACGGAAGACCTTTACCTTTATTGCCATGATAAGGCAATTATAGATATTCTCATCACTACGTTGAAGCTTATGCTAAAGCAAGATGCTATATAAAGAGCAACCTTTAGATGGAGCACTATTACCACCAGCTTAACGACAGAATATATTTGGCCATTGCTGAATCTGAGCCGCTTCAAATGTCTAATATCTTTAAGCAGATTGTACAGGGGCTCCGTAATAGGTTTTAAAACATGACTTTTTTTGCTTGCAACGTGGCTTGAAGTTTATTCTAACAAATTTCTGCAGAAGCTGCCTTCTCTGTACATGTGCTGCCTTATCCCAAAGACGTAGACTCCATTTAGAAGATTTCTGCTACAATAATCCTAGTAATCTGGAAAATAACGATATAAATATTCAATCTCGCTCGCTTCATAATTCAATTGCTTTAACGATTAGGGAGAAAGTCTCCAAGATTCAATGTGATATTGCAATGGACCAACTCATGGTCTAAGTGTATCGGGTCTCCTGCTGACAGCCACGCCAGCCTTACTTAAGCTCACATATTTTTTGTTTACCAAAAACACTGTTTAAAAAATCAAGTATGTGGTTTTCGAAATATTAAGTTTTCAAAAGAATTGTTTTTTAATTTTAAATAATTTTTAAATTATTAAATAGCTTAAGCAAAAAATCTATAACGATTTTGAGACAATCGAATGCAAAAAAAATGGTCCTCTTAGAGGTACAAGCCTTTTTCTGAAATTGGCTATCCATGAGCTAGATTTTAATTAGAGAAGTTTTTCGAATTATTTTTTTTAAATCTGGGGAAAAGTTCTTAAAAATATAAAGATATTTTATTAAATTAAAAAAAAAATAAAATGCACAACTAGATCACACGAACTTTCTCTTATATAAGTATTTTGGAATTTAAAATACATTTTATAAATTTAAAACATGGATTCAAAGCGATAAAAATGCTCAAATGCAAGGAATTGTCGTCTTATTTCTGAAAAAGTATGAATTTATGCAAGCAAAGTTTAAAAATCGTTTTATTATTAAAGTATTTTTTTATATTAACAAATTTCTTTAAAACTTTTACAGAACAAAATTTGGGATGCCAATTTTAAATATTTAGTAGTATAGAATTTAGGAAATAATTTCAAAAAATAATCGTTCACTCGTTTTAAAGATATTAAAACTTGGATTTTTTTTTTAAAAACCCAAACAATATTTTTTCGAATATTTTTATATACAACATTTATTTAAACTTAAGGGGGCTCCAACTGAAAATGTTTGGTTAAAATCGTTTTGAGTCGTTGATGAAAAAGTCGAAAATCAAAAAAACGGTTCTATGGCAGGGACCGTTAATAAAATTTTCCCCAAATTTTTTTTTGATCAAAATGTAGTCCACGTCTATAATATAACACCCAATTTTTTTTTCAAAATCGTTAGAGCCGTTGATGAGTGTTACTTAGAGTCATCTTCAAAAGTGGCAATTCAAATTCTACCGCAATCTTCGATATTAAAAATGGTCTTCAGCAGGGAGCGGTCAACTCTGGACTGGAAGTTGAAAATCAACTTGCAGAAACCTGAAACGATTTTGTTTAGGACTCCGCTGTATGGAGGCTCAAGGGATACGAGAAAGAAGTGGCGCAAGCTGGTGATCGAAGGGCCACATGGAAAGCCACTGGCAAATAAAAGTGTAGTAATGTACCTTGGCATCTGGTTGGGTCAGTATTTGTATTTCGATAGACATATAAATGCTGATCAGAGCTAGGGGAGCTTGTGCCCTGACGAAAAGGTTGTTTTACAGCAGTGGGCTTGACAGCAAGGTGAAGGTGATTTGCTACATGGCTCTCATCCGGCCGATGATTGCCTATGGGTGCCTGGTGTGGTTCAACGTTGCCTCATCTCAAAAGGAAAAGATTCGGGTGTTTGAGAGGCAGTGCTCTTAGACGTTGCCTTGGATTACATAGAAACAAACATTATTATTCCAACCAGATTCTATACAACGGGCCCAACATAAACAGAATTAATAATTTCTTGATAAAGCTGATTCGAGCCGAGGTCACATTTTTGGGGCTTACTACTATAACAACGATTATTATGAGAGTATACGTCTAAGCGGCTTCATCCCACTGGATGCATTTCTCTACTTAGACAGTCGAGGGCTGATGGTCCAGCATAGAATGGTAATTCTGCTAATCTACCACGTCGGCCGTAGAACTGTGGAAAGTCGGCTCCTTTATAGTCAAGACGTTTTCGCACAGGACACAGCAGAACACCTTCGGCTCAGTAGGACTGTATCCAATCGGGACCGAAGTTACAGGGTGAGACAGGGAAATCAGTTCTAGTGGTTGTCTGATAATAGAGAAAGTTGACGAGGACTTGTATGTCTTGACTGACTTACATATAGGTTTAGGTGAATTTTAGGTAGGCATTGTCAGTGTGGCACCAAAAAATATAAACAGTGGAGTAGCTTTAAGTAGTTTTATGTAATAAGAATAAAATGATGTAGTTTAATAAAAAAATAATTTTTAGGTCATACGGTCATACGGTCAGTTAGTTAGTCGTAAGTCATTGGAAAAGTAGGCTATTTGCTATGAATTTATGTCTAGCTCTAAGATATTTTTGAGAATTATGGTAAAAAAATGAATTAGAAAAAATGTAGTTATCTGTAATAATGAGGATAATAACGTGTCCTTACTCGTATTTCAAAGAAGAATTTTTGAAAACTCTTTGTTGCGAATTGCAACATAATTTATACGGAAATATCATTCCATCTTAGGAACGTTTATTAACTTTTTCTTAAAGTTATTATGCTACACGTGAACATAAATATTCCTTAGAAGATACCTAAATACTCATCAAAGTACATAAAGGGTTAGCTTTTCACAAAAAACTCCACAGAATAAACAACCCTTGAAAGAGTTGTAGGTATATTGACTCAATAAACAAAGTCTCGCAGAAGGCACAAAAGGACACAATAACATCCCTAATCCCTCCAGCCAACAAATAAAATTACCCTAATTTATTATCAAACAATGGTAATCGATAATATTAACATCGGTTTTTATCAACAAAACAATTTCATTAGACAATATTATATCCTGTTTTGAGTCTATCTGTGTTTGTGTGTGTGCTTAGAAGAAAACCGTGAAAATTCAATTTATATTTCCGGTAAAAAAGGTTCATAGATTATAATATTCTTTATATGGTATTTCCATGGAGACCGTGAGTCCTTGGGTTCAGTTCCTCATAATACTTGGCGCGCACCAGGTTTATATTTCCTCCCCTGCGTCTAAGCGACTCGACAATTCAATAAAACTTTTGTATATATTTTTTTTTTATTTTGTGTGGAATAATTGAATGAGAATCGTTTATGAATTCCAACAGAAGCAATAAAATATTCAAATATTCCGCCACAAATTCACAAAATGTCTCTTCTTCCATAGTTGCGTTATTGAAGCGATATCTTCCTAAGTATACGAGTAGCTATGAAGATATATTCACTCTCACATCCTAGACACACACACTCAAATACAGTTTTATCATAAATTCACAAAATACATTGCTTCCAAGACTGTCATTTGGTAGATGGAACGAGAAGGTTGGTTTGGGCGTAGAGAGGCAGGGGATCGCCATCCCAGAAGGGTATCTAAATTATCCTAACATCTCTCTGCACCAACCATTGTGTACATCTGACTGTAGGTATGTGTGTTAAGTGAGTTTTGCCTACAAAACTGTCTAATGCGAGAAGGGACAAAAGTCTATCCTTGTGCTATGGCATCTGCTTTTCAGAGGCACTGGAACTCTCCAACCCTCACCACCCCAATCACACCCCCTTCCAACTCATTCAATTCACATTCGAAAAGCCGATTAGACATGACATTAATTTTGTGGCTGTAATCTCTGGGAACGCAAAATGTTTCGTAGATATTTTCCTAAATAGGCACGCACTAACATCGTATTCGGTCGTTCATCACTTTGGATTTCGGATGATGCATGGTTGGCATGGTAAACGGGACAGCATGTTGTACATATCACGGATGAAGGCAATATTATATAAGAGAAATGATAAGCACCAGGAGACATCATGAAAAGAGTTTGACGCATAGGAAGCTGACATTATGCCAAAAGATTAGCGAGAAATTTCAAGTAAACTAATTATAACGAAGATAATAACCTTTTCATTAAGGACTGCGACCTGTCCGTGAAATTCAGGAATTTGTAGTGGTAACGAAATATTAGGCTTAAGAGACTTTTAGAATTTTAAGCCTCGAATTGAAATTCGGGTAAAAATTTCTTAAAACTGTGATAAGAAAATAACCTGAATTTTACTTGTGATAAATAGATTTTTAGGTTCTGCATTTGTGGCTAGCAATGCGTTCGTAAAAAATTTTAAACATGAGATTTTGATTAAATATGATATTATGATGACAGAGAAGCTAAAGCCTAAACGGCTTGGTCGGTTTCCTTTAAACTTGATACATAAAAATAAAAAAAAAAATTTGGTGGTGCAACAGCTCGGAGTGAACCAGGACCTAGTGACTTACAACTCTCAACCATTCCTGTGTGCGTGTTACCAGGAACGAAGGGAACCTACAATTTTCTGCCGATTTCAAACGGCTAATGAGCAGCACTTTCCATGACAAGAGATACTCTTAGAGAATTTGTCAATTTCTCGCAAGAGGTAGTGTTTTTTAATTATTTTTCTGCCATGTCTTTTCGTTTTTTTTTTCGGTTTTACTTAAAGACCCAAAACTAAGGGTATACCTACATATAATTTTCTTTCAAAAAAATCAGAAAAATTAATATTTTGGATTTCGATAAAAAGTTTGAAAAATCTTAAAAAAAAAATATATTCTGGATATATAAAACAATTTGATTTTTTTTCGAAAGTTAGAAATTTCATAAGAGGATTTATGATCTTTTCAGAAATTTAAATTCAATTTCCACAATAATAAAAACTTAAAAGTGACGCACCATTTTTATTCTAAGGTATCTTTACCTACAGCATAATCCGCATAATTTTTCTAAAAAATAACGGAACCATCTTTACCGCTGCTATGAAAAATCTTATTCATCTCGAAAAGGGCTCTAATGATTATGATAAAAATAAAATGCACGACTGGATCGCATGAACTTGTTTCTATGTAAAAGACTACAAATTTCAAAAATGAATGTTATTAGAAAAAAGGCCAACCGTGTACAATAAAAACGGCACACCTTAATATAAAGATAGCAAAGCGGGATCATTAATCATCAAATAGTTATCGAAAATTTCTCGAATGTAACTCATATCAAGTTGGAAGGTTGATTTTCTTTCAAACGCTTGAACGGAAAAGCTATCATAATGTAGCTTTTAAATGAAAAATGTCTGTGTACTGACGTACGCGCGCTAGAAGTTAGACTTCTTTTCCCAAAAGTAAAGCCTCTAAGATTCCTTTCAGTGCTTTTCGGAAACAAAAAAATCAATTTAAGGTAGTTTAAGTATATAGTCTTGTAAATTGCAAGATGTCAAAACCACTTCCAAATACATTTTTTTTAAATAATTCTTCAAATTTACAAAATTGCAAAACAAGTTAGGAAGTTTAAATTGGAACTCAAAACTGTTTTAATTATACAAATGATGCAAAATAGTTTTGGAATGACCAGTTTCGTCTATCTGCCGATTTCTTGTATTTATTGAGAAAATCATGTATAACTTGTTTGTTATCAAAGTTGAGCAAAATGGATGGCGCTATTTTTGACGCACATATGCCTCTTCTTTGACGAACAGATAGCGCTTTTTATGACGTATACATGGCGCTTTTTTAACACACATGGTTGCTAAGCTGGGCGCACATCATAAATCGTGAAAGGACACTAATACAATACTAGCCGTTTCTTAGTTCATTTTTATCTTCGCTTAAGTTTGTCAGATGTTGACATTAAAATCCAATTCAAAACCACAGACAAAAGTTTGTATAAGGCTCCAGTTATAGCTATATCATTGAAATGCATCATTGAAAAATTTCATTCCCATCTTTAAGACAAATAAACAAACTGCAATAGCTTTAATTGATACCAAAATTAAGGCAATGAGTAGTAAAATTTGTACACTCTATAAAATACAAAATTCTGATTTGAACTTTCTTTTAAATTCACTTTTATTATTTCACTGATAGAAATTAATCTCAACGAATAGCTGATTTCCGTTTCTTTAAGATGGAACACAATTATTCCACTGAATGTGCTCGATTCTCTTTCTATTTTCAAATGTCAGTTTTCCTTTCAGTGATCAACTCTAACCTCAAATGCATAGAATTGGTTGTAATCAGCCACTGACAAGATCTTTTACTGAATGCTATAACTGGTTTGTCAAAAAAATGAAGTCAGCATTCCACTGATTTTCTTCAATGATGCATTTCAATAAAAGGTATAACTGGAACCTAATTATGTCCGATTGGTAATGTGAAGAAAACACGAAACGAGAGCGAGACATGATTCACTGTCACCTTTTCGTTGTTATAAAATCGTTCCGCAATTCCTTGGCCTGGAGCGTAAATTCTGTTTGGTTGGTAAAATGAAACATATATGGTAAATATATCGTAAAATGAAACATAAGCCATTAAGCCTAGTACGCAGAACCGGAAAAAATTTGTCTCCCATACATTTTTTTTCCTGGGACAAATTTTGTCTTGTATATTTTTCAGAGCAGTTCCACGCAAAATTCATACTTTTGTTCATTGCTGTACAAAATGTCTCCACTAAATTTTGCCAGGAAAAAGAATGCAACAAGAATTATTTGTCGGGTCAAATTTTGACAGCCACCGTATTTCTGAAAGTGATTTTTGTCAAAACTAGTTTTATTCAAAAGGTGCTGACTCTTCTCTTAAAAGCATCAAGAGGAGATTCTAAAAAGGTACGAACGACTTTTGTAAGGCAACCCGTTCCAGAGATACACTACAAAACACATTTAATTAGATTTTTTCTCTCCCAATTCAAACTTTTGGGCGAGATTTGGAGAGATAAAATTTGTCTTGTCTCGATCTGCGTACTAGGCTTTATGTTTCATTTCAGCAACCGAATAGATGTGGAACTAAAAATTTAATGTGCGCACATTCAATTTTTAGTTGCACAACTGATTGGTTCGAGCAACTAAAAAGTTTGTGTGTTTTACACAAACTAAACGATTGCCTAAAATGAGTTCGCTATTTTGTGTAACATATAAATTATATGCACCTGCGCAAACATTAAACCAAATAGTTCGTCTGTTTTCTATGGCTAGGCGCGCACATTCAATTTTTAGTTTCGCAACTGCTTGGTTCGACCAACTAAAAAGTTTGTCTTTTGACACAAAGTAAACGATTTCCTAAAATAAGTTCGCTATTTTGTGTAACATATAATTATATACGCCTGAGCGGACATTCAACCAAATAGTGCATCTGTTTTCTATAAGCAACCAAACAGTTGTGCAACTAAAAATTGAATGTGCGCGCCTAGCCTTAACGTGACGACTACATATGCGTATATCCTCGTTTGAAACTGATTTTACAATAATGACTATATGTTTCATCACGCTCACATCTCTTTTTTCTTATCTCATTCATTGTGTTGGAGCCCAAGGATTTTAAAATTGTAGCCAACGCTAATTTAATTTTGACACCGAATTTGAAATTCTTCGCATATGGCAATGCTAGTTTATATATGACAACAGAAAAGACTAAAGCAGATAGTTTATTTACAAGTGTTTTTTTTTTTATATTTCGCTTTAAGTATTTTGTAAATTTTAGTGCTTAGTTTTCAAGTTAAATAGCATAAAATTATTCAGTATTACTAAGGTTAAATTGTTTAATGTTTGAAATAAATAAAACTATAAAAAATATATCGTCGTCGTTCTATGAAAACTCCCTAAGTCCATTTAAAAAAAAAATGCGATTCAATTCTTATTTAATTCATTTCGGATAAACCATTTGCAAAAAATTTTATTGAACAATGGCTACGCCAAGCCCATTCTACAATTGAAGCCTGAGATCTTGCTATTCTGATAATTTTTGGATTTTTTTATATTAATTTCCAAGTTTAGATGCAAATATCTCAAAACACAAAAAATGGACTTAGGGAGTTTTCATAGAACGACGACGATATATTTGTTTGTGTTTTTTTGTACAAACGAAAGTGGTTTTCTATCGAGAAATTGTTCGGACACATAATTCATTAAAAAAAAAGGTTTTATTAACTGATATTTTAATGAAATTATGTTTTTAATTGCTTTGTAGGTTAGTTGTTGTAGTTCTTCTATTAAAAGAACATTCTTTTTCGGCGATAAAGTGAGTTTTTAAAGTGTTTTAAATAACCTCTAACAAAGTTTGAACAATAATTGTAAAAACCATGTCGCTGTAACGTGTAGTTTTGACATGTTACTGACAAATCCATAGAACATTTTTTACCCCCAACGCCGGAAAAGAAGTTTTACTTCAAAAAACTGTTCATAAGCGTAAAATAGATTTTTTTTTTTCAAAATTCAAAAAATATTTTTTTTTTTAATTTTTGAAATGCAAAGGTTTTCATACTTTTTAGAAGCTTCTCAACAAAAAATTTAATTAAAATCCGTTATGCCGTTATGAGAAATTCAAAATTTGAAAAAAAAAAAAAATGATTTTATGACAGGAACAGTCAGTAATATCTGAATTTTGATTTTTTTTACTAAATTATAGATAGTAAAAATCAATCGAAAGAAAAAAAAGTTTATCAAAATTTTAGGCGCCGCCGTTTTCGAGAAGAATTTAATTTTCGAAAACCATTTTTTAACATTTTTATGGTGAGTAGCGTTATTTTTATGTAAAATACAATTCTTTTTCTTACATCTTGTAGATTATTTCATAAATCAACCTTATAAAAAATCTAGTTGGGATTTTCGAAATATTGAGTCTTAAGAAAAAAGAATTAATTTATTTTAAAAATCTGAAATTTTTTTTTTGAAGATTTGAATATACACAATAATATTCAAAATTTTGGGGAGCCTTAGCATGATCAAAATCGGTTGTACTATTTTTGAGAAAAACAAAAACGAAAAAAATGGTTCCGGAATGGTTTTTCGGATTTTTTTTCAACCATAACCTAGCTTTAACTAATCTGTCGAACAGTTTTTGAGAAAAAAAAAATATTTAAAAAATTTCGAAAAAAATTCGTATGGCAGGTACCGTTATTTTTGGTCTTAAAAAAAAAGGAAAAAAACATGTGAGGGGAAAGCTGTAGTCAAAATCTTGAGTTCGATTTTTTTTAAGAATGCATAATTTGCCTTATAAAACCTATAAATCATAAGAGAAAAGTTATGTGCAGAAATGGTCTTAATTTGAAAAAAAAAAAAAAAATAGGAAAAAATATTATTACCGGTTCCTGTGATAGAAGAGTGTTGATTTTTGAAAATTTTCGATACATTGAAAACGGTATAAAAATTGCTTTTTTAAAAGGGGTTTTTATTCTACATTTTAAAACCGTATAAAACTTTTGTAAATGTATCGACAATTCTTTTTGAGAGCACATAGTTCTATTATTCTGTATTACAAATTCTGTAAATATAAAATTTCGTATTTCAAAACACTATAAATACAAAATCATGCTTTTTAAAATGTTTTGAATCCGAACTTCTATTTTAAAATTCTATGTTTGGTATTTGTTGCACAGTTATTTTTCAATAAACAAAAGTAACTCACTCCCTTAGCTACCAACAAAAACTTTAAATTAAAAAAGCAAAGTAAAGGGTGGTCGAACCATAATGCACGATGTTAATTGTGAGTCACACCTTAACGTCAAGGTTCTTGCCCAACTTAATTTGACACATTTCTTTGTTTTAGTGCTTGACAAATTTAACCATGGAGAGAAGCCTTTTACGAAAATGGGCGTTCAAATCAAAATGCATTTTGTGCACTTCCTGATTTTTTTGGTCACAATCGCTAGAATTGTGTGCAAAATTTCAGCAAACCGGGTCTGTTCGTTTGCTCGCGATAGTGTGGCAGAAGAGCATTCAACCTCGACTCGTCGTCGTGCCCAACAATTGAACATCTCACGAACATCATTCATGCGAATTTTGAATAAATATTTGAATTTGCACGCTTACAACATTCAATTGACTCAAGAGCTGAAGACTTCTGACCATTTCAAGCGTCGTCAATTTGACACCGTTAGAATTCTTTCTTCGGGGATATTTAAACAAATAATTGTACGTAAATAAGCCAAGAACAATTCAAGAGCTAAAGGATGAGATAATTCGGCACATTAACGACATTGAACCTCAATCATGTCTCAGAGTCATTAAAAATGTGAACCATCGGAGCATTTGGCCTATATTTTGTTTCACACATAATTTTCATAGATCCTTTTATCATAATAAAATATATTTTTGTTTGATTAATTTACAATTAACATGGTGCGTTTTCGTTGGACCACCCTTTAGAATAAATTTTAGAATTCCAAGTGTTCCAAGATCAAGTTTTAAGATTTCTTGATTTTTTAAATGTACTTTTATCGAAGTTCTTTGAATTTTATGGGAGTTTTTTTTTTTTGATAGTAAGAACCTCTACATACTACCCATAGTAAGTGAGGTTCATATTATCTATGAAGAATAATTTTTCGAAACTTCAATATGTCTTAGGACATATAAGCTCAATAACTTAAAGAAACAGACATATCTCATAATTTATTTAAATATGTACATACTCGTACAATGAATCTACCCAAACTTCATAAAATATTCTCTGTTTCATTAATATAAAAATCCTCTCTGGTTTTATTGTTATTTGCTTCTTAATACTAAAAGCAAATTCACACTCAACCTCAAACCCTCAAAGACCCAACAAATTACAAACATCGCGTATAATACTTTATTACATCATATAAATCTCAATCAGTGCAAAACCTTTAGTTTACGAGTAGGTATAGTATGTTTGGTGTGGTATGGCAACCTCCTATTTGTTCACATGGCGCAGCGGAAGCGGAAGGTGTTGTACATAACCCATTCCCTAATTTATGTACGTTAAAATATTGGGGGAGAGACCCACAATATCTGTTTATATCACTATGATAGTAGGTACACAAAGTATTTATCATTCTTCCAAGCAAATAAATGACAAAAATGTATCAATTCATTAAACTAAATAAGATTGATGTGTATATGTGTATGTGCTCTGAAATAAATACGGATTCAAACACAACCGCAGGCACTAGCATTCATAAAAATAAAAATATAGCTATGTAACAAAATGCTGTGTGTATCCAAGTACTTATAGTAATTTTCATATTTAATTATATAAAATACTTACCTTGAGATGAAGAGACATGGTACATGCAGAGATGTATATAAAGTTTGTGTATTTTGAAGGACTTCTTGCCCTTTGCCATTTAATTATACTCATTATATTATAAGGCGATTTGTTTCATCAAAGTGAATAAGATATCAAAAACACTGAATAAAAAACTCTCTCATTTTACACTAAATCGCAATTAGTGAGATTCAAAATTAATTTAAGAGTTCTGAGGGCAGTCTTTCTCAATTTAACCTCGGGTTGGTAGAAGAATGAGGGAATTATGCCGGGTAAAGTATTACTATGTGCACTTTTGCTCTTGAAGGTTTTTATTAAATTCAACCTCAATTACAGAGGAATATTTAGAAGGGAAATGAAGAATGGGAAAGCAGTGAAAAGAATGTTGGTTCAGGAATAAGGTGGTTAGGATCTTATTCTATTTCAAGGATAGTATCCAGTATGTGAGTAGTGATACATGCAGATTCTGAAACAATATGATACACTCATTAATCAAAGATATCTTGGACTCATCATAGGAAGAGGACAAACTACAATCTCTGACACCACTCCGTATAATTGTGTTTCTCAAGAAAACTAATCTGGAGGAAGGGCTGTAAAATGGGCGATCTTATTTTGCTTTAAAAGGGCGCACAGTAGATTTAAATGTGAAAGGGCACAATATTTGTTTTACACATTATTATTCCAAATCCTTGAGGTATTAAAAGGGTTTTGCAATAAACATTTTTCAACTTTCACAGGTGATTGTGGCAATGTTGTTGAAGCCTCTGCTGCCAAATTCGATGTCATTTAGAGAGTAATGTCATGGAGAGTAATAGCGTTCAACAACATGTGCAAATGATTAAATTGTTTTTTGAAAGTGGGTCTTCTGTTCGAGGGAGGTGCCTCCGCGATAACTTTTCGAAACGCGGTGGACACATTTAAAACGACTGGTTCAGTGAACATTCCGCCATCATACATTAGTTAACGAAACGTAATTTTTGAATATGCAGGAAAATCCAAAGGAGTCAATTTCACCCCGCTCACAAGAACTCGTCCCAGTCATAAGCCCCAACATTGCCAATTTAGCGTCATAACTTGAACCTACACCCATCCCATACAGACTTCAACTGATCCAAGAGGTCAGAGTTAACAACCATAGACTACGACGGACGTGTGCTCGCTAACTGGGCACTCGAGTAGTTGACACAAATTTCTCTGGGAAAATAGTTTATAGTAATGGTATGATAATAAAAATTTTGAGGTAGTTAAGACGTTCATCTACCTCGGAGTCAATATTTACTCCACGAACGCCATCATAGTGGAGATCTGACGAAGAATTACTTTAGGAAACATCTGCTTCTTAGGTTTAGCAAAGCAAATGGGTTCAAGACTCCTCACTCGTAAGACGAAGTGCAAGTCCTAAAAAACCCTTATTAAGGGTTTTTCAACAGGGACGCTACAAAAGTAGAGCGACAGGGACAGCAAACGACGCCATATTTCTTTCCGCTCTTTTGACATTTCTCTTCAATAAGGTTTGCCATTTCATGATGGAAAGATATACGAGCCAACAACGAGTCGAAATTATTAAAATTTACTACCGAAATTCGGAGTCAGTGGCCTCAACGTTAAGAGCGCTACGTCCAATTTATGGTCGTCATAATTACGGTTTGGTGTGGTTTATGGGCCGGCGCGGCGGTATCATTGGGCCGTACTTCTTCCGTGATGATCAAGACCGGCATGTTACTGTGAATGTGGATCCCTACCGTTCAATGATAACCAAATAATTTTGGCCCCAATTGGATGATATGGACTTGGAGGACATGTGGTTCCAACAGGACGGCGGCGCCACAAGCCACACAGCGAATGTCACAATCAATTGGAGAACGTGTTATCTCACGAAATGGTAAAGTCGCTTGGCCACCTCGGTCGTGCGATTTGACGCCGTTAGACTATTTCCTGTGGAGCTACGTCAAGTCTATGGTCTATGCCAACAAGCCAGCGACGATTGATGAACTTCGTACGAATATCTAACGTGAAATTGCGGCAGTATCGGCCGATTTATGCTTGAAAACCGTCAAAAATTGGGTTCAGCATCTGGACTTCTGCAAGCGTGCCCGTGGTGACCATGCAAAAGAAATCGAGTTCCATACATAATGCAATCGAACGTACTTTCACAGGAATAAAGAATTTCATTGATATCCAAAACCGTTTTTGTTTTATTTAAAAAAAACTTTTGTAGCGCTCTTATTGAAAAACCCGATACTACCAGTCCTGATTTACGGCGCCGAGTTTTGGACCTAAAGCAAAACGGCAGAGATTATAAAGGCTCTTTCAAAAGAAAAATTCTTGCAATGATATTTGGGCCTGTGTGAATGGAGGGTGAAAGAAGAAGAAGATATAACCGCGAACTCTATTAACTGTACCAAAAGTGGATATAGTCCAGAAAGCCAATCACGTTGACTACCTGGCTCGGCCACATTGAGCGAATAAACAACAATGCTTCAGCTAAGAGAGTCTTCGAATCCCAACCTCCAGATTCGTGGCGACCGACAGGGAAGACCAAAACTCCGGTTTAAAGACCAAGTCATCGCGGATGTCAGAGGATTTGGCCTGGCAGCTTGTTTGGTGATCGTAGAGGATGGAAAGTTACTGTGTCTCAGACAGAGACCTTTCATGGATCGGGATCCGTTTAAGTAAGTAAGCATTTTAGCACCGTTTGCTCTAATTGGAAATCCTAGTATATTATAAATTGTAACGAAGCATTCCCTGCTACACAATTTTCTTCTTACTTTTGCAGCTGAAATCTCTGTTTTTCTGATTAAGTAGCAAATATTCAAAAATAACTGTCACTTCTTCTACTACCCTCATACCACAGAATATTATATCATCATTAATAATATCATTTCAACCTCAAAGTCATCACCAGCCGATCGCAAGCAAATTTTGAATGTGATCAATATAACTCACATTCATTAGAGCCACTCAGAAAAATTTACACAAATTCAAAAATTCGAATTTACATTCATCGGCCTTACAGTTCACGTTCAATTTTGATACAAATATAGCATAATAGGAATTGTTTTGGCAGACGAAAATAACATCAACATCACCGGATACAAAACCTACCGGCAGGACAAAACGGACAGGACTACAAACTAGTGAAGCTACCGCCTTCCGGATACGACTAGGAAGAGGAAAAAACTTGACAATCATCAGTGTATACTTCAAGTGTCGCTCCACCGCTATCGACCCTGAAGGAAAGCGATCATGGACTAGATCAACATCAATAGCGAAGAGCACTCATTGGTTGTTGTGTCACAGCCAAAACTTACCTTTCCTAGGACTCCATCGATTCTAGATTTTTTCTTACTACTCTAATTTTATTTATTTAATTCCAGGAATCAGCAACTACACTTGCTCAACCTTACCCAGTGACTCAGACCATGAAGCAGTAAGGCTCTCCATTAACCTCAGCCAACCTGTTCTATTGACAACAGTCCCACCTAGAACTACAGGTGTGTGGATATTGAAAAACTGCAAAGGGATATAGAAGACAACGTCTCAATACCACGCTACAATAGGAACCTAAGAAATGAGGAAATTGACAGTGCCATCGACCACCTGGAGTCAGCTGTCATCAATGCCCTTAAAGCCCAAAAAGTGGCCAGGACGTCCAAAGATAGGAATGAACACCTCCCGGAGTATGTGGAATCTCTATTCGCACAGACAAAGGTTAAGGAAACAAAAACATGCGATTCCAGAAGAGACTACAGGCCATAAAACCAGGACCAAACGCATTCAGCGAAATAAGCAACTGTCTAGGGAAAACCCAAACAATGCCTGACGTCATCATCAACAACAACATTGAGGTTACAACAACAGCTGACAAAGTGGAAACTTTCGCGAATCACTTCGAGGAAAACTTCACACCTAGCCCATCAACGGACCCTGTGTTGCTGTATGAAGTCAGGACATCCGTCCAGCTGACTTTACAGCCAAATTTGGAAGGAGTGGAGTTTGACGACATCTTTCAGCTAGTTGCCCAACGGACAACCCTCAGCTATGCCAATCAGAGGAAATTGCTGAAATCATCGTCAATTCCAAGCCAAAGAAGTCAACAGGACCGGATGGAGTCTCAAACTACGTCATCAAAAGGCTTCCACATGCAGTGATAATACTACTCATAATCATCATAAACAACTGCGTCAACAAAGGTTACTTCCCTCATAAGTGCAAAACGGCAAAAATCGTGGCAATCCCGAATTAAGGCGTTAAAAACCTAGTTTCCAACTAAAGGCTTATATCCCTCCTCAACAATATTAGCAAAATTCTGGAAGAAGTCATATTAAGGAGACTCAAGAAGTACTACAATGAAAACAACATCATCCCAAACATGCAGTTTGGCTTTGGGGAAGGGCATTCAACACTGCATCCATTACTGAAATTCCAGTCTGACGTCTCCTCAGCACTCAACAGCCATCGTGCCGCCGTGTCGATAAAGCATTCGACAGCGTATGGATAGAAGCCCTTATATATAAGCTTCGGGTACTTGGATTACCTTCGCCACTAATAAAAATATTATTTTCTTTTCTCTCTTTCAGGAAATTCTTCGTTCAGCTAGACAGCTGCAAGTGTTCAATCAAATCCATCAAGGCCGGAGTCACCCAAGGATCGAAGCTGGGTCCCTTCCTATATAGCCTGATGACGTCTGATCAACCCGTGCCAACTGACTGCGAGAACCTGGTTTTTGCTGACGACTCGCTGACCTACGCCTTATCGATAGCGCCAAAGATTGCAGCTCAGAGAATGGAAGCCCACGTCTACTACGAGTACTACAGAAAGTGGGGTATCCGAATAAACACTGTCAAATCTGAGCTTGTGTGTTTCAGGAGACCCCTCCTAATTTCCCCCTCGCCCGTGCTGTGTTTAAAACATTATAAGGGTCTCGTAACATACCCTTGAGCGCGAGTGTATTATAAAAAAAAAAAAAAAAAAAAAAAAAAAAAAAGGCAGGTACTAAGGAAGGCCAACTTCGCGTTTCACCGCTTGCACCCATTGCTAGCCAGAAGAACCGGACTAAGCCAGCCAGTGAAATAACTGATATACAAGCAGCTTATCAGACCTGTCAGCAGCTATAATTTTCCTGCATGGTACACCATTTCGAAGACAGCAATGGAGAAGCTCTAACTCTTCGAAAGGAAAATTCTGAGGATAAGCAACGGACTTATCTTCGATTGACAACGAAAGAAGCACTACAGCAATGAAAGAGTCTACGAAGAAGCCAATATCAAGCCACTGAACCAGTTTCTCGTGCAATTAGCAAGGAAGCTTATACATAGCACCGCCAACCACCCAAACCCGCTGATGAGAAGGATGACCACCAAGGAACAACATCCAGAGCCTAGATACCTTAGTGTTTTGGATACGTTAGAAAGGATTTCAGCCGACAACGAAGAAGCAGTTCAATTTTACGCTGACGCGGAGTCAGCATTACACCGTGGCTGAAAACATCAAAAAAAAAAAAAAAAAACAAAAAACCCACCAACTGGACAGCCGGGACTGAACAGCCCGAGAGAAAAACCAAGCCAATTTATCTTAATCTTAATTTTGTACCATGTACATTATAAATGTTATAATTTTTTTTGAGTGTAAGTTAGGCCCCTATGTGCCAATAAATTTCTAATTTATTCATGTTATCCTTAAGTTTAAGTTTTACAATTGTATATATTAAAGTTCAATAAAAACCTTTGAAAACCTTGACGAAAACCACCAGTCGTTCAGCAACGATTCCATCTTGGTCAATTTGTACCTGCCGATCTACCAGAGTGTTCGGCCTGCCGTTTGCCACTAAGGGCTTTTTTACCAGCTAATGTACCAGAGTGTTCCTGTTCAGCCTGTCATTTTTCCACCAGAGACTTAGTACCTGCTGATCTATCAGGTCGTCTTTACCTGTTGTTAGCCATCAGGGGCGTAGCTCAGCTTGCCAAATTGACTGCCACCAGGAGCTTAATAGCTGCTGATCTACCATCGCATTCATACCTCTCGTTAGCTACCAGGGGCTTTGAACTTGCTGATTTGCGGTTTCAGTGCCACAGGGGTGTAATACCTGCTGATGAACCAGAGCATTAAACCTGCTGTTCTCATGTGCCGTCTGGGGGGTAGTACCTGTTCATGGTGGCCAGAATTATCCGAAGCCAGTTTCCCCGATACCAGTGCATCAGGAGTGAATTTTAGTTACGTAAGACGTCAGACCAAGATCCGGAAACTCAGTTCATCAGACAACAGATTCCTTCCGAGACTGAAAAACGAAGTACAAGGATACCCCGAAACCGCAACCTCGCTAACCACTTAATCAGAAAAGATCCATATTTTAAGTACTTGAATCAAGGAGAATATTATTTGTCATATACATAAGGTTTGTTTTCTAATAAAGATTTTGTTATATTATAAGGTTTGAAAGGCTTTTTATCTAAAGCTTGTGTTTATTTAGAAAGGCCATGGCGAGACCGAGGATCAAAACCTCGGCTGGAAACCAAAAAGCACATCACATACTTGCATATTTGTGCCCGGGCAGGGATATTACAAAAGTAAATATAATTTAAAAATAAGACCACATAAATAGCTTATTTATAAAATACTAAAATAACGGACATAGATGTAGGTAAATTAACTTGATTTTAATGAATTTTTTCCTCAACTACATTTGCTTCTTAATCAAACCTATCCCATAATTCTTATGAGAAAATATTCGTAAAATCCCCCACTAAATAACAATTCTAAGCACACAATAATGTATCCAGCCCTACACTTTAGCGTACAAAAACTTGGTATCATTTAAAATACAAAAAAAAAATGTATTCAATATGAAAATGAAGGGGAGCATCTGGTCTCTTTTGAAAAAAACCTTCAAAGCAGTTATAATAAGCTGAAGCGTACGTACGTAGTATATTATTTATGTAGTACCTCAGGCACATATTTCCATTTAATTATGAAATTCCAATTAATCGCATCGGCACTCTTGTTCGTTTTTCAAAAGGCAAAAAGGATACAAAATATTAATGTACGTACATCGTACAAATACTTTTAAGTTACATTACATAATAAGAATTTCAACCTACTTACTACCTACATACCTACAAACACAAGAATTAAAATGAACTACTTTTCAATTTACCCTTTTGGCAATGAAATGCCTTGTTGTTGATTTGGTTTTAAGAACTTAGAACGAAAAACTATTATTGAATGAAGTCAAAATTATTTTATATGTAAATGTTTTCAAACCCTACAATAGTAAAGTGAACAATTGTTTTAAAGTCTCGAAAGCATAAGTATCTTCTTGACGCACAGTAAATTGTGCGTTACTTCATTTTGTGGTAAAAATTGCTGAGTGTTTAACAAAAATATGTTAAATAAAGGATTTACCCTGAGAACGGGTCGATTTTGACAGTTCATGACTGTTAGGTTGTTGTGTTTTCTCTGACAAGTGGGGAAGGACTCCTGAAGGAAAATAAAAGTCGTGTATTTTCTGACTAGGTTCCGGAGGATTTGAAACGGACTCCGAATTCATCTTCATCATCTTGATGTTGCAAGTGGTCGAAAAGAACCGGAATTTATTGACTTAAAACTTTCAACCATACCAGGAATGCAAGGTATCTAGAATTGTCTGCCAATTCAGAACGGGCAATGAACAGCTCTTTTCATGACAAAACATAGTGTTGTCAATTCCTCGCAAGAGGCAATATACCCCTAAAAAACTTTTCTGCAGCAGCTGAGGCTCGAACCCACGTTAACCAGCTTGATTTACCAGATTTGGGATGATCCCAATCCACTAGAAGTTCGACAAATGGCAATGCATCTTCAGAAAGCCAATGCTGATGATATATCCGCCATTTCACCATCAACGGATCGATGATAACCAATTTATTTTGGCCCAGATTGGATGATTGGTTTTAATCGACTTGTGGAAAGGCGCTACCTGCAATACAGCTTGAGTAACAAGGGACATCCTGTACGAACGATTTGAGGGAATTGTTATCTCACGCTGAGACGTATTGAACCAGCCAACAATATCGTGTGATTTGACATTGATAGAGTTTTTTGGAATCGATGCGTCAGAATAATAAAAGTTTGACCTTTTGGATGAGGGTCACCCCTCATAATCTTTTCTTCAAATCCAGATTTAATGCTTTTCCGTACAGAAATGTCCTTTTAGATTTTTCTGTTCAGTTCCGTTTTCAGTTCCGTTCTTGTTGTCATACTGCCATCATTTCAACTGGACTCAGCTAAGTTGCTAAATTTTACCACCTTTGCGAAATACAGGAGTCCTACTTTCACGCAGATTCTCTCTGACTTAAGCCTTGATACTGTTGAGAATGGGACCAACCCTTTGAGAGTTAGACAAATGATTTTTCTTTCTTAATTTAAAATCACATTAGGGAAAGATTAAACTTTCGATAAATTCCAATAGATTTAAGACCATCAGCTCATGAGGCTTGGTTCTTCTAAGTCTGCGAAGGTTGTATCGTAATTTTAAGGCGATTTCCATTTCGGAGTTGGTATGACTTTGTTTTGGAATTTTTAGATGAGTTCAGAATTATTGTTCTTTGTACAGCCCCACATAAAATAAAATGCACGACTGGGTCGCACGAACTTGCTCCTATGTAATCGACTGGGAATTTTAAAAACGAATGTTATTGAGAAAATTGTTCATAAGGATAAAATTAATTTTTAAATTCTTTTGGTAGTAACAGAATGCTATGCAAATATGAATTTATGCAAGAACAAAAATTATAAGTCCTTGTAGTGGTTTTTTTAAAAGAAGCTTTTATATACAAACTTTTTAAGAAAAAATTTTGGTACGCTAATTTAAAGTTTTTATTATTGTTAAAAGCTTAAAAAACATTTATTTGGAAATCAAATGACTGTTTATTTCTTTAAAATTAGTAGATTAATTTATTTTAGTTTTTGTTGTGTCAAAAGGTTCACTACTTTTATTTTGACTGCAGCTGTATATGGGATACTCCAACACCATTTTCAAAAATTAAAAAAAAAATATATTTTTTTAAGCTTCTGTGTAAGAACTTTTATTGAAATCTGTTATGTCGATAACGATAACGAGAAAACCAAAAACTGAGCAAATTGATCTTTATTTTTTATTGAATTAAAGATTTTAAGAATTGAGCGAACCACAACATTTTTTATCAAAATTCTATTTGGCGTTTTCGAGAGAAATACGATTTTCAAAAACTATTTTTTAACATTTTTACAGTGGGTTCACTTATTTTCTTTTAGATAAAATTAAAAAAAACCTTGTAGAAACTATACACTTTAATTTTTGAAGTTTCAAACAATCGATCAAGTTGTTTTCGAAACATTTTTTTTTTTGAAAATTTAATCAAAAATTACTATTCGCACTTCTTAGGACTTTTCGAATAACAAAAAAGTTCAAAAGCTATTGTACCATTTTTGAGAAAATCCAAAACCAACTAAATGATTTAATGAGAGACATAATTACTATCCATTTTTTGGAAACATTATTTTCATATAATATCTAGAAAAATGAAAATCCGTCAAGTCAAGTTTGATAAAAATCTCGAGTTCGAGTTTTTACGATTGCATTACTTGACATATACCTATGTACTGTATAAAATTATACCGACATTGGATAAAAACTTCAAATATTCTTAAAAAAAAAAACAATCAACGACTGAAAGTTATTGACATTTTAAGATGACAAAGAAAAAAGTAGTGGGTCTTGGAAATCGTCTATTTTTGTATTACTTATATTTTTTGTCGGTTGTTAGTATAGTTAGTTGCAAAAGGATTTTGAGTTTTGTGTTCAGGAGCTCGAGTTATGGGCTTTAAAATGTTTGGCATATCATGGCTAAGGGTTCTTAAGAAAAATGTTGATAAATTAAATGAAGCGATAGAAAAAAATTTCAATGGTGGAATATTATGGTAAACTAAATGTGCTTTTTATTTATGAAATTTAAACCGGAAATTGATTTTTTTTATAGAAAACCGGAAGTTAACATTCAAATTAGATTTTAGCTAACACAGCCACTTTTGAGATTTTTTTAAGTTTCAAAATAAAGATCGTACATAAAAGATACTACATGGGTTAGCTTTCTCCTTGTATGAATAAGATACGCCAACTGTTATTATTTGAAACTGTTAATTCAAGGCTAGAAAAAGATCCATCTAATATGACTCCAAGTGACACCATTTTGTTTTGCCTTTATTTCTGTTTATTTTAATTTCTTTTTCTAAATGAACAAAATGACTAGTTCACACTTCGTTTCTAATTTAGAAATAAATCATTTATAATGTCATATTACGGTCATCTTTACTTTAAACCCTTTAAGTTGCCCTTTCATAAAATAGAGTAATTTAAAAAAGATTTCTAAGAATCGCTCAGAGAAGTGGGTATTTACTGAAAATTTTTACGCGTGTGATTCTTTCAGGAAACAACTTTTATCTCAAACGCCTTCGGTTTTATTAGAAAACGATAATCTAGCCAAAAATCAAGTGAAACTGTGTAAAATATTCAAGATGATCCCTTTATCGGCAATCAAGAAAATTACGAGCTTAAAGACAAATTCAATGATCCTTGTACCTCAAACTCAGCTGAACCTATCATAAATCCTGGACTGAAAATAAACTTGCCAAGGAATTCGGAAACATCAAAACGGTTAACACGAAAAGCAAAAGAGCTTGTAGACAAGTTCGAGATTTTGACATCACCTAATCTACTTTACGGAAAAAAAGTACCAACTGAAACGATCAATTTGGTAAGATCATTTTATTTAAGAGAAGATGTAAGCCGAGTTATGCCTGGGAAAAAAGACTCCGTGTTAGACAAGACGATGGTACAAGAAGTCAGCTACCTTAATAACTGCTTTTTGCAATATTACTGAGATGCATCTTATAAAACTAGATATTCGGGTATTAAATTGGGCCTATCGAAGTTTTTCACTCTGAAGCCCAAATAGTGTTTCCTAGCAGGAGAGACTCTGGAACAGATGTCATTTGTGGTTGCACATAGCATGATGAAATTTATGTTAAGAGGAGCGAATGTAGACTATCTCATAGCCGAAACGTGTGTCCGTATTAGTTTTGAGACTTGGGTCGGTACTGATCGCTTTACTATTGCTGACTTACTTCGATGATTTTGTCGATAACCTTTGCAGTGCCTTAGAATTTTTAAAGCCCCACAGCAACATGGCTGAACAACAAACTAATTATATTTTAAATCATTGAGTTAATGTGCCACGTACTTACTTAGCGGTGGTGTGGAAAATAGTACATTTAAACGAAAAACTGATTTTTTATTGCTCTTGTTGAGTTTTAAATTTTAAAGCTCCAGTATCAGACCTTAAAACTCAAAATCCTTTTACAATTATGCGAAGAACGAAAAAAAGTACAACTAGCACAATAATAGACAAATGCCAAGACACACCACTTTTTTCGTTGTTCCCTTCAGTTGGAATGCCCCATATCGTGCCAAAAATCATGCGTGACCTTAAAAAGAAATATTAAAAACTTATTGGGAAAAAATTTTGGCAGACAAATTATTAAAACTTTTATAAAAATCAAGAGGCCTTTTCAATGCGAATATCCGTATTACTGAAAAAAGTTGACCTTTTATCACGATCTACTTATCTTTCGGATATTATACACGCGAGACATTGTGAAACCATAAGTGATGATTGCAAGTTTTTTCGACATATCAATTTTATAATTTATGGGCTACTAAAATATCTGAGCTGGGCTATGGATCGGATATTCGTTCGATTACTATCCAAAAGCGCTTTAGACGATATTTTGGGTATGCAAGAGTTTCGTCTAAGACTCCATCAAATCCCACACTACACCCTTTATTCCGAAATTTTAAATAATTTTTCTTCTAGAACATAAATTTAATTAATAACACTTTTTAATAAAAATAAATAAATAAATAAATAATGAGTAAATAAGGAAAAACACTTAAGTTTTTATTATATTTGAAAACCACGAACTCAAACCGTAAATCAAGTAAATTGTCGTTATTTAATCAAAGTAAATTTTCTTGGCATATATTATATCTTCAACTTTCTGTACAAGTACAGTCAAGAGAGCTTCTGACCATAAATAGCTGTCGCAATGCACGCGCTTAGCTATGGGAGTTCCGAATACTCCCGGAATTCAGTTATCGCAAGAATTTTACCTGAAATAAATAATATTGGTGGATTTCTTTACTTTTCGTTAATAGGGGGAACAACTATAGGGGGATTTTGGAATTTTCAACAAGTCTTCGAAAATAATTTTTTCACGATCAAGTACTGCAAACAATTCCATAGAGACTATTAGAATGATTTTATGTGTTTTACCGAAATAATAAATGTGTTTTATTTAAATTACTTTCGAAACCACGAAATGGATGATCCTATACTACTTAATTATTTTTTTAAAACCTAGATTTTGGTTCTTAGGAATATTAAACTTAATTTTTTTAAGAAAAAAAATTAAAACAATCAATTAAGCCACTCTGCTTATCCTTACCCTTTTGATCCAGCTTGTCCTTAATCTTCAAAATAAACTCCAAATAAAAAAGACTTTAGATTTGAATATGAAAAAACCTGAATAAAAATTCAAAATTATCCAAAACCCATGAAAATCCCAGCGAAAAATAAAACACAACACGGCACTGTACGTGTACATTTTTGAAACTTCCAACATCTATTTTCATATTCTTAGAAATCTTCAAAACTGTATCATTTTACTTAAAAAAGGCGTTGTTTTTCAGTCAGTGTTACCTGGAGGGTGAACATTTATTTATTCCCATTTTATTGTCTTACCTATCATCACCTTTATTAAGCCCTAAAAATTCCCTTTCTCACCCTTAACACACAAAATAAAAATAAAATCGAAAAACAAAAGCAAAAATAAAAACAAAAAAAAAAAATCCGAAAACAAAGGGAAGAGAATACAATTTATTTGGTACTTACCAATTCTGGCGTGCGTATTTTCCATAAGTAAAAGCATAAGTAGAAATCCCGTGTACAGAAGATTTACCGCTTTCGATATGAAATTGCTCCCCGCTGTTCTCAAGGATGACGATGAATGTGAAGACAGAGACGTTCTCGTCGTCATCGACGAAGTCGACCTAACCCGAATAGAGATTCGCATTTTTGTATATTTTTTTTTTTTGTATTTATAAAAAATATCTTTGAGAGTGTTTTTGTATTATTTTTGAATTATTTTTCTGAGAGGGCAGAACGAACCCTTTTATGCGCGTTGGTACTCGTACTATCGTTTTGATTACGTGCCATGCATTTAGTATATTTCCGCCTCAAACGAGAACGATTTAGTTCGATACTTCCTCTTTTTTTTTTTTTGACTTTTATTTTAGAGACCAGCTCTTTTGACTTTTTACCTTTTATTGAAGATATTTAGAATTTTTTTTCTGCTGCTTTTTTTGAAATAAAAAATAAATATACATCTGTGTATCTGAATATATGTATTTTCGCCTTTCTGCTCAATACATTTGTGCGTTGATGTGGTGCTCTGCTCCGCTTCGATCAGTTAGTTGATGGCTGTTGCTTTTTTTCTATGCTCTTTTGTGCCACATGTGGGATGAAGCATTCAATGTAATAGCAACGGAATGTGAATACATTTTTCGATTTCATTTCCACATACAGTAAATTATTCGAAAAAAAAATTTTTTTTTTCATCCAAAACACAATTTGAGAAAATGTCCCTGCGGAGGTTATATGGGCCACCTAGGCGTATGTGGAATATTTTGTTGCAATTTTTTTTTTGTTGTTTTGTTGCTTTTGCCAGTGTTGGCAAGGGAAGTTGATTTTGTTTGGTTATTTTATTTAACAGGACTCTACTTTTCTTTGATGTTGTTAAAAAAATATGTATTCATATACAACGCCCTCCAGTGGCGGAAGAAAAAAGTTTCTAAATGTTTATTTATATTCCCCTGAATAATGGATACACTTTTGGTTAGTTCTAGAACAAGTTGAAGAGAAAGTGTGAAGAATCAACACAAGAAAAAAAAAAACAATTTCCATTACACCATCAAGGAAGGGTGCCAAACGCAAGGAATTAGGGGAGAATTTTCAAAACACAAAACTCGCGTAGTGCGTTGTGCTCGAGTAAATCATTCACCGACATTCATGATTGGAATTTAAATGTTTGCCTTTCAAAAGGGGGATTTTCTTCAACCAACTTCCTGCTTCTTATTATAAACTTTTTGGGCAACATTTTTGGATATTCCTTCGTGTGAACATATTTTTTTTTTTCCTCCAAAATATTATTTATCCGTTAGGCTTTGAGTTTCCTAATTTCTTATGCCATAAAGTTGAAAATATTATGAAAAGTGTTGTTTTATTTGGAGTACAAAGAATATGGTATTGAAGATGTTTATTGTTTCAGAAGGAACTTAAAGTATTCCCGTTGTTTCTTTGAACGCACACACACACACACTTATGAATCAGTCCTTCATCTTAACAGACTTTCACTTATTTTGTTTGTAGTAGATTTTCTCTAGAAAGACGATGAAGAAGACGTAGATTGTATCAATCGAAAACTGTAACTCACAGAAAGCAGGATTTTGCAGAGAGTTTTCCTCGTGTAATTTGTATAAAATTTGTTCCGCTTCTGGGCCTTTACGCTGATGATTTGTGATCTGAAATGAGAAAATAAAAATGGATATTAAAAAAAGGAAAATATATTTTTCATTCTTGGTTTTTTAATATTTTTTTTTGTATGTAATCATATTTATTTCTTCTTTGATTCAGTTGGATATTTGATTTATATTGATTTTTGTTTTCTTATTTGAAAAGAGAATAAGGAAACAAATTTAAAAGATTAAATGGTCGTATAGCTATATTGAAGAAATAAATGAAAGTGAAAGATGGAAATACATACCTACGGAGGAATTTGTTTAAGGTTTGAGGGATCTCAATCGAATGGGAAATATTGATTCGAAAAAGATTACAAAATTTGGTTAGGATTAGCTTCTGGCAATAGGAATACAATTCGAGAATTATGAAAAATATAAATTCAAAATGCGATGATTTTTTAAATTTAAATAGATATGAACAAAAATATATGTAATGTCTGTACACATATACTGACAAAATGCAATCTTAATTTGTGATCGATTTATTTATTATGTAATCATAAGCAGCTTTATTTATTAACTCGTTTTCGCGACGGAGTAAAGTTACATCGGCCTTACAACGGCTCTTAATCTAGAAAGCTTATTAAAAGAAAACAAATACACGAGGAATAGAAGCGGAGTAAGCTAAGACTGGTTCATTGGAGGTTTAAAGCCGTTGGGTTTCTAAATGTTATTTTGACGTGATATCGTGTGAGATTTACAAAAAGGAGTGTCCATTCGCTTTTCCTTTTACTAAGACATTATTATTATTATTAAATTTTATTGCCACATAATAAATTACAATTTCAATAATTGCTAAGATTAAACACTAGCTACCACAAGCCTTTGGCTAGTTGACTAAGACAAAATGGATAGTTATTTTGCATTTATAAATGATTTACATTCCTTCAATGCCCTAACTGGAAGAAGGAGAAAGGGTAAGCAGTACAAAACTCATTTTAGTCCCATGACACTGAGGTTGCAGATTTTCGCTCGAAGTATCGATTTTCGAAAGAAAATTTAAAGAAATTAATAGCTATCGCTCGGCCTTTCCTAAATTGGAGGGCATAGTCCAAATGATTTACAAGTGATGGCAGATATGCGGTATTGAATAACAATGGAAATCATTTGGGGTTTGCTTACGTTTTTAATAAAACCAGAGTTTAAGATTGGTGATTTTTTATACTCAATTCAGCATAAGGAAGAGGCGTAGTTAAAACAGTTAAGAAAATCTATATATATAAAAATCAATTGCTGTTCGTTGGTCTCGCTAAAACTCGAGAATAGCTGGACCGATTTTGCTAATTTTGGTCTTGAAATATTTGTGAAATATTAGGGAAGGCTTAAACGGTGAGAAACATAAATAATAAGTAACGGAAAATACTAAAAACGACAATTTAATTTTACAATACAAATGTTCCTAGCTGTGAAACATTTGATGTCCTTACACTACAAATTACTGCAGAAATTTACAATGATACATTGATCATGATAGAAGATATGTGCCTAATGATGGTTAATAAAGTATTGTCATGCATGACAGCACCCAATTGTCCTATGGGTGATGCATTTAACCACGAGTTGCAGAGAGAGCAACAATACACTACTGAAGTATTGGCGGAAACAGTTCCTTTAAATGTTCCGCCATTGAATGAACAACAAAGAATTGCGTACAATACTTTGATAGAAGCTGTGAACAGTGGATCTGGTGGAATTTACTTCCTGGATGTTCCCGGGGGACTGGAAAAATTATCCTAATTTCATTACTGTTGCCAAAGATCAGATCGTTTGGAATGAATGGCCCACAAGAGGTCACTGGAGGCACTGGACAGAATGTTAAAAGATCTTCGTGACAACCAAAACATTTTTTGTGGAGCTATGATTGTGTTGTGGCATGTAAAGACACTCCAATTACAACTAACTTGTGAGTGTTTTTACAATAAGATCAAACTGCGATTATGTTTTCGAAGCAGTTATTAGATATTGGAAATAGTAAGGTCGCAGTAGACACCTCGAACGGATTAACACACTACTCACGGATTTTTGTCACTTCGTCGACTCAAAAGAGGAGCTTATTTGGCGTGTTTTTGAGGAAATATTTAGAATAACAGTTCAGAAATTATAATTAGCTGAGTGAATGAGCAATATTGGCCGCCAA
Source organism: Chrysotoxum bicinctum (assembly GCA_911387755.1). Lineage (NCBI taxonomy): Eukaryota > Metazoa > Arthropoda > Insecta > Diptera > Syrphidae > Chrysotoxum > Chrysotoxum bicinctum. The sequence goes on along the minus strand of OU426989.1, from coordinate 178,588,127 downwards.
AAGAAAGATGTCGATGATCTCAATGCAACCATTTAGAATTTTCTTCCCGGAGAGTTGTTTTCTTATAAAGCAGTTGACACAGTTACAAACCAGGATGACGTAGTAAACTATCCCACAGAGTTTTTAAGTTCCCTGGATTTTCCTGGACTACCACCTCACAATTTATAATTAAAAATAGGATAGGATAGGTTAGACAACCTCGACTGTGCAATGAAACGAGACTGGCTGTAATAAAGCTACTGAATAACGTAATCGACACCACGATCATACAGGGAAAGTACAAAGGAGAGAATGTCTTGATCCTGCGTATACCGATGATTCCGTTCGTCTGGCTTTTGCGATACCCATTAATAAATCGGTCGTTGAAAAGCATCATATTTGTGTACATATTTACGTACCGCAAAAAAGACAAAAAATATAGTACATCAGGAAGCCTTCAATTGATTAAGTGTATATGTATAACTATGTTTCATTTAATGTAGATAAACATTTTGTATTAAGTTTTGACCATATTTTTTAAAAATATATGGTCACGGCCATGGTCTTATAACGTTACATTGTACGTGTTTTTTACTTATTACTCGAAAACTGCAATGCTAGTTTAACGTTTAAACATACATCTGATAGATCTCTTTAAAGTCTAATTTTTGTAGAAAAAAGTTTTTATTTATCTCTTATAGATTTGTAAATATTGCCGTTCAAATTCGCTGATAACGTTACATTTTTTGGAAGTAGATTTTGAGGTTGCTGAATATATTCTGAAAACTCTGCGAATTTGGTGTGCTAAGTTAAGTTTTTCTTTTTAGAGAATTGAGATGAAATTCCAAATTATAGCTTACAACTTTTTTTTAAAGAAAAGTTTATATTATTTACGTTATTTCAACTCAAATGTGTATCTTATAACGTTACAAAAAAAAGTCTTATAACGTTACCTTTCGAATTTCTGTATGAAAAATGGGAACAATATGGCCGAAAGTAATATAAATACATAAAAAAAACGAAAAGCAAGCAAATAGAACAAAGTTAATTTATTTATTATAAGGTAAGTACTTCATTCGTAATAACATTAATCCATAAATAAACAAAAAAAAAATACTATATCCCAATCTTGAAGTATGGTAAGTTTTTATTTTGCCATTATTAAAATGGCTGATGACTTCAAAGTTTTATTAATTTTCAAGATGTCATCATTCCACAATGATTCAACGTAAATTGTTAAAGAAGTGCGGCTAAGAGCTTGCACAAAATCGGATGCGTTTGTTGCGATGGCAACAAACGCACGACAGTTTTTGCGATGGCACCAATTCCTTCAACGCATCCTTTGCCATGGGAAGTGACAAAATAGTTCCAAGAAAATTTTATCCTAAATTTGGATTCAAAGACAGAAGGCTGCAAAGAATTTGTTTTTGAAGTGGGAAGACGGTCAAATCGCTTCAAATTATAAAAACTTTCTACTTACTTGGAAGTGTTAAAGAAGTTTGTATACAAATACGGGATAATATGGTATCTTTAGTATGCGTCAAATTGTCTGTTACAAAAACGCGCGATTGAAAATTTTCATTGAAATAAAAAACAGAAATAAACAAAGTGGCGCAAAATTTTAAACAGTGCTCATTTAAAGTACTAGTACAGTCTAGAATGCCAAAAAAACGCACGAGTTTTGGGAATTTTTTTTCTCGGAAACCTTATTAGGTAATAACATATTTTTGTTTAAATAATGAATACATGCGTCAAGAAGACAAAAAAAAAATTGTTTTTCTCAATTTTCGAATTTTGGTCGAATTATAGACGTCAACTCATCAAAAACCACATTGTCCCATGGCGGACAGTTAATCTCCGGATCAACTGAACCGATTTTCAAAAAAATTGTTGCAACTTTATTGTTTTTATGTTTTCCAAGACAATTTACCACAATTTGACCAAAAAGTTATGAAAAAAAAAATGGTGATCCAAAAATGGCCAACAAAATTGCCAAAAAAAAAATTTTTTTTTTCAAAGCTTGACATTTTCTTTTTGTTTTTGACTTTTTAAACAAATTGTGGTAAATTGTCTCGTAAGAAACCTTCCTTTAAATAACCCACTTTGTTTTTTTTTGTTTCAGTTCAGTCAATCCTGACATTAACTGTTCGCAATGGGACAATGTATTTTTTCATGAGTTGACGTCTATAATTCGACCAAAATTTGAAAATTAAGAAAAAAATTTTTTTTTTTGTCTTCTTGACGCATGTACGAGTATTCATTATTTAAAAAAAAATATGTTACGAGTATTACTTAATAAGGTTTCAGAGAAAAAAACTCCTAAAAATCGTGCGTTTTTTCCCTCTTCCACTAGTGCGATCTACTTTATTCACAGGCTTCATAATATACTGCACTGTCAATCTGTGGTGGAATTAAGGATTTTCTTTTTCTGAGTCTGATAATAGGTATGCTTTAGGTTTGACCTAACTGGCGACCTCAGTCAAAAGGTGTTACTTTTTAAATCGACGATCGCTGAACAGCCCGTACGTTTACAGTTCGTTGTTAAATCTTTTCATTCACTATAAGAATATAATCATAGGTTAGGTTAGGTTACGTTGGTGGGCTGACAATTGATCTTATTACCGTCACACTTAGACCAATGTAGATCCGTTGTGACTTGTGATACACTAGGTTTTGTGACCCCTTGTATTGAAACCTATGATAGTCCTATGCCGATCAAGCCCGTAAAGGGTGTAGATGGGTTACACCAAGCTACAGCCTGAAATGTCGGAGGGTATTTCTTAAGTATTAAAATTTCTATCGTCACATAATAACCTGGCCAGGGAGTGGTATGCACCTTCTCAGGGCAATCATCCCCCCACCAGGCCCGTAAGAGCATGTGGCTCCATGCAACGTCTGGTAGATGAGTTTGATATGTCAGTGTTTGGTGTATATGTTCGTTTGTTTGGTCGTTAGTTAAGACGAAGAGGCTGTTTCCATACCAAAGAAGATTTTACCAATCTTGGGTAGAGGTGGCGCCATCAACCCACTGATGCTTGTGTTCAACGTAGGAGTGGCAATCGCAGGTATATAGACGAGGTACCCATTTTCCGTTGGTGCCTCCGTTTCGTTGTGTCAAAATCGTCAACGTATACCAGTAACTGAAGAGACCTGATACATTGGCGACTGTAGCCGTCCGAAGTTAAATTTACTCACCGAATTTCGTTGATTTCACTTCGATCGGGATATTGGTAGCAGAACTTTAGGTGCAACGAAGTAGTAATCTGGTTCGCTGTTGGGCTTTTTGAACATTTGGTCATCGTTTTACTGAATATTTGCCAATAACCCACAAAAAGGCAAACTATTTCAGGCTCATTGGACGCCACTGCTTATTTCACCTGGAAATTTTTGTAGCTTCGGCCTTAATACAAGAAAAAGTGGCCTTTTGACGACACACCTCTTCAATTCTCTCGTTTGCTGCCACTGATAATCTTCCACCCTATTTAATGTTGGAAATAATTTTGTTACCAATTACTGACATGATAGAAATCATAATATCAAAAATGAATAAGATAACACTTAGATTTATTTAATTGCCAAAATAATATTTATTTAATAAATATATTTAATTTTATAAAATAATTTAATAATAAAAAGTTAATATTTTATAAATTTACATTTAGAATACTTTTTCAAGAATTAACTGTCGCATTATCATTTTTTGCATTTTTAAAAAATAGTCAGGTATCCAAAGTTGCAATCATTGGCTATGTGAAAATTACTGTCGACAATACTTTAAAATTTGTGAAGTATGACAAGGTTTATCGCAACACTCATGTACAATGCCATGTCTTCTGCGTCGCATCTGGGCAACTCCAGAATTTTGCATCTCTGCTAAGAATGGCAACATATCAAAGCTCGTGCCGAAATTGAAGTCCTCTTCAGTGTTATCGCTGCCTAAGTCTTGGTCAAGGGAAACTAAAATATACAAATTTTCGGATTTTGTGCTTGTCATACTTATGTTTTAAAAACATTATAAAAACTTACAGGAACTTCTTTTGGTCTTATATCCATTGACACCATTTGGACACATCATTTCTATAACGTTTCGTAGATTATGACCACAAATCCTCTGTTGGCCAACTGAAAGATTCACGATTGTCAGGCACACAACAAACAGAAGCATACCTCTGGTTGCAGAATAGATCTTTGAAGATGCCATTGTCACAAGAATGATAACTGAGTTCTGTTTGTGTTGAGGTGCTCTAGGGATGCTACACTGAGACCAAAGGCTCTAAGCTAATGATAACTCTAGCCTTATTGCAGCTATTTATATTTGCCAATGTGTGTGATTCTACGATATAAGTTTAACTTTAATTTAAACAAAAAAATATCACAAAACTAAAGACGCAGCTTTTACATACAAGTTAACAAATGCTTATTTTTGATGCTGACAAGTTGTGTGGGCTCATTTGTCCCATTAATTATTCAAATTTAATCTTACCCTTGTCGTTAACTAATTTATGCACCAGGTTTTCTGGAACACAAGAAATTTCAAATCTCAAGTTTATTTAGTTTGTGTCTGGAGGCTGTGTGTTGAACACACCGATTCTGAAAATTCAAAAGGGTGCGTTCGTTATCTTTGTTCAATTTTATGTCTTTCGTGAAGTAATCGGTTAACCTTTAGAAAGTGTATATAAATCTTATAGATAAAACTTGAGGCTTTGTAAATTGTTAATTATCCAAGCAAAATTACCAAAGTCGAGTGTGATTTTGAACGCAACTTGAGTAGGATTTTTCAATTTAAAATTCATTTTGGTTTGAAAATATTGGTTATTGTGGTTTCTTTGATTTAATTTAATTTATTTTGTGTTGGTTGCGGTTTTCGTTGGAAAAGAATTTCATAATTTTTGTTATTGGATTTGTAACACACGCAAAAACAGTGGATTAACCATGAACTTTCTAGAAATAGCGAAGGTGTGGTATCAAAAAAAAGTACAATTTTGTATTACCTACTTGGAGTATTTATTGGGTGTCTAACCCAGTGTTTTGAGAGTGTTCCTGGTTTTTGAAGATGTCTTTTGGTAAGATCTAATATATTTAATTAAACTCTTTTGATGTGAGTTTTCTGTAAATTTAGAAAACATTGAACAAGAAAGAAGTGTTTTTTTTTGTTTTTTTTTTTTCTTCTATAATTTTACCTTTCATCTTCATCTTCATACCAAGACATTCCATCCCTACAAAGCATCATCACATTACAAGATTTTACTTCTATATTCTTCAGAGTTATTTTTCTAACCTGATATCTTTGGAGATATGCGGTGGATCGCTTTCAAAAAATCTTCTTTCCATTTTATTTTTCGAAAGTAAAAGCAATATTGAATAAAATTGTTTGATCTACTTACACGGTGGGTCCAGGTACAGCCATGCAGACAAAACGACGGAATTTCGGGGCACTATCAGTCACAATAAGATTATAGCATTCATTTCAATTCTAGTCGATTTTTTCAATAGTTCAAAACTTACAAGCTAGGCTCACACATACTGGCTCTTGTATTCAAGAGGCTTAGCATTGGATTTTCTTAAGAAAAAAAATCAAAAGCACGACATAATTTTTTTTAATTGTCCAAAGGAATCCCTAAATAAGTAAAGACTAGAGTAAAAGAATCCTTAAACAAAAACGATGTACATATAAGCATCGATGCCTTTCTTCTCGACAAGCATATTCAAGGTTTAGTCGATTTTCTTTGAATTTTTGTTTTGTTTTTTTTTTTACGTTGTATACAAGATCTATTTTCGAAAATCTTAGTTTTCCCGAAAACTGTTCCATGGATTTTTTTAAAAAAATCTTTAAGTGAAAACTAGCTTTTGATTGAAAAAAAAAATTCTTTTTAATTGCAAATTTTATATATTTACATATCAAAGGTCACAGTAGTGCCCAGCCAAGTTCTGGAACTAAAGGGTTTTCCAATAAGAGGTGTTATTTTGAATAGCCCGCTATTTCGGTAGCTGTCACTTTTGAAGCTGTCATTTTTTGACATTTGACAAGTATAAACTACGCTATTAATAAAAATGGAACGATACACGCTTCAACAACCCATTGAAATTATTAAAATTCACTATAAAAATGGTGAAAATTTGGCAGAGACGGTTCGTAAAACTAAAACATTTTTGGGTCGTCGTGAAGCACCTTGTTGGACCGCAATACAGAAATTGGTGGACAAATTCGAGCTGTTGGGACAAGTTAGTGATGTGAAGAATAAAACCCGTGCACGTCGCTCAAGAACAACTGAGAATATTGCTGTTGTAGCCGAAAGTGTTGAAGAAAACCCAGGTTTGTCCATTCCTCGTCGTTCTTTGGAATTAGGCATTCCACAAACGTCATTACACCGTATTTTGCATAAAGACTTGGGTCTTAAGGCTTATAAAGTTCAGTTAACACAAGAACTCAAGCCGGCTGATCATCAACAACGTCGTGTCTTTGCTGATTGGGTCCTTGAAATGCATGAAAATGATCCGGAATTTCATCGAAAAATCATCTTGACTGATGAGGCCCATTTCCACCTCGGAGGCTACGTCAACAAGCAAAACTGTCGCATCTGGGGCTCGGAAAACCCAAGAGTTATTGTTGAAAAGCCTCTCCATCCTCAACGCGTGACTGTTTGGTGCGGTTTATGGTCCCGCGGGGTCATTGGACCTTACTTTTTCGAAAATGAGGCTGGAGCAACAGTTACGGTCAATGGATTGCGCTATCGAGAGATGATTAATGATTTTTTATGGCCTGAATTGGATGGTATTGATCTGGACAACGTTTACTTTCAACAAGACGGCGCTACGTGCCACACAAGCAATGAAACCATCGATCTTTTACGGGAAAAGTTTCCGGACCGTGTTATCTCTCGAAGAGGTGATCACAATTGGCCACCGAGATCTTGTGATTTAACACCCTGCGACTTCTTCCTTTGGGGCCGCGTGAAAGATAAGGTCTACGCCAACAGCCCAGCGTCGATTCAAGACCTCAAAGATGAAATTCGTGAGGCTATCGAGGACATAGGGCAGCCACTTTGCGATTTGGTTATGGAAAATTTCATGAAAAGTATATGGTCCTGTAAGCGTGGTCTTGGCGGCCATTTGGCTGATGTTGTGTTCCATTATTAACGGCATACCTTCCTCTTTATAATGAAATAAACATCCGATCATTTATCTCCAAAAATGCCATTTTTCTTTGAATATCAAAATAACACCTCTTATTGGAAAACCCTTTACAACCTTTTTACAGAAACAAACTCAGGCGATTTTTGAGCCCTCCCTATCTTCAGTACCAATGAAGTCAGAAACTTAAAATTCCGAATATTTGCTAAGCTAGTCAGGCACAGGCGCCTTACCGAATTGAAATTTTCTAGCATAAGCGGTTTCAGAGATATAAGGCTTCAAAAATCACAAAAACCGTAACTGACTGACTCACTGACAGATCATCAAAATTATGGAGCACTTCCAAACATCATAGAATCTTGTAATTTTGCACAACGGTAGGTCTTGTTATGCAAGCAGAGGAAAAAATTTTATGGGCCTACTTGGTAAGTTTTTTTTATGCCCAATTCGAAAGGTTTTAAAAGCCTGACTAGTGAACCCAAAAAATTTTAGTCAGTATTCATTAAATAATAAAATTTCTCTATTACATTGTAGCTGTTTCAATATTATTCTCCTTAAAATATTCGGTATTAAACATTCATGAAGTAAGAACTTGGCGTACTTTTAGATCTCAGTACTTGGCTCTTTGTTTAATATTTATGTTTTTGGTCTGATGTATATTTCGACAAATGACCGATTTTTTGCAACTTCACTCCAAGTTTCTTGTCAAAAAGCGTTTTTTATATGTCATATTTCTCGAAAACAACTCCTAGAACTTCATTTTTTTTAGAGGCGGAGAATCGGCAACACTGTTTTCTATCACAGCGGTTTTGAAAGTTCTCGGTTGTTTTGTGGAATGTTTGATTTGCCAATTCATTGGGCCAGAGCAACGCTTGCAATATTTCAAATTTATTTTGAAAAATATGGTTCAATTCGAGAAACACATCGGGCGTTACATAATGCGCTTCATGGTTTTATGGTGCTCATAATCTCCTTCTAAAAACAGAGATATTAGTTCGAGAAACTATGGATCGTTTCCACAATACGTTTACTCTTAACGATTATACGCATCCTGTAAGACGTCATACAGAACGCTCAGGACAAGCGATTATTGATTTGCCGCATAGTGTTGCTAATGATGGAAATGTGTCATACCTTCATCGTATTTTATAATCAAGCAGTTAAAGAGTGTGTTCAGATTGGACCCTGATAATAAGCCATATGTACTTAGCGCCAGATACGGTAGCCATATACCCGAAGTTATAATAAATCAATGACCATTATATTCCAAATAAAGCAAAACCAATTTCATGGATATTAAAAAAAACGTTTTCTAAATATTGTATCGAATTATAGTTCTCCGCCTCTTTAAAAACAACACCCTTTACTATATGGCAAGTTAGGCATTCGAAAAAAATCGAGCTCGAGATTTTCATCAGAATTAACACAAATTATGATAAAGGATACGGAAAAAGTAGGTCCTGCAATTCTATCTGTCTGTCTGTTCGTTAAAATTGGTAGATATCGTTTTTAAATTTTCCCCCCACACGTTTCTTTTCTTTTCTTATGACCAGAAATAACGGTTCCTGTCATACAATTTTTATTAGAAATTTTATTAATATTCTTTTTCTCAAAAATTGTTAGACAGATTTAAAAAAAAAATTGAAAAAAATTTTATTTAGTTAAAGCAAGGTAATGGTTAAAAAATTCTCCGAAAAATATTCAAACTGCTGGGGAGCTTTAGCATAAAAAAAAATATCAAATTCGGTTGTACCGTTTTTGAGTAGATAAAAAACGAAAAAAATGGTTCCAAGAGGGGTGCCAAAGATAACCATTTCTTGTAATTTTTTTGAACCATTTCCTAGCTTTAACTAAATGAATTTTTTTGATTTTTTTTTAATCTGTGGGACAAAATCTGTGGAAAAAAAATATTTATAAAATATTGAAAAAAAATCGTATGGCAAGTACCATTATTTTTGGTCTTAAAAGAAAAAAAAAACGTGTGGGGGGGGGGGGGAAATTAAAAATACTATCAACCAAGTTTAAAAAAAATCGGCCGAGTCGCTTAGGCTGTAGTCGAAAAGATAGACAGACAAACAAACAGAATTGCGAGACCCACTTTTTTAGTCAACTTTGATCAAAATCTTGGGTTTGATTATTTTCTCCGAATGCATAACTTGCCTTATAGTTCCTATAAGTCGCAAGTAAAAATTGTCGTTCCGATATTAAAAAGCAGTATGAATTAACTAATGAGAGACCTATGCGAGGATGCTGATCTAATTCTCTTAAAACAGAAATTCGGTTGACGAATCAGCAAAATATCTGAAAACATGGTTAAGCTACGGAGTTGACGACAATTTCGAAAAGGCAAATGAAGCGGTCGGGTTATGTAACTAGACAACCTACCATGTCTTCTTAACCCATAAATGCAACGTATAATACTGTTAATTGAATGACTCAGCTTTCTCTGGCTTATAGAGTAACAATTACAAAAAATGTCGCATGCATAAGTCAATATCGGTAATGCCAAAGTTTTTGCTGGTAAGAAACGAATTTTACCGGTGCCTTGTTCATCCACGTAAAAATGAGAAATCATTTTTATATTACGACCTCAAAGTCAAAATTTTATTCGGGCAAGAAAAATTTAACACCGTTTAAAATTGAATATCTGGTAAACCTAAAAGGTTAAAAGGCTAAAGGTTAGTATTTCTACTAAAAATAAAATGCACGACTGAGTCGTACGAGCTTGCTCTTATGTAAACGACTAAGAATTTCAAAAATTAATGTTATTAGTAGAAAACTGTTCATAAGCATAAAAAAGACTAAGACAACTCCTTTAGCAGTTGGAGCTAAAACCAGGATACTCGTACCATGAAATTCAAGCAAATATTAGCTTATGCCAGAACAAAAATTCTAAGTCTGTATACTGGTTTCTTAAAAATATAAGCTTTTATATACAAAATTTTTAAAACGTTTATAAAAAAAAATTTGATACGCCAATTTAAAGTTTTTATTATTTTTCAAATAAAAATTAAATTTATAAACAAAAATATTGAGCTGTTTCTAAAATATCGAATTTTCCAAAAAAAAATATATTTTTTTTTTTTCAAAAACTCAAAAATTATTTATTTTAAGTTTAGAAATGCAATGTTTTTTAAATATTTTAGAAGCTTCTCTATAAAAAATTTCATTAAAATCCGTTTTGTCGATAATAAGAAATTCTAAATTTGAAAAAAAATGGTTCTATAGTAGGTACATTCAGTAATATATCTTGGTTTCAAATTTTTTTTATTTGATTATAAATCGTAAAAATTTATCAAAAGAAAAAAATTTTAACAAAATTCTAGGAACCGTTTTCGAGAAAAATACGATTTTCGAAAACCATTTTTTAACATTTGTATATCATTTTTATTTTAATTTTTATTAACATTTTTATATCAAAAAACTTTTATTTATCAAGTTTGAAAAAATCGAGCATGGGGTTCTCGAAACATTGAGTTTTGAAAAAAAAATTTGATTTTTTTTTTAAATCCAAAAAAAATTGTTTTCTAAAATTTGAGTACACAATAAATTTGAAACTGCTGGGGAGCCTTAACATAAAAAAATTATCAAAATCAGTGGTACCGTTTATGAGAAAATCAAAAACAAGAAAAATGGTTCCAAGGGGGGTGCCTAAAATAACAAGTTTTTGAAATTTTTTTTTCCACCATTACCTAGCTTTAACTAAATGAATTTTTTTTTTTTAAATCTGTGGGACAGTTTTTGAGAACAAAAAATATTTATAAAATTTGGAAAAAAATTCGTATGGCAGGTACCGTTATTTTTGGTCTTACAAAAAAAAAAGAAAAAAACGTTTGGGGGAAAAAAATCAAAACCCATATCTACCAAGTTTGAAGAAAATCCGCCGAGACGTTTAGACTGTAGTCGAACCGACAGACATACAGACAGACAGAATTGCGAGCAGTGGCGGCTGTACCTTAAGTGCGCTCGTGCGCTGAACCACCAATTCAAAAGATTTAAAAATTACAAAATATTACTGCATCTTTATTTTTAGATTACCATGTAAATATTTATTTTTTAAACATACAAGAACATAAACAAGTAAAATTTCCAATTATGACGAAACAATGTAAGCGCTTTGCTTTACTATTAAGACTTACTTTGCCTGCAAGTAAAAATTCTCGCACGAGAACCGAAGATTAACCGATGTTTGACTAGAATGCCCTGCCCCTGCGAATATGTAATGTTGTTTCGCTCTATCGGTGACTGGTTAAATAGTGTTGGTTTGTAGGAGTTAGGTTAGTAATTGTTTTTTATTTTGGTTTTGGTTCGATTCTATACTGTGTACAGTGTGTGGTGTGGGATAAAATGAACAGTGATTAGGTATACCTATTAAAGACAGTAATAAATCTTTTTAAAATAAAGTTAATATAAAATTAGCCGAATCGCCAAGGCTCTTTTTAAATTTTACATGCAATATTTTAGACGGAGAATCGATTTAGACAGAAACCTGAATCCATGATTCGACGCATTTAAGTGAAAAAATAAAAAACATGATTCCTTGCTAAATGTAATAAGTGTGTCAGTTTTATACATGGTCGAAATTCTTCGAGCAATTATACAAAATAATAAAAAATGAACATATACATGTAAATTGTTGTTTTTTTGCGGTTTCTAATCTTAATACCTACTTAGTGAGCAAGTAAAGTGCACCACCTGTTCAACAACCCACCAGCCGCCACTGATTGCGAGACCAACTTTTTTGGTCTTCGCTATCATCGTAATGTCAACTTTGATCAAAATATCGAGTTTGATTTTTTTTACGAATGCATAACTTGCCTTTTAGTACCTATACCTAAGTCGCAAGTAAAAATGTGGTCCAATATGAGGTCACTACCATTAGTACTGACACAGAAATTGACCTTAACATGGGTCAGGGTACACCAAAGTCCAAAGTTAGCTGGCAACTGAGGCCATGGGCCTAGACAATGCAACAGAGAGAGATACACAGAAAGAAAGAACAAGAAAAGAAACAGATGTCAACAGCACACGGTTGGTATTTGAACGGGCCCCTATCCAAGTAATAACGACGCACAATGATGATTGATTTCGCTGATCGATGGGAAGCGATGTTTTCATCAAAGCCAAAGCCGTTGAATCTCTCATTAGTTACATTTAATAGAGCTGTAAGACAGCTGTTTGGCCTAATTGCTTTAGAGTAAGCATGTAGCATAAATGAGATGTAGCATAAGATGAGCACTTAATTGTTTTCGTATAATCCTTTCGAGTGCTTTCCATAAAAATGGTAGGAATGATATGAGTCTGAATTCGTTCCCTTCTTCATTTTTAGGTAGAGGCATAAGAATGGTGTTGAAAATAAAAGTAACTTTCGGCAAAAGAAGTTGTTAAGTCCCATAGCTTGTGATCTTATGAAAAGAATACTCTCTTAAACATCACCGCTATCGAATCAAAATCAAAAACAATATGATCAATATTATCAATATTGTCATTTTTAAATTGAAAGAAATATATTTATTTGTTCTGAAAACCAACTTCTTTGTTAAATATTTTAAAGAGACATATTGTGTAAATTTTCTGTAAGGCTAGCTATTGTAAAATTTGGATCAAATGAAGGGGGTCATAAGGCTTCAATGGGCTTTTGACCCATGAGAGTGGTATAGGAGTCATTTTGATTAAACTTTTTACTACAACTGCAGCCTATACACTTGGTGGTAGTTAATTCAAGATGATCCTTGGGCAAAATTGAACTTAAGCTCTCGTTATTCACATAAGCTACATACCAAATTTGACGAGAATCCGTTTATACGTGAAGACTAAAAATCTTTCTGCACCAACAAACGCGCAAGTGCTTCATCAACATGCAAACATACCGAAAAACTGTGTGTTTTGAAACCCGTTTTTTTTGGATTTTTCCATCATCAGAATGTTAAGTTTAATTTAATCTTCGAAACCTTAAGAGGAATTTAAAAAAAAATGAATTCTTTAAGAAAAATTTGAAAACCTTAGAGTTTCCTTTTTTCAAAGTTTCCATTTAGTCGAATCTGTTTTGAATATATTTTATGAAATGAAACTTGAGGTAGTTTGGTATGAGAACTATATTTGTATAGTTGTGAAAAAAAGATACAAAAAGCCGAACAATACTCGTATTTCAAGCTACTTTCATGCCACGTAAACGAATATTGTAGGACTATTTCATGAACACTTGAATTGTCTTAATTATTTTAACAGACGTTTTGTTAACATCTACACACATACGTATGCCATCCCCCTCAAAGCTTCTGATTGCCGAAAATAAAATGAAATTATTCCATTCTAGTCAAGGACATTCTCTAAAGTGCTCTATATAGTGGATTCATTAATTCCGTTTTTGCAAACTACACACACACACAAAATTGGAACAAAAGTAAGTCACTCTAACTTTTATTGTTGAAATTGTTGGTGAAGTACTTTTGTGGTTTTTATCCAGTTCAGGACTCGAGGCAAAATTGCCACTCTCCAACGCTGCTGCCGTCCGTCGACACTGCACGCCGACCGGGCCGTTGGCGTCCCCATTCTCTGTGTGTGCCGCTGCATCACCAACCATATTACGAAACTACCCACAAGTGGTTTATGTTTGGTATTTAGCATAAGACGAATGTTCTGTTCGTCCGAAGTGTATCCTGTTCCGTTTTTATGTTTCATTTTTGTTTTTGTGCTGTGTGTGCATTTCCTGTTCCATTTATTCATATATTATGGGAATCGGTGTTGGAGTGTGTGAAAGAATAACCGCACATGTCCAACTTTTTGAGTTGAAATGAGAATACCGGGGAGGCAGATGGGGGTGGGTGGTGTATTTTAAATTGTATTCCATATAGCGTATTACTATTGCCTCAAAACTTAACAGGACCTCATATCCGAACGAAAGAGATTTATACGGATGGAAGTCATGGGGCTCCTTTTACTGGCTATACTCGTATTGTGATGCGAAATAAATTTAATTTTAGAAAACTTTCAACGGACAGAAGAGTTGGCTGCCAAAAAAGTTCAAAAACTGACCCGACTATATGTATGTACTGCTTCTATAAAGTCCTTCTGTTCTACTTATGTTTATGTGAGCTTGTACATATACCTTCATACATAGGTGTTGATGTAGGTAATGTTTATCTTATTAGGAATTGGTTTGAATGTTTTCGCTTGTTGTTTTGTTCTTTATGTGTTTATTTTAACTGCAATTTTATAACTTCAAAATAAAATGAACTAAAAAGTTGAGGAACAAAGATATGAACACGGAGTTTAAATTTGTTTTCTCTCGGTTGGAAAACAGTTTGTTTGTAAAAACTAATACAATATAATAGTTTACAGCTAACAAGAGGAGGAAAAGTGTGTCTTGTCAAGGAGTGTGTCTTGTGAGGATTGCTAGAACTATAAACGTAATTAAATCATTTCGGAAAGTATTTACCTGTGTACGAGTAGTATACTCGAAAAATTACTTAGTTTGATGTACAACAAATTTCACACAAACCACTTGAAGTTAAGAGAAATAAAATTCAATACTGAGTCGCATACAGTTGCTTTAATGTGCAAATACGAGTAGCTTTGAATTAAAAAAAAATTTAGAGTCTACACTTTCAGTTTTTCATAGCAATATCTCTTCCACAAATGGACTCCCATATAACCGGACCCGGATGACAATTTTTATAACTGAAATAGAATTATTAGGTGAATTATTATTTTTAAAGTTAAGTTACTTTTATTTAAAGTGCATTCCGGTAATTGGAAACTTTAAATAAATTAAAAATAAATTAGAGGCACAAACGCTGGTAGATGAATCTGAACCTATTGACTGGAAAATCTCAACCATTCTGTGCGCTTGTTGTTGCCAATAATAAAAAGGACATACACTTTTCTGCCGACTCCGTATGTCTAAGATGAGAAGCAGTTTCATGATCAGAGATACTCTTGGAGAATTTGTCACTTCCACGCAAGTGGCTGTATCCCAGAAAACCATTTTGGCTAGAAATCGAACTCAAACCTCCGGGATGACAGTGCAACTCACTAACCATTATACATATTATGTATAGTGTGGCAAGATATCAATGAAAGTTTCTTTTTTAAATTGTTATATTTCAGCGGCTGTCAAAGTTATCAATCGAGACGAGCTGGCATTTGACTCTTGTCAAATTCGATACTAAATGGCATTAAAGTACAAGCTTTATAATAAAGCAAGAATCAATTTATTCTTATATTGTTCATCATTGCTGGTTTATTTAAATTTCAGTTTCTATTAGAGATGAAAAATTGTCAAATAAAAGTCGAAACCGAAAGAGTGCATGAACGAAAATTCACTAAAAATTTGTAGTATATCGAGATCTAAGAACTTAATAGTTTTTTTTTTGTACATGACTTCGACTGAAGCTCTATACACCATATTTCAACTGCCGGTTTTTAATTAAAGACCAATTTTTTTCTTCATCTTTTTTAAAGTTTTAAAAAGCTTTTTTAATCTTAAACAAATATTTTAAGAAAATTTTAATATACAATATACTGTTCAAACCTTTTTAAGCCTTAGCGTACAAAAATTGTTCAAATAAAACATAGACATAATGTTTAAGAGACATAGAATTGTAAATATGGATGGTATTAGAGACAAATGTTTATAAACATTATAACGAGTGATTTTTTACGAGCTATCGGAAATTTAAAAAAAACACATAAAATTCAGAAAAATGCATGAAATTTTTACTTGAATCGACAGTACGGTTGATATGATTTAATGTTTGAAGATTATTTCAGCAAATGTTGGACGCGGATGCGCCTCAAATGGTCCATCCACTTAGTCCAATTTTGGCATACTCTTTCTAATATTTCGGCTGGTATCTCACGAACAAATGCTTCAATGTTAGCTTCCAGTGCGTCAATCGAAGCCGGCTTGTCGCTATAGACATGAGCCTTAACATATCCACACAAAAAATAGTCTAAGGACGTTAAATCGAACGATCTAGGCGGTTAATTTACCGGCCCCAAACGTGAAATAAACTGTTCGCCAAACTCGCCTTTCAAATGGTCCATTGTTGCGCGGGCTGTGTGGCATGTGGCATCGTATTGTTGAGACCACATGTCATGCAAGCCAAGCTCTTCCATTCTGCGCCAAAAAAAATGTTTGTTATCATCGCACGGTAGTGCTCACCATTCACAGTAACGTTGCGATTCGCATCATCTTTGAAGAAATACGGCCCAGTGATTCCGCCGATAATTCACGGTCATCACTAAACACTAACACTGGCCGATACAGCTCCGATATTTTCCTCAGTTTGCACTCTACGTAAGCGTGTTGGTGGTTTAATGTCCAACAATGTAGGTTAGATTAAGTTCAGTTAAAGTGGCTGCTGACCGGAAAAGGTCAACACACTTAGACCAATATTTGGTCCGTTGTGATACCACAAGGATTTCAAAAACCACCCTTACTCGCTAAACCATTTTGAGCTAATAATGAAGCGTTTGAGACAGTGAATGTCGGAATTATTTAGATCACTAGGATCGTTATAGTAGTACTCTCCCAAGTCTTTGCGCTAGGGCAGGACAAGAACATAGAAGGTGAGGAACTGACTCCTCTTCTTCTTCATCCATGCAGCTTCTGCAAAAAACATTTGCAGGAACTCCAAGACGAGAAGCATGTCTTCCTATTAGGCAGTGTAAAGTAAGCCAATAGAAATTAGTTGTTTTGAGCGTTTCCAACAATGTAAATTTGGTGCGAAATTTAGTCACAATAGCCCGAATAGCCGCCTCAGTAGGTCGATCAAACTGACCATAAAATGGAAGAAGCGCGCGATGAACTTTCTTAACAGAGCACGCATTTTGATAATAAAATTCAATAATTTGAAATCGTTTGTACGACGATTCATGGTTAAGTTATAAGACAAACTGAACGAAACAAAAAATATATGATTTTATGCAAGAACAAAAATCTTAAATAGTTACAGCGGTTAAAAAAAAGCTTAAAACTAAAATTTCAAACTGTTTAAGAACTAATTTTGGTAGCCAATTTTTTTTATGTTAATTGTGCAAATAAAAATTAAATTCCCAAAGAAAAAAATCTGAGCCATTTTATTTCAATAATTTTTTTTATTTTTTATTCAACTTAGGTAAAGATGATTTTTCGTCTAAAACTGTGGTCTTCTTCCAAACGCTCAAAATACCAGTCTGCGAATTAACGGCGTTGTCTATGGTTATGAACTTGGAGCTTCTGGATTAGATGGATCTTGTATCAGACTCAAAAGTCACCAAATTGAGGTCTGCGAAAAGCCGAGTTTTGTGCATGCCGAGAAATCAACTGCCTTGGGTTCTGCTTTACACTTTCAAGGACCGCGCTCGGCCGATCTTGCGTTTCTTTGACGTACAAACGTCGAACTTTGGCTGATCAAAAACCGAACCGGTCATCACTAAATTGGGCCACCAAATGTTAAAGAGTCGACTGTGAAGTGCTACCACGTCTACCGTAAAATGGGCGCACAGCGCGCGTTGATAACAAAGTTTAATCATTTGGACGTGCTGTTCAATGGTGTACCAAAATCTACCCCATCCAGATGAAAAATACTATACTAGATTTCAATGATATTTAAAAAAAAGAATAGAATTATTGTTCGATGTGATGATTGTGACCCTTGGCTTTGACTATGACATAAACTCGATTGAGGAAAGCTTTGCTCCCTGCTACACAAATGTGGGATAAGGGATTTGCTTTCTTTCCTTCCAAAAAAAGTTCTTAGGTACTTTTAAAATTTGATGGGTTTCAATAGATACCATAGCCACAAGTATACTTTAGGTAAAGAAATTCATAGAATTTACAGCGAGTAAATTATGAAGGCAACTTCTTAGCCGAAATGAATTGTGCAAATATATCATGAAGAAATAGTTGATTTTCACGAATTTGGAGCAACTCTTATTTATCTTGTCAGCTTTTTAAATGTTAATCAGACATTCGAAACCAATGTTCATCGGTACCTCTAATAAAGTCCTCTCCAATTTCCCTAAACGCTCGCACTGTGCTCAATCAAATCATAATTTCTTTAGTGCGCCTAAAATTATAAACAAGAACATTTTGTTTTTGTTTGCAAAGCCATTAAAATATTCATATTCGAAATGGTTATTGATTATATTTTGTTCGTCAACATTAGCATATACCATTTATACTGTATTTTATTAATTATTAAATCATATCGTAAATATCAAAAGTGTCACACTTGTGACAATGGAAATCTCCACAAATAATAATTCAAATTTGTTTTTTTTTTCTTAACATTTAACAATTGTTGTTGATTTTTTTTTTGTGAGAAACTAATTTACCCACTTTTCCCCTAAACATGAATTCAGAACAAATCCACATTTTTTTTTATTATTTTTATATTTATTTTTAAATATCCTTAATCCTCTAATAGGTTTTGCAGATTAATTACAAATTTGATATTTAAAAGCTATTTAAATTCAAAAACTCTTCCCCTCATCGGCAGATTATAAAAATTCCTGTCAGTATTATACTCGTAATTATTATTTAAGTTTAATTTTTTTTTGTTTGGCGGCGATTGTGATGTGGTATGAATGAATGAATTGTATTGGGGGTTATTGCACTGCGACCTGTAGATCTATTGTGCCCCCTCTTATAAAAATGATGAGCTGGCTCATCCTACAGTTCCTCCTCCAAACCTATTGCTTTTAAGAATTTTAGTATTTGGAGCACTTTGAGAGAGGATAGGTTGCTCTCTTCCACCTGGTACTGTCCCAGATGTGTTTTCCTCTGGTGCATGATTGGATAACACTTTCCCAGTATGTGTTCCGGCGTTTCCTCATGCATGTTGCAGAATCTGCAAGTGGCACTGCTTACCACACCCAGTAGGTTAAGGTGTCTTCTAAGTTTGCAGTGTCCTGTTAGAATACATGTTATTACTCTTAGGTTATTCCTACTAAGGTTGATACAGTTTTCGAAGCGTTGCCGGTTGTAGTTGCCCAGTAGCAGTTTCGCCTGTCTCAGCCTAGGGAGTTCATTCCAGTTTTTAGATCTGTTTGCCTCCTCTTCTTCTTTAATTTTGGTCTTGATGACATTTTCACCTATTCCGCAATAGGGTTCAGGCCCTGTTAGGGGGGTTGAAGCGCCTATTTTTGCTAGGGAATCTGCCTTTTCGTTTCCAAGAACACCAACATGCCCAGGTACCCAGTAGAGTGTGACTCTGTTCTGTTTACCTAGTTCATTTAGTCTGCTTATGCACTCCCACACTAGCTTAGAGCTGATGGTGTATGAGTTTAGCGCCTTGAGTGCTGCTTGACTATCTGACATAATGGCAATGTTCTTGTTACGATAATTCCTTTCGAGATTGCGATCCACGCATTTCCCTATGGCGTTTACCTCCGCTTGGAAGATGCTGGTGGACTGCCCCATCGGTATAGAAAGTTTGGTTTTTGGCCCAAAGATTCCTGCACCAGTCCCTTCGCTTGTTCTCGATCCATCAGTGTACCACTTGATGGTATTTGTTTCGAGTGTGTAGTTTGTATCCTCTCCTACCCAGTCTTTCTTGTTACTGAGCTGTGTAAGAAAGTTTTTCTCGAAATTATGTTTTTTGATCATTCCATCTCTTGGGATGTCAATAAGGTTTGTTATTGTGGACCTGTCAATTAGGTCCCTTTCTCTGAGACCAATAATTTTGCCGGTCCCAGTTCCTTCCTTTGAGAACCTGATGATACCTCCCACTCCAGCACTTCTAATAACCTCGTGTAGAGGGGATAAATGGAGGATAACCTCCATAGCTGCGGTAGGGCAGGTTCTCATTGCTCCCGTAATACAGATACATGCGAGCCTTTGGACTTTTTCTAGGGTTTTCCTAGTTGTTGTTAATTCGGTTTTCTTGTGCCATGCAACCGCACCATAGGTAATGATGGGTCTTACCATCATAGTGTACATCCACCTGAGGATGCTCGGTTTGCATCCCCATGACTTACCTGCAATTCTTTTGCAAATCATTAGGGCTTTTGTGGCTTTTCCGACTATATAATTTATGTGTTTGTTCCAGAGGAGTTTACTATCTAGTATAATTCCTAGATATTTTACCTCCCTCTGCGTTTCAATTACTTCACCATTCAAACGGATAGATTTTATATGTGGTAGAAGTCTTTTCCTAGTAAATGGTATGATTGTTGTCTTGGATGGGTTTATTGAAAGCCCTACAGACATACACCATTTACTTGTAATTGTTAGTCCTCTTTGGATAATATCGCAAAGAGTTTCTTCAAACTTACCTACTGCAATGATAGCGATGTCATCGGCAAAGCCAATGCAGTATATACCTTGGGAGGTAAGATTTTCTAACAATTCATCTACAACAAGACTCCACAACAAGGGTGATAGTACACCACCCTGAGGACATCCCCTCGTTGTGATTACTTTTTTTACGTTTTGTCCTGCTTGTGCCTCTGCATTTCTAGTGCCTAACATTTCTTTTATCCATCTGGTTATAGTGATGGGTACGCCTTTTCTAACAAGAGCTTTGCCTACCGCCTCGTGGGACGTGTTATCGAATGCTCCTTCTATGTCTAAGAAAGCAGCTAATGCTGTTTCCTTTACATCTAAGGCTCTTTGGATCTTGTTTGTTAGTTCGAACAGGGCGGTCTCGGTTGATCTGCCCGCCCTATATGCGTGTTGTCGCTGATTGAGAGGCCTACTTATTAATACTTCTGATCTTATGAAGTTGTCAATTACCTTTTCCAAAGTTTTCAGTATAAAGGATGTTAAGCTTATTGGCCTGAAAGACTTTGGATGGGTTGTGTCTTTTTTCCCTATTTTGGGGATGAAGATTACCTTAGCTGTTCTCCATAGACTTGGTATATACCCAAGAGCGATGCTACTCCGAAGAATATTAATGAGATAAGGCATAAGGTATTCTTTTCCCTTCTGCAAAAGAGCTGGGAAGATACCATCTGCACCTGGTGATTTGTAGGGTTGAAAGGTATTAATTGCCCAATCAATCCTTTTACCTGTGCAAATGGTCGTGGCTATTTTCCAGTCCTGTCTGTTTGGTTTGAGAGGTGTTCTCTCTACTAAGTTACCATTTAATGGTAAACTGCCTGGGAAGTGTGTGTTGAGCAGTAGGTTACATCTTTGCTCTTCATTTTCGGTGAACCTACCATCACTATACCGAAGTGCTAATGATGTAATGGTTTTCTCTTTTGCAAGAGCTTTGTGAAGTCTTGCCGCTGCAGGGGTTGTTGAGATATTCTCACAGAAATTTGTGAAACTATTTCTTTTGGCTTTTCTTATCTCTTTGTTATATGTTGTCAATAACGCGGAGTAATTACACCATTCCCTTGTTCTTTTTGCTTCATTAAAGAGCTTCCTAACCTTGAATCTTAGTTTAGAAAGATGTTTATTCCACCAAGGGGCATCCTTCTGTCTAGTTATAGGTTTAATGGGGCAACTGAGTTCATATGCCTCCTGTATTGCTCCATTAAACTCATTAACAACGAATTCTAGCTCAAGGTGACTTTTTGTCGTACTTGCTGGACCTATTTGTTCCAGGTTTGATTTTAGAACATTTTGGTATAGGTTCCAGTTTGTTTTCTTAGGGTTTCTGCCAGAGGTATTCTCTGTAAGCAGTCCTTCTAAGGTAAACACTATTATTCTGTGATCAGACATTGATGGTTCATTGGATACTCTCCAATCCTTTACCATATAAGCTACGTTCGGAGTTCCGAAAGTTATGTCTAGGACTTCTTTTCTTATTCTAGTAATAAAAGTGGGGGTGTTCCCTACGTTAAATATTTCTAGATTTTTTACCATCATAAAGTCTAAAAGGTACTCACCCCTTTGGTTTATGTCGGTGCTACCCCATACTGTATGGTGAGCATTGGCGTCACATCCTATCAGTATCGGTAGTTTTTTCCGGTTGCAGTAGTCCACCAGTCTCTGTACTTCGCACGGTGGAATGTTGGCATCATCACCAGCAAAGTACGCTGCTGCCACAATCATTGTCTGGATACCGCCCTCGATGTTAATTTGGGCCTGTATCGGGACCAGATCCCTTGTCATGAATTCTGAAAGACATATAAATTGTATATTATTTCTTATTTTGATACAAGTTCTGGGCGAGTCTTCTCTCGTGTCCCATATAAGTTTAGAGTCGCTACTTGTCAACCCTCTTACCTGACCCTTATAAGTCCAGGGTTCCTGGATCAGTGCTAGCCCTAAGTTGTCCGCAGCGAACTTCCTCGCCAGAACAGCTGATGCGGCCTTCGCGTGGTGTATATTTACCTGGGCTAGCCTGGTTCTGATCCCGTGTGCCGGCATCTTCTTTTATTGGCAGATGGGGGCTAATGCCCCATCATCTGCTAGCAGATGGTCTTCCTCCTCTATAGTGGGAAGCAGTTCTGTTTGGTCCATTGGACTTGGAGAGAGGTCTATGCCCTCCATCTCAATGTCCAATGGACCCGGTGTTATTTCCTCCCGGTCTGGTTTTTGCATCACTCCTGTTTCCGGGAGTGATGTCTCAGTTGTCTTGTTTGGAGGGGTTGGGGGGACTGGAGGGGTTGGGGGGACTGGAGGGGTTGGGGGACTGGAGGGGTTGGGGGGACGGGTGGGTTTGGAGGTTTTGGAGTGGGAGTAGGGATGGTTGTTGCAGGTGATGTGGTAGAATGGCGGTTCTTTTTAGCTAGAAAATAAAAACATATACATACATAAAAGTGTTACCGTGTTTACCACGTCTTTTTTTTTAAATTCAGTTTACCTACATATATCGCATTTGAGTTTTGTTTGAATTAAAGCCATTTAATTGGCGGTTACCCACATGAAAAACAAAATTAACACAACACTTCGCGTATTCTGCATGTGCTTACTCTTGTTTCCAAAACAGGGTGTTTCTGTTCATAAACTCTTGTTAGGTCGAACTTTCCAATGCCGCCGTTGTTTTATGGTGGCAGGCATGTCCTTTGCAAGTTCGATTGAAATTCAAAACGTCTTTCTCATTTTTCTATAAGAAATATATTATTTTCATGCAATACAAATTGAATTTAAGGGCATCAATTAAATGGCCGGTTGAAGCAAAACCAGTAAAGTCGAGGTCGTTCCAATTTTTGATAAAGTGGTTCGGTTATTAGCATATAACTTACTTAGGAATTCACGTTATCAATGCTGTTTATTTATAAATTCAAAAGGGAAATCCCTTGGGGTTCCGTGTTCTATGAATTTAAAAGGTGAAGAATTTACTGATGAAAATTAGACTCTTGAGCTCTTTGCCACTTTCTTTGAATATATGTATTCTAACTCGCAGGTAAACCTTGTCTTCCCCTGTGGAAATCCTCCAAATGTTGGTATAGGATATAATTAGATATGTTTGATGTTTTTAAAGGATAAGAAGGTCTTAAACCAAAGGTTAAGCCTGGTGTTGATGGTATTCATGGGCAAATCTTAAAAATATTCTACTTAATAATAATCTTCTACTAATTATTTAAAATCGTCCATTGCCCTTTGGATTATTTTTGGAAGATTGGAAATCTTCTTTTTTCATTCCAATTTTTAATTCGGGCTCAAAAAACAATGTTGTAAGTTATAGGATAATTCACATGTTATCAGCAATTCCCAGGCTTTTACAATGTTGAGTAAGAACTACCTAAACTTGATTTATTTGTGAAAAAACATATACGCGATGCCCAGCATGAATTTATATCGGGAACATCAACTATAACTAATTTGCCATCTTTCTCTTCCTTTGTTGTGGATACTATCGAAAACCAAACTCAAGTCGATGCTATTTTTACCGATTTCGGCAAGGCTTTCGATTCAGTTTGGCACTATATACTTCTATTTATTCAAGCTTATTTTAGTGTATTTATTCCTTCTGAACCGGTAGGAATCAACAAGAAAAACTGAATGAATGTTCCTCCATGACAATTAAATGTACTTGAGGTGTTCCTCAAGGCAGTCATTTTGGTCCGTTGGTTTTTATTTTATTTATTGATGACATTGTTAACTTTAATAATTTCAGCCAATGTCCCATATATGCTACTGATCTCAAGATATTTCTAAAAGTAGTGAGCGGCGCTGATAACTGCTTTAAGCTTCAAATGGACCTTTATAATTTATCTTTTGACATATCTAGACTAAGCTACTTGAACCTTAATATTAAAAAAAACGCTTTGTGATTTCTATTTCTTGAATACCGTTTGTGTATGAGTTTCAAATACTCTTTAGATCCAGATCGCACTCATCTGCAGAGAACTGTAAGAATCAAAGACTTGCGTGTTAATTTTAAATCCAAATTTTCATTGGCCCCACATGTTGATGCTATTGTTGCCAAAATGAACTCGATGTTAGGATTTATAAAAAGAAATTCAACAGATTTCTACGATCGGTATACTCTTGTCGCTTTATACGAGTATACTTCCTCAGTAAGATCTAGCCTCAAATATGCAGATGTCATGTGGAATCCTCACCGAAAATCGATTTCAGATAGAATACAGAAGGTTCAGAATCGTCTTACGGTGTAAGGCACTGGAATTTTTGTCCAAATTCTATAGCCAGTAAAAGCTTTTGGGTTTGCAGCCGCTCAAGTCCCATAGAACTTTTCATGATCTAATTTGTGCGAGATATTTTGTGTTATCAAATTAAGAGTCTAACTTTGCTCTCCTTACTTTCCATAAACGCCCAAACGAGAGCACTGAAGAAAAGGCAACTTCCTTTTAAGCTTAGACACAGACCCAATTATAGCATCAACAACCAATGTCAAGGTCAGTTAAGGAGTTCAATGAAATTAATGGTCATATTGGTCTGGAATGCTTCAGAAATATATTAAAAATGATGTTAGTAACTTATTTTTTTGAATTGTTGTATCACTAATAGTTAATTTCACTAATTGTTATTTAAAGTTAGCGGCCAGTATTTGAACGCTTGCCGTCATATGACTCAGTCGCTTTACAACTTCGAGTATTACGTCGCTTGTATGGCAAGTAGCACCACGCAGTCTTATTGGAATCAAAATTCGAATACATCGATGTTGTCAAGTTCTGACCAAAGAAATACGGTTAATATCGCTCTAAGCCCGAGATCATTGATGGTACCGGGATCTTCTTTCCCATGTCGAAGTAAATAAGGTTCGATGATGTCACCATGACATAAGCCGCACCAAACAGTCAATCATTGCGTATTTCGTTCGCTCAAATAACTTGCAATTTTTCTTGATGATTGATATGGCCGCTGGGTCAAAAATAGACGTCATCCGAGAAGATAACTATTTGGGGAAGATCGAGATTTCCGGCCAACATTTCCAGGGTCCAATTAGCGAACTCAAGCCGCGGGGCATTTCCTGTGGTCTTCCGGATGAAATGGCAAAATGTTCTGAATAATTTGTTTTGCCATCTGGATATCATTGGTAACTTTGACAGTTGCTGGAACAGAACGATTGAAAAAACTATCATTTCTATCCGGTCACCCTATAGTTGAAAAATTTATAAATACAAGCTGGAGCAAAATTAATCATCCAATTTTATTTTCGAATTGATTGATTTCAGATAATTCGAGCCCTTATTTGGCCCTTTACAATTTTGTCTGTTAAGTGGAAAAGTCAAGTGGGTGCTGCCTGTGTTGATATACATCTGTGCCTATTATATCGCATAATGATAACTATTCGTAACTATTGTCCGAGAATTGTTGGCAAAAACCCGCAACTTCAAGTAGCCTCATAGACAGAAGTCTGAAATGGTTAAATCGAGCGATCTTGCTGGCCATGCCAAATCGTCAAAAGGGGAGATAACGCAACCAGAAAACGCTTCCTTCACAATATCCATTGTGACTTGTGCTGTGTGTGCGGTTGCAACGTCTTGCATAAGCCACATATTCATCAATCCCTGCTCATCCGATTCCAGCAGTAAGGAGACGTTTATCATGCCCCTGTAGCGTTTGCCAGTAACATCGATCATATTGCCGATGCCGCCCTCAAAAAAATACGGCCCAATCACTCCTCCCGTGTGACCGCTGCTCCACACAATGGCTTCAAGTGGAAGTGAATGTAACGGCTCTTCGTGTATCGCATCACACGAGGATTTTCAGTGCTCCAAAAACGAAGATTTTGCTTATTGCTATATACGCTTAAGTGGAAATGCGCCTCGTCGCTCATGAGCATTCTCGACACAAAATCTTCCTCTTCGTTGTTGAGATTGAGGATGACTTTTAAGTAATACTCAAGCGATGGACGGTCAGCAGGCATTAAATGATGCACTTTTTGCACCTGGTACTTGGCCAAATGACGGCCAGTGACGGCCACGCCCTGCATGGTTTCCTGTGGTTCCAGTCTGTTCGAGTAAAGGAGCTAAAGGCTGGAATGTTCGTTCAGTTGGCGTGAGACGTCGAAATTCACGCTGCGCTAATACCACCGACCGACCATTGGTCAAACAAATTCACACAATTGTTCCTAGTTATTGCAAAGTATAGCGCCCAATTGCTTGTCTGTTAGTATACTGTAGCTGTCTAGTTCACAAAAAAATGTCAAATATGATTGACATACGACGCCATTTCCAAAATTTATAACAATATCGGAAAGGGTGATTATTTTTGCGCCACCTTGTATAAGCTAGGTCCCAAATTTATAATAATGTTGTAAACTGTTCCTGATAATGATAAGCCTTCCTTCCTTCGAATTAAGAAGTGAGGGAGAGATCTTGAAGTAGGAGTAATATAACAATCTTCTGGAAGACCCTGTAGCTGGATAGACATCATTGAATTACCTATATGTGTGTGGTGTATCCGGTAATGAGAAGGAAATGTTGATTCCCAAAAGTTGTATGCTCCAGATTCGTACATATAGAAATTATAATTAAGAGGTTCAAAACAAAAACATGAAGAATATAATATATGATCTCATTTTTGAACACACAATGTAGTCGAGTCAGATGACATTCACTGCCATAATTTAATATTTCTCCGAGCACGCAAAGGGTTAACATTCAAATTGTGTTACACTTTTTTGTGTTCACTTTGTGTGTGTTATTTTTATAAATCGTCCCTGTTACCACAAATGAAAGGCTTTCAAAAAAAAAAAAACCCCAGAGATATATATTATGTCGCATGGCAAAAGAATAGAGATATTTTTCTTGTTCCCTTTATTTTTTACTGATGTTGGTTTTGATATATAACTTCATTTATTCGTAAACGTGTGTAAGGAGTTCGTTGAAAAAATGTAATAATGAACACAAAAAAATAAATGAGAAACATATTGATCCTTTGATGCGAGCAATTTTGTGGGTAAACGCATATCGCAGATGTGGAATGAAATTATTGAATTTTATTTTGAAAAATTCTCATAAGAAATAGATATACTGTGTACATAAATATTTGATATTTCTTATTCTTTTTCCATGTTTTGAATTTTGTTTTTAACTAAACATAGCGGGTAGCTATAGGCCTGTTCGCAGATGGCGGAATAGGTGAATAGGCAAGGAGAAAATTATTTAAATCTATGGAATGAATCAAAAATGTCGATTTGTTCGGCCATCTTTTCCACTAAAAGAACACCACGCACACATGGGACATGGAATTATAGATTGAAAAAAGCGAAACGATTCTTGTTTGTGTATATATTGTATTTGAATTTATGTGTCTTTATCATGGAAACATTTGCTGTCTTTGCAAAGGCAGTTAATCAAATGTTCTTGTTTTTTTTTTGATAACATTGGATGATACATTGATTTGAAAGGAACATATTGGCAAATTAATATTGAATACAAGTTACATAATGTAGCCGGTTTGGAAAGATATATGACAAGGCTATATTGGTTGTGATTATTGTAGAATCTAGGCATGGTCGTTTAGATGCGTAACTCATATATGAGAGCTGTGTCACATGTCCCACACAAGAAAATAATATTTCTTCAATAACAATCCAATACGTTAGTGATGATTTGAGAAGTTGGTATTTTATTGAAGGAGAGAAATTTTGTTTACCATGAAACCCTTACCTCGTTTTCGCCATCTGGTCTTAAGAGTGAACTATGTTTTTAGTAGATACTTTTTTTTTCAAAAGCAACTAAGTATTAATTTGTATGAAAGAAAAAAACAGTCAAACTGTCAGTGAGAGTGTTGTGAGAGTTTTCCCATGGACAAGCAAATAAATTAACTAACACAGGCGGCGGTAAGTTTCCTTTGTTCTCCTTCTCCCATAACCCTTCTCCCACGCCACGCCTGCCTGAATATCAGATAAAATGCTGTTATGTGTTTTGGAATCCAGGAGCGGATCGCACGAGCTTGCTCTTATGTACGAGGGCGGTCCGATAAGTACTTAATCTAGAAAAGAAAAACAAAAAATTTGGAAAAGTAGCGATTTATTTCGCAACAAAGTCTCCTTTTAGCTCAATACATTTGATCCAGCCATGCTCCAACTTCTTTAACCCATCCGAAAAAAAAAGTTTTTCTCGAGGTCTACAAAGTAGGTCTTCGAGGCAGCGATGACCTCCTCATTCGACTTAAATTTCTGCCCAGCGAGTGATTTTTTTTAAGTTTGCACGAGGTGGATGGGCAGCAGTTCGTAGTGCAATTCGACCAGTTTGACCACTGCTCTGAAGCGGTCTCTTGTTGTACGAAGTGAGCAAATGCGGGACCCATCGAGCCGACAGCTTTCTCTTGCCCAAAATTTCATGGAGGATATAATGCACGCGTTCTTTTGAGATGCCTACTGTTTCAGCTATCTTATGCACCTTCAATCGGCGGTGGTCTGCCAATACAAGATCGTGGATATTTGACACGTTATCATCCGTGGTAGCGGTTTTGGGGCACCTGGGCGGGGCTCATCAAAACCTGATGTGCGACCACGTTGAAACTTTTTTTACCAATTTTTGGCGATCGCCATCGATCGAAGGAGAAGCGTCACAGCACACAGCACCCAAGCGCTCTTTAATTTGGCTGTGCGATTTCCCTTTCAAAAATAAGAATCGAATCACCGACCGATATTGCTCTTTTTCCATTTTTCTAAAATTCGCGAACAAGTTGGCTTGCACACGTGGTCAAAACAAAACTGCGAGTTCAACTGAAATTTTGACAGTAGCCTTCTAAAGGAATGTAGACAGACGATCAATGCGATACTAGCACCATCAGGCTGTGAGGCTAAGTACTTATCGGCTCACCCACTTAAAAGACTAAGAATTTCAAAAATTAATGTTATTAGAGAAAAACTGTTCGTAAGCTCAAAATTCATTTTGTAAATCACCAAAAACAACTCCTTTAGTAGTTGGAGCTAAAAACAGGATGCCATGTGTTCCAAGCAAATACATAATTATTAGTTTATGCAAGCACAAAAATTATAAATCGTTGTAGTAATTTCTTAAAAAAATAAGCCCAAATCTGGATAAAATGGAGTTTCAACTTCTCACGAATTTGATGCTCTGTCCAACTCCATACAAAGAATTGTTACCCTATATCGCACTGAAATCGTTATTACGGGCGATTTCAATGTTCACAATTCTTCTTGGTTTCTTAATTCGGGCCAGACAACACCCGAAGGAATGTGTGTTGAGATTTTTGCTGACTTTAACCACCTTACTCAGCTGGTCAACGAGCCTACTCGAATATCGGACGTTAATGGCCGAGCAGAAAATACTCTTGACTTGTTTCTTACCTCTGACCCTGATAAATACACAATAAGTGTATTGACGCCTCTAGGCACATCTGACCGTGTTATATCAGCAAATTTCTCGTGTCAAACAAATCCAGTTAGAGAAAGAACTCGTAGATGAACCGTATGGCAGTGCGAGAAAGCCAACTGGAACGGTTTGAATAACTTTTTCCGGATCTTTAACTGGTCACTATGCTTCCTCGATAGCGACGTAGACTCCAGCGCAGATATGATAACTAACATTATTCTTTTGGGAATGAAACATTTTATCCCGAATAGGGTTAAAAGTATCAGACTCAAGGATAAATCATGGTTTGATTCGAGCTGTAAAGAGGTTATCAAGGAAAAAGAGGCAAGCTTCCGGTGTTTTAGAGCCAACCCAACTGAGGAAAACCGGAAAAAGTTCAAACAAGCCAGAAAGGCCTGGAACGCCTATATTCGACGGACCAAATTTTTACATGACCAAAAATCAAGGCAAAAAATACTGCAATGTCCCAAAGGCAGTAAGAATTTTTGGTCATTTGTAAAAAAATATGAGCAATTCTTCCTCTTCCTCGGTTCCTACGCTTGTTGTCAATGACACTCCTTTCGTTAGCTCTATTGATAAAGCTAACTTGTTTGTAAGGCAGTTCGCCGCAAATTTCACCTTGCCGGATAATGTCATGACTCCCCCAGTTTTTGAGTGCCTTAATGATTCTATGGGACAAATCTTTTTTCATACTCGTACCGTGGCGAGAGTCCTAAAAGATCTGAACATACATAAATCCGCTGGTCCGGATGGTATCCCCGCTATTATTCTGAAGAGGTGTTCTTCCGCGCTAGCAAAACCCCTTCGTAAGCTTTTCCATCTATCCTATTCTTCTGGGCTCGTTCCGAGAAGTTGGAAAACTGCATTTGCTCAGCCAATTCCGAAAAAAGGCGACTATTCTTCTCCCTCAAATTATCGACCGATTGCACTAACGTCCCTTCTTTCCAAAGTCATGGAAACTTTGATTTATTATCAGCTTAAGAAATATCTTGAGGAATGAAAACTTCTTAATGACCGGCAATATGGCTTTCGTAGCAATAGGCCCACTGGTCATCTGGGGCCTATTGCACCAACTATAAATTACAAGTAAAAATTTGTGATTAAAAAAAATTACATATGAAAAAAAAAACTTGATTTTTTACAAATTTGTTAAAAAAATGCTTGTAATCACAATTTTGTAAGATGGTGCAATAGGCCCCGGATGGTATATCTCACCGAAGAGTGGAACAAATCTTTACATCGTTTTGGAGAAAGTATGTTAAGATTATTGCACTTGATATTTCAAAGACATTTGATAAAGTTTGGCATCTTGCTTGCTTTTGGTGTCGACGAATCCCTTCTTCTTTGGATTAGAAATTTTCTTTCGAACCCTTCAATACAAGTTATATTAGACGGATTTAAGTCTTAAACCCACAATATAAATGCCGGTGTGCCCCAGGGCTCCGTTTTGTCCCCAACCCTCTTCCTCATTTTTATTAATGATCTCCTGTCTGCAACGTCTAATCCAATTGATTGTTTCGCTGACGATAGTACTCTCAGCTTTTCATATTCGTTTTTAGACTCACATCCTTCCTCTTCGGAATTCGGATGTGGAACTGCAACAACAAAATATGATAAGTTCATTAAATCACGACCTAAACAGCATTGTACAATGAATAAGAAACCGCGTGGAATTTAATGCTTCGAAAACTCAATGCTGTCTTGTATCGTTAAAGCGTGATATACCCCCCTTGCCACTATCTATGAGTGGCACTTACATCAACGAAACTGAACATCTTGAACTTAATTAAAAACTTCAAACTTAATAAATAAAACAATAATTTTTCTTTTTATAAAAAATAATTTTATTTGTTTTATTTTATATTTAAATTCATATTTATCATGAACATCTTGATATTCTCGGTATGTGCATCACGAACCACCTCTTGTGGAACGATCACATAGGCGATGTTGCCAAAAATTCCGCAAGATCTTTGGGTTTTTCTGAGACGGTGAAAGAAATTTTTCTCTCCTTCTGATCTGGCTACAATCTATAAAACCTATATACGTCCAAAACTTGAGTATAACTCCCATCTATGGTAGTACCCCTTGCCATAATGGTTAGTTCATTGGACTGTCATGCGGAAGGTCTCGAGTTTGATTCTTAGCCGCTACAAGAAAGTTTTTTTCAGGGGTGTACTGCCTCTTGCGAGGAATTGACAAATTCTCCAAGAGTATCTCAAGAGTATGTCATGGAAAGTGCTGCTCATAAGCCGTTCGGAATCGGCAGAAAATTGTAGGTCCCCTCCGTTCCTGGTATTGAGATTGGTTGAGAGTTGTAAGTCACTAGGTCCTGGTTCACTCCAAGCTGTTGCACCACCAAATTTTATTTTTTTATTTTTAACTCCCATCTATGGGCTGGTGCTCCAGTAACTTACTTAAGTCTCTTGGGCAGTATTCAAAGAAGAACTTTTAAATAGATTGGTGACAATAACATCATTGGCTCATTTACGTCACTCCAACATCGTCGTAATGTTACTTGCCTCACCCTTTTTTACCGTTATTTTAACGGACTTTGGTCTAGTGAAATAGCCAGTTGCATTCCTACCCTTAAAAAATTCAATCGTATTACTCGCACTTTTACAAATGCCCATCAGTTTACCCTCGAGCCCAACTTCGGTCGTACTGTGAAGTACAGACGTAGCCGTACTACGCGAATGTGGAATTCCTTACCAC
Source organism: Chrysotoxum bicinctum (assembly GCA_911387755.1). Taxonomy (NCBI): domain Eukaryota; kingdom Metazoa; phylum Arthropoda; class Insecta; order Diptera; family Syrphidae; genus Chrysotoxum; species Chrysotoxum bicinctum. Next base: position 178,555,661 of record OU426989.1, on the reverse strand, counting down.
GCTCTGTCTTTCCCAGTCATTGCAATGTTCAAGAATTCAAAACCAATATACACCGACACCTTCTTTCTATCCCCTTCCTTTTTTCCTAATGCTTACACTGTGTCTCTGACATATTAAGGGTATACAAAAAACCTTTGAGTGTGTGCTAATTATAAAAAAAACGCCAATTTAAAGTTTGCAAAGTATTCAGCCGTTTTTGAGATGTCGAATTTTCCAAGAAAAAAAACAAAGATTTTTTTTTTAATTCAAAAAAAATTTTTTTGTGTAAGTTTTGAAACGCAATGTTTTTTAATCTTTTAAGAAGCTTCTCTATAAAAAAAATTCATTTAAGTCCGTTATTTTGATAATGAGAAACTGAAAATTGGAAAAAATAGTTCTATGGTAGGTACAGTCAGTAATTTTTTGATTTAATTTTTTTATTAAATTATAGATCGTAAGAGTTAATCGAATAAAAAAACATTTTATCAAAATTTTCGGAGCGGTTTTCAAGAACAATACGAAAGCATTTTTCAACATTTGTATGGACGGTATTGTTATTTTTAGATAAAATAATATTTTTTTCTCACATCTTGTAGATTGTGTTATAAAACTCTTATTTTTCAAGTTTAAAAAAAAACGAGCATGGGGTTTTCCAAATATGTATTGAGTTTTGAAAAACAATTTTTGATTTGTTTTTAAAAATCCAAAAAATAAATTTGAAAATCTTAATACACCATAATATTGAAATTGCTGGGAAACTTTAGCATAAGAAAAATGATCAAAACCGGTTGTCCCGTTTTTGAGAAATTCAAAAACAAAAAATATGTTCCAATTCCAAGGGCGGTACCAAAAATAACAATTTTTTGGAACAATTTTTTCAACCATAACCCAGCCTTACCTAAATGAAATTTTTTGTATACTTTGTTAAAAAATCTTTCGGACAGGTTTTAAGAAAAAAAAAATATTTATAAAATTTCGAAAAAAAAATCGTGTTTTTGGTCTTAAAAAAAAGAAGAAAAAAACATATGGGAAGAAAAATTAAAAACCATATTTACCAAGTTTAATGAAAATCGGACGAGTCGCTTAAGCTGTAGACGAACAGACAGACAGAATTTCAAGACCCACTTTCATCGTAATGTTAACTTTGATCAAAATCTCGAGTTCGATTTTTTTCTACGAATGCATAACTTGCCTTATAGTACCTATAAGTCGCAATTAAAAAACTGATAGTTTTCGAGATACTTATACAGATAAATGAATTTCCAACTACAAAAAACTTTGGCCTGATTCAAAATTAATTAAGAAATACATAGTTCCTTAACCAAAATTAAGTTTTGTCGGAATTTTATTTTATCTAGATTTCTTACTAACTATTAATGACGTAAACGTCCTCCTCCTGACCTCTTTTAAGAAAATTTTATTCCATGTAGAATATGTTGTTTTTCGAAAACTGATTCGATTTTAAACTTTAAATTTAATTTCAATCAATGGTTAGGTACTTCCTAAGCTATTTGTTTTGGACCAACAGCCCTTAATTGACATTTCCATGAGGAGTAACTTTAAACATATACACACTCTTAATATAAGAAACTTTGTCTAGAAAACTTCAAAACATTTTGCAAAGCAAGTTCATATATCCCATGCTTCATTGAATTTCTCTGGCTTAGGTAGATACACAAACATTCATAAACTATGCAGCATCATGATGGCCTCTATCCATCTCCGTTATCCCAGGGTTTTAGTTTTCAAAAGTTCCTGGTAGCTATTTTTATGAAAACGAGCATCTTTATTCCATAAGGTAATCGATCTTTTCGAAAGAAAAAATCTCTTTTTTCAAGTTTAGTGGTGCGCACATTTATTGCACCTACATACAAAAACTTGCTTCTCACTCCAAAATAAATAAGTTTAAGTCCGAACTAGGAGGGTAGAAAGCAACTGTATCCAAAGTAATTCAACCCCCCTCCCCATTAAATATAAAAAATATAGTAGTGCCGAATATAAATCCCTTCCCATCAAACTAGGACCCTCAGTCGCAGGTAAGTAAGTACTCGTACCTACAAAAAAGTTATAGGTACCTACCCTCCCTACTTTTGATGAAATATGATAAATATCCTGTGTTGCCAAGTAAGTGACTTGAACATCAATGGATAAACTTTAACTACACAACATAGCTTTTCCCAAAATTAAATATAAAATATCCCTAAAATTGGTCTTGTTTTTTTTTTGTTTTGTTTTATCTCTTCCAGGACCCCATGCTGCCCCCTCGGAATTTGTTTAAGCTTTCGCTAAAACCTCAACCAATTTCGGTCCGAGTAAATATAAAAAGAATGCATTAAAGATAAATTTTTATTTCCTTGTAATTTTTTTCTCAACTGGAATACTCGTATAACATCCCTCTCTCTCTCTCTCTCCATAGAATCAGATATGTTAAAATATTCTTGGGATAGAGAAGAGAAGATACAGACAAAAAAAAATAAATTATAATAAAAGCGAAATACACTTTGAAAGACTTGAAAAAAGTACGATATACAAAAAAATTAAGAGGAAGCCAAAACAGAGCAAATTAAAAAAAAAACCCAAACAAGGAAGGACACCACCACCAGGACAGGACGGCCGAACTCTTGCTCCGGATAGGAAGAGCAGCTGTTGGCATTAATTCGTTTTTTCCATGACGAAGAAATCTCAAAGAAACAATCCTCGCGGTGATATGAAATTAAATGAAGACAGGTGATGTCAAAGGGGAGAGAACCACCAACTTCAGAAGCAGGATTTCATCCCCTTCGTAATGCCCTCGTTTCTGTTTGACGGGGTATAAAGTAAAGTGGATGATTTAATTTTTAATAATTTTTTTTTTTCTTTTTACTTCCATAGGAAAATAAAAATATGACATCTAGTTTCTCTCTAAGGAAGACACAATTATGGCTAAAATTATGTTGGACTTTATCACAAAGCTTAAATAAATGCAAAAGGACATGATTTGTTAGCATTTCCGGTGCAATATCAACAGAAGAACGATCGTAGAAGGAAGATGATGGCAGAGGTTTTGACCAGGTGATGGGGAGCGCAGCAGTCTTTGAAAATTTGAATCGAGACAATTTAGATAAGCACCATATACAGTGGGGCAGCATAACGTTTTAATGCAACTAAAATCAATCAATCAAGAATGCTCGGATTTTGGACCTTAAGATATTACAGCTAAGTCCATAAAACTTCAACGAGAAAAAATTGAGGCAATCCCTTATACGCCCATGGGGCGGAAACTTCTAATGAGGGGTGTTTTTTTTTTAGATCCAGAGAACTTTTAAATACAAATTTTTATATACCTCATTTCTTTTAATATCCATGAAATTGGTTGTATTTGACTGATATGAAGGCAATAACACTTCGAATATTGGCAAGCGGTGCCAGCCTGCTGAAACTAGATGCCTGCAACATTAATGCCTGCATTCTGAGGCTCGAAAAAGTTAGTAATCAAATTTCTGAATGTAAAGGTATGATGGTAAGTAAGTTGAACTGTCTTGAGTTCGATTCTCAGTTTGTGAAAAAAAAAATATGTTTTTCAAGAGTGTAATTTCTCTTGGAAGGAAGTGACAAATCTTCCAAGGTATCTCTTGTCATTAAAAGAGCTGCTCAATAGGCGTTCGAAATTTGCAAAACGAAAATCTGTAGGACACCTCCATTCTTGAAAACACGAACACTGGGATGGTTGAGAGTTATAAGTCACTTATGTAGAGGCTCCCTACGAGCTGCTTTGTCCTCATTTTTGTATTTTTAAAGGTTCTTTGACAAATGCAACAGTTCTTGTTATTGACATTAAACCAAAAAAATGCTCAATCTTTGAACAAAATTTTCCCGATGAGAGTCTCGAATTTTACCTGATTTTCAAATTTAATTTGAAAACGAGAATTCGCCTTTATAGATTTCGAAACCAAACTTACATCAAAACAACCGAGAACTTTCAAATCGGCTGTCACTAAAAAAAGTGTTGCCAATTTAAAGTTCAATCCTTTTATGTAAATACATGTTCCACCTTCATTAATTTACAATTTTTCGAAAATAGTAAGGAATCTTACTTCAAATCATGAATTAGATATTGGATTCTTTTTAACTCTCGAAAACTCCGCTAAAAACCATCCTAAAATTACTAAAAACGAGAGAAACAAACAAACAGTAATAATAGGGATTTCTTCCATTGAAATCAAATCAAAGCTTGTAAGTTGCTGTTGCGAAGAGCTAAAGGTTCTTAGTACACAGCACAACATAAGGCTCTATTGGGTTTAGTGGGTCACAGTGGTGTCCCAAGTAATGAAAACGCTTTATCTTAATCAGATAGACACAACAGTTCAAGTACCACGCTGTAAACTTAAACAGATAACCGAGAAGAAAGTTCTAGCTACAAGCTACAACAAACTAGAGATGAAGATCGTGGATGGATCCTTATTCCAGAAAACTATGGCCTTGTTTCAACAAACAAAAGACCGACATTATCATCTAACTGAGTAAAAAGTCTCTTTCTCTTCTCATGAGTATCACCACCGGTCACAACCAACTGGGCTACCATAAGAAAAAGATGAAACTCAGTATGGACGACTTATGCAGATACATGAGGATACTCCTCACTACCTGTCACTGCCCTGCGCTATATCATCTGAGAAGCAGCCACCTAGAGAGACACTTCTTCAACGAGTTGGAGGAGCTCTCTGACATTCCAAGCAAAATCATATTAAAATTTACTAACGATACCAAATGGCTTGAAAATTCCTAAACTCTGAAAATCGCCTTCAACCTTCAACTACAGTACGATAGTGATAGTACGAGTAAAAACGTCTTAATGATGCACGTGTTTCTTCCAAGAGTGGCAAGAAACGGAGAATGGGAACTTCGCCTATACACCAACGACTGCCACTCTTCCGGTGAATACGAGCATCAGTCAGTTGATGGGGCCACCTATCCCAAAGATTGGTAAAATCCTCTTGAGGAAAGGAACAGCCCCTTCGACTTAATCAGCAATACTGATCAAACAAACGGACATATCCACCAAAAACTGACCTATCAAACTCATCTGCCAGATGTTGCAAGGTGCCACATGCTCCTACGAATGATTTCTCAAGTGGTGGTAAAGGAAAAGACCAAGCCCTAAGAAGGCATCTACCTCTCCTTAGCCAGGTGATAATGTGAGGCTACAGTCAATTCAGGCTTGCTGTAACCCATCATCACCCTTAACGGGCTTGAATGATAGGATTATCATAGGTTTCAATACAAGAGAGCCACAACCCCTAGGGTATCACAACGGATCTGCATTGATCTAAGTGTGACTGTACCAAGATCAAACGTCAGCCTCTTAACCTAACCTAATCTAACTTAATCGAATTTAAAGTCTATTAGATCGCTTATAGTTTCGAGTTTGAAATCTCTGAACCCAAGTGGTTCCCTTGGGGCGACCGTGAACAAAAAACATCATTAGGTTTACCCAATCTTCATTCTAACCTGATCTAACTTAACATTTACTTAGTTTGCCTTTTTTTAATGTTGTCCAACTTTGCATGATACGTTACCCACTGTATGATATTTTTCAAAATGTAGTGTGTTTCTAGTTTTTCTTTTATTAAAGTCGGTTTTTTATGTCACTCTATAAAAACGCTCATTAAAATGGAAACATAAGTAAAAGAATTTATGTAAGCTAAAAGAATTTAATCACCACAAACAGTTTTAAGTGTAAGTCCAACAGTAGAGGAGTTACCAGAGCCAATTTAATTAAATGAAAGTAATTTTTCTTTTCTCTTTAGTTTGTTTTACTTTTAGATATGTGCGTAATTGTACTGCGAATTTTTTACAATAATCGTGCTTTAAGTTGCTAGTATTTAAATTAAAGGCGCATGTCGAAAACATGGTTTAACATATTACACATTACTGTTTTTAGCATTTCAGAAGCTTTTATCATAACAAAATTTATTAAAATATGGTGTAGAGTTTTTTTTTGAGAAAATCGAAAACTAAAAAAGGTTATATGGGAGATACCATCAGTAACCAGTTTTTGGTTTTTTTTCAACCATTTGATAAATTTTACTAAATTACACTTTTTTAGATTTTTTTAAATTGAGTTGAATTTAATTAAGTTAAACTGTTTTTTGAGAAAAAAAACTTATTTCTAAAATGTCGAGAATGGAACCGTTGTTGACTCGGCCAATTGTAGGCCAAAAATTTTTTTCTTGTGAATGGACCGCAAATATGACGGCCAAATGTGGGCCAAAATTCTGTCCTTGGGTGAATTGCACAAAACGTCGCAAAACGGCACCCTACTCCGACCAGGCACAATAATGATATGAGACTGTGGCTTCCCTTGGGTGTTGTGGTTGCTGTTGCCGCTTGTTCTTCCTTCGCTTTGGTGAACTCCAAAAAAATCCAAGTGAAATTCGACTTTAAAGGCAATGTGCCACGTTTAATCGTACATTAATTACGCAATAAAAGTTAGTTTTTAAGAAAGATTTATTTCAATAGAAAAAAAATAACCACGCTTCAACAATTTTTTTGATGTATAATTTTTTTTGTATATAACACCGAGAAGGAGAACCAAGATGCTGCCATAAGGGCCAAGTGACAATGAAGAATAACCAAGATGCTGCCATAAGGGCCAAGTGACAATGTAAGAAAGCAAGAATATTCATGAGGCCGGAAGGGCAGACATTTTCTTGTTTGTCAGAATTCTGAAAGGGGTATGTTCGATGAGTGAAGCAAAATTGTAGTGAGCTACAATTTTGCTTCACTCATAGATGGCGCTAACATTACCGCCCCCCTTGACGCATTGCGTCAACAAATAAAATAACTACAATAACTTAAGATAACTTATAACTATGGGAACCATAAATGCAGTGCGTTATTGTAATTCAGTGCATTTAATTAAGATAAAGAATTTACAAGATAACATATACTTAAGCTTCTAGTTTATACACTCTTAGATAAAGTAAGTTATTGATATTTAAAGGCGGTATTGATAATAAAGGAAGCAGTTTATTTTGGTGGTACGGTATTTAAATTTGTGATTTCAACCGACTAAATATTTTGCAAGACGCAAATTTTCACCACAGGTCGAGTAATTTCGCCCTGTTGTGGCTTCAATGTGGCAACTCTTACCATTCCGTCTATTCCTGGGCAAAAAATCTGGCAAAGATGCACAGTTTTGTAGATGAAGCCGCGTGTGTTGCATTAACACTTGAAATAGATATGTTGATCGGTACGGTTGGTAAATTCAAACGTCTTTAGACCGATTCTAACATAAATGAAACCTAAGATACGGGATCTATTAAGGCATGAACCAAATGATACGATTGTTGTCTAGTTATTCTCACCAGTGCCGTTTAAAGTAGAATGTTCTTGTGTGATGAAGCGAAATGGGGTCGACCGGTCATCGATGGTACAAATGGTTATGAAGTGGACTGTATTCGAGAAGACGGATGGCTACGTGGAGATAAAGAGGATCCAATAGCCGATGCCGAAAAACTATTTTGCACCACATTCGAAACCGGTGATTCGGTGTTTTTGGAAATGGAACAAAGAATTATGACGTTTGTTACTTGAAAGCGAGCACTAAGAAACTTGTCCATTTGTCTCCATTTAGATATGGCTGTAGGATTAGCTGAATGAACAAAACCAATGAGAAAGTTCATGATTTTAAAACTATATACTGGCTAGAACTTAATGCGGCAGCTTAAACGCCTATAAGAAATGCAACCGGATACGAACAAATAGCTTTTTTAAGGAAACAAACTATAAAAGAAGTTTTGTAAACGCATATGAGAAAATATTTGCAGCAATATTTTTGAGAAAAAACTATAAAAGGTTTTGTAAACGCACTATAGAATTGCACTCGGATACGAAAGAATATCTGATAAACTCAAAAATATTTTTAAAGAAGAACTATAAAAAGTTTTCTAACCGCACTATAGAAGTACACTCGGATACGAGGAATATCTGAGAATCTCAAAATTTTTTAAAGAAAAACTATAAAGAGTTTTCTAACCGCACTATAGAAGTGCACTCGGATACTAGCAAATATCTGAGAATCTCAAAATATTTTTAAAGAAGAACTATAAAAGGTTTTGTAAACGCACTATAGAAATGCACTCGAATACGAAAGAATATCGGATAATCTCAAAAATATTTTTAAAGAAGAACTATAAAGAGTTTTCTAACCGCACTATAGAAGTACACTCGGATACGAGAGAATATCTGAAAATCTCAAAAATATTTCTAAAGAAGAACTATAAAAGTTTTCTCAACGCACTATAGAAGTGCACTCGAATACGAGAAAATATCTGAGAATTTCAAAAATTTTTTAAAGAAGAACTATAAAGAGTTTTCTAACCGCACTATACGTAGAAGTGCACTCGGATACGAGCAAATATCTGAGAATCTCAAAAAATTTTTAAAGAAGAACTATAAAGAGTTTTCTAACCGCACTATAGAAGTGCACTCGGATACGAGCAAATATCTGAGAATCTCAAAATATTTTTAAAGAAGAACTATAAAGAGTTTTCTAACCGCACTATAGAAGTGCACTCGGATACGAGGAATATCTGAGAATCTCAAAATTTTTTAAAGAAGAACTATAAAGAGTTTTCTAACCGCACTATAGAAGTGCACTCGGATACTAGCAAATATCTGAGAATCTCAAAATATTTTTAAAGAAGAACTATAAAAGGTTTTGTAAACGCACTATAGAAATGCACTCGAATACGAAAGAATATCGGATAATCTCAAAAATATTTTTAAAGAAGAACTATAAAGAGTTTTCTAACCGCACTATAGAAGTACACTCGGATACGAGCAAATATCTGAGAATCTCAAAAAATTTTTAAAGAAGAACTATAAAGAGTTTTCTAACCGCACTATAGAAGTGCACTCGGATACGAGCAAATATCTGAGAATCTCAAAATATTTTTAAAGAAGAACTATAAAGAGTTTTCTAACCGCACTATAGAAGTGCACTCGGATACCAGGAATATCTGAGAATCTCAAAATTTTTTAAAGAAGAACTATAAAGAGTTTTCTAACCGCACTATAGAAGTGCACTCGGATACTAGCAAATATCTGAGAATCTCAAAATATTTTTAAAGAAGAACTATAAAGAGTTTTCTAACCGCACTATAGAAGTACACTCGGATACGAGCAAATATCTGAGAATCTCAAAAAAATTTTAAAGAAGAACTATAAAGAGTTTTCTAACCGCACTATAGAAGTGCACTCGGATACGAGCAAATATCTGAGAATCTCAAAATATTTTTAAAGAAGAACTATAAAGAGTTTTCTAACCGCACTATAGAAGTGCACTCGGATACGAGCAAATATCTGAGAATCTCAAAAATATTTTTAAAGAAGAACTATAAAGAGTTTTCTAACCGCACTATAGAAGTATACTCGGATACGAGCAAATATCTGAGAATCTCAAAAAATTTTTAAAGAAGAACTGTAAAGAGTTTTCTAACCGCACTATAGAAGTGCACTCGGATACGAGCAAATATCTGAGAATCTCAAAATATTTTTAAAGAAGAACTATAAAGAGTTTTCTAACCGCACTATAGAAGTGCACTCGGATACGAGCAAATATCTGAGAATCTCAAAAATATTTTTAAGAAAAAAAAACTATAAAAAGTTTTGTAAACACACTTACAAGTTGACTCGGAAACGAGAAAATATCTCAAAAACATTTTTAAGAAAAAACTATAAAAAGTTTTGTAAACGCACTATAGAATTGAACCAAGATTTTACTTGAGAAAGTCTCACAAAATATTTTCAAAAAAACTAATGAACTTGTAACACACCAAAGAAAGCACAGCAATTCTCTGCTGAGTTTGATTTAATTTAACCAAAATGGTTATAAGAACAAATAATGTTAATAAAACAACACTAGAAAAAAAAAACGAATCTTTGAATTGTCACTTTTACCATCTAAAAAAGACACCCTTTCATCAACCAAAAAAGGTTTCTGATTAAATTGCACCCGGATACGAGAAAATATCTCAAAAATATTTTGAAGAAGAACTATAAAGAGTTTTCTAACCGCACTATAGAAGTGCACACGGATACGAGAAAATTTCTCAAAATATTTTGAAGAAGAACTATAAAGAGTTTTCTAACCGCACTATAGAAGTGCACAAAAATATCTGAATAACTCGAAAATATTTTTAAGAGAAATAAAAAAAAAACTATAAAAAGTTTTGTAAACGCACTATACAAGTGCACAAAATATTTTTAACAAAAAAAACTATAAAAAGTTTTGAAAACACACTTACAAGTTCACTCGGAAACGAGAAAATATCTCAAAAATGTTTTTAAGAAAAAACTATAAAAAGTTTGTAAACGCACTATACAAATGCACGAAAATATTTGAAAATCTCGAAATATTCTAAAGAAAAAACTATAAAAAAGTTTTGTAAACGCACTATACCTACATACAAGTGCACAAAAATATCTGAATAACTCGAAAATATTTTTAAGAAAAAACTATAAAAAGTTTTGTAAAAGCACTATAGAAGTGAAACAAGATTTAACTTGAGAAAGTCTCACAAAATATTTTCAAAAAACTTAATGAACTTGTACAACACCAAAGAAAGCACAGCAACTCTCTGCTGAGTTTGATTTAATTTAACCAAAATGGTTATAAGAACAAATAATGTTAACAAAACAACACTAGAAAAAAAAAACGAATCTTTGATCTGTCACTTCTAACATCTAAAAGAGGCACCCTTTCATCAACCAAAAAAGGTTTCTGAATAAAGTGCACCCGGGAGAGACGAGAACTGGTATCACCAATCGAAACGTAATTAAAAGTACCTATCATCCACCAGAATATTTAGCAACCATTCGCCGCACAAGTAAAAAAAACCTATATGCTTGATTATATGTATGTATGTTATAATAATCTATGTATGTTTTTATAATTTTTTTTGTAAGCTATACAAAAGCACTGTCTTTATGGTTACCTGCTGGTCTGGCTGATGACGTGATGATGGTGAGACTGATGACGTGATGAGTACGGCTGCTTTCGATAATTTCGATGGTGGCGTGACTGATGACATGGCTATGCGATGGTGCGATTGATGACGTGGCGATTCGATGCTGTGACTGATGACGTGGCGATTTGATGTTGTGACTGATGACGTGTTGCGATGGTGTGATGATGGTGTGACCGATGACGTAGACGTGATGGTGTGACTGACGACGCGACGTGGACGTGATGGTGTGACTGACGACGTGGACGTGACGATTCAACTTGGCGACAATGTAAAGCACATAATATGTATGTATATATGTACATATATCGCAAAAGGATGTGGTTAAATCCGGTTCGATATGGACCAAATGACTCGGCCAATTGTAGGCCAAAAATTTTTTTCTTGTGAATGGACCGCAAATATGACGGCCAAATGTGGGCCAAAATTCTGTCCTTGGGTGAATTGCACAAAACGTCGCAAAACGGCACCCTACTCCGACCAGGCACAATAATGATATGAGACTGTGGCTTCCCTTGGGTGTTGTGGTTGCTGTTGCCGCTTGTTCTTCCTTCGCTTTGGTGAACTCCAAAAAAATCCAAGTGAAATTCGACTTTAAAGGCAATGTGCCACGTTTAATCGTACATTAATTACGCAATAAAAGTTAGTTTTTAAGAAAGATTTATTTCAATAGAAAAAAAATAACCACGCTTCAACAATTTTTTTGATGTATAATTTTTTTTGTATATAACACCGAGAAGGAGAACCAAGATGCTGCCATAAGGGCCAAGTGACAATGAAGAATAACCAAGATGCTGCCATAAGGGCCAAGTGACAATGTAAGAAAGCAAGAATATTCATGAGGCCGGAAGGGCAGACATTTTCTTGTTTGTCAGAATTCTGAAAGGGGTATGTTCGATGAGTGAAGCAAAATTGTAGTGAGCTACAATTTTGCTTCACTCATAGATGGCGCTAACAGTTGTTATTTGCACTTAAACAAAATGTAGCGGAGGAAAAATTAAAAAACGCCATCTGTACCAAGTTTAGAACAGGAAAAGTTCAGAATAGAGCTCTGAACAGAATACGAGCATGTGGAGCATGTTCTGAACCAAATATGCTCTAAGCGCTCTGAGTTGTTTTGAAACACAACTGAACACTTAACTGTCACAATTTCTGTTTTTTTAATTTCCATCTGTCAAATGCTTGTGTTAAACATTTAATTCTGTCTGCTCAGTTATTTTATTTTAAGTTCATAAAGCGAACTCTAAACAAGCTCAGAACATGCTCAGAACGAAAAAAGAAACACATATTCGCAGCTCTGAGCTAAAAAAGAAAAACAACAAAACAAAGGAGGTATTTATGATGACATAATTATCCCACACATCAAAGATGCCAAATTTGATCAAAATCTCGAGTTAATTTTTTTTTTTATTGTGAGATTGGATATAAATATTTCAAAGTATTCAAAGCCGATCGGTATCTCCTTTTAAATCCTCTCCAATTTATTGTCTTAAAACACTCGCACTGCGCTTACAAATTTTAAGGGTAGTTATAATCCCTTTCGTGCGTGAAAATTATAAAAAAGGGGGGAAAAGCGGAGGTAGTAATCTAAATTTCAACAAATAGTTTGTTTTAAATAAAATATTTATATATAATAATATAGTGTTAGAAAGTGACAACTTAACCATTTCTTCTGATCTTACCATAACAATGACAACGTCACTGCCGTTTAAGCTATTTTTTTATTTTTCCAACTGAAATAATGACATTCTCCAAACGCCACATAAATGCAGTGCATCATCTGAAGGAGAATTTTTCTGAAAATTGGCCTTCTGCATATGTTGTCTTTTCTCGAATACAAAAGGCATCAAGTGTTCCAAGGAACATACTATTGAAATACTGATTGTGTTGCGAACTAAATAGGAATTTCACCTTTGTGCTTAAGTTTTTGCCATTGTTTCAACGTAAGCCGGGAACTCTATTCCAACCTTCTTTATAATTTAGTTTTAACCAGGCCCTGGAATCTATCCCAAGTTCCGAACTTATTGGACATACGGGCAGTCTGATAAGTACTTAGCCTCACCACCCCATGGTGCCAGTATCGCAAGAGAGATTTACTATCGTCTAGTACATTCTCTTAGACGGCTACTGTAAAAATTTCAGCCGAATCGGACTCGTAGTTTTGTTTAGACCACGTGTGAAAGCCAGCGTGTCCGCGAATTTTAGAAAAATGGAATAAGAGCAATATCGGTCGGTGATTCGATTCTTGTTTTTGGAAGGGAAATCGCGCAGCGAAATCAAAGAGCTGTTTACGGCGACTCTCCTCTTTTTGATGAGCCCCACCCAGGTGCCCCGAAAATGGCTACCACGAAGGATTATGTGTCAAAAATCCATGATCTTATATTGGAAGACCACCCATTGAAGGTGAGCGAGATAGCTGAAACAGTAGACATCTCGAAACACCGCGTGGGTCATATCCTCCATGAAATTTCGGGCTCACTCCAGACAACAAGCGCAATCTTAAAAGTGCTTGAAGCTGTGTAAGCCCACTACGAAGCTTGGAGCATCGCTGGATCAACTGTATCGAGCTAAAAGAAGACTATGTTGAGAAACAAAATCGTTACTTTTCCAAAATTATTGTTTTTCTTTTGTTGGCTAAGTACTTATTGGACCGTCTTCTATTTGTGGCTCTTTGACGACCAGAGCCGAGGAATCTATTTTTCGCTAAATCCTCTCTTGTCAATATAGTCAATGCTCTGTTGTTTTAGCATTTGCTTCAACCAGGCATGGAGACTCTATCCTAAACTTCCAGGCCCTGGAATCTATCCCAACTTCCAAACGTATTTGACGTGTGTATGGCTTTGTGGCTACCAGAGCCAGGGAATCTAGGACTCTGTAATCCACTCTTATTTTAGACCTTGCTTGGACCAGGCTCTGAGACTCTACTCCAACTTTCTTTATGCCCTAGTTTTATCCAGGCCCGGGGACTCTATCCCAACTTCCCGACGTATTTTTGTCTTTGTAACTAACCACTGGGACTCGGCGATCCATTTTTGTAAGATTTCACACATTTTCTTAAGAATAAAAATAAACTATTCATATAATATGATTAAATCAATTTGCAAGTTCAACCACTCTTATTACATTTTGCTGAATAAAATTATCCTCTAAAATTTACAATGTCGTAAACTACGCTTCTATTTCCTTTGTCTAATGCTTACAATTGGAACATTCAAGCACATAACACTATTTATTTTTTTTACGTTTAGAGGCGCTGTTTGTGCATGATAGAAATTCGAAAATACACCTCTGAGATTTGACAGTTCTTTTTATTATCTACATATCTATATGGATCCGGATCTGGATTAAGTTTTAACACGTATTACAAAAAAAATTTGGGATCCTGGGGTGGAATCGGCTAAGGTGATAGTTGATTGTGATTGTCATTTTGACTATAGCACTGTCTCCATCATATCAATAAAGAAATATAGAGAGAGCGATCGAAAAATGACAATCACAATCAACTATCACCTTAGCCGATTCCACCCCTGTTCCCTATCTGGATCTATTTTAAAGATCCTGAAATTAGTTCTTTTTCTGGCGAGTAGATGGCTTTTTTATGGTAAGGTAGTGTAAACTACAGTGTAAAGTAAAAAGACAGGACACATTTGAAAATCAACAAACATAAGCAAGAGATACACCACTACTGTCACTATGATCCGTATCGTTTTATTTTGAAGGGCAGCTTCAATTTACATCACTTCAAAATATTGATCATCCCCTGAAAATAAAACGACACGGATTATAGCACACCGGTTGTGTCCTTATATTTGTTAATTTTCAATAATTTCTTGTCTTTTTTCCCTACACTGTAGTTTACACTACCTTGCCATAAAACGTCGTCTATCCGCCAGATTAAAATTTGTTATTAGAAAACGACAGCCCTACTTCATCGATCTTGACCTAAGAACCTGTGTGGATGAGAATGACAGAAATATGAAACAGCCAAAAGCTTTCAAGAGGAACTCGTATATTTTAAAAAGACTCATTTTCTCATCCTCTGGGAATCACTAAAAATTTAACCTACGTTAACGCTCAACTTACCACCATAATTATGACTTTAATTTGATCAGGATTATGTTAATTTTCAATAGACTTTTGAGGCATATGAATTATATTGTAAGATTGAAAAGTCAAATAAAATTAACAAAAGATTGCAATTCTGAACGCTTCATACAGCCGAGTTTGCTTGTATTTTTCGGTCTGACCCTTGATCCGTTGAACTACCTCAGCTATAGACATACAATAAAATCATTGCAATCCTTTCATACATTCATTCCATAGAATCTCAGAGCCTCTCCTTCGACTTTTACAAGTTGTGTTTAGCTAGCACCAATTCTGAATCACTTAACGTCTTGTAAAATTCATTTGAGTTTATGCTTCAACGATTTACTAAAAGCTGGCAATGTATCCAAACTCAGCAAAATTCTATTAAAAGCTAATTTGAATCAATGATTCAAAATGTTCAATTAAATTCAAAACAATATCTGGCCCTAGCTAAAAGTCCACCTCTAGTAAATTAAAATATTAATCAATCTAATTAGACATTGAATTTTCGCCAGATCAAATATTCCAACCATTCAACTAAGCAAAATTCCAACTTACCAACCAATGTATATGTACACGGTGTTAAATTTCATTAAATATTAAAGTAATTACACTCCCGCACCATTTAACTTTGAGTAAAACTCCGGAATATGTTGCTCAAAATTAAGTGTTGAAAACTTCAGCGCGGAAGGTCAGAAAATAAATACAAAAATGTAAAATAAAATCAAAGTTGTGTTATTGTTGTTCGAAAAGTTTTCACCCTACTTGACTTATGGCGTCGAATGTCAAATTCAACAAAACAAGTACGGAAACTCCCCAACAACAAACTGCAACCGAAACAGTAGAGTTGCCAGTTAAAGATAAAGTGCCACAGATGCCGTATTATGAAAAGAATTTATAAAAAAATACAAAACAAAAACGACGCATATCCTTCCGAACAAAAACCAGAGTTGGATTGCAATTTTGATTCATATAATCTCAACCTATCCAGTGCTCTTCATCATACATAACTTGCCTTCAATGATGTTCTTGCCAACTGAGACAGTTTGTTTCCACTTTCATTTTGAATCTGAGATCTGACTTTTGTGGCGTGTTGATTATGAGAACGGATGACTGATTCTGAATGTCACTCTGTAGTAAGTACCTTCCTATACTTACTATCAACTATACTCGTACATGAAGTCCTGTGTGGAGAAACGTTCGTTGTGTGCGGATCTTGACTTTTGAAACCGTCCTTATTTCAAAGAAGAGTGAATACATACAAATCATCATCATCATGGCAACATGACATTTTCCAAATCAATGATTTCACAATAAATTGAGGTATCCTCCTAAGATGCAACGAGACGAGCAGAATATAATGGTGATATGATCTATGAGTGTGTATGTGCTTTGTAGCTATGTTTGTTTGCTTTTCCAATTAAGGAATCTCATAATTCTTGGTTATGTTTTTTTTTTGTTCGAGTTAATCTTGTGTGGGTGGAACTAATCTAAAAGGAAAGCACAAGAACATTTGTGGAATAATACCTTAAGGATTTTTCAATGCTTTCAAAAGTTTGTATATGCATGATTTTTTTTTCAAGAGATGAGGTCGGGTTAAAATATATAGATAAAGCATCCAATACAATATACTCCTAAGTCCTATAAGCATCATGTGATTTATTTAGTTTGGTAAAATGCTTTATTTTGACAGTTGAAGGCCATGTTGTTTTATTGTTGTTCATTTTCCTCTTTTTTTATTTTTAGGCACTACAGACAAATCACAATAGAAAGCTGCAAAAACTATTACCAACGCAGCCGGGTGTTTACTGACTGGGCTCTGGAGCTCTTAGAGAAGTACCCTTAAGGCTAGGCGCGCACTTGCAATTTATAGTTGCGAAACTGCTTGGTTCGAGCAACAAAAAAGTTTGTGTTTCGACACAAACTAAACGATTGGCTAAAATGAGTTCGCTATTTTATTGAACATATAATTATCTGCAGCTGCGCAGATATTCAACCAAATAGTTCCTCTGTTTTCTATAAGTAACCAAACAGTTCCGCAACTAAAAATTGATAGTGCGCGGCTAGCCTAACTCATCAAATAAATCATCTCATCTCCAGCCACTAAGCCAATTTGTAAATGAACGCGACCGCCGATCAGTAAAACTGTCGGATTTGCGATAATGCCAACATGACGTCCACCAAGTCGCCACAATAGACGTTCTGAATATCCATTTTGAGGCAAGGTTCTCTAACGCATAGGCATTTTTTGGAATTTTTTTTTATACGCAAGATCTATGACAATAAGCTGCAAACGACAGATGCCCTAAAAAGTCAAATTAACTCGTGCCAACGCTCAAATTGAGACTCTACGAGTATGTTCGTTATAGTGACCGAAAATTTGACCTCTCAGAGCGGTCGCAATTTAAACGATCGCATAATTCGCACAGTTCTGTTAAAAAAAACACGATGGGCCATCATTGATTGCCTATGAGATGGTCGGCAAGATGGCTGTCCATCGGTTGCTTTTCCTCTACAAGATGGCTGTCGAAAATGGATGCAAAAACTGTCTACTGCAATTTTTTTCCAATGAGTAGAGTAGTGGTCCACTTGTGGACACATTCCGCCATCTAATATCCTTTGATATGCGGACGAAAAACCGACATCAACGCCATCTCTGTCCATCGCATCATGTCATAAGCAAACACAACTTGTTTCATTTACTTTTAACGTAGGTACATTTACTAACTTGTCCTAATTAGAAAACTCTGACTCAGTCAGTATTTTCTTGATCTTTGTATTTTTTCGTAAAACCCAACATTTTGAATTTAGCTATTTATCAGAATCGCAATAATGCAAGCTTTGTATAGCGATCAATGGCTTAAATATTTGAGTTGAAACCTGAAATCAGATAGTTGCATCAAGACAACTCCTAACTTACGAGCGCTCTCTTCGAAAGTTTGTTCGCTTGTACGTGTGCCACGCACGCATTTGACTCGAATCCATGTGAGCAATGCCAAGTAGAAGAGTATCCATTTGCTGTCAAGACCAACATTCCACAACATTTCACAGTTTGGGTATGCCTGAACAAGAGAGAGTGGCTCTCATTTTCGAACTTCGAAAAACACTTGCGAGTGGTTGGTGAATACCCCACAGAAATTTCAAGTTAAGAGCCTCGTAAAGTTAAGAGCCGTTTAGGAGCGCTCGGTGAATACGAGCCTTAATGTGGTAAATTAAGACCACATGTTTGTACGTCAAATTTGGATGCTGGTATTATTTCACCGGCTCTTGCTTATGCATTAACGCTGAGATTTCTTGACGTGAAGATCCGCCCATTGAATAAAAGCTGTTTTTTTTTTATGGTAAGCGTGTGCTCGTTGCATTGCTTTTAAAATAAAGTCACTACACAAACAATATTACTATCCAAGAATTTACGGATTTATTTTGAATTTCAAACCACTGAAAAGCTGAATACAACAGTATCGAAAATTTCAAAAGGAATATCATCAGCGCCCAGATCACGCATTTGGACGATTTCTGCGATGTGTTAGTTTTTCATAAAACTAGCCAAGATTTCGTGTAAATAAAACAGAAACTTCAGTACTGTTATAAGTCATTGCCTTATAAGACTCCCCAAAGTTTGTTTTGCAAGTAAATGGTCGCCTTTTATTCCCACTGACTGGATTTAATTCTTTTTTAACTGAATGAGCATTGAAACATGTACATATATATGTACATAAATCAATAGCATCTCCTTTCCTTTTATGGTTTTTAGATTTCTTAAGGATATAAATCAAAAATCACCCAAAATTTACCTGAAAAAATATTAGTATAGTTTCCTAAGGCCGGTATTCACCGAGCGCTCATAACTTAAGAAGCTCATAAACGTATTCACCAAGCAATATTAGTGAAGATCTACGAGAGCTCTTAAAAGTTAGGAGTGGTCCCGACCACTCCTAACTTACGAGCGCTCTCTTCGAAAATTTGTTCGCTTGTGCGTGTGCCACGCACGCATTTGACTCGAATCCATGTGAGCAATGCCAAGTAGAAGAGTATCCATTTGCTGTCAAGATCAAGACCAACATTACACAACATTTCACAGTTTGGGTATGCCTGAACAAGAGAGAGTGGCTCTCATTTTCGAACTTCGAAAAACACTTGCGAGTGGTTGGTGAATACCGCACAGAAATTTCAAGTTAAGAGCCTCGTAAAGTTAAGAGCCGTTTAGGAGCGCTCGGTGAATACGAACCTAAAACTCATATACGCAGCAAGTTCTTACAACATCAAAAAGAACACGCTACAATATCAAAAGAAGAACGCACTATAGCTTGAACCAATTTAGTTGGCAATTCTACTGCGCAGGTCTCTTTAAATTTCTTTGCTCTACTCTTTAATTCTTAAAGAGACAGAAAAATCACTGAAAAAAAGAAAAAAAAGATGTACATGCAAGCGCTGTTGTCAATGATGCTGCTGCGATCATACTGAAGCACTTAGGAGGGTGAGTTTTGTTTATAGCTTCGCTCTCAGTAAAATAGAAATGAATTTCCAGTGATGGACTTTCTTTGAATAAGATATGATCATGGTTTACTTTTCTTTCATAGCTTGATGTCTAAAAAACTATTTCATCTCTGGTGAGATAAAAGGAAAAGATTTTTAGGTGTAAACTTTACTTCGAAAAAATAAAATTAATAATTTTTGTTTTTATTAGTGGGACAAATTTTAGTGCACCTATAATAAAAAAATAAGTCTATTGTAAAATGCAATTGGGTTAGGCAAGAAAAACTACCTGCTAGCTGCGACATAGGATTAATGACAAAAAGTTTAGGGATTATTGTTTATTTCTATGTTTTATGATTTGTGGCTTAGTAACAGAAAGGTTCCGGGGGCGTTGTGTTTATATTTATTTTTTGGCGTTAGTGTATATTTGATATATTTTTTTTTTGACCTGTGGGGTTGGGATTAATTTTAGATTAGTGTTAATTAGTTAGATTAGTGTTTACGAGTTTGAACAATTTTTAACTACGAGTTTTTAAAAATGAATTTTTGCATCAGAGGGAATTAAGGTATTTAAATGATATTTGCTTTGCTTTGCAATTCAGTTTAAAAAAAACAACCAATAATAATATAATGAAATACATTTAAAAGAAATTTTAATGGATCCATTTAGAAAAGGAAAACCTATTGGAAGCCAGGCGCGTAAGATAGTTGTTAAGATATATAATGACAAACTGGAAGAAGCAAAGAATTCGTTTCTTGAAAATCCTGTGAGTTACGCAACAACGCAAACAGTGAAAACTACTGGAATTTCTGAACGTTCAATCAGAAGGATTATTAAGCAATACGAAGAGACAGGAGTTGTGCAGTCACTAAATAAAAACGTGCAGCATACGAAGTGGAAAACTGGACTAGACGAATTTGACATCGCAGCTATTCGGCGTATAATGCACAACTTCCACCAGGAGGAAAAAATGATGATATCCTTAAAAATGTTGAGACAAAGAGTTCAGGAAGATCAGGAAGATCTGGAGTTTAACTTAAGTATTACGTCGTACCGTCACATATAGAGATTCGTTTTTTAGTCGCACAACACGATTATGGAATAACTTACCCGGCACAGTTTCCCCTTGCCATTTCAATTTGAAAACATTCAAAACCAATGTTCATCGACACCTCCTTTCTCTCCCCTGCTAATTTCTCCCTCGCCCGTGCTGTGTTTAAAACATTATAAGTACTCGTAACATACCCTTGAGCGCGAGTGAATTATAAAAAAAAAAAAAAGAAGAAACGGATTTAGCTACAAAAAACTCAAAACAACCGGAAACTTCTCTGTGAAAGAAATGATATTAAACTCTTGCGAGTGAAGTATCTGAGAAAAATCCGGGAATACAGAACAAAAGGATTTGATATCATTTATTTGGACGAAAGCTATATTCATAGCTCACATACAAGGCCATGGGCTTGGACTGATGACAATAGCAATTTCAAAGGGAAAGAGGCGCATGCAGGTGGTGAAAAATGTTTCGTGAAAAACTCCTTACTTTTATTCAAATCTGGAACGAAGACGGGAGACTATCACGACGATATGAACTTCAAAAATTTCTGCAAATGGATCCAAGAACAAGTTTTGAATAACTTGGAGGAACCTTCAGTTATTGTACCACAATACATTAGAAGAAAAACAAATTACTTCTGCTAGCAAGAAATCCGAGATGATACAATGGCTAACCGAAAACAATATTCCGCATACTATACAGATGTTGAAACTTGAACTGTATATTTTTGGGCAACTGTCAAGGCAAGAGTAGGTTCACGAAACACAACATTCAATTTATTGGATGTTCAAAAATTAGCAGAGGAAGAATTTTCAAAAATAACGGCTGAAAACTGGCGAAAAGTGTGTGAAAAAGCCATAAGCACTGAGGACGAATACTTTTCTCACGACCTGACGTGGGACACAATTTCGGATTCAATTATAAATAATCCAGGTGACGATTCTTCAACCGACTATGAAAGCGACATTAGTTCTTAAAACTAAGTGTATGTAAATGAACATTTATTATTTAAATTATATTATTCTTATTTATATTGTTTTTATTTTATTATTATGTTTTATATTTATTTCTGAAGTACAAATTTATAATAATTATTTTAAGGTAAAATAAATTCTTAAAAACTCGTAGGTAAAAATTATTCAAACTCGTAAACACTAATCCAACTAATTAACACTAATCTACAATTAATCCCAAAACCCCACAGGTCAAACAATAGTAAATACTTATATCAAATAAACACTAAAACCATAAAATAAATATAAACATAACGCCCCCGGAACCTTTCTGTTGCTAAGCCACAAATCATAAAACATAGAAATAAACAATAATCCCTAAACTATTTGTCAAAGCAAAGTTGAGTTAGGCACTGTAAGATTTAAGGAAAAATCTTTACTCATTAAATATCTTGCGCACCATTTTTGTTCTCTTAAATCCTCTTAAATCCTCTCTCTGCGCAACCGACCGTTGGCCAACTGAATTGGTTCAAGCTATACAATACCTCAATAAACAAGAAATCATCGAACACAACTAATCAACTGTCATGAGGACATCAAATTTCCTTATTTTTTCCCATTATAACAAAAAATGTTAAAAGTGGAGTAGGTGCCTCAATATTAAATTTTGATCTAAATTTGTTAATTTAGTTATGTATAAAGCAAATTATAGTTTTTTAATAATAAAACTTATAAAATCAAGTTTTGTCTTTCAATTTAACAACATTTTAGCACAACGTTTCCAGCTCCCTGTCTTTATTTTGTTTTTTGACTATGAAATTGCTGTCCGCTTGCATTGTACATATTTGTATAGAATTCAGAAATGCATTTGACTTGTTTCTGATTTTGAGGACGAGTTGAGAAGGGAAAACGTCAATAATTTGTTTCAGTCATCCAAGTATAAAAGTCTCTCAAAAAAACATTACACTTCATTTTCCTCTGATAAATAATTTATACGCCAACAGATCGTAGAGAACCTAGAACCTAGTGACTTGCAGCTCTCAACCATTCCTCATTACTATGTGCGTATTAAAGTCAGAAATAAACTGATCTTGCAATTTTTTGCTGAGTCCAAACGGATTAGAAGTACTTTTCATAATAATATATATATATGTAAATATATACTCTAAGAGGAGTTGTGACTTCCTCGCAATAGGAAGTACTCCTGATGTTTTCTTATTTTAAGGTGGCAGCAGGTTTCAGTTTTTTTTTCTGGACACCTTTTATTTTGAATAAATGGACACGGAACTGTCATGAAACGAAGCTCAGAGGCATAACAATCCGTTGTTGAGAACATTAATGTCAACATTGACATCGTCTTGGGTCGGTCCATTACCAACCAGCAAAGAATGCATACTAACTTGCATCGAACGAGCAATACGCTGCCCGGAATCCATTCTTAATGATTCATTTCAGCGCTATTCTGAAATCAACAAATTAACGGTGGTGAGGGCCATTCTAACTATAGCTTGTCACCCGCATTCTAACTCTCAATTAAAACATTTGTAAATATTATGTTTACTGAACAGTTGGATGATTTCATTACTTTCCATCATTAGCCAACGTCTCCAGTATCACATATTGATAGCTAATATTTGGCACAGAGTTATGAATTTTGGTAGTTTTTTTTGGAAACAATCACATACATCCACCCTTATAACCGGCATATTCTAGACCATTATGCAGTGCTCGGATGAAAACCAATTGTTTTATAAATTTCAAAAATACTCAAAGAAATAATTCATTCCAGGTTTGAGCCGCACCTGCCTAAAAAATAGTGTACTCTGAGAATACCAAGGCGACCGAGCTGAGACAGCTGGAGTTAAATCATCACATTCGAAAGGCTTAAGTGTAACAACATTTTCTTTGAGGACAAACAAATCAAAACACCATTGCAGTTTGTTCCACCATTGTATTTTCTTCAACAAAGTAGAAGCAAAGATAATATAAATATATGTATGTATTTATATTATCTTTGGTAGAAGTTTGTAGCGATATGTTATAACATCAATATCAATACAACACTAAAAAGAACGCGCTACTATACCAAAAAAGATCGCACTACAAATTCAATAAACATAAAGACAACGAACACACCCATTTTCTCAACAGCTGTCATGACGCCATAGACTTCTTAATCGTTGTTACTCTTTTATACTACGTTTATATGCAGTATCGAAAGATCGAGTTGGATTAGGGTGGGATTTTCGACCCAGGTTTTTCGTCATTTGAGTTGAGAGCTCGATTTGGAGTTGAGTTGAAATGGTGTTGAGCGATTCTGAAACAACGTGTTCAGGATTCACTTGAATAGGTTAGCCTTACAGCCCGATTCTCCCCAAAGTCAGTGATGCCTCACAAGTCACAAGAAGGAAGAGGTAAAATTGATTTTGTGATGACTTTTTCGAATTCTGCCGCTCAGAACAGGTCAGAACTCATAGATTTTCAATGTTTCTTGGATTGACATTCAGTATATTATCTTATAAGAAAATTTTCTAGATTTGTGAATAATTGAGAGTAAACAAAAAAAAATGGAAGTGGACTTTGTTCTAGTGAATATTATTGCTGATCTTTCCCACGAAAATGAAAAGTAACATTTTTACATAAACAAAATTTATTTTAAGAAACTAATCGCGTCAAGAAGTTTGCAGCGCCGCCGGCTTTTAAAAACTTTGAGAGATACAAATGATCCATTCGCTCTTCAAAACAATACATTTATAAAGTAATTTCTTCGTTTTGAATAATCAGCTTTTCAAATAATGACACTTAAGAATCTCACCATGCTGTGGTGAGTTTTCATTGTGAATTTTCTTGAGAATACCAAAATGTTATCGAATCACAACAATCCTCACAAGGGGGAGTATCGGGCTGTTATATTCATTTTCTAATTGGATAAGTTTGGTGTCCAAAATCAGGTGTTTGGTAGGTACGCAAAAAATTTCACAGAAATGTTTTTCTGTCACAAAATTTGGTGCCAAAATCAATGTTTTATTTATTTATTTCTTCAATAACTATACATATGTATTATCAAAAAAGGAACATTTGATTGATTCAATTATGAATAATTAATAAAAAGTAAACAACTCCACCCAAATAGCAAACTCAAATCAAATTTGTAGTCAGCTGTTTTTGAAGATTCTTACTAGAAAGATTTGTATACCAACATTTTTAGGATAGGTAACTTAAGATTTCTTTTTTGTCAACATTTGTTGTGTTATCAGCTGTTTTTTTACGAGAGTTATAACAGCAAAAAGCTATCCAGATACATAGCTTTGGATTTGATTTTGAATGCTGCTATTGATGTTTATGTTTAACACTACGATTTTTCTAAAAGCTAAAAAAGTGTTTAACAGAATAAAGTTAAAAAGAACTATATTTTAAATCCATTTCTGTTTTACATAAAGGAAGAAATCTCTTCACACTCTTTACTCTACTCAGTAATGGAAATGTCGGCCATAAATGTACGAGTATTTCTTGACCTTTATTCTGTTAAGCGTAGTACGCAAGTCGCGGTAAATTTTTTCTCCAAACATCAGCTAAAATCTAAGTTTAATTTTGACATAAGAACCTTGTGGAGAATATATCACAGAAAACAGTTGATATCTAAATGAAATTTGTTCAAAGATTCAAAAGAATTTGTTTTGAAGTGTAATTTTTTAATTATCAATGAGAATGAATGAGAGTTATGAATTATGAGTAATTTTTGCTGTGCAAAATCTTTTAAGACTTCCGTCACCAAATATTCTTCTAAATATTCTTCCATTTTAAATTGAAATTTAGCTTGAGAACAAAAATGTGCCATCCAATTATTTCGTGCGCTAAATTTTGACAGAAAAGTTATGTACAGTTCGAATTCGAAGAGAAATTGATTTTTTACCTGGAGCAGCGTACCTCTCGGCTAAAATGCTTGACATAGTCTTTGCTTGGCTAAATTTTGGAGAGAATTTTGTATGGGAGATACAATTTAGCGCGATTTGCGTAGTAGGCTTTAAGCTCTACTGAAATACCTACGTTTTTTTGAATCTAATTGCGAATAATCTTGTTTAAATATTTGTACAAGCAAATAACTCATCATCATTATTTCTGTAGACCCTTGGTTACAAGTCAATTTGCTTCTTTTATGATTTCAATTATTCAATTGGTAACGTTGGTTGACACATTTTATAGGTCTTAAAAAAATTCAGCATTCTCTTTCGAAAATATAAAAATATAGATCCGACTTTGGTGGTAAGTAAATAAGAAGCCATCATAAAAGCCCAAAAAAAATCTAAAATGATAAAAATCATAAAAAAAAATTCTATCTGAAGGACTAAATATTTGTGTTTCCCCATAAAGATTATGTTAAATTATAATTCCTTGGACGCAGTATACTTGCTTAGAGTCTACAAAATATAAGAGCCGAACCATCACTCTGTCCAGTTTTTATTTGTATTTGTCCTAAAAATAGAACAATCCAGGTGTAGTCGAGTCGGGAGTACGGCACACAGTGTTGTGCATTTTGTTAAGCGATAAAAGGAGGTCATAAAAATAAATTTATCATTTTGTCATTCGAAGGACATAAAAACCATATCATAAAATTTTTCCTAAGGCAGTAAGCAAATACATACATGCATACAAAAAAAGAAAACATAAAAAACCATAATGGTCATTGCGCTAACTTCATTTAAAATGGGATCTAAACGAAATAAAAAAAAATGAAAACGTGCCCTAAAATGGCTCTTGCCGACACATGACGTTATGCCATATAGTCCTATGTTGTAGTTTGAGTGGGGTGTTGTTAGCATATCCCCTATTGAGTATTATTTTTATCCATCTAACTGACTGGAATGTGCAATACCGGAACTCTACTATGGTCGTTTTCCCACACACATATCCTTGGGGGAAATTATACTAAAATGGGAATCCGGACAGAGGACCTACATCTCACCTAACATTTCACTTAGGTACCAACATGTATCCCACACAACCAGCACAATTTTGTCACAAATAAAAAAATTGAAAATAAAATGGATCCTTGTATGATGCACAGAGCTAGAGCCGCTAGTCTGATATCCTTATGTGTGTATACACAATAAATACTAGGATACCTAATCCTGTTTTATGGATGTAAATTGGATGAAAGAAAATCCCACTTGAATTGAATTCTTCTTAACCATCCAGCAGCAGAAGCAGTGGAAGGCAGCACTCCCTAGTGAATAACCTGGAGAACCTACTAAAGCAAGGACATCCTACCACGGGCCACTGACTCCACTACTGTAAATGGAGAGTTATTTTCTCTCACCCAAGCGGATGCTTTTTTTAAATGCACTGGCACACAAGTAATTTACAGGTGCAAATCCGCCATTCAATATTTCAGCATATTAAGGTGCTGGAATCTGCTGCTGGTTGGGCACTATCACCATATCCTCTGACAACACCCATACAAGGATATCAAGGATCGCTGAATCAGAAGGAAGTTGTTCATGTGGGTAAGGCCCGAGTATGAGGCTTTGGGGTTCACATGCGCTTAAAGAAAGTTCAATAAGGATACGGTGCACATGGATTGTATATCAGACTTAAGAGTCCTTGTTTTGCTCCCTTCTCAATTTTCAGTTATTTTCTTTTTCGTATCTTCCATACACACATTCAACCTTCTTGAAAGGATTAGGTCCATAGTTTATGTTCGGGGGGTGAATCTTTGAGAGTCAGTGAATGTGTTCAATTCTCAAAAAAGCTTCTATCGCAGGTTTCGGTTTTGTATTTGTTGTTGATGCTGTCCTTTATTCCCTACATACCCATTGGATTTAAAGGAGAATTTTAAATGGAACAGAACTAAGCATCCACTTGGAATGGTTATAAATTAAGGAAACATCGCTGATGTTACGAGTATACCCATAGTTTGGTGAGCATCAACTAACTCGGGCCTGTATTAAGTACACACAATGTTCTGGGAAGGTGAAGGAGGGTGTGAATTTGTATTTAAGCCCATTCGAAAAGGGGGTAGATAAAGCTGATTCTTCTTCAGTTATTCTGAGTGACAGGGAATTGAGGTGTTTAATGGGCATCTGGACATGATTTAATTGACATTTGATGTGGGATAAGAACTCGAAAGTACTTTTCCGTAGCTTATTTTTCCTCTAAGGTGGCCGCGGCGCCAAGCGATGGTGGCAGGTTGATTTGAAAGTATTGGATACTATGGATTTTGTTTTCATTTGAGAATCAAAAGGGAGTGAAATGGGGGGAAAAATTAAATTTTCAAACAGCGGCGTCAGATTGATGTTTAAAAGAAGAGGGAACTTTTGAAAGACTAAGTGTATTAATTGGAGTCCATGGAGGGAAGTTTTTTTTGTTTGCTTGGATCAATTCTGTAAAGTGTTAAGAATTTTCGATTTATTTGACGGGAGAAAAGTTTCTTGGATAAACTTCCAATTAAGACATTTAAAGTCATGGATATGTCTTCAGAGTTAAAATGTTAAGTGCTTAATTGACACGTATCAGACTTATTAATAGCATGAGGAACTAATTATAAGTCCAAACAAGGGAAATTCATTATTATCAATAACTGTTCAGTAAGAATATTAAACAAGGCATATAGTAGGTGTATAGGTGCATAAATACCAACATAGATTTTATGCCCGTGACACACATCCAATATAAACAGCATGGTTTATTCCATGACAGTTGTGACACTGTAGAACGTTTTATAGTTTGACAGCTTGTCATATTCTAGCAGATGAAAGTTTTTATTCTTTAAATATTAAGATGTTTAAGTTGTTTAATGTTCAATCACATCAAATAATCAGAAAATAAAAGATCTGAAAAAGATAGAAATGATGCCAGTTCTGAACGCATTTTTTTTAATTTATATAAAATATATTTTTTTATTCCCTATCGTCAATTGTCTATAATTTGGGAGATTTGGCCTCTCACAAGAACCTTTTTTATTGTAACTTTCCGCCATTTTGAGTTTGCAAGTAAAAATGTTAGCTTATAATAAACTTCAAAATGGCAATTAGTTTAAGTAGAACTACTATTCAATTTAGAAGAATGGCGCTCCGTTCGCTAGGGAGATGACAATACCATGCAAAAACCCTAAAATAGAATCCATGCTCATATCATTTCGTTCGGCTTGTATTACCGTTGTATATGCTGACAGGTTTATTCGCATTATATGGATGCAAGCACACTTTTCTCATTTGGTGTATATGTTGTGGAGTGGATCAGCGCTATTATGTGGTGTGTTGTGGTGGGCTGTGTTGTGTAGAAATTCTTCTTGTTCATATTGTGTTTTTGACATATCACGCTGTGGCGCTGGTGTTTTTTCTATGAGAATAAGAAGTCTAAAGTTAGCAGCTGATGGTTTTCCAGAAAAGTACTGCAAATACGTAGGTGAGGTTTTATCAATAAAATCATATAACAAGTATGGGGAGAAGAAAAAATGCCCGTAGACTACTGGACTATCAGCTCCAATTGCTTCATCTACAAAAAAAAAAAGATCTTATGTCGGGCTTTAGTTACCGAGGCATTACTCTCCATAATAGCACATTATGTAAAAGATTCTATACAACGTTCTATGAAACAGTTTTAAGCCATTATGCAACACTCAATTCAGCAAGTACGAGTGTGGCTTCCACATTGATTTACAACGAATTTCAAGTTCAAAGCCGCGTATGATAGTGTCTATCATTAGGAACTCTATATGGCTCTAGATGGCCGAACTTAGGATTCCGAGAAAACTGATCCAATTATCTTGCATGACATTCGAAAATACGCGATTTCAGGAAAGATAAGTTAAGTGATTTCTCCAATATCGTTCTGGAGCAGACGGCGCACAGACCACGCATTTACACCAAGAAAGGAACTATATGCAACAAATTTGTCAAACGGTTAGGTAATGGGAATGATATCGGTATCATCCATCGTTCCCAACATTCTGTAATAGAGGCTTATATGGCGCGATAAAAGATGAGGCGAAACTTACTGGTCTTGAAATAAACGAAGACAAGTTCCTCTTATCATCAAGCAAATAAACCTCTGTTCATTGAACCGGACTCTCAATTTCACTCTTGGTAGTCAAAATTTTGAAGCATTTACGGACTTCAATATCTTCAGAGTAAAGTTCAAGAAATACAATAGCAAAATTAGCGATACGAGAACATTTCGAGTAGATTGTAGGAAGAAGATATATTTTTGTACTTCTTTAAGCATAATGTAATCAATTGTGTAAAATTTGCAAATTCAATAATGAGAAAAACTCTAAATCAACTTGATCTCTATTTTCATGAATATTTCAACTCGATCTGCATTTTCATGAGTATTTCAATTCCAGCTTAAAAACGATATACAAATCTTTCAAGCACATCCGTGTAAGTTAATTCAACAAGTAGTATGGTTTTGACACATAATACACTGATATACCAACTTTGGGGGTTTATTAAGGGTGAGTTTGAGAGTGAATATAGCGTTTTTTTGCTTGTATAACTGCGCTAATTATAGATTACCAATAAAACACGGCCATTATAAGCAGAAAAGGAGACATGATACTGAGCTATTTTGAAAAAAAAAATTCTTCGACGGATATTTGATATTCTATGGGAGCAGCGTTGTGGGAGCCACAGTGGGAGAAAAATTGTACCAAATTAAAAAAAAGATTTGTATGCAGCACCGCTCACCGGAGGTGAGCGAATAGAGAAGAAGATACACCCATAAACTCTCTATGAGTTGTACCAAAATGTTGATGTTGACCAAAAATTCAAAACTTTTTGATTACATCGACAACAATGCTCCAGCCAAGAGAATTTTATAGTCTAATGGCCAATTTCATAAACATACACTAAAAGCACTTTTATCAAAAATCCTTTTAAATTTTATCAGACTCTTAAATCTTTTTAATTTCACCAATATATAAAAGGGAAATTTTAGGGAAGTTTTTGTTAAAATTGAGTTCTCTTCACATCCCTGGAAAAAAAGAATTTGGTTCTTTCTTTCTAAGAAGCGCAATGTATGAGAGCAAATGAGAAAGCATTATGTGTTGAAACAAATGCCAAGAAATGCAAAAAAAAAAAACAAAATGCAAAAAAAAATATTTGGAAAGATCCTGTGGCATAAAATCGTAATAAGCACTTAATTTATTTTCTATTGCACTTCGGTTGCAAATGACGACCAAACAAATTCAACAAACGGATTCAGAGATGCTTTGGAAAGTCGGAACCTATTTCGAAGTCAGTCGGAGAATGGATTCCTGTGAACCTGGAAATAATTGCTCGGCGTATAACTATGTGTTGCACTTTTTCATTGGATGAAGACTTTTTAATATTTTATTCGAAATAAAAAACATATAAATATTTCTTAACCTATTCATTTTGTATTTTCAAATATTAAAAACTAAAATGTTGCAAAACAATAATTTCAGCTGCTACCTATATCCAATTGCTGTGGATCTATACATCTAATGGCGTTTCAATGACACTTTTAAAATTTAATGAGCCAAAAATGGGCATTTAGTTTATAAGGATGTTTAAAAGCTTGTTTAATTTAAAAGCGCTTGGTGAAACCCAAACATCTCATTTTAAGGTATAGAAGCCTGTTAAATGTTTAAAAGTCTTTCGTGAAATTGGCCATTAGCCTCCAGATCTTAGGTGATAAGAAAGACCGAATCATCAACGATGTCAGAGCACTGAAAGCACCTTGCTCGAGATAGCAGAGGAAAGAAAATTGCTGTATTTCAAGGAGAGATCATTCTTGAATCGAGATAAGTTAAAAGGTTAGTATGCGGATTAAATTTTAGTTGCTTTGTTGAATGGGAAAACTACCTAATTCTTAAGGCCCATTATACTTACCTACTTTAAGGGCAACATAAGACATGTAAATTAAATTGCAATAGAGGGATCATCTATATCTTTAAAGCAAATAAAAAAAAATTAAAATATGTTGCAGTTGAAATTGATAAAAGAAGCTGACAGAATTCTTATGCACTTATTAATAATCACCCCTATTACAGAAATCGGCGAATGAGCTAAAGTGACAGTTTCAATTTATTTCCAAATGTTTGGTATTACTGAATCCGACAAATGAAAGTTGAACGAATGTCGGTAACAATCCCTGCACCACTGACATTTTGTTCAACTTATATGGTATTACAGAATTCGCAATCCATCCGCACTCCATATAATTTCTATCATTTTACATTCGCACCAATTTCGAGACGAATCTGAAGTGAATTTTTAATTAAACGAAAATAAACAATGGAGAGTACAAAAATGTAAGTCAAAAGCTTATCATACTGAATGCTAAAGTGATTGTTTAACAAATTTTAATAGAAAACGCACAAATAACGGGTGATTTTTTAAGAGCTTGAGAACTTTTAAAAAAAAAAAACGCATAAAATTTGCAAAATCTCATCGATTCTTTATTTGAAACGTTAGATTGGTCCATGACATTTACTTTTTGAAGATAATTTCATTTAAATGTTGACCGCGGCTGCGTCTTAGGTGGTCCATTCGGAAAGTCCAATTTTGGGTAACTTTTTCGAGCATTTCGGCCGGAATAGCCCGAATTTCTTCGGAAATGTTGTCTTCCAAAGCTGGAATAGTTGCTGGCTTATTTGTGTAGACTTTAGACTTGAAAATTCGACGTTGTGGCAGATCGTTCGGCTTCAGTTCTTGCACGAGCTGTATTTTATACGGTTTTACACTAAGATCTTTGCGTAAAATCTTCCATGTGGTCGAATAACACAAACCCAATTGCTGCGAACGGCGACGAATCGACATTTCACGGTCTTCAGCAACACTCTCAGAAACAGACGCAATATTCTCTTCTGTACGCACTGTACGCATTCGTGTGGTTGGTTTAATGTCCAATAAAGTAAACTGAGTGCGAAACTTGGTCACAATCGCATTAATTGTTTGCTCACTTGGTCGATTATGTAGACCATAAATCGGACGTAAAGCGCGAAACACATTTCGAACCGAACACTGATTTTGGTAATAAAATTCAATGATTTGCAAGCGTTGCTCGTTAGTAAGTCTATTCATGATGAAATGTCAAAGCATACTGAGCATCTTTCTCTTTGACACCATGTCTGAAATCCCGCGTGATCTGTCAAATACTAATGCATGAAAATCCTAACCTCAAAAAAATCACCCGTTAGCAACGCAACCAGAGAGCAAGAAATCTAAAAAAAAAAATAGCACACGGTTGGTTTTGAACCGTCCGCCATCTTCGTATAGCTTGAACCAATTCAGTTGGCCAACGGTCGGTTGCGCAGAGAGAGGATTTAAGAGAACAAAAATGGTGCGCAAGATATTTAATGAGTAAAGATTTTTCCTTAAATCTTACAGTGCCTAACTCAACTTTGCTTTGACAACTAGTTTAGGGATTATTGTTTATTTCTATGTTTTATGATTTGTGGCTTAGCAACAGAAAGGTCCGGAACGTTATGTTTATATTTATTTTATGGTGTTAGTGTTCATTTGATATATGTATTTACTATTTTTTGACCTGTGGGGTTTTGGGATTAATTGTAGATTAGTGTTAATTAGTTAGATTAGTGTTTACGAGTTAGAATAATTTTTACCTACGAGTTTTTAAGAATTTATTTTACCTTAAAATAATTATTATAAATTTGTACTTCAGAAATAAATAAAAAACATAATAATAAAATAAAAACAATATAAATAAGAATAATATAATTTAAATAATAAATGTTCATTTACATACACTTAGTTTTAAGAACTAATGTCGCTTTCATATTCGGTTGAAGACTCGTCACCTGGATTATTTATAATTGAATCCGAAATTGTGTCCCACGTGAGGTCGTGAGAAAAGTATTCGTCCTCAGTTCTTATGGCTTTTTCACACACTTTTCGCCAGTCTTCAGCCGTTATTTTTGAAAATTCTTCCTCTGCTAATTTTTGAACATCCAATAAATTGAATGTTGTGTTTCGTGAACCTACTCTTGCCTTGATAGTTGCCCAAATATATACAGTTCAAGTTTCAAAATCTGTATAGTATGCGGAATATTGTTTTCGGTTAGCCATTGTATGATCTCGGATTTCTTGCTAGCAGAAGTAATTTGTTTTTCTTCTAATTTATTGTGGTACGAGGTGTTGTCCATTACAATAACTGAGAGTTCCTTCAAGTTATTCAAAACTTGTTCTTGGATCCATTTGCAGAAATTGTCGAAGTTCATGTCGTCGTGATAGTCTCCCGTTTTCGTTCCAGATTTGAATAAAAGTAAGGAGTTTTTCACGAAACCTTTTTCACCACCTGCATGCGCCATTATCAGCCTCTTTCCCTTTGAAATTGCTATTGTCATCAGTCCAAGCCCGTGGCCTTGTATGTGAGCTATCAATATAGCTTTCGTCCAAATAAATGATATCAAATCCTTTTGTTCTGTATTCCCGGATTTTTCTCAGATACTTCACTCGCATGAGTTTAATATCATTTCTTTCACAGAGAAGTTTCCGGTTGTTTTGAGTTTCTTGTAGCTAAATCCGTTTCTTCTTTTTTTTTTATAATTCACTCGCGCTCAAGGGTATGTTACGAGACCCTTATAATGTTTTAAACACAGCACGGGCGAGGGAGAAATTAGCAGGGGAGAGAAAGGAGGTGTGGATGAACATTGGTTTTGAATGTTTTCAAATTGAAATGGCAAGGAGAAACTGTGCTGGGTAGGTTATTCCATAATCGTGTTGTGCGACTAAAAAACGAATCTCTATATTTGACGGTACGACGTAATACTTAAGTTAAACTCCAGATCTTCCTGAACTCATTGTCTCAACATTTTTAAGGATATCATCATTTTTTCCTCCTGGTGGAAGTTGTGCATTATACGCCGAATAGCTGCGATGTCAAATTCGTCTAGTCCAATTTTCTACTTCGTATGCTGCACTTTTTTATTTAGTGACTGCACAACTCCTGTCTCTTCGTATTCCTTAATAATCCTTAATCCTTTTGATTGAACGTTCAGAAATTCCAGTAGTTTTCACTGTTTGCGTTGTTGCGTAACTCACAGGATTTTCAAGTAATAAAAACAAAAATTATTAATTTTATTTTTTCGAAGTAAAGTTTACACCTAAAAATCTTTTCCTTTTATCTCACCAGAGATGAAATAGTTTTTTAGACATCAAGCTACGAAAGAAAAGTAAACCATGATCATATCTTATTCAAAGAAAGTCCATCACTGGAAATTCATTTCTATTTCACTGTGAGCGAAGCTATAAACAAAACTCACCCTCCTAAGTGCTTCAGTATGATATGATCGCAGTAGCGTCATTGACAACAACTCCGGCATGTACATCTTTTTTTTCTTTTTTTCAGTGATTTTTCTGTCTCTTTAAGAATTAAAGAGTAGAGCAAAGAAATTTAAAGAGACCTGCGCAGTAGAATTGCCAACTGAATTGGTTCAAGCTATACTAACCACTCTCAACGATGCTTGATTTCGTTGATCGAAAGCCAGTTGAATAAATGTTTGTAGCTGACAGTGTCGATACGAAAGTTCATAAATGGATAAGGTAATTTTAGGAATCGACAATGTAGTTCATCCGACGAATTTCATAATTGAGTTTTACAGCGGATGCGAATCGAGTCAACTCACCGGGAGTAAAATTCTGCGAATTCTGTAATAGACATGAATATAAATATTCATTAAGCTAGAAAAACAACAGCCCGCAGCGAATCTGAATCCGACCGATTAACTGGCTGAAAACAATAGAATGCTGCATAACTGGAGCTGCAGCTGCAACTGGAAGAGCTTTCAAAAAGTGTCGTACGTACTTTTTTTTATGCGCCCACAATGAGGCTGTACAGCTTTCATGTTTTGTTGACATTTGTTGGGTCAGGTGTTGAATCTTTGGCAAATTGTAAATATTTTAAGTAATTGAAACTATAAAATGGACACTGAACTTGAAGATTTTCGTCCATTATTTTAATTAAAATTTAACCACGAAATCACAATAAAACAAAACAACACTTAAAAGCACTGACAGATATATAAAATTTGAAATGTCAAAATTGCTGCACGAAAAAGTTAAAAGTTCGCCAACTCTTGCAGCACCGTCTGCAGCACCGACTGCAGTTGCGTTGTGTTGTGTTCGTAACATTGAATTTACGTGTATTGAATATTTTGACAGCTATTCCAGTTGCAGTTCCAGTTGCAGCTTCGTCTCCATTGTGTTCAGCCAGTAAGATGAAAAGCACTTTTTATGACCTCTCTTGTCACTTCCTCCCGACAGGTTGTACCCCTTCTCTTTTTTTTAGGTGGATGTGGATGGGAATCGACCCCAGACTTTTGGCATGATAGTCGAATGCGCTAACCATTGTGCCAAAGG
Source organism: Chrysotoxum bicinctum (assembly GCA_911387755.1). Lineage (NCBI taxonomy): Eukaryota > Metazoa > Arthropoda > Insecta > Diptera > Syrphidae > Chrysotoxum > Chrysotoxum bicinctum. The sequence continues at coordinate 178,519,758 of OU426989.1, read as the reverse complement.
GTACACTTACAACATATAAATGCTCCCTAAAATAAAAGTGAACATAAGCTTTAGCCCCACACACAATGTTAAAACCATTGGCGCAAAATGTTAAACAGTTCTCGTTTAAGGAATAAAACCGGCTCTACTTAACGCAGTCGTTTAGCTTGGAGACTTGGTCTAACTTTTGCATAATTTTAAACACGTTAGACAACTCTTCTTACTGATGTGGGTTTTACAACAGAACCTAAGCGAATTTGCGTTGAACAACCCTTAATTTGACAGATACATAAATCACACAACTACAAAAACACAAAAAAAAAGTAAAAAGAACAGACAACTTTAAACCAAATAATTTTTCGCCGACAAAAGTACATTGTATATACCTGTGGCCACAAACCATAACCGCCTAACTCGAGTTATGACGAAATTGAGTTTTTACTATAATCGTGCTGAGAATATAAAAATCTATGTCCACTCAATTTTTTACGTCTGTATCTTTTTTTAAACAAAAGTTATAAACAAAAAACCTAACAACCTAACTCGCTTTTCAAAAATTATAATTTGCCATAACAACTTAACTCCATAAAAATGCAACGGCGGTTTCATAACTTAAGATAAGTTTATATTATTTTCCATTAACAAAAAAATATAATAAGGAATAAAAACATAAGTCAAGTTAAGGAATTTTGAATTTCCCAAGAATTAAAAACGCTTAGTTTTCATTTTTCTTATGTTAACATAGGCTCTTATTCCCTAAAGTAAAACAAATATTTACTTTTCTCAACTTGAGTTAGGTTGTTATGGCAAATCGCAAATCTATTTTTTGACAAACTTAACTGAACATAAGTGCTTTTGGCTAACCAGACTATAATTGTATGAAAATCATAAATCGAGTTAGGCCGTTATGCCGTGTTTAAATTTAAAAAATCACAAATCTAAGTTGACTTATGTTCTTTTGCCTTAATCAGTTTACCGTAAAAATGAGTCGTAAGTGAAGATAGGTTATTACGAACAGTCGCATCTGTAGTGTAAGTGCTGTTTAAAATTGAAAGGTTTAATTAAAGAAGTGCGTAGATACCGAAAATGAGCTGTGCAAATAATGGATCTAGCAAGGATGCTTACAAATTACAACAAAATAATTATGTATTACCACTCTGATATACACGATATACATAGTTATGAGATGTATTTAGGAGCTGATATCACATTGTGGCAATTCCTTACTAACAAAATTAATATAGGTATTACTTAATAAGATAAAGTACTCGTTACAACATATTTACTTTTCATTTGTTCTAAAATAAATGTTAGGTTTCAAATTCAAAAAGAAATATCAAAATAAGAAGTCTTAAGAATTTATCTTACATTGAGTAATTTTTTTTCCTACTAGGCTTAGGAAAATTATTGTCTATTATTTTTAGTACAGGACAATTTAATAATAGAGATCAGTTTGTTCGCAAAGAAAATGGAATGAAATTAAAACATTCATGCTGCCAGTCCCTGTTTTCATGATTTGTACATTGTCATTGAGTGTACTTTTAGAAATGCATTTTTGCTTTAAATCAAAATATAATATTATTAGTTTTATTACAATTAAACCAAACAAAAATGTTTCCATATTTTGAACTGAATATAACGAAACACAGTCATCAATGAACGGCCAAACTTTTGATGTTGACTTGATCCAATTACTCTTCTTTTTAAGTCATTACTTATAGCAACAAAACTTTTAATATTTAATACAATTCTAAGGTTTGTGTTAAGATATGCATATAATTTTTTGTTGTTCAGGTGAACTATTCAACTATGTACAGTGTACATACATGAAACTGAGAACGTTGGAAATGATCTCGATTTGATGATTTGATGGTAATTTTTTTTAATAAACCGGAATATATACACTCAAATGATTCAGTGAAATATCCAAATTTGAATTTATTTCAGTAGAAAGCCCAAGCCGCTCCAGCTGATATAAACTATTTTTCTGTACATTTATTGTTGGATTAATAAACAATAATAATATTAATAATTTATTAAGACAGTCTAGTAATTCAATTTCTGAGAGCTCAAATAGAAGAAACGTTTGCAAGACCTAAATGTTAAACTAAGTAAAAGTGTCGGTTTAAACTTCCAATCATCAGAAAGACTGTTAAGGCTAGGGCTTGCTATCATTTTTATATTTGTAGAAGTAAATGCAGCGAGAGAATTAAATTTGGAAAACTTGAAGTGTAGTTCGACAGCTACTGGTCATTAGGAAACTATAGCCAAAGAATTTTATGTAGATATCGCTTCCCTCAAAAACATTGAAGATACAAAATTTGACACCTTGGTGTACACAATTAACTGGAAGCCAAAACGCGACCGTAGTATGAAGAATACGAAAATATTTTTAATGTTTTTTGTAAAAAAATATTTTCTTCTGAGAGCTTCTTTTAATCTTCTATTCTTCTTAAAATAAATAAATTCAGAATATCAGAGGAAAACATGCTCCCATCAATAAGAAGAAGAAAACGACATATTTGGAGGTTTACTGCACATGAAAACCACTTCATTCGAAGGGACTCGTATACAAAATATTTAACTGATAACTTAAGTTTTACATCAATGTCCATCCATTATAAATCATTGGCGCAAAATTTTAAACAGTTCTCGTTTAAGAAATAAAACCGGCTCTACTTAACGCAGTCGTTTAGCTTGGAGACTTCGTCTAACTTTTGCATAATTTTAAACACGTTAAACAACTCTTCTAACTGATGTGGGTTTTACAACAGAACCTAAGCGAATTTGCGTTGAACAACCCTTAATTTGACAGATACATAACTCACACAACTACAAAAACACAAAAAAAAAAGAAAAAAAGAACAGACAACTTTAAACCAAATAATTTTTCGCCAAAAAAAGTACATTTTATATACTACCTCGGTACAGATTTTGATTGTTTATAAGTTATTTACATAATTTTTGATGAAAATAAAGTATAAATCGCAAATTCACAGCATAAAAACTCAATTTGTTGTTGCAAGGTGCAGATTCATTTAGCTATACTCGTCTCGGCCGGCGGCGGCGGCGCGCCTACATACCTACATACATTTGTATTTTCAGATTTGTTCATCGTAGAGCACTTTCGTACGATTATTTCGAATTTATAATATTCAGTTATTCAGTCTATTTACAAAAAAACATCTTTAAAAAATCGAATAAAATATCAGTAAACATTTTTTCTTCGATTTGCTTTGGTATGAAATGACCATTGTCAATATGGATAAAGTATACTTTTAAAAGATAAACTAGCTATTTGCTGCTGTTAAAGTAAGACGAGCTCTTTAACGTTAAAGTATAGTTTATGTCCTTTAAAATCAACAAAAAGTCGGTTCTCGTTTTATACTCAATATTTAGAGTCGACTCCCATTCTAAAATTGATTTAGAGTAGGTTTTAAATGTTTAAAATTTTGCGCCATTATCTTTAAATCTTGCAAGCTTATCAAAATACATACTTTAAAATGTTCAGATTTATCGGCAAAAAGTATAATGCCCCGCCCCGAAAGTAGACATGTGTTCTTTTGCTTTGAAAAAAAAGGTTAACGAGTCCGAAAATGAAAATTTCGCATTGATTGAACAAAAAAAAATAATTTCGATAAAGCCTAAGCAAAGTGCAACGAAAAAAGAAGCAATAAAACCCCAACACTTTAAAACTTAAGGCTTTGACCTTCATCGATCATTGAACCAATGCTTACAAATTAATGTGACAGCGACCACCATCTCAATTAGCTTAGTATGAACAAAACGAAGGTCCAAATGTTAACGCCAAGTGATTGGTTTTATTTCGTTAACAGCGTTGGAAATAAGACTGATTAAATTGAGACAAAAATCGAGAACGATTTTTTGATTTCGACAAACTTTATAGATCTAAATTTTCCTGGAAACGAACAGATGAAGATGGCAACAAAAAAACTAGCAACTCGGTTCGGTGGCTACTTTACTATAAAAGCTGCAATCAATTGTCCTACACAGAATTTTTGCACAAAGATGAAGTTTAGTTTTCAAATTTTTTAAAGTAAAAAAGAGATGACAGCCTTTTTTAAATCTAAACAATTTCTTTCACGATAATAAAAGGATTTCATAGACTTAAAAAATGAAATCATGGTTTTTAGTCTATGACAATCTTGGATCCAATATTTACGAGCCAAACACTTATCCCGATTTAACAGGTCTTGACAAATCAGAAGATACTAAAATATCGATTTGGCTCAAAATTGCATCAATGATGTACAATACATAATTTAAACTTATGGGTACATACTAAAAGTTTGAATAGATAAAATATTCAAATTAAAAACTTTTCCTTTACTTGTATGATACTTTCACGACAAAAGGAAAACATATGGAAAATTAACTTAAGTCAATAAATACATTGGTTTATTGATAAGGAAAAAGAACTTAAGTCAACATAGGAAATTTTTTCCCACAATCTCACACAGGGAATAACGACCTAAGTCGAGAAAAGAAATTTGAATCGGTCTTTCTTAATATACCATAACAACCTAACTCGACCTAAGCTTTTTATTTTTTTAAATTTCAATAAGCCATAACAGCTTAAGTGTTTTTTTCTTTAATTACTCATTAAATATAAGGCATAGAATTTATTCTTTCTAGTATATGAAAAATGTGTGTTCTTTCTTCATTTCTGCATTTAAAAAATTTAAGAATTCATAATTCCTGATTCATAGAGAGAATATGAAACTTAAAACTGCTCTCCTGAAAAATATTAAAAATCGACTTAAGCGGTTATGCCTTGTGGCCACTGATACTACCTCGTTACAGATTTTGATTGTTTATAAGTTATTTACATTATTTTAGATGGAAATAAAGTATAAATTGCAAATTCACAGCATAAAAACTCAATTTGTTGTTGCAAGGTGCAGATTCATTTAGCTATACTCGTCTCGGCCGGGCGGCGGCGCGCGTGCATACATAAGATATGTATGTACCTATACATACATTTGAATTTACAGATTTGTTCATCGTAGAGCACTTTCGTACGATTATTTCGAATTTATAATATTCAGTTATTCAGTCTATTTACAAAAAACATCTTTAAAAAATTGAATAAAACATCAGTAAACATTTTTTCTTCCATTTGCTTTGGTATGAAATGACCATTGTCAATATGGATAAAGTATACTTTTAAAAGATAAACTAGCTATTTGCTGCTGTTAAAGTAAGACGAGCTCTTTAACGTTAAAGTATAGTTTATGTCCTTTAAAATTAACAAAAAGTCGGTTCTCGTTTTATACTCAATATTTAGAGTCGACTCCCATTCTAAAATTGATTTAGAGTAGGTTTTAAATGTTAAAAATTTTGCGCCATTGTATCTACTAGGTTTGTATTCCTTAAATCGACTTTGACTTCCTGAATTTAAACTTAACCTCTTTGTGCACGATTCCTGAAGTCTCTTATTGTGTTTTCAATTCATTAAAACTTTGTTTTTTCGTAAAATAAGCACAAAGCTTCAAAGGAAGTGATGTCCCTTAAATTAATTCTGCTATGTTGGCATTCAGAATTTTTGTTTTGTCAAATAACCTAGCAATATCCTTTATTATCATTAATTTTGATGATCATTTTTTTCTGAATTCAATAAACTATTATAGCCTGGGAAAAATCTCGACTTGACAGAGAATTTCTAGGCTATTTCTTTTTAGACATAAAATCCTATTTCTCACCATATAAGCAAGACAACAAAATGTAGGTACGTGTGCACAATTTTTATATAAATTTTCTTAATATTCAGCAAACCCTTGAGGAATTATTTTTTGTTATCTGACTCTCCCCCTTGCTTTCAAACACCAACAGCAACAACAACGAAAAAAAGAAAAGAAAAAGACAACAAACAAAAAAAAAAAAAAAACAACTTACTCCCTATGCGACTTATCAGCCCAATCGATTGGCAAATGGCAAAGTATCTCGCACACACTATCTTTGGGAATGTCCTTTGGCTATTTAAGGTACCGGATATACTCCCAAATAGATACGAGTACCCACATAATCTTGTATCCTCTTGAAAGATTTGCTAAATCATTAAATTTCCGATTTGTCCTCGGGGCGAACAGACTATACAGCCACATCACAAGGCACAGCCTTTTAGGAGGACAGCTTGCCCTTTTCCTTGCTTCAGAGCTGATGCCTTGTTCGGGTTGTCATGTTCACATCTTTTGTGTTCGGTACAAAAAATAACTTTCGATATTGGAACTGGGAGTCCATTTATGAGGAAGCGAATAGAAGTTCCGAAAATGGACTTCACTGAAATAACAAAAGGATTTCGATTACATCGAGTAACTCATTAATTGGCAGATGTTACCTTTGCTCCAAGTAGAGGAGTGCCAGCTACCAGATTAACGAATACCAAAAAAAAGGCTTATTGGTAAGGACAGACTTCAGAGTGTAAGCTGATGATTACCAGCACTGCATCTCTTGATCCAACAACTACAACTTTCAACGATGGTTTCTCTCTTTCATTATAAAGAGTTAGGGCGAGCTAGGTTCTCATAAAGAAGGGCTATTTTCCGTACGAGTGTTCAGTTTCGAGTGAACGTTTTATTTTTTTTTTATTTTTGGTTGTGGTTGTTCGTTGCCTTTTAATTTCCTGACACCATACTCCGGAAGCAGAGTAGATATACACATAGGTATGTATATTGGAATGCAGACATGGCACACCATAGCGCTCCAATAATACTTTGTTCTGTTTGTCCAAAAAATAAGGACCCGGGTCAGAGAAGGTGCGTGGGTATTTCAATTTTATCCTTCAAATGGTGGTTACGGGTGTTATTTCGTGTTCTCAGATCCTCTTAAATCATGGTGAATTTCACTAGGTAGTCTGTTTTTTAACTTACTCGTATTCTGTATAGAATTCCTTGAGAACCCATAACAAAAGTGTATTTTTGGTTGCATTAAAATACAGGTTTTAAATAAAATAAGGAAAACACGACTTTCGACTTTATTTGCATGGTGGTTTTCGAAATATAGAATTTTCAAAAAAATTTCATACAAATGTTAAATGTCCATTTTTAAAATCTTATAATTCTCGAAAACGGTTCCGAGAATTTTGATAGAAATTTTTCTGTATAGCTTAATTTGGGCACAGGTATGCTCCACTTGGAAAAATTTGTCGACTTTCATTGGGAATCCTTACCACTTTGCCAAGTAAGTTTAGGGGATTGAAATTTGTCCTTAAAATTGACATACCAAACAGAAATCAGGCAACATTCTATTTTTGGTCTTAAACGTTTAAGGAGTAATATTTTGTCCTTGTTAAATACATCACTTAAAAACGGAGTCACTGTGCTATTTTTTTTTTCCAAGAGTTGCCACTGGCTTCGATCTTTCTAACAACAAAGACATTCGCACGAAATCTAAAGTAATAAGCTGACAACAAATTCCTAAATAACCCAAAGATTTGCATCATTGTGCTTGTCTTACGAATGGCGTATTTTTCCCACTATAAGGTGAGTGAGTCCTTAGCAGCGTCCAAAATATGGCCGATCAATATTTTGTATTTACATTTTCGATCAACATGGTCAACATTTAAACCTGTACAAATAGTCTTAGTTAGACCCCAGTTATTGCAATGTATCATTGGAACATATCGTTGGAATGATGACTGACTGGTCAGTGAGTGACATCAACCAATTCTATGTACTTGAGGTTAGAGTTGATCATTGACAGCAAAAATGACATTTGAGAATAGAAAGAGAATCGAACACGTTGAGTGGACAGTGGAACGATTTTGTTCCAAGTTAAAGAAACGAAAATAAGCTGTTAATTGAAATTTTTATCAGTGAAATAATAAAAGTGGATTTAAAAGTAAGTTTAAATCAGAATTTTGTACTTTTTAGAGTAAACAAATTCTACTAATCATTTTGGTACCAATTAAAGCCATGACAATTTGTCTAATCGTTTTAAAAATGGAAATGAAAATTTTCAATGATGCATTTTAACTGTAGCTATAACTGGGCCCTTTGTGTGTATGACGGTACGACAATGTTGTCTGAATAATTTTTGTAAACTTTTTATCATGAGTGAAGAACTTAAAAATAAAACACAAATAATTAAATCCACATGTGCAAATACATAGTGCACTGAACACAGACAAAACGAATCTGACAGCTGACTATTGTGTTGATCAACATGTCCACACTACCATATAAAATTATCGTTCAGTCGAACCAACTTTGTTGTATTTAATCCGTTTGAATTGTGTTGAATTTCATCGACAAAAGTTAATTAGTGCTGTTGATAAGCATGTTCAGATTAACAACGATGTTCATATACACAAATCAGCATAATGTGAATGCTGGTTAAAGAGCACTTGTTAATGTTGTGTAACATCATCTAACCTATGTAACGAGTAGACTCGCTAATAATTTAATTCCAGTAGTATCTCTGCCAATCAAATCGCAGATAAAGCTCTTCAAAAATATCCTAGCAGCTGGACTTGATGGAGTAATAGCTGAATTCCTGAAAGCTGATCCCGTCACAACGGCTAGTAAACTACATCCGTTGATGCAAACTATTTGGGAAAACGAAATCTATTCCAGTAACTGGAAGGATGGGGTGATTGTCAAAATGCCAAAGAAAGGTGACCTTAAGAATTGTAACAATTGACGACCGTTTTTCTCGAGCGGATAAAGGCTAGAATCGAGTCGAAGCTGAAGGCATCAAGCTAGCTTTCGCAGCGGTCGATCGTTTGTCGAAGTTATCAACACCCTGCGTGGGTGTTGTCCATGAGCAGTCTGGGGAATTTCGAGATTTTGATTTTGAGAAGGCCCTTGACTGAGTTCACCCTGAATGCGTTTGGATTGGAGATCACTTCTTGCTAGAGGAATTCGCCCAAAAATTGTTGCCATTATAAAAGAGTTACAAAAATACAATGTGTTATGTTTTGCATAATGGTCAGGTCAGCTTTCCAAACCATTCGAAGTGTGACACGGTGTGACATAAGGAGATATTTGCCAATTATTTTTCTGCTCGTGATATACGAGGTATTGAATGCCAGCGTTGGTACAGCAGAGGCAGAGCTATCAATAGAGGCTTAGCCATGTTGATTATTCCGATGATCTATGCCTCCTGGCAAATAACATCAGTGGTCAGAACGGAATGTGCCAAATACTGCATGTGAAATTAGAGTCGATCGGTCTTAGAATAAATAGCAAAAAGACAAAAATAATACTCAAAGGCCGCCCCCCCCCCCCCCTCCCACACACACACACATCAGCAAATGCTGGTGGTGAGTCGCTGTCTACATCACATCCTGAAGATTCGCTGGCCACAAAATATTTCTAACCAGGATTTTTTGAGCAGGATAAGTCAAGATCAGATGGACGTCGACATAAGAAAGTGAAAATGGCAATGGATATTGATCACACCCTGAGGAAACCAAACCATGATATTGCAAAGGAGTTCTTTGAATGGAATTCTCAGTATGCACGGCAGTTTGGAAGACCATGAACAGTATTATCAGAAGCGGATTCCCATCGATCGTTAAAATATCCAGCTGATGTCAACCCTGAAAGATGGAGATATTTTGATAGCGCCCTATGCTCCCAGCGGAATCACAGGACATGACGATGATAAGTATCTATCTAATTATAACTAGGAATGCTTAATGAATTTTCATGTATTTCGCTTCTTTCACATGCAATTCTCACTCAAGGTATTCGTTTTTTAGTCGCACAATACGATTATGAAATAATTTACCCGGCACGGTTTTCATTTATCATTTCAATTTGCAAACATTCAAAATCAGTGTTCATCGACACCTCCCTTCTACAACCCACCTGATTCCCCCATTGTTAGGGCTATGTTTAACATAAAAATGTTTATAAATTAATTATAAATAAATAATAAAAAGCATAAATAATAATAAGCACACTACAGGGGTTTTCAATACCTCTAAAATGACAAAACAAAAATATTCCACATTCGTGTAGTTCGGCTAGATAAAAAATTTCTATACGAAACTGAGCTCAAGGCTGAGTACATTTCTAAAAATATGAATATTCCATTCGAACTGTTATAAAGGTAGGGAATGTAAGTGGTTTCTTCGGTAGAACAATATTTATAAAAATAGCGATAAGGTAGATGACAGATATAAAATATTGATTTAGTGACATAATAAAATATTTCGTTGTAAATAGTTCCATCATCTATCACTTTTAAAGATGAATTATATCCAAAAGAATCTACTCAACAATAGGAGCACCTGCCCAGATTTTACAGTTTGCTAAAGCTTTGGAAGAATATTGGCTTTATAAATTACAGTCAGATCAAAAGGGCTGATTAATCTCTGACCAGCGCCGAATTTACATAAGGGCACTTGGGGCACTGGCCCAGGGGCCCCACAAAATAGGGGCCCCACAAATATTTACTCGGCACTGAAAAGGTGGCAAGTAAACCGTAAACCCAAAAGCCGTAAACTATAGAACGTAAACCCCAAATGACCCAACTGACCCGAGTTTTTTGTTATTATTGCTCAGGCTACGTATTATTTATACCGCAGCCGAGCAATAATTGAAATAAATGCATAAACAAATATTTTGAAAACCACAAACGTGAACCTAAAGCCACCCAACTCTCCGAAGTTTTTTTAAATTAATGCTCAACCTGAGAATTATCAAAATCATATCCGAGCAATCAATACAATAAATCAATCTATAAGAAAAACCCCAACCAATAGCCATAAGCGCTTAACCCAGCGATCCAACACGCCAGAGGTTTTTTTTCTATTTTCAAAGTACGAATTATTAAATTATCAACATGGTAGCAGTCATAAAAAAAAATAAAAGCTCGAAAATGTTTTTTTTTTTAATTTTATGTTTACATATTGCTTTGTTCATGTAAATGTATTACGTTTAATGTAATTTTTTTGTTTAAATAAAATATATTTTAGTTTCATTTTATTTCAATATATTTGAAGCATTACTATATTTTTATTTCAATTAACAAACTTTTTGAAAAGTATTTTTATATTAAAATTACAAATTACAAATTTTTGCTCTCCTTACAAGGGGCCCCCACACTATTTATGCCCATGGGCCACCACATGTTTAAATCCGGCGCTGTCTCTGACATCGCATACGCAAACCAAGCCACTTAGCACTTAACGTAGAACAAGTTATCATTCCATGTGGTCTCTGAAGTACATACCATGAACAACCAGCTATTCGGTTTCCTCAATCCAAATCCTGTTGTCTTTGAAGCATTAAATTCTCCATGGTTTTCGATTCCCAATTGAACAATGCAAAGTATGCACTAGTTAGAATAACTTGGGTGCACAATTTTTGGACTTATTAACGCAATATACTGGTATAACAAAAAATAAAAAAAAGACAATTTTATCAAAACTTGTCAATAGGTAATTGCCGTTATGTGAGTTCTAAGGAAAAAATCTGAATTGCAGTTTAAATGAAATCATTTTGGCTATAAGGAAAGTTTAATCAAATTAATTAAAGTCGTTTTCGAGCAATTTAAAAAAAGCTATATACGGCACCTTATCATTGGGAATCAAATGCTCTCTACCAAATCTACTCGTAAATCAAATCGATAAAGCCGTTTATGCTTTAGTATATATCGATGAACAGTTAAAGAAAGAATGCAAGAAATCACACATGCACCAAAGCACATGCGCATAGACTGACGGGGAAGTTATGATGAAACCTGCTTTTCCGATTTCTCCATCATAGTAAAGTTATGTCTGCTTATGACCTCGATTTGTTTTTAAACTAAAACTAAACCTTTTTTTCCCACTAAACTAAAATAAGGCTTTTATACCAGACTGCCTTATAAGTTTAGTAGGCCTTGACGAAATAGTTAGGTGTTAGACTGTCAAGCCAGAGATCTATAGATCAATTTCCATCTACTGCCAAATAAAATCAACACATATTTTATTTTTTTAGGGGTACAACCTCTTCCTATACGAAGTGACAAATCTTGCAAGACTTTATCATGTCATGAAAAGTGCTTTTCATCTTAGACGATCATACTCGGTAGACTTTTGAAGGTCCCCACCATTATTGTCCACAACAGGGACACAGGAATTGCTTAGAGTTGTTAGTCAGTTTATTTTTATTAATCAATAAATCTCATTCTGGTCCTATGAAAGGAGTCTTTTCGAAAAGTCGTGCCTCAGACCTGAGGATACCCCTAAAGGCCAATTTCTAAATGCCAAATAAAACGAAGACAATATTTGTGGCTAGCAAGCAAAATCAACTGCTCTCTGGGGTACAGATACATTTATCTATTGGCCAATCTTTACTTAGCTAAGATAGTTAAAATATTGTCCACATCCACATATTAACCAATAAAACCCTTAAAATGTTCTGTCATTCAAATTTGCTCATTTTGCAAACAGTCAATTCGGTATCCGGCCTTCACCCGAGCTTCATAATTTTACCACATAAAAGGACGAAAATTAATTGGTTAATTAATTAAATTTCATTTATTCTTTGTCGGCAAAAAGACAGACCTCTGGGTTAATCAGGGATATTAATATTAATAACACATAACAACTACAACTTCCTCTCAACCTATGCATTGTTGGTCAATGTTTTAAGGCTAGAAAAACAATAGTAATCCAAGATAGATGACCCCTCGTGTATATATACCTATACCTATTGTAAGAAAAAAAGTCCCAAACTAAGGGAATATTAACGAGTTTTAAGGGAAGCATAATGAGCTGGTACCCTTGAGCATAGCACCAGACACACAGCTACACGAAGATACATAATCCGAAATGGTATTAATGTCAATATTGGGCTTAGAGATAAAGCTCTGTTGTAGCTATGTGATATGTAGCTTTATGAGGCTCAGCATCCCGAGGAAAACGAACCTGACATCAAAACGACAGAGTCGGGAGTCATAAAGCTTAAGAAACCATCCCTTAAGGTGAATTTGCGAGCTTATTTTTACTATTATTGCTGCAAGGACGAAAAACGAAACAACGACAACGCAGTCAGGACAGGATAATGCTACCAATGCTGCCAATGGTGATGATGGCGATGAGCTGCTAGAGCTCACATATAAAATAAACTTTTCTATCGTACAATTATTTCCCCATAGAGTTGCTGATGCGTCAGTGTGAGTGCTGGTTTTTCAAGGGTTTGTTTGGAAAATAAATACGAAGAAGGACGGTTCGGTTGGGTTCTGGAAATTTACATTTTAACTCTGGAAATCGTTTAATTGCCAATTGAGTTGCTGCATAGAGTTTTTACGTTCGTGTGGCTTGGGCGGGTGTTAAGATCACAAATCACCCCCAAAACACTCGTTTTTTTTAATCATTCGCTTTTATTTTCTTATTTTTATTTTTATGAAGAAAGGGATATCTCAAGGCGGCATTGGATTTTTATTTGGGAATTTTTGTTTTTCAGCTTGAAATAAGTTTAATTATGTTGAGTCTCCATCAAATGAAATTCTTGTGGTTTGTTGGTGATAGGTTTTGATTTTTATCACTATAGCGACTTACATAGTATTTTCTGTGTTGCTAAACAAAATCCAGAGCCTATCTTGGTTATACCCGAAGGATAAATTAGATAATTTTACTATAATGAGGGTCATTTTGTGGAGCATTTGGGATAAGAAAATATTATATAAGAACAGAATTTCAAGAGTTAAAAAAATTAATGGTTTTTAATAACGTCCGTAATATATTTGAAGAAGGCAAGAAGGTTGGGATAGGGTCCCCATAATAAACCACATGGAAACATCTGATATCTTTTTCGTTTTTCAATTAATTTAAATTTTTTAATTTTGTTACAGTTCCCAACTTTGTTGTGAAAATAAATAATATCGATTTTTAGGGAATGAGGTATTTTTTGAAGAGAGAAGTTCAACTTATACGCCATTTTGTTTGATTAATTTCAGTTATAAAGGAAATAAATTCAAAAGATTGTTAGACCTTTTTGGTTCGGATGTTGTTATGGATATTAATATTTTTGAATTTAATGTGAGACTGGGGCTAGTGGGATGGAATTAGGTGTTGTCCTTCTTAAGCAATGTCTTTGTTGCCATGAAACTTAAACTAAAAGCTTGAATTCCTGGTTTTCATTGTATATTATTTACTGGGGCCTTGACGCTCCTCAAATTGATTAAGAACATTGCAAGTTTAAAGAAAATAAGGAGGATTTAGGAGTTTATATCGATGTGTATTTGTTTTTAAGTTCTGATTATCTAAGTGGGAGGGACTAAATAGACCCAGGTTAACCATTTAGTAGTGCGGCTAATCTAAGATTAACTGCATGTGTAGTCTCCATGAGGTTAGTTTTGATGCAGCAGAGGGTACCATAGTGCTTAGAGATATCCGATCGAAGAATTCTATTCTGCAGAAGAGCTTCATATGTCGATAGGTTTAAGTGGAGTAGGATGTTACTACTAATTACCTTCCAAAAATGTATGTTTCCACCAAGGTTCTTTCGAAAAAACGATATCGTAAAAATTCTCAAGACATAATCAACGTTGGTGTCTTCCATCCATTGAGACCGAAGAATTTTTCCAGAACAAAATTTGGGATGCCAAATTTTAAGTATTTAGTAGTATAGATTTTAGAAATATAGTTTCAAAAAATAATAGTTCACACGTTTTAAAGATATTGGTTTTTTTTCAATAAAAACTTGGAATTTTTTTTTAAGTCCCAAAAAAAAAAATTTGAATATTTTTATATACAATATTATTTTAAACTTAAGGGGCTCCTGCTGTAAATTTTTGGTTAAGATCGTTAGAGTCGTTGATGAAAAAGTCAAAAAACCGTTCTATGACAGGTACCGTTAATAACATTTTGCCCCAAAATTTTTTTAGACCAAAATGTAGTCCATGTTCATAACATCACACCTAATTTTTTTTTTTCATCAAAATCGTTAGAGCCGTTTTTGAGATAAATAAGATTATGCATTACGGGTGTATGGGGGGTACCGTTAGTCTTAGAGCTAAAAAAAAAACTTTCAATTTCCCCTCTAGGGAATCACCGAAGACGGTTAAGTACCGAGTTTGAAGAAAATAAGTGGCTTAGGCTCTAGATCGAGGTACAGACATACAGACATACGAGTACAGACAGACAGACAGAATTGTCGGACCCACTTTATTCATCTTCGCTATCATCGTAATGCAAGTAAATCTGGGACAGTTTGGATACAAACTTTAAAATAAGACCTTCGGGCTGTTGAATCTCCATCATCTCCAACATCTCCAAGAATAGTTGAAGATACTGTGCATCCCAGATATTTCCAGTACAAGGCCAAGAAAAAAGGAGGTAACCACTGGAACTTGAGCGATTGTGGACGATTGAAAGAGTTTTGATTTTGATAAATTTTAAAATGGAAGAAGGCAAAGATTATTCACTAGTAAAAAAGCAAACAGGTATTGTTACAGAGTTTCGACCGACAGCCATTCTTACGTTTCTTTCAAAGGTGTAAGAAAAAAACTTCTCTAAAGCAGGTTCAAAAATATCTAGCGATTCGACCTAAGAATAGCTGAAAATCTGCCTTACTCTTTGTCACTGATGAAATAAATTGGCAATGGAGAGTGATCATATTACACTGCTAACACTTTTAGATTATTCAAAGGCTTTTCACACAGTTAACCACTCAATTCTTTGCAGAAAGCTGCGAAATCACTTTGGGTTTTCTTTGGAGTCCTGTTAATTACTTCTCTTTCATACCTTAAAGGAAGGCAGTAATGCGTGGTTTCTAATGGACATTCGTCTCGTCTGCCTTTCGCAGTATCTTAGGTGGAGTCCCACAAGGTTCTATCCTTGGACCGATCCTCTTCTCACTTAAGAGAAATGTGTTACTACAAGCTGCTTAACATTGTTTGATTCATCGTTATGCTGATGATGTGCAGTTTTTGATAAGTAGACCTTTCGGGTGAAAAAATGATGCCGTAGATTCAATAAATGAGGATCTGCTACTCAATCCACACTAGTCTAAAAAAAAAACATCGAAGCATCCGAAGTCTAAGAAATTTTTTTTCTATTTTTGTAGCTCACATTGAGTCACTCAAAAAATTGCCGATAATAATTATTGTTTTAATAGAGATTTGGGCTTATGAGAGTGAAAAGCTAAATAAACATCATATAATAGCAAACCAAAACAATTGTACCTTACACTCTGTTAAGCTTTAATTTAACTCTGATTTAACTCATGAAAAGCATTACTCCAATTTGTTTAAAAATCAAAGGGTAATAGTAAAGAGGAATGGAATGCTACTAACACCATGTTAGTTAAAACTATTGTAGTTAATGACATTTTGCTATCAGATCTTAACTGCATATCGAACAAGTTCAACGCATATTTTACCAACATATCTGAAACAATTCCGATGGTGTTTCTAAATTGTTATAACCAATATTATCGGGATAATACTCACAACCAATTAGCTTTGCTTTTAATCCTATCACCTCCTCCCAAACTTACGAGATTATTTTATTTCTGAAAAATAAAAATTCTTGCACTTCATATGGAATATCTAGTAATCTACTTAAAAATATTAGCGCAACATATTAAACAGCTTGGTATTAAGGTATTATGATAGCCGTGTTTTATTGGTTAGTGAATACACTACATCGCAAAATTTAACATGGAAAACAACAACAAACGATTAGTGAATAAAAATAAGCTAGTAGTTGAAATGGCTAATAAATTTAGTTAAGATGGAATTTCGGATGTTGAAATGTAGGAGGTGTTTAGGTGGTGTCCGAAAAAATATATGTGGCATACTTGAGGGTGTGTTCGTTGATATTTATTTTGTTATACTTTGCCTTTACTAATCCAAAGTGTGATCGCTCCGAAATTTATAGCACACATATTATTTCAAATGCAAAACTTTAATTCATACCATATTTCCGGCTTTACACTACTGTCATTAATTTGGTCATAAAATATTGAATCAATTTACGCGAAGGCGATTGGTTTCGATTGATATGTTTTATCAGTTCACTGGCATTTGTTCAAAAATGTCGTATAACTGCGGTATTATGCTGAATTTATATAACAACTGAAAAATTGCACATTTTAGTTAAATTAATACGATATTAAAGCTGTTTTAGTATGAAACTAGGTTAAGACAACGATTTTGCAAAATTTTAATCGGACACAGCATCATACTTTCTATACACTTTTATTGAAGTTAAACTCTCAGAATAACTTTTTTTATTTTTTTAGTATCGTTGTAACTTCATATGACTCTTTAACATTTAAAAACGTCAAAATAGGTCTGTTTACTTAGTTTTTTGCACGAACTACTATTGTTTTAAGGTTGCTCAGAATCAATTTATTAAAAGAAATTGCCTTATGCTAGGCGGTTTCGCAACTGTTTGGTTCAAGAAACTAAAAAGTTTGTGTTTTGACACAAACTAAACGATTGCCTAAAATGAGTTCGCTATTTTGTGTAACATATAATTAAATGCACCTGCGCGGACATTCAACCAAATAGTTCATCTGTTTTCTATAAGTATCCAAACAATTGTGCAACTTAAAATTGAATGTGCGCTCCCAGCCTTAGGACGATATTAGTTAAAAAATGTTTAAAGTTAGAAAACTACTTTAAAGTTAGGAAATATATAAGAAGTATAATACTACTACCTTAATAAGAGGTTGTTTAAAATTTTGCGTCAATGTCATTTTATTGGGTACTATGTTTGTTTTTCTCCAATACTCAGTATATATGTATATGCGATATATTTTCGCACTTTTGTAAGTTTTAAATCAAATTTAACAGTGAGAAAAACTCTAAATCAACTCGATCTGCATTTTCATGAATATTTCAACTCAATCTGCATTTTCATGAATATTTCAACTCCAGCTTAAAAACGAGATACAGATCTTCCGAACACATCTGTGTAAGTTAATTCAACAAGTAGGAAGGAAGAGTGAGTTAAAGAGTGAATAAAGTGTTTTTTTGGTGCTTGTGTTACTGCGCTAGATATAGATTGCCAATAAAACGCGCCTGATGTTACTCGTATATTATACTAAGACGTCCTTAACATCTCACTAGTTCAACTAAAATTTTGCGCCAGTGCCTTTGCTGTTTCGGATATTTTAAATATTTAATTTATTTAATGAATAGAGTTGTTTCCCGAAATAATTCAAATGTTATGGGGTTATCCCACTTTTTAAAAAGGGAGATACAAAAAAATTGTGAATGCCAGTGCCGGGACTCACGGTTAATATGTGTAAACATCAACGTTCGTCCGAGTTTCGAATTTTTGTTATCGAACGTACCCATTAAACATAAAATGCAATCGTATTAGTTTGTGACTTTAGATATATTCAAATCAATCAAATATTTTTCCCACAATTTATCCTTTCACTTATACCTAAATCCAAAAATATTTCTATTTAGCTGTACATAACGCTTTCCCCCAAAACACTTGTATTTTTGGACCATGCCCTGTAACTACCGCATCGACAGAAATATGAGCGACTAATGCGCCAGTTATACACAATGCATACGTAGCCATCATTTAAACTTATGATTGAATTTTTAATCTTTAATTTCAAGACAGTGTTCACATAAGAATTGAACTTACTCAAGTTTCAAAGTAAGGCAACAAACCTATCTATTTCATAATTTAAATATTGGAAGAAAAAGAACGCACCATTGAACTCCGCTAGGTAACGTAAAGTTTGTTTGACTTATGTTTAAACAGGGTTGTTGTTTGAGACAGCATTACATTTTTACACTTATATTCAAACAGAGATGTTATCTGATAGAAAATAGACTGTTTTTAACCGAATCCGATATTAATCTCTGTTTCTCTTGTAGCTTCCTTTCGAGTGCATGGATGCTTTTAAACACAGCGATTTTTAATATATATGTTATGTAAGTTAACGAAAAGGAGTCATCTCTTCGCACTTTTTTGATTTTCCTTCAATCTAGCGTACTGCATAGAAATATTATATATGCAAGATTGATGGTGCATGATCATTTTTATTGGTTCATTTGCGTATACTACGTTGAAGAGATCAGAACACAGCACAGCATAAGCACTGTTTAAATTATTAAAACAGCAAACGAAAATTTTATGATGAAATGGACAGACAATATAAAACAAATTACTCGGATAAAATAACAAAAATCTCAAAGAAATTCCAAAAACACAATTTTGCAGAAAAAAAAAACCACAAAAAGCAATGTCCTATCGCCACTCCTCCGATGTAAAAATAAAAGATTGAAGCCTCAAGCTTCATGTGTGTATATGCAACTTCAACCCGAATTTACAAATAAACTTGCAGTGCTTGTCATGCATTTAAATAATGTGTATCTGGCTTAAGCCCGTCACCACATATATACGTCTCTCGCAAACATGCTTACAAATTGCAGAGTGATATCGTATCATTTGAAAGCAGTCATACTACAACTATTTGTTCGGAGCATTAATTGTGGCGTTCACATTCTCAAATTTGTTTCACCAGCACGACATGATGAATATTTGATGGATAAAAAAAGGAACTTTCACATTAATCAAATATGCTGTCAAACATCACTTCTCATTAGAATTTCGACCATGGTGGACCAATATGCTTAACAAACATGCGTTCACATTCTCAAATATGTCGTCATACAGCGAAAATGTCAAAACAGTTTTTGTTTGGCAAGCCACTAGATGGAGAATTCATCTTATCAAAATCAAGCCAATCCCTTATCTTTTTTTAAGGTTTCTGTAGTATATCTTACTCCCGCTGTCAAAGATTTATAAACCGATTGACATCATTCCTACCTTGTAATGGAAATTATTAAAGTAAATATGAGTGCAAAAAAATAAATTGTTTAATCCATTGAAGTCGTAGTCATCATCGAGTTCATGGCTTGACAGATGGAGAACGATCTATATTTTGATTTAGTGCATGCTAAAAGTATATTTTGATATATTTTAATAAAGAATATTTAATTCGATAATTTTATGGTAGGTATGACAGATAAGGGACAAATTAAATTTTGACGTATCGAGAATATTTCATTGTAGATGTCAACTGATTGCCCTGAACAACATTTTTCGGATTTTTAAATGTCAACTCTGAAAATACATTTTTTGGGAGCATAAAATAAAATGTAATCGTCCATCACTAACGTGAAGTGGATTTTTTTAAGACATTAAATGAACCCGCTACGAAAATGTATACCAGTTGTTTTGTCTTTCGTCTTTTTGACATATTGGTCGAGAGATGAAGAAATGTTGGGGGATTGACTTTTGTTCTAGCCAAAAATGGAAAGTAATAAAATCGATATTTCAGTACTCAAAGTTTCCAATGTAAACACGATGTGGTAAGTATGCAATATTTCCAATGTAAACAGGGTGTTAAATGCAGTCGACGGTAAGGTAGGTTGCTACCCGGAATGTGTAACCGTAACGGGCTACACGGAACGTATAAGTTTTACCCACGTTTTCGATTCACTCTACCGCCGGCAAAGATGTTAACACATCAAAAAGAACAATTTCCGCTTACGCCTCAACTTTGTTTAAATTTAATTTCACATGTTAAAACAACTATCAAAAACTATTGACATCAAGCGTTTATCGCATTTTCCAAATCAATGTACACGGGAATTATTTTCTGCACGAATTGTTTTATGTGTGAGTTTAATCCACTTGCATACATTTTTCCCATTTAACTAAATTTAAATGTTTTGATTTGAGCCTAAAACATTCTAATTCCATCCATCTAATGTAGGTTCTATTGATAATTCGAACATCATCACATTTTTAATTTAATTGAAATCCCATTAAGTTTATCCACAAAATAAATATAGGCTGATGGAAAATCAAAATGCAATTTCCATAATTAACAGTTGAATTAATTTTAAATCAACTTAAGGTTGTGGTTGCAAAATATTTTGTTAAATTTTTCATTTTAAACTTTAAATGCCAATTATTTGTCATTATAATCATCACCACCAAATAGATTGCTTATATACACATTGCATAGTTTAAAGGGCTGGCAAGAGCTTAAACTATTAATAATTAATTTAATGGAAATTGAAATAAAATGGCTATTACACCGGAGGCGATTCAAAGGCATTACTTTGACAAAGCCAATGTGATTTCTCCATCTCTCCTTATTCTATATACAAAAATTAATAGCGAGGACATCGTTAATTAAATTTATTTCACTGAGTAGATGTTTATGTGTTTTTTACGGGCACTTTGCCTCCCAGCGATAACCCAGCAGAAGTTCACTCGCAAATGCTAATATCGTGACACTATTATTTGAATTAGCAAAAAATATAAAAATAAAATAAGGAAACCATCTGCCAGTGTATATGACACATGGCTCCTATCTCCGATCGGACAGACATCAAAGGCCACGTTTTTAATGCTTCGAGGTGTCAACTTTTCTTTGTGCCAGATTTAAGTGGCCATAAAAATGTACACGGTTAACAATTTTTTTTTTACAGCCCCCGGACTGCGAGCTCTTTGAAAACATATAATATCCATATGACACACATTTCCATCGGCCCCGGATGGAAAAAGGACACCCTACCCATGTATTTATGGGAAGGTACACTTTGTCGTATTTTATTTTATTGCCTGTTTTACGGGCCTGAAAATGTTTAAGTGGCCATTTGCGAGGACATTTGAGTTGAAATAAATCGAAAAACACCATAATATTGATCTATGGTGATGGTGACGGCCGACGGGCCAAGAGACAGAGAGAGAGAGAGAGTTATTGAGGAAAAGTTTTTTAACACTCCTCGACGTGAAACAACAAAAATATATTATGAAATCATTGATCCCCTATCCCACGGGGCAGTTTTGACTATTTATATAAAAGGACATTGACTGCTTTTGTTTGCCCGAAATGATATCCATATCCGAGCAATCCATTATCGAGGGTAGGTATCTATTCTGCTTACGAATGTATATTAGATTGATGTCGTTTATTTTACGCACGTGTAACAAGCTATAATGACACTTAATTGACACTTCTATACTAGCTATAAATTGTGTTATTGAACAATCACCGTACAATTGAGTGTGTCTATGTGACTGAGTAGGTATAATTTGTTAATTTCCTTCGTTTAGTTATCGAGAAGTGGGGTTCAATGCAAAGTACACAAAATAAATTAGGGATATTTTGAGGAAACCTACGTTTAATGTGAGTGTCAATAATTTATTATAATTTTTTTTTCACGGGGGCTAGGTATATCGACAAATGTATCCTTGATGAACTTGAGTTAATCGATTTAAAGGCGTTTTTCTTTTTTAGTTCAGAACAGAACCTGAGTTGTCAAAAAATAAATTGTGTTTCTTTTTTAGTTCAGAGTTTCGAAAATGTGTTTCTTTTTTTATTCTGAGCATGTTCTGAGCGTGCTCAGAGTGCGCTCTATGAGCCCAGAATAAAATAACTGAGCAGACAGAGTAAAATGCTTAACACAAGCATTTGACAGATGGAAATTAAAAAACAAAAATAGCGACAGCTAAGTGTTCAGGTGTGTTTCAAAAATACAGGGTGTCCCACAGTCACCGCCCCAAATGAAAACCATGGATTCCTGAGGTCATTTTAAGTCGAAAAACTTAAGAGGTCATTTTCTCGTTTTCGTCCCGTTTTCGAGTTATAACGGTTTTTATTATTTTTCCATTAACTGGCTTTATCTTTGCCAAACTGCGTCCGATTCGTGAGATTTTTTTTATAACCAATCAAGAATTTATTACAGTTTTAGTTTGTCCAAAGACTTTTTTTTCTGCGGACAACCGTTTCTCCGCAATTTTGCATCAAACCCAATTTTTTCGTTTTTTAAGTAGTTTTTTCACTTTGAATTCAATTTATTAAAAAAAAACACGTTAATGAGTATTAATATTTTTTCACTTATTATTAAAGCCCAGTTCATTTTCTAAAATTAAATATTTTTTTTCCTTAAAAAGAATACTAAATGTAATTAACAAAAAATAAACAAACTGAGTGAATTAAAAAAAAAATAATTTTTAAATACAAAATTAACTTTTTCTGAGCTATTGTGGTTAAGAAAAGGACAAATAGATAAAGTTTATTAGAAAGACCGTTAACTAATGTAAACAGTAAAGATTCGCATTATGATTTGAAGGTTGTACATGTCTTTCTCGCGTGAACTAGTGTCCGCTTCGTGTTCTTTCACTTGATACTCCATTTTGGATTTGTTATTCAAGTTGTAGTTTTTTCTCAATTATTTGCGAACAATGCATTACACTAATCAAGAATATCTGGAAATGTTATTAATATACGCTGAAATGGGACAACTTTATCTATTTGTCCTTTTCTTAACCACAATAGCTCAGAAAAAGTTAATTTTGTATTTAAAAATTATTTTTTTTTTAATTCACTCCGTTTGTTTATTTGTTGTTAATTACATTTAGTATTCTTTTAAAAAAAAAAAAGTATATTTTTTTAAGAAAATGAACTGGGCTTTAATAATTAACGAAAAAAATTAATACTCATTAACGTGTTTTTTTGAAAAAAATAATGTCAAAGTGAAAAAAACAACTTAAAAAACGAAAAAATTGGGTTTGATGCAAAATTGCGGAGAAACGGTTGCCCGCAGAAAAAAAAGTTCTGAGACAAACTAAAACTGTAATAAATTCTTGATTGGTTATAAAAAAAATCTTACGAATCGGACCTAGTTTGGCAAAGATAAAGCCAGTTAAGGGAAAAGAGAGCAAAAATCATAAAAACCGTTATAACTCGAAAACGGGACGAAAAGGAGAAAATGACCTCTTAAGTTTTTCGACTTAAAATGACTTCAGGAATCTATGGTTTTCGTTTGGGGCGGTGACTGTGGGACACCCTGTATACTCAGAACGCTCAAAACACGCTCAGAGAATGTTCGGAACATGCTCGACATGCTCGGACTCTATTCAGAGCTCTATACTGACCTAAAAAAGAAAAACGCCTTAAATAAGATTGATTATTAATTCTTGTTGTGTTCATAAGCTCAGAAAAGAACTTTAATAGTGATTTAGAAATAAAAATTTTGACTTGGACTCTAAGAGTCTACATCTAGTTTTTGGGTCTCAAAGTTTGTAGTAAGTATAAAGACAAGTACAGAGTGGGCCATCTAGTGGTTTCTTTTTAAACCATAGATTATTTTGATACTGACAGCTATTTACCGAATCTTGACAGAAAGGCAGTACATATCTTCGCGGAAAAGCGGCTTTACGCTTGAACAACGCACGTTGGGAAATATTGAAAACTTATTTCCAAAGTGAGTGCTGTGTGTAATCGAAACACTGCGTTTTTTTTCAAAATGGCCAAAATAAGGCACATACCGCGCCTGTTGTACTCAAGTTTGTGCAAAAAGTTCATAAGACTGGTATGCTAGTGGACAACACTCATGATCCCCCTCGTCGTCGTACGGTGCGCACAGACGAGAATGTGGCTGCCGTGGCCGATAGTGTGAGACTCAATTCACGAACATCAACTCGGTATCGATCTTAACACCTCAACATTTTACGCATAGACTGAGGAGAATTCTGCACTAAAAACTCGGATTATTCGATTCCAATGTCCAATTGACTCAGCAATTGAAGGCGCACGATCATCGACTTGAACGAAATTGTATTCCATAATTAATGGGAATGTTTGCTCTTATTAATAAAGCCATAAAACATGAACAAAATTTAAATTTGTTCATGTTATTGCATTTAAAAGAAAAACTTGTATTTGGCCCACCCGTTATTAAGTACTGTACGTCGGCCTAGTGACACAAAAACGTAACTAAAATTTGTACGATTTCGGACTTCGTATGCTAGTTTCTTAAAATATAGTATTCTATATTGGCTAAAAATGTACCTCTAAGTGAAGTACCTTAGAAGTAAGCCCTTAAATCAACATTTTTTTTCAAAATACATCGAAGCAAACATACATATGCGGCGTTTCGTTTCTATGACCCAAACTCTAGTATCTTGAAGAGGCTAGGCATTATTTGCTTACAACTTTCTGGGACAAACTAAAGAGTACCAAAAACCAGAAGAAAATATCATTTCTTCGTTGATCGAAAAAAACAAGAAAAGTCAATCAGCTGAAGTTCTACAGCTCAACATTAACGACTTTCGAACACAAACTAGTTTTTCCTAATTAAAAATGGTATTGTACCCAACAGGAATTTACCAACCATAGAAATTTGTTGTGTACCTTGGGACACATCAGAGAAATCTTAAAAAAAATCTTCTACCTGCCAGATACGGACTATATTGTTAGAATTAAGGTCTAGAACGCCAAAACATGCACGGTTTTTGGGAATTTTTTTCTCGGAAAGTTTATTAGGTAATAAAATATTTTTTTTTTTAAATGATGAAAAAAAAGTCAAAACAAAAAAAATCTCGAGCTTTGAAAAAAAAAAATGTTTGGAAATTTTTTTGGAACGCTATTTTTTTTGGTTCATAACTTTTTGGTCAAATTGTGGTAAATTGCCTTAGAACAGATAAAATCAATCAAGTTGCAACAAGTTTTTTGAAAATCGGTTCAGTAGATCCGGAGATTAAACTGCCCGCAATGGGAAAATATGTTTTTTAATGAGTCGACGTTGGCGCTCTCTATAATTCGGCCAAAATTCGACAAACAATTTTTTTTTGTACTCTTGATGCATGTATTCATTATTTAAAAAAAAAATTATGTTATTACGAGTACCTAATAAATTTTCCGAGAAAAAAATTCCCAAAAATCGTGCATTTTTTGGCGTTCTAGACCGTACTAGTACCTTAAGGAAATGCATAGCTCTAGATACCAAAATTGATATGGATTTATGCAGCGCATAGGTGTTTCATTACTAAAATTATAATGACCAAAAAAACCGAACGAAAGATGTAAAATCGATTCCACTCATCTTATTTATGCAGCACAGTACAAAAAAATAAACTGGTTTAAAGATTGGTTTTCGAATATTTTTATATACAATATTATTTAAAACCTAAGGGGGCTCCTGCTAAAAATAATTTGGTTAAAATGGTTACAGCCGTTGATGAGAAAGTCAAAAAATCAAAAAACGGTTCTATGACAGGTACCGTTAGTAATATTTTATTTTTTTTCTTACCAAAATGTAGTACATGTCCTTAATAACACACCTAATTTTTTTATCAAAATCGTTAATGCCGTTTTCGAGATAAAAAAGATTATGAATTACGGGTGTATGGGAGGTACCGTTAGTTTTAGAGCTAAGAAAATTAGTCCATAAAAATTGGCGTTTCGCCCCGGCGATCTCACATGGACCAACGGCCAAAAAAGCTATTTTGTATTTTGGTTTTAGCTAAGCTCAAAGGCGCAAAATTTTAGTTGAATTAGTACGATTTTAAAAATGTTTTAGTATGAAACTTGGTTAAACAGACGATTTTGGAAATTTTATTCGAATATCTTTCTCTATACACTTTTATTAAAGTTAAAATCTTCGAATACCTATTTTATTTTTTTTAGCATCGTGCTAACTTCATATATCTCCTTGACACTTACAAGTGTCAAAATTTGGTTGTTTTGTATGAACTTTTATGAAAAAAAAATATTGTTTTAGGCTATTTTTTTAGAAAATGTTTAACACTAAAAGTTATAGTAATCTACTTAGAAGTCAAAAAATTTTAAAGTAGTACCATACTAATACCTAGTACTAAGCTGTTTAAAATTTTGCGCCAAACCCTTTGAATATTGATTTCCATCAATTTGTGTAAATTTGATTTTGCCTATTTTCAAATTGTTTAAAAAAATTTTCAGAATCAAAACATTTTTTTTAAATGTATGTATTTATAATAAGAATTGGCAAGTCTGTAATTATTCAAATTGTTAATTTAGATCAAGTAAAAATAAAATTGTTATTGCTTTTGAATGAAAAATGTAATCTAATCTAATCTATTTTTTTTTATTAAAAAAGTTATCTAAAACGGATTTTAAGAAATTTATTTTTCACTTGCATATAACCATTAATTTCAACTCTGTTTGAACCTGACATACAATAACCTATACTTTTCAACACATCTTTGAGCTTATTCAGATGTTGATTGGTTGTTTGTGTTATCGTTCTTAATTATTGATCTGTCTGAAACATCAAATAAATAATTGTGATTTGTTAAAAAAATTCAGAAATGAATTTGAAATGAATCCCTGTTGTTTTTTTATCCGTTTTAATTTGTATTTTTGTTTCCGAGTTATCTGATTTTGTCATGTGTCTAAATGAAACGGATACCAACTACGAAAAAACTAAATAAAACATTTTATTCGGATTTGCATTGTTGCACTCGATATAGATTACTAATTCGAGTAAAATAAGCCTTTTATCGCATTACATAATCTTTCTTTTATCTTAATAAAACCAATTTTTACTCTCCTAGGACCTTTACATTCTAGGGATTTGCTTTTTGAGCGATGTCATAGGTAATAATCCAGTTTTTAGAACAAGTATTTCAAATGTTTCCTTTCTTCGCGAACTTTTCCTGATAAAAATGATGTTTGTCCTTAGGTATGTAATCATACCCGAAACGTCACTACTCAAAATTAAAAACTATCAATAATTGTCCTTAAGCGCACATAAGGACAAACCTCATTTTTATAAAGTATGTCAAAGAAGCTTGCCAATTTAATGAATTAAGTATTTCTAGAAACTTGATTAATTTAATGATATTTAATTATAATTATTATAACATTATTCGCAAATTAATTTAACCAAATAGCAAATCAGTTTAACCTTAATACGAGTACAAATAGATTTAACCTTCGTGAATGTAAATCGATTTGCGTTAAACTTATTTGGGTTACGACTTAATTAATCTATTTGGTAAAATAAATTTGCGAATGATATGCATACATAAATATATTTTAATTTATTTCGAAATCAATTAACTGAAAAAGCTTTTACTCAAATAAACATATGTATAAATAAATCAATAAATAAATACCAGTTATAACAATAATACAGTGCCTTGCATAAGTATAACCGCACCTGTAAAAATGCATTTTGTAGAAAATTAAAATGGGAATGACACCTTAGGCTGAAAACACACCGGATAAAGCAAAACGTTTTTTATTCCATAGTCAAACAAACATTTTTTATTTGAACACACACCAAGCGAAACAGAATAAAACAAAACGTTTTGTTTTTTTGTTTCGTTTGGTGTGCGTTGAAATGAAACAAAATACGAACTATCGTAAAAGCTTAACTCCGGCTGAAAGATTATAACTCTACGGCAAGTAAACACAAATAAAAATTTTGTGTTTACAAAACACACATTATGTGTTTATTTATAAGAAAAGAGAAAAGCTTTTAATCTTGCCAATCATCAAATGTCATAGTAGAAAGTAGCAATCCACAGCTTATCAATAGTAAGTTTATTGGCATGTTCCTTATCTTTATAATTTATTATAGATAGGGATTTTTGCCTTAATTAAAAAAAAATAACACTTCTCTCCATCTACATATTTCATATTCACAGACTAAACGTAGAAGCAAATAAATCTGTAAAGTGCAACGAAAGAAGAAAATAAAAACAACGGAGTCAAAATTTTGTTTTGCAAAAAACAATAGGTCAGCTATCGGCAACGAAACATGTTTTTCTGTTTTGCTTTTGTTTTTATGTTTTGTTTTATTTGGTGTGCGTTGCGCCATAAGAAAGTATGCAATTATCGTCAACGACCCTTGTTCGAAACAGTTTTGTTGCATTCGGTGTGTGTTGCTCGTATACAATAGCATGTATTTTCGACAACCACCATCGTAACACTTCAAAACAAAAACATGTGTTTTGTTTCGTTTTCTTTGGTGTGTGTAGTCTCATATGAAACAATGTTCGCTTGTTTCACGAAACAAAAAAACATGTTTTGCTTTATCCGGTGTGTTTTCAGCCTAACTATTTTTACTTGCGATATATATAGGTACTATAGGGCAAGTTCTGCATTTGGAAAAAAAATCGAACTCGAGATTTTGATCAAAGTTGACATTACGATGATAGCGAAGACGAAAAAAGTGGGTCCGACAATTCCGTCTGTCTGTCTGTATGTCTGTACCTCGAACTACAGCCTAAACTACCGGAGGTATTTTCTTCAAACTCGGTAGTTAAGGGTCTTCGGTGATTCCCTAGAGGAGAAATTGAAATTTTTTTTTTACCTCTAAAACTAACGGTACCCCCCATACACCCGTAATGCAAAATCTTATGTATCTCGAAAACGGCTCTAACGATTTTGATAAAAAGAAATAGGTGTGATACTATGGACATAAACTATATTTTGGTTAAACAAAAAATTGGGGGGAAATGTTATTAGGGGTACCTGTCATTTGAAAAAATATAAACTACAAATTTTTGCGAAAAAATAGTTTTTTAATTTTTAAAAAAATAATACAATTTTTATTTTGAAAATTCAATTTCTCGAAAACCGATACACGATTAAATTTTTAAATTACATTTTAAAATTTATTTTATTAAATACTAACAATTTGCATATCAATTTTTTTGCCTGTCAAAACAAGAACCGGAATTGGAAAACCATTAGTAATATTCCATTAATTTACACTTAACTCTTGTTCTAAATGGCATAATATCGTATAATGAATGTTTTTTTTTTTAGATTATTTTCAGTGACGAAAAAAAGTTGAATCTTGATGGGCTAGATGGTTTTAACGGATATTGGCATGATCTGAGAAAGGAAAAAAAGTTTTTTTTTCCAAGAGGAACTTTGGCCGTGGCAGTTGTATAGTTTGGGGGGCCTTCTGCGACCGTGGCAAGGTTGCACTTGCCTTCACCTCTACAAAGATGAACAGTTCAGCTTACACCCAGGTGCTTCAGGATAATTTGGTACCCTACTTGAGACGATTTCGTCGAGTTCGGCATATATTCCAGCAAGATAATGCCCCAATTCACGTTAGTCGTCAAAGTTTGGAGTGTTTCGAATCCAATAACGTACATTTTATGGAGTTGTCGGCACGTTCTCCAGATTGTAACACTATTTAAAATCTTTAGGGAATTTCGACCCGCAAAATGTATGCCCATAATAGGCAATTATTCAGTGTTGCTGAGCTGCGAGAAGCAATTGTGGAAAAATTTAGCTTTATAGGCGAATCCATATTAAAAAACCTTATCAACGTTATGCCAAAAAGAATTTTTAGCTTGGTTGAAAATAGGGGCAGCAAGATCCCTTATTAGTTTTTCCTAAAAAATGTACTTAAAATAAAAAAAAAAATAAAAATAAAAATGCGGTTATACTTTTGCAATACATAAAAATCTGTTTTTAATTTTTTTAACACCAGAAGAGAAAATAACGGAACTTTTTTTTCTTCTCGATTTACTTAATTAGTGATGCCATTCAATAAAAAAAAATAGAAAAGTGTCATTCTCATTTTAATTTTCTACAAAACGCATTTTTACAGGTGCGGTTATACTTATGCAAGGCACTGTATGTATCTGCATTGATAACTGGAAGATACATTTACATATTTCTATTTCTGGATTTTTTTATCATAGCACCTAATTATTTCCAAAGCTTTGAATTTTTTTTAAGTATTTTTTAAAAATCCCCTGCTTTAAAAAATAAAATTTAAACCCTGTACCTATGCATTAATGGAAAAAACTAATTTTATTAAATTTCACTTATCACATACCTATCAGTTCTAGTAAAGCCACAATTGCATTCAAGTTGATAAATGAAAACTTTATCTTAATTCCAAAACCTTTTTTTTTCAATTAGGTACCTGCTTAGCTTATAAATTAAAACAATTAGTTAATTAATTTTAAATTACTCATGAATAGTTTCAAGGACAATGATATCATTCATTTAGCTAATTGGTTATCTCTGAAAGAATAAATATGTAAATAAAACTAGGAGAATTATTAACGCCCAAAAAAAAGTAAATAAATAACTTGTCAAAGCCAAGAAAATATATCTTAAATCCAACCTAATTGCCAAAAACACAAAAAATACTCAAAGGACGAAAAAAATTGAAGGGAGAAAAAAAAACAGAAGAAAAGTCTACAAAATACAGTCCAATACACAAATCAACGCCTTAAAGAACTTCCATACACCTAGCTGCTTTTCTTGACAGAAAAATGTATAAAAAAGTCTATAAGCCCAGACATTTCTGGTACCTACATATATATACATATTCATATATCTATATATATGTATATTTATATAACTTTGAACCTAATAATCATCAATCTTTTAGAGACTAACAAAAAATAAAAAAACTTCACAAAAAATACTGTGCCCTGTGGTGTCTCAACACACAAACAGACCAAAACCATTATCTACCGCTCCCCCTCGATAAGCTTAAATAAAGTTTCATACTATATAAATCCATATATAGGTATACCTTGCTACCCGGAAACATGGAAAGAAATATAATTTATATAAGTCACATAAATTCCTTCCATTCTACAGGACGAAAAGAATTTCTTTCGCTTTTCAGAGTTTTTTTTTTCCTTGTTGTTTGTTTCATTATCCGATTCGACACATCACCAAACAAGGATCATAGGTTAGGTTTAGTCGCATAAAAGGAAAATAAATTAGCTTTACACTAACTACCTACCCACCTTATATAGTGCTCTTTCTCCAGCAGCTGACTTGGTCCAATACCATGTTATACACACACACTTTCCTCTATCTGCTTTGCTCAGTTGCGATAGCTTAAATCCTTGAACATCGAATGCAGGTTAAGATGCATGCATTCATTTTTTTTTTCAAACTTTCTAGTGTATCGTAACTCGACCTTCACACAGTTTTCCAAGAAAGGACACAAATGAAATTAGCATAATCTACCATTCCGAAACAGAACCCCTGTTCTTATTCAAGCCTTTTTCATGCCCATCACACGAAACTTCTATAGAGGGGTGCTCTTGTAATTTCAGAGGAATATTTTCTTCATCAACCAACACACGAGAAAATCAAGGCTTCGTTAGACGGAGCAGGGAGGGGTCTGGTTTAAATTAATTCATGAGATGGAGATCTCTATACCGGAGGGATCGGTGGGTCGTGACTAGGTACACGCAAAATTCCAATGCTTATTGACGCACATGTTTGAAGGTGGTGTTGTGTAGGCTTACAAAAGGACACATTCTTAGAACAGGCACACTGGCACACTATATTACTTTATCGCAATTGTCCTGCCAGCCAAACGTCCACGAAACTAACTCGAAACCGAAGTCGAAAAATTATTATCCTGGAGTTACTTAAACCACATAAAATGCCAGCTTACTTTCTCAACGCTTGTGTATATCCTTTTGGGCGAAAAAAAAAATAAAACAAATAAAGGACACGGAACCACCAACACTCCCGGCTACCGGAGCACAAAAACGAAAAAGTGACTTTTTACGACGAAGCCACTACACCGGAGACCTTACGACAACGACAATGAATACTACGACAACGACGACGACAAGGACTAAAGGACGAAAAACTGTGACACAGATTTTGTTGTATTGTAAGCAGGATATCAGGCCAGGCAGGATATAAAGTAAGAGTGGGTTTTTCTGGGTTGGTTTTGTTAAATTTTTCCCAAAGGTATGCAATTATGGCTTTCTTTTTCGGCCAACAAAAGGACCTCACACTGGAACTGGCAACAAACAAAAAATAAAAATGGAACACCAACTCGTGATGGAGAGAAAAAAAAATATCGAAACAATTCCAAGGACAAACAGGATAAAATAAATATTTCAGCTATTCACAAGGATCAGCACAAAATTTCCTTTTCCTTTTTTTTTATAATTTTTTTTTCTCGTTATTGGTAGCTGCTTTTATTCTTTCTTACTTTTGTGAATTCTTAGAGAATAAATTCTTTACAAACTCTTTGATTTTTCAAGCCAAACGGGCCGGTCATAAGGAGGCAGCACTAATACTTTTCACCGACGACGACGAGGCCAAAAAAAATTAGATTGCTGCAGTTAGACGCAAGTTAAGTTACTACTTTCTTCTCAGGATATTATTTCTATGGTTACCCATTAAAGAAAAATCTGACTTTTTGGTTGTTGGAAAAACATGCGACGCTAAAATAATGCCGTCCGTCCGTTTAACGGTTACGAAATAGACTGACTTTTGAACTCACCTTGCAGAATAGTAGTAGACATTTTTGTTGGTTTCTTTGAAGGGGGAGGGTTTGCCAGCTTGCTGGGTTGTGTTTTGTCCTAGGTTATATTTTTTGGTGGTTATGTCAAAGTTTGTGCTAAGGCTGGATGCCAAGAAGCTTTTAAGGCATTTGAGTGAAAATGTTGAGTGAGTGGTGAATTTTTCAGGGCGCATGGTTGTGCTCTGGGGGCAGAGACAAAGAGAGTGGGAACAAACATCGCCTGAGTATAAGGTTTTTAACCATCCGACCTTAAGCAAACGTGGAAACCTGATCCTTGTTCGAAAATGGGAATAGTTACTTTTTGGAATTTGAGAAGGGAGGTTATGTTTTTGTTAGTTTTCATTGCATACTGGGTAGGGTGTGCCTCTAGATAGACTGTGGCTTCCTTTCACAAGGCGTATATAATTAACTCCGCTTCGGAATAAAAGCATTGATTTTGGCAGCAAGGCATTATTTAACCTTATCCCTTAAGCTCTAGAAAATATACTTATTAAATAAACGACAAGCCAACTGAGTCAGCTTTAAGATCTTATAGAAAATAAAAAGCCAAAAATATAATAAATTCCAGACTCTTATTTGGCATTATTTACGGATACTTTTTCATAATTGCTTTGAAACCAAGGCGAGCCAGTGGAGTATTTAGTTTTCGTGTTGGTATGGCCTTACCTATTAAATCCCTTAAGTGAATGATATTATCCTCTATACCTGTAAGGGTGCTTTCTATGGAAAAGTTTAATTAAATGATGTTTGTATCAAAGAAATGCCAAGGTAAATAATTTTGCAAATTTCTGTGAATGGTTTCACAACAGCCTCCATATAGCATTATTTCGCTTTTTTTCATCGCTATTTCTGAAAACCAGAAGGTTATGCGAGGTCTGGTTATCGAAATATGCCCATCCATAGTGATTTTACCGAAAACTAACCCAAATCCAAGAAAGTCATCGCTTGCGGATGGAGATATTTTCGAAACCAAGGCTCGTAAGGGGTCGCAGTTTTCAATACTGTATAGAGAATGAACATACCTTTCCATGGATGTGCCAATCTTTTCGAATTTCGAAAACAAAGTTTTTTTGAATTTTTGAGAAAATCATGGACTAACCACTTGTCTACAAAAATCATTATTTTTTCAAAAATCACCAAACCCATCGAGATATACATCAATCGAAAGGTCTATTCAATACCTATACGTTCATGTAAACTAAAATGGTGTGGGTGGTCTGGTTATCGAAATATTCGGAAAATGGTGAATCAAAGTGGTTTTTACCGATTTTCGGTTCACAGCTATCCAACTATGTGTTTGGGTGGCGATATTTCCGAAACCAGGCCTTGTAAGAGGTTGCGGTTTTCAAAATCCCTGGTTAGCTTTTCAAGAGCTATTCGCGGGTGAAAACCAGAAGGCTATGCGAGGTCTGGTTATCGAAATATGGCCATCCAAAGTGATTTTACCGAAAACTAACCCAAATCTAAGAAAGTCATCGCATGCGGATGGAGATATTTTCGAAACCAAGGCTCGTAAGGGGTCGCAGTTTTCAATACTGTATAGAGAATGAACATACCTTTCCATGGATGTGCCAATCTTTTCGAATTTCGAAAACAAAGTTTTTTTTGATTTTTTGAGAAAATCATGGACTAACCACTTGTCTACAAAAATCACTATTTTCCCAAAACTCACCAAACCCATCGAGATATACATCAATCGAAAGGTCTATTCAATACCTATAAGTTCATGTAAACTAAACTGGTGTGGGTGGTCTGGTTATCGAAATATTCGGAAAATGGTGAATCAAAGTGGTTTTTACCGATTTTCGGTTCACAGCTACCCAACTATGTGTTTGGGTGGCGATATTTCCGAAACCAGGCCTTGTAAGAGGTTGCGGTTTTCAAAATCCCTGGTTAGCTTTTTAAGAGCTATTCGCGGGTGAAAACCAGAAGGCTATGCGAGTTTTGGTTATCGAAATATGGCCATCCAAAGTGATTTTACCGAAAACTAACCCAAATCTAAGAAAGTCATCGGATGCGGATGGAGATATTTTCGAAACCAAGGCTCGTAAGGGGTCGGGGTTTTCAATACTTTATAGAGAATGAACATACCTTTCCATGGATGTGCCAATCTTTTCGAATTTCGAAAACAAAGTTTTTTTGAATTTGTGAGAAAATCATGGACTAACCACTTGTCTACAAAAATCATTATTTTTTCAAAGTTCACCAAACCCATCGAGATATACATCAATCGAAAGGTCTATTCAATACCTATAAACTCATGTAAACTAAAATGGTGTGGGTGGTCTGTCTATCGAAATATGCGGAAAATGGTGAATGAAAGTGGTTTTTACCGATTTTCGGCTCACAGCTACCCAACTATGTGTTTGGGTGGCAATATTTCCGAAACCAGGCCTTGTAAGAGGTTGCGGTTTTCAAAACTGTATAGAGAATGAACATACCTTTCCATGGATGTGCCAATCTTTTCGAATTTCGAAAACAAAGTTTTTTTTTGATTTTTTGAGAAAATCATGGACTAACCACTTGTCTACAAAAATCACTATTTTCCCAAAACTCACCAAACCCATCGAGATATACATCAATCGAAAGGTCTATTCAATACCTATAAGTTCATGTAAACTAAACTGGTGTGGGTGGTCTGGTTATCGAAATATTCGGAAAATGGTGAATCAAAGTGGTTTTTACCGATTTTCGGTTCACAGCTACCCAACTATGTGTTTGGGTGGCGATATTTCCGAAACCAGGCCTTGTAAGAGGTTGCGATTTTCAAAATCCCTGGTTAGCTTTTCAAGAGCTATTCGCGGGTGAAAACCAGAAGGCTATGCGAGGTCTGGTTATCGAAATATGGCCATCCAAAGTGATTTTACCGAAAACTAACCCAAATCTAAGAAAGTCATCGCATGCGGATGGAGATATTTTCGAAACCAAGGCTCGTTAGGGGTCGGGGTTTTCAATACTGTATAGAGAATGAACATACCTTTCCATGGATGTGCCAATCTTTTCGAATTTCGAAAACAAAGTTTTTTTGAATTTTTGAGAAAATCATGGACTAACCACTTGTCTACAAAAATCATTATTTTTTCAACGTTCACCAAACCCATCGAGATATACATCAATCGAAAGGTCTATTCAATACCTATAAGTTCATGTAAACTAAAATGGGGTGGGTGGTCTGGTTATCGAAATATTCGGAAAATGGTGAATCAAAGTGGTTTTTACCGATTTTCGGTTCACAGCTACCCAACTATGTGTTTGGGTGGCGATATTTCCGCAACCAGGCCTTGTAAGAGGTTGCGGTTTTCAAAATCCCAGGATAGCTTTTTAAGAGCTATTCGCGGGTGAAAACCAGAAGGCTATGCAAGGTCTGGTTATCGAAATATGGCCATCCAAAGTGATTTTACCGAAAACTAACCCAAATATAAGAAAGTCATCGGATGCGGATGGAGATATTTTCGAAACCAAGGCTCGTTAGGGGTCGGGGTTTTCAATACTGTATAGAGAATGAAAATACCTTTCCATGGATGTGCCAATCTTTTCGAATTTCGAAAACAAAGTTTTTTTGAATTTTTGAGAAAATCATGGACTAACCACTTGTCTACAAAAATCATTATTTTTTCAACGTTCACCAAACCCATCGAGATATACATCAATCGAAAGGTCTATTCAATACCTATAAGTTCATGTAAACTAAAATGGGGTGGGTGGTCTGGTTATCGAAATATTCGGAAAATGGTGAATCAAAGTGGTTTTTACCGATTTTCGGTTCACAGCTACCCAACTATGTGTTTGGGTGGCGATATTTCCGAAACCAGGTCTTGTAAGAGGTTGCGGTTTTCAAAATCCCTGGTTAACTTTTCAAGAGCTATTCGCGGGTGAAAACCAGAAGGTTATGCGACTTCTGGTTATCGAAATATGGCCATCCAAAGTGATTTTACCGAAAACTAACCCAAATCTAAGAAAGTCATCGCTTGCGGATGGAGATATTTTCGAAACCAAGGCTCGTTAGGGGTCGCAGTTTTCAATACTGTATAGAGAATGAACATACCTTTCCATGGATGTGCCAATCTTTTCGAATTTCGAAAACAAAGTTTTTTTGAATTTTTGAGAAAATCATGGACTAACCACTTGTCTACAAAAATCATTATTTTTTCAAAGTTCACCAAACCCATCGAGATATACATCAATCGAAAGGTCTATTCAATACCTATAAGTTCATGTAAACTAAAATGGGGTGGGTGGTCTGGTTATCGAAATATTCGGAAAATGGTGAATCAAAGTGGTTTTTACCGATTTTCGGTTCACAGCTACCCAACTATGTGTTTGGGTGGCGATATTTCCGCAACCAGGCCTTGTAAGAGGTTGCGGTTTTCAAAATCCCAGGTTAGCTTTTTAAGAGCTATTCGCGGGTGAAAACCAGAAGGCTATGCGAGGTCTGGTTATCGAAATATGGCCATCCAAAGTGATTTTACCGAAAACTAACCCAAATATAAGAAAGTCATCGGATGCGGATGGAGATATTTTCGAAACCAAGGCTCGTAAGGGGTCGCAATTTTCAATACTGTATAGAGAATGAACATACCTTTCCATGGATGTGCCAATCTTTTCGAATTTCGAAAACAAAAGTTTTTTTGAATTTTTGAGAAAATCATGGACTAACCACTTGTCTACAAAAATCATTATTTTTTCAAAGTTCACCAAACCCATCGAGATATACATCAATCGAAAGGTCTATTCAATACCTATAAGTTCATGTAAACTAAAATAGTGTGGGTGGTCTGGTTATCGAAATATTCGGAAAATGGTGAATCAAAGTGGTTTTTACCGATTTTCGGCTCACAGCTACCCAACTATGTGTTTGGGTGGCGATATTTCCGAAACCAGGCCTTGTAAGAGGTTGCGGTTTTCAAAATCCCTGGTTAGCTTTTTAAGAGCTATTCGCGGGTGAAAACCAGAAGGCTATGCGAGTTCTGGTTATCGAAATATGGCCATCCAAAGTGATTTTACCGAAAACTAACCCAAATATAAGAAAGTCATCGGATGCGGATGGAGATATTTTCGAAACCAAGGCTCGTAAGGGGTCGCAGTTTTCAATACTGTATAGAGAATGAACATACCTTTCCATGGATGTGCCAATCTTTTCGAATTTCGAAAACAAAGTTTTTTTGAATTTTTGAGAAAATCATGGACTAACACTTGTCTACAAAAATCATTATTTTTTCAAAGTTCACCAAACCCATCGAGATATATATAAATCGAAAGGTCTATTCAATACCTATAAGTTCATGTAAACTAAAATGGTGTGGGTGGTCTGGTTATCGAAATATTCGGAAAATGGTGAATCAAACTGGTTTTTACCGATTTTCGGTTCACAGCTACCCAACTATGTGTTTGGGTGGCGATATTTCCGCAACCAGGCCTTGTAAGAGGTTGCGGTTTTCAAAATCCCAGGTTAGCTTTTTAAGAGCTATTCGCGGGTGAAAACTAGAAGGCTATGCGAGGTCTGGTTATCGAAATATGGCCATCCAAAGTGATTTTACCGAAAACTAACCCAAATATAAGAAAGTCATCGGATGCGGATGGAGATATTTTCGAAACCAAGGCTCGTAAGGGGTCGCAGTTTTCAATACTGTATAGAGAATGAACATACCTTTCCATGGATGTGCCAATCTTTTCGAATTTCGAAAACAAAGTTTTTTTTGATTTTTTGAGAAAATCATGGACTAACCACTTGTCTACAAAAATCATTATTTTCCCAAAGTCCACCAAACCCATCAAGATATACATCAAACGAAAGGTCTGTTCAATACCTATAGTATAGACATGCAACACAAAACGTTCTGCGTGGTCTGGTTATCGAAATAGGGCCTTCCAAAGTTATTCAAAGTTATTTTACCGATGTTCGGCTCCCAACTAACTAACAATGTGCTTGGGTGGAGATATTTCCGAAACCAGGCCTTGTAAGAGGTTGCGGTTTTCAAAATCCCTGGCTAATTTTTCAAGAGCTATTCGCGGGTGAAAACCAGAAGGTTATGCGAGGTCTGGTTATCGAAATATGGCCATCCAAAGTGATATTACCGAAAACTAACCCAAATCTAAGAAAGTCATCGGATACGGATGGAGATATTTTCGAAACCAAGGCTCGTAAGGGGTCGCAGTTTTCAATACTGTATAGAGAATGAACATACCTTTCCATGAATGTGCCAATATTTTCGAATTTCGAAAACAAAGTTTTTTTTGAATTTTTGAGAAAATCATGGACTAACCACTTGTCTACAAAAATTATTATTTTTTCAAAGTTCACCAAACCCATCGAGATATTCATCAATCGAAAGGTCTATTCAATGCCTATAAACTCATGTAAACTAAAATGGTGTGGGTGGTCTCGTTATCGAAATATGGGGAAAATGGTGAAAAATCAATTTATATTTATTACGTAAAAAACTCGAACTCGCGATTTTGAACAGTTTTCTCGTTTTAATTTTTAAAATTCGTAGTCTTTTACATAAGAGCAAGTTATGAATTGCGTATGCGGAAAGTTCTATTTAATGGTAGCAAAATTCAAAAATAATTATTTTGGCTCGATTTTTTTAGCTTGGCACCTAGCCTCGCACATTGCACAGTGCTAAGAATTTTATTCCAATATAACTGTACTTACCTGCGTATGGAAAATCTTATTTTTCTCGAAAACGGCTCCAAGAAATTTGATAAAATTTTTCGTTTCCGTTAATTAATAAGTGGCACAATCACTATAGTTCTTTTTTCAGCTTAGGCTTAAACACTAACGAAAAAGCTTTTCAATTTCTTACTAGAAGCTGGAACGACTTCTTGGATCTAAAGTGAATTATGCTCCAGTAGAATAGATAATCTTGATACCACTGAGTAACAAAAAACAGATCCCAAACTAAATTAATAGTTGGCCATTGAACAGTTCACCAGTGTCATCGTTTTGTCCTATTAATTTCCCAACAAACGATTTGAACCCACTTAACATTAACAAACCTCTGATAAAGGGTATTAAATGGGTATCGTTGATTAAATTAATTATTTTGTCATTACAAACACTTTGCAACGTGGCCTGCCACTGCCACCACCTAAAATATAAGTTCAATCAAGTTTAACATTAAGAAGCTCCAGCACGAGTTTATGCGGCCCATGTCAATAGTTTGTTAATTAATTCAACCATTCATTAAATGCTAGAAATTTGTACTAATTGCCATTAATATAATAATATATATCCTTGGTCGTAAGGTAAATCATACTATACACCACACACCCCATCATCGATTCATTATAATGAAGTCGGAATTTGGTCAGCCACAAAATATCGTTCAACAAAAATTTCATATCAACCCTTAGGATGTTATTAACGAACGTT
Source organism: Chrysotoxum bicinctum (assembly GCA_911387755.1). Classification (NCBI taxonomy): domain Eukaryota; kingdom Metazoa; phylum Arthropoda; class Insecta; order Diptera; family Syrphidae; genus Chrysotoxum; species Chrysotoxum bicinctum. Next base: position 178,479,362 of record OU426989.1, on the reverse strand, counting down.
ATAAATATAAACCATCAGATTGTGGTGTTTCTCGAGGAACTTTTGTTTTAACAACAACAACAAAAATTACCAAACAAATCAATATAACATTAAAAGCTAAATGGCGAATTGGATTTCTTCATATTTTCCAAAATCAAGTCGTAGAATATGCACTCAGAAAAAATGAAAAATATTTTAATAGTCAACAGAAACTGAAACGTATGTTAATACGAGTACTCGTATTTGAGTGAAATCTTATCCTAATAAGCACATGGAAGAATTGTAGAAAAAACAGACAGAATTTTCCTGATTTGATCACAATAAAAACGATGAGAAAATACGCTAGAGTTTAGTTCTTTCCAAAGATTAATTTTAGGGAGGTTTGCGTTGGGCGCCATCTGTTTGTACTGATTTTAGAATGTAATTTATCTTTTCTAAAAAATTTTGCCGTTATACCAAATATCTTTTCAGCACCTTGACATAGAGTTTTTCTTTATTTTAAGAGTGATGCTTTAAAATAAATGGTGGTGTCATTATGAACGTTTGAAAGACCAACAACCAAGTCACGGATATAAGAAATAAGGGTAGTCAACTTTACTTGCCGACATCCGCCCAAAGACGTTCGCTAGCTATGTAATATTAGCACAGAATAAATACAAAATTAGAAGCTAAAACGTCTCGTAGTCAGACTAAACCCAGTGACTTACAACTGTCAGGAATTCCTGTGTGCGTATTGGCAGCAATGGAGAGGACCTACGATTTCAGGAATGGTGGGAACTAAACTTCCGAACGGCTTATGAGCAGCATTTTTCATGACAAGAGAAACCCTTGGAAGATTTGTAACTTTCTCGCAAGAGGTAGTATACGCTCCTGAAAAATATTGTGGCAGCTGACGAAAATCGAAACCATGACTCTCTGTATGACAGTCGAAAGCATGTCAAGGGGTAATACTTTAGCAGAAGATTTAAGTGAAGTCAATCTGTTCTTGATATTAATTAAAAAGCTAGTCTGTTCAAACTTTAACTTAAACGCATCCGCTAGTGATTTGGCGTTATTTTCAAAGACTAAGCCTGGAAGCAAGAGAGATGCTTACTGTGACTACTTCGGTAAAAACTGGAGATATGCTATGGGCGAACTAGGGAACCTAGATAAGAATAAACGATGTAAGTTCTTCTACTTAGTCAACACCTCATATTTTTTTTTTTTTATATTTAACGCGCACTCAAGGGGTTATGAATACCCTTATAATGTAAACACAGTGCGAGAAATTAGGAAAGTAGGATAGGATAAGAAAGGAGATACCGATGTACATTGGTTTTGAATGTCGGCACATTGAAACCGCTGGGAAACAATGAGCCAGGTAAGGCATTCCACATTCGTGTTGTGCGGCTAAAAAAAGAATCTCTATACTTGACAATACGTCCGAAATTGGACTCAAGGGTAAACTGATGAGCATTCCTAGAAGTACCGGTATTACGGTTGAATCGTTTGAGGGGAGCAATGCAACTGGCTATTTCACTAGAGCACTGTTTATGAAAATAGCGGTTAAATAAAGATAGACATGAAACATTGCGGCGGTGCTCGAGAGATACAAGTGTTTAAGTTATACAACGGTCGCCTATCATTTTTATAGCTCTCTTTTGAATTCTGTCCAAGAGACTCAAGTGGATTTTTGGAGCACCTGCCCATAGATGGGAATTGTACTCGAGCTTCGGAAGAATAAAGGCTTTATATAATAACAACCAGATCAGAAAGGGTAAAATACTTCTTGCATCGGCGGAGAAAACCTAAACACATAGCAGCTTTTTTCGCAACGTCAAATATGTGATCACTCCACAAAAGATGGTCTGTGATGCACATACCTAGAACTGAAAGCTGATCAGCCTTCTCGATGCAAGTGCCGTTTATAGAAAGTGGCATTATGGGAGGGTTTCGATTTAGCGACAGTAAACAGCATTGAGTTTTTGAAGCATTAAATTTTACACGGTTTTTGATTCCCCATTGGACAATGCTGTCAAGATCAGAATTTAATGAGCTTATCATACGCTGCCGTTGGAAGTCCTCATCTGAAGGACAAGGATGTGAATCTAAAAACGAATATGAAAAGCTGAGGGTATCTACTGTCGTTAGCGAAACAATTAAGTGGATTAGAAGTTTCAGACAAAAATTCATTTATGAACATTAGGAAGAGTGTCGGAGACAAAACGGAGCCCTGTGGCACACCAGCGTTTATTTTATGAACTTCAGATTTAAATATAATTAAAAGCCAATTGTAACATGCATTCAGAAAGTGGGATGGGCATGGGCTTATGAAAAATTGATATTTTATGAGAATGAAAGCCACTGTCTCATCAACTCCATATAACATCTTAGTTAAAAAACCTTACGTTCATCTTGAATATCCCTCGCATACACACAAAAGAGAAATATGAACTCAACCAAGGAAGGATTTGGGGTTCTTCTTGAAAAGACGTATTTAGAGATTATTTTTGGCGATTTCAATTCGAAAATCAAAAGAAATCTTCTGTTCGACGGCCGAGGGACTCAGCTGGTAAAACAACACTGCAGGTCTCGTAATGAAGATGATAGACTTTGCTGTGAGACAATAGCAAGAACACCAACTATACAATGGGATTCAGGGCTGTCTTCATGTCACCGAACCATCAACAAAATTGAACATGTTGCGAATTACTCCAAATATACTTTCACCAGATCAACATAGACTCGGACAACTACTTTGTAGTAGATCGAGCACAGAAATGTGGTTTTCAATATAGTAACAAACAAAAATTGAATACGTGAAACAACGATCCCAGAAGACTATCAATACTTTTTTTTAACCTTGTTCCTATTAAAAAAGTCACTATCATTAAGAACCTACAGATAACCACTTTTAAGATCACTAACATGCCATCAGAAATGGCGTCAATGATGTACAAAGAAACCCTTGGTTCAATGAAGAACTTGTAGAGACTAGACCTAGAGAGTTGCTGAGAGAGCAACATGGGAGAAAAAGGGAAAAACACCGAGTTATCAGAAAAAAAAAGAGAGCCCGGGAAGTTTAATATTGAATCTACTGAATGCTGTTACGCTTGTGAAGTGATGTGGCCTGTAGTAAACAACCCCTCAATGAAATAACTCTTCAAAATGAAAATGAAATAACCCCGGGAATAATTTAATTGTTAAATCATTCCCAAAATTGAAGATCAAAGAAATACCCCCAAACAGAAAACGTACACAGGTTCCAAAGATTTTAACTCCCATCTTGGTTCCTCTGTACAGCTTACGCAACTCAGTTCCACCGTTTAGCTCTGTAGGTTATTTAGGAATATCCACCTGGTCAAAAAGCTGAAAATAAAGCGTTTTAGGAAAGTATAGAAAACAAAGAAAGAATGGACAGCGACGCATGAGCCCAATGAATCATTGAATCTAATCCTGATGGAATCTAGCGCACACAAATGCAGAATGACCTCAACCAACTTGGTGTCCTCCATTATTGGAGGTAGCTAGATAGAGGTATCGATTTGACTGGATGGACTTGAAGATCGAGGCTGTAGTACATCCCTGCATTTAAACGGATAAGTTATCGTAACTAGTTGCGATCATTAAGTACAAAAAGAACATTTTCTATGCAATGGGTATATGTAGCAAAAGGCGAATCCTCGGGACATATGCCACTGTAGAAAGAAAGGACTAGAATACTTAATACACTCTACTCAAAAACTGACAATGATAGGTGCTGAACAACTTTGTCAAAATCCCAAAGTCAAAGACATCAGATTAGTAGACCCCAACTGATTGAACTGAATCACTACGTATCACAAGGAAATCAGAAATGGAAGCATACAGAAGCAGAAATGGTTAAAAAAGTTTTAACTAATGCTGAATGCTAGTCGAAAGAGCCGAAGAGGGGATAATTTAATCCATGTAAGTTTATAATAGAAAAGTTGCCCTCGCAAAATTATTTCTCGACGAACTGTTTTAAGAACATCCTAATGTTCATACGGAACTGAGAATGATCAGGATAGGCACCACATAACTCATTTTCTGCTTGTTCTATACCCGTCTTTCTCTTTGTTAAAAATTAAATTAATTGAAGGGCAATGGCTCGCAGACAGACATTCTGAGACGAGTTACTTATAACTTTTAACCTTTTCTGTGTGCATGTTGTGTTGACCGCAGGAATTGAGGGGACGTATTATTTTCTATCGAGTCAAAACCGGTGAGATGAGGAGCCAAGAGATATTTTTGGAGGATTTGTCACTTCCTAGTAAATTGGAATACCCCTGGAAACTTTTATTTTTAGATGCCAGAAGATGGAGACCAAACCCACAACTTCTTTCTTGCATCAATATTGACCAATAATAAAATCCCAGTTAGTTGATCAATCATACTCGTACCTTCTTATTTCTAACCTAGATTAACATGAATGTCACGAATTTAGTAACATACTTGTATGTACGTCTTCATAGTAAGAACTGGGGCTAAATTACCGCATCAGTTATCTATCGAGTAATACGTGACACTTACGTCATCGAGCAATCGATTACCCTAATTTGACGTTTTCATTCGATCACTGATGGGACTCACTCACTCGGTCACTGAAGCGGTAATTTGGTCCCTGGAATGTCAATCCGACTACAGCTTATTTGAAAGTAGCTTACAATTCCCTTGCTATCTATGCTCAATCTTGTCGTGTTACATAAATAGGCTATTCACAAGTCCACAAGGAGCTAAGTCATGACTTTATGATATGTTTTGAAATGATTCGCCTCTAAGCAATTTTTTTCTCAGTGTAAGAATACACAAACGACGCGACGCACGCCCGCCGCTCCCGCCACCCCGTCATAAGCTTGACAAGGGTAAATCGGGTATGATTGTAAAAGAAGTCTGCTTCGGAAGGCTATAATTTCGAGAAAAATAGCTGTTCATAATTACAAATGTCCGTGTGATATAGAATCGATTAAGCAAAAATCAAACACTATACTTTGGAAAAGTATTAGTTTTCCCCCATTTTACCGGTGAAATGTTGTAGGTCTGTCACCATTATTATTCCACAAAAAACTTTGGGGCTAGCTAATTGTTTATTTTTTCTTCAAATATATAAGTTAGGCTTATTTTGGTGTCGTGAGGTGGGAGGACTCTGTGTGGATACTTAAAACAAAACAGCATTTTTGAAACAATGACGCCAGTTGGATTTTTTTTGGTAGGTATGGTGCGAGGGGCAGTCAGTCGTTGGTCTGTCCATTAAGTCAGAACTCAACTTTTGATTGAAATAATAAAAATTAATAAATACTCGCAGGTGACACGCTATAGCAAAAGAACAGTGTTTTGAGGAGTTTTTCTATTTTGCTATGTTTTGTAAGAAGTCGATAGACCTTGCTATGTTTATAATTTATAGCACGCATATAGAAATATTTGGGTGGGGGTTAATTAGCATTTAGTCAATGCATTTACATGGCTTTTTTAATGTATTTTTTTTTTTAAAACCAAAATATTCAAGAGGATATCCACCCTCATGCAGGAATTTCAATTAAAGATTGGAATTAAAAAGGGGCGCAAGGAATGCAGATTGCACAAAATGGAATTTAATACAAAAAACCTATATCCTGAAGCTAGGTATTGCTTGTGACCCCTCATGCGTCGCTAGTGTATTCTTGATCTAATAGCTTTATTGGGTATAGATATATAAGTCTGCATCTGCATTATTTTAACTAGTAAAGCTATAAGAAATGGTTTCGGTTTAACTGTCCTTTTTATCTTCGTTTAGGGTGAAGCTTGGCCTCTTAAGCCCACAACTTTCAATTTGAATTGATCATTGAAAAAAGATCAACATTTGCAGCTAGGTAATTGGCTTGTGTTGTATGTGACCAATCAGTTCATTACGTCATACAATATAGTCGAAAATCGCAAGAACCTTACCTAACCATAATGCAGATAAGACATATTTTTTTTTGGGTTTTTGAAGATACAAATGTTTTGTAAAAAAACCTTTTATAAAACTAAGAAAATACTGCTGTGGCAGATGGCGCTCTGAACCAAAATTTTGAATACTTCATGTCCAAAGCTAAATTTCATCAAAACCTGTAAACGGCGCGGCGCAACAAAAATTTATTTTTGTGTCGTTTTTTAATGAAGCATTCAATTTAATTGAAGTAAAATTGATTTTTCTCGTAAACGTACTTCGATAAAAACTTTTATTATTAATAATTATAACGACTGGAAAATTAATGAATTGCTTGCTTTGAAAGTGAGAATAATGATGAAGAGGGAAGTACTGATAACCCTTCTCTGGATGAAAAATTGTGTGACCAAACAAAGTGACCAAAACCTCCGAAACCGAATATTATTCTTTTGTCATAGAAAGACATTCAAAATTCAACTAACTCATTCTTAATTTTAAACATTTTCTAACTAGTATCGTACTAAAAGAATTTTCTTAATAAATTGCTTCTGAACACACCTAAAACAATGACATTTCGTGTCAAAAAGTAAGTACACGAACCTTTTTTGATGTTTGCAAATGTCAAAGAGTCATATGAAGCTAGCACGATACTAAAAAAATAAAGTAGGTATTCGATGATTTTAACTTTAATAAACGGCTAGAGAAAGTATGATGCTATATTCGATTAAAATTTGCAAATTCGTTGTTTTAACCTAGTATCGTACTAAAACAGCTTTAATGTCGTACTAATTAAATTAAAATTTTGCGCCATTGATTTTATGTTGGTTATTTTCCAGATTCTTTAAATGCTAAAGAAACTTTGCATACACCTAATCTCGCACCTACCCGAAATCCTATAGTGTTCCCAAGCAGGGGGGCAGCATGGCCTTCCTTACATACCCCACTGTTTATACGTCGTAATAAGAAACGGGATTCTAAGAGACGGGATTATAAAAAGCGGGATTTTTAAAAGCGGGATTATAAGAAACAGGATCATAAAAAACGGGATTATAAAAACGGGATTTAAAAAAACGGGATTATAAAAAGCGGGATATCGTACCCCAAACCGTTATATCAAAACCAATCTACCTACATCCACATTTACCACAAAACAATATCTTAACTAATTATCGTAGGGCAAAAATAAGCTTAAAAGCATGGTGCTTTCGTCATTTTTTAAACTCTTAAGACAACAGATTGTGTCATTCAAGTTCAATCAATTACTTCTTTAGTGAATAATACTTAATAATAGATAATGGTCAATAAAATATATTGAAAGCATTCAGGAAATACTTTGAAGAGAAGCATTGTAAATAAAATGCACGACTGGGTCGCACGAACTTGCTCCTGTGTAATAGAAAGTTATTAGAGAAAACTGTTCATAAGGATAAAATTAATTTTTTAATTTTTTAGTAGTAAGAGACAAAATAAGAATGCTTTGCAAATATTAATTTATTTATGTAGTGGCTTCTTTTATATACAAAATTTTTAAAAGATTTTTAAGAAACAAATTTGGTATGCCAACTTAAAATTTTTATTACTGTACGAATGAAAATTAAATTTCCAAAAAAATATGGAGCCGTTTTTGAAATATCGAATTTTCCAAAAAAAAAATTATTTTTTTTTTCAAAAATTCAAAAAATATTTTTTTTATTAATTTTTGAAATACAATGGTTTTTAGACTTTTTAGAAGCATCTCTACGAAAAATTTCATTAAAATCCGTTAAAAAAAAAATATTTCAAATTTTTTTTTCATAATATTAAAAATCGTTAAAATTAATTGAAAAAATTTTTATCAAAATTCTAGGCGCAGTTTTCGAGAAAAATACGATTTTTGAAAACCATTTTTTAACTTTTATTTTTTAAGTTTAAAAAAAATTCTAGCATAAGGTTTTCAAAATATGAGTTTTCAAAAGAAGTTTTTGGGGAGCTTTAGCAAAAAAAAAAATCGTCGTCGTTCTATGAAAACTCCCTAAGTCCATTTTTTGTGTGTTTGAGATATTTGCATTTAAACTTGGAAATTAATATAAAAAAATCCAAAAATTATCAGAATAGCACGATCTCAGGCTTCAACTGTAGAATGGGTTTTGCGTAGCCATTGTGCAAACATGGTTTATCCGAAATGAATTAAATAGGAATTGAATCACATATTTTTTTTAAAATGGACTTAGGGAGTTTTCATAGAACGACGACGAAATGATCCAAGTCGGTGGTACCGTTTTTGAGAAAATCAAAAACAAAAAATGCTTCTTTCGGGGGTACCCTCAATAACCATTTTTGGGAAAATTTTTTTCAACCATTACCTATAGCTTTAACTAAATGAAATTTTTTGTATCTTTTTTTTTAAATCTGTCGAACAGTTTTTGAGAAAAAAAATATTCACAAAATTTCGAAAAAAATTTGTATGGCAGGTACCGTTATTTTTTGTCTTAAAATAAAAAAAAGAAAAAAAACGTGTGGGGGGAAAAAATTAAAAATGATATCTACCAACTGTGAAGAAAATCGGCCGAGCCGTTTAGGCTGTAGTCGAACCGACAGACAGACAGAATTGCGAGACCCACTTTTTTGTCTTCGCTATCATCGTAATGTCAACTTTGATCAAAATCTCGAGTTCGATTTTTTTTACGAATGCATAACTTGCCTTATAGTACCTATAAGTCGCAAGTAAAAATTGTATTGAAATAGAGAAAATAAAGTCAATAATATTGAATTGGATTGTAGTGGATTGAATAGAATTTAAAATTGAATAGAATTGAATTGAACTAAATCCAATAAAATTAAATTGCATTGCAGTAGATTGAATCAATTTAAATCGAAATGAACATGGTAATTAAAATAAATTGAATTGAATTAATTTGAATTGAATCGAATTAAACTAAATTTTATCGAAACAGTATCTGTCCAACGTATTTACTGCAATATTATTTGTGTGTCCTTCTTTTGTTTTGAACAGAAATATTAATGTCTGTAAAATTAGTAGATAAATAAATATACTGATATCAAAAATAAATAAAATACATAACTGCACCTCGATATTGTATATCAACAAACTCCGTCGAAGTTCATCAATAAAAATATGAATTTATGCAAAAGAAGTTTTTAAATTTAAATTTATTTTATTTATATACCTTAGACTTTACTTTAGAAAATTATTTATGGACATGTTTTGCGAAAACAATCGTTGAACAGCAAGGGTTTCTCTCCAACTTGGACATCATTTACCTAGCATTTAAGAAAAGGCTTATATTGATTTGCCTTGACCAATATGCAGCCTCTATAGCTGCATTTAAATAAAATTAAAATCTTGTTTGAGACTTCAAACATCCGATTTATAAGACTGCTCCATTTTTTCTAGTTTGCAGAAAAATTCATAGATCTTAAGTTAATTCGCAAAATTTGTAGCTTTAGCTGCTCAGTGCTCAGTCATATTGATTTTTTATCGATGACGTTTTTAACAACAGTCGATAATAAGAGTGGTTTTTTTTCAAATATTAATAATTTTGCAATATAAATCATACGATAATTCTAGGATTATTTGTCCATTCCATAAGTAACGGCAAGTGATCAAAGTGAGTTCTTTCCTATACTTCAATTTTTTTTTCAAACCGACGATTTATAATATTTGTTCTTACCTAAAAAATTACATAACATTCTGTTTTTAATTCAAGCTTCTTAAAAAAGTTGATTTAGCATTTTAAAAATGAATGTAAAGCTTCTGAACATTTTCTCTAATAACAGCCATTTTTAAAATACTTGCAATTTAATTTATCGATTTGTTAGTAATTTAGATTGTTATATGTACACTTGCATAGCTCGTAACTTAGAGTAACCTAAGTGATGTTTCAAAATAATAATCATATTATTAAATTATTTAGCGCACATACTAAAGAAACTTTTTATAACAGTTTCAGGCACTTTAATATGGGTTACTAGATAATTTTCTACTTCTGAACTAAAGAAAGTAGTGAACATTTAATGAGCATTTTCTGACCTTTAAGATGATATACTTACTTTTTAGATCGTCATGACTTATATCTTGGAACTTTTCACAGAATTACCAATTACCTTATAGCCGACTTACAAGGACACTGTGTGCGCTCAAAAAACCTTCCAGACATAAACTGAGTAAACTTGGGATGTGAATATCATTATTTCCTAAAGAACCAGTGCAAAAATTAGGTAATGACAGGTGTAACATCAAATTTGCATAATTAATGGGACAAATGGGCCCACACAACTTGTCAGCATCAGACATAATCATTTCTTAACTTGCATGTAAAACCTGCGTCTATAGTTTTGTTACATAATGTAAGACTTATCTCAAAATCACTCGCATTGGCAATTATAAATAGCTGCAATAAACCCTAGGCTATCATCAGTTTAGAGTCTTCGGTCTCAGTGAAGCAACTACAGCATCTCAACACCAACAGAATTCAGTTATCATTCTTGTGACAATGGCATCTTCAAAGATCTATTCTGCAATCAGGGGTATGCTTCTGTTTGTTGTGTGCTTGGCAGTAGTGAATCTTTCACTAGGCCAACAAAGGATTTGTGGTCATAACCTAAGAAACGTTATAGAAATGATGTGTCCAAATGGTGTCAATGGATATAAGACCAAAAGAAGCTCCTGTAAGTACTTATATTTCTATACCAATGCAAGTTAATCTAAAACTTTGAATTCCTCAGTTTCCCTTGACGCAGATTTAGGCAACGATAACACTGAGGAGAACAATTTTGCTTCGAGCTTCAATATGTTGCCATTCCTAACCGAGATGGAAAACAATGGAATTGCCCAGATTCGCCGTAGAAGGCATGGCATTGCACATGAGTGCTGTGATAAGCCCTGCCATGTATCAGAAATTGAAAAGTACTGTCTGAAGAAGTAATCTTTATAAGATCAATTCCTATATGCAACTTTGGATACCTGACTATAATTTAATAACAAAAATAATTGATTATTAATAATTATGTAAAACTCAAATCTAAAATTATTCATTTAAAAAAAAATCATTAAACAGTAGTAGCAAAAAAAAAATGTTTGTTATCAAAAATCAGTAAAACTTTCATTTTCCATTCCTGCAACGTTACAGCTGGAAGCGGTCTTACCGTTTCTTGCCGAAGGAAATTTCCAGAGATCAGTTGGAAAAGAATATACTGATATCGGTCTTCGTCAAAATACTGTGTCAAAGATTTTGATTTGGAGAATAAAATTTGTCAAAGTTGAATTCAGCTCTAAATGGCCAATGAATGACTGAAAATCTAAACTCATTGCCCCATTATGACTTGCGAGTCGTAAGAAAAATTTGGCGAATGTGAGTATTTGGCATTAACGTTTGCGAATCGCCTACGGGACGTTCGCTTTAAATATCATATATTTGGCGGATTGAATATTGGGATCGGTTTGGTTAGGATCTCACCGCGAAAAAAAACAGTGGCATAAAGTATGTAAAGAAAAATTATTCCAGAAATGCTTTGTTGAAAATTGTCCTCAAAGGCTTTTTTTGGGCTTGACTGCAAACTAAAATAAAAAAAAAAAAAAAAAAAACAGCAACCAACAAGAAAGACAAGAGGACCTTTTGGGACTTCTCAGTTTTCACATTTCTCGTTTTCATCCTCATCTTCGAAAAACAAATCAACATTACTAATCACATCTTTTACTTTATTTATGTATGTATTTATTTTTTCCAACAGTGAACAATATTCCATCAACGAGAACAAATATTTTAAATTTCACTATGCAAGTAATGACAATCGATGGCATTTCATATTCACTTTTCGACGTTGGCAGAATTGTTTTCAAAGACGAACGTTCAACTCGCGTGTCATACAAAATAGGGCCCTTAATTTTTTGGAAAAATTTAGTGTTCCTGGAGTCATGTGATGCATCGATGGGAAGCAAATCAATTTCCGACCCTATTCTAAAATAAATAAATTTGTTCGTTGAGCCCTGGGGTCGCCCTTAATCGTTTTTTGAAAGACCTAAATCACCCTGGTGAATAAATTCTGTAGTTTTTGAAACCTGGGGGGTCATTCCATAATTTTCTAAACGATAATAGTCGACGAGATTTGCTTCACGTAACTCGACCTCTCGACCTCTATCGATCCAGTTTTTGAGATTTATTCATTTTCTACAATAAGAAAATTGCCGAAACATTTTAAACTCAATTTGTCAATTCAACAGATAACAATACAAGATGTCAATTTACAGTGGAATCTTAATCATTTAACTACCGTCACTTAGAAACTTCAAAAGTAATGCAAGACGATACCAATTTAACTCTCGTTCAAACGCTATCGTTTTGAGGATTATCGACTTTCGTGAATCCAAAAAAGGCAATGCTATCGCTCAAACGATATCGTCTGACGATAATAGAGTTAAGGAATGGCCTCTCTGAAGTCGCCCTGAAGTAGATCTAGGTATTTTGCAGTGGCGAGTTCAGGTAAGAACCAAACTATCAAAAAGTGAGATTTAATTTCTATTTCTTTTGTTGTCGTTTGTCGATTCTCATGTTGCATGTTAATGTTTATTTTTGCAAATTGCAATTAAATATTTGTTGAACTCATCATCTTCATCAGATGAAATATTCAGTAACAACGCAACATTGTTTTTGTTCATTTTTAAAACTAATTTAAAATCTATCAGAACACAGAATTATTTGTTTCCCGCCTAAGGTGCCAAACAAACAATTGATAGCCCTTGAAGTGAAAACCCCAGTTTTTTGACAACTCTCAGGGTTGTCAAGAAAACCTGGATAAAGTTGAACGAACGAACCTAATAGAAAATAATAGTTTTCTTATTTTATTTTTTTTGGAAAATTTCACACAACTAGTTCCGATCGAATTTACATCACCTGGGAGACAATTCTCTATATGTGAAACTGTGAAGTGATAAAAAAGTTATTATTTCAGTTTTTACAGCCATTTTTCATTGGGTGTTTTTCTTTTTTAGTTCAGAGTAGAACCTGAACTGTCAAACAAAAAATCATGTTGCTTTTTCAGCTCAGAGTGTATTACTACGTTTTCACCAAGAGTAAATCCGGGATTTAATTGGATTTACCATAAATCTTCTTTAAATCTCGAAAATTTACCATACGAATTTATTTCGTAAATCTAGTAGATTAGAAATAAATCTCTACTAAATCTTCATAGGATCGATCGGCCGAAATTCGAACTGACCTAACATCCATACGGTGCTAAGCTATCTCGATGATTTTTCATCGTTTGGCACAAATGAAACTTTCTTTCTCTCGCTTCTACTTTATAAGGAAAATTGAAACAACATTAGCATTTTGATAGATGCTGTCAAAGTTAATCCTCTTATTAATCTTTCAGTGCGGTGAAAACACCACATAAATCTCTTGCCTTAAATCTCAGATTATCTTTTGGTGAAAACGTAGTATATAACAGTTCAGATTTGTGTTTCTTTTTTCGTTTAGAGCGTGTTCAGAGATTGTTCAGAGCGCACTCTATAAGCGTTTTTCTTTTTTAGTTCAGAACAGAACCTGAGTTGTCAAAAAATAAATTGTGTTTCTTTTTTAGTTCAGAGTGTTCAGAGTTTCGAAAATGTGTTTCTTTTTTCGTTCCGAGCATGTTCTGAGCGTGTTCAGAGTGCGCTCTATCTTCTTCTTCTTCCTTTGTTTCGGCGCTGTTATGATCTCGATGTCCAGGGGATCATAACTCTCCCACGTATCTGCTTCACACTAGTGATCCGCCTGTGGGGTTCGCCGGGTTGACCTCAGAAATCGGCGGCAAGCCTCCCGGTTTTGTATTGTTCCATTTCTGAGGCCAACTGAATGCTGGTGTTTTTGCATTTGTTTGTACCAGGAGTGTTTAGGCCTACCTTTCTTTTTATTCCGAATTGGAACGTTGTATGATATTGCCTTTTTGACGGGGTTCTCAGGATCTCTCCTTTGAACATGGCAATACCAACTGAGTCGGTCGTGTTCAATTTTTTGGGAAATGGTATTCTTAACATGAAGGCTTCCTCGGATCTTCGTACTTCTAATTCGATCAAGCTTTGTAACTCCTGCTGTCATACGAAGCATCTTCATCTCAGCTGCCGTTAGCTTACTCTCATACTTTTTGTACATTGTCCAACATTGTGAACCGTATGTGAGTGCTGGACGCACAACTGAAGTGTAGAGCTTTCCTTTCAGCTTAGGGGGCATTTTTCGGTCACAGAAGATAGCAGAATTTTCCCGCCACTTCATCCACCCTACGCTTACGCGATGATTGATATCGTCATCACAAGTAGCTTCGTTATTTATCATAGACCCCAGATATTTAAACTTTTCACACTTGGGAAGCACTACTCCATTCAAATAAATGTCTGGAATAGGCCTGTGTGGATCAGAAAATGGGCAGCATAGGTATTCTGTCTTTTTCGCGCTTATGCGGTACCCACTTCCTTCTAGAACATCCACCCATACGTCAAGTGCTCGTTGTAGGGATATCGGGTCTTCACTTATGATGGCTCCATCGTCAGCAAAGAATAACAGATGTACTTTTGGATCCGTCACTTTGCCTTCAAGCAGGTAATCAAGAACTGTAATAAAGAGCAGGGGACTCAAGACACTTCCCTGGTGTACACCTACTGTGATTTCGAATTCTTCGGTGACTCCAGCTGCGCATCTTACTTTAGTAACTGCTCCATCATACATGTCCATAATTATCCGCACATAGGTTTCTGGAACTCCTCGTTGCCTGAGGGCCACCCATATTAGATCTCGTGGTTGCCGATCGAATGCTTTTTCAAAATCAACCAATACGACATGCAAATCCTCCAAAGAATCCCGATGTTTTTCCATAATTATTCTTATACTCTGGATTGCATCCGTGGTTGACTTACCCCCGACAAACCCGCACTGGTCATCAGATAGCCTAATTATTTTTCGCAGTCGGCTACCCAAGACTCGCTCAACGATCTTCCTGGTGTGTGACATCAGCTTAATCGAACGGTAATTATCACAGCTTCGAGTATCACCCTTTCCTTTATAAATTGGAAGAAGGTAACTTTCCCTCCATTGATTAGGCATGCGATCACCTCGTATAAGTTTGGAGACAAGAATCATGAGCCATCTGAACCCGATGTCTCCCATCTTTTTCCAAAACTCTGAGTGTATTTCGTCTGGGCCAACAGCTTTTCCCTTTTTTGGAGTATTTTACCGCCTCACTAACTTCTTCGACTGTGACGTCGGATACTTCGCTTAAGTTAGGTGAAGCTATTGGAAAGTATAGCCTTGGAAATTGTTCGTTTAGAAGTCCGTCACAATACTGTCGCCATCTGTGAAAAATTTGGTTGTCTTCCACAAGTAGTTGGCCTTGAGCACTGTTAATGAACTTTGGCGAACAAATCTCCTGGACATTTCTTCTGAGCTCAGAATAAAATAACTGAGCAGACAGAGTATAATGCTTAACACAAGCATTTGACAGATGGAAATTAAAAAAAAATGGCGACAGCTACATAAGTGCACGCTTGGTTCAGAGAATGTTCGGAACATGCTCGACATGCTCGGACTCTGTTCAGAGCTCTATACTGAAATAAAAAAAAAAACCCTTATGAGCTCGGTATAAAATAGCTGGGCAGAGAGAGTTTATTAAATGCTGAAATCATTCTGACAGACAGGAAAAAAACTCAAAAACTCGCGTGTGTTTATAAAATAATTCAGAGCTCTTAGAACACGCTCGATTCGGAGAAAGTTCAGAGCATGTTCGACATGCTCGTGCTCTGTTCAGTGCTTTACTCTGAATGAAAAAAGAAAAACGCCCATTTTTACATTTCATGAACTCACATAATGCGATTCTGGAACTCATTCTGATGAAGTTTTGTCAAAACATGTACTAAACAGTACTAAAATGATAAATGCTCTCATTTTTGATACACGATACTCATTTTTTAGTATAATTTTGTTTGTTATTTTCATATTTTATCGGGGCTCTCGTTTGAGTGTGAAAACAAATTTAATATTATTTGACAATATTTTGACATTTTATTAATTTTTTCATAAATTGCGAATCGGATAGTGTGTGAAGTTGTGAAGAAACTTATCATTTCACAGATAGAGAATTGACCCCCTGGAGTGCTAAAATTATAAATCCACATCAGCAATTCCATACAAATTTTTAATAAATTAAGAACTTTCATTTTATTAGATTTTCATTTTTATTTAATTTTCAATTCCAATACAACTTTATTGACATGATTTGTCCCGAAGAGAATAAAAACAAAAATACGAATTTTCGTATTTACGTACATACGTATAGCGCATATTTCTACTAAATAAAAATGGTTAATTTTACCAAATAGATAATTAGGTTATTTTTTGTTTGCTCTTAATTTTCATCGACTAAAATCTATAACAATTCGTTTTTGATGGTTTCCATCGGAAAATATGAGTAATACCTTAGTATTATTTTTTTTTATTTAATAATATACTAGTCATATCAATCTTTTTTTTTTTCTAAGAAGTGTTGTACACTGATCACTCGAAAAATATAATCTACGTAGGTAATGATTTTTTTTAAAGTATTGGCATGCTTCACTTTTTAAAAGTTCCTAAGTCTACAATCGTAAATTTTGTCCCCAGTCATACATAAATCGTGTGGGGTTTTAGTTTTTAAAGAATTCTTTTTGGATGAAATATCAATATTTGTTTTTGAAAAACTGTATTACAGTTCGTTTTTACTGCGCTAAGGTACCATCATTATTTTTTTTTTCTTTAATTACATACATAAGTGCATTTTGTCTATAATGAACAATGAGTAAAAGTTAGGTATTCATGTAAATATAATTTGATTTTAGTTACTTTGATGTAAGGTACAAAATTATTTATTTTGTTTGCCTAGATGAAATTTAAACCTATTTTCGTTATAGAATTAATTTTTGCAAATTAAAATTTATATGCCAATAGGACTGGTCGAAATCACTAAAAAATAAAGACAAAATAAAATTAAAAACAAACATCACTACGATAGTAAATAGAATATATATTTTATTTATTTTCTGCAAAAAAAATAATCACAAAAATAGTTAATTTATTTATGTTAATATTTTTTTTAAGCTATCCCGTGTAATTTTTAATTTTTAATCTGTTGCTCCCGCCCATCATATAAATAATTTTAATAATCTTTTTTTTAACACTCTATCTATACACGATGTTTACACAATGCAATCTTTATTTTTTCTTTACAATCAAAAAATATATTTATATAAGTTTTATTTAATTTTAAAACTAACAATTATAATACTTTATAGACATTACATTCTAGTTGTGGGTTTAAGTATATTTATGTTTTCATAGTATAAGGTTTTGGCTTAAGCCGGTATTGTTGCTTCTTCGTAGAAGTCTGGTTCGTCTTCTTCTGCATTTGCTTCACTTCCATCCAACTGAAATTAAACACAAATATTTAAAATAATTTTTGATTAAACTTTAATTTGTGAATTATAACTTACAGCTTTCATCTGCTCCACAGTATACAATGCTGCCAATTTCTGTCGCAAGGGAACCATCATTATTAAGAAGAATGGAAAGGCTAGAGAGATTTTGGAAGATTTAACTGCCCATAGAACAGCCAAAAGGAGTACTTGAACTGAGGTGAACATATGCATCTTCCAAGTTGGAACTCGTTTAACATAGGGTGTAGGTGGGTAATGTTTCACAGGCATGAAATAGAGTCTCACCCTGCAGAGAAGAGATTAATAGTATAGTACATATAGAGTAAGGAAGTTATCAACAAGCATCTTACCGTTCAAAGAACTGGACACCACTCATCGATGCTATGCCCATGTACAAGAAGACACCAAAAAGTACAGCCATGGGAATGAGCCTAAGTAGTGGAGCCATCGTCACAGACAACCCAACCATTAAAGCAACACAAAAACCGGAAATTCTTTGTTCTTTGACATCAATGATCCGAGGTGATTCACCAGGCGCATGAGTTCTAAAATTATTAAAAAAAAAATATAATTAAATTTTTTGGAATAAGAAAAAATAAATTCGATTTAAGTTCCAACATAATAAATATACTCTTTTTTATCTCTTAAAATTTGTTTCTACTAAATTGAAATACAAACTTAATTTAGGGAGGTTTCGTTTTTGAACGATAAATGGTTTTGCAGAGTTTATACTAAAGAGTGCGACGCGTTTGCAAATTGCTCAAATTTATTTTGAAACATAAATGGTAAATGGTTCAGTTCGAGAAACACATTGGCGCTACGTAATTTTTATGGTGCTCGTCATAATCGTCTATCAAAACAATTTATTCGAGAAACTGTAACGAAGTGTTCCATGCTACTCCACTCTATACTACTTCTGTATTAATACCGAGAATAGTACTTCGCCCAAATTCGATTCACGCGCACCCTACACACATGACGTCACAGGAAAATCAAACACATTAGGATTTTTCGTTCACCACCTACATAATTCACATTCAGTTTATACTGAAAAGGCACCCTTTCGATCATACACGCAGTCAGGCGGCATAGTAAATTGGTTGTATCAATCATTTGAAATCCAGTCGTAGGCAAGTGCGGACGAATTGGTCATTTAGCTTTCCTTGCTTTTTGCGGAGCTTCCCCCCACAAGTGGTAAGGGGTTTCGTGGAAAGACAAGTTAGCTAGATAAAATTGTCAAGCTATTTCTTATTAAGGCTTCCCCCCACCAGCGGTAAGGGTTCTTAGTTCGAAGTTTAATGTCCTGATTGCCACCAGGGGCTTCGGTGCCTGCTGATCTACCAGAGCGTTAAACTTGCAGTTTAGTGCCACCAGGGGCTTCGGTACCTGCTGATCTACCAGAGCGTTTAGCCTGCTGTTTAGTGCCACCAGGGGCGTCGTACCTGCTGATCTACCAGAGCGTTTAGCCTGCTGTTTAGTGCCACTAGGGGCGTTATACTTACGGATCCCGTCAGGAGCCCGACATCCGAATGAAAGAACCAGTTTGAAGCCGAATTACTAGAAGCCAGAATACCCATAATTAAGTACCATATCCGAATCATCAACAACCAGTATAGCCAATGCGAGGCAGCTAGACCAGAATCCAGAAGAGTTGATGCCCGTGAACAATAATTACCCGAATTAAGTAAAATATTAGTAGCAGAATATTGTATCTTATAGATTTAAGAGTTATTTCCAATAAAGATTTTGTAATAAGGTTTGAAGACCTTTTACTCTGGAAAGCAAAAAGTACATCACAAAACTATGGATCGTTTTTGCAATACGTTTACTATTAACGATAATCCGTGATGCGTAAGACTCCGTAAAGTGTGCACTGAACAAGCGATGTGCCCCGTAGTGGTAAGCCAGAAACGATTTAGCACTCGAAAGAAATAGAGCCTGGTTTGCACACGAAGAGTGTGTAAAAATTTGGACCTCCAGATTAGGCCATGTAGGTACCAGCTTTGGCATCCACATGCTCGAAATTATATTCAAAAATGATTAACAAAAATGTATCTTTAAAATAAAACCGATTTCATAGATATTGAAAACATTTTTCTGTTTTATTTCAAACTTAAATTATCCTCTTCTAAAAAATACCTTGGTAGGATTCCTAGAATACACACCTTTTCCAAGAATTTGTTTTGTTTACATAAAAAAAATAATTTTGTGGAAAAAGAAGTTATTTTAATAAAACCATGATTATTTTCATAACTTATTTGGAAGTCTATGTGCTATGGAATGCGTGCTAGCCTAAGGGTCTGGCGCTTTGTTGAGCTGGCGAAACAATTTCCTTTTTTACTTGCGATATAGGTACTATAGGCTATAGGGCAAGCTCTGCATTTGGAAAAAAAATCGAACTCGAGATTTTGATCAAAGTTGACATTACGATGATAGCGAAGACGAATAAAGTGGGTCCGGCAATTCCGTCTGTCTGTCTGTCTGTATGTCTGTACCTCGATCTAGAGCCTAAGCCACTGGACCTATTTCCTTCAAACTCGGTAGTTATGGGTCTTCGGTGATTCCCTAGAGGGGAAATTGAAATTTTTTTTTAGCTCTAAAACTAACGGTACCCCCCATACACCCGTAATGCAAAATCTTATTTATCTCGAAAACGGCTCTAACGATTTTGATAAAAAAAATTAGGTGTGATATTATGGACATGGACTACGTTTTGGTAAAAAAAAAATTTGGGGCAAAATGTTATTAACGGTTGGGTTTTTTTGAAAATTTTTTTTTTTTGAAAAATCAATATCTTCAAAACCTATGAACGATTATTTTTTGAAATTATTTCCAAAAATCAATATTATTAAATACTTAAAATTCGCATCCCACATTTTTTTCTTGAAAAATTTTAAAGAAATTTCTTATATAAAAAAATTATTTATTTAATAATAAAACGATTTTTTAAAGTTTGTTTGCATAAATTCATACTTTTCTAGAAATCAGACGGCAATTTGATTTTAAATTCATTTTTTATAATTATAAAATGTATAGAGCTGTAAAAGTAACGACAAAATGAATACCCGTATGCATACGTTACTTTAGGTATGAGTACCCGTTACAAAAATGTCGTTACTCGTTACTATCGTTACTTTAGGTATTCCAATACAATTCGTATGTACATATCACGTTATTAGTATTAGCCAAATATGAGTATCGTTACTGTAACGAAATACGTATATCATACGCAATGTTGGTTGGTTTTATTTGAGTCAAATAAGAAGATTCTTTTAATTAAAACATTACTCCTTGCCCAAAAATGTTAATTGATTTTAAAAATGTTAATTTGAAAAAATGTTAATTTGATTTTAATCAAAGTTGACATTACGATGATTGCTTCGGAAAGGTTGATACTGGGATGTACTGGAATGCATCTTTTTTTCTCAGAGATTTTTATTATGTCAGACATTTGGAAATAAAGCGTCATGTCTATTTTGTAAAAGACGTACAAAAAATTTCAAATGTCAATTGATTGAAAAACTTCTGAAAAATCTTAATTTTTTGGATTTTTTTTGTCCCGGAAAATTGCGATTTTAGGGCTTTTGGAAAGCATATAAAAAGAAATACTCTAAGTAGGTCAAAATATTACCAATCAACCAAGGCATAAACTGTCAAATTCCATTGGAGGATGGCTGAGATCTCGATGGATTAAAAAACATCTAAAAAATCTAATTTTTTTCACCGAAAAATCGAAATTTTTGATTTTTTTTTTTTGTTCAGAAAAATTGCGATTTTAGGGCTTTTGGAAAGCATCTAGAAAGAAATGCTCTAAGTAGGTCAAAATATAGTATATTACCAATCAACCAAGGCATAAACTGTCAAATTCCAATGGAGGATGGCTGAGATCTCGATGGATTAAAAAACATCTACAAAATCTGAATTTTTTTTTACGAAAAATCGATTTTTTTGCTCATGAAAATTGTGCAGAAAATATGAACGTCCAACGCGAGCTCATCTTGTGTGTATGCTTTACGCATATTCCGTATGTCGTACCTGTGGATACTGAATTTGTACCAAAACAAAAGTAACGACGTCGTGCGAGTAACGACATCGTGCGAGTAACGACATCGTACGAGTAACGACTCCGATTTGTGTGTATACTTTTCGCATTCCGTATGTGGTATCTCGTATGTGGTACCTGCGTGCGTTAGTAGATACTGAATGTGTGCCAAAAAAAAAGTAACGACATCGTGCGAGTAACGACTCTTATTTGTGAGTAACGTTTCGTTACTTGGTATTTCATTGAATACCCGTTACTCAGTAACGAATACATACGATTCGCTACAGCTCTAAAAATGTATCTTAAATTCCAAAGTACTTTTACATAAGAGCAAGTTCGTGCGATCCAGTCGTGCATTTTATTTAATTTTGCGAAGGCCTTAACAATAGGTACTCGTATAGAAAATAATGTATTCCCAAGAAATAATCCAAAAATACCATTTACGGATTGAGTATTTTTGAATCGCTTCAATAAACATGATACGTTCTTTCCTTCACATGAATAACAGCAGTTATTTGGAGCGCCCACCTTTGCAGGGAAGAGAATGTGTAGTTTCTTGGTATGGAATTAGGGATTTTGATTTCCAACTGAGAAAATGGCGGGGGAAAAAGATTTTTCTAAATTAAGCCATGTCCTTGGACCAATGGGTCTTGTGAATAAAAAAAAAGTTAAAGCTTTTTTTGGAGGAAGCTAAAGCCAACTAGTCATAGCTTTTACTAGCAGCTAAAGCTAGACAGTACTAGCTTAAGCTTTGTTGTATGTGAATAAAAAAATGATAACGCTAAATAGCTTATGCTGGCAAATTCTAGCTTAAGCTTTGTAATTTAAGGTGTTCGTTTTTTTATTCACATGTTTCGGCTAGTTAGCTATTAGCTTTAGCTTAAACTGGTACATGTATGACCGAAAGGAAGATTTTTTTGTCTCAATTTGTTATCTGTTCTACAGGGCAACTATTGGTTTCGGCTAAAAAATGTTGTTAACATTTCGTATGTCAGTTTCTGGGTCTATACGTTCACAGTCCTATTATTTGAGATATTCCCTTATGTTTAATTAACAACTCGCACAAGTTAATACTGAAAATAAGAACTAGTCAAAGCTTTCTAGACAGGTCGAAAAAATCTTGAAATTTTTGTAGCTTTAACTATAATATTCTAGTTTAAGCTATTTTTATTCACACAAATTGAAGCTTAAGCTAGGAAAACAAGCTAAAACTAAATGAATTTAGCTTTGACTATTTGAAAATAGCTATTACTAGAAAACATCTTTAACTAGCTAGCTTAAGCTTATTTTTATTCACTAAAAATCAAGCTTTTACTTAAAAGTCCAAGTTTTAGCTTTAGCTTTTTTTTTATTCACAAGGCCCAATGTCTTGGACAAGACAATTCACAAATCCACAACGCACGGATTGTGAACAGTTGGATCTCAAAAAAGAAAAAACAATTTACTAAATGCGCCCAAGGAAAATGTCTGGGAGTGATGGTTCATCGACTTTTTCGATTCCGGAAGAGAAAGTGGCAGCAAGGGATCATTTAAAACTGCCTTAAAAGAAGCATAGAATGACATTTTACTTAGCTTTTCAAGTGACAAAAATAAAAGCTTTTGAAAATGGCATTGTAAGAATTTCTGCATTATTCTTGGTGAAACATTATTTTCTAAAGTGTTAAGGCTTTCGGAAAATAAAAAAAAAAAAGAAATTATTTGAAAACCAGAGTGCAACGCCTTTTTATCGTGAGGCACAGAAGCATCACAAATTTGTAATTTTATGAAAATTATAGGTTCCTTCTATTCGTAGAGACTGACAACATGAACATGATCACAAGAGGGGTTAAGACTTCCAGCCCACTAGTATGTCAGATGTCAGTCTAGGAGCTGTCGCTCCACCAAATTCTTTCCTTTACCTCTATATCTACGATCTTACTAGTGTGATGCTTAATTTCTTACATATACTCAAAATTATTTAAAAATAGTAAAACAAAAATTAACTCACCTGGACATCACTGTCAAAGAAGAAACATGAGCAACCGAACGCACTGTAGCCGCACAATGCCACGGCATTCCAAAGAATCCGCATATCACATTCATAAAGCATAATAGCACAATATCAAAATGCAATCCGGAACCCTTTTTGAGGCCACGTTCCGGCTTGTCAACAATCAACTCGGATATATGTGATTCCATGAAAATCAATATATAAACGAGAATAGCCGGAATGCCTGTTATAAAGGGTATCCAAACAGGTACAGGTCCCAATGGTACAAACCATCCACCACGAGTAGGATCACTAGGTGATATACCCTCAGGTACGCTCAGTTTCTCAGTGTAAACTTCTGGGATGAAATAATCAATGGCAACGAATATGGCAATAGCAATGGGCACACCGAAATCTCCCAATGCTCGGCGTGCATTTCTCCCCAAGAAGTGTGAATTACGGAAGAGTTTCAAGTAGTAAGCTAGAGTGAAAGTGCCCAGGGTTAGAATCGTACAGAAAAGCGCAGTATTTGGCATGTTCATTGGCTTGCTTGGTGCTGTTACTACTGCAGTGATATTATGATTCTCAAGTGTCATGTTCACAGCTGAAGAGTCGTTTCCCATCAGCGCATCCACAATGGTCTGTGGTGGTAGATTGTAGTCTGCCAACAACGGATGCCTCTTATAGACCGAAAAGAGCTTTGTAATCGTCTCGACAATGTAAATGAGCGTGATCAGAGCCGAGAAGATCTCCTGGGTGAATCTTGTAAATAGCCTCACATAGACACTTCCTTCGAAGGCCGATACCGTTAGGGCGATTATGGCCAGCCAGATGCCAATGTACGCCCGAACCGTGAGAAAACTAAAGTGATTGTCCTGACAGAATTGAAAGAGAGCTTCGTCGAAGAGCAGGAGTGGTCCCGTAGTTCCGATGATAACGAGCGGCTGTCCAGCGAGTGAATGGAACACTACTCCAACAACAGAGGCAGCCAGTAGAGTTTCAGAGATCCCGATCAAATTGTGCGTTTTATCGGAGGCCAATCCTCCAAAAGTGATCGCCGTCGAAAGGCAGGCGAAGTACATGAAAACAGTGGCCGCCAGCGTTTCCGTGTTCAAGCCGTCCAAAATATCACTTTTGTACATCGGCATACGCCTCTTAAGATCGTTCCGCAGACCACCCCAAAACTTATGCGTCTTCTCCAAGGGATTCATTTTCTTCTTGTCATCATCGTCCTTCTTTTTTTCAATCATTTTCACATCTTTCGCCTGGGATTGGGCTTTGGCCTCTTTCGAGAGCTGAATCTGGAATGAGATCGATTATGGTTATTATGATGGTTTGATAACTTTGAACTTATACCTGTAGAGCTTTTGTTTTGCGTGATCGAATCCAATCCTTCTTGGCCTTAAGCTCGGAAAACGGCAATAGATCGTGACGATCCCAATTACCAGGTGGAAGGACTATTGAATCGTCAAGGAACTCATTGATGGCCGATAGAAGATCCTTACGATCGTCTGCCTTATAAGCAATAGAATGAAAAGTCTCATTGGCCATTAGAGTGGCAATGGATCGACCGACTTCATGATAATCCAGATCGACGGTTTTTGGTCCCAAAAGAATAAACATAAATCGAACGGGTATCGGAACTTCAGTGATGTTTTGCATGAATACACCTTCAGCTAAACGCACGAAGGCAATTGTCGGCGTTTCAAGGAACTCAACAGCTCCAACCTGGATAGCAGCAAAAAAAAATAAAATAATATAGAATTCTTTCCTTGGCAAAGAAAAAAAAAGAGTCTTAAAAACTTACCAAAACTGTTGTAGCTTCAGCGCCAAGAGGAATCCTCTTCAGAATAGTGTCGTTTTGTAACTTCTTTAGATCTTCTTGGGATGAAGTGTACATCATGTCGTCTTTCATATCGATTTTAAGGTCATTGCTCTTCCTGCCGCCAGCTATTTCATTAGCAGGCATAATCTTTGGCTTTTTATCCTCAGAAAGGTTCTAAGGGACCAAAATAAATATACATATTTTTGTTAAGCAAAAAGTTGTGTTATTTTTTTTTAAGCTAGAGACAAAGAAAACATCTAACAAAAGAACATTCAAAAAACAATCTCGATCGTTGTCGATCTAACGCAGGACACACTCATGCAAAACGTCAAATGGGAGAAATATATAGCGGTTAAGGCTATGGTCACAGTAGATGCGTATTTTAACGAACAATTGTCAAACAGGACTCTTCGTCCATTTGAAAACGGTTACAGTGTCAGAATCCGCACGAGTTCGTCAGAACGGATTCCCCGTTGTTCTGAAGAACATGTCAGATCATTTGTTCCTTAAATATCACATCAACTGTCATCCTAGCCCAAGGCAAGTTTGAAAAACTAAGAGAGTTCCATACAAGAAGAGGGCAAATTGCTCCGCTTGTACAAAAGGGTTTAACTTTTTTTTTTTAAATCTATGCTATCGTTAAAGGTTGAAAATACTCATATTGAAAAAAAAATATTTTGCTCTAAGATAAAAGAAATTAAAAACAATCTGGAAACACTCAAAAAACAATATTAAAGCTTTCTTTTTTTAATAAAAAATAGCTATAGTTTTTAATATTAAAAAAAGAAATCTAGAAGCAAGCAAAAACGTTACGCTTATGTAGGACATTGTTGAATGTCGTCTGTAGGCGCGGTCAATGAATTGCGGTGGAGCTAAAGTTGGGGGTGAGTAAACGTTTCGTCGAATCGGCAACTCAGTTCGTTGATCATTTCCCATCCAAAGTAACTTTTTTATTTTTAAATTTTCATTTAATTTTTTTTTCAAACAAAAAAAAAAAATATATAAAGAAAAGGAAAAAGAAAACATCCATTGGTCTTTTTTTTTATATCGAAACAAAATTTTGAAAGATTGACGAAATTATTTTATTTTTTTTAAGTGGAGTGCTTTAGATAGATCAGTGCCTCAGAAAACGAGAAACTCAAATGAATATACACAAAATGGCGATAGGGTAAAGCGTTTTAGGTTATTTTAGGCATTTAAGACAAATTATAATTTTTACTTGCGAAATAAGGGCAAGTTTTACCCTTGGAAAAGAAAACAAATTGAACTCGAGATTTTGGTCAAAAGTTGACATAACGATGATAGAGAACACGAAAAAAGTGGGTCCGGCAATTCCGTCTGTATGTCTGTACCTCATTTTTAATAGATATCAATACAAATTGGTGAAGTTCTGAATATCAAAATTTAGGGGAAAACGGAGCTACGTAAGGCAATCCACATTCGTGTTGTGCGGCTAGCAAAAAGAATCTTTTAACTTAACAGAACGCCCGAAATCGCTCTCAAGTGTAAGCTGATACACTTCTTAGAGTATTACAGTTGAATTATTTTTAGAGAGGAATGAAACTGTGTATTCCATTTTGAACCTATTTTTTATAATTCACACGCGCGCAAGGGTTTATTCGAATCCTTATAATGTTAAACATAAACATAGGACGAACGATAGGGAAATTAAGGAGGTTTCAATTAAAATTGGTTTTGAAAGTTTGAAATGGCAAGGGAAAGCAGTGCCGGGTAAATTATTCCATAACCGTGTTTTGGATTCTATCCAATAATGCAAGTGAAGTCTTGGCTACACCTGTCAAAAGATGTGAGTTGTGCTCATGTTTCGGACATAAAAATGCCTTATAAATTGTAGCCAGATCAGAGGGGGTGAAATTTTGTTTATGCCGATAAAGAAATCTTAAGCATTTAGCAAAGTTTTTGGGGGTCTCGGGAATGTGGTCATTTCAAAGAAGATCGTCGTTGACAAACAGTACCGTGTACTGAGAGCTTTTCCGCTTTTTCGATGCAAGTGCATCGATCTTTTGAACCAATAAACTACACACAATTTGTTTCACCCCGTGTAACGAAGCTGATATGATTGGAATTTTATAAGCTTATTCTACGGTGCCATTGCAATTCCGAAGGAAATGAATGTTTATTTGAGAATGAGCATGGAAAGCTTTAGAAGTTTCAGACAAGAGATTATTTGAAAAAAAAACAAAAAAAATGAGGAAGAGTATCGGGGACAAAACGGAGCCTTGTGGAACACCAGCATTTATTTTGTGAACATCAGACTTGGAACCGTCCAAAATCACATGTATTGAACGATCTAGAAGGTAATTTCTAATCCAAAGAATAAGGGTTTCATTGATACCAAAGGCACACATTTTCGATATGAGAGCTTGGTTCCAAACACTATCAAATGTCTTTAAAATATCAAGTCCCATAACTTTCCTTTTTCCAAAACAATGTAAAGATCTGTTAAACTCTTCGGTGAGATATGTCATTAGATCACTAGTGGAACGATTGCTGCGAAAGCCGTAGTTATCCGATCTTAAAGATATTTCTTGAACTTATGATAGATCAGCGATTCCGTGACCTTTGAAGGAAGGGACGCAAGTGTAATAATTGGTTGAGAAGGTTCACCTTGTTTACGAGTAGCAATCTTCTAGGGAAGATTTCATAACAGTAGCAGCGAAGGAAAAGATAACGCAATGGTTTTGCCACATCTTCACAACAATAGTGGTTATACCATCAGAACCAGTGGATTTGCTTTGGGCTCTTGAAACGAGTTCAAAAATATACCTGTTCCATTGAATGATTTACGTTCCCAAGTACAGGAAGAGCAATGTTGCTGTAAGACATCCTAGAGCTACATAGTTGGAAAATGAGCTGCGAGTACATTTGCCTTATCTGAAGAGCAAGTTATCGGGTTGCCCTTGTAGATGAGCATTTGAACCGAAGATGAAGTTGATTTTTTTACGTCTTTGACAATTGACCAGAAATGTCTATTACCTTAGGGACTTGGCAGAATTTTTTTCCTTAACTCCTGGTCATGTGATAAGAATTTGGTTCTTTTTATAATAGTGTTGGAATAGTTCCTGACGTTTCTGTGCTATTTTCAGATTTTTTCAGTTGGGTTAGATTTAGAAATTTACTTCTCTCAATCTAATAGCTCCTTTACAGCTCGTATCGAACCAAGATCTTTCTTTAATTTTTATTCTTTTAATTCTGTAAGGAATACAAAATAAGCATACCATGAAAAATATTTTTTGTGATCGATCATGTCGAGACTGACGTCAGTGTCACTATAGAGGAAACATAGTGGCCAGATTAAGATTCGAAAAAGTTTATTAAGACCGTTCCAATTGGCTTTTTTTAAATTCTTTCGAAATAAAAATCACATATTTTTAAATTATTTTATTTATAGTAAATATTGTTTTTGATTAAATATTATTTAAAATAAATAAATACTGCCCGCATTTTAAGATAAATGTTTGAATATACAAAAACACTTCTATTTTATGAAAATTCAAATGGTTTCCTCAGTTTTCCGGGGCTTTTATATTAAAATTTCTAAGGACACTCCACTAATTTTATCATACATAATGAAAATTTAAAAATGAAATGAAGGATATATTAAAAAAAAAATATGAACGTATGAACCTAGTTGTTTGAATTTCAATTGTTGGAAGTATGAAATGCTTGTAATAAAAAAAAAAAAAACTACGAGTAGCTTCATTCATGTATTTTGTAATAAATTTAATTAACTAATTCGACTTATTTTGTGAGACTTTCTTGTTTGATTTATAATACCCAGATTTAAGGGAAATCTTACAGCAAAACTGATTACCGCTGATATCGTGTTTTTTTTTTTAATGCTCTACAGACGAAATTAGATTTTTTTATATTCAAAATATTTAAGGGTACATAGTTTGGTTCTTTTCCAGGATGTAAAAATTTATAAGTATACTTTTCTTGTTATACCTATTTTGGTTCCAAAAGTTAATTTGAAACAAACAGCAAATTTATATAATAAGTAAGATTTTAATCAAATTTTTATTTGAATGCTGGCATTTTGAATGGAATATGACATAATTTTAATGTCCTCTTTGAGAGTTCTTGTAGGATTCAATTACGACAATAAATTCTCATTGCTTTTTGACACATATATCGGGCTATACCTTAACAAATATTTGTTTCAAGGCTTGTGATGATTATTTAATTCTTTCATAATAAATAAATATAAAAGCCAACTCACCTCCTGTCAAACGAAACATCGGCGTTTTCCAAATCATACATGCAAAATCCAAGTGAAAAATTTTCTTTTACTTTAATACTTTTTAATAATATATCATTTTGGTCGATTTAGACATACTTTACGTAATTATAAGTTCTTCTACATTTTCTTCAAAAGCATTTTAGCGTTAATATCTGTTGTGACCTTAAACTTCAACCTACATTTTTATTAAGCTCACCTTCACTTTTTTTTAATCTAAATTTTGAAATGTATGAAGCTTAACCTGGTCACGGATTAAAGACAACAGATGTTAACAGATGTATAAATGGTGAAGCAAAGTCATCGAAAAAAAAAAGATCAGAGCTTATGCTAAATCGGAGTCGATGAAAATTTAAAAACGGAAATCCTCATATGTCAATTATATTTATTTTTTCTTCTGTGTTCTTAAAAGATTTTCAGATATTGAATTTAAAATTTTCGAAGATTCTGATGAATTTCTGTCTTAAAAAAAAGTACGTGGCTTCTTTCGAATTTTATTTTTGTTTGCCAACCAAATACAGCCGTATACAGAAACGGTTCCCGTTGAGTATAGAACAAATATGTTTAAGGGCATGTCGTAGAATCTTTAAATATTTATAATCAAAATAATATCAAGATATGGTTACACTGTGATATACTGGTTCACTACGGCGTATGAGTAATTTTTATTTTTTGTTTTGGTTTTGTTATACAGGGTGATTCACATAAAAGTCAGAGTGTGTAGGTTAGGTTGTGACAAGAAAGATATCATATCTGAGAGAGGGAGGGGATATATTGTTTTATATAATTGACGCGCGGGTCACGAATACTCCTTAAATGTTTTAGCAAAGTGCGAGAGCTTAGAAAAATTGTAGAGTATTTAAAAGCAGATACTGTTGCACATTGGTTTTGAATGTTTGAATATTATAATGATGAGCATTCCCTGAAGCGCGATTATTATGGTTAAATTGTTTAAGGGGAGGAATGTATTTGGCTATTTCACTGGAACAATTTTTATCAAAATAACGGTAATATGATGAAAGACAAGAAATATTGCAGCGGTGCTTGAGAGATTCAATTTTTTTTGTTATAGTTAAATGACCTACCACTTCTAATGCTCTTTTTTGATTATATCTAAGAAACTCAAGTGGGATATTGGAGCTCCTGCTAAAATATGGGAATTGTACTCGAAACGGAAAGGAAAAATAAAAATGGGTAAATAATTCCACATTCGTGTAGTACACCTTAAGAAAGAACCTCAAAACATAACAGTACGTCCCAAGATAGGCTCAAGGAAATACTGATGGGCATTCCTGACGAAGCGGGTATTACGCTGATATTTATTTAGGGGAGGAATTCAGCTATTTTAACTATATTCTATTAAAACTAATGTTTCCGAAATTGCTCTGTTACCTATCAGATTTTTAGCTCATGTATGCAGTGAAGCACAAAAAAAGAATCGAAATCTTTTTAGTATTCACGATGCAAGTTCCATTCATGACTAATGGCAAATAGCTCCAACAATAGTAGACAGATTTGAGTTTTGGAAGAAATAAATTTCACACGGTTATTAATATCTACCATATTACCCAGTGATGGTTAGATTTGAATTTATTGAACTCAACATATTCCAGGGAGGTCAATCTGGAAAGGAGTATGAAAAACTAATAGTACTATCATCTACAAAATAGTTTAATGGATTAGTAGTATCAGACAAGATGTTACTTTGGAAGATAAGAAATACTGTTGGAGATAATACGGAGCCTTTGGGTTCACCAGCATTTGTTTTCAGTGCTTCAGATTTATATCCATCCAAAACAACTTTGATAACGGTCGGAAAAGTAATTAATAATTATAATCCAGCGAAGAAGTGATATATTGTGTGATGCCAAACTCTATCAAAAGCCTTAGAAATATCGAGCGCTAAGATCCTGCTTTCTCCAAAACCATGTAAGGCACTTTTCGGTGAGAAAAGCCATCGATTCATTAGTGGATTTATAACCGTAGGGTCGGTTATAAAGGAGCTTTCGTTTCTCAAGATATTTCATAAGATATGACCTTGGAAAGAAGGAATGTCAGAGCAACAAAATATCAGAGCTGTAAAAGAATGCATTCATTTGGTAATGCATTGCAAAAAGTCCCATTCATTTAACTAAATATTCGGAATGCATTCACATTCCTTATCGCAGTACCTCAACTTACAAAAAAAGTCCCAGTTAATTTTGAAGTCTTTAGTAATGAAATATTTTAGAGCAATCAAAAGACTTGAAGTCAAAAGATTGCAATACTTTTTAACTGGTTGAATTCTTGGAAGTGTTTTAAAAGTCTTTTACATTCCTTGCAGTCATGAAGTCTTTTGATTGCATTAAAAGTAATGCAATCGTTTGGCTGCTTTGGAGTCTTTTAACTGCTTGAATTCTTTTTTACT
Organism: Chrysotoxum bicinctum; assembly: GCA_911387755.1. Taxonomy (NCBI): domain Eukaryota; kingdom Metazoa; phylum Arthropoda; class Insecta; order Diptera; family Syrphidae; genus Chrysotoxum; species Chrysotoxum bicinctum. The sequence goes on along the minus strand of OU426989.1, from coordinate 178,447,540 downwards.
GCTTGGAGTCTTTTAACTGCATGAAGTCTTTTAACTGCTTGAAATCTTTTGATTGCTTGAATTCTTTTTTACTGTTTCGAATGCTTTGACTGCATTAAATTCTCTTAACATCAGGTTCCTTATGACTTACAGCATTTACGTTGATGCTCATTTGCTTTCATTTCCTATTATAAGTTGCCTTACAAGGTCTATTATTTCAAGCAGTTAAAAGACTTCATGCAGTTAAAAGCAGTAAAAAAAGAATTCAAGCAGTTAAAAGACTTCAAGCAGTAAAAAAGAATGCACACAGTTAAAAGACTTCAAGCAGTAAAAAAGAATGCAAACAGTTAAAAGACTTCAAGCAGTAAAAAAGACTTCAAGCAGTTAAAAGACTCCAAAGCAGCCAAATGATTGCATTACTTTTAATGCAATCAAAAGGCTTCATGACTGCAAGGAATATAAAAGACTTTTAAAACACTTCCAAGAATTCAACCAGTTAAAAAGTATTGCAATCTTTTGACTTCAAGTCTTTTCACTGCTCTAAAAGATTTCATTACTAAAGACTTCAAAATTAACTGGGAATTTTTTTTAAAAGTTAAGTATTAGCATGAAGTCAAAATACTCAAAAAATAAGTCTTTATTATTATTTTACTGCAATACAAAAAAGAATGCATTTTTTACAGCTCTGCAAAATATTAAATAAATGACGGCAACTCCTACAATATCATGCCAAACACTTATTTTTTTAAGGCCAGAAGTCAATTCTTTTAGTTTTTTTTTAATCAAGTTATTTATTTGATTTGATTTGATTTTTGAAAAAAAAAATCTAATTCAAAACTTTGAAAAAAATAAAAATATTTATACAAATTTGTTTGAATTGATTATTTTCAAAATTTGACATACATATAAACTATGTAAAACAACTTGATTTATATAGAAAAAAAAATTTCTGGCTTTAAAACTACTAAAATTCCAAGTGTTGCCGTCATTACTTAATGAAATATTGATTATTTTAATCCCGCCTAAAGGGAGGGAAATAGAGTCTCATCCCATACGACATTTTTTCTTGTTTTGACCAAACCTACATAAACTAAAAATATTCGATGTTTCTTATGCAAAGCACCCTGTAAACTAATCAAGTCTGTGTTCGCTATTACGAAAATTAGAAAATCTAGTGATACTGGACTTAGGAGCCCATAATTCGTATTGAAAACTTAGCTTTACGTCGAAGTAGATCTACTATAGGTTTGAGTGGTAATAGCTAGAGCTGTGTCAATCGGGATCGATTCGATTTTTTTGATCCGATCATCGAAAAGTATTGATGATCGAAATCAATCATTTTAATCGATCTCAATCTCAATCATTTACATGATTCTCGATTCTCGATTTTCTATTTCAATCTCAATCATTTCAATGAGTCTCGATTTTCGATATCAGTTGACTCGATTAATCATGATTTACTTGATTCCATTTCTTCCGATTCAATCAACGTGGATTATGAACGCCAAACGGACGGTGGACTGGAACTTCTGGGTTGAACTCGGCATTGAACAACATGATTGATCGGGTTGGTCGTTGATGTTGTAGGCCGCAAAACCAATTGTTGGGGTGAACTGATGTTATTTGATGTATCAGGATCCGGTATGTTTAATGTTTATTTTTGGACGTTTCTTAATCCATCGGCATCGTAGCCATCCTTTGATGAAATTCGACAGTTTACGACTTGACGAATAGAGGACGAATTCAGTTATGACGTACAAGGTATATTTCGTACAAAATGTCGGCCGAAAGCCCTAAAATTGCACTTTTCCGGAGCAACAAATAAAATCTCTTTATTTTGGCATTTTTAGACGTTTTTTAATCCATTGACATCGTAGCCATCCTTTGATGGAATTTGACAGTTTATGACTTGACGAATAGAGGACGAATTCAGTTATGACGTACAAAGTATATTTCGTACCAAATTTTAGCCGAAAGCCATAAAATTGCTCTTTTCCGAAGCAACAAATAAAATCTCTTTTTCTTGAATTTTTTGACACTTTTTAATCCATGAAGTAGCCTCATCATAGAGTATTTTGTGAGAACTATCAAAGCCACAAGTCAATCTTATCATCGAAATCGAAATTAATATCGAATAGGAACAGTATTGAATCATTTCAGTGAAATGAAAATGATCGAATGATCGATTGATTGAAAAGATCGGATCATTTTCGTAATCGATTGTTGAACGATTCGATCATTTGAAATGAACGATTTACACAGCTCTAGTAATAGCAAACGAATTTGATTGGCATTAAAATAGAACATAATCAGGTCCTAGCTTGACGTCAGGTTTTCATGTTGGTGCCTTAAAAGACCCTTATTCTTTTCAGTGAGTAGAGACCACATTTTTCTAATCGACCATAAGAACCATTTTATATTCGACATTTTGTAAAGAAGAGAATATATACGCTGGGAAAATATCAGACTCTACTTCAATATTTGGAACTTAATTCATCAATATTTATGAATTTGATGCATTAACAGATAAACGGAAGTTCTAATTTTCAGTTATTTTCCTGCTGACTTCTTAGATTAGAAAAAAAAATTTGTTAAGATGTGTCGGTTTTCTTCCGGACTTATGACAATATGCTTCAAGGAGAATATCGACACGTGTCATATTGTCCATTAAACCTTTGACTAACGATCTTAAAGGGAATCATCTGAATGAAAATAAAACATTACTACTTTTAAAAATTCCTAGACATCTTCCGTTATTTTAGGGAGCAAATCCTTCAGCACCTATAGTCTAATAGTCTTAAAATCATTCTCAAGTTTTACGTCTAATCACTACTTATTTTATTCTGCAGCCTATGATACCTACATATATTGATTAAAATCAAAGACCTATTTTTCTACAGAGACAGACACGACTGTCCCCTATAAAATGCAAATAAGAAACTAAGAAAATTATAAAAATTAATGTGTGAGGGGTTATAATAAGTACAGTGAGAAAATCATAAACAAATTTGGCCAATAAACATTAAAACATAAAATTAAAATTTAAAAAAAAAGTACATTAAGCACAAAAATCAAAATAGGACATGAAGACATGAGTACATTTTTACGATTGATTTTATATTACGATTTTATAAAAAAAAAAATTTTAAACAAAAAAATTACCTGAAGACTCGTATAGCTGTTGTACTTTTTCTTCGTGAATGGAAAATGTGTCATAGAATTTTCATTCACATGTCGATGCCGCAGCAGCAATGATCTCATAACAGTGGGCTTGTCATTACTTGTTATCAAATCTTCGACTACCATCTACAAAAATAAAAGGATTTAAAAAAATATGTCTTTTTTAAGATCGAAGTATTTCTTATACACACCTGTTCTACAACTCTGTAAGCGACAGCTGGTAAATCCTTCTCGTCCAAATCTAATAGCACCACACCAGTTTCCAAACATCGTCGCAGATTCAGCAACGAATGGAAGGACAAAGACGCCACATGAGGCTTACCCCATCTGTCTGATCCTTCTTCGAGATCTTCTTCATATTTGATCCAACGAGCAGTCTCTCGCCATTCACGTTCCTCACCAGCGCCAACCAATTCATCCAATTGGACAAAGATCTGCAAAATTAACCATTATATGTCACCAGGTTTGACTTGATTTCGACAGAGGATAGAAACTTTACCTCATGGGGACTATGGTCGAAAGCCTTCTTCCCTTGTAGAGCTGCCAAACTGATTTGTGGCAAGTCACGGAGTTTAACTGACGAATGACGAACCTTATGACGTCGTAAGGCTCTTGGATCGTCCGACCGATGTGAGGTCAGCTCATTTTGATCGGCTTCCTTTAAAACGGATTAGGTAGGAGTCAAAGAAATCACATTAGAATCAGAAATAATTTATTCAAAATATTGGTTAAGTCAAATAACCTTCTTCGGCTTTTTCTTTTGGCAAAACACACACACAAGGATTGTTAAGCAAGGGGATAGAGATACATTTATTTAAGATTAGCGACATTTATTGGTCTAAAAAAGACTTTAATAAAGTTTAAACTAGCTTTTCAGATAAATGGAATGGAAATTTATGTTTGTTTTGTTCTTATTTTTTTTTTTAAATTTTACCTCCAATTCAGTGTCCTCGGGTTGAACTGATACTTTTCGAGCATTGATATCCCTTGGTTCGGCTCCATTTTCTTGCGGGCTTTTGGCGGAATCGGATGTGTCTTGGTGAGAGTGCTTCCGCTGTCGATAATACTGATGGCGACTGAAATAATATTAATTATTTTAAAATCAATTTTTCACCCAAGAAAATAGTAAGAAAACTATTGGCATTAAGTTTTAGGTCAAGTTTAATTGAATAAGAGAATCCAATAATCGTAAATTAAATAAATTACACTTGAATGACTTTCAAAGCTTTTCTATGTATTTGATTTTCAAAAATGAACATTTTTCAATTGGAATTTGAAAAATATACAGGGTGTCCGCTAATTCGTGTGCCATACTTTGTGATGTGATTCTTGGTCATATTCTAAGAAAAAAATTGTTCTAAAGTAAAGTCTGATTTTAAACTTTGACATCACTTTTTGACGATTTTAAGAAAGGCCATGACCAATGTTAAGGTCAATTTCTCTGTCAGTACTAGTAGTAAGGACCTCATTTTGGACTTTTTACTTGCGACTTATAGGTACTATAAGGTAAGTTATGCATTCGTAAAAAAAATCGAACTCGAGATTTTGATCAAAGTTGACATTACGATGATAGCGAAGACTAAAAAAGTGTGCCTGGCAATTCTGTCTGTCGGTTCGACTACAGCCTAAACGGCTCGGCCGATTTTCTTTAAACTTGGTAGATATGGGTTTTCATTTTCCCCCCACACGTATTTTTCTTTTTTTTTAAGACCAAAAATAACGGTACCTGCCATACGAATTTTTTTCGAAATTTTATAAATATTTTTTTTCTCAAAAACTGCTGCACAGATTTAAAAAATAAAAACACAAAAAAATTTCATTTAGTTAAAGCTAGATAATGGTTGAAAAAAATTTTCCGAAAAATGGTTATTGAGGGTACCCTCCATGGAACCATTTTTTTTGTTTTTGATTTTCTCAAAAACGGTACCACCGATTTTGATCATTTTTTTTCGCGAAGGCTCTTCAAAAATTTAAATAGAATTGTGTATTCAAATTTTCAAAAAATTTTTTTTGGATTTTTAAAAAAACTTCAAAATTTTTTTTTCGAAACGCAATATTTCGAAAACGCCACTTGACAAATAAAAGTTTCTTAATATAATCTACAAGATGTGAGAAAAAAAATTTCATTTTACCTTAAAATAATGGTATCTACCCACCATACAAATGTTAAAAAATTAAAAAAAAATGGTTTTCAAAAATCGTATTTTTCTCGAAAAAGGCACCTAGAATTTTGATAAAATTTTTTTTCTTTCAATTAATTTTTATGATCTTTAATTTATTAAAAAAAAATTGAAATTAAGATATTACAGCTTGTACCTACCATAGAACGATTTTTTCGAATTTTGAATTTCTCATTATCCACATAACGGTTTCTAATGAAATTTTTTATTGAGAAGCTTCTAAAAATTCTAAGACACTTTGCATTTCAAAACTTTAAAATAAATATTTTTTGAATTTTTGAAAAAAAAAATCAATTTTTTTCTTTTTTTGAAAACTCGATATCTCAGAAACGGCTCAATATTTTTTTTTTAAATTTAATTTTTATTCGAACAATAATAAAAACTTTAACTTGGCGTACCAAAATTCTTTCTTAAAAGTTTTTTTAAAAATTTTGTATATAAAAGCTTATTTTTAAGAAACGACTAAAACGACTTATAATTTTTGTTCTTGCATAAATTCATATTTGCATAGCATTCTGTTTTCGTCTCTTTAAAAGAATCTAAATTTTAAAAAATTAATTTTATCCTTATGAACAGTTTTCTCTAATAAAATTAGTTTTTAAAATTCCTAGTCTATTACATAGGAGCAAGTTCGTGCGACCCAGTCGTGCATTTTATTTTTAGAAGAAATACTAACCTTTAAAACTAAGTTTAAATTGAGCTGATGTATTTTTAGGGTTGCCAGATATTCAATTTTAAATGGTGTTCAATTTTTCTTGCCCAAGCAAAATTTTGACTTTGAGGTAAATTTTTTTCAAAAAATGCGTAATAAACATAAAGTTTTCTTATTTTTGCCTTATGAACAAAACAATAATTAAAAAAAATCGTTAATTAGTACACCCAAAACCCCATACATTTTATGATACTTGAGAACATCTAAAACAGGTAAAAAATTTAATTTTGAGTTTTTTACCTAATTTTATTGCAGCACTTGGTAATTTCGGGTTTTTTCCAAGAATTGTTAGTTTTTAGGTAATTTTTAAGGCTGTGCACTCATCAAAAGGGTTAAAATTATACTTGTGCCTACTAAACTTGCTGTCAAAACCCTAATTACCGTACCTCTTCTCAGGGAGAGTTAAATTTGGGGTATGAATGATTAATTTGTAAATTAACTAAATAAGTGGTATAAAAGAATAGAAAAACAAATTCATTCATCAGATTATCAAGTTAAGTCACGGATTAGAGCGGTTTTTGAAATGCCTTCATTTACGAGAGAAGAATACCCAGACATTTTATTCGTTTATTCATTTATGGGCAATGGAAATTCAAGAAGGGCATAACGAAGTTACCAGGAACTTTATCCTAACAGACGACTTCCTTCTCGAAATGTTTTTGGAGATACCTTTCGAAGGCTTCGATAAACTGGGTCAGTTTCAACTGCAAGACCTAATGCGGGAGCTGCAAGCACAAGAAGATTTTCGGTTGATGAAAGAATACTGGCAGCTGTTGAAATCGATCGTTCCATCAGCATAAGACGCTTGGCTCTACAGTTTAATGTTTCCAAACACAGAATTTCCAGTATACTGCATGGAGAAAATATGTACCAATATCACCATACAACTGTGCAAGAACTGCTTCCCGAAGATTTTAAAAAGAGACTCGAATTTTGTAACTGGTTGCTAGAGAGAAGCTTGGATGACAACCAGTTTATAAACAGAATTCTTTGGACAGACGAATCTCAATTCACAAGAGATGGTATTACGAATTTCCATCGCCACACATTGGCTTCGACCAATCCACATTCAAGACGGCAAAGATCATTTCCGCACAGATTCAGTGTCAAAATATGTGGGCACTGGGCAGGTGTAATTGAAAATAAATTAATCGGGTTTTTCAAATTACCACCCGGGATTAATTCTACTAACTACCTGGAGTTTTTACAAAATAATCTACTAGAGCTATTGGAGGATGTTCCACTGCTTCAACTAGCTTCATCATACTTCCAACAAGATGGTGCTCCGGCCCACTATGGTCGTGAAGTTAAGGATTGGCTGGCTGAAGAATACGGTGATCGTTGGATAGGCAGAAATGGACCAATTCACCGGCCTGCAAGATCTCCTGATATCACTGTACTGGATTTTTTTGGATGGTAACGAATGAAAGAAATCGTTTACTCATCCAAAATAACAACTTCAACTGAATTAAAACAACGTATTTCGGAAGGATCATCAAAAGTAAAGCAAGAGTTATCAAGAATAAATATTCAAAATGAAATCCAAAAACGGGCTCTAGCATGCATTCAAAACGCAGCACTCGTAGCTCAAAATTAATTTTTTTAAATGACTAAAATAAGTCATTTAGAAGTTAGAGCTAAAAACCGGATGACATTTGATTCAAGCAAAGACTACTTTTTGCAAGAACAAAAACTATAAGTCGTTGTAGTGAGTTCTTAACATAAAATGCACGACTGGGTCGCACGAACTTGCTCCTATGTAATAGACTAGGAATTTTAAATACGAATGTTATTTGAAAAAACTGTTCATAAGGATAAAATTAATTTTTTAAATTCTTTTAGTAGTAAGAGATAAAAACAGAATGCTTATGCAAATATGAATTTATGCAGGAACAAAAATTATAAGTCGTTGTAGTGGTTTCTTAAAAAAAAAAGAAGCTTTTATATACAAACTTAAGAAAAAATTTTGGTACGCCAATTTAAAGTTTTTATTATTGTTCGAATTAAAATTCAATGTGCAAAAAAAATATTGAGCCATTTCTGAGATATTGAATTTTCACAAAAAAATAAAAAACAGATTTTTTTTTTTTTTTTCAAAAATTCAAAAAATATTTAATTTAAGGTTTTGAAATGCAATGTGTTCTAGACTTTTTAGAAGCTTCTCTATAAAATTTTTTATTAAGATCCGTTATGTGGATAATGAGAAATTCAAAATTCGAAAAAATGGTTCTATGGTAGGTACAAGCTGTAATATCTTAATTTCAAAATTTTTTTTATTAAATTAAAGATCGTAAAAATTAATTGAAAGAAAAAAAATTTTAGCAAAATTCTCGGAACCGTTTGCGAGAAAAATACGATTTTTGAAAACCATTTTTTTTTAAATTTTTGGCATTTGTATGGTAGGTACCTTAATTTTTAGGTAAAATAAAAATTTTTTTATCACATCTTTTAGATATTATTGAGAAACTTTTATTTATTGAGTTTAAAAAAAATCTAGCGGGGGGTTTTCAAAATATTGAGTTTTGAAAAAAAAAATTTTGAAGTTTTTTTTTTATGTAAATCCAAACATTTTTTTTTTGAAAATTTGAGTATACAATTCTATTTATGTTTTTGGGTAGCTTTAGCAAAAAAAAAATTATCAAAATCGGTTGTACCGTTTTTGAGAAAATCAAAAACAAAAAAAAAAGTTTCTTGGGGGGTACCCTCAAAAACCATTTTTCGGAAAATTTTTTTGATCCAATACCTAGCTTTAATTAAATGAAATTTTTTTGTGTTTTTATTTTTAAAATCTGTCGAACAGTTTTTGAGAAAAAAAAAATGTTTATAACATTTCGAAAAAAAAATCGTATGGCAGGTACCGTTATTTTTGGTCTTAAAAAATCAAATCAAAAAACATCCGGGGGTAAAAAATTAAAACCCATATCTAGCAAGTTTGACGAAAATCGGCCCAGCCGTTTAGCTGCAATCGAACGGACAGACAGACAGACAGAATTGCGAGACCCAATTTTTTGGTCTTCGCTATCATCGTAATGTCAACTTTGATCAAAATCTCGAGTTCGATTTTTTTACGAATGCATAACTTGCCTTATAGTACCTATAAGTCGCAAGTAAAAATAAGCTTTTATATACAAAGTTCTTAAAACATTTTTAAGAAAAAATTTTATGAGAAATTCAAAATTCGAAAAAATTCTATGATAGGTACAGTCAGTAACATCTTAATTTCAAGATTTTTTTTTTTATTAAATTATAGATTGTAAAAATTAATCGAAAGAAACAAAAATTTACCAAAATTCTCGGAGCCGTTTTCGAGAAAAATTCGATTTTCGAAAACCATTTTTTAACATTTGTATGGTGGGTCATTATTTTTAGGAAAAATATTTTTTTTCTCACATCTTGTAGATTATATTGAGAAACTTTTATTTATCAAGTTTAAAAAAAAATTGACTTGGGGTTTTCATAATATTGAGCTTTGAAAAAAAAAGTGAAAATATTTTTAAAAATCCAAAAGAGTTTTTGTTTTTTTTTTTTTTAATTTGAATACACAATTATTTTTAATCTTTTGGGGAGTTTTAGCATACAAAAAATGATCGACATCGGTTGTACCGTTTTTGAGATAATCGAAAACAAAAAAAAATGATTCCAAGATTTTTTGGAAAATTTTTTTCAACCGTTACCTAGCCTTTAACTAAATGAAATTTTTTGAATTTTATTTTTGAATTTTGAAATCTGTGGGACAGTTTCTGAAATAGAAAATATTTATAAAATTTCGAAAAAATTCGTCTGGCGGGTACCGTTATTTTTGGTCTTAAAAGAAAAAGAAAAAATGGTGGGGGGAAAATTTAAAAGCGATATCTACGAAGTTTCACGAAAATGGAACAGACAGACAGATGGAATTTGGGGACCCACTTTTTTCGTCTGCGTTATCATCGTTCGTAATGTCAACTTTGATCAAAATCTCGAGTTCGATTTTTTTTAATGAATGCATAACTTACCTTGTAGTACAGTACAGTAGTGTTTTTGAAATATTGAATTTTCAAAATAAATTTTCTTTTTGCAAATTTTTTCAGAAATCCAATTAAAATATTTTTTTAGGCATACAAAAAACTGTCATATATCTATCCTTTAAAAAAAAATGCAAGAACTATCGAGGCATATTCGGAAAGTTGTCAAGTACCAGTGTGGCTTCTGGGCCAGAAAATGAACTACAGAAAAATTCTCCATGCTGAGGGAACTATTGGAAAAGATCAAGAAATTTCAATTCACAATGCTTTAAATGACAAGAATTCTATTTGATAGTCCGTTCACAAAGTGCACTGTCAAACATGGAAGAAGGACTGTTATGGTCTGTGGATGGTTCTGAGAACAAGAAATAGGTTGAATTTATAAAATAGACGACATTGCAGACAAGGATATCCTGAAGAATTTTATGCTACGATATCATGAGAAGGATGTTCCCATGAAATGGTCATTACAGAAAGATAATTACCGTACATTTACTTCATAAAAATAACAAGGATATCGCTTTCAAGCTATGACATATGTACATTAAATTAATTTTTACTTTCCAGATTGTAGTTAAGCTCAGTAGATCAGTCTTTTATTAGAGCCTGAAAGCATTGGTGATTCAAAACTAATAGATCATCCTACTGGATATTAATGTCTTTCTCGCATTTTTTTGCCAAAGACATCCAATCACTAACGCACTCTAATTTATTTTTAAGTGTATTTAGCGAGAATGTATGGTAGTCTATGTACATGATAACTAATCATTTTGATTATGCAATCAAAATGTAATTTTAGTGTGAAATTGGAAATGTTTGGAAAACCTGTCTCCAGAGTTAAAATGCAGTTAGAAGAGTGTTAGGAGTAAAGAAGTTTTTTCAAGTTCCTCATATTGCTTGAATCTCCAAGTTAAACAACTGTAACACATAACTGAGTGCAAAAAAGGTTCGAAAACAAGGAACTTCGCTGAGATTGGAATTTCACTTGCGATTTCTAGGTACTCTAAGGCAAGTTATGCATTCGTAAAAAACATTTTACTCGAGATTTTGATCACAGTTAACATTACGATGATAGCGAAGACGAAAAAAGTGGGTCTCACAATTCTGTCTGTCTGTCTGTTCGACCACAGCCTATCGGCCAATTTTCGTGAAACTTGGTAGATATCGTTTCTTGATTATTCCTCCCACAGGTTTTTTTCTTTTTTTTCAAGACCGAAAATAACGGTAACTGCCATACGATTTTTTTCGAATTTTTATAAATATTTTTTTTTCTCAAACTGTTCCACAGAATTTAAAAAAAAAATCAGAAAATTTCATTTAGTCAAAGCTAGGTAATGGTTAATTTTTTTTCAACAAATGGTTATTTTTGGTAGCCCCCTTGGAAGCATTTTTTTCGTTTTAGATTTTCTCAAAAACGGTACAACCGTTTTTAAAAATTTTTTTAAGCCAAAGATCCTCCAAAGTTTGAATATTATTGTGTATTCAAATTTTCAATTTTTTTTGTTTGGATTTTTTTTTTGAAACTTAATATTTCGAAAACCCTATGCTCGATTTTTTTCAAATTTAATAAATAAAAGTTTCTTAATAATAATCTACAAGATTTGAGAACAAAAATTGTTTTACCTAAAAATAAAGGTACCCACCACTCAAATGTTAAAAAATTGTTTTCGAAAATCGTATTTTTCTCGAAAACGACTCTGAAAATTTTGATAAAATTTTTTTATATCGATTAAAAAATTGAAATCAAGATATTACTGACTGTTCCTACCATAGAACCATTTTTCGAATTTTGAATTTCTCATTATCGGCATAACGGATTTTAATGAAATTTTTTATAGAGTAGTATCTAAAATGTTTGAATAAAAAAAAATCTATTTTTCTTGGAAAATTCGATATCTCAATATTTTTTTTGAAAATTAATTTTTTATTCGTACAAGGTGGTGTACTTATATGTTTTCTTAAAAATGTTTTAAAAATTTTATATATAAAACGCTCATTTTTTTAAGAAACCACTACAGCGTCTTATAAACTGTTCTTCTCTAATAACATTAATTTTTTAAATTCTTAGTTTTCTACATAAGAGCAAGTTCGGGGGACCCAGTCGTGCATTTTATTTTATGATGCTTTTAGAGGATGATAGTTTTTTTTTCTAAGCGACATTTGAGTTACATGCTATAATGTATAATGTGTGACTACTTCTGTTGCTAAACCGTTGAAAAACTACTTTTCATTCACCCCCAGATTCGTTTAGTCTTATGTTTATGAATATGATTTTAGACTTTTCTAGGTTAACTTTCAAGTGTGCATTAGTTGTAAGCTGTGGAAGGATAGTGCGGGCGGGTGGTCCGTTATGTCATCTATGAACAGGGAAAACAGAACTGCACTTAGAAGGCATCCCTGTCTAACTACAGTCTTACTCGTAGTTTCGAACCATTCAGACATGTTTCTCCCATCACATACAGCTTGTGTTTTAGTACATGACTCTCAACATTTTCGTTGACAGCCCTGTTGCACTTATTTTGGCTAACACTATACATACATATATTGCAAGTAAAATAAAATAAGAAATTTTGCAACATTCGTATGATGCCTAAACACTTTTTACCTACCAAAGACCCCTGATTCAAGGTTCGAAGATTCATTGGTTGTTTCTTAAATTTTTCTTCGACAAACTCACACTTGTTTTTATATATGTACATATGTATATATGTAAATATATTAAAATTTATTGTTTTTTTTTTTTTTAATAAGCTCACCTCTTCCGTCGCTTTCTTTCATGTAAATTATCATTAGGCTTTTCTTCTAAGCTCGGGGGAGATACAACAACTCTTTTCTTTACAAACTGTACGTGTTTTTCATCACCTGAATCCTTTAGAAAAATAAATAAAATTATTTTTTAGATTATTTTATCCCTCAAATCAGGATATATTTAAAAAGAAATTAGGTAGATCTTACAAACAAAATATAAGTAAAAATTAATTTCTTACCGAATTATGACCATGTTCGGCACGTTGCGACACTAAAGGGCAATCTTCTGGAATATCATCATAATTTTGTATTGTAATAGTGCAACTTGGTTCCGTACTATCATTCTCCGAATCTTCTCCAACTATAAATTCTGGGCCACTCTTTTTCCGCTGTTCTACACAATTGTGTGTGTTTGATAGAAAAAGAAAGATTCATAAATTTAAATTAAAATTTTATTATACATAAAATAAATTATACAATTATCAGTCTACAAATTCTTAAATAAATCGACTTATGTGTAATATTTGGTCAGTTTATGTTTTTTTAAGTCTCAGAGATCTTTGCAGAAATAAAAACAGAACTTCTCTAAATTCTTTTCTAGCAAAAACTGAAGAAACAACATGGGTTATTTTTATCAATTTTTTGATGAAAATTATTTGCGAAGGCTCAGAAGTACAACTAACCAATTTCTTCCTGACTCATTATCTAGGTTTTACGGTTTTCTTTTCTAATTTCATATGCATGTATTCGATTTAAGTTTTGTATGATATTTAAGAATTTTTGCTTACGTTTCTGTTTGAAGGGTCCAACTGCGGACTTTGGTTCATTTGCATCTAGAAACGATGATACATCAAATTTTTCTTTAAGATTATTGGAACTGGCGAAGACCTTTTCCATTTCCGTATCCAGGAGGACCAAATCTGGGTCTTCATTTCCTCCTGCCTAAAAATACATAAAAAATAGAAAACATTCATAAAATTATTTTATAGTAAGGTTTTTTTATTTATTCGTTGCTAATGTTCTTGAACTATTTTTTTATAGCTCCAAAAGTATACATTTTTTTTAAGGGCATGAACGTGGTGATGCCCATCAAAAATTAAATAATGAAAATGTGATAACTCGGTTAAATCTCATCGAAACTATTTAAAAATATATTTTTTTTTGTATTATTAGTTCTCAACTTTGAAAGTTGCTTAGATCTAAAATGGCATTGGTTGGAAGTTAATAAATTATTTTTAAACCTTCAAATTGATCAAATGTAAACAAAACACGCAAATTAATAAATTGATGTTGATCGTTTTAAATTGATGATCAAAACGTCGCCATCGGTCGTCGTGTAACAAGAATTTCATGACGCTTTTCATTTTATTTATGAAATGTTTGCAATTTGTCAGTTTTGTTGATTTGTTGTGAACGATGAGATTTTCTAAAGAATACATTTTCTGTGATCTTCAAAAAATTTAAAATAAAAAAAAAAATATTTCACAGAATTTAAAGTTCAGGCATATTTTTCCAAGGATCGGGGTAAACAAGTAGAGTATATGCTATGCTGACTAAAAAATTTAAAAACAATAAAATGCAATAGAAAATGCACTTGAGAAAATAATAGCTATAATTAAAATTCCTGGATAAAAGTGTATATTGTTGTTTTTTTTTCTGGATTTAATAATACATGTTTGGTTACCCTTTTTGCATTTGACATTTGTCAGTTGGCATTTAACATTCGTAAAAAATGGCTGATAACATATTTATTATGGAGCATCTAACGCATCAATAAAGTGATGAGATTGGAATGCTCCAGTTTAACAGCTCGCTATAGACGACCGCCATTCATGGCAGAAATCATTAAGACTGAAGAAGCATAAATGCTTCGACCCGGCTGGCTATGTTAGTAAACAGAAAAATCTCGCTTGAACAAAAAAAAACAAAAAACTTTCGTTAATTAACTGTAAGGCAACGTTTAACAGCTACTTGTGATTGGTGCGAGAACAGGTTGGAAAACTTTCTTTTGCCCCAATTGGATCAATTAGGCCACAAAACTTGTGGTTCGAATAACACAGTTCCCAATCACACACAGCTTGTGCTACGGTTTGAATCTTACGAGAAATTTTTCCTGGGCGAATAAAGCCAAAAACAATCCCTTGCTTCCACGCCTCCCGATTTCTTCTTATGGAAGTCCTTGAAGGAAAAAGGTGTACAGCAACAAACCAATCATAACCTCCATGCATAAGGGCAATGTATCGAAATGGCTAAAATTACAACAGAAGTCTGCGAAATTGTTTTTCAAAATGTGCCTAAGAGAGCTCACCTTTGGGTCACGGCCAGAGGCTCCACTGTACCGACATCACATTCCATACATTATTTAAAGATTATAAATATAATCAATCAATAAAATATAAATTATTAAATTGTATTTCATTTGAAAATTATTGAAAAAAAAACATGGACCTGGAACATAAAACGCACCTTTTAAATATAAAGTTGAACTTCGATATTGAGCTTTATATTTCTGTCACAAGTTTCTATTGCTAAAAAAATGGCTAAATTTGGACCTTGGTTTTTGATGTTCTACACCGAAAGGGTCTTTATTTAGAATTTTTTAAGTTTTAACGGAAAACCTTGCGTAACCAGTAACTTGTGCTACCAACGCGGCGGAAAAAAATATTATTTAATAAAAAAAATTTTCATCGCCGCCACGGAGGCCTAGTTTGCAGACCTCGAGAAAACCTAATTTTCGGATGGGTTAAAGAAGTTGAAGTATCGCTGGATGAAGTGTATCGAACTTAAAGGCGACTATGTTGTGAAATAAATCGGCACTTTTCCAAAAATTTTGTTTTTCTTTTGTAGGCTAAGTACTTATCGGACGCAAAATTACGCTTACTGCAATTATGAACGGGAAAAATGAATTTATTACAATCAGAACCATGGAAATAAAAATCATAATTACTAGGGTTAAGCCCTGAGGTTTTAAACGACATTAATCACTAATCACTAATGATCAACTTATGTACAAAAAACCGGGTCCTTAAAAGTTCAAGATCATGTTCAATGTGCGCGATGTAGTCTAATTCACAATAAGATTGATACGTTAAAGAAATATCATCTGCAAAAGCAGTTGTTACACCATTTCACGGGAGTGTGAAGAGTGAGTTGATGTAAATTAGAAAAAATATGGGCCCAAGAACGGAACCATGCGGTATCCCTGTTTTAAGAGCACTAGCTTCGCTTATTTGTCCGTTGACAATTATTACTCTTTGAATTCTGTCTTTCAAATACGACTTAAGCCATTGAAAAATAATACTTCTAAAGCTTATGTTGTACAATTTACTTAGAAGCAAATCATGGTCAACCATATCGAAAGCTTTAGTCATATCAATAAAAAGAGCAAAAGTGGTTTTGACTAAAGCTGACTACATAACCTAAAAATCGCATCTTCAGTAGACTTCCCTGAACGGAAGCCAAATTGATTTTCACTAAAATATCAGGTTTAAGAAGAAGGATATTCTTTTTATAAATAATTTTTCAAAATTTTTGGATATGGTTGGAAGAAGAGAAATCTGTCTGAAATTAGCCATATTTTTACGATCACCTTTTTTTAAAAAGAGGAATCACCTCAGCACATTTCAATTGTTGAGGGTCCTTGTTGAACGCTGAGATTGATGATGTAACTCAAAACATCAGATACAAAAAATGTCACTTTTTTTTTAGTAAAATACCAGATATTCCATCTGAAGTACATGATAATTTGTTTTTTAGAGATGAAATAGTTTTATATGTTTCGAAAGAGGAAATCGATTCAAACGCGAAACTATGAGGTTGTGACTGTTCGCAAGCAAAATTATTAACACTTAAGCAGTTGCAATTTGATTGTATATTAAATGAGGGCCTTAAATTATCAGAGATATTTGTAAAATATTCATTGAATTTGTTAGTATAATTGAACAAGAATCTGTAACAGAAATATTATTTTTTTTCGATGATGTGTGCTAGGTCAAATCTTAGGTTGCAGGAAGGACAAAGTGTTGGATTGTTTTTTGTTAGGAAATGTTGGTGGATAGCATTGATGTGGAGAAACCGAACAAAGGTTTAACTTTTATGATGTTGGTGGGAAATTTTGGGGGACATTTATAAGAGTTAATTTTACTGTAATTGTGGTTGTATGAGTTCCATTCAAGTAGTTGATGAGATTTGATTTTTTTTGGATCTCATTTTTTATATCTGATTTGGAGTAGATGTGCCCTTCTGACGAGAACTTTGGTAAGTCGTGAATCGTCAACCTCGTTAAGAACTTTGGTCACATAGTTCATGCTGAGTTGAAGTGTGAAAACATAAAGAGGTGAAATTCCGCTTTCAATTAAGAGCGTATAATTGAGCGTGGCTTATGGTAGCCGCAGAAATTTTTTTCAAAAAGAAACGCTATAATCATCTTAATGGTATTTACTTTCTCAAATTTGTGCACATTATGCAACGCATAAACCAAACCCTAGAATTCGATATAAGGTTTTTCCAAGTTGAAAAATTCGTAATGCAAAAGCCTCTTTGTATTCTACTCACTTCAATATGTCTTTAGGAAATAAGAAAATTTGGCAAAAATTGAAAAGTGTCGGTGTTGGAAAAATATCTTGTGGTTTGCCGGAAGACATAGACATCAACGCTCTCAACAAATCTTTCGTTTCTAAACCAATTAATAACCACCATTCTTTAGATTTCCTGCAATATTTTGAAGAGATCTTGTCAGCGCGTAACTCAAACTCAAATTCGTTTACGTTTACTCCAATAACTGCGGAGGATATGGTAGAAGCGCTCCTTTCCAATACTACAGGACTTAATAACATGCACCCTTCGTTTTTAAAAATTATTTTACCAACGCTCTTGCCCTTTATCACTCATATATTTAATTCCATATTAACAACACAATGGAAAAGGGCAAAAGTTTTGCCCATTCCATAAACTTCAAAAGGAGATGAGTTTAGGCCAATTTCAATATTGCCGTTCTTGTCAAAGGTTTTTGAGAAAATAATACAAAATCAAATGAGTGAGTTTCTTAATCTATTCAATTTGTTAACCCCTAAACAATCAGGCTTTCGAAAGAAAAACAGCTGCATTACAGCTCTGCTAAGTGTCTCGGAAGATATAAGAAAAGCTATAGACGAGGATCATGCCACATATTAAATACTCTTCGATTTCTCCAAGCGTTTGACATGGTAAATCACGTAGTACTTTGCGAAAAACTCTCCCGTGATTTTAACTTTTCCTCCTCCGCAGTCAGGCTCTTATTTTCTTACCTTACTGATAGAGTGCAAGCAGTTGAAGTTAACAAAACTCTTTCCAGTTTCCTACCTGTCGTTAGGGGCGGCCCACAAGGTTCGATTCTAGGTCCGTTGCTGTTTTCAATATATGTTAACGAACTTCCTACAATTGTAAGACAATGTTCGATACGCATGTATGCTGATGACACCCAGCTCTATTTGAACTGCCCATTGGGGCTAATTGAATACTCTGCGGCTTACATAAACGAGGATTTAAACTTGATTGAACGTTGTTCGGTTGATAACGGCTTACTTTTGAACCCAAGGAAATCAAAGTGTCTCCTAATCTCAAAAAGCAAAATAGATGTGTCTTACTTTCCAGCAATCATTTTAAATAATTGTCCTATTGCTTACGTTGATTCAGCTAAAAATTTAGGGGTGGTATTTAACCACAGCCTTACGTGGACACAACATGTAAACAACAAAGTTGGAAAATCGTATGGTGTTCTACGCATGCTTTGGTCAATGCAGCACTTTATTCCTTTGAAAACGTTGATTCTACCTCTGTTCACGGGATAGAGTTTTGCAGTATGCATTACAACTTCTTGGGATGTCTTTTGAAAATTTCATAAAATTTCGCACTATAACCTTGTTTTGTGACGTACTTCTAACTCGCCAACATGTGAATCTTTACAACGAATTAATTTTTTTCAACTCTAATAGATGTCGAGATCTCGTAATTCCGCGGTTTCAGTGTTTGACATCCGAACGTCAGTTTTTCGTCAACTTCTTAGGAATTTGAAATTCATTGCCGCGGGAAATAAAAAGCATAAATGACACGAAACAAATATGAAAGGAACTTAAACTTTACTTCAGTAATTTATAGATTAAGTAATATCTCCATCTTCTTCTCTTTTTTTATTAAATATGAAAATGTAAAACTTGAATTAAACCAATTATGTAGCAACTGTACATTTTACAAGCTACACTACAAATAAGATATTGTATCTTACAGTATAAGCTAATCATGAAATAAATAAATACTAAATACTAAATACTAAAAATTAATGGTTTTTTTCGAATCAGTAAGTTTTGATTTGAAATGTTGTTTGGAGGAAAGGTCATGATTTATTTTAACTCTCAGATAATTATATGATTTGACACCATATTTTCATTTGTCAAATCCAGCTAATTGGTCCCTTCTTTTTCTAAATACAAGCACTTTATATTTTGCTGTGTTGATTTGTAAGCTGTTGTACTTGCAATAATTTTCAAATTTATCTATTATTAGCTGAAAAGAGATATGTGATTCTGCTTTGTGTTGATTTTGATACCTTCGACTGTGATTCCTGCTGGTAGGTACTCTGAAATGTCGTCCAGAGACAGTGAACAAAAATAGCGGCCTTAGCAAGCACTCCTGTCTTACACTTATTTTTATTGCAAACTACTCTGGTAGCTTATTCCCATTCCATTTTGCAGATTTGTTGGCACTATAAAAATTGGTAAGGGTACTTAAAAACTTAGTCGATACACCGATTTGGGAAAGTTTGTAGAAAAGACAGTTTCTATTGATCGAAATATGGCCATCCAAAGTGATCGTACCGATTTTCGTTTCTTTCCCAATTTCTCAACAATGTGCTTAGGTGGCGATATTTCCGAGACGAGGCCTTGTAAGAGGTTGCGGTTTTCACAATACCTTGTTATCTCTTCAAGAGCTGTGCACGGAAAAAAACAGAAAAACAGTTCTCCGAGGAATAATTATCGAAATAATATGGCCATCTAAAATGATCTTACCGAAAATTGATTCAAATCTAAAAAAGTCATCGGATGCGGATGGAGATATTTTCGAAACCAAGGCTCGTAAGGGGTCGCAGTTTTCAATACTGTATAGAGAATGAACATACCTTTCCATGGATGTGCCAATATTTGCGAATTTCGAAAACAAAGTTTTTTTAAATTTTTGAGAAAATCAACCACTTGTCTACAAAAATTAATATTTTTTCAAAACCCGTCGAGATTAAACACACGCCATCCGTCATTCAGTCGACCATTTCAATAATTACTGTGTCTTTTATTCCAATTTCAAATCAAGTTGATGAAAATCAAATCTAAAAAGAATCAATTCCTTCGCCATTTAAATTCTTCTCAAAAAGAAACAAAGTTATTTCATTTGAAAAAAAAAAAAGATTACCTCAGTAGATCTTATTGAGACACATTTGATTCCGTGTTGTTGTAGCAAAGCGAACGCTTATAGTGTTGACTGCAATGCTGTCAAAGCAAATAGTTCGTAATCGGCACGTAAGAGCATTTTCCTATATTAACCACTTAATGTCTGTTTTGTGCCAAAGAAAACAGCTTAAACATCACACATGTCATAGACACGGTGACCATTTTTCCTTAACCTTACAAATCGAACAAGCACATTTTTCAGAAACTGAATTCCCTTAAAAAACTATAGAAGATATATGAAATAAAAGATCAACTCCAAAACATCTATTTACTCCGAAATATTCAAACGAATTCAAAGGACCTAAAATTGTGGGCTGCACATTAGCGTGTAGGATGAGAGGCACTTCATCGTGTCAAGAGATACTTTTAGAGAAATTGTCACTTCCTGTCAAAGGAGAGTACCCTGTGCTAAGATTCACACCCTGACTTCCAGTGTGAGCTTTCATGTACATGCTATAGACTTAAAATAAACTTTACCTATTTATAGTGAAAGTAGTTCCATTTTTAATTCTCCGTCATTTCTGCCAGGTAGAAAGCTTAAAAATTGACATGTACATTTAAATATAGCACCGATGGTCACCGTTTTTATAGACCCCCATAGAAAGTAATGTGGAGCGATTATTTAATTTCGCATTCAGGTGGATTAAACTCTAAACAACCAACCAACGGTTGCTGATTTCGAATATCTACCTTTCGACTTAGCCTTTCTTCTTTTATACTATTAACGCTGCAAGTATACCTGTATAGCTACCGTCCTGCAAGAGTTTGTGTAGTAGCTTCGTTATACGAAAGACTATGTAACACAATTTATCGATTGTTTTCATTCCTTCCAACAACATGGAACTGTCAACGTTTATGTCAGTTGTGGGTGGGTAGGTCTTTTGTCTGCCGCTCTATAAATAGCCCAGGTGAAGACAAACATCCAATGCATGCAACGCTAGCGCCTTAAATAATTCTGTTGTTTATTTTTTTAGATTTATGCTGACAAGATTTGCAAGCATGTTAATGCGCCTAACGCCATGTTTTAAAAGCTTCAAATTTAATTTAAATAAAGTCCAAACCTTTCAGACCATCTTTTGGAGGTTTTTTTTGCTATAAAATATTGGATGTCTGTTTTTGGAAAAAAGTGTATTAAATATCATCTGTTCAACTACAGCCTAAGCGGGGTTTGGCTATTTTTATTTAAACTTGGCAGATAGTGTTTTAATTTCGAAAACTCAATATTTCAAAAACGATATGCTCGATTTTTTTTACTTTTTTTTACTTGATATTGAACAGAATTTTAATACTTTCCACATTGTACTCGTACTCGTAGAACAATTTATTATTTTATCTAAAAATAATTATGGTAACCAGTAACCCAAGAGGACACAATCGTCTACAGGTTTTTTTTCTAATAACCCACCTCTGTCTATCGACTCAACTACCTCAACTGGAGATTGGGTCACAACCCCAGTGGAAGGTTGTTGGGGGTAGCAAACGAGAAGGGGGAGAAGTGTTCCCACTATTTCATCACTCGTTTCATCCAGATGGAATCAACAGTGCTGTTTACAGTTCCAGTTAGTTTGAACTGCTTAGAGAACACGTTACAGGGCTACTCCTACATATCCACAGCTCAGGCCTATAAAGAGCGGTTTATCCGGCTCCCTGTTCTTGGAGTCATACCGTCGTGATGACTTTCATTCCACATAAAATAATTTAAGTTGCGAAGCAAAAACAATCCTCGGATACGGACGGACATACTAACTGATGACGAAACATGCTAAAGAAATAAGGACAACGAACTTCGGATCTGTACGTGGAATGTTAGATCCCTTAATAGACCAGGTGCAGTCGAACAATTAGCGGAAGCCCTAAACTGCTACAAAGCAGATATTACCGCCATCCAAGAAATTTGATGGGACGGACAAGGGAGACGAAAATTAAAAGACTGCGATATCTACTACGGCGACTACTATCGAGAGAGTCCACCATCGATAAAATTTTAACTTTACGGCAGATTTTGGAAAAAACCCAGGAGCTTCAAATCGACACCTACCATCTCTTCATCGATTTCAAAGCCCCGTAGGATAGCATCTAGTTATAAGAATGAACTATGTATATGGAGCAATGTCTAGTTTTGGAATCTCTTACAAACGTGTCCGTTTGTGTAGGATGACGATGGAGAACGCACACTGCTCCATCAATATCGGAAAAGATCTCACCGATGCATTTGATGTCAAAAAAAGTTTTTTGGCAAGGTGATGCTCTGTCGTGTGAGTTCTTCAACATCGTTCTTGAAAGAACAGTGCTTAACAACATGAGTCAACACAAGAGGCACAATCTTTCAAAAGTCCGTCCAATTAATCGGATAAGCGGATGACATTGACATTATTGGAAGAACAAAGCGTGATGTCAATGCGCATTTGTGCGCACTGAGACGGAAGCGAAGAAGATGGGTTTAGTAGTAAATGAGGGCAAAACCAAGTATATGTTGTCACCAAGAAAGGACACACAACACCGACGTCTTGGACAGAACGTGACCATAGATAGCTATAGGTTTGAGGTAGTTAAGGACTTTGTAGGTATACCTAGGCGCTGCTATTTATTCAGTCAATAACACCAGCGCTAAAATCAAACGGACAATAACTCTTGGCAATCGCTGCTTCTTTGGACTTAAAAGGCAATTGAGTAGCAAAGTTCTCACTCGAGCAACTAAAGTGTCTCTCTATAAAACTCCCATCATCCCGGTCCTTGTCTACCTATGGTGCATGTCCTACCTTGTCAAAAGTGGATAAGAACGCTTTAGGATGTTTTGAAAGGAAAATTCCCCGTGTGATCTTTGGTTCCGTCTGCACAGAAATCTAGAGATTTCCGCCCTACTCGTTGAACAATTTGGAGTTTATGAAGGTAAGAGACTGAATATGTCTATATTAATTAGATCACTAGATTCCTCAAAAAAAAAAAACTCTTCAAGATGGAGCTCACACATAGGCGAATATAAAGCAATGCATTTACATTGAAGATGAGGAATTGATGCAACCACTTCATCGTTCAAACAGCTTCTGCAAAAATTGTTTGAAGAAACGTCAAGTCTCATTGCGTGTTTGCCTATAAGACAGTGTCCGATTATGACACTAATTACGGAGCCGATGTGCAATCTACTTAACGATATCAAACACTTTCAGATCAATCTTTGGCTAGATCAGTTTTGTCATCAGACAGGTGGTTAGGTATATTATTCCGTCTTAGGTTTGTCATTTCTAAAGCATATGGTTTAAGTGCAAATTTCATTGCAGCGATGGGTATACCTACAAAAATCTTATCCGGTAATGAAGGTAATGTTATTCCACTTTTGACGAGTTCATCAGTACTGGAATGTACCTATTCCCTGGCACTCGACAGAGGTGAATATTGAAATGCTGCGTCATTTCCATGTGACATACACAGCACATTAGGGCTGTTATAGAGTTAGTAGAGATCGAGACCAGAGATTTAATATCCGCTTGACTATCCGAGAAGATGCCGAGTAGTTCAGTAGTTGATAACACGATTTTTTTTTGAGTCAATGCAGGACTTCTTTAATCGTCATATGATTAGAAAGACGGAAAGAGATACATAATTTTAGTCTTTCTGAGTTTTTGATCCATCGGTATACAAATTAATAGAACCATCTTCCAAGAAACTCATATCCTCTCAGAAAGATCTTGGAGCAATGGTGACTTGGAAGCGGAACGCGAATGGACTTTGATGGTTCGTAGCAGTGCTTAAAAACTTGAATACCAACATCTGCTTTTTTATATCCCACATTATATAAAACCCCAATACTGAGATATCAGAAGACTTCAGATATGTTATAGTATAGGGCGTAAAATTTTACGTCGAAATCAATACTTAAATATTTGGAATTAATTTGTATAAGGTCTTGACTATCGTTTTAGTTTTTGAGTAATAATGGTTTTTCTAAAATTGGCCGACTAATAAGTGACTTTTATCATTCTTGTAAGTTTAAAGATTGTGGCACAAAATTTTAGTTGAATTAGTACGATGTTAAAGCTTTTTTTTTAGTATGAAACTAGGTTGAAGCAACGATTTTGCAAATGTTAATCGAATATAGCTTGATACTTTCTCTACCCTTTTATTAAAGTTAAAATCATCAATTACCTATTTTAGTTTTTTAGTATCGTGCTAACTTCATATGACTCTTAGACATTTACAAAAATCAAAAAAGGTCTGTTTAATTAGTTTTTTGCATGAACTGCCATTACTTTAGGTGTGTTCAGAAGTAATTTCTTAAAAAAATAGCCTTAGCACGATACTAATACTAGTTGTTAAATAATATCTAATACCTTAATACTAAGCTGTTTAAAATTTTGCGCCGTTATTTCTTATAGAATCATGACCCTTTGATTAAGATAATGCCTTTCAAGTTTTTATTAAAAACCTCCACCACAAGTACTCACTCGAAAAAGTTGCTATTTATGATTTTCAAATTTTCATGAAAAATTTCAAATAAAATTAACTGAAATTTGATATAAGAAAATTATCTCCCTCAAAATTGTTTTGATGTCCTTTTCGTCTAATTTTTCGAAAACGCAAAGCGAATTTTCCGGGAATAATAGGTTACAAGAAGTGTTAATACTGCAAAGCAGCTTTTTGTGGGAGCTTAGGTATGGGCTCCTCCTTTCCTTTTACACCATACTCAATTCTGAAAGAATTTCATGATGTTTCCTAAGGAAAAAACTGAGAAGTCACCCAGTTCTTCGGAAAGGTATTTTGTGAGGGTTGCTTTTCATGTGAAATTAGCTTTTCCTTCTCTTTTTATTTACCCCCCACTTCATGAGCCAGATATGCGAATGCTCTTTATGCTCATGTAAGTTCAGATTTGCTTGGGATACATTCCAACAAAGAGGCACTATTGATGCATTTTTCGCCAAAGTATTTAGTCCGTAACCGTTCAGGCATACATTTTTCGAAACCTGGCAAGTCCCGCAGTTGTTGATTATCTGGGCCTTGAGGGTTCGAGGAAATTTTGGTGAATTCTACTACTTATTGCAAAAATACACGTAAGTTCTCAGAGCTCGATCAGAGATTTGTAGAAGGAACTAGAAGTTAACTGGATGATGCAATGGTCCATTTGATTTTTTGGTGATTAAATTTATGGCTTTTAATGCCGCCTGGGGGGCAAAGAAGGTATCAATGTAACAATTGACTATTTAAAATTTGACCAGATGACTTGCAGCCACACAAACCACTTCTGTTTGAAAAACACTGCACGACTTCGAAAGCTTTATTGACCCCATTGTCTGCCTTGGGACTGTCTGTGACTCTAAAGATTCAAAGGGCGAGTCTGGTTCAGGTCTTATTTGGCCCGAACTCAAAATATAGATGCAGATAAGAAATACAATAGCTTGGCCACATCAAGTGCAATAGTTCAACCAAGAGAGTCTTCGAATAACATCTCCTAGCCTTAAGGCAACAATAGAGACCAATCTTCCGGTTAAAAAAACGAGCCATCGTGATTTAAGATTACTTGGTTGGGAAGACTGAAATAAATGTAGAAGATTGAAAGTCAGGAAGTATGCTTCCATGTGTCATATGTCGGGGGCTTCTATTCCATCATCTTATGTTCTTTCTTAAATCAAAATAAACTATTGTATAGAACTTCAAAACCTAATTAATACAGCGGTTGAAATAGCTGGGACCATTGAAGTGTATGGGCAAAAACACACATATTGGCGGCAAATAGTTATAGACTGGGTTAGAGATTCAAGAAAACCATTCTTACTTTACGAAAAAGTATTGACAAAAAATATCTAGATACCCCAGAGATTTTATTAAATTTTGTAGGTTTCACTGTCTTGAAAACCATAGCAATTGGAACAATTTTTATGAGGTAAGAATCGAATTAAGGACATCAGAAACCTTCGGGATATTATAATCAGCTAGGGGTACCGAAAAACGCAGACATTTAAACATATTGTTCAATAAATTTCCAGAGAAGTGATATAAAATAAAATGCACGACTGGGTCGCACCAACTTGCTCCTATGTAAAAGACTACGAATATTAAAAACGAAAGTTCTTAGAGAAAACTGTTCATAAGGATCAAATTAATTTTAAAAAATCTTTTAGAAGACAAAAACAGAATGCTATGCAAATATGAATTTATGCAAGAAAAAAAATTATATGTCGTTTTAGTGGTTTCTTAAAATAAATAAAATTCTTAAAATATTTAAAAAAAAAAAATTGGTACGCCAACTTTAACTTTTTATTATTTTACGAATGGAAACTAAATTTCAAAAAAAAAATATTAAGCCGTTTTTGAGATATTGAATTTTCCAAGAAAATAGATCTTATTTTTTTAAATTCAAAAAAAAAAATATTTTTCTTAAAGTTTTGAAATGCAATATTTATTAAAATTTTTAGAAGCTTCTTTCTAAAAAAATCGTTAAAATCCTTTATGCCGTTAATGAGAAATTCAAAAAAATCGTTCTATGGTAGATACAGTCAGTAATATCTTGTTTTCAAAATTGTTTTTATTAAATTATAGATCTTATTAATTAATAGAAAGAAAAAAAATTTTAGCAAAATTCTCGGAACCGTTTTCGAGAAAATTACGATTTTCGAAAACCATTTTTTAACATTTGTATGGAGGGTACCGTTATTTTTTGGTAAAATAATTTTTTTTTCTCATATCTTGTAGATTATATTAAGAAATTTTTATTTATCAAGTTATAAAAAAATCGAGCATGGTGTTTTCAAAATATTGAGTTTTGAAAAAAAAAAAAATTGAAATTTTTTTTAAAAATCCCAAAAAAAAAAAAATTTGAAAATTTGAACACACAATAATATTCAAACTGCTGGGGAGTCTTAACATTAAAAAAATGACCAAAATCGGTGTTACCGTTTTTGAGGAAATCAAAAACAAAAAAAAAATGTTTCCAAGGCGGTACCAAAAATAATCATTTTTTGGAAAAATTTTTTCAATCATTACCTAGCTTAACCTAAATGAAATTTTCTGAATTTTTTGTTTAAAAATCTGTGGGAAAGTTTTTTTAAAAGAAAAAAATATTTATAAAATTTCGAAAAAGAATTCGTATGGCAGGTACCGTTATTTTTGGTCTTAATAAAAAAGAAAAAAACCTGTTGGGGGAAAAATTTAAAACGATATCTCCCAAGTTTGACGAAAATCGAACGAGCTGTTTAGGCTCTTAGTCGAACAGACGGACAGACAGACAGACATAATTGCGAGACCCTCTTTTTTAGTCTTCGCTATCATCGTAATGTCAACTTTGTTCAAAGTCTCGAGTTCGATTTTTTTTAACGAATGTATAACTTGCTTTATAGTACCTATGAGTCGCAAGTAAAAATCCAAATTCTCTTCATTCTTTTATTTCGTTATTATGTCATGAAACAATTCCAAAGTTTGACTGTCCATCATTGAATGCATTCTTTAGAGAGAACATTCAGTAAAGCGTATATATTTTTGGATTGCTACGATTCGTGGTTAATTGAATTAAGTATCATAGCAAGTGAAAAACACACCTTTTGTAAAATATTGTTTTGTTCAAAAGACTACCTAATCATGATGCATGACAAAACGAAAATTTGACTTCTGTCTACGAAACAGTATCCAGAAATCCCCTAAGGTTCTTGCCAAGCCTTCGAAAGAGTGATGAAATAATGACTCAATTTGTAATTCCCAACACAAAGCTCTCATTTTTTTTTAAAAAATTGCCCTAAAACACCTTAAAAATTAAATTTTACGTTCCCAAAAAATATTGTTTTCATCTTGACTTTTCATACCAAACAAAAAAAAACAATTTTGGAAAAATCATTATAATTAAGATAAAATGATTCAGATGGCCTTTTTTTTACCTATGTAAGATGTTGAATAAATAGACTTTCTTAAAAACCCATTTGGAAGAGGTCGAAATAAGAAATTTTTTCTAATTACCTTTCCCACTAAGATAATTGCCTGAAGGTAAGGCTACAAGCATAAGAAAAGAATACCAAAGATACTTACACCTACATTAATTTTTACTGTTACTTATTCTTACTCTGTCACATGAATCCGAATACCTTCACTCTCCACAGAGCTAAACACTCAAGATTTAAAATTGGCTTGCTTAAGAGCTTTATTTTTGTTTTTAACCCCATCACTCTACAGTTTTATTTTGAGGGAAAAACCTTTATCAAAAGGATCAGAAGAGTTTGGGTTCAATCGAGATATTGAAGGTATTTTATTACTAAAAATAGAAAGACACCAGTTGCAAATTATCCAAACGACTCTCTCCTAACTTGTAAAGGTTGATTTTTTCATTTCCTCCACAAGGACACAGACTTCGTGATCAAAGAAAAAGAAGTAGCATCAGATTAGACTACAATACGAGTAGTAGATTTAAGCTTCACAAGAAGAAATATACAAAAGGAATCCACTTCATAAATATTTTCTTGGTCAAATGATTCTATTGTCTTTGGGTTTTTTTTTCCTCAATAATACACAGTCTAAGTACATCCCTGACCTACTTCCGTGCTCTTACAATGAAGACGCAAATTCATCTGCTTGCATAATAAGGTCATTATTAATGGTTGAGCTACGTTCAAAAACAGTTAATTGGATACACAACGAAGAATGATGATTATTATTTAGTTTTTGAAATTCAATCGAATTCAAGAGTTACAGGGATGTCATGAAGTGAGCCCTTCGTTTGTCAAATACAAGATATTTTATTTTTTGTTCAAGTCTAGAACAGATATAAAGTGGATAATATACAACGATGGATCGATGAGAAAAAGAAATATATCATGGTATTTTTTTCTTCATAAAAGTATGTATGTTCTTAGCCTTGAAACCACATGGACAGGGTGGTCTTGTTGAGAAAATTGCAAATTTTCAAGAATTGAAATAATTGTTCATTAACATACATACATGTTTGTAAAAATAAAAATTTAGGTGGGATTAAATTGAAAGCTTCTAAAATGTGACCACACACAGAGAAATATCATGTAAAAATAACAAAAAATTAACCAATTATCAGGTTGTTATTTTTCAATACGGTTTATCATGTTAAATTTATATCAAGATATAACAGGTTGTATGAGATTTCATTTCAAAAACATAATTAGAATTTTTTTAGAATTTATTAATTCTAATTTAACTAAAAATCATGTTGAAATCATCAGGTAAACAAGTCTACAGATAATTATCTGAAACTGTAAGTCAACAAAATATGTAGTTAGAGGCCATGTTAAAATTGCATAGAACTGGTAAAAACATGTCAAAAACTTTCCAATTTTTCTTTTAAATTTAAAAAAATTTTATTTTAAAGTAATACAACATCCTCTTTTAATTCATTTCAATGGTATCGGAAATAGTGTTATGTTGATTAAACAATGAATAAATTGGATTGTTGTTAGTAGTGTACGAGTAACTATGCTTGTGCACTTTGTTGATTTAAACAACACCATTTTTGAGTTTTTAGTTGAAATTTTGTTCTGAGCGAGGTAAATTTATATTAGAAAATATTGTTATTATAACAATTTATTAAACTCTACATGAATGTACATTATAATTATAAACAGCACTAGAGCTACCAGGGCTTAAGGCTGAAGACATTTAAAAAAAATAAAATGCTGTACAATTTCAGTAAAAAATGCCAATTTGTGCAAACAAAATTTAAAAAATCGTTAGAGAAGTTTTGTTCATATTTTATACAGGGTGTCCTTTAATTCGTGCATAATATTTTAGGGCGTGGTTCTTGGGTATATTCTAAGAAAAAAAAAGTTCTAAAGTAAAGGCCTACCTTCAATTTTTTTATCATATATCGGAGATTTAAGAAAAGGCCTATTTTTGTGTACCGTGGCCCATGTTAACGGTTATTGCGCTGTTGCAGTTAAAATAATAATAGTGTAAATAAAACCATTGATAAGTCCCTGAATTTTCATGTTTTTGTTGAGGAGTATTCTGTGGTCAGACGAATCCAAGATTGTGTTACATACACCCAGAGAAAAACAACATCATAAAATTAAGTAGGAAAGTATTTAAAATTACGTTGCTATAACTTTTGATTTATACGCTTTAATTTAAATACGATCAACTTTGTTTCAAATAAGAAAAATGTTTAATTAATCACAGTATAGTTAAACACCATTGAATCAATGTTTTTCTATTTTGAAATGTAATCGAGGCATTTTTGTTGTTCATTTAAAGACGTTTGATATTTAATTTATTTGAATCAAACTTGAAACTTAATACATCAAAGTGGTAACTTATTTGATTTTCTTTCCTTTTTGAATCGTATACATAATTCACTTTGAACCAAAGTTAAAGCACAACAAATCAAAGTTGTAATCCTTTTGACTTGTGAACGATAACAGTAAACATTTTGTATAAGAAAGAAATCATATGTATGTATGTGTGTTCGCGGCTGTCGTTGTTGCGGGTCGAGGAAAATGTTTCTGCCATTCTCTTTAGAGCTTGTGAGCTGTACTTATTGTGAAGTGTTACCGAACGTTATAACCTAAAAGTAATAAAATAAATTAAAATAATTCAAGTGGTGGACGAAAGCGGACAGCTTCGAAGTTTAATTTATTCTAATCCTGCTAACGAGAACAACCGCAACGATTCCGCAAAGCTGCATGAAGATCTGGAACTATACTTATTCAGAAATTTGAAGGTAACATTAAACTATCTCTTTTTTTTCTTATTATATAAATTTTATTCAAGTTCCGAATTGATGACGAAACCCTTTCAGAGATCTCCAAAGTGGCAAATTGGCAGTGCCAAAATTGCAAAAATTCTGATTCCCGTCAACACCAACCTCAAGTTTAAAAATCATTTCTTAAAATTGTAAGTATACATACATATATTTTTCTCAATATAAAAATTATAATGTAATATATATTTTATAGGATATTTTAAAACTTTTTAACTCATCATCGAAAGGGAAATCATTGTTTCAGTCTTTACAATCCTCCACTACACTTGTATCAAATTAATAATGGCAAGACTTACATAATTATGTACATTATGTAAGACACAAATATTTGTAAATTTTGTTTGTTGTTTTGTTATTAATTTATAAGTTATTAGTTTATAAGAATTTTTTTATTATTTTATTTACAATAAAAAGAAAATACTTTTGCAAAAATAATTGTTTTTAATCGATTTGAATATTGTGAGAATGACTTTAAATCAATGAATTCTAGTAAATATTATTAAATTGTTTGTAATTGATTTATTCCCGATATCTTTTTACTTTAAACGCAAAGCGTGTTTAAAATCAATTGATATTTTTTTGAATCAAATGCGAATCGTATTTAAAACTATAATGGCGCTTTTCAATTTAATGTTACGTAGTAATTAATGTAAATATGTTTCTAATTGATTTGATTCCGATTTCTATTTACTTTAAACGCAAAGCGTGTTTAAAATTAATTGATATTTTTTTGAATCAAATGCGGATCGTATTTAAAACTATAATGCTACAACTTTAAATCATATTGGTTTCAAATTTGATTTGAAATGAAGTAGGGAATCACTTTTCATTCATTTAAATATTTTCGGCATTAGAGCCAAATCATATTGGTATTACTTTGATTCAAAGTTGTTTTTTTTTTTTATTTTATGTGCTTTTTTCTCTGGGTGTATATGGTGGAAAGAGATCGCGGCGATATGTAAGAAGGCCTCCGAAAACAAATTATAAACCACGCTTCACAGCCAAGACAATAAAACATGGCGGAATAATAGTTTGGGCATGTTTTTCCTTCAATGGAGTTGGTCCTATATACCGGATTGAAGGCATTATGTATCAGTATCTTTATGTGAAGACCATGGAGGAAGATGAAATGCCACTGAAATGGGTCTTTCAACAAGACAACGACCCAAAGCATACAAGTAAACTTGCGAAGCAGTGGTTCCAAGAAAAAGAGGGTTAAAAGAGGACATGGCCTGTGCAGTCCCCAGACCTCATCCCTATAAAAAATCTTTGGTGCGATGTCGAGAAGTATTTTGCTAGTTGTAAGCCAACCAATAACACAGCTCTTTGGGAAGATATACAGCAGTTTTGCAAGTCCATACACCATACCTTTAGAAAGATGTGAAAATCGTATTAATTCTAAGCAGCGGAGGTCGTTGTGCTGCTGTTATTTCTAAAAAAGGACATGCAATTAAATATTAATTTAAGGTTCAATTCAAACACTCGGCTATCACTAATTGTAGAAATTGGCTATTAAATGTTCCTTTTGTAATATTTAAAGGTGGATTTTGAATGCGCTACTATTTTTTTGACCACTGTTTTTCTATACGACTTCGATAGATTTGAAATTAC
The DNA here is from genome assembly GCA_911387755.1 of Chrysotoxum bicinctum. NCBI lineage: Eukaryota > Metazoa > Arthropoda > Insecta > Diptera > Syrphidae > Chrysotoxum > Chrysotoxum bicinctum. The sequence continues at coordinate 178,414,949 of OU426989.1, read as the reverse complement.
CAACCAATTTATTGAATTTGAAAATGATTTTTTTTTTTCGGAAATTATAAGCCTAAAAACATTAATTTGAAAATCAGATGACTAGCTATTTATTTCTTTTGTATTAATAAAATAATTTATTTAAGTTTGCATAGTAAAAAATTTGTTATAAGAGGCAGTTTTGGTATGGTAGTGCTAGGTTTTATAAACAAATTATATATTTAAGGACTTTTACCATATTTAAGACATTTTTTCGAGAAAAAAGGATGCGACAATTTTTTTTTTAAATCAAGCGCGTTTCACGACAAAATTTACGAAACTTAATTCAATTATTACATTTTTAAAATTTTGAAGTGGTAGTGCTAAATTGACGGACGTTAATTTATTACATAAGTAAATAATTTCCAAAAAAATCGTTCACTCGTTTTCAAAAAAAAATAAAATGCACGACTGGATCACAGGAACTTGCTCTTATGTAAAAATACTTTGGAATTTTAAATACATTTCATATATTTTTATATATTTATATAAACATGGATTTAATGTGATAAAAATGTTCAAATGCATGGAATTGCCGTCTGATCTCCGGAAAAGTATGAATTTACGCACATAAAGTTTAAAAATCGTTTTATTTAAGTAATTTTTTATATAACAAGTTTTCTTTCAAATTTTTCTAGAACAAAATTTGGGATGTCAATTTTAAGTGCTTAGTAATATAGATTTTAGGAAATAATTTCAAAAAATAATCGTTCACACGTTTTCAAGATATTGATTTTTCAAAAAATAAATTGTATTTTTTTTTTAAACCAACAAATATTTTTTCGAATTTTTTTATATACAATATTATTTTAAACTTAAGGGAGCTCCTGGTTTTTAGTTAAAATCGTTAGAGCCGTTGATAAGAAATTCGAAAATAAAAAAAAAAATAGTTCTATGACAGGTACCATTAATAAAATTTGCCCCAATTTTTTTTCCACAAAAATGTAGTCCATGTCCATAATATCACACCTATTTTTTTTATCAAAATCGTTAGACACGTTTTCGAGATAAATAAGATTTTGCAATACGGGTGTATGGCAGGTACCGTTAGTTTTGGAGCTAAAAAAAATTTCAATTTCTTCTCTAGGGAATCACCGAAGACCCTTAAACTACCAGGATTGAAGAAAATAGCTCCAGTGGCTTAGACGGAATTGTCGGACCCACTTTTTTCGTCTTCACTATCAACGTAATGTCAACTTTGATCAAAATCTCGAGTTCCATTTTTTTTTTTCAAATGCAGAACTTGCCCTATAGTATCTACCTATATCGCAAGTAAAAATAAACGACTAGGAATTTCAAAAATTATTGTTATTATAGAAAAACTGTTCATAAGCATTAAATTCAGTTTTTAAATTACTTAAACAACTCCGTTAGTAGTTGGAGCTTAAAACAGAATGCCCTGTGAATCAAACAAATATAAGTTTGTGCAAGAACAAAAATTATAAGTCATTGTAGTGGTTTCTTAAAAAAATAAGCTTCTATATAAAAAAAAATTTAAAAACATTTTTAAGAAAGAAATTTGGTAGACCAACTTTAAGTTTTTTTGTACGAATAAAAATTAAATTATATAAAAAAAATACTGAACCGATTGTGAGATATCGAATTTAAAAAAAAAAAGGTTTTTTTTTTTTTTTTTTTTTAAATTAAAAAAACATATTTTTTTTTTTTAAGTTTTGAAATGCAATGTTTTCCAAAATTTTTAGAAGCTTCTCTATAAGTAATAATGAGAAATTCAAAATTTGAAAAAAATGGTTTTATGGTAGATACGGTCAGTAATATCTTAATTTTAAAATTTTTTTTAAATTATAGATTATAAAAATTAATTGAGAGACAAAAAAATGTATCAAAATTCTGGGCGCCGTTTTCGACAAAAATACGATTATCAAAAACCATTGTTTAACATTTGTATGGGAAGTACCGCTATTTTTAGGTAAAACAAAAAAAATTCTGACATCTTGTAAAATGCATTAACAAACTATTAATTCTCAAGTTTAGAAAAAATCGAAATATTGAGTTTTGAAAAAAAAAAAAATGCAACATTTTTTTACAAATCCAAAAAAAAAAATTCAACATAACAATACTATTCAAATTTTTGGGGAGCTTTAGCATAAGAAAAATGATCAAAATCGGTGGAAGCGTTTTTTTAGAAAAAAACGGTTACATGGGGAGCACCATTAATAACCATTTTTTGGATTTTATTTAAACCATTACCTAGCTTTAACTAAATAAAATTTTAAGAATTGTTTGAGAAAAAAATATTTGTAAGATATCGAAAAAAATTCGTACGCAAGGTATCGTTATTTTTGGTCTTAAAAAAAAAGAAAAAAAACCTGTGGGGAAAAAAAATAAAAATACATAATACCTATCTAGCAAGTTTAAAGAAAATCGTCCGAGCCGTTTAGGCTGTAGTCGAACCGACAGACAGAAAGAATTGCGAGACCCACTTTTTCGTGTTCTCTATCATCATATACCCCGGTTACAAAAGAAGATTGAGGAATCGAATCGAATCCGAATTGAGATTTCGATCCAGGTATATGGTGGCACTGGACCGAGAGATCGAATTGAAATGGGATTGAAATGACAATATGGTTTTGTACATACACTCGATTCTTCGATTCCTCGATTCTGGTATACAAGCATATTTTCGATTCGATTCAGCTCGTTTAGTGGGATCGGATCGAGAAATCCTATTTCAATCCGATCCAGGTATACATGGACCTAAATCCTGATTCAATTCAGATTCAATTCTCCATATAAGCGTAGTAATAATGTCAACTTTGATCAAAATCTCAAGGTAGATTGTTTTTACGAATGCGTAACTTGTCTTGTAGTACCTATATGTTGCAATAAAAAAAAGTTTGCTCAGGGCTACTCTGCTTCTTCCAAGAGTATCTCTTGTAATGATAGGTGTTCCTATCTTAGCTGTTCGCACTCGGCAGAAAATTGAAGTTATCATCAATTAATGTCGACAACAAGCACACAAGAATGATTAAGAGTTGTGAATTACTAGGTTAGGTTCACTAGGCTTAGGCTCTCTATGAGCTGTTGGGCCTTTAAAGTATTTTATTTTATTATTTAAGGTCAGTACATTATAGAGGTATTTTTGACCCATATGACAAATTTCATACTATTCTTTCGATATCATAAATATCATATCATAAAATGGTTAATTTTTGGATTATGTTCCTCTTCTAACAATCTCCCGTTCCACTTAAATGATAGGGAATAGTTGCTTGATATCCGTTTCACATTTAACAAAATTTCCACTAACACTCAAAGTAGATATATGAATTCTATATTGGACCACCCTGTCCGTTTTGCTCTAAATCATGCGAAAGAATCACCTTCATCAGGTGTATACTTATGTCGTGTTGAATGTTCGCAGGCAGCTACGCCATCAATTTCCCCAAGGACATCATTCCCTCGTGCCAACACAACCGAATGAAGCATGTTACCAAATTTTCTAACACACATCAGTGAAGATACTAATTAGCACAACTCACCTACATATCCCGCATCCATAAATCACTCAGGACGTGTGATGTCCATCAGAATGAAGAGGATTTTTTTCACTTGATCGTCACAGTCACAGTTCGTTGCCACAAGAATAAAATAATTAAAGCAACGCTTTCACTTTGAATTAACAATATCCCTTAACACACATAAAAGGGTATTATCCTGCTGCACAACACCTATATTAACACACAAACAGAAAATAAAATTGCATTTGTTTTCTTGTGTTTTTTTTTATTCAATCAAAAGGATGCCAGCTCAGGAGCTGTTCAAATATCTTCTCGAACTAGAAGAAAAATCACTCCGAACACCATCGAGAGAAAAAGGATGCGATTTATTTTTTATTGTCCAAGGTCCTTGCCAGAGAAAAAAAAGCACTCGATAAACTTTCGATTCTATTTATTGCAGGATATAATTTTTGTATCTATATGTAGGTAGGTGAATTTCACTATATCCTGGCATGATGGTGGGAGCAGCAGAAAGGACGAAATAGTAATTTCACCGATATGTAAAGCACTTTTGACCTGGACGACGAACGTCTTTGGATTGTATGCAGAAAGGATTCGGTACGTGAATAACAACACAACTACCACTCATCATTTTATATATTTGGTCCTTCCGTTTGGTTCGAATGATGATGAGAGAGGAAATGCATGCGTGAGAGCTTTGTTCAACTTTACATTAAGTTTTATGGAACAATGTTTTCCGAATATCCCTGGTCTCCGAACTAACTACGTACACGTGTGTATCTACCAAACAAATACACCTGTCACTGTATCCAATAAAGAAAAGATATCCTTCTTTGGGGGCGACGACGCCGACGGGGATTATTCTTTACAAATAATGCAAACGCACTTCAACCGCTAACCGTTAAGTACTTGTCACGGCCACTTAGGGAGATTAGGGAGTGTGTCTATAGATTAAATATACTGGGCGGTGAGTGAGCCACGACTGTATTAATTGTGAACACAAATACGAGGGCACACTATTCCGTATCCGGGCCCGAAGTGAGGAGCTCCTTGCTGCCGAAACAAACACAGACTCTGGCTGGGTAACTGGTTCGGTTAGGTTCGATTTTTTTTCTAACGAAACAATGTCAAACGAAACAGAAAGTGGCGCGCACACTCGTCCTAAAAGAGTGTAGAGTGTACTATAGGACAAGGAAACAGAACACACGTTTATTGCTACGAGCTATACTGAGCTGTATATAGATTTGTTTTTTTTTTACTTTGCATTTTCCAATTAGTTGTAGTAGTTGTTGGCTGGTGTTGCTGCCGCTGCTGCTTCCACCGTTGTTGGGATTAAAAATTATGACGTATGTAGGTACTTGAATTACCTCCACACCGGAGGAGGGTAGCACACACAAATTTGTGTAACACAAAAAAAAAACATGTGCACAATACGCTCGTTGTAGGAAGGTATTCGGATATAGGGTTCCGAAGACTTTAATGCGCTAACATTTTCCAGGCGCAAATGATTGTGTGAAAATTTAGCTTGAGCTCCGGTCAAGGCCAAGCAAGGCCAAAACTGATGCGAAAGCTTTCTGTGTTCAGTTTTATGTGAGTTTGAAGCTTTTTTGTTATGACTTGGGAGCTTTTCCGACAGTCAGCTCTGGAATAAACAAAATGTACCTAACCTATACACACTGCACTCGGTTGAAAAGAGGAACCAGCTGCTATGGTTGCCTCTTAGGGAAAAAATGTTTAAGCGTCAAACAGAGTTTTTTGAAAATTGTGTACACATATATTTTTTCAGGATGAAACTAGACAATAATTTAGAAGAATGAACTTAAAGACATGATTTTTCAAAACAATACATAACTCTCACAAGCGGACTCAAATTAAATTTTAATTTCATTACTGCAAAAGAGTTAAGCTCTCCCTTGAACGGTTAATGTGCAAGATTAGAGGAGTTACTATTTGCTGATTTGACTCTTAGACTCTTAGCCTTAGAGCTATATTGAAAATATTTAATTCGCTGAACAAAGTGAAAAAAAATCTCGTGTCGAACCATGTCTGGAAATGGCAAACTTCTTGTGTCTTAGGTAACAACTATCATAACAATAAAAAAAGGATTTTAAAAAAGAGAGCCAAGGTCTCATATGTTCAAAAACCCTGTTTGTAAAAAGTCAGCCGTAAAAAGTAGTTAAATCTGAAAAATACGCCAAGTTCTAAGTTCATGAAGTTTAATATCAAACTGCTAAAGTTAAATTTGGTGGTGCAACAGCTCGAAGAGAACCAAGACCTAGTGTCAGAATTTCCAGTACTAACCAGGTTGATGGAAAAGTGATGATGCTGGATGAACCCGTTTTGATACAGCGGCCCTATAGTATCCCTATAGTGGATTACTGGGATCGGATTATCTGAACTGATATTGTAATGTAAACCAAGAGCCCTTTGTCTTTCGGGTATGGAGGTTTTGTCGTTTCGGATTAACTTCTAGAAAACCCAAACCTTGTGACTTACAGCTCTCAACCATTCCTGTTTGCGTGTTACCAGGAATGGAGGAGACCTACAATTTGTGCCGATTTCAAATGGCTAATGAGCAGCATATTTCATGTAAAAAGATACTCTGAGAGGATTTGTCAATTCCTCGCAAGAGGTTGTACGTACATCCATGAAAAAACTATTTTGCAGCGGCTGAGAATCGGACCCAAGACCTTCTGCAACCTTCCAAATTGCTTAAGCAGAGTAATATCGAAACAACTGCAAATTATAAGGGACAATTTTGTTAATATTATTAGTGACAAACACTGGTCAAGTTTTCATCACCTTTTAAGTTGTGCGTAATAAAAGTAAACTTGTCAGGTAAACCCCTCAAAGATTGTAAAGACTTAATTTTATCAGGTGAACCTCTCGAAAGACATCAGTGAAACTAATGATGCGGAATTCTAAATATGAATAACGACCACATATCAAGATATTTTTTTTAAAAGAATTTTTATATATAGAATAAAGAATAGACCAGGAACAGCCTAGAAGTCCCACATCATTCAAGAACAATCTGAAGTGCTCCATATAATTGGTAAGAATTTTGAGAAAGTCACAACTCCTAAATGGAAAATTCTAAATACAGTACAACGCAAAGTGGTCTGAGAGCGGAAAAAAGTCTTTGAAAAAAGTCATATCTAGCATTTTAAGCTTTATGTTTAAGTACTCTTAGATAACCCGAGCGTATGATTTCAAAGTATTTTTTAACATATGAATGTATTGTATGTTCCGATTTACAAGCCCTCAAAGTTGAAAAATAATTTTATTCAAGACGCGAACCATATTTTCAACAAACTTTTAGATACTTTTTCCGGAGTTCTTTGAAATAAATTTTGTAACTTCTTATATCATTTTATTAGTCTATTTTTGACTATCTATAGTAAAAAAAAAAATAAAATGCACGACTGGGTCGCACGAACTTGCCCCTATGTAATAGACTAGGAATTTCAAAAACGGGTGTTATTAAAAAAAAACTGTTCATAAGGATAAAATGAATTTTTTAAATTCTTAAATTCTTTTAGTAGTAAGAGATTAAAACAAAATGCTATGCAAATATGAATTTAAGAAAGAACAAAAATTATAAGTCGTTGTAGTGGTTCCTTAAATAAATACGTTTTTATGTACAAAATTTTCAAAAAAATTTTAAGAAAAAATTTTGGTACGCCAACCTTAAATTTTTATTATTGTACAGATAAGAGTCTAATTTCCAAAAAAAATACTAAGCCGTTCTTGAGACACGGAATTTTTTCAAAAAAAAAAATACTTTTTTTTTTCTAAAAATTGAAAAAAATATTTATTTTAAAGTTTTGAAATGCAAAGTTTTTAAACTTTTTAGGAGCTTGTTTATAAAAAATTTCATCAAAATCCGTTTTGAAGATAATGAGAAATACAAAATTCGAAAAAATCGTTCTATGGTAGGTACAGTCAGTAATGTCTAGATTTCAAATTTTTTTATTAAGTTATAGATCGTAAAAATTTATCAAAAGAAAAAAAAATTGAACAAAATTCTCGGAACCGTTTTCGAGAAAAAACGATTTTCGAAAACCATTTTTTAAAATTTGTATGGAAGGTACCGTTAGTTTTAGATAAAACAAATTTTTTTTTCTTAAATCTTGTAGGTTATGTTAAGAAACTTTTATTTGTCAAGTTTGAAAAAAAATCGATCTTGGGGTTTTCGAAATATTGAGTTTCCAAAAAAAAATTTTGAATTTTTTTTTAAAAATCCAAAAAATTAAAAATTGAAAATTTGAATATGTAATAATGTTCAAAATTTGGAGAAGCTTTAGCATAAAAAAAATGATTTAAATCGGCTGTACTGTTTTCGAGAAAATCAAAAACAAAAAAAATGGTCCCAGGGGGTCTACCAAAAATTAAAATTTTTTGGAAAATTTTTTTCAACCAGTTTAGTTTTAACTAAATGAAATTTTTCATTTTTTTTTTTAAATGGTGGGACAGTTTTTGAGAAAAAAAAATATTTATAAAATTTCGAAGAAAAAAACGTGTGGGGGGAAAAATTAAAACCCATATCTACCAAGTTTGAAGAAAATCGGCCAAGCCGTGTAGGCTGTAGTCGAACCGACAGACAGACAGAATTGCGAGACCCACTTTTTTAGTCTTTGCTATCATCGTAATGTCAACTTTGATCAAAATCTCGAGTTCGATTTTTTTACGAATGCATAACTTGCCTTAAAGTACCTATGTATAAGTCGCGAGTAAAAATGATAGTTTATAAAAGAAGCCTGAAACATTGGTACTAAGAAAAAAATTTTTTTTTTACATTTTTATTTAAAAAAAAAGTCCAAAAAAATTCAAACAACGAAGTATATCAGCGTGTGCTCCATACTCAAAAAAAAAACTCCGACTTGACAGAGACTATTTATTTCTGCCTGCAAAATTTTTCAACTCAATTTTTTCCAAAAATAATACATGAAAAAATATTATATTTTTTTTTTGATTTAACGCAAAAAGTAGGGACAGGTAAAAATAAAAAAAAAATATTTTTATTAAAGTTGTATTGCTTTGTTTTTGTTGTGTATTGTGTAGATTTTTTTTTTCAATATTTTTCTTAAAGTTTTGAAATGCAATGTTTTTTAAACTTTTTATAAACTTCTCTATAAAAAAAATTCATTATTATTATTTATTCGTTATGCCGATACTAAGAAATTCAAAATTTTAAAAAATCGTTCTATGGTAGGTACAGTCAGTAATATCTTGTTTTAAAAATTTTTCTTATTTAATTATTATAGATCGTAGAAATTAATCGAAAGAATTAAAAATTTAAGCAAAATTCTCGGAACCGTTTTCGAGAAAAATACGATTTTCGAAAACCATTTATTAACATTTGTATGGAGGGTACCGTTATTTTTAGGTAAAATAAATTTTTTTTCACACATGTATCTTGTTGATTATTTTAAGGAACTTTTATTTATCAAGTTTAAAAAAAATTGAGCATGGGGTTTTCGAAATATTGAGTTTTCAAAAAAAAAACTTGAATACATTGCTGGGAAGCCTTAACATAAAAGAAAATATCAAAATCGGTTGTATCGTTCTTGAGAAATTCAAAAACAAAAAATGGTTTATATTTCTTCTCTAGAGAATCACTAAAGACGCTTAAATACGAATTTTGAAGAAAATCGCTTTACCGGTTTAGGCTCTATGTCGCGGAATTGTCGGATCATTTTTTTTTGCATTCTTTCATCATTATGTCAACCTTGATTTTTTCTTAAATGCAAAACTTGCCCTACCTATATCTCAAGTAAAAAGTACTGAGACTAGGTTAATGATATTAATTTTCGAAACATGTAGATGTTGGCAACCTCAAAATTAAGCTTTAAGAAAAAAAATGCTAAGGCTTTCTATGACAGGTTTCGCTCTTTTTGGTTATATGAAAAGTGACCAAAATTTATGAGCGAATAAGAAAGAAACACGGGTTCCTATTAACTTTAAATAAAATCAACCTAGCCGTTTAGGCTGTAGATAGACCAAATTGAGACCGCCTTATTTCATTTCCCCTATCATCGGTATGTCAGGTTTGTTTGAAAATTTGAGTTCGAGTCTTCAGCATGAAAGTTGAATGAACTAACTTAACACTATGGCGTAAGTGGAACTACAGTACTGTGTAGACATAGCAAGTAAGATGCTCCAAAAACTTACCAGTTCAGCCGATTGGTCCTCTAGATTTGTATGACCTATTATAAGTTATATTATAATATAAGATTTGATCTGGCATCAGGAAAAACACTCTCCACTAAATTAATCTCAAGCATTGTGTGTTCTACGAAGTACTGTCTTTAACCTTGTTATAAAATTAAATAAATGTGATGAATAAATACTACATACGTGGCACGAAACAATATCAGTAGATTTAGAGGAACAAGGTCTCATGATCTTGCGATGGTTTAAATGCCATGAGAACAACTTACAATTTTAAATATGTAATTCAACTTCGAAAATCTGGAGTTGGATCCAAGAAATTAAGAGAGCTTAAGTTAGATCTATTAAAGCAGTCATAAAATACAATAACACTTGTGCCTTTTTTTTGTCTTAAACAAAGCAACTTATTCTCCCCTAAACTACTCTACTCTTCGGTACAAAAAAGAAGGTGGAAGCATGGTAACTATTGGCTGCACTTTTAGTCGTATATTCATTGAACATAGTTGGCAATCATAATCCCGGGAGAAGTGCTTCCAAGACTACGTCACAAATCGAGAGGAATACACAAGTACATAGGATAGGTTATGAGATCTAATAAAAGTTGCAAGTAAGTAAAAAAAAGTCCTATTCCTTCAGGCATCGGTATATCAGAAAAAGCTTTTCACTTTAATAAAAACAGGTATCCATACACATTTAGAGGATATGTTCATACGTTAACGGTATTATAAAGACATCAGGTCCTACAGACTATTGACCAGCATACGTATTGCTATCTTATAGCCTTCATCTGTTGTCATTAACACTTGGCTGGAAAATTAAATGAAAATAATGTCTGAAGGAAAAATAACGATAATAGCGTTATGGCTTTTAGGCTGAATGTTAGACTAAAGTCAGCCAACAATTAAGGATGAAGGTAGAGTTTATTTTTGTTGTTCTTTTTTTTTTGTTGTTGCTTCGTAAGGAAACCACAGGGAAATGACGCTTGAAGTATGACAAAGCTTTAAGGGAAACAATGTTCCGCATACTAAAATGATTCGGGTGATGATGTTGATGATGTTTAACGAGAGGTATTTGAACTGTGACTTATCTTCTTATCTAACTACATTACATAAGTATGTGTGATGTTTTGTTATTTAACGTTTTGTGTTAACGCATTCAAAATAGAGACTCGTGTTAAACTTAATTAAGTGGGGTGGAATATGTTAGAGTTAAATTCAAAGGTTGTTGTATTCTCTCGAGGAAGTGTGTTAGTTATTTTACATATTATGTACAATATATAGAGATACCTGGATAGAAACTAGGTTTTTGATGAATCAGGTCATAAAAGTACTGAATACGTAAGCACCCTTAAAGCTCCTTAAATGACGCATTTGACAATTCAATGGAAATCAAACCAGCTCTCATACTTCTCATAGACTTGGGAGTTAAAGGACGTTTACTTTAATTTAATGGTTGTTTGCGGTAGAAAATGGAGATTGACTTTATCTGAAGATCTAACCGACTCATACTTCATCCTATTGAAGTACTTGTATAAATGGGAAAATAATCGCCGATCATTAAGGAATACAAATAGTTCTCATTTAACCTCATTCAAAAATGAAATGTTTTAAGAATATGCCATACAGTGGGGCACGTATTTGCTCTGATAGTCAAACTAATTTTGAATTTTAAGGTTTCGTGTGTGTTGTTAGGAGAAACAAATATAAAAGTCCTACGTATCGTTTTTCTTAAAATTGCTAAAAAAACATTATTAAATAGTATTGAAAAATTAAATACCATTTGATTTATTGAAAAAATATTATGAATTTAATTTATATTAACAAAGTTTTTAAAAACGTTGGAGCAGTTTCTTTTTTTTTTTTTTAAGTGGTTATACCAACTTTAAGTCTTTGCTCATAACATTTGGTAGGACATTTTTATTTTGAAAAAGTTATGAGAAGTATTTTTGGCTTGGTATTTTAAATTTTAAACTTACATAGTTAATAAATGGGACGTAATGCATTCCCAAAAAAAAAAAATAGACTCAAGATTTTGATCAAACTTAACTTACGGTAAAAGTGAGGCTCGGAATTATGTCCGGATGTCTTTCTATTCGACTATAGCTTCTTAAATGGCACTATTGATTTTTTTCAAAGTATTTTTTAATAATAACTACTCCGACAACCTTTTTTAATTTTTGATTTCGAAATAAAGAAAAATATTTTTTTTAAATGTTGTTCCACAGATTTTTGTAAAATGATGAATCAAAAAAAAAATGGCTCTAAGCAATACTTTTCATGAAACCAAACTTCTTTGTTTTAATTTTATCAAAAATGGTACAATGTTTTTCACAAACACGATAAAACTAATTTTGATACATTTTTGAACGATAAATATTCTTAAATTTTCCAATAACATTCAAATCTTCTCTTGGATTAAAAAAAAAATTGTTTTTCAAAACACAATTTCCGGAACCCAAGGACACGGTTTCTTTGAAATTTGGCAGTTTTTAATAGTTCTTAACACTATCTACTCAAATAAAACAATACCTCTTATACAAAAGTAAACAAAACCCGCTTGGGAAAATGTAATTTTTCTAAAAAAGCACAACAATAATTTCGATACATTTTTACTTGCGACTTGTAGGTACTATAATGCAAGTTATGCATTCGTAAAAAAAATTGAACTCGAGATTTTGATCAAAGTTGACATTACGATGATAGCGAAGACTACAAAGTGGGTCTCGCAATTCTGTCTGTCGGTCGGTTCGACTACAGCCTAAACGGCTCGGCCAATTTTCTTCAAAGTTGGTTGATATCATTTTTAGTTTTTTTCCCCCACACGTTTTTTTTTTCTTTTTTTTTAAGACTATAAATAACGGTACCTGCCATACGATTTTGTTTTCGAAATTTTGTAAATATTTTTTTTTTTCTCAAAAACTGTTCGACAAATTAAAAAAAAAAAATAAAAAAAATGTCATTTAGTTAAAGCTAGGTACTACTTGAAAAAAATTCCCGAAAATGGTTATTGAGGGTACCCACCAAAGAACCATTTTTTTGTTTTTGATTTTCTCAAAAACGGTACCACTCATTTTGATCATTTTTTAGATAAAGCTCTCCAAAAACTTAATAGAATTGTGTATTCAAATTTTCAAAAAATTTCTGTTTGGATTTAAAAAAAATCAAAATTTTTAAATTAAGATATTACAGCTTGTACCATTTTTTCAAATTTTGAATTACTCATTATCAACATAACGGATTTTAATGAAATATTTTTGTACAGATGCTTCTAAAAAGTCTAAAAACCATTGCATTTCAAGGTTTTAAAAAAAATATTTTTTGAATTTTTGAAAAAAAAAAAAAAAAATCATTCTTTTTTTTTTGGAAAATTTGATATTTCAAAAACGGGTCAATATATTTTTGGAAATTTTATTTTCAATCGTACAATAATCGAAACTTAAAGTTGGCATACCAATTTTTTTTTCTTAAAAATCTTTTAAACATTTTGTATACTTATAAAAGCTTTTTTTTCAAGAAAACACTACAACGACTTTAATTTTTGTTCTTGCATAAATTCATATTTGCATAGCATTCTGTTTTTGTCTCTTACTACTAAAAGAATTTAAAAAATTTATTTTATCCTTATGAACAGTTTTCTCTAATAACATTCGTTTTTATAATTCCTAGTCTATTACATAAGAGCAAGTTCGTGCGACCCAGTCGTGCATTTTATTTTTTAAATTGGGCTCACTAAACATTAAAAGAATTATACTAATAATTTTGTTTGATTTTTCGAATTTCTAAATAAATCAAATTAAATTTCTTATATAAAAGCTTCTAAGAAGTTTAAGATCAGTGTATATTCAATATGGATTTTTAAAATAATAAAAATTTATTTTGAAAAATCGATAATTCAAAAAATTGATGTTGTTTTTGAATTTAAATTAAAATTTTTCAAAAGTTCAAACTTAAAATTAGCTTTTATATTAACAATTTCTAAAACTATAAGTCTCTAAAAAAACTCAAGTTCGACCGACCCAATCTTGTATTTTATTTTTATTGAAATGGCTTTCAATCCGTCTTTCTATTTTCAATGTTTTAGAACCATCATCGAATACTTCAATTTGAATAGTCAGACCTGTCGTATTTTACTAAGTTAGGTTAGGTTGACGTGGCTGTCAGTAAGAGAGCCGACACACTTAGACCATGAGTTGCAGACTTTCCCTTGCTTGCTCGTATATTTGCCAGATGCCAGACCTTAGTCTTTGGGATAAGGCAGGACATGCACAGAGAAGCTGAGGGGTCAATTCCTTGTCTTCTTCGTTCATGCAGCTTCTGCAGAAATCGTTAGAATAAATTCCAATGCGCGTTGCGTGCTTGCCTATCAAACAGTGTCCGATTTGCGATCTACTTAAAGATATTAAACATTTGGAGCGCTTCAGATCCATTATTGTCCAAATCTGTTTTGACGCCAAGAAGGTGCTGATCTTGCTTCAGCATAAGTTTACACGTATAGCGTTAGGAATACCTAAGTTTGCATTATCTGGCAATAAGGTATCTATCATTGTTCCACTTTTGGCGAGTTCGTTGACTTTACAATTTCCTGGAATATCCTTCTGGTGCAGCATTCAGCAGACATGAATGATAAACGTCAGTGCAACCTCCATCAGAGGCGATCGGCATCTTCCAAGAATTCCATGTCCTCCTAGATTTCTCTAGAAGGGATGGTTACATGAAAGTTTTGATCAAATTGAACCTGAAGGATGTCCTAATCGACGCTACTTGGAAGTGATCCGAATGAGGTGAGGAATGGAACGACCAATTTCATTGTTGAAACACTGCTGTTAGAAAGAACAGAATGTCCAGTGCAGCAGAGTGCTCCGCCCATGCACAGACAAGCTGACCGTTGGACCTTGCTTAGTATTAAGCAATTAGTGTTTTTGTCTAGAGCTGTCCACAATACTGCCACGCCTTACATCAAAATCGCCTGATTACCAAGGTGTATAACCAATTGGTTATGCGGGGTGTGAGCCCCCTTTTATTCCAAAATGGCTTTTTTACATGATAAGAGTGCCACTGTGGCCTTTTAAAATTTTTCTTGAATCTTAGGTTTCCAAAATAACTTTTTATCTAAAATACGACCGCAGTATTTTGCTTCGTCAGAGAATGATAATGGTATAACTTTAATGGAAGTGGATCTTTATGGGAAATCAAAGGGCACGGTATTACACAGCAATGTTCTGGCATTAGACCCTTTTTGCAGGAATAAACTCAGGCGATTTTTGACACCTCCATATCTTCAGTACCAATGAAGTTAGAAACTTAAAATTCCGAAAATTTGTTAAGCTAATCAGGCACAGGCGACTCACCAAATTTCAATTTTCTAGCATAAG
Source organism: Chrysotoxum bicinctum (assembly GCA_911387755.1). Lineage (NCBI taxonomy): Eukaryota > Metazoa > Arthropoda > Insecta > Diptera > Syrphidae > Chrysotoxum > Chrysotoxum bicinctum. The sequence goes on along the minus strand of OU426989.1, from coordinate 178,399,904 downwards.
CGGTTCCTGAGATATAAGGCCTCAAAGATCACACAAACCGTAACTGACTGACTGACAGATCATTAAAATTATGGAGCACTTCCCGGCATCGTAGAATCTTATAATTGTGCACAACTCTAGGTCTTATAATGCAAGCTGAGGAAAAAATCTAAAATTTGAGGTTTTCCATTCAGATGGCGTAGTATCCGTCCACATTCTCCGAATTGGTGTTGGTTGAATGGAGCACTTCCGACTGCTGTAAAACGATGAAATTTGGTAAAACGGTAGGGCTTAAATTGCATACAAGGAAAAAGAATAAAATTTGAAGTTTTCCATTCAGGGGCGTGGTATCCGCCCACTTTCTGAGAAAATGCTTAATTTATATGGAACACTTCCGATTGCTGTAAAATGATGAAATTTAGTAGAGCGGTATAGCTTAAGTTTCACTCTAAAAATGAAAGCGTAGTCACCCAAATTTTAGCTAACAATGGCTAACCCTATGAGCTTATAAGATGTTTAAAACAACGCTACATAAACAATGTTAACAATTGATGGGTTCACTGGTCAAGTTTTTAAAACCTTTGGAATTGGGCATAATAAGAAACTTGCCAATTAAGCCCATCAATTTTTAGTATTAATTAAATAAATTACAAAAGGTGGGCCACCTAGTGGTTTCTTTTTAAATCACAGGTTATTTTGACACTGACAGCTGTTTCCCGCTCTTGATAGTAAGTCAGTATCATAGCTCCGCGGAACGAAATGAGTCGCTGTACGCTTGAACAGTGTTGGGAATTATCATTGTCCAATTCAAACTGCTCTAAGGCCCAAACTGCTCGAGGATAGTCGTGCGCCTTCAATTTCTGAGTCAATCTGAGTCAATTGGACCTTGTAAGCGAATAATCCGAGATATTTGTGCTGAATTCTCCTCAGGCTAGTGAAATGTTGAGCTGCTGAGATCGATAACGAGTTGATGTTCGTTAAATGCTAAATGATAAGACAATTTTGTTGCATAACGTAGCCGCCGAGATGAAAACGCGCCTCATCAGAAAAGATGAGCTTGTGAGACTTACGCTAGTGGCAACACTTATGGTCTCCGTCGTCGTACGGTGCGCACAGACGAGAATGTGGCTGGGGCACCACAGACAGTGACAGTTTGGTGCGAATTGCGGAGTGGTGGCATCATTGGACCATTTTTCTTCGAAAATGAGGCTGAGAACAACGTTTCGGTCAATTGTGGGCATCACAGAGCCATGTTAACCGCCCTTTTTTTTTTATTGAAATTGAAGACATGGATTTCGGCGACCTTTGGATGCTGGATGGCACGCCATGCAACAATCGATTTTTTGCGCAACAAATTCTCAAATCGTGTTATCAGCGGTCTTGGCGATGTCAATTGGCCATCTCGGAGCTGAGATTTGACCCCTTTCGATTTTTTTTTTGTGAAGAACCGTGAAGGACCGATGTTATTCCAACAATCCGGAAACGATTCAAACAATTAAGGCCAATACTCGTATCATCGAAGCAATCCGTAAGTTTGGAAAATTGGATTTACAGATGGCGCTATTGCGAAACTAGCCGATGCAGCCACTTGAACGAAGTTGTGTTCCATAATTAATGGGAATTTTTGCTCTTACTAATAAAGCCATAATACGAACGATTATATGGAAAAAAATAATATTTCAAGGAAATTAAGTCGAGTTTTCATTCAACATTCAGATAAAAATCTTTTTTCCATCATCGCGGTCCCACTGTAAGGCAGAGTTCTGAGCCATAAAGTGGGAAAGATGTACGGATTTTAGTCGAAATTGTCATATTTACGGAAATAAAAGCAGAATCTTATTTGACATCTTCAAGTCAATTAGATACCAGAAATCTATACCTGAATGTTACAGCCATTTCCGATCTCAAGTGAGCTCGATTCCATTTAAATTCTAAACAACTTACACCTTTAGGTCTCTTCAGTTTTTTTTTTGCCTTCTTCTTCCTCTCTTATTTCTAGTTGCTTTATTTGCCCACTTTTTGAGTTGTATTTATTTTTATTTTACCCTCTTCTTCCGTCTTCATTCACAATCAACAATTTTTATCGGGTAAATAAATAACTTTAAGCTAACAACGAAATTATTATAGCGCTGCTACATGGCATGGCACTATGGTAGCCAACAAATGGATTTTCAAAGTCAAGGCCATTTTGTAGGGTGTGGAACTGCTCGGAACTGAATAATGTAATCCGTCCACACACTCATGGAAAATGGAAAACTAATGAAGAGTTGTTGCACCAAGAAAAAAAAAAAAACTGGTCTTTACATACAACAAAGTCACTTAATTATTTAATGACACTCAAATGGTTGCGATGGTACTGCCAGGTTCACACAAAAATATTAAATTATTGAAATTTGAATTTTTTTTTCCCAAAAAAAAAGCGACGAGATGGGGAATAAGTCAGGGTCGAGAATTCGTTTTCTGTTCGCTGTCATCGGACTCCGGTATCTTACTACCCCATAATTGGGATATTCGAACAAAAAAAAAATCGATACCTACAACTTTCAAAGACACTTATTGGTCACAAAAAAGTTTCCGACACTTCAGTAATTCCTATCCGAATTTTTAAGTTTTCAAGTTTTTTTTTTTATCAGGGTCTTAGAGGTTCCGAACACTCATTTTTGGGATATTCAAACAAAGTGTTGCCGCCTGACAGGTCAGTAATTGGTTTTAAGAGTTAAGTTATTCTTTTTACAAACCCTTTTAAATTCGCCCCATTTCGGCTGTTTGCACTTTATTTGTGGGATATTCAAAAAATTTGTACCCCATCTGAAGTGTGAAACATTAAATAAACTTTAAAAACACATAAAAAACCATCTACTGACTAATAAACGTAACTTACTTACACGTATCACCAAGAAGTTATCTTTTAAATGTCATATTTGTTCGAATATCCCACATTTGGGGTACTAAGCTTCCGGCACTCTGATAATGAATAAAAAATTAATTTTTACCTGGCATTTCTGTCACATAAAAATAAGAATACAAGTAAAAGTCTTATATCTTGAAGGTTTAAAGCCCACCAGCAACGCACATTCAGCAATAATTGCTACCTACTCAAGAGACCAATCTTTCAAACCCATCCATGTCAATAGTTCCACACGGCAAACTGTAATTAATGACTATTTCAATAGCGGAGGTTCAAACTAACTGCACCAACACCAAGCTCTATCACAATCTAAGGTATTTTATAGTTATAGAAAGACAAAATCGAATAAATGCATTAGCTAGATAGGATATCTTTGGGCTCAGCAAAACAATATACGAGTATGTATATTATGTAAATCAATACGAGTAGTTCGTCGCTATCGTCGGGTGGGGGGTAGGCCAGAGGGATATAATGGGCTTTAGATAGTTGTGGTGGTGGGAATTATAAATAGTCTTGCAGAGCCCTATATAACTTGACCAAAAGTCATCATCTGGAGGGGGTTGCAGGGGTGGTGGCCTTGGGCCACACGACCTTGGCCAAGACTATTGATTTCCTGTTGCGCTATCTGAATTCCGCATGTATCTATTCTACGTCGTAGAAGGTAGTTGCTTTTTTAGGGTTAAAAAGAAAAAAGTTCAAAAATTTTGAAAGGTACCTAGCGCATTTAATTGTGATAAAAGCTTTTGTATAAAGCTTCCTTCGTCGGGTTTGTAGAATGTCCCTTTAACACATGATATGGAAGGGGCTTTGTCCGGAAAGCAATTACTTGCCTTGGAGCTTCTGAGCCAAAAGAGAGCTTTTTTAGGGTGAATGCGTTTTTTATTTTTTGTTGTTGTTGCTTTATTTTGAATGGGAGAAAAAAAAACTTACAGACGATAAGAATGGAACATGTTGCACTAGGCAAATTAAGTGAAAGAGAAGAGTATTGTTAGTTTTAAGCCTACACTATCCCCCTTAATTTGATTTGCTTGTTGTAGACAGTGGGTGCTATAAGTTTGGAGAGAAGAACCTATTATTCATAGTTGGATTAAATTGGATTAAATGTTTCTGATCAATGTCTAAATGGAACTTGAAGTACAATTTTTAATTCAATTGATAAATTGAGCGACCTCCAAAGTGCGTTTCGCCCAGGAACGACAGTTTGCTCATCAGTTAGATGCTGTCGAACCATTCTAAGACGAAAATATTGATAGATGTTTGAGGACTCTTATATAACTCACATCATTGATACACTGCGAATTTTATTTTTTTTTGCGATTTTTGAAAAAAAGTTTGAAATTTCCATTAAAAGTCACCACATTATTCCGCAGACTGATTTTATTGTTTTGAACTTGCAGTTGGTCGGTAACGGGGTCCTAATTATTCAAAAAATATAGTTTTTAAAGACGAATATTCTCATTTACAAAACAATGTAGTCATTTACAGGGGATAAGATGATAGAGAGATTAGATTACAGCAAATGATTTTTGTTTGATTTTAGAAAATGCATCTTTATCCTGGTGTGAAACAGTCCCAAATCCGTCATTTTTTCTAACGACTTAAAGGTAAGCTACTCGTATAAGGCATGTTTTGTATTCTAAAAAAAAATTAACTCGAGATTTCTATCAGATTTGACATTACGATGATAGCGAAGACGAAAAAAGTGACTCTCGAAATTATGTCTCACTGTAAGTCTGTTCGACTACAGCCTAAGCCCCTCGGCCGATTTTCTTTTAACTTTGTAGATATCATTTTTAAATTTTCCCCCCACAGGTTTTTTTCTTTTTTTTTTTCTTTTTACCAAAAATAACAGTACCTGCCATATGAAGTTTTTCAAATTTAATAAATATTTTTTTTTTCTCAAAAATTGTTCCACAGATTTAAAAAACAAAATATTTCGTTTATTTAAAGCTATGGTTGAACAAAATTTTCCGAAAATCGATTGTTAATGGTGCCCCCTAGAAATATTTTTTTTTCTTTTGATTTTCGGTGGTGACGTTTTTGTTAATTTTTTAACATCCCAAAAAGTTTAAATATTATTGAGTGTTACAATTTCCAAAAAAAATTTTTTTTTTGATATTTTAAACAAAATTTTTATTTTTTCTTAAATAAATAATTCGAAAACCCCGTAATCGATTTTTTTTATACTTAGCAAATAAAGGTTTCGTAATACAATCTACAAGATGTGGGGGAAAAAATTTATTTTAACTAAAAACAATGGTACCCAACATACAAAAAATGTTAAAAAAATCAATATTTCTGGAAAATGGCCCGTAGAATTTTTATTATTTTTTTTGCTTTCAAATAATTCTTATGATCTATTAATAATAATAGTAAGTAAGATGTGATCTTTATCCAATATTTATAATTTACATAAATTGTTCACAATTAGAGCATGGCGTAAGCCGTCAGCCGACGATAATATAATAATATAATTAATAATAAAAAAAATTAAGATATTACAGACTGTATAAACCATAGAACCATCTTTTCAAATTTTTAATCTCATTATCGGCATAACGGATTTTAAGGAATTTTTTTTATAGAGAAACTTCTAAAAATTTTGAAAAACATTGCATTTCAAAACTTTAAAAGACATGTTTTTTTCGAATTTTTGAAAAAAAAAATCATTTTATCATAAAACAACTCGCCTTTAGTAGTAAAAGCTAGAAACAGGATGCCATATAACTCAAGCAAATATTAGTTTATAAGAAAAAAAAATATAAGTAGTTGTAGTGGTTTCTTAAAAAAATAAGCTTTTATACATATAAAACATTAAAAAAAAATTGGTACGCCAGATTAAAGTTTTTATTATTGTACGAATAAAAAATTAAATTTCGAAAAAAAATATTGAGTCGTTTTTGAGATATCGAATTTTCCAAAAAAAAAAATTGATTTTTTTTTAATTCAAAAAAATAATTTTATTTTTAAAAGTCTTGAAATGCAATGTTTCTTAGGCTTCTTTATAAAAAATTTCATTAAAATCCGTTGTGCTGATAATGAGAAATTCAAAATTAAATAAAATGCTTCTATGTTAGGTATGAGGGCGATCCGATAAGTACTTAGCCTACAAAAGAAAAACAAAATTTTTGGAAAAGTAGCGATTTATTTCTCAACATATACATAGTTTCCTTTTAGCTCGATACACTTGATTCAGCGATGCTCTGACTTCTTTAACCCATCCGGCCTCGGTGGCAGCGATGACCTCCTCATTTGACTCAAATTTTTGCCCGGTGAATGTTTTTTTCAAGTTTTCAAACAAAAAAAGTCACACGGCGCCAAATCTGGAGGATACAGTGGATGGGACAGCAGTTCGTAGTGCAATTTGACCAATTTGGCCGTGGCGATGGCGGAGGTGTAAGACAGTGCTTGTTGTACGGAGTGAGCAAACGTGGCACCCATCGCGCCGACAGCTTTCTCATGCAAAAAATTTCATGGAGGATATGACATGCGCAGTCAACTGACAGTCTGCCAATACGAGATCGTGGAATTTTGACACGTTATCCTCCGTGGTAGCCATTTTAGTGGCACAGGGCGGGGCTCATCAAAAACCGATGCCCGACCACGTTGAAACTCGTAATACCACTTTTTGACGGTCGCCATTGAAGGAGAAAACTCAACGTACGCAGCATCCAAGCGCTCTTTGTTTTCGCTGCGCAATTTCCCTACCAAAAACAAAAATCGAATCACCGACCGATATATGTATGTATAGGTATTGCTCTTTTTCCATTTTTCTAAAATTCGCGGAAGGGTCCGAATCGCTTGAAATTTTGACAGTAGCCTTCTAATCTCTGGAACCATTGGGCGGTGAGGCTTAGTGCTTATCGGACCGCCCTCGTACAATCAGTAACATCTGCTGGAGAGCCTTAACGTAAAAATATGATCAAAATCGATTGTACCGTTTTTGGGAAAATCAAAAAAAAAAAGAAACGGTTCCAAACGGTTTTTCAACTATTACCAAGCTTTAGCAAAATGAATTTTTTTTTTTAAATCTGTGGGACAAATTTTTTTACTGTACTGTGAACATCTTTCCCAAAAAACACGACTATTGTTTGTTTTTACTTGAATTCATAATTCTATCGCCTGAGTTAGCTTTGTTTGAAACCACAATTGACACCATTTTATTTCTTCAGTTATAGGCTATTGATAATTTACGTGTAAAATATTATGTCAATTCCGAGTGGTAAGAAAGTTTTGATTCAGGAGAATATTCTGTGAATATTGAAGAATCTTAATTTTTTGAAAATTTCCTTGAAGAAAAAAGAAAGGTTCTGATATCTTAATTCGCTACTTGCTTTTGCAACCAAAAAAGTCAAAAAGCAAGCCATTGCGGGATGTGACAGCCGGGGTAACCATTACGCCAAAGTGTAACACTAAGTTACTATTACTGAAGTCCTACCGAATTTCAATTTTAATTCGGCGAATTCTTAAATATAAGAAAAGTAGGCGTGGCAGGGAGTGAGAATGTTACTTTAAAATCTTTTCTTGGAATAATATAGGAATAAATTTTCATAGTTCTGCGAAAACAGTTTAATACTAAATTATTCGAATAACAAATATAACGATTGTGTTTTCATACTAGTACTAGTTTTTCCGGCACTACGTACTATTAAATTCATTTTTATCAAGGTCGAATGAACATTGTAAGGAAAGCTTATTTCTTCTTTAAGTTTGTACCATAAAATCAGAAAGTTAAAGAAAACTCCTCAGTAATTCCTTTATATGATGAGGCGAAAACAAGTTTCGAACAAAAAAAAAAAAAAAAACAAACAAACAAATTAAATTCAAGGTTTTCCTTTGCCTTGCTCCATTATTTTATCAGCGAATCAATTGACAGAAAAACCATTGAGTAAAAAAAAAAATACAAAAAAAAAAAACAACTTAAAAAAGTTAAATTCAATTCTAATCGAATTATCTGATTCTGAAAAGAAAACAAAATTCTATCTACAACGGACGTATAGATATGAGTATAAGAGTATAAAAAGCAATAAAAATAAAAAGGAGGAAAAATTAGTTTCGTTTGAATAAAAGTTTTCTGTTTTTTTTTTTTTTTTAATCTTTTTGTTGCTGTCTGCCGTTTATTGACTTACGCATTTGTTGAAGAAGATTAAGTTTTACAACGCATAATTTGTGATATTTCATTGAACATGAATAAAATACTTTATTGTCCTTAACACAGTGATGAGTTGGTGGTACGATACTGTAATAATGGCATAGAAAAAAAGAGTCATTGAGTTATGAGTAAACCAAAGGCGGGATTACATCATCTCATTTTATTTCTTTTAATTGAACAACTAAGTCGCACTTCGCACGTATCTAATTCTTATAACATCTCATTTTTTTGTATTTTTTTTTTAAGTACTAATTTTAGAAACCACAAACTGAATCCCTGACAATTGGGCTTGGTGGTAGGGTAAGCGAAAAAGTGTAAGTGTAATAATATCAGTCCATCAGTGTAGAAAGAAAGCTGAACCAGGTCATGCGACGAGCAAACTCCCAGAGAAAACTGATATAGTCTTCCTGACAAAAAAGAGAATTTCCACTCAAATCGATTTCCAATTTGGGACCGAAGTGATAACAAGCAACCCCGCAGTGAAGTATTTGGGACTGAGGCCCCACACGAAGCTCACTTTCTGGACACAAATACGGGCAGCAGCAGAAAGAGTGTCAAAAACAACAGCATCACTGCACTGGCAAATGTACTCACCGCTCACGGTTATTTCAACGCGTTCCTGTACGGGGATTCACAAGAAGACAATGCAAACCATACCTTCGCAGTACTGGTGCCATCAGCCCAGAGAACATAGTCCACAAGATGCTACATAGCTATGAAAACTGGCAAAACATTTGTAGCTTCACAGAGTATATTCTCAGAAGAAGAAAAAAAGAGAGAAGAAGAAAATGTTGGGGCAACAGTTGATCCCGCAAGGGAAATATGACAACTCCTCGGGAGTAATGTAAAGAGCGGGGTAGGTCAGACGCCCATAAGTTTTAGTTGGTATGCAGCGAGTCCGACACACGGGGATGGTCAACGCCAAGACAGCCTTACGATACATCAAGCATTTCTTCTCGCTTTCTCTTAAGGTACAAAAAAAATGTAAACTCTAGTTTGATTTAAAAATGGACTTTCCGATGCAAAGACCAACGGACGGTACGACAAAAAACTTTCTTTTTCGACTTATTCAACAGCGTAATTACTTTAACTTAAGAGACAGGTTGTGGGTAACCATTGCGGTGTTGGGCTTGGTAATAGGAATGTAGGATTTCGTACTAACTTACTTATCCGGCTTCCGATCCGTGGAGGGGTTCTGCCTAAGATACTGCGGTCTTCCATCGGTTGCAAAACCTCGCGTGCTTCGTCCAGTCATCGAAATCAAGCCCTCTTCCGTAACCGCCTGGTCCCTGTAGGGGAGGTTCGGTCTTCCTCATCGTCTCGAACCTGGTGGCTGGGATTCAAAGATTTTCTTGGCTGGAGCGTTGTTGTCCATTCGCTCGATGTGACCGAGCCAGCGAAGTCAACGTGTTTTGGCTCTTTGGACTACATCCACATCTTGGTACAGCTCGTATAATTCACGATTGAATCTTCTCCTCCATTCGCCCTCTTCGCATATAGGACCAAATATCAGCCGAAGATTTTTCTCTCGAAAGTGTCGAGTATCAATTCCACCTTTTTACTTAACGTCCAGCACTCGGAGCCGTAGAGTAGGACTGGTAAAATAAGTGTTTTGTATAGCGTGCACTTTGTGTTTCGAGAAAGGCGTTTTGAACCCATTTGTTTGGCCAAACCGAAGTAGCAGCTGTTCGCTAGGGTAATTCTTCGTCGGATTTCCACTAAGGTTTCGTTCATGGAATTGATGTTTGTTCCGAAGTAGGTGAACTCCTTGACTACCTCGAAATTACTGCTACCAACAGTGACGTTTTGTCCTAGGCGATGGACAGGTGAGGCTTTGTTTGTTGATAGCATGTACTTTGTTTGGTCCTCATTAACTTCAATACCAATATTTCTTGTTCATCCTTTTCATCAATAGCTGTGAATGCTTCTAGCACAGCTCGCTTGGAGCGGCCGTTGATGTCGATGTCGTCCGCATAGCCAAGCAATTGGGAAGACCTGTTAAACATAGTGCCTTCCAGGTTAACAACACTCTTGCGCACTATCTGCTCCAGGACAAGGTTGAAGAAATCACATGATAGCGCATCTCCTCGTCTGAACCCTGTACACGCCTGGATAGCTCGGATGAGCTGTTACCCATTTGCATATTGCATCGCGCATTTTGGAAGATTTGGTATATCGTTGATCTGCCTGGCCTGAAGCTATATAGTGTTGCAGAAAGATTTTAGACGCTCACATACGAGTAGTACGGTGGATAGGATATTGTAGGCAACATTAAGCAGGGCTATGCTTCTGTAGTTTTTGCAGGACATAAGGATTGCCTTTTTTGTAGATTGGGCTTATGGAACTATTTAACCAGTCGTCGGGCATACTTTTCTCTTCCAAAACATGGTTGATGAGCTGATACATGCACCCTATTAGGATATCTCCTCCATACTCGCAGGTATGCCATCCGAGTTTTTAAGCTTGTGGATGGCTTTCTCATCCCTTTCAGCACTGGGGTATGGCAGTAGATTTGCTTCTTTGTTCTTCTGTGGCTTCCTTTAAATAATGCCCACTAAGCAATTGTTGGAAATGCTTCTTAAACACGTCTACAATTCCCTGTGCTTCGGGGACTAGGTTACCTTTGTTGTTTCGAAGAGCTTGCGTGCCGGTCCTATAACCTGATGCCAGTTATATCTACCATTTTCTTTTTATGCTGAATCGAATGAGCTATTGTTTATTTATAAATTTTTTCAGAAATTGTGGAAGTTATGACTTTTTAAGATCTCAACATTAGATTAGGTTAGTTTAATGGGTTGACAGTTGGTCTTGTTACCGTCACACTTAGATCAATGCAGATCCGGTTAGATACCCTAGGGATTGTAATTCCCAATTATTGAAACCTTTGATAATCCTATGTCATTCAAGCCCTTTAAGGGTTTTGATGAGTTTCAAGCAAGCTATAGCCTGAAATGTCGGAGGGTACTTCTAAGGCTAGCAACGCACTTGCTAGTTTTTGTCGAGGCGATTAAAAAATCGCAGTCGCCACAAATTTTTATCATGCTCTCACTTGTAATTTTTTTGTCGCGCGATTATTTAATCGCAAACCAATAAAACACATTAATTTTAATATGAGTGCACGCAACGATTAAGATTTTTTTTGATTTACCTCTATGTCATAGATAAATCGTTCCTCAGGTGATATTGAATTTCTCCATTTTGGATTTGTATACACAAGTCTTAGTCCAACTAGTTGCAGAAGTTCCTTAAAGCATTCAATACTCGTTCTGTTGTATTGCACAAATTTCGCTGGCTGTTCTTTTAAACTATCGTGGATCTTATGAAACTGTCCGTTATACATACACATATATAATGCCACTTATAACCGGATTCAACTAATACTTTTTTTTTACGTTTTTGAGTGGAGGCAACTCTAATGAATACTGACAAGAATTTCATTTAAAAGTCGCAAGTTCATGAAGGATTATTTAAATCCATTTGATCTATGTTGCGACAGAAAAAAAAATCGCCTAAAAAAACAGATTTTGTTCATTTTTATATCGCTGCGATTTTTAAGTTGCTTGTGCATGCATTCACATTAAACATCATGTGTCTTACTTCTAAAAAATCGTGCGATTGAAAATCACACGTGCGTATCTGCCAATTTCTTATTGATTTTTAAATCGTAGTAATTTAAATCGCAAGTGTGAGCATATCTACTTGAGTGCATTTGTTTCATTTTAACTTACGAGAATCGCATTGCCATAAATATGAAACAAACTTCGACCTTTAAATCATCGCGATTTTCTCGTATTAAGTGCGATCGTTCTTATTTAAACACATGTGTTCTATTTTTGCGACTAAAAACCACGCGATTGAAATCGCAAGTGCGTTGCTTGCCTAAATTATTGAACAAATGTTTATCGTCACATGATCACCTGTTGGTTGAGGAGAAGTAGACGCATTTTAAGGGCGTGAACCTTTCCTATAAACCCACTTGAGACCCGTAGGAGCATGTGGTTCCTTGCAACGTCTGGTAGATGAGTTTGATAGGTTAGTGGTTGGTGTATACGAGTATGCCCGTTTGTTTGCTGAATAAATTGAGGAATCTGTCCCTTTCTTTTAGAGGATTTTATCAATCTTAGGGAGAGGTGACCCCAGCAACTGGATCGCACGGACATGCCCTTAAGTAAAGGGTGGTACAAGTTTCTTTTTAAAAATGCAATAAAATGAACGAAATTAAATTGTTTCCATGTATTATGGCTTTACGTCGTTAAAGTGGCTGTCTCGGCTGGCTTCAATTGGATCTTGTAAGCGAATAATCCGAGATCTTTGTGCAGAATTCTCCTCAGGCTAGTGCGTGAAATGTTGAGCTATGAGATCGATGGCGATTTGATGTACGTGTATTGAGTCCTACACTCTCGGCTGCAGCAGCGGTTCTTTTAGTTCCGCGAAGTATGATACTGACCTTATGTCAAGACTTCGAGCAGGAAACAGCTGTCAGTGTCAAAATACTTTATGATTTAAAGAGAAACCTCTACATGGCCCACCCTATATATTGTCACCCATCGAGTGCGTAAATGAATTATTAACTTCAATCATTTTTTTGGCTTCAAAAACTATGCATACGAAGTTAAATAAAGATTAAAATATTCTACGTATCTCTTATCTTTATAAATTTAAATAGAATTTGTAGATTTTGTTTGATTTTGTCAAACAAATTTTTTGTAAAAAAAAAAAAGTCATCAAAATAGAATTTCTTTCATGTTTATTAGCTACATACACAAACGCATCCATGTATACATGTACACAATTCATAAATCAGTAACTTCATACATTGTAAAAGATAAAAAATGTTATCTGATATCATTTTTATTGACAGCGAGCGTGCTTTAAATTTTTTTATTTTGGGTTTTTTTTTTAATCAAAACAATAAGAAAGATGACAAACCAAACGGAACCTTTAAAAGAATAATGTTAATAAATTGTTGATATATGGCGTGCTTTTATGGACTGATAATAGATCTGGCAATAGGGATAACGTTGTTCAAGCTGTACTGTCTTTATTGACAGTTCATTGACATGAACGAAGGTATATTGATTTATTATTTGAAAAATCATCTTTAATTTTGACTAACGTAAGAAGAGTTTAGTTTAGTTAAGTTTGTTTGTTTCTTTATATATAACTTACACAGTAAGATAATAGATATCTTATAATCTAGTGAAAGTCTATGAATTTACATTTGGAGTTACAATTTCAATATAAAAATACAATTTATTTCTGAAATGAGTAACTGATCCACGAAGTAAAAAAATTAAATTTTATAGTTTTCAAAATAGAAAAATGGATTGGGATACTACAAAACCACATAATGGTGGTCAAATTCATAAAGACCAATAAGCGGAGCAAATTGTATTTTTCTCTATATCTTAACGGTATGCCATCTAGTGGTTTCTTTTTAAATCATACATTATTTTGACACTGACAGCTGTTTTCCGCTCGAAATCTTGACAGAAATTCAGTATCACAACCCCGCGGAACGAAATGAGTCGCTTAACGCTTGAAGAACATTGGAAATGTATTGAAATCTAGATTTTAGTACTTTACATTGACAGAGGGAGTGAGAGTACAGAAATGTCAAACAAAAAGTCGGAGGATTTAGTTAAGTGTGAACACCGACCATAGCAGAAAAATAGACATCAAAAGCCTGATTACACGATTCTTTTTATCAGTTGTTTCGTCTTTTTGACATATTTTGTGTGAAGTCAAGAAGTATAGTGGAATGAACCTACGTTTTTTTACCTTCACCCAAACTGTCAAAAAGACGAAACGAATGAATAAAAAGGAATTGTGTTATAAGACTCCAAGAGTCAAACTGGAGTATCATATTTTCAGGCACCATTAGGGGCGTTCACGTTCTCAAATGTGTTTGACAAGAACGGCATGATTGACTTGATTTTAGTAATGTGAACGCTCCATCCGGCAGCTTGTCAAGCATCCTGGATGAATTTCGAAATGTTTTGATATTTTGGCTGCATGACAAGCATTTTTCAGAATGTTAACACAACATGCTTTCCAAGAATGAAGGAAATTTTATTTTCCATGAAGTTCTCGAGCTATGTACATCGTAAGAAATTATATCAAATTAAAGTTTATAAGCAAAAGCGGTAATTCAGGTGGATTTTATTTTTCATCTAAAATTGTATCTATTTTTTGAGTTGGTTCGCCATGGTCAAAATTCTAATGAGACGTGATGCTTGGCGTATGTTAACGCTAATGTTTTTAATCAAGCCACGCTTGTAAAAAAAAAATGAGAATGTGAACCTTTTAATGCTCCGAGCAAATAGTTAGTATCAGATAACATCTCTGTTTGAATATAAGTATGTAGGTGGAAAAATTTAATGTTGAATCAAATAACATCCCTGTCTTAACATAAAGTCTAAAAAACTGTACGTTACGTGGTAACGTTTTTTCTAACATTCAACTTTTGAAATAAATAGGTTCGTTCCTTCATTTTGAAAATCTGTGTTTCTGTGCAAAGTTCATAAATGTATAAAAATATTAAGTTCTACTAAAATACATAGAAAATGTTTTCAATATTTGAAAAACAATGTTGGCATTACGTAAAGTATATGTTTCTCTTAACCAGGAGTCCAGGTACTCCAATGCATAACACAAGTTATGCATTCGTAAAAAAAAAATCGAAATCGAGATTTTGATCAAAGTTGACATTAGGATGATAGCGAAGACGAAAAAAGTGGGTCTCACAGTTCTGTCTGTCTGTCTCTTTGAATACAGCCTCAACGGCTCCGCAAATTTTCTTTAAACTTGGTCCATATCATTATTAAAATAACGGTTCCTACCATACGATTTTTTTTTCGAAATTTTATAAATTTTTTTTCTCAAAAACTAACCCACAGAATTTAAACAAAAATTCATAAAATTTTATTCAGATTTTGCTAGGTAAATTTTACAAAAAAATTTAATTTTGGTAGCCCCCTGGAACCATTTTTAGGTTTCTGATTTTCTCGGAAACAGTACGACTTATTTAAATCATTTTTGTTATGCTAAAGCTCCTCCAAAGTTTGAATATTATTACATATTCAAATTTTCAATTTTTTATTTGGAAACTCAATATTTCGAAAACCCCATGCTCGATTTTTTCAAACTTGATAAATAAAAGTTTCTTAATATTATTTATAAGATTTGGAATTCCTCATTATCGGCTCAATGGATTTTAATAAAATTTTTTTACAGAGAAGCTTCTAAAGAGTTTAAGAAACATTGCATTTCAAAACTTTTAAAAAAATTAATTTTTGAATTTTGAAAGAAAAAAATCTATTTTTTTTATTGGAAAACTCGATCAATTTTTTTTTTGGTAAATTTAATTTTTATTCGAACAATAATAAACACTTTAAATTTGCGTACCAACATTTTTTTTTCTTAAAAATGTTTTAAACATTTGTATACAGGGTGCGGCACGGGAACCGAAACAATTTTAAATCGTAATAGCGCCACCTGTAGGCAACGGCAACGTAGGGAAACGATCTTGTTCGTCGTGTTCGAAAGAATAAAAAAGAGCAATTTTTTTGATATATTTATTTAAGTTGAAAGCTTTTTAGTTTTAAATGGCGACCCTCATTTTCGATATAATTACGAAGGCGCAAAATAAAATTAACGTACACTTTAGTCAACATAGTGGTCGGAATTGCAGCGGAATGACGTCGAATTTCAGTCTTTAGGGCTTCTAGGTCTCAAGGTTTATTTTCGTTTAC
Organism: Chrysotoxum bicinctum; assembly: GCA_911387755.1. NCBI lineage: Eukaryota > Metazoa > Arthropoda > Insecta > Diptera > Syrphidae > Chrysotoxum > Chrysotoxum bicinctum. Next base: position 178,384,111 of record OU426989.1, on the reverse strand, counting down.
TTTTGATTTTAAGTAGCCCCACAGAAAAAAATCGCAGACGGAGAGATCGGATAACATCACTTCACTGAACGCGATTCTTGTGGCATAATCAGTGGATTGGAGCTGTTGAGAGTATACAAAATTTTGTATGGATGGAAGTTTAAGTCAGAATGAAGTATTCGGCGTATGGTACGATCGGATAAATTTAAATTTTTGGCGTGCATGCGCGCGGAGGGACTTGGACTGGCCTGAACGGCGGCGCGGACTCGCGCTATGTTTGGCAGGTCCTTATCGCTGCTGGCTTTTTTTTACAAACCGACCCAGTTTCGCGAAAATTTTTCACCCACGTCTGCGACCAAACTCGTTTCCCTACGTTGCCTACAGGTGGCGCTGTTATGATTTAAAATCCTTTCGGTTTCCGTGCCGCACCCTGTTTAAAAGCTTATTTTTTTAATAAACCACTACCACGACTTATAAGTCTTCTTTAACTATGCAATACTGACAAAGACTAATAACTAATTTTTGGGTCATGTTACGTGATCCCGATAGACATAATTTAGCGATGTAAAAAGTGGATGTTTGTTGAGGGGTCATAATTTTGATAACCAAAATTAGCTATTTTGTTAAAACAGGATTTTTAAAAAGAAATAAAATTTTCGTACAGATTTGCGTTTTTGCCTATTTTTAAACTTCAAAGGACAAATTTTGAAGGCACGGGTTTTGGATATTAGTACCGCACCTCAAAACCTTAAGAATTCATGTACAGATTGTATTTCACTGTACAGATTCCCCTTTGATTTGAAATTTTTACTTTGAAAAAAAAAAAAAAATAAAAAAAAAACTTACCTTCTTTGTGTTGAATCCTAAGAAAGAAAGTTTCCTTCGATTGTTATCATACGGTGGTGGGCCACTCATTTTGACTGGTGGCCTGGGATTTTGATTATGATTTTATTTGTTGATAATTTCTTCCTCTTAATTTGTATTATGGTTCAACTGCTGATATTTAAATTTTATATAAATTGAAAGGACTTCCAGTATTCGTCTTTGAACAGTCTAGGCATACGGATTATGGTCCTATTGCTGGTCTGAAAAAAATTAAAAAATATTCGTAAGTAAAATTACAAACAAAAACTTCGTAGGTAACATAATATAAAATTAATTGAAATTTTTATATTTTAATCACAAAAAAAAAAATAATATTGAAAGTGATCATAAAACATTTAACTTAATGATTATAATTCACTGGATGGTATGGCATTAATTTTAAAACAAAGAATTTATTCTTGAGTACATATAGGTCATTCTATGAAATCTGTAGATGTAGATTATATGGCCCTAAAGTAATGATGTCATCCTTGAGTACTTCGCGGGAATTGTTTGCGAGGCCACGAGATTCAATTTTGATTTTTCAAAGCTTAAGAATTGCAATGAAATATTTGACCCATCTATGCTCAAAGACGAAGTAATCATAAAAGAACAAAATACAGAGATTTTTCAAAAAAAACCTGAGCTTACACAGTGTTGCGATACATTTTACCACAACAAGTTTTACCAGCCCATTTGTTTCCCTTTTTGCTTACGATTCCTCCATGTCTATTGCGGCCCAAAAATGCTGGCAGAGTTTAGTGTGAATCTGGATCATCACATCAGCCGAAGACCTACTAAAAGTATTTGTAAAAAAACAACAAAAACAGGAATAAATTGCCCTTTCAAGATGCCAAGACATGTGATAGACAGGTGATCCACATAAGTTCTGTTTGACAAATGGCAAGAACCCAACTTATAAACCAAACGGCCGAGAGCCCAACATATGAAGTCTCTGTGCAAGTAAAACGAGGATGACTTTATTACCTATGTGATTTCTAAAATCCCCCAAATTTGCAAGAAGGTCCAGGGTTTTTAGGAATTGTAACTTTTCGCGTGACAAAGAATTTTCCTTACCATTTATGAATGACAAATGGCATCCGTCTAAGAAACTTTTTTCCATTTTAGACTGGTTGGTGTGAAACGGGGACGTTGCTCGTTTAACTTTAAACTGTGGTGGAATTGGATGGAGGTCAGCTGCTCAATTCGTTCATGGAGCTATCTCCATTGTGAATGATCCCTCCCTCTCACTAGGGATAAGAGTTGAAAATGAGAGAGTGGATCGAGTTCAACAACAGATCTGGCCGCCAGTCAAAGGTCGAAGTTTTGCGTTATACCCGTGACCGAAAACCGCCACTACAGATGTTGTTAAAAATGAGAGGAAGCGAAAATGAACGAAAGAGACCAACATGATGGCTTTTTTAGAAAGATTTTGTGTGAAAACTGATCGTGGTAAAACTTTATTAAAATAGCGAAAAATCATTTAACGCAATTAAAAATCATTTTGATAAATTAAATAATTTTAATTTTATCGGTGAGAAAAATTTCTTGGGAATTCCAGCTAGGGAGGCTTAGAAAATTTTTGCTTCAGAAGAAAAATTCTTGTGATCGGACGGATCCACCTCAAGAGTTAGAGCCAGGTTGGTCAGAAAACTAACGAGGAAAATTCAATTTCCTGATTTCCTAATTGGTGTGTAGGATTATCGAAATCGTTGTCTTTTTGGTAATACAGTTTTTGCTAGTAAATATCTCGATAGACCTTCTTCAATAGGGTATTTTCAAACCCCAGTCTCCCCGGTCGTATGTCCTTTAATTGCCACCGTGTTGCCATTTTCCTCAAACGCGACCAATTTTTACAGATCGTCATCACATACCTCTTTTTTTTAATACGAGTAGCGTCGGAGATTTCGAAAATGTTGTTGGCTTTATTTTTTTATATTTTTTTCATGTAAACAAAACCCATAAGAGAAATTAATCCTAATAGAATCGTTTGGAAATACGAGAAAGCCAACTGGAACGTGTCAATTATTTTTTCAGAAACTTAAACTGGTCGCTAAGCTTCCTCGATAGTAACCATCCAGAGCAGATAGGAAAATAAATTGAATTTTTTTTGGAATGAGAAATTTTATCCCGAATAGAGAACAACCTATCAAACCGAAAAAGAATTCTTGGTTTGATTCGAGCTGTAAAGATGTTATTAGGGTTAGAGAAGTAAGTTTCCGATGTTATAAGGCCAATCCTACTGAGGAATAAGATCAAACAAGCTAGAAAGACTTGCAATGACCATTTATTCAAAGAACCAAATTTTTACATAATCAACAATTAAGGCAAAAAATACTACAATGTCCCAAAGGTAGTACAAAATTATGGTCATTTGAAAGAAAGTGTCAATACTCCTGCTGTACTTGAGAGCGTAAACGTCATGGTCATGGAAACGCTGGTAAATTATCAGCTGAAGAAATATCTTGAAGAACAAAGCTTCCCAATGACCGGCAGTACAAGTTTCGTAGCAATAGCTCCAAGGGTGATCCGATGGTCTTATAGAAAAGTGGCACAAATTTTTGCATCGTTTTGGAGAAAGTGAGATTATTGGACTTGATAATTCAAAAGCATTTGATTGAGTTTGGTATCAAGCTCTTTAATCGAAAATGTGTGCATTTGGTATTGATGAATCTCTTCGTCTATGGATTAGAAACAACCTTTCGACCCGGTCAATACTAGTTGTATCAAATAGTTTTAAGTCTGACATTCATAAGGAAATGGTGGTGTGCCACAGGGCTCCGTTTTGTCTCCTACTCTTTTTCTGATATTCGCCAATGTTCTTTTGTCTGAAACTTCTAATCTATTAAATTATTTTGCTGATGACAGTACTCTCAGCTTCTCATATTCGTTTATAGATGCACGTCCTTATTCTAAGGATGTGGATCTAGAAACGGCAGCGTATGATAAACTCATTAAATTCTGATCTTGATAGCATCATCCATAATTGGGGAATCAAAAACCGTGAAGAATCCAAAAAAGAACTTTAAAAATAATAGAAGATAGAAGTTTAACAGAAACATTTGAATCTCTTTTGTACCGTCTTGTCTTTCAACAAAAGCAGTTTTTGACGACATTGACGAACTTTCAGAAGTGAAGATCAATGACTTGACCTCTTTTATTAACGCGACAAAATGGATCTAAGATGCAATTCGGTTATTTCTGTACTGTGTTCTCCGTTGGATTCATTAGACAGTCAACTAGTGGAATGCGGGATTTGCTAAGGTTCATGCTCCAAGATGTCTTGTTTGGCGCTGTGGTATTTGGTTTTAAAAGCGTGTTGCGATCCGTTTGAGTGAGTGATGCAATTACTAATGATCTTGCTAAAGTCACACCATTTCCAATTCATTAGTCCACGAGCTAGCGGACAGTTGCTTTGACGGGGTTTATGGTTTAAGCTGTCTAGTTTGGCGCAGTAGTATTTGGTGTTAGAAGCCGTTTGGGACCCGTTCGAGTGAGTGATCCGACTCCTGCTGATCGTGCTTAAGTAAAAACACATCAAAACCTTTTCGTCCTACTACATTTCTACTTATTTATAACAGGTCTTATTGATATTCAAACTCACCTTAAAATCCCAGTTAGATTATATTATTTCAACGAAAGCAAATAACTCCGACTCTATTGACACAAAATCCAAACTTTTTCATGCCACAATATCAATCAAACTGAGTATTCAATTTTCGTCTAAATAAAAACAAAACTAACAAACCCTCCCGCAGTAATCTGCGATTTAAATAATTTCATTTGAGCCCATGATTGGATCTGCCTTTGCATCAACCGCCCTCATAAAATTTCATTAACACAGTTTAATAATTATTACTTTATTGTATTATAATTTCGTTGATTGGGGCAGAAAGGAAAAAAACAAAGCGCAATATCACGTGCTGGACCAAATTAAAACAACGACGCAATGTCGCGGCTTAAGCAAACAAATCAATTAGAATGGCCATAAGAACCCAAGTAAGGCTTTTCATGTACTCGCTCATATGTATGTAGAAGTCATTCGACCTTCGAGCTCTTGTAAAGCTGCTCCGAGCCATACAGCTAAAGGCGTCAGGCACATAATCTAACATTCTTAGAGTGTGATGGCATCTTGTGACGATCTTTCCTAAGTGTGCAAGACCTATCGCACACACGCACACAACAGTACAGCAGAACACCACCCATCATAAATTGTGATCGGCCATCAGAGAGAAGGCTCTTCAAAGGCATAAATTAAACGGAAGTCTGCCATTCAATCAGCTTTAATTGGTGACACGCATCTTGATTAGTCACACACTGGTAATGCTACCCCTATCGCCATCACTGTACTCACTTCCAGCATACCACAGAGAGGCTGATGGGACCTCTCTAAGTGCGGTATGGCGTTATGATCATATTTGATGCATGCACCTCTGCAGTTGCGGGTATGACCGAAGTGGCGTAGCTTTTAATTAAGTGACAGAAATAGATGAGGCAAATCAATTGTGCCTCGAGGATCTGTTTTGTGTTATTGACGTTTCGTATCACATTGATCATTGCTGGAATGTTAGCTCGGCAAACTTCAAGTGAATTGAGATTGTGATGTAAACAAGTCATGCCCAACACACACTCAACTGTGCGATGATGCTCAAGAAGAGCGCACATTTGGCACGTGATTGAATTGATTTGAATGGGCGATTTGCTGCCATCAATGGGCCTAATTCGCGGGAGCATTTTGTCAGGTAAAGCCATAAATTTCAATTCAAATGATAAAATCAATTGCATCCATGGAAATGAAGGGGCATTTGTCAATAGAAGCTGTCAGATTTGAAATTCAAGTCAATATTTCAGGCAATTGGGAAGAGGGAAGTCCAAGGTCTTTCTGAAAGTTGTCGGATTTGTTATGTTATTTATAAAGATTGAGGCGCTTCAGAGTCAAGGTCTTATAAGTTGTGTTTCTGTTTAATGAAGTACGAGTAGTTCCCTAATATTAAAAAAAAAGACGCTTTAATTCATCTCTTGCGTGTAGTTTTGAAATTAAACTTCCGTAAACAGACTCTGGAATGGAATGTTTAACAGAAACCCCGAATCAACATGGCGAAAGTGATGTTAGATCATAATAAGTGGGAGCAGTTACAAATATCAATCAAAGTCGAAGAAAATTATCTGCGTGATCGTTGCCAAATCTCTGAAATTGATGGCCCTTCAATTTAATTTTTGTCGCGATATTTGGCATTTTCATCATCAATCAAGTAATATTCTAGACAATTGTTTAGACAATTCATCGCTATAAAAATATATCTAATTGCTTAGGGAACTTTGTTGAAATTTTGACAAAGTTAGCCTTGATTCTAAGGCTAAGAAAATTAGAAGTACGTACTCATAGGTTAGGTTAGGCGGAGTGATGTTGCGGAAATAGATCTATTGTGCTGCCAAGGCTGTGGGTAATGTAGGAATGGAAAGGTTAAGAGCAAGTATTTAGTGGAAGTCTTAGGTATGGTGTGCCTCCCTGAACCATCCTGATTTTCAAATGAAGTTAAGGATGCTTTTTAATGGCAAAAATGATCCGTCGTCCAGTTCGCTGAAAAAGTATTCTCCGAGGGCATTTTTCCTAGTTCTGGCTAGGCTGGGTCATTAACAAAGGAAGTGAGATGAGCCATCTTCTATCTTTTCGACTTAACACCCTCTTCATAAGTCAGATGTGCTGATGCCCATTCAGCTCATGTGGGTTCCCATTGAGTTGAGACTCGTAAGGATTCCAACAAAGACAGACAGTTGAGTTCTGCTAAATCTGCCCAAGGATTCCTTGAAAGTCGATAGGTGTCAATTGTTGACCATCTGTCATTTGCGGTCTTAGGGAAGCTTTGCTAAATTCTATACTTTTACTGCTTCAGTGGCATAAGTACCCAGGGTACAATTTGGCACGGTTAAAGTAATAAACCGTTTTTGGCGAGTTCATCAGCTATTTCATTTCTATAAATGTCAGGATGTCCCGGGACCCATTGAAGGGAGACTGAATTTGTTTCGCCGAGCAATTTTAATTCACTACGGTAACGATCAACCAGTTTTGACTTCTTGACAAATTGACGAAACGGCTTTGATTGCCGCCTGGCTATGTATGAAGATATCAACATTCTTGTCCGTAAGTTCGCATGTTGAAATATATTTTGCGGCTTTGCAAACTGCAAGCACTTCCGCTTGGAAAACACTGCAAAAGTTTTTCCAATGTTTACACTCTTTATATCACAGAGCACTTTTGGCCGCCAACTCCTTCGTGAAGACATCGAGTGGGGGAAGTGAGAGGAAAGTTTCTAGGGCTGCGGTTGGCGTGGTTCTCATGGCCAACTCTAAATTTTTGTCATGGCCTTAAGATTGGTTCCCTTATCCAAGGCTGGCCACCAGATCAAACAGGCTCACATACGTCAGTTTAGGTCTTTTAATGGCTGGTGTACATCCAATAAAGGGTTTTGGGGCTGGGTCCCCATCTCTTGCTAAAATTTTTACTGCGATTGCAGAAGGCTATTGCAGCTTTTTTCCTTACTCTTCAGTTTAGTTTACGATCGATAACGACGGAGCGGTATCTTATTTAGGGTGGCGGGACTTAAATTTGGGATGTTTCCTTTTCTCGTAATCATAACCAGTTCTGTTTTAAGAAGGCTTACATTAAGTCCGCAGATACCTGCCCAATTATAATCCTTGAATGCATTTTTGCATAAGAGGACCTTGGCCAGTTCGGCGGAGTGTGCGTGTGGAGCTCCGAGAGAGGATTCGAGGCATGTGCTAACTGAGTGTCCGAGATATACTCACATCAGGGATCTTCCTGCAATGGGTGTTATGAGGGTTGATGGCGCATGGGATTTCAGTCGTATCCTGTTTACGAGAGAGACGGCTAAAAATCTGACCAGTTTTGCTGATAGTCTTTCAGATTCGGAGGCAATAATGGCATTCTGCTTTGTCCTTGTTTTAGACATTGCGGCGTTTTTGGGGTTCACCCAGTATTGGTCTTCGCCGGCGGGACTGGATTCCTTGTCTGCAGGGATGAGAGGCATATGTCCGTATGTCCGTGTTGGCTTAGATGACGGCTTGATCGCCTGAAAGTCAATCTGGGGGAGCCAGGTATGCTGTTACGTTGGGTAATAAGTCCGCAACCCCTCAGGTCGGGACCAGCGAGTGTTTGGGCGGGACAGGGGCCATTCAGATCTCATCTTGACTCACTCATCGTGTGCTCACTCCGACACGCACCCTGCTGTGGTGATTGCGCCTTTTGTCCTGAGTCTTTGACTTGGTGGCATTGAGGCCAGATCCGCGGTGGTGCCTGAATAAGGTACTACGATCCGGGGGTGCATAGTGACTTGCGGCCCGTCCGTGTTCTCACCGACTCAGCTGGTGGTTGTAGTTTTTATGTGTCCTTTGTTGTAGTTTTTGGTCATTTTGTCTTGTTTCTGGACCTTTGGGCGGCTGCGTGTGCTATCAGTATGCACTGCCTGTTCTGGGGGACTCACCTGGTGTTGTGTTAATCGACTCGGATGGTGCTTGTAGTAGTGTAGTGCAGGTAGTTTTTCTTGGTAGGTTTGTGTTTGTGTGTGGTGGTGTGCACGCTTAGTCATCGGCCAAGGCAGAAGGTCGATGACTGGGTGTGCACATCCGAGTTTGCTAGGCCTCGAGTTTTGTGGAACTCAACTAGAAGTGATCTTCACGGTCGCGAAGTTCCACCGGAAGCTATATTCTGGTACCACGGGAGATAGTATCCAGGAGGTAGGGTAGTTTCTCGTCTCGCAGACTATCTATGAGGTAGGCCCCCTTATGGGAGTATTGTGGTGGCTGTGGTTGCCCCAAATCGAGGAAGCAAATGGTTTCCAAGTCTTACGTGGATTCAAGAGGTGCTAGGTAGGCCTCGCTCCTCAGCAAGGTATGTGGACATGCCTCAACATGTTCGCAGAGCTGCTACTGGGCTGGTCTTGTACTAGCTCAGGGCGATGGTCAGCGCTCAGTCTGACTCTGTTAGTGTGGGTAGGTCCGCTGTGAAATTAAGCCTTAACTGTGCAAATGCATGACCCTATCCCACTGGAAATTTTATTATCCATGAAGTTTTGATGAACAATCGTTTAAACTATCTCCAATGAATTGTTTACAATTAAATTGAAGAAAAGTGCTTGGTCATGTGAATTAAGGGACCGTTCGACTTGTTTTTGTTTTTATTCTTCTTCGAATAAAATCAAGCGTCATCCATTGGATTTGTGGATCTTTATGGTGTAGATGCATATGGCATGCATATATCCATTGCATATAATGCTTCTACGTTGATAATACATATTTTTTTAATTCGTTTTTAATTCTTATTGATTTCACAATGCACTCGGGACGCTAATTGTTAGTAATTCTGCAACAACTACTCTGCTTGGCTTGGAATAATAGTTCGGTTTGTAAAGTTTCACAAAATGAAGTATGTAAGTTGAAGCTGCAACTATACTCGTATTATAAACTATATTATATATCTCTGATTGTGTTTTTAAAATAATATTTTTGTTCGGAAAAAATTATTCTAAATTCATAAAACACATACATTACAAAACCCATGCTTCAGAATTAAAAAAACAAATTTTTTTTATAGATATTTAGGAAATTAGGAAAGTACGTTTTTTTTGTTATTTTCGACCCTCAGTAACTGAACAGATTTGTATGAAATTTGGTGTACAAGAATCAGGCAAGTTTTTAAAAAATAAATCAATGAATTTTCTTCTTTTAAAATAAATACCAAATACGTTGGCCTTCAGGGTAATTGTGGTTTATTGGCATAGACCTATGAAAATCCACAAGAATTAGTTTAAAGAGATCAAATCGAACAATTTCGATGGCCAATTCACAACGGCACCGCCTGAGATGACCATGTTCGGATATCGCTCATGAAAAATGTCCATTTTGGGACAGGGTCTGTGTGTTTGTACCAACGGATCACTAATGACACTGTTGGCGGAGGTAAATAATCAGACAAACTAAATTTAAGTCTCTCCACTTGACCATCCTCCGACGAAGCAAAATACCTGACACTTATTTTAGACAAAAAGTTTAGTTGGAAAGTTGACACTCAATAAAAAGTTAAAGAGGCCAGAGTGGAAAAAACGCCATGGGGAATAAATGAGGACTACCTTTAAATTCATATATCCGGAATCGGAGCATTCAACGTCATTTTCTACGTTTCGCACTTCTTGGTCTGTCGTGGAATAACCCTTTGCTTGTTGAGAAATTCATTCGTTCAAAAATGTTGTTGAACGGTAGAACTCTCCATGTTGAATTGGACAAGACACACCATATAAATGACAGGAGTAGCTTCAAAAATATCGGCACATTCACGTATCAGAGTTTAGAAATCCTTATAGGTTAAAACGCTTTATAAAAAAAAAAAACAAAAACGTTTAGCAAAATAAAATGCGCGACTGGATCGCACGTACTTTTTAAAAGACAACAATTCCTTTAGTAGTTGGATCGACAAACATGATGTAATTTCTCAAACAAATATTGAGCCAAACTTCGGACGTACAGTTAAATACAGAGATTCTTCCTTGTACCGTACAACACAAATGTGGAATTCCTTAACTGACTCTATTTTTCTTCCCCATTTCAATGTCGAGACATTTAAGACGAATATACATCGGTTTCTCCTACTCAATCCTCCCCCACTGTTTCCTAAATGCTCGCACTGTGTTAAACCAACATTCAAACGGTAGTCATAATTCCTAGAGTGCGCGTTAGTTATAACAAAACAAAAAAAAATTATTTTTTTTTATCCGATGGAAATCTTCAAAAGACACTCGGTAAGAATCGGTACCGAGTAGTGTGGGACTCTTACCGCACTAAAACCACCGGCGAATCAGGACCAATCTATGAAAGATCGACAAATGATTTTTATTTCTTAATTTTTAAATCGCATTGGGGGAAGTTTAATGTAATGACACTTTCCCATAACTTTTAGACCATCAGCTCATGAGGCTTGGTTCTTCTTAATCTCCGAACATTGTCTCGTACATTTAATACGGTCTCCATTTCAGAGTTAGTATGACTTTGCAGTCGCTGATTGTGTGATACAACGTGTTTCTTAACCACTTCTGTAACCATTTCAATTTGAAGGTCACGATGTAGATCGCTATTTCTTATATACCAAGGGGCATTTATTATTCCACGAAGGACCTTGCTTTGGAATTTTTGGATGGGTTCAGCATTTGTTTTCTTTGTACAGCCCCATAGTTGGATGCCATATGTCCAAACGGGTTTCAATACTTGCTTATATAACATTAGTTTGTTCTGGATAGATAGGTCAGAGTTCTTTCCTAGTAACCAGTACATTTTTCTGTACTTTAAGTTTAGTTCTTCTCTTTTCTTTTTGATGTGCTCTTTCCATTTAAGCTTTGCATCCAAATTCATTCCAAGGTATTTGGCGGTATTGGAGTAAGGTACTTCTGTACTGTTTATAAATATTGGAACATTGTTTATGTTTTTGTTTGTAAAGTTTATATGCGTCGATTTTGTTTCGTTTAATTTGATACGCCATTTCTGCGTCCAATCACTAACTTTATCGACTGCATTTTGCAATTTTTGTGTAGCCTTCGTAACGGATTTATCTGGCACCAATATTGCAGTATCATCAGCAAAGGTCGCCATGTTGTCCACTGGAATATCCCTTGTATATAACAGATACAGGGTTGGTCCTAGGACACTTCCTTGTGGTACACCGGCTTCAATTTTCTTAAGTTCCGAGTAATTTTGGTCGTACCGTACTCTAAAGAGTCGGTTCGTAATGTAGGATTTCAGTACTTCGTAGTACTGCCTGGGAAGGTCCTTATGCAGTTTGTACTCAAGTCGCAAGTGCCAAGCCTTGTCAAAAGCTTGAGCAACATCTAAGAATAAAGCAGAGCATACTTGTTTTTCTTCAAGTGCCTTTTAAACAACATCCGTAATTCGATGCACTTGGTCTATCGTGGAATGTTTATTTCTAAATCCAAATTGATGGCTTGGAATTAGTCTTCTTGCTTCAATTATTTTGCTAAGCCTTTTCAGTAGCAGTTTTTCAAAAACTTTTGCCATGATTGGTATAAGCGATATTGGTCTGTAAGATGTTACTTCTGTTGGTGGCTTACCTTGTTTAGGTATAACAATGACTTCTGCAATTTTCCAATGATGTGGCACATATCTTAGTTTAAGGCATGCGTTTATTATAAATTGGAGTTTCTTGAAGGCTATTAGAGGCATTTCTTTCAAAACCTGAGCAGTTATAAGATCGTACCCTGGTGATTTTTTGTTAGACAACTTATGTTGACACATGCTTCTTACTTCTTTGAGCGTGACAGAAGGTATTTCACATTCGTCGTTTCTGTCAACAAACTGTAAGGGATCTGTAGCTGTGTTACAAAATTTTTGAAACAAATTTTGAACAAAAATTATAAATTGTTGTAGTGATTTTTAAAAATAAATAAGCTTTTATACACAACAAAATTTTGGAACGCCAAATTAAAAATTTTATCACTGTACGAATCAAAATTAAGTTTCAAAAAAAAAATAATGACCCGTTTTTGAAATATCGAATTGTCAAAAAGAAATTGATTTTCTTGTTTCAAAAAAAAAAAACAAAACAAATTGATTTTCTTGTTTCAAAAATTCAAAATATGTTTTTAAGTTTTGTAATGTAACGTTTTTTAAAATTTTTAGAAATTTCTCTATAAAAAATGCCATTAAAACTCCTTATGCCGATAACCATTTTTTAACATTTGAATGGTGGGTACTTTTAATTGTCAAATTTAAAAAAAATCGAACATGGTTTTTTGGTTTTTTTTTTTTTTGGAAAATTAGAATCCAAAAGACTATCCAAGCTTTTGGGGAGCTTTAACATTAAAAAAATGATCAAAACCGGTAGTACTGTTTTTGAGAAAATCAAAACTAAATAAATGGTTCAAAAAGAGTAATAATTAATAACCATCTTTCGGACATTTTTTCCAACCATTTAGCTTTAACTTAATTTAATTTTGTGATTATTTTTTCAATTTGTTTCTGGAAAGAAATATTAAATAAAATTTCGAAAAATATTCGTTTGGCAGGCACCATTAAATTTGGTCTTAAAAAAAGAAGAAAACGTATGGAGGGAAAAATTTTAAAATTTTATCTACAAAGTTTTAAAAAAATCGCACAAGATTTATAGGTTACAGTCGAACAGGAAGGTAGACAGACACAATTTTGAGACCCACCTTTCGTCTTCCCTATCATTGTCTTCGTCAAGCCTAATGAAATCGAGTTCGAAATCTTTACGAATGCATAACTTGACATGAGAAATATTCACAATGACCTCCAAATTCTCAACAATGTCCTCGAGAGAAGAACATTATGGACTCATCGGCGGTGATTTCAATGCCAGGCATCACATGTGGCTGGATACTACGATTTCACATGAGGGCAAGGCGATTGTTGACTGGCTGGACGCCAACAACGACCAGCACTCCTTAGTGGTTGTTTCACAACACAAACCCACTTTTCCCAAAACACCATCAACGCTGGACTTCTTCCTGGCTTCCTCGAACCTAGTGAATTATAGAATTATGTCTGTACATTATTGCATAGTGACTCGGACCATGAAGCTGTTCAACTTTCGATTAACCTCAACCAACCCATACTCCTTACAACAGAAGCTCCTGAGAATTTCATTAATTTCAGACTGCTGGATATTGATAGACTTCACAGAGACATAACTCTCCTATCTTCAGACAAGAATCTTCTGGATATAGAAATCGATGCAGCAATTGTCAACTTTGAACATGCCGTATCTGATGCCCTGGACAAGCAAAAACAGTCTAAAACGTCAAAAGATAGATACCAGCACCTTCCCGAGTACGTTCAAAATCTGTATGCTCACAGACAACGTCTAAGGAAACATCTCCAGCGGATCCATCAAAGTGAACTGAATACAACAAACAGAAACTACCAGATAGTTTGGAATGAGCTACAGCAAGTCAACATCATGTTCCGGAACTCCATTCAATACCAAAATAATATCCAATACCAGAAAAGATTACAAGCAATCAAGCCAGGATCAGATGCTTTCAAAAACATCAATAGGATCATTGGAAAACAGCCACAAATACCGAAAACCATCATCAGCAATCATACTGAAGCTACCTCGGCCCAACACAAGGTGGAAGCATTCGCCGACTACTTCGAAGGAAACTTCACACCGAGCCCACCTACTAACCCAACTTTCTTACGAGAAGTTGAGGCAACAGTTCAACAAACACTGCAACCAAATCCGGATAAAATAATTTTTAATATTATCAATCCAGCAAATGATCCCACCGATAGTCCACATTTATGCAATCTAGAGGAGGTTGTAGAAATCATCGGTAATTCTAAGCAAAAAGTCTGCTGGACCAGATGGTGTCTCCTACTACATCCTGAAAAGGCTGCCACAGGCGATAATGATTTTCCTCACAATCATTTTAAACAACTGCATCAACAACTGTTACTCCCCCAGAAGTTGAAAACAGCGAAGATTGTGCCAATTCCGAAGAAAGGTGCTTCTAACTTAGTTTCCAACTACAGGCCAATATCACTTCTGAACAACATCAGCAAATTACTGGAAGAATTAATCTTACGAAGACTGAAGAAATTCTACTGTGAAAATTCAATCATCCCTGACATGCAATTCGGTTTTCGAGAAAAACACTCAACCTTGCATCCACTGGTAAAATTCCAACACGATATCATCACACCCCTTAACAGTAATCATGTCACCGTTGGATGCTTTCTGGATGTCGAGAAAGCATTCGATAGCGTGTGGATAGACGGTCTAATCCACAAACTTCATCTTATGCAAGTACCTCCGCCATTAATAAAAGTGGATAACTGCAAATCAAACATGAAGACCATCAGAGATGGAGTCGCCCAAGGCTCAAAACTAGGCCCCTTCTCCTACAACTTGATGACTTCAGCAGACCAACCTTCACCAATTGGATGCGAGAACCTTCTGTATGCTGATGACTCGCTCACCTACGCCACATCAATGTCACCTCTAATCGCTGTCCAAAAAGTAGAAACCCACATTAACAGACTTCCGATTCTACCAGAAATGGGGCATCCGAATCAATACTTCCAAATCGGAACTTGTCTGCTTTAGGAGACCTTCAACTGGTAGAGGCCTTCGCACCGCAACAATTTGCAGAAATCTGGTCCTTAAACTCCCTGACGGATCCTCCATAGTGGCAAAGCCAAATGTCAAGTACCTGGGAGTGCACTTCAATGAGTTGCTAAGGTTTAACCTGCACTCAAGAAATGTTCTGAAAAAGGCCAGCTGGGCCTTCAGCCGTTTGCACCCATTGCTGAAAAGAAAATCAGGTCTTAGCCAACCGACAAAGATATTAATCTACAAGCAGCTCCTGCGACCAGTGATCAGCTATTCCTTCCCAGTCTGGTTTTCCATCTCGAAGACAGCTATGAAGGAACTTCAACTATTCGAAAGGAAGATACTGAGGATCTGCACTGGACTCTACTTCGACCGTCAACGACAGAAACACTACAGGAACGAGCATCTCTACACAGAAGCCAATTTAATCCCACTGGACAAATATCTAGTTCATTCAACGAAGAAACTAATGGGGAACATCATCGACCACCCGAATCAGCTTATGAGAAGGATGACCACAGAACAACGACATCCCGAGCCGATGTACCTCAGTGTGATGGAAACTCTGGATGACAACGTAATCATGGACAACGAGGGAGTAGTCTCGTTCTACGCTGACATTGGGTCAGCCTACCACCGCGGCTAAGACGCCATCCCTGCCCACAACCCACAAAAATCACCACCGACAACCAGGAATGAACACCCTGAGGACAATACAACCGACATTTTAAATTTAATTTTTTTTTTCGTCATGTAAATTTTATATAAAAATAATTAAACTTAAGTCACTGTATATAGTTAGGCCTCCTATGAGCCAACAAATGTAAACTTTCATACATATATGTATTATCTTATTAGTTGTAAGCCATATTGTAAATAGTATGTTCAATAAAAAAAAATTGAATTGAACTGCATAACTTGGCATACAGTACCTAAGTATGTAATTATATGTCGGAAGTAAAAATGCATGAAATTCATTGTTTATTTTGCTAAAACATCTTCTAAAAAAGAATGAGGTAAAACAAAAAATTCAGTCTGAAATCTAAGGAACATTAGATTTTATGATATTTTTTAATTTAAAAAATCGTTTAGGAGATTTATTACTAAAATAATTGTTTGTACATATAAGAAAATTTCTTTGAAATTAAAAAAAAAAAAGCAATTCTACATCCATTTTTAAATATTTTATAATATACTTTAAAGGGAATAATTTCAAAAACAATAGCTCCACGTTTGCAATACATTGATATAATCAATTTTGAAAAAAAAAGTTTACTTATGTTTTAAATCAAAAATACATATACAATACTTTTTCGAATTTGAACATGTTAACGTAAAAAAATATTGACTGAAATCGGTAGAGCTGTTTACGAGAAAATCAAAAATAAAATAAAACCGAAAGGTGGCAGTAAGAGATTTTTTTTTTAAATTTTTGTTCGAGCAAAGTTTAGACTGCGCCTGCAAAAGCACACAAAATTGTTTTTGTCAAAATCGTTAGCGCCGTTTTCGAGAAAAATACGATCTTCCATAACGGGTGTAGTGTACCCTTAATACTGAGATTTCGACAGATGTCGAAATAGCGGGAGCCATTTTTTTCTTGTTCTCTATAATTGAAATAATTAGATTAATGAAAAACATGACCTATAGTACCTTTATCACAAGTAAGAAAATATAATTTAAATCAGAGCTCGACTTTAGAAGTTCGAATTAAATACTCGGACCGTCATTGACTCAACTATTATAATTTTATAATTTTAACAGTGCCAATACTTTTGGGGCAATCACTTGTGATTCTAGAGTAATGATGCAAATCCTTTAAAGTCAAATCATACATCATTTTTGTGCGAATCACTAGGGAAGAAATACGAATTTTCGAAGCATACCAGAAATTTCACGTAACGGAAAAGGGATTTTAACGTTTTTTTTTTTTACAATTGCTGTAGATTGCTGTAGCCACTGATTTTGTTAGAACTTTTTATTGTGGTACTTTTTCAAATAATTTTGTTTTTGTACAAACAAGGTTTTGACTTTACATAAACATTTCTTCACTAAAAAGAACGCGTAATGTATAACTTTACTTCACAAACTATAAGCACTAATTTTAAGCCACTGAATATCTATTAAAGACCCGATTGCACCAAATTGTGCAATGTTAAAAAGTTGCTGCGGTATTCGAACGAAGGGACATTACGAGTATATGCTCACAACTCGTTCTTGTTCAATTAAAAATCAATTATTATTATTCACTGTGAATTGATTCTATTATAATCATTGCATACTCGTACGAGTGCATGAAATGTGAACAAAAAGTTTTAATGTAAAAACAAGGGATAGCAGAGTATGAAGGGAAACAAGCGAAACAATCAATAAAATGATATGATCTATCACAGTGTGATGGAAAGTTTTGGATACATTAATTTATGAATGTAGGAGTAGTATTGCCGTTTACAAGTCAATTCATTTTTTGCCTACCTACAGCTATATTTTACCTTAAGACTATATCAGACTTGGTCCAGTCCAAATTTTAATAAATTTGTTTATGATCGTTTTGTAAGTTCGTGAAAGCCCCTGAAAAGTGATAAAAATGAGAATAAAAAATATATTTCTGAGTGATCATTGTATCTATTAAAGATTTTGGCCGTGAACAATAAATTTGAGGGGAAGTTCATTCAGAAGAACGCTAATGGAAAATTATACATGCTGGTTGTGTTCGTACAAGTGTTAAAGCACGTTGAAGTGCTCGAATGTGTCTAGAATGTGAACGACTTTGAACCATGTGGAATCTGGCAGTTAGTACGTCATAAGAACTCCAACAATTTCAATTGCTTATTAAAATTTAATAAATAAATATCAAAATTAACGATCATTTTGATTTGTTTACATAATGGCATAGAAGCGCCATCTATTTAGTATAAGTTAACTTTTTATTTAAATACATTATTGTTACTAGCTCTTCGATGACCCTAAACAAAATAGAACAGAATAGAGTTCTGATTTTAAGTTTATACAAAAAAATCCATAAAACGGTAAATTCAGTTTTGCAGAAAAAACTTTTTCAAAAAGGCTTAATTATAAAAACGAAACATTTTAAAACAAAAAGTACCCAAAAATCGGTCTAACCCTGGGTAGGTAAGTAGAAATGGCAATCACTGACATCACTGCTACCATAACTCGTGTGAACATGTGGATGAAATCGGTATGGGAAAATGAGGACATGGAGTCATCCAATTGTGATTGAGTTCAATTATGTTAAAAAATTAAAGATTTAAAAATTTAATATAAAATACTTATTTTTAATAAAACGCGTTGATATTATGTTTTTCCATTTATAAAATCATATTTGTTTCAGAAAAAAAACAACACTATTTTTTTTTAATAAACTGGTTTAGTCAGAATTTAAGTCTTTAAAATATTTTTCTCTCATTACGTCCATTTTTTTAAATTCTAAATTTCTTAAGCATAAGAGTAATTGTATGTGAAATTCGGTTTGTTTATTTATTGAAAGCCTATTATGGTTTCCAAGATCATTCCTATCATTTTTTACTTGCGATATAGGTATAGGTACTATATGGCAAGTTATACATTCGTAAACAAAAACGAACTCGAGTTTTTAATCAGACTTGACATTCCAATGATAGGGAAAACGAAAAAAGTGGGTTTCGCAAATCTATCTGCCTGTATGTTCGACTACAGCCTAAACGGCTTTAAACTTAGTAGTTAGCATTTTCTATTTTTCTCATTCATACGTTTTTTTCTTATTTTTTAAGCCCAAAAATAACGGTACCTGCTACACGATTGTTTTATAAAATATAAAAAACAAATCACAAAATTTCATTTAGTTAAAGCTAGGTAATAATTTCGAAAAATGGTAATTAATGGTACCCTTCCTAGAAACTTAACCGGTTTTGATAATTTTTTTAAATGCTAAGGTTTGAATAGTATTGTTTGAATAGTATTGTCATATTTTTTTTAGTTTTTGAAAAAAAGTTAAAAATTGTTTTTTCTTAAACTTTTCTTCGAAAACCCCAGATAGATTTCTTTTTTTAAAGTTGACAATTAAAATTTTCTTAAGACAATCTACAAGATGTGAGAAAAAAAATTTATTTGACCTAAAAATAACGGTGCCCACCATTCAAGTACTAAAAACTTGTTTTCGAAAATTGTACTGTTCTCGAAAACGGAGCCTAGATTTTTGATGAAATTTGTTCCTTTCGATTATTTTTGAAATTACGATATTACTGACTATAGCTCCCATAGACCCATTTTTTCGAATTTTGAATTTCTTATAATCGGCCAAATGGATTTTATAAAAAAAAATTATGGAGAAGAGCAAATTTTCAAAAAGAATTTTTTTTGAATTTTTGAAAACAAGAAAAAACTTTTTTTTTGTAAAATTTTGTATTTAAGAAACGGGTCAATATTTTTCTTTGAAATTTAATTTTTATTCGTATAATAATAAAAGTTTTTAGTTTGTTTCTTTAACAGTTTTTGTTTAAAAATGTTTTTAAAATTTTGTATATACATATGATTTTCAGGGGACTGAGTTTTTTTTAAGAAGACTGAATAAATCTTTATTTTTTCTTAAATATGACTTAGGTATACATTAAAATAGAGAAATTAAATTTAATTAGTCCTCATAAACATACAAATTCATGGTTGATAAATATTATTTAGCATTTTATTAAGAGAATATAATATATATTATAATTAAATATTTTTTTTTTAATTTAGAATCAATCAAGTTGGAAGTTAAATATAAATAAAAACTTCTCAGGTTTTTGAATAAAATATCATTTGTTCATTTATTAGCCAGGGGACTGAGGTTTTTAATGTTTTTTTTTTCGCAAAAAAGATATTAAGGCTTAACTTAAAAAAAAAATATATATATATATATAATATTATAGTTTTATTAAACCTATACTATACTACTAACAAAGATGCCTACTTACATACAAATTTGTTTCGTAAAAATCCACCAGAGGACTGATAAACTAAACGGACAATCCACGACTTCCTGCACAAATGTCTTTTTCACAATACTAACATAAGAAACAGGATCGAGTTGCACCACGATTTTATTGTAAGGAGACTTGGTACTTCAAATTGCCAGTGCTGGATATTCGATCAATATCTTAGTTATTGATATTTTCGACTGTTTCAATATTCCAGGCGACTGACATGAAATACGGGGGACAAAGTTTAATTAAGTTTTTTTGTAATAAAATCAATTACTACAAAATATTTATCTAACTCGTAGCAAAGATGTATAATTTGGCGTAACTTCGGTGGAATTCATCTTAGTATGAGACCTGGGGGCCGATTCTGGTTCTGTGAAAAAGTGAATCGAATAAATTGTTTTCACATTCGCTGTCATGCATTGCTTTCACTTTTTCGATTCACTTGGTGCAAATAAGCGATTCTGGTTCCGTGAATGAAAATGGTGTGGTGAATTCAATATCATTTGCCGTGGTGGATGATTTTTTGTTGTCTCTTATGAATTTATCTACTATTGTGAATGCTTTATTTCAAAACGAAATTATTATTTTTCATGGTTGTTTCAATTTTGCCAAACGTTTGTGTACTTTTGTGAATTTGTTTATAATATATTAATATATTAAATTGTTTTTACACGTTTTTATAACGCCTTCAATATATGTACATACTCGTATATAAGAATTCTTATGGAAACAAATTGGAGAAATGTTCATATGTTTGATAATTATTTGTGCTTTATATAGATGTATTTTTGTATTGTATTAATATACATTTTTGTTTTGTAGGAGAAATATGAGGATTATTAGGCGAAATTTAAGAGACAACGAAAATTCTTTCGAAATGATACAATTGTATCAACTGAAACGTCAACTGAAACAAATCTACAAAAAAAAATTAAGACGCGATGAAATAAATGTTTCAAAACTTGTTTTCGTACCTATCATGAGCAATCTCCAAATTTATTTCCAAAAAACTAATCAAAAATTCTTTTTGTGCCTGTGTCATACTCTTTCCTTTATTTTTTTTTTTAATCTCCATATTTTCCGCTTTCACCTATTCACTTTGAACATTCACCATCGAATAAGAGCGTGAAAGCAAATTATTCATATGAATGTTTTTGACGTTTGGTTTCACTTTTTCACAGAACGAGAATCGCATTTATGCGTGAAAGAGTAAAAAGCTTTTCGATTCACTTTTTCACAGAACCAGAATCGGCCCCCTGCAATAAGGGAACGGTAATAATTTTTCTTTGCGAAAACGCACTGGGGACACGTCAGGGGACTGAGAATCAGACACTTTGAAGAATTTTTTGGGCAAAATAAAATAAGGTCACCCTAATAATATTGTTAGGCCAGGTAGATATCAATCAGATTTAATTTTATAAAAAAAAAAAAACAGATTAAATAATTAAACGGATTTTAAAATACTTCTTGGGCCGCCGAAAATGCCATCGTTTGTAGAATCACCCACATATATGTATATATAAGGTGTTTTTTTATTTTTTTTTTAAACCGCTACAAAGATTTATAATTTTTGTTCTGGCACAGAGCAATATTTGCTTAAGAAATCACATGGCAGGCATTCTGTTTTTGTTAATCGTTCAATTGAAATGATCGAATTAATCGATCAGTTTCATTTCGCTCAAACGATTCAATAATATTACGATTCGATTTCCGTGAAATTCAATCTCCGAATTTTAACCAATTCCAATCAATAATGTACTGAATTTGATCGAATACAATTAGATCCAAATTTAAAAAATTTAATTTTGTTTCCTTGTAAAATCAAAGCGAAATTTAACAAAAATTCTTTAACTGACAAAAATACGAATTTGAAACAAGAGACCTACCATTTTTTCCGACGAAGTAATTAAATTATATGAACAACAATAATTTTTCAAAATGTCTAAATTTAACTAATTTTTAATTTTTGTTTGTTAAATGACAGATTTAGGTAAAAAGCGGTGTGCAGTATGAACGCACTTTGATCAAATTTCTAATGGAAAAGCAAAGTGGAACTACTTAAAAAAACAAAACATTTAGTTTTAGCGGCGGAGCAACATGTTACCTTCAACGACACTTGAGCTCTCAACACGTTGAAGTGAATATTCGTGAAGCTTGGTCATAGCGGGTTCAACTTCCACAGTAAACGTACTTGATCCTCATACCTCAAATAACACCAGTTCAATTCAACAATTGCATTTGCTGCCGACAACATCACCAAACAACACATTCAATCGAGTTAACTTATATCGAAAATCGAGATTCATTGAAATGATTGAGATTGGAATCGATTTAAATAAAAATTTGTGATTTCAATCATCAATTCTTTTCGATGATGTTAAAAATAAATAAATTTGGTGATGCAGCAGCTCGTAGTGAACCAGGACTTAGTGACTTATAACTCTCAACCATTCCTATGTGTGCGTTACCAGGGACGAAGGAGACCTACAATTCTCTGCCGATTCCGAACGGCTAATAAGTAGCACTTTCCATGACAAAAGATCCTCTTGGAGGATTTGTCAATTCCTCGCAAGAGGCAGTACAGCCCTGAAAAAAACTTTCTTGCAGCGGCTGAGAATCGAACTCTAGACCTTCCGCATGATAGTCCATGCCAAGGGGTACTCTTTTCGATGATCGGATCAAAAAAATCGAATCGTTCCTAATTGACACAGTCCCCAACTACTATAAAGGAGTCGCTTAAGTAATTAAAAAAAAAACGAATTTTGTGGTTTTTAACATTTTTCTTTTACAAAAGACTCGTGCAATCCAGTTGTCGCGTTTTATTTTTAATCAAAGTCGTTAGAACCGTTTGACTGCTATATGGCTGTATGACAAGTAGATACCTTAATTTTAGACCTACACAAATTTTCGATTTCTTCTCTAGGTAATCACCGAAGACCCTTAAGTACGAAGTTGGAAGAAAATCGCTTTAGTGTCTTAGGCTGCGCGTACAGTGCCGCAAAGCGATGCGAGTAAAATATTTGCATTTATTCTTATATATGTACGTGCGCACAGTGAAGCCAAATTTAATGGGAGTGTTGCGAGTTTCTCGCATACCTATCGCAAACATCTCGCTCACAAACTGTTCTGACCACTTTTTCAAGCGAGTTTGTACGAGAAGGCTCATATTGTCTGTTTTAAGGTTTCAAGAAAAAAAATCAAACGAGCAAAATTTTGTTATTTCAGTGCTTGTGTTGTGTGGTGCAACTTTTTGATAATAATTATCAGGAATTAACAACACAACCGCAGAAAACAACTTTTACTGTGCGCTTTAATTCTCGCATCTTGAATCGCATCGTTTTATCGCACCACTGTACGCGTAGCCTTAGGCTGTAGGTCGAGATACATTCAGACAGACACATAGATGGAGATGCGAGACTCACTTTTGCCGTGTTCTCTACAATCGATATGTCAATTTTGATCAAAATCTCGAGCTCCATTTTGTTTACAAATGCAAAACTTTTTCTGTAGCTTATTGGATTCAGAACACTTACTCTTCAAATACGTCCATTTTTTCTATGGGGCAAAATTTTAAACAACCTATTATTAAGGTATTAGTATGATATTACCTAACAATTTGCTTACTTTAAAGTAGTTAACTAACTCGTTCTTAATTTTAAACATTTTCTAACTTGTATCGTTCTGCTTCTGAACACACCTAAAACAATGACAGTTCGTGCAAAGAACTAAGTAAACAGACTTTTTTGACGTTTGCAAATGTCAAAGAGTCATATGAAGTAAGCACGATACCTATAAATAAAATAAAATAAGTATTCGATGATTTTAACTTAAATAAAAGGGTAGAGAATGTTTGATGATATATTCAATTAAAATTTACAAAATCGAAGTTTCATACTAAAACAGCTTTAACATCGTACTAATTCAACTAAAATTTTGCGCATATGATTCTTAAACATATGAATAAGTTGTACATGTCATTGAAATCCGATTTGCTAATTTATTCAAAGGCTATTATATGTAGGTTCTAAGGAATGAATTTCCTTTTATTTTTTTTTATTAATTTAGAATTTATCATCAGTGTCCATCAGAGTCATAGTGTCACACCGCTACCAGTGGAATCACTCATTTAAAAAATCCAACTTTCTGATTTTTAAAAGTGCTTCTTGAATCATATGTCAAGTGCATATATATCTTAATCTTCGATCAAAATCGATCTTTTTTTTTTAATTAAGCAAAAACTATCGATTAAAAATCAAATCAAAAATGAAAGATTACCGATTAATCCATAAATAACTATCGACTTCCTAATCGATCGAGATAGTCCACAGAAAAAACTATTTATTGGTATAAGTTTATCACCAGTAGTCTATTTTATCAATATTTTTTGATATCGATAACAATACGAGTATTAAAAATCGTTCAGTAAATCGGAAAATAATCTACATAAAAGGTGCGTTTTGATATTGAATAAAATATGGTTCGGTTTCATAATCGGAGTATGTGGCAGTTTTTTTTTTTTTTTTTTTTTTTATAATCTACCCGCGCTCAAGGGATTAGATTACCCTTTAAATGTTTCAACACAGCGCGGGCGTGAAGTTAAGAAGAGAAAGAAGGATAGGAAAGATGTGTGGCACGATGTTCTGAGACTGAAGGTTGTTGTCTCAGATATTTTATCTCCAGGGATGGTGGCTGAACTAAAGCGGAGAATGCCGTGTCTTATTTCTATGTCGCTTATAATTCACATTATTTTATTCGTGTTCATCATTGTTGGGCATACTAGTTTAACACAATTATACATGTTGTTAGTGTTATGCCTGAACAACATGTAATGAGCAGTGTTACCACTTTACTTCAATTGAAGTAGATCTACTTCTTTTTTTCAAAATATTTTAAAATCTACTTCCTACTTCGCACCATGCGAAAAATACTGAAATCTACTTCATTTTAAAAATCTCTGTTTCAATCTACTTCAATTTTACAAAATAAAGCCCAAATCTACTTCTTTTTCTCTATTGCACTCTAAGTAGTAGTTAATAACCTCATAATTACCATAAAATAAAAGAACGTCAACACAATACAAATACACAAATCAGTAATTTTATGCGAAATTTCTTTAAAATTAAAAGAAATGTATTGACAATTTTAAATACATATTTAATAGGTAATATGTATTCATTTAAGGAAAAAAAATTTGTATGCAACATTTTTTCTAAAAGCAAGTAAAAAGCCATTTTGAAATCTACTTCGATTTTTCTCAATTTACTTCACTTTTTTCATCAAATCTACTTCGACTTTTTTTCCGGAAGTGGTAACGCTGGTAATGAGTAAACCAGCAACCCATTGATGACAATTTTAGAAGGTTTTTAATGGAATTAAAACGACATAAACGACGGCAGGGATCGGACCTGTGATCATGAGGTTCACAGGCGAGCACACATCCATCAGCGGCGAATTTGAAATACCTTAATATCTCCGGGTAAATGTCTGCTGTCCACTCTGAAATTTGGACTAAACGGCTTGAAATCACTGCCTTTCGTGCAGTTTACACGAGTATACCTTGGTATAATCACAGGCTGCGATCATTGCGTAACTTTCGATATCCAACAGGCCACTGTAATTATCTTGGTGCCTATCTTCACTTTGCCGAACTTTAATCCAAGCCCAAAGCAATCTTATTAAAGACCCTAAATCCTTCTTTCAATTTGTCAACTTTAAAACTAAAATCCGATGGTTATCCTCCTTCGCTCTCTTTCAATAACGAAATTTCAGACGAACCACAAACTATCGGCAACTTTTCTGCTAGTTTTTTTAAATCATTTGACGACTCCCTTATACCTGATTGTAATTATTTCAATTATTTACCGAATTTCTCCCTCGGACCATTTCTTCCTCATACCATTGACTTATTACTCATCGAAAATAAGCTGAATCAACACAATGATGAGTATATTCCAGGCCCAGATGGTATCCCTCTTCCCTTTCCACAATCTTCGGCTTATCTACATATACAGGGTGTCCCACAGTCACCGCCCCAAAAGAAAACTAAGGATTCCTGAGGTCATTTTAAGTCGAAAAACTTAAGAGGCAATTTTCTCGTTTTCGTCCCGTTTTCGAGTTATAACGGTTTTTATGATTTTGCCCTTAACTGGCTTTATCTATGCCAAACTGCGTCCGATTCGTAAGATTTTTTTTATAACCAATCAAGAATTTATTACAGTTTTAGTTTGTCCAGAGACTTTTTTTCTGCGGACAACCGTTTCTCCTCAATTTTGCATCAAACACAATTTTTTCGTTTTTTAAGTAGTTTTTTCACTTTGATATCATTTTATTCAAAAAAAACACGTTAATGAGTATTAATTTTTTTCACTTATTATTAAAGCCCAGTTCATTTTCTTAAAAAAAAATATTTGTTTTTCCTTAAAAAGAATACTAAATGTAATTAACAAAAAATAAACAAACTGAGTGAATTTAAAAAAAAAAATAATTTTTAAATACAAAAGTAACTTTTTCTGAGCTATTGTGGTTAAGAAAAGGACAAATAGATAAAGTTGTCCCATTTCAGCGTATATTAATAATATTTCCAGATATTCTTGATAAGTGTAATCCATTGTTCGCAAATAATTGAAAAAAAAAAATACAATTTGAATAACAAATCCAAAATGGTGTATCAAGTGAAAGAACACGACGCGGACACTAGATCACGCGAGAAAGACATTTACAACCTTCAAATCATAATGCAAATCTTTACTGATTACATTAGTTAACGGTCTTACTAATTAACTTTATCTATTTGTCCTTTTCTTAACCACAATAGCTCAGAAAAAGTTAATTTTGTATTTAAAAATTATTTTTTTTTTAATTCACTGTTTGTTTATTTTTTGTTAATTACATTTAGTATTCTTTTTTAAGGAAAAAAAAATATTTTTTTTTTTCAGAAAATAAACTGGGCTTTAATAATTAATGAAAAAAATTAATACTCATTAACGTGTTTTTTTTGAAAAAAATGATATCAAAGTGAAAAAAACAACTTAAAAAACGAAAAAATTGGATTTGATGCAAAATTGCGGAGAAACGGTTGCCCGCAGAAAAAAAAGTTTTGAGACAAACTAAAACTGTAATAAATTCTTGATTGGTTATAAAAAAAATCTTACGAATCGGACGTAGTTTAGCAAAGATAATGCCAGTTAAGGGAAAAGAGAGCAAAAATCATAAAAACCGTTATTACTCGAAAACGGGACGAAAACGAGAAAATTACCTCATAAGTTTTTCGACTTAAAATGACCTCAGAAATCCATGGTTTTCGTTTGGGGCGGTGACTGTGGGACACCCTGTATATCAAGGAGTATTCCCTCAGATATGGAAGACCTCTTTCATAACCCCAATGCATAAAAAGGGAAGTTACAAACTATCGTCCAATCGCTAAACTTTCACATATTCCCAAAATCTTTAAAAGCATTTCCCCTAGACAACACGGCTTTGTCAAGGGTAGGTCCACAACGACTAACCTTGTTGAAATCGTATCCTTTAACCTTTCAGCCTTAGAAAATGGAAAGGAAGTCGAAGTTGTCCCAACTGATTTCAGTAAGGCCTTTGACAAAATCTCACATAAGCTTATTCTATTCGAACTGTCCACCCTTGAGCTTGAACCTATCTTCTTAAGATTGATTTCTTCTCACCTGGACACCCGTTACTACAAAGTTCGATTCAAATCTTCCTTCTGTGATGATTTCTTAGCTACCTCCGGGGTTCTATAAGGCAGCCACTTAGGACCCCTCGTCTTTATTCTTACTATTAACGATATTGAAATTGTCATTAAACATTGCTATTGCTATTTTTTTTGGCAACACTGCACTTGACAGGTCACGTACGTTTCGTGTTTTGTGTCCCTGTCAAACATCTTCAGTTTGGTCTATAATTTAACCATGAATCGTCTTACAAGCGAACAACGCTTGCAAATTATTGAATTTTACGAGTATTATCAAAATGCGTGCTATGTTAAGAAAGTTCATCGCGCGCTTTTTCCATTTTATAGTTTGTTTAATCGATCTACTTAGGCGACTATTCGGACTATTATGACTAAATTTCGCACCAAGTTTACATTGTGGGACATTAAATCACCAACACCCTTACGTACAGTGCGAAATATCGCAGCTATATTGGCCAGTGTTAGTGATGACCGTGAATTATCGATTCGGAGCCGTTCGCAGCAATTGGGCCCCTGTTACTCCGCAACGTGGAAAATTTTGCGGAAGGATTTAGGTGTAAAGCCTTTCAAAATACAGTATTGTGCATGAATTGAAGTCCAACGACGAATTTTTGGCGAATGGGCTCTTGAAAAGTAGGCCGAAGATCTACTTTTTTATCGAAAAATTGTGTTCAGCGGTTAAACTCATTTCTGGTTGACTGGATACGTGGACAAGCAAAACTGCCGTATTTGGAGTGAAGAGCTACCAGAAGCATTGTAAGAGCTACCAATGCACTCAGAAAAAGTCAGTGTTTGGTGCGGATTATGGGCTGGCGGAATCATTGGGCCGTATTTCTTCAAAGATGATGCGAATCGCAACGTTGCGTTACTGTGAATGGTGAGCGCTACCGTACGATGATAACAAACTTTTTATCTGCTGGAAGAGCTTGACTTGCATGACATGTGCTTTCAACAAGATAGTGGCACATGCCACATAGCATGCGTAACAATGGACCAATTTAGAGGCGAGTTCGGGGAACAGTTTATTTCACGTTTGGGGCCGGTCAATTGGCCGCCTAGATCGTGCGATTTAACGCCTTTAGACATTTTTTTGTGGGGCTATGTTAAGGCTCATGTCTATAGCGACAAGCCCGCTTTGATTGACGCACTGGAAGCCAAAATGTTAGAGAGTATGCCAAAATTGGACAAAGCGGATGGACCATTTGAGGCGCAGCCGCAGCCAACATTTGCATGAAATAATCTTCAAATATTAAATTATATCGATTCACATAAATATTTCATGCATTTTTCTGAATTGTATGTTGTTTTTTTTTTTTTGTTTAATTTCCGATAACTTTAAAAAAATCACTCTTTATAATAAACCCTCGTCTCTTCTATCTGCCTACCCACCGTACCTCTTATGGCTCCAACGAACCTATTACTCGCATGCTTCGGAGGATTAATTATAACATTATCTGTTTCGACTTCAACGTCAGTTCACCCTGCCTGAAATTCCGTCTTAATCATCCTTCCAATTCAATCTAACACTAGACTTAAAAGCTATTTGATTAAGAATTAGCTTGTATTAAGCCTAATAAATGGGGGTATTGCCGCCACCAAAATTAAATTAAATTATAGTGTGTCATGTGTTTCATAACAGCAAATAAGAACTTTACACTTTGAGAAGTATGACTAATAAGAAATTGAATGTAAATTAGGACTTCGTATTGTTTTGATTAAAAAGTCTTATGAATTGAGATAAAAATAAAATAAACGAATTACGAAAATGAACATACCTCGTAGTTTTGTAGCTTTCCAGAATTAGCACACTATCACATCAAATCACAACTTCTTGGCTTTTGATAATTTTACTCAAAAATTCGATAAAACTTAATCAAATTAACGATCACACCAACGAAACACAAAACTATTCAACAAACATGGACAAATAGATGGAGTCCTTTCTCAATGACCCAGAAAAAATATCACTCGTTACATAAATGGTAATTATTTATGAAATCTGTATCGATCTACATTTGTAGTCGATTTACACGGGCCGACGCGGATGCGGTAGTGAATGTGAAACCCACTTCGAAGGGACCGGAGCACCAACTGATTGTCTTTTCTCCAAAAATGATTTATTTATTAGTTAGTTTTTTTTCTCAAATTATTTGTTTTATTCTTATTCACATTTTAATTAAAAGTCATTTTGAGAAGTATTGATCTTCCGATATCTAAAGGGTGACGGTGAGAGTCTTATCTGCTAAACAGGCCAGTCGCATGCGTTAATTACTGTGATATAAAATAATATTCACACATTTTATGGTGCATAGTATATGTAGCCCGGGAAGTAGAAAGTATCCAAGATACATTATTTTTTTTTTTTTTTTACTTAAGCCACCGAGTCAGTGCTAGCTATCTATCATCTGAAAACACATAACACACCATGTGCAACAAATTATTAAAATAACTTATAAAAATACCGTAGACATATTTTTAAGTCTTTAAGTACATTTAATCTGCTCTTGAACGACACCGCCACTTCACAGGTGACTGTGTCTATCTATAAAAATAAAAATCTATCTATCGATCTAGCTTTGAGGAAAACAATGTTGTTGTTTTTTTCGCACATGAATAGCTAACACAAAAACAAGGTGAAAATCCTAAATTTATCCAACCCGCCAGCCAGTCTTTTGCTTGTGCTTGTTGACAATTGAGCTATCAACTTTATAATGGATTACTGAAAGTTTTGAGTGCCAAAAACTCTCGATGATTTATTGGATTTTTCAGTCGTGAATTGTGATTTATCTTCGTTGTTAGTTTGACATTTTTTTGTGTGTGTTTTATGATGTTTTTTATTTATTTGTTTATTAGAGTAAAGGGTGATTCCAGTTTAGCATGGCAAACTAAAAGGGGTGACAAAGGTCAGGCTAAAATGGGTTTAGAAAGCAATCGTATATCAAGTTCGCTTCGATCGAACTTGGAAGAACGAAATTACAAACTTAATATGTATGAATGCTGGGTTTACACCACCGACAGAATGTCAATATTTTCTGGACACATTTTAGGCATTTAGACAACTTTTGTCAGTGGTGTCAATTCCCCATAATATCAACTCTTACTTTGGCTGCTAATAAGGCTTCTGCAACAGCTTTTGAGGAATCATGTAAACCATTTCTAATCACATAAAGATCTTTTTCAACAAGAGCAGGTAGATCTTCAAATGGAATAAATGAAGCTTTGTGGGATGTATTAACAAAATCCTTTTAATATTTAAAAAGCCAACGTATGCCATTATGTTTGGAATATGACATCGTTTAAATGCCCGCCTCGGGTTCTTTAAGTGGCACTGATCCGAGTAGTCCAATTTGACTCTTGACTCTTCCGCATTGATGAGGCTGAATTTGAGCGTGTATTATGATCATCTTAAGGGCATCGGTCAACTGTGTTTTTTTCGCATAGAACTGCAACTTCAGGAAACCTCACAAGAAAAAGTCTAGCGGGGTCAAATCGCATGACCTTAGTGGCCAATCAACGTCACCTCTGCGGGAGTTAAAAGTACTCCCAAATCGTTCATGCAGAATGTCAATCGTGGCGTGCGCTGTGCGGAATGTAGTGCCGTCCTGTAACAACCACATGTCGTCTAGGTCCATATGGTTCAATTTGGGCCATAAGAATTGGGTTATCATCGTTCTGTAGCGCTCGCCATGAAAAGTAACAGCCTCACCAATGTCGAATTTGAAAAAGAATGCGCCAATGAGGTCGCCGCTCAAAATCTACAACAATCGTTAATTTTTGAGGATGCATTATCAACTGGTGAATCTTGTAGGTTGGCGTCGTCCCATATACGTCAATTTTACTTGCTAACACATCATCTAAAATTGCGCCTCGTCGCTAAAGATGATTTATCGGTCAAAATCAGAGCTTTCTTCCAAATGCTTCAAAGCCCAGCCGGCGAACAAACTTTGTTGTCTATGGTCATTAACTTTGAGCTCTTGGGCCAGTAGGATCCTGTGCGGGTGTTTGCGCAAGTTCCTACACAAAATTCTCCAATTTGAAGTCCGAAAATGCCGAGTTCTTGTGCACAGCAATGAGTCGAATGTCTGGGTTTCTGCTGTATAGTTTCACGTAACACGGCGATGTTCTCGGTTGTATTTGCGTACCTTTGACGTTCGAATGTGCTGATTTATTACCGAACCGGTCGTCTCAAATCTGGCTACCGTTGAGCGGTCGAATGTGAGGGGCAACCACGTCTCTTGTAAGATGGGAGTAACGCACGCAACGTTTGACATAACCAAGCCTCATTGTGTTAATAAAGTTCCATAATTTGAAGGTGCTATTCAATCGTGTAACTTGCCACACGGTCAAATCGACATCAGCAATTGAATAAAAAACAACAGACTTGACAGATTTCACTAAAAGAACATTACTCCCATAGGCCACCAAATTCTACACGCGCCAATTCAAAGAACTTTTAAAACGTTAATCATGGGATGAACATACACCACTCCAAGATTTATAGGTTAAATTGGAACCACCCTGTGTAACAAGCATGTGATTTTTATGTCGGTGACTTTTAAGGGTAAAAAACACAAACACCTACGGCGACAATACTTCCATTTATTCGACAGGTAAATGAGCTTAAAGTTTCACAAAGTGGGTTCAATCAATATGTATAAGTTTTGTTTCAACGCGACTGTTTGATTGTAATTAATTGTTCCTGTAAGTTCTTTTCATCTGATATTTAGTCAAATGATATAATTTCATTAAAAAAAATTGATAGATGTATGAACAATGATTATTTGTTTTCAGAATAAAGCAGAGTCTTTCTAACGTTTATAAAAGGTACATGTCTTGGAAAAAATCAAAAAAATGTAAATGTGGTTTTCGTCGTATCGTCAATCGAACTGTGCATTTTTCCACTGTATATTAAGTTTAAGACCTTTTTCGGAAAATCAAATCAATGTCAAATTGATCGTCAAATGATCGTTATTTTTTGACACAGATATTGCAATCGTTAATGTGAGTGATTCAAAAACAACTATCATGGTTTGAGTCGTGGAGAGATTTAGCAGAATACTGTGGACATACACTACTTCTCCGGAGTGATGGAATGGACACATGGAAAAGTGAACTCTATAGTCTCATAACTCAAGTAGACGAAAGAAAGAGAGAGGATTAAACTCTTAAAGCTAGAAATTGACTTAATAGGGACGTATATCTAAGGCTTAACTATAACCGATCTCTAGTCACTGGTTTTAAAGGCAAGAGTGGAGATACTTCCCCTGAACTATATTCCTCACAGGAGTGATTTGGAAGATATGTGTGGATTATGCAACCTCAGAGAAAATGTGTTGGATTTCTTGGTGATGTGTCCATCAAGATGAAATCATAGGTGTTTTAGACGGTTGACTTTTGCAAAGAACATCTTGCAATTGCATTTTTGACGTAACTGACGTTTTTAAAAATGGAATTATTAATGACTCCACCGATTTAACACAAACTTTTGAAGTAGATAGACATGGAATACCAAAAAAAAAAAAAAAAAAAAAAAAAAAAAAAAAAAAAAAAAAAAAAAAAAAAAAAAAAAAAAAAGTGTATTTATGCAAAAGCTCTCAGTACTCATCGTTGAATTGACCACATTCTCGAGACTGCCAAAAATGCTGCTAAATGCTTAGGATTTTTATATATCGATGTACGAAATTTTTCATCCCCTCTGACCTACTACCATTTATGTATATGTCCAAGATTTCAGTATAACTTAAATCTTTGGGCAGGTGCAGCACAACTTATTGCATAGAATTCACGTTCAATCTGATAGGAAACAGAGCTATCATCAATTCATTCCCATCTATTGAAAACAGTCGGAGTGAATGTTCAATGTATTTTCTTGTTTTACCGCTTCATTCACAAGCATTGCTCACTTGAAGTAGCCAGTTGCATAGCTCCCAAAATCACAGTTCACCTGTGATACTCGTTTCGCTAAGAATGCTCATCAGTTCACCCTCGAGTCTAACTTTGGTCGTACCGTCAAATATAGAGATTCATTTTTTAGTCGCAAAACACGATTATGGAACAATTTACCCGACACCGTTTTTAGTTGCCATTTCGATTTGCAAACATTCAAAACCAACGTTCATCGACACCTTCTTTCCCCATCCTCTGTGCTGTGTTTAACATTATAACGATCTCTTAACTTGAGCGCTTGTGAATTATAACAAAAAAAAAATAATAAGGGTCCCCCAATAAAACCTTGAGAGCAGAGAAAATATGAGAACTCGGCTCTACTTTTTAACAGGGCAGACTTCAACGGTGTCATTGTAAACTTTTTTTTCTACAGACCACCCTAATATACAATGTTTGTATGTATGTATGTACATAGCTATCTAATAAGTTCGGTCTTGAGTCAGTTATATGGAATTATGTAAAGATACGCACGTTAAAAGAATTCAAATGAAAATATACAAATTCTTTGCAATTTTCCAGGAGACATTTTATTTTTATTTTCAATCTTTTAACAGCTGTGGCTTTTAATGCACGAGACACAAAAATATTCTTAACCTTGGCTGGCAAGATGTTTTTGCGATTCTATATTTTTGTTTTCAATATAATATTATATTTGTTTTGACGGAAAATTGACCTTGACAACAAAATAATTTAAAAAACAACACGAGACGGAAAAAAAAAATATTTTTCTTGTCAATTTTAGATGTATACTACATGCGCCATCCATAAATCCTATTTTTTAGTGTTTCATCCTTATATTTGTCATGTCAATTGGTTGATACGCATTTTTACTATAGCAACAATAGACATTTCATGTTATGAGCTAGAAAAGCTTTCGAAAATCACATCCACATCATATCAACTCAAATAATAAAAAAAAAATCAGAAGACGAAACATTAAGATGCCAAGTGAAAGAAATAATTTTTGTTTTGTAAAAACAAAATTTTAAATACAACCCTGGACAATACGTTGGAATGTCCTTCACATGTGAATTTTAGGCACTGTGAAGGTCATATCCGGGCTCGGCCTAGCTTCTACCCAAATTCAAATTTCTAATAATAGGAAGAGCATTTTTTTCTTCGAAACGGAATAATACTGAGAATTGGAAAAAATAAATGAAATAAGACTTTTTTGTACCTTCTTTAGAATCAGTATTTGTACTCAAATTACCTTTTTCCTTTAAAGAATTTGAACTTGTTTTTGCTTACCGCCAAAAATGTTTATTATTGAAAATACACAAACACACAAGAAACCAAAGACAACAACCATTAAATATACATATATACATACATTTTACCATGTTCAATTTAAAATTCAGCCATTCATTAAGAGAACACTACTTAACGAAAGGAATATCTATGTACAGTCAAAGCCTCAGATTGATAAACGATTACAAATTACGTTAAATTACTGAAGACACACAACGAGCGAGTAGCGAGAACATCTAGAGGGAGAAAAGGTAATGTATCTGAATTTATACAAAGTAATCGGTTTGTTGTGGTTCGGAAGAATGTTCTATTTTCAGTGGTCTTCGAGGTATTTAATATGAGTACATAACTAAAAGTACACTAAGAGAAAAATTATTTGTAAAATTTCAACAATACTTCAAATTTTCCAATGGGTATTTTTTAGAGATAGAGAACTTTTAAATGACAACACTGTTTTCTGTGAAAGCGAATTTGAAGTTTCTCGGTTGGTTTGGTTTGATAATTCATCATGAGTAAACAGACTCACGCAGAGGGACTTTTTCAAGAAACTATGAATCGTTTTCGCATGACGTTTATTCTCAACGATAATATGCATCTCCCAAGATGTCGTACAGTGCTCACAGAAAAAGCGAATACTGATGAGATTACGTCATGTTCGCGTCATCCATATGGCGGAAGTCAAATTAAGATTAAAAACAAAGAATTATTTTTCAAATAAAACGAATTTCATGGATAATATTACCGCCAGTAGCAACATAAATAATTTTAATAGTAAGAAAAGAAGCTTTCAATTAAATAAAACAAAGGAAAACAAAAGAAGAGAATAAACATTGGATATTTCATTTTATAAAGGGATATAGTCCACAAATTATATATACTGTCTATCGAACAAATCAAAGCACTCTGCCTCTTAAAAAAAAACACCCTTTATAAACGTCACTCGTACAGTGGCTTATATTGATCCTAGAAGTAAAATTGCGAAAAACGACTTTATAGATCTATTTGAAGTTCTCGGGCCGAAATTTATCATTGGTGGCGACTTCAATTCGAAACACACTTTCTGGGGATCAAGGTGCATCTCAACTAAAGGTAGGTAGCTTTTCAAAGCATGTATCTATGGAATCTTGTGTTGATTTTTTCTCAACAGGTAAACCAACATACTGGCCAACTGACCTTGTAGACTTCTTTACCGCAATTTACACGAAAATCGAGGAAAACTTTGATCTCTCCACCGATCATTCACCAGTTATGTTGACAGTAAGTGAAAAGCTAGTCAAAAAGGAAAGAGCTTCATTTTTATGTAACAACAGAACTAACTGGGATAAATTCAGAGAATATTGCGAAGACAATATTGCGATTAATATATCTTTGAAAACGCCTTTAGAACTAGAAGATGAAGTCGATATATTTATTAAAGTCATACAAGATGCTGCATGGACAAAACACTCCACACAACTTTAGAGAAGCACAGATACAATTCCACCGGAAATAAAAGATCTGCTTCGCGAAAAAAAACTGTTCGGAAAAGATGGCATCAATCCCGAGCACCTCAGGACAAAACCATCTTAAACCGCTTCTCGAATGAACTCAAATATGCTATCCGCGACTCAAAAAATCGGAAGATTTCTACCTATCTTGAAGGTCTGACTGCAGATAAAAATACGAACTATTCATTGTGGCAAGCTAAAAAAGATGTTAAAAAGCCGCAAATACATTCTGCACCAATCAGACAAAATAATGGTGGATGGGCTAAATCCGATAGAGAAAAAGCCGATTTATTTGCTGAACATCTAGAGGAAACTTTTGGACCTTTTGACGGTCAGGGGTTGATAAAAGAACATGGTGATATCCAATGGCCATTTAAAAACTTTTTTATTTGGAATATCACGTTATCAGAACTTTATCAAGCTATTAAAAATCTTAAAAATAATAAAGCTCCTAGGTACGACCTAATAAATGCTCGCGTGCTTAAAGAGCTACAAAGAAAAACAGCAATTAAACTTCTACACCTTATGAATGCGGCGTTAAGGCTTTCATACGTTCAACGCCAATGGAAAGTCGCAGAAGTTTTAATGGTTCACAAACCGGAAAAGTCTCCGAACGAAAAGAAATCTCCAAGGTATTTGAGAAAATCTAATTAAAGCGACTGCTTCCTTTTATCGAAGAAAAGCGGCTTATTTCTGACCATCAATTTGGTTTCCGGAAAAGCCACTCAACAATTGATCAGGTTCAGGTGTACAGAATAACCAATAACTAGAGAAAAAAATGTATGTTCAAGCGCATTTCTAGACGTCTCTCAAGCCTTCGACAAGGTCTGGCACGATGGCCTTAAGTTTAAACTGCGACAGGTCTTACTGGATCAAATATATTACATCCTTGAGTCCTACCTCGAATAAGGAAATCAATGCTGGTGTTCTTCAGGGAAGTGTTCTCGGTCCGATTCTCTTCGTACTATACACTAGCGATATTCCTCAAGAAGAAGATACCATAATAGGTACGTTTGCAGACGATACGGCTATACTTGCAACATCCAATTCAGTTGAATGTGCAACCGAGAAGCTCCAACGAGCTCTAGATAAAATTTCGGTATGGACTAAGAAATGGGGAATTGTTCTTAATGAGTCCAAATCAACACATGTTAATTTTACTTAGAAAAAAATTACCAATCTGTCCACTTACATTAATTCGGGGCAAATACCATATGCTAATGAAGCAAAGTACCTAGGAATTACACTAGATGCTAAGCTTAAATGGAAAACTCACGTTAAAAAGAAACGAGATCAACTTGAAAATAAATTAGGTGGAATGAATTTGCTTATTGGAAGATACTCCAAACTCAGCATTTACAATAAATTGCTTATCTATAAGCAATATAAGCAAGTGATAAAACCAGTATGGACGTACGGTATACAACTTTGCGATTGTACTAAACCAACACGAATAAAAAATAATGTGAATTATAAGCGACATAGAAATAAGACATGGCATTTCTCCGCTTTAGCTCAGCCGCCATCCCTGGAGATAAAAATATCTGAGACAACCACCAACAGTCTCAGAACATCGTGCCACACATCTTTCCTATCCTTCTTTCTCTTCATTAATTTCACGCCCGCGCTGTGTTGAAACATTTTAAAGGGTAATCATAATCCCTTGAGCGCGGGTAGATTATAAAAAAAAAAAAAAAAAAAACTAATAGACAAATATTACAATCTTATCAAATCTCAGAGAAATCGTTGATGCTCCGTGGTAAATTAACACAGTGATTTACACAGAGACTTACGATTACCAACTGTTGAAACAACGAGACCGTTCGACCTAGCGCCATAAGGATTATCCGTTTTCAAATGCGCTATCCGCAGGCCCTCTCTGTGGGGAGCTACCTGCCAAACGTGATTATATTATGATATTAAAACTACTTGATAAGGTAACTTAGTTGTAGTCGCATGAACAAAAGGGAGGTGTTTCTTAGTGAGTACGAACCTCACATTACTATGAGTAGATACCGGGCTCATAGTGTCTATGAAGATTTTTCACCTACCCACGAACAAAAAAATTGATCGGTTTGGTTGCAAAAATCAAATCTCTGAAATGAATACCAATATGAGAACAATATTTTTTTCGCTTAAAGAAAGTATTAAAGGCTATATGTGGCCCGGTCTATGAAAAGGTGGCTTATGACTCAAAAAATTATTTTTCACTTTTTACTTGCGATATACTTAGGTACTATAGGCCAAGTTCTGCATTTGGAAAAAAAATCGAACTCGAGATTTTGATCAAAGTTGACATTACGATGATAGCGAAGACGAAAAAAGTGGGTCCGACAATTCCGTCTGTCTGCCTGTATGTCTGTACCTCGAACTATAGCCTAAACTACCGGAGGTATTTTCTTCAAACTCGGTAGTTAAGGGTCTTTGGTGATTCCCTAGAGGAAAAATTGAAATTTTTTTTTAAGTTCCAAAACTAATGGTACCCCCCATACACCCGTTATGCAAAATCTTATTTATCTCGGAAACGGCTATAACGATTTTGATAAAAAAAAATTGGTGTGATATTATGAACATAGGCTACATTTTGGTTAAAAAAAAATTTTGGGGCAAAATGTTATTAGGGGTACCTGCCATAGACCCGTTTTTTTAATTTTCGACTTTCTCATTAACGGCTCTAAGGATTTTAACCCAAAATTTTCAGCAGGAGTCCCCTTAAGTTTAAAATAATATTGTATATAAAAATATTCGAAAAAATATTTGTTGGGTTTTTAAAAAAAAAAAAAAAAATTTTTTAAATCAATATCTTCAAAACCTATGAACGATTATTTTTTGAAATTATTTCCTAAAATCAATATTATTTAATACTTAAAATTCGCATCCCACATTTTTTTCTTCAAAAATTTTAGAGAAATTTCTTATATAAAAAATATTTAATAATAAAACGATTTTTTAAAGTTTGCTTGCAAAATTCATACTTTTCTAGAAATCCTAGAAATCAGACGGCAATTTTATGCATTTAAACATTATTATCTTATTAAATCCATGTTTTATATTTATAAAATATATCTTAAATTCCAAAGTACTTTTACATAAGAGCAAGTTCGTGCGATCCAGTCGTGCATTTTATTTTAACTCAAGTCAGTCAAGTATAAAAAGTATGAAAAGATTGTGCTGGTGCCAACCAGATCGCTCGCTTTGAAATTAATATTTTGTAAAATTTAAAGTTAACAATTATAATTGTAGATTAAAAATACTATTTTCAATTAACATTTAAGACGGTTTTTCATTTCTGACATTAATGTGATAATAGCCATCAACTAGAGGAGGTTCTCCTCTTTTAGTGTCAAAAATGACACTTTTTCATGAATTTTTTTTTCATGAAAGGAATGATATAATGAATTCAATTTTTTTTTTTACTTGTTTATCATATTAAGTACAATTAATAATTTTTCGCTGTTGGCCACTCTAGCTCCTGCAAACATGATCGAAAATTAAAAAATCAAAGTTTTTTTTATAAAATAGAAGAGTGTAGTTGGAGTCTGGACCAAAATAATTGCCCAAAGTCAAAAATTCAAAAAATGGCGGACGCTTGAATTTTAGTGTTCGTTTTTTCCACTTTTTTTCGCTCTTCTGAGCGCTGTACAAAAAAAAAGCTTTTTATATATATATCAGCCTGATTTTGGTCCAGACTTCAATAAATTTAATAAGCTTTAAAACAAAAAAAAATTATGACGTTGGAAAAACGTTGGAAAAACGTATATGTACCGTTAGTATTTTACGAAATAAATAAATAAGTGATATATGGTACCTCTGCTTACCATGGTATGGATATATAGGCGCCAAATTCAAAAATATGTATGTAAAAAATGCTACGCTCAACATATCGCTAAATGTCAATTTCCGAGACAAAAAAGCAGGTCTCGTTTTTGTTCTATAAATTTAAAAAATAAAAGTATTCGGACAAACGGTTTC
The DNA here is from genome assembly GCA_911387755.1 of Chrysotoxum bicinctum. Taxonomy (NCBI): domain Eukaryota; kingdom Metazoa; phylum Arthropoda; class Insecta; order Diptera; family Syrphidae; genus Chrysotoxum; species Chrysotoxum bicinctum. Next base: position 178,343,794 of record OU426989.1, on the reverse strand, counting down.
AGCTACATATTCTACACATATATTTTTGGTCGCCGAAAAAGGAGAACCTCCCCTTAAATAAAACAAATGAAGAGAAGAGAAGGAACATTGGATATTTCATTTTATAAAGGGATATAGTCCACAAATTATATATATGTATACTGTTATCGAATATATCAAAGCACTCTGCCTCTAAAAAAAAAACACGCTTTATAAACGTCACTCGTACAGTGGCTTACATTGAACTATTTGGTTGCAAAAATCAAATCTCTGAAACAAATACCAATATGAAAATGAAAACAATTTTGTTTCGCTTGTGGAAAGTTTTAAAGGCTATACACAGTTTTTTATTTAAAGAAAATATATTGACAGGATGCTTCGGAATTAGACTTTCTAATCAAACGGAATAGGCATAATATTTCACCTAAAAAATTATAAAAATTCCATAACTGAGGCAATGGTCGGTATTATAAGTCAAACAAAGCTAATTCAACCAACATTAGTTTTTGGGTATTTTTGCAGTTGTAACGCTGTTTTTGTTTATTTTTTTTTTCACATCAGAGCGCAAAAATTTTTGCATTTGCATTTTTTCATTTGCTTAATCTTTGCTAGCAAGAGCCATCCCGGATGAGTTTTATAAGTGGTACAAAAGCTTGAAAACAAGTAAAATCACCAGAAATAATAATAATGATAATTTTCGATCAAATCAAGCTTTGAAAATTATAAAATGCGAACATTGAAGAATTTTAATTTAAATTGCTGTTAAAAGTTGTTTTCATTTAAATAGTGAAGTTTTAAATAATTTTAAAAATTTTTAAGTACATTACAACCTCAAAAGAAGGTGTAACCTTATACCAATTGTTTGTTCTTTAAAATAGTATATTTATATGTATGTATCTATTTTATATTAAGTACATATATTTTATGTTACAAGCTGAAAGTTATAAAACAACAAATAATTTGCATTTTATTTAAAAAAAAAAAACACATTTTATATTTGACTATGTATTTTCTAGCTAAAAAGATATTTTTTAAGTAGTAAAAACATTTTACCTATGTTTGCTTTTCCAATGCAATATCTTGTGCTCCTACGGACAATTTTTAGGGCAATGAAACAATTTTGCATCCTGAATTCAAAGTTGGATTAATACAAATTTGTAACCTACATTATATTGTCTATATTGTAGACATTACAGATTGGGCTTAAATAAGCTCAACGTAAAATAGTATTGTAACGTTTGTATAAATGTAGCGATAACATGCGTGGCGTCATCTTTCGGAAATCGATTTTTTATATATTTTTTTTGAGATATATAAGTATACTTGCATTTATATGAAACTAAACTGTCTTTTTAAAATTTGCCAAATTTTCAATTAAGAATTCACCTCACGAGTTATAAATTAACACTAGAAGCAGAATTTTTTAAATAACAGGATATATTACAATTTAATTTTAGTACTACAGGGATGTTAGCCATTAAATGTACATCTGGATCGCATATTCTAGCCTTTATGAACAAACGTCTTGTATTTTTAAAAATTGTAAATACATTTGTCTGAATTGTATAACGACATGTTCTTAGAGAAAAATTTTGAATGCACTGGCGCAAAATTTTAAACAGCCTTTTATTAAGGTATTAGTATGGTACTACTTAACGATTTGCTAACTTTGTAGTAGTTTACTTACTCCTTCTTAATTTTAAACATTTTCTAACTTGTATCGTACTAAAAGAATTTTCTTAATAAATTGCTTCTGAACACACCTAAAACAATGACATTTCGTGTAAAAAAGTAAGTACACGAACCTTTTTTGATGTCTGCAAATCTCAAAGAGTCATAATAAAGCTAGCACGATACTAAAAAAATAAAGTAGATATTCGACTATTTTAACTTTATTAAAAGGGTAGAGAAAGTATGATGCTATATTAAATTAAAATTTGCAAATTCGTTGTTTTAACCTAATACAGTACGAACTCGGTTAACGCAACCCTCGATTCGCGCAACTCCTTGATTTTCGCAACACGAAAATTGAAGCACATCTTTACTCTATAAGTGCTACTTTTGAAAAATGTTACATCAATTAATGCAACTTCTTGTGTTTATGCATCTATTCATTAAAATCAAAACATCAAACCAACAAAAACGATTTGTTTGGTTTCAATAATGTTGTTTTATATCATTTTCGTTATCTCTAAAAAATAAAATGCACGACTGGGTCGCACGAACTTGCTCCTATGTAATAGACTAGGAATTTTAAAAACGAATGCTATTAGAGAAAACTGTTCATAAGGATAAAATTATTTTTTTTAAATTCTTTTAAAGTAAGAGACGAAAACAGAATGCTATGCAAATATGAATTTATGCAAGAACAAAAATTATAAGCCGTTTTAGTGGTTTCTTAAAAAAAGCTTTTATATACATACTTTTTAAAAGATTTTTAAGAAAAAATTTTGGTACGCCAATTTAAAGTTTTTTTTTTTATTGTTCGAATAAAAATTAAATTTAAAACAAAAATATTGAGCGGTTTCTGAGATATCGAATTTTCAAAAAAAAGAAAAAAATGATTTTTTTTTCAAAAATTCAAAAAATATTTATTTTAAAGTTTTGAAATGCAATGTGTTTTAGACTTTTTAGAAGCTTCTCTATAAAAAATTTCATTAAGATCCGTTATGTGGATAATGAGAAATTCAAAATTCGAATAAAATGGTTCTATGGTAGGTACTAGCTGTAATATCTTAATTTCAAAACTTTTTTTTATTAAATTAAAGATCGTAAAAATTATTTGAAAGAAAAAAAATTTTATCAAAATTCTAGGCGCCGCCGTTTTCGAGAAAAATACAATTTTTGAAAACCATTTTTTTTTAATTTTTTAGCATTTGTATGGAAGGTACCTTTATTTTTAGGTAAAATGGTTTTTTTTTCTCACATCTTGAAGATTATACTGAGAAATTTTTATTGATCAAGTTTAAAAAAAAATTGAGCATGGGGTTCTCGAAATATTGAGTTTTGAAAAAAAAAATTTGAAGTTTTTTTTTTAAAATCCAAACAAATTTTTTTGAAAATTTGAGTACACAATTCTATTTATGTTTTTGGGGAACTTTAGCAAAAAAAAAAAAAATGATCGAAATCGGTGGTAGCGTTTTTGAGAAAATCAAAAACAAAAAAAAAATGGTTCCATGTTGGGTACCCTCAATAACCATTTTTCGGAAAATTTTTTTCAACCAATACCTAGTTTTAATTAAATGAAATTTATTTGTATTTTTCTTTTTAAAATATGTCGAACAGTTTTTGAGAAAAAAAAATATTTCTAAAGCTTCCAACAAAATTTGTATGGCGGGTCTTTAAAAAAAAAAGAAAAAAACGTGTGGGGGAAAAAATTGAAAATGATATCTGCCAAGTTTAAAGAAAATCGGCCGAGCCGTTTAGCCTGTAGTCGAACAGACAGACAGACAGAATTGCGAGACCCACTTTTTTAGTCTTCGCTATCATCGTAATGTTAACTTTGATCAAAATCTCGAGGTCGATTTTTTTTACGAATGCATAACTTGCCTTATAGTACCTATGAGTCGCAAGTAAAAATGAAAATTTTAAGATCAAGATTAAATTTGATTAAAATACAATTCTTTTTTCTCCGTGTATACTTTACGCGAATCTTACAATGAATCAAGAATCACGATTACTTAACAGTGAGGAGGACATGTAATGATTTGTGGGTCCAATAGTAAATGAAAATCAATCACTGTCACGAGTTTTTAGCTTTGAATATCATAAATTTCTTTTGATTTGAAAGCGCTGAGTTTTGATTGAATATCTTTGACTATTAAAGTGTAATAGCCATTTTTCTTTTTAAATTGCCATATATTTATAATTCTTATTTTGATTGAAAATGATTTGGACTTAATTATCTGCCTTTTAATATTTTTTTTTTTTTTGTTAAGAAAAAGGAAAGTTGTTTATGTTTGAAAAATCAAAGTAATTTAAATTCAATATGGCGAGATGCGAGGAGCAATTTTCTTTAATCTACACAAATCGGTTTTGTAGTATGTTGGAAGTTAAAAATAAATTATTTTTTGTTTGATTTCATAAAAGTAAATGATTTAAATTAAAATTTTATATACAAGTTTTTTTAAACAAAAATTATCATAACTTTCGAAAAAAAAAATAGTTTTTACTTTTTAATTTATTAAAAATCCTCTAACATCATTTAAGTTTTTGCGCTTTCGATATCAAAAATTGAACTTGAGATTTTAATCAAACTTGACATTACCTTAATAGAAAACACAAAAAAACAGCTTTTGTTTAGCTTCAAAAAGAACGGTACCTGCCAAAAAAAAGTTCATTTATCTCAAAAACGGATTTGCGGATTTTAATGCAAAAAAAAATCTGTATAATATTGTAAGCCGTGCATAGTTTAAATTTTGGTTGAAAACAATTTATTAATATTTTTTGATTTTTGACTTTCTCATGAACGACCTCTCTGATATTGATCTGCATTTTTATACAAGAGCCCCTTTTTATTTAATAAATAAAGTTTATACAAGTTTATACAAAATTTTCGAAAAATTGATATTTTTAAAACTTCAATTCTTTACATTCCACGCTGTTTGAAAATTAGGGAAGAACGTAGTATCGTGCTAACTTTATATGACTTTAACATTTACAAATGTGAAAAAAGGTTTGTTGGCTTAGTTTTTTGTGTTCAGTAACAATTTATCAAGAAAATTGGTTTAGTATTATATTACTTAGAAAATGTTTACAAATAAGAATGAGTTAGTAAACTACTTTAAAGTTAGGAAATTGTTTAGTAGTATCATACTAATACCTTAACAATAGGCTGTTTAAAATTTTGCATCTTGTTTTTAAATTCTAAACTTCTAAACTTGCAACGCCGTTTACGATTTTTTTTTTTTTGCAGTTCCCGTAAAGCTTTGACAATTAGGATTAAAAACAATTTCAATATAATTTTTCCAACCATTCACTAATACGTAATATTTTATTATTTTCTGTCTTTCAATTCCCTAAGGAACTTTCATTCTTCCCTAAGAACTTACTCACATTAAACTTTTTATTTAAAAATTTTAATTATTCACCTTTACACTGCTGCAAAGTGCAATATCAATATTCATTTGCCGTACCTTCTTCCAATTTCTGAAGCCAAAGCATAAGAAATGCGACACAAGAAAAATCACAGACGCAAACTTATTCAATAAGGCACTTTTTCTTCCCCAAACTAAAGCTAATTAATAAATTAGTCTATGTGAAAATTATGTAATTAAAAAAAAAAAAAAAAAAAAAATTTTAACTAATTTGCTACATCCAGAACACGTAATAATACTAAGTATTCTAATTTTAAGGGCAATAAACTTCTAGTGTGAAATTTCGTCAAGGTAGTGGAGGTGAATTTTGCAGATGTTATCAAAATGGATATAAAGTGAGTACCTAATTGTTCGGCAAATTTAATACAAGTTCGATGCCTTATTAAAGCCCTTTAAAATTTTATTTATACCCCTCTGCATTTATCTAGGTAGTTTTTTGTCATCATGGATGGGAAGTATCTTTTGATTTATGCAGAGTTGAATATATGGTATATGACAATAAAAACCTTCCTTTGGTTTGAAACTTTGTAAGAGAGTGTGTATTTACAGACCAATAAACAAGTTTTATGCGCGAATTTATTTAAGTTTTATATTTGAAGCCTTTTCAGTAGCGGATTGAAGATACAAACCCTATACTCATTTGAGTGTTTTGCTACAACTTGCTTGATGTTTGATATGCTGACACGTAAGGAAATAAAATAAAATGCACGACTAAGTTGTACGTGTACTTGCTTTTCTAGTTCTGGTAGGGTAGAACTCTGTACTCACCGAAAAGTACCATTGTCTCTTCCTTGAGGCTTCCAAAAACTCCCTTTAAATTACTTTTTTTTTATATATTTGCGTACTATCGCAGTATTACGAAAGAGTGTGGAAAAAGTCAAAGGAACTCTAAAATTTATTTTTTCTTTGATTTTTAAGTTATGAACACGTATTTTATTTTTCTAAAATTTGTTGGCTATAAAGCTACTCGTATTTTGTTTTTCAGTTAGAAGTACATTTGTAGAAAATTGGATGAAATTTATTCTCAGGGTTAAATCTTATCCCGAGAATCGCCGGAATAGGGTAATTTTCCGATCTTCAGTCTCAAATTGAATTCACTCTACTTTAGGTGTTCCTCAAGGCAGCCATTCAGGACCACTGCTTTTTATGTAGTTTATAAACGATATAGTTTATATCATTTAAAATTCGGATCTTCCTTTATCACGCCAACCAACGGTTTAAAACTATATGAAGTAGATACTCTTTGATATAATGGTTACGTCTTTGGACTGCCGTGGAGAAGGTCAGGATTTGTTTCTCAACTACAGCCTCTTGAACACAGCAGTTTATTGTTCTTCAGAGGTACTGCTCCTTGCGATAAAATGATAAATTCTCCAAGATTTCTCTTGTCATGAAAAGTGCTTCTAAGCAGAAAATTAAAAGTCCTCTGTCCTCCCCATTTCTCCTGACAATATGCATACAGGATTAAATAAGAGTTGTGGGTCACTAGGTTCCGGTTCCCTGCGTTCGCTTATTCCTCTAATTTGTTTTTAAAAACAAGTGACTTGGTTTCATTGTTGACATAGTGCGACTTCTTGGAACTTAATGTTTTTAATAATTTCAGTTTATGAATTTCTCTCGTTAAAGCCTTCATACATTCCCTGGAATCTATGACTTTTGAAACCCACACATTTCATTGGCTTCCTCCGAACTCGATCTTGGTACTGTCTGTGATACAGAGATCAAATTTCTTTCCCACATTGAGAGAAAAATAAATAGCGCTAAATCTTCTCTTGGGAAGCGAAGCACGGCCACCATTAGGAGTGATCATTATTTCTTACTCCCGTATGAGAAATGAATGAATGAATAATTTTGGGATATATGTAAATGCACTGCGACGTTGTCTTGAAATGAGTTTGACCGCTCAAACTCTCCCTCTTTTTCCAGACATACTTCCTTTCGAGATATCGTACGGCAAATTTTCCTATAGCATTCACCTGGCCTGGAAAATGCTTTTTCGGCTGCCCGATGGACCGATAAAGTTTGGTTCTAGGACCTAAAATGCATGTACATACCTCTCCCCTAAGATATTCTCGATCCATCAGTATACAATTTGAAGGTATTTGTATAAAGAGAGTAGTTCACTGTTTCATCTATCTACACTTTTTTACTGAATTACTCCGTTGAGAAGTTTTTATCGAAGTTATACTTTTTAATAATGCCATCTATTGGAATGTCTTATAAACTCGATACTCCAGACTTTGGAATAGAGTTTCTTTTTCTAGTTCCTTTGTATTTAGCTCTTCCAATACCTTCCTTGGCGAATATAAATATAGCTCTTATACCTGCACTTTATATTACCACATGAAGGAGGTTATCTGCTGTAGGGCAAGTTCTAATTGCTCTATTGATGCATACATATGCTAGCCTGTGAACTTTTAATTGTGATTTCCTAGTTGTTGCTAGTTCGGTTCTTTTGTGCAACAACTGCACCATTGGTAATGATAGGTCTTACCATTAAGGTGTACAACCGCCACTTTAGAGAAATTGCTTAATTTCTAGGCGGTTTCTTAAAGCATAATGGCGGTGGTTAAGAGGCATTCCGATTTTATGAAGTTATCAATTACATTCTCCAGTCTTCAGTAAAAAAAATATAAAAAAACTTATTGGAATAAAGATGGCTGTAGCTTTTTTCCATAGACTATATGGTACAAACACAAGTGCAATATTACTGCAAAGTTGCCTATTCAATTCAATTCAATGAGCAGATATTTGAAGCTATCTTTCGGATTTCTCGGTTTGAGTTCAGAGGTAGACCCTCTTTTGTGTTTCCAACGACAAGAAGGCAACTCGGAAATTGTGTATTTAGTAGCATAGTAGATAATATCTGCTCTTCATTCTACGTAAAGTTTCAATCTGGTTTCCCTCCTAGAAGAATCGGATAAAATTAGGAAACTTACACATCCTTACTTAGCGTCATAAAGTCTCTGACATTGTGCTCATTCAACAACTTATTATTGGTTCCATTGGTTTTCCTTCACTACTTGAATTGGTTTCTGTTAATTATAATCCGAGTTTTCTCAGAACTGTTCAACTTTTTCGCCTTTCTCAACATTTCACTAACTGCGACCGTTTTGAAGCAGATTTTCTAGATAACTTCCCTAAACTATTCATCCTTTTCTAACTTGACAATAAACTTTTTCATACTCAGAAACAATTTCCAATGAGGACTGCTCTAATGCGTCAGAGATATTGTATCATATTAATGGCGTATAATTATTCCATCAGGTATAGGCCCATCACACTTGCACATTGATCCAGTTCTTGAAAGGATTCAAGGTTTGTTCGAAATAGGTTTGCCAAAAACCTCAATAAATTTCGAACAGTCTCTAAAAACATATTTTGCTCGTAGACTTGCACTTCCGATTCATAATGGAGTTCTTCTTTATATTAAAATTGTTATACCTCTTTGTTTGCAGGACCCAATTTTTAAGCTATTACACCTTACACATTGGGAAGTTGTGAGAACCAAGCCAATATCAAATCTGCATTGCTAGTAGCCATTCTTGGATGAGTACATTGAGAGGAGCATAAACTAATGTTCATCTGTCAAGAAAATAGCAGTAGTCCGAAGCATGAATTCGTCAGCGGCGCATGTGGATTTCACCGGTCGTTTTTGAATCATAGGTACTTTATTCGAATAGATGCCCTCAGTAACTTTCCGTTAGGAGTCGCAATGAGCTCAACAACATTCAATGCAACAATAAACGCTCTCCAAAATATACATGTTTGTCACTGAAGTACCGAGACACTTGTTTCTGATTATTTCAGCCAAATCTCTTCCGCCGTGTTTGCAGAGTTTTTGTAATGAACATAAAATAACGTCATTTTATCCAGCGTCAAATATGGTTATACCGGGAGCATAGTGCGAACGTCCAAAACAGCTATTTAAAAACTGCCCCGGACACCATAATACCAATCATACTGCAAAAACTGCAAGACGCGGTAGTTCCTTGGGTGGAGATGATCTTCAAAGGGTGCCTCTACGTTAATCATGTACCCGAGTTATAAAGACATGAGTTATTTTAATCCCGAAATTTCGTAGGCGGGTTTATGAATCCTCCAAGGATTTTCCACTAATTAGTTTAACGCCATTCGTACTTAAAACTTTAGGACGCATTCTAACCAACCGTATATTAGAAACATCCTAAATGGACGCCCTCTTGAAAACTCTAGACACGCATATCTCAAAGATGAGTCTACGGAGAATTGTTCTTTATAAACAATTGGGAAAGCAATCCACTTTAAAGAATACATTTTTGCTATCTTCTAAGAAGTCGAAGAAACTTTCAACAAAGTCCCTACCGAATCGATTCAAGAATCACTCGGTGACTTCGATGTAGATGACTGGATAATTTTCATGCTCAGTGATAGAAGGATGCAAACACTTGTGTAGAGGAACACCCCAGGATGATGTTCTGTCCCCTCTTCTGTGGGTTTTAGTCATGAAGAAATTTTTGGTTAGGTTGGACAAATGTGGTGTGAAGGCAGTTGAGTATGGAAATGATTTGGTTCGATTCGATGGTCGGGAAAGTTAACCGTTTTGATTAGTGAAATCACTAAAATGGCTTTAAGGAAAGTTAGCAATTAATCCACAAACTGTGGACTATAAAGGTGTGTCTACACCAAAGAAACATTTCAGGAAACATTGTTTAAAAAACGTTTCTGAAATGTTTCCCATTTGTTTAAAAAACATTTCAGAAACATGGCAGAAACATTTCAGAAATGTTTCTGATTTGTTTTTTTTGGTGGACGCTTTGCGAAACATTTCTGAAATGTTTCTTTGTTTCCCATTGTTTCCAGATTGAGTAGTCTGTAATTTTTTTTCTCGCCTGTGTTGCACTTTAAGCGCATGAATTTTTTTTTCTACTTCATCTTTATCAAAATTTATATTTTCGCAAATTTCAGATATATGTAGCATTAGCTTAACTAAAACTATACTGATACTGTTTTCTATCGTAAAATTAAATACCACAATGAAAGAGTTTAGTCGTTGAGTCGAGGTAGAGTCAAGGCTACCTCGGCTCAACAACTAAACACTTTTCTTGCGAAATATCTGGGCGTTATCCTCGACCCTGAATCAAAGTGAAAAATAAATATTTAAGGAATATTGAACTTTCTTTACCTGAAGTAAAACATTTGATGAAAAGTGTGGCCTGCAATCGAAGATGATTTTGTGGCCGTACACAGCCATGGTACGTCTGATTTAAGTGTATGGTTGGATTGTGTGGTGGCACGCACTCAAAATTATAACATCAATTAATTTAAGAAGATTTAAAGGTTCCTGGTCGCAGTGGAATAGAGGGAAACGAATATTCTGACAATCTAGTCAAGCAAGGATCAGCCCTTTATAGCTCACTTGCAGAAGTACCCATGGGTTTAATGGTTAGTGCGTTGGACTGTCAAGCAGAGGGTCCGGGGTTCGATTCTCAGCCGCTGCTGGGGTGTAGTGCCTTAGTGCCTCTTGCGAGGATTTGACAAACCCTCCAAGAGTATCTCTTGTCATTAGCCGTTCGGAATCAGCAGAAAATTGTATGTGCCTTCCATTTTGGCAAACCACTTACACAGAAATGGTTTATAGTAGTTGTTAGTTACTAGGATTAGGCTCTCTATGAGCCATCATGGCCTTTAATTTATTAGTAAGAATGAGAACCCAATTATTCGGAAAGCTATTCCTCGGTGATCTTAAGGAACTGTCTGAGCAGAAAATCAAAGACTTGATCTCTTTTCTTAAAAATACGAAGTAACTCTGAGACGAACATCGACGACGTTTGTAACGGGTACTCCTCGATCTAGGGACTGCGAGCAGCGTTACCCTTATGCGACTTTAGTCGCATTTTTGCGACCTTTTTTGTGCTGTGCGACTATGCGACGACCTTTTGAAAATTGTTTAAAATTGCGACTTTTTCTTCGCTTAAACATTTACCATCAAACTTTTCTGAGAATGTGTGAGTATGATTGTCTTTGCTTTGTTCTTTGTTTTCTGTTCGCATTCTCGTTTTCGAAAGTAGTTTTTGTTTTCCCATTCCCACCACGGGGGCGCTGTTAGATTGTTTTTTGTTCTCTTACGTGTTTGGCACTGACGACTGACACTGACATTTCCTGGAATTTCTCCTTACCTTTGTGCTTTGTCTGTAACATGTAACATGCCGCATCGTGGAGCAATGGGTTGTTTTGCAACATTTTTTTATTAGGGCTAAATTTGAAGAAAGTACAAATTCAAAATTTGATATTATTCTCGAAAATTTGAACAACGAAAATTTAGTTTATTTAAAGTTTCTAAAATATATTCTTTCAAAAATAAATATTTTAAACAAAGTTTTTCAGAGTGAAACATCACAAATTGCTTATTTGTGTTCTTATATAGAAGATCCTCTATTTATTATTTTTCAAAATTTTTTATTGAAAGAATGTGTTCTTGGAAAATCTATTTCTGAGATTGATTATCGAAACGAAAATTATTTATTTATTTATTTATTTATTTATTTAATCTATCAAGTACATTAAACTTTCTTAGATTGATATAATAATATATAAATAGCATATGGTATAAAGTTAAATAACAATTAAACATATAAAGTTTATAAAGAATTTAATAATGTGGCTTTACATAAATCTCTATTAATGTTAAAGTCGATTAAATGAAAATTTTGATTAAAATAAAATGAAGAATTGGTTATGGGATTATTTTGGCCATAATTGGTGTAATGTCTAGGGATGTTAAAGAATTCGTTTTCTCTAGGCCGAAGGCAGCGTTGAGGAGCATAAATGCCAAAAAAAGAAAGCAGAGTGGAACAATCAATATGACCAGATAAGACATCATGAGCAAACATAGTCAAATAGTACGATCTCCTTTTATCGAGGGGCTTTAAATCAATAAGTTGGCATCTTGTTTCATATGAAGGGGCTTGCAAATACGGGTAAAGTTTACGAAGTGCAAATTTTGTGAACTTTCTTTGAACTCTTTCAATGCGAAGCGTAGTAGTGTTGTGGTAGGGGCACCAAACAACAGAGCAGTATTCTAGAACAGAACGAACTAGTGCAACGTATAACGATTTAAGAGTATATGGATCTGTAAAATCCTTTGAGTTTCTAATAATAAAACCAAGCATTGCATTAGCTCTGGAAATGATGTAATCAATATGAGAAGTAAATTTAAGCTTGGCATCAAAAATAACCCCCAAATCCTTTTGTAAATACAACCTTTTAAGACTAATATTGGAAATAGTATAATCAAATATTATTGGTGTTTTTATTCGATTAAAAGTCATAACTGAACATTTATTAATATTTAAATGTAAGCCATGCTTGCTACACCACTCAGTTATACTATCAATATCACTTTGAAGTTGTATACAGTCATGCAAGGTTCTAACTTCCATAAAAATCTTAAAATCATCTGCAAATAATAGCTTTTCAGCTTTCAAGATAACAGAAAGTAAGTCATTTATAAAAATTAAAAATAGGAGAGGACCGAGATGGCTCCCTTGGGGCACACCTGAATAATTATTTATATTTTTAGATGAAAGACTACCTATTTTAACAGATTGAGTTCGATTTGTAAGATAGCTTTTTATCCATTTTAAAAAATTTGAATGAAAACCGATGGCTTGTAATTTGCATATTAGAACGTTATGTTGAACGCGGTCGAAAGCTTTAGCAAAATCCGTGAAAATAGTATCTACCTGATTTCTAATTTCCATTGATTGAAGGCAATAACTAGTGAAGATTGCCAAGTTAGTTGTGGTTGATCTTCCACTTACAAAACCGTGCTGAAATTCAGATATATAGTTCTTTATCAATGCATATATTTTATTTTTTATAATAGCTTCAAAAATTTTAGGTATGATTTGAAGTTTAGCTATTGGTCTATAATTTTCGACTTGCTGTTTAGACCCAGATTTGTGAATTGGAGAAATGAAGGAGTGTTTCCAGCAATCCAAAAACAAACCTTCAGTAAGAGAATGGTTGAAAATTAAATGAAGAGGAGCAACGAAGCAAGATTTTAATTTCTTAAGAAACAATGAAGGTATATTATCTGGTGGAAGGCTTACAGAGTCATCAAGAGATGATAATTCAGAAAGAATCTCTTCATTTGAAATGGATAAAGAACCCAAATCAACGACGGATCTACCTTCAAATCGTAATTCAGGATCACAATGCTCCAGAACAAAATTAGATTGAAAGTAACTAGCAAAAAAATCGCAAATTTGAGGGTCGCTACTAGTTACTTTATTATAGCTCATAGTTGATGGTATACCAGAAGATTTCTTTTTAGCATTAATGAAACTCCAAAAAGCTTTAGAATTCTTTTTAATTTTTGACTCAACTGACCAAACATGCTGCCGATATAAAAATCTTTTAAGGAATTCATATTCTTTTCTTAATCGGCAAAATTCATTTTTAAAAGAAAAATCAATTTTGCTTTTTTTTTAAATCCGATACATAGCATTTTTTAAATTAGAAAGTCTTTTGTGAAACCAGACTGGTCTACCAGAGTTATTACATTTTTTTATAGGAACGAAATTAGCAAAAACTTCATCTAAAACATTTCTAAACATTGTATATTTGTGGCTTAGAGTACCACTTCCAAGAACACTATTCCAATCAATAGCTGACAAATAATTATAATTATAATTATAATTATAATTATAAAAATTGAAGAAATATATATCGGCATGGAAGCTGAAAATTGCTTAAAGGATAAAAAACTCACAAATTTTGAAATTATTTGCATAAAAAAAAATGTACTTCAATATTATTTGACGCTTTGCTAAGAAATTTTTTAATGTTAAAGATGAGAAGCTTTCTATTTTAAAACATATAGACCCAAAAATAATTAGGTCAAATCAGAATTTTAACTATTTTCGGTTGGTTTCAAATTTTAATAGCTTTACAAATGAGCCAGAAAAAGTGGTAGATCAATACAAACACCTAGAGCTTCAAGCGTTTGACAAAAACTATGGCAAAATTTTTGAAATTAAAAATATAGAAGAGTTTTGGTACAAGGTTGGTACTTTAAATAATAGTTTAGGTGATAACCTATACTTTGACCTTTACGAATTTGTTTGTAAAATTTTAACGATGTCACACAGCAGCGCTTGCGCTGAGCAAGTTTTATTTAAAGCTTACGCTTATGAAAAATAAATTAACAAACCGTTTACAAAGGGAAACCTGCGAAAATATGTTAGCTTCCACAAATCTCATTGACTGTGATATAAGTGAGTGGGTTCCTGAAAACAACCTTATTAATGTGATTTACATATCTTCTTAGGTATTTATTTTAACTTAAAACCTACATACATATTAATTTATGTAAAATGAAAAAAATATCTAAATTGTTTTTCCTATAGTAAAAAAAAATAATATTTAGGTATGCGAGTTTTTCTTTTTGCGACTTTTTGTTCAAAAATGCGACTTTTTCAAAGAATTCGAATTTGCGACTTTTTTTTGTAAAAGCGACTTTTTTTTGCGACTTTTTGAAAAATCCCAGGGGTAACCCTGACTGCGAGCTAGCAAACTTCAGATCGAGGAGAGGTCGTGAATTCCTCATAATATCTCATTAAATCCATGGGTAAAATGATTTAAGGGTATCAAAACGCTACATTCCCCCACTAATTGGGTCACTGACCAAGACATGTTCGTGGCCGCCATTTCTACCTATATAAACTTTTTTAACTTGTTAGAAATCAACGCCCAAGTCACAAACAAGTCGCCATTTGAACTTTTTCTTAACTGAAGCCAACCTCAAAGCCTGAAGTCGAAATAGTTGTTGAAAACTTGCATCCAGAACAACGAGTGCTTATTAGCAATTACAAAAGATGTTCGGATTCTTAGGGTGAAGGTGTACCAGCCAGTTGGAAAAGGGCCTTAGGCTCATGCTAATAGTGTGTAAATGTTAATCCAGCACTCGAGATTTTTCTATTTAAATAAAATCGGCACAATTTATTCAACATCACGCAGAGTTGATCATAAATTCATTTAAAACTGTGCCCACCACTCTTAATTCTTCATAGTGTGGATTAGTCTTAGATTGAGTTGGGTGCAGCCGCCAGTGGTTGGTTTTCAATTTCTATAAACGAAAAAAAAAAAAAAACAAAATCACTGGCGACTATTTGTCTCGATTATAAATGTTATTTTTGATCGAAGCTCGTGAATCGTGATTCTCTATTTTCTCTTGCTGTTTCGTTTATTGTTCGCACATTGACGACGGTGAGCATATTTTTCAATATAGCGTCAATGGATGTATCTTGTATCTTGTATCTGTATATAGATAAATGGAACCACTTGATTTTTTTTTAATTTGTACTCGTATCTATCGAGCGACTGGCGCTTAATGATCTCATTAAAAAAAAAAAAAAAACTTAGTTTCTTTTTATACGTGGGCCTGGGTATATTATTTTTATAGGAGAGTTTTATTTTTGTTTTTTATTATTTTTGTTCATGGTTTGATTGGTTGACGTTATTTGTTTTTTTTTTTTTTAGACGAAAGCACTTTTAGACTGATACACCCGATTACCCAGTTATTTTCCCACATTAACGGCAATTTACGGGTTCCAGTTCAATAGAGAACAATAGCTTCAAAATTTGCCGAGCAAATGTAATAGGTATAGTTAATTAAGAATTTAATACACGGCTTCGCTTTAAATTGATGACTAATAGTGCTTTTATGGCAAAACGTAATTTTTAATTATTATTGAAAAATAAAATGCATCACTCTTGATGCTCAAATGCACGCATGTACTTGCTGTTATACATATGTATGCATGTACACTTGGTTTGGAACCTTAAAAGATTTTGTAGTCTATTGAATCACCTGTAGTGTAGACCTGTAAGTACATTTGTAGTTAGAATAAAAAGTTATGAGATGGAAATCAGTCTTTATAGCTAATATTCTCTTAGAAAGCCTTTTTAACCTTAAAACTAAGTATGCCATTGTATGTTCTTAATTTTTTAGTTCCAATCAGCGTTGCCGCGAAGGAAAAAGCAAAGAGGGTTATTTGACAAAAGTTTGGGGTTACAAATGCGTTCTTAAAACATTAAACTACAATTTATTAATATTTGTATTTATTCTTTTTTTTATTTTATGCGGAAGAATCTTTTATTTCTTAAATACACAAAAACCTACCCACAATTTTTTTAATCAATTTTTCATAAGATCTCACCACAATTGCAACACATTTTGTCATAGAAACATCTGTAGATTTATCTTCTATAAAAGAAAACTTCGTTTGTCTTAACTTCTGCGCGATTTCCTCACAGCAGAGGGGTTCAACAACATCCTTCAAAACAGTGCTTGCTTTTGTTTTTCCACATTTAAAATTTTGGGCAATTTTTGAATCAGGATATACATATAACTGCGGTCAAAATAAAAGTAGTGAACACAACAAATACTAAAATAAATTAATCTACTAATTTTAAAGAAATAGTCATCTGATTTTCAAAATAATATTTTTTAGGCTTTTAATTTCAGAAAAAATCAATTTCAAATTCAATAAATTAGTTGTTAATTTCAAATCTATGCAAGCCATATAGAATAAAATGCACGACTGGGTCGCACGAACTTGCTCCTATGTAATAGACTAGGAATTTTAAAAACGAATGTTATTAGAGAAAACTGTTCATAAGGATAAAATTATTTTTTTAAATTCTTTTAGTAGTAAGAGATAAAAACAGAATGCTATGCAAATATGAATTTATGCAAGAACAAAAATTATAAGTCAATGTAGTGGTTTCTTAAAAAAATAGGCTTTTTTTTATTTAAAAATTTTAAAACAATTTTTAAAAAACAAATTTGATACGCCAACTTTAAGTTCTTATTACGAATGAAAATTAATTTTCCAAAAAAAATATTGAGCTGTTTTTGACTTTTTTTTTCCAAAAATTCAAAAAAAAAATTTTTTTTTAAGTTTTGAAATGCATTTTTTTTAACTTTTTATAAGCATAAAATCCGATATGTCGATAGTGAGAAATTCAAAATTAGACAAAATGGTTCTATGGTAGGTACAAGCTGTAATACTTTAATTTCAAATTTTTTTTATTAAATTAAAGACCATAAAAATTAATTAAAGGAAAAAGAATTTTATCAAAATTCTAGGCGCCGCACTATGGGACCAAATTGTGCAAACCATCTCAAAAATCCATAACTTTTTCGTTTCTCAATATTTTTTTTTGAAATTTTGCACACTTATACTTGTATAACCAAGAATTTAAAATATTAAAACGTTTTAAATAGAAATAAATTATTTTATTTTTTATTAATAAAATAAAATAACAAATTTGTAGATTTTGTTTAATTTATATGGGAAAAATTGGTTGGAGCGAGAATTATTGCAACAATTTGGATGAAATTTGTACAGTTTTTTTCTTTTACCGGTGAAAACATTTGAAAGTATTTTTTGTAAAATCCGCCCACTACCACGCCCATATTTTTCTGATTTTTGTTATTTTCTTATTTTTAGTGAACAGGAAGCCGAAAATTTGTATTTGAGGTTTTTTAAAGTCAAGACATCAGATGCATATTTTTTCTGCCCACTTTCCCGCCCACTTTCACGCCCCTTTTTTTTAATTTTCAGCTTAAAGTTCATTCAAAGCAGGCCTTTTTTTGATTAAGTCTTATATGTAGAAATTAATTTATGAAAAGTATTATTTTTTAGTAAAACCCGTGAACTGCCACGCCCCTTTTTGATATATGAAAGTGTTTTACCCTTAAGACAAAAAAAAAAACGTAATTCAAAAGTATCTTATTACTAGGTTATGTATCGATATTAATGTATGTTTAGCCTCGTCAAACAATGCTTTGGTATCATTTTTTGTTCTTGGTTTTCCCAAACTAGATATATGCGGATCAGATGTATATAATAAAGTGTATAGAACATCTTCGCTCGTAGCTGATCTTGAACATTTCCTTTGCAAATAAATTCTCTCATTTTAGTTTTCTTTTTTTTTAATTCAATGCGAATCCTTCAAACGCTTTATTGAGAATAAAAGCTTAGTGATCTCATTACATTATCTATGAATGTTGCCTCTTGACTGATTAATGTTACAAAAACAATTTGGTTGTCCCATGCCAAATCTATTACCTTTTAGACTATTTTCACATGCTTTTGGTATTGTTTACGATTCAGTTTACATATTGTATGCAGTTCTCTTTTAAGTGAACTGTTAACTTTTTGTCTTCTTCTGTTTTTATACCTATGTACCTACATTTGTATTATATGCAACATACACCACACACCCCCTCCCACCCTCAAATGCTTCGCATTTATTTTTATTTAATTATGATTTTTTTTAATATACATAAATATGAGTAAGGAAGTTTAAAATTCGAAAACAAAAAATATTGTATTCTAAAAATTAAATTTTGAATTTTAATAATATTGGAAATAACTGATAAAAATTTATAAATTTTGTGGAAACATAGTCAGTTATATGATATTTATTAAAATGTGTTGCACATGTTTTTACAGTTATATTTTTTAAATTTATACAAAAAATAACATTTTTTTTTTAATTTTGAGCTAAAAGTAATAAAATAATGGTCTCAAACTTTTTGGAATACACATTTATGTGCGTCAATAAAGGTACCACATTTTTGCCAAATTTAAATTTTTTTCATCAATTAACACTAAAGTTATAAGAATACGAATTTTTATTCTAAAAACTTATTTTTCTTTCTAATCATACGTTTTTTCTTCTTAAACAAAAATGCATAAAAATGCGAAAGTTTTTTTTTTTCTTCCAAATTTAGAATATTTTTAGAATACAAAACAGCCATTAACTAAACGGAGGCAGCCGGAGCTAACAGAGAAAACTCCAATTGAAAACAAAAAAATGAAAAAGATACTGCACCTTATTCATTTTTTTTAATTAATTTACTGGTGAACTTAATTAAAAAAAATCTAACTGTTTTGTAAAGAAGAGGGCTTGGGCTTTTCAAAAAAGTATAACACTTATACATTCTTTCCAGAAAAATACGAAATAATTGACTTCAAACTTTCACTTCTAATAATTCTAAAAAATAAAAATATCGAAATGTCATTTTTAACGGTAATTTTAGGTACCTAGAACAAAAGTAAGATACAAAAAATTTACTGTGTTTGGAAGAACCCAATTTCTAGTATATAATCCCTTCATTAGATTTTTCAAATTACGAAATTCACCAAAACCATTTTTGAGATGGATTTCATCATTTGGTCCCATAGTGCGCCGCCGCCGCGCCGCCGTTATCGAGAAAAATACGATTTTTGAAAACACCATTTTTTGTCACATCTTATAGATTATATTGAGAAAGTTAAATTTATCAAGTTTAAAAAAAAAATCTAGCACGGGGTTTTCGAAATATTGAGTTTTGAAAAAAAAAAAAAAATTGAAACTTTTCTTAAAAATCAAAAAAAAAATGTTTTGAAAATTTGAGTACACAAATCTGCTTAAATTGTTGGGGAGCTTAGCATAAAAAAAATATTATCAAAATCGGTTGTTTGACTAAATGAAATTGTATGCTTTTTTTAAAAATCTGTCGAGCAGTTTTTGAGAAAAAAAAAATATGTATAAAATTTCGAGGAAAAAAAAAAAAAAAAAAAAAAAAGTGTGGGGGGAAAAAATTAAGAGTGATATATACCAACTTTAAAGAAAATCGGCCGAGCCGTTTAGGCTGTAGTCGACGAACAGACAGACAGACAGACAGAATTGCGAGACCCACTTTTTTAGTCTTCGCTATCATCGTAATGCCAACTTTGATCAAAATCTCGAGTTCGATTTTTTTACGAATGCATAACTTGCCTTAAGTACCTAGAAGTCGCAAGTAAAAATGTTTTTGGGATTTTAAATTATAAGGAACGGATCAATAATGGTTTTTTGGAAATTTAATTTTTTTATTTGCACAATAATACCTTAAACATTTTTCGAAAACGATTTTTATGTGAAATAGACTTTTAAAAAAAATTCTATTTTTTACATAAATTCCGTGTTTGAAAATTTTCAAAATGATTCGCTTATCAAAATTTCTCGTTCTCTAGAATACAAACCACGCAAATGCAAAAACTACTAGCTCTGGTTCCTATCTACGAGTACCTTTAAATGGAAGAGTCAAGTCGCGTTGAAAAGCAAAAAGACAATCTGGGATATATGGTATATTTATATATAAATAAAATACAACTAACAAATTGGAAGATATTGCAAAATAAGGATGTATAAATAAAGTGCACGACTGCTGTATTGCACGAATGTACTCTAACGATTTAAAGGCAAAGTATCTACATGCATACATACGTGTGATTAATTCGTGCATTTTGTGTAATTACTAAAATATTTTCTTGTTTTTATATTTTAAACCCAAAGGTTACAAACGATTAAGACCTACTCTTGTTATTTGGTTTTGTAAATAATTTGTTGAAGGGTGACAATGATATATTGAAAATGTATTTTGACTTTTGACTTTGAGGGGTAGGTTCATTAAAGATTGTAGATATTCTTATTTAATATCCCTGAGGTTCGAATGAGATGGAGTTAGAAAAATGTTATTCTCAATCCAATTTGATACTCAAAATGTTTCGTTCTTTCTATTAACATATGATAAATCAGTGAAGATTGAATTTAAGAAAACGAAGGTCTTACAGGCAGGCAACTAGTAGCTTAAATTATTATTAAATTAAACAAATTCGAACTTGAGATTTTGATCAGACTTGACATTATTACGGAAGACAAAAAAATGAGTCTCGCAATTCTGAAGCTTAGTGAAGAAATCATCATTGGAAAGCGGACTCCACTACGGTCACAAAAACGCTATTTTTACATCTTTAGATTAGGTTAGGAGATGTTTGACTTTAGAGTTCTTGAAAAACTCAAATTTTTGTACTGCTATTTTTAGCTCTCTTAATCTATTAGTTTAGGAGATATTTGACTTTAAAATTTTTGAAAAACTCGAAATTTTGTTTAGAGATCATTGGAAAGCGGACTCTACTACGGTCACAAAAATGCTATTTTTAGCTATCTAGGTTATCTATGTATGTTCATTAGTTTAGGAGATATTCGACTTTAAAGATTTTGAAAAACCCGATTTTTGGTTTACTAAATCATTGGAAAGCTGACTCTACGGTCACAAAAATGCTATTTTTAGCTCAGGAGATATTTGACTTTAAGGTTTTTGAAAAACTCGAAATTTTTTACTACATCATTGAAAAGCGGACTCTACTGCGGTCACAAAAATGCTATTTTTAGATCTTTAGCTTAGGTTAGGAGATATATGACTTTAAGTTCTTGAAAAACTCAAATTTTTTTTACTGCTATTTTTAGCTCTCTTAATCTATTAGTTTAGGAGATATTTGAGTTTAACGTTTTTTAAAAACTCAAAACATTTTTGCTACGTCATTGGCAATCGAAATCTACCACGGTCACAAAAATGGTATTTTTAGCTCTCTAAATCCATTAGTTTAAAAGATATTAGACTTTAAATTTTTTGAAAAACTCGAAATTTTTTTCCTACATCATTGGAAAGCGGACTCTATTACGGTCACAAAAATGCTATTTTTAGCTCTCTAAGTCCATTAGTTTAGGAGATATTTGAGTTCAAAGAAATTTCTTAGAAATCTGGATCAATGGAAAACATGGCCAGGCTTACAGATGAAAATGAATGGTACGTCGTCATAGATAGAGCTCGTGAGTCAGCAGAACCGCAGTTCTATTCAAAGATTAATATATCGGGTTTTTCGATAAGAGCGCTACAAAAGTTTTTTTTTAAATAAAACAAAAACGGTTTTGGATATCAATGAAATTCTTTATTCCTGTGAAAGTACGTTCGATGCCATTATGTATGGAACTCGATTTTTTTTGCATGGCCACCACGGGCACGCTTGCAGAAGTCCAGACGCTGAACCCAATTTTTGACGGTTTTCAAGCATAAATCGGCCGATACTGCTGCAGTTTCACGTTCGATATTCGTACGAAGTTCATCAATCATCGCTGGCTTGTTGGCATAGACCATAGACTTGACGTAGCCCCACAGGAAATAGTCTAACGGCCGGCGTCAAATCGCACGACCGAGGCGGCCAAGCGACTGGACCAAACTTGGTTTCCAATAAATTGATTGTGAAATTCGCTGTGTGGTTTTTGGCGCTGTCCTGTTGGAACCACATGTCCTCCAAGTCCATATCATTTAATTGGGGCCAAAAATATTCGGTTATCATTGAACGGTAGCGATCCCCATTCACAGTAACGTGCCGGTCTTGATCATCACGGAAGAAGTACGGCCCAATGACGCCGTCGGCCCATAAACCATACCAAACCGTAATTTTTTCGGGATGCAATGATGACTCATGGAGTAGGTGTGGATTGCTGCCTGACCAATAGCGCATATTTTGTTTATTGACGAAGCCATTCAGCCAGAAATGAGCCTCATCGCTGAAGATGATTTTTCGGTGAAAATCCGAATCATTTTCAAGTTGTTACTCAGTCCAATTCACGAACATACGACGCTTCTGGTGGTCAAGCGGCTTCAGTTCTTGCGTCAATTTAATCTTGTAAGGATGTAGGCCAAGATCTTTTCGCAAAATTCGCCACAACGACGTCACAGAGATGCCCAACGCTTGAGAACGACGTGTGAGAGACACATTTGGGCTTTCTGCAACTGAAGCCTCAGCGGCAGCAATATTCTCGACACTACGGGCACTTCTTTGTCTCACTGGCACGGGAACATTTTGTACTGTGCCTGTGGATTCAAATTTTTCTACTAGACGCTCAATTGTTGATCTGCTAGGACGATTATGACGACCATAAATTGGACGTAGCGCTCTTAACGCTGAGGCCACTGACTCCGAATTTCGGTAGTAAATTTTAATAATTTCGACTCGTTGTTGGCTCGTATATCTTTCCATCATGAAACGGCAAACCTTACTGAAGAGAAATGTCAAAAGAGCGGCAAGAAATATGGCGTCGCTTGCTGTCCCTGTCGCTCTACTTTTGTAGCGTCCCTGTTGAAAAACCCTTTATAATTTTAACCAGAACAACTACTTCAAAGCAGCTATCCCGATTATAGGATTGGAACAATTTTTTAAATCAGAGAAAAATTAAACTTTGCACCTCATCGCAGAGAAGGAACTGGCAATTGTACGCTATGCACTTTATATGAGAGGAAAAATGTGATTAATTTCATTGGTGTGTGTCCGATACTGAAAGAGTTAAGGCGTTACTATTTTGCAAAAAAATTTCTGCAGATTGAAGAAGTCAAAAAATATCTAAATGGTTTCAATTGGATTCAATAATATGAGTACTTTTTGAAAATAATTACCGAAAACTTCTAATAAACGATAACTTTCAAATCTACCAAAACTAGGTTCTAATTTAACTAAGTCTCTTTTCTTATAAATATTAATTTTTGTGTTAGCTAAACTGAACGCTCATTTAATCGAACTTAACACTGAATAGTTTTCAAAAATCTATGAATCTAAATTCATGTGATAGTTAATAATACGAGTATAAATACAATTAATGAAAATGCCATGCCTTATATTATTCAGTTAATTTGTTCTCTAATCTAATCTTGCTCTTAGATGAAACTAACATCATAGTTGCTGGCTAGGGCTATTGATTGCCTAGGCCCCAATCAAATCTACCGCTAATACCCGCCACACCAATCCGCTATTCAAAGGTCTACATAATATTTACGGGTGTAATTTATTGACATTTCACGTGGGCTGATTGATACAATGCAAATATACAAACATCTACAGCGGGCTCGCCTGACATGTGCCCCGGTACCGTTCACGTCTCTCTCACTTCCAATATTGATTCTCCGGAGTCCGGACCGAACAGACCGCAACCGCACCGACTTAGCACGCTCTTAAAATGTTTATAAACAAACCGAAATCTTAAACCAACAAAAATCTTAAATCTCTATCACTATTTGCGGTTAGGTTGAATAAATTGATTGCGTAGTTAACTGTTTACCTAATTTGCGGTTAATATACAAAAGACGAACACAGTAAGCTGGAGGTGAGCATAATATATGTATGTACAACAATAAGACCCAGTTTAGGCAGTTCGTCAGTTGTTAATCCGATCTGAACAGAGGCATATTATTAGGTGTGAACAGACGTTAGGAATTACCATAATATTCACTATGAGTAAATAGAGTAGCAAGCACGTGCTTAAATGTGAAGGGTATAGTGGCAAACGCTCTAGCCATATTTGTGCCTAAGCTGCTTCTGTAGGTCTATTTTTAGAACGACAAGTTGTCACACTATGAACGATTGAACTGTCACACTGATTCGGAGAATGGAGTTAGCGATTTTGTTTCAATGCAAACAAACACGTGAATGCAATTATGTGCTGGTTGTGTTGCACAGTTGCACTTGCAACCAGGTTGATTTCATCTTAATCGGCGCGGTGCAACAGCTTCACTACTTGATGCCGTTGGCAAAACGAGTTTTTCTGCGATTTATGCAATTTGAAGTTCAATCGTGCAATGCTTTATCAAAAAAGGGGGGAGGGCAAGAGGAAGGGACCGAGGTGTCAGAGCAATAGCGACGTATCTGAATCTGAAGTAATACGAGAGTGACTAAATCTCGGTTGAGATGCTGATGGGGGAGTTGCATCAATGCTGATGCATGACGTTGTTTGAATGAGGACTGGGAGTCTGGTAGCGAATGTTCTAAAACTGAACACCAGACAATCCATTTTCTCGGTCACTCTCAATGACATCCTTGAAATACTTGTATTTTGATTTTTAACATACATCACCATTTGCTACGCTTAATTTTTTTTTTCAATTTTATTTGGACCGAATGGATTCGCTATGTGGACCGAGGTTGATTTGGTTATATTTTGTGCGAGTCATTTTGCTAGAGGTGAATGGCTATTCAAAGTGAATGGAATCGTGAAAAATCTGCGTGTTAAATGAATGAAATTTTTTTTGCTTTGAATGTTTGTTTGAATTACTGAAAATTATTGATTTTTTAAAGAGGATGTTTTCGTTGTCTTCATAAATACGTCGAAATTTTAAATAAAGCTTTTTTAAATGGAACTTACGTTTCTGGAGAAATTTAAGTGTTCGATGTTTGGTACGATCGATGATCAGCAGGATCTGAAACATAAACAAGAAATGGATTTTATTAAACTAGTTTTATTTGATTGGATTGATAAACTTTGTATGCAAAAAAGTAAAATATTGTTGAACAGTTTTGATAACCGCCCCCAAGAATAATAGGGCCAGGGCCAGGAAAGTATAGATTTTTATTGTCGAAAAATCCAACAAAGCTTTTCGGTTAAGGACTGTATTTTTATGTCTTAAGATTTTCTAAAAATGTGCACTAAATTTGGAACGTAGCTGAAATTTTTAGGAGTGTGAAATGAAGATAGACGAAATTTAGTTTTTTCTCAAAAAATTATCAGTTTTTTTGTTCAAAGAAATTGTAAATCAAAACTATTGGACTATTAAATTCTCCATGTAAAATATTGTGCCACTTACTTTTTTGTCGAAAATAGAAAAGATTTTTTCAAAAAACATTGAAAAATGTTACATTTAGGATTTTATGTTTTAATGAAATATTTCCTAGACCACTGGCGGTCAATTCTCTATCTGAAAAACTATGAAGTGATAAAAAGAAGTTATCATTCAGTTTTCACGAACCATTTTTCATTTTTCACCTCACCTAATGCGATTCTTGAACTCATTCTGATAAATGTTTGTCAAAACATGTACTAAACAGTACTAAATGATAAATGCTTTCATTTTGGTGTCATTATTGAGTTTGATTTTGTTTGTCGAGAATCGCACAGTTTGTGAATGTGGAAAAAACTTATCACTTCACAGCTTCACAGTTAGACAATCGACCCCCTTCTATTGATAACAGTTATCTGCAAAATTGAATCGGTCATTTCAAAAACCTCTTAAGTCACATTTTTTCCCAACATCCTCTTTTTGCTGAAAATGGTTCCTTAAAGGGAGATGCGTATTCGGGGTTAAAACCACGTAAGTCAATAAATTCCTTCCCCTTCAAATAATACCGTTTGAAAGACGCTCATTGCATAAACAACATTAGCCAGTGACTTAAGGGCTTTTGGCATGCACTACTAGATGGCGGGCGTAGTTTTATGTCTGAGTTTGACGTTTTGAATTTTCTTTGTTCTGATTGATTTAAAAATATTCAAATCTTCAAATTGACAACAAGCGCAATTAATGTCATATTTTCATCTTTTACTCAACTATTTTCTGCGAAAAGTAATACAAATACAATGCCTCCTGAAATATGATAATATACAAGTTATCACTGTCGGGCATTGACCAGGTACAGAAAAGTGCACACGCGGCACACGAGCGACGGATATCATCGACCATTGCCACCGGGAAATCTGAGGCGGAGATATGCATGGGAACTGCATATCAGCAGAATAGAATTAAAGTAAAATGAAACAAATGCAATGAAATGGAATTTAGATATTAAGTTTGGCATTCGATTGTGTATCCTAAAACTGTGCGGTCGCACTCAATAAATTCTAACTGATTATAACGATTTAACGGATTGTTTTAATTTGGGACCAGTGCCGAGGTCCCGTTATTCTATTTTTTTATACACTAAGGATCTTGGATTCTTTACTGGCGCCCGAGCAGGGACCTTCCCTTATTAATAAAAAACAGTGAATAATTTACAGATGAAAAGCTATTAACAAAAAACAGTGAATAACTTATAAGTGGAAAGCTATTAACAAAAAACAGTGAATA
Source organism: Chrysotoxum bicinctum (assembly GCA_911387755.1). Classification (NCBI taxonomy): domain Eukaryota; kingdom Metazoa; phylum Arthropoda; class Insecta; order Diptera; family Syrphidae; genus Chrysotoxum; species Chrysotoxum bicinctum. Next base: position 178,316,965 of record OU426989.1, on the reverse strand, counting down.
ACTTACAAGAGGAAAGCTATTAACAAAAAACAGTGAATAACTTATAAAAGAAAAGCTATTAACAAAAAACAGTGAATAAACCGCAAGACAGTGAATAACTTATAAAAGAACAAATCGAAAATTAATGAAGTTAAAACTCATTAAGTGACAAAAGGAGAAAGCTGTTACCCAATTGTGATAAGAAGAAGCGACTGTAATCCTGGAGCCTGGCGTTAATCGAAGGAAGAATCTTAGACAACAGACATCAACTTTAAGATATAAAAATGAATTGGCTGGTTATATCTATGTAAGAATACTTAAAAAATTTATGGTCATGAATTGACTTCTAGCATACATGCATATATAAATACTCTTGCAAACCTTTTTTTTTCTCTTTTAATGATTAATAATTTCCTATTTATTGTACATTTCTAAACATCTTTGCAAAAATTTAATTTTTTATTTTTTTTTACGATTGATTAAAAATTCCCCTTTAATCTATGCATACACATATATATCTATAAATAATAAAAAATAGGTGTTAAAAAGAGAAGGGATTGAGAATTGAGGAAGTAATAGCAATATCAAATATATACCCACACATATACTTACACATAAATTTCTGGTATCACCCTTGATTGAAATGGATGAAATTAGGACATCAGTAACTCAATTAACTGGGGCTGTTAATAATGTCTTAGACCAGCTAAGAGGTTTTGAAACCAGAATTGTTCAAATCGAACAATTCGATAATGGGCAGCTTATGCAACCGTTTATTGGACAGCTTAGGTCCTTAGAAGGTAGGCTGAAATCAGTCGAAAACATTGGTTTTGGGGGAATTTCGGGGCTGTCTGAAGAACCTCAAGAAACACTTCGGGGGCCGAACAACGAGGTCGAATTGAGAGAAATCTCTAGGCTTCCGGACCCGGTAAAGGAGTTACAAGTTTTCGAGGGCGATCCAGTACAGTTTGTTTCCTGGACACATAGTGTTGAGACTGTGCTTAAAGATTACGAAATAGTTCGTAATAAGCCCATTTATAGGGCAATCCTGCAGCACATCAGACAGAAAATTAGGGGGAAGGCTGATTCCGCTCTTGTCTCCTATAACATATTTGACAATGAGTGGAAAGAAATAAAAAGGGTTCTTTCACTGCACTATGCAGACAAACGGGATATAAGAACTCTTGAGCACCAGCTTAATCAGCTCAAGCAGGGAGCATCCAGGGTGGACGACTTTTATGCCGCAGTTAACCACTAATTTTCACTCATAATAAATAAGGTCAGAGCGGAAACATATTCAATTGAAACGATTAATGCCTTGGTAGATACTTATCGGAATCGAGCATTGGACGTTTTCGTGCGGGGTCTGAATGGTGAACTTTCGAAGCTTTTGATGATTCAAAAGCCTAGAACACTCCCCGAGGCATATTCCGCCTACCTTGAAATTCAGAATCTTAACTTTAGAAATAGTTCAGTACATGTTCACGCACCGAACGTAATATCCACACCTGTGCACTATCCCTTTCATAACGAAGCAAGAATTCCTTCGCACTCAAGAAATATGGACAGGTTCAACACTAGCAGGAGCCCCCGACGACCATACTCATCTTGGAACTCAGGTAACCGAAGCAGACAGTATCCACCACCGAGACCAACCGGCCCGAAGCCTCCGGTCAAAATGGAGCTAGGTAGCGTCCAAACCGGCAACGTTAATTACATGAATCGCCCAAACAACCCGTTTAAGAGGGAAGCAAACTCAGACAACTATCCAAGAAAACAACAGCGGCTATTCAATATGATTGCAGACACCCCTGAAAACAATATTACCACGGACACACATGAGGACACTGGGGAGCCAAGCAGTTCTAATGCTCTCAATATCGAAGGAAACCGGGATGAGGCAAATTTTATGGTAGGTGCCTCGATTCCAGCGTACCATATATAGAATATGGTACACGGGACGGGAAAACATTAGAATTTCTCGTGGATACGGGCGCGAATAAAAACTTCATTAAACCCAACCTAGCGCAAGTATCCCATCCCGTCCATACTCCTTTTCATGTAAATAGTCCGGCAGGTAAAATCCTCGTGAAAAACAAGATACGTGGCAAATTCTTCGCCTTCGTTGGCTGTGATCTTGAAGTAACCTTTTTCGTGCTTCCGAATCTCACATCGTTCGATGGAATAATCGGCGATGATACTCTGAAGGAATTAAAAGCAATCATAGACAGGGATAGGAATGAGTTAACCATTAACTCAAGGGTTGTAATTCCACTTAAAAATAAATCCTCTAGTATAGTAAATAACCTTATTATAGTTGACCAGAACATTTCTGAATCCTCAAAGACAGGGCTTGAGTCTTTATGTGCTAAGTTCAAAAAGCTGTTCGGTCCAGTGGACAGCGAGAAAGTTAAAACCAGCGTGAGGGCCGAAATACGTACCTCTACGGAAGAACCAATCTATACGAAGGGTTATCCGTACCCAGCTGGCATGCGAGAAGAGGTTGAGAGACAAGTGAACGAACTTCTGGCGGGAAATATCATCCGACCGTCGAAGAGCCCGTACAACTCGCCTGTTTGGGTAGTGCCCAAGAAAGACAAACCAAATGGGGAAAAGCAATACCGTATGGTGATTGACTTCAAACGCTTGAACTCAGTTACCATTCCGGATACCTATCCGATTCCCGACATTAATAATACACTCGCGAGCCTCGGAAGCGCAAGGTTTTTTACCACTCTCGACCTCACGTCTGGTTTCCACCAAATCCCCATGAACGGTAGGGATATTCCAAAAACGGCCTTTTCCACAATGAATGGAAAATATGAGTTCCTAAGACTCCCCTTTGGGCTTAAGAACGCCCCCGCTATCTTCCAACGGATGATAGACGATGTGCTCAAAGAAGTGATTGGGAAAATATGTTATGTCTACATCGACGACATAATAATCTTCAGTAAAACTGAGGATGATCACCTTAGGGACATAGAAACGGTTTTCTTAAGGATTCAGGAAGCTGGCCTAAAAGTTAATTTAGAAAAGACCCACTTCCTAGCAACCAGTGTTGAATTTTTAGGGTTCGTTATCACCTCATCTGGGATTCTCCCGAATCCTGACAAGGTGAAGGCTATTGAAGCCATACTTCCCCCGAACACACTGAAGGAATTGAAAAGCTTCCTTGGACTGACCTCATACTACCGAAGGTTCATTAGGGACTACGCAAAAATTGCGAAACCTTTAACGAACATGACGCGTGGCGAATTTTCGCAAGTAAGGGCCAATCAGTCGAGGAAAGTTCCTATCCAACTTGACAATGAAGGACTTAAGGCATTCGAAACCCTTAAGCAGATGTTGACCTCTGCAGATGTGTTGGCCTTTCCGGACTTCAGCAAACCATTTAACCTGACGACTGATGCCTCCGATTATGCGATTGGGGCAGTACTGTCTCAAGGGGAACCTGGTAAAGACCGACCAATCTGTTTTATATCTCGTTCACTCAGCAAAACGGAGGAAAACTATGCAACCAATGAGAAAGAGCTCCGTGCCATAGTTTGGGCACTAGACAACTTAAGAAATTACCTCTATGGAGCCAGTAAGGTTAGAATATATACCGACCACCAACCGCTTACATTTACTCTTAGCAATAGGAATTATAATGCTAAGCTAAAGCGTTGGAAAAGTAGAATTGAAGAGTATAACTACGAGCTGATTTACACGCCTGGTAAATCAAACTTTGTGGCTGATGCTCTCTCACGGCTTCGAACGGAGGTAAATCACCTCTCAGGTGCAAGTTCTTCTTCTAGTACAGAAACAGCGAATTCTCTTGTTGTAGGTAGTTCAGGTACAGAAACAGCGGACGAATTACGAACTGGAACGACGGACAACGGACTGACTGGCACAGCCGACGAAGGACTATGCGAACTTTCTTTCGATGATTCCAACACTGTACATAGTGCTGAGCAGGACGGGACGGATCTAATACATCATGTGGAGGTCCCCTTGAATGTTTTTAAAAACCAACTTGTCTTTAAAATTGGCATTGATCTATATGCCCACGAAGAGCCACACCCTGGCTATCATCGGCACTATATTTCTTACAAAACTTTAGACGATGTCAAGCTTATGGAGACATTAAGGGAAAATCTGAATCCTAATGTTATTAATGGCATAAAAATTCCCGAATAATATATGGGAATGCTTCAAAGGGTCTATCTAGAAAACTTTAGTAAATACAAAGTGAGGGCAACGCAAAGGGTGGTTGAGGATGTTGCTAGTGAGAACCGAAAGATTCTGATAATAGAAAAAGAACATAGGCGGGCTCATCGAGCGCCTATAGAAAATAAGAAGCAAATCCTCGAAAATTTTTACTTCCCACAAATGATGGCAAAAATTAGGAGGTACACCAAATCTTGTGAAATATGCCATTCCAATAAATACGATAGGCGCCCGCATAACCCGGAATTGCAGTTAACACCTGTTCCCAGATATCCGTGTGAGATTATCCACATGGATATAATGGAGATACAAAATGAAAAATTTCTGACAGTCGTTGACAAATTCTCGAAATTCGCAAAATTTTTCCACATAAAGGACAGATCATCTATCTATTTACGGGAAAAAATGGTTAAGATCTTACACTATTTCACAGTGCCCTTGATTTTAGTTACGGACAACGAACGAGGCTTCCTAAGCCCAATAGTTCTTAACTTATTTAAAAATTTGGGAATAAAACTGTACCTAACGCCATCCCACAGAAGCGAGGTCAATGGCCAGATAGAAAGAGTTCACTCTACGGTTCTCGAAATATATCGATGCCTTAGAGCGGAATACTCAGACTTGAAGGTGAAAGAACTCGTCTACGTGGCTGTCGATAGGTACAACAATACTGTCCATTCTGTTATTAACAGGAAACCTACAGATGTATTCTTTAATAGGTCACAGCGGGTGAACTATCAGAATCTTTTGAACATTCGTTCAAAAATTAATAAAGACCTTAGGGGGCAAATAAAAAGAAACATGGAGGCTAGGAACGTAAGGAGAAATCTAAGAAGGGGGATACCACGAAAGTACAATCAAGGTGACGTTATATACGTTGCGATAAAAGGCATAAAAAGTAAAAATAAGCCTTTATACAGAAAGGAAGTCGTAGCCAAAGACAACCGGGTAACTGTCACCACAGTTAGTGGTAAAAGGATACATAAGGCCCATTTGAAAAATATTAATTAACAACAAGATAATTCATACCCTTCTCTTTTCTTCATTATAAAAAAATTAAATACAAAAAGGGGAAAGTGCATACGATATAAAATAAAAACGACATGTATGCAAAAAGTGCGCAAAATATTAATGTTATAAAAGATACAACTAATTAAGAAACCATTAGCTTACTAAACTATGTCTATGGAGATTAGCCCACGAAACAAGGGGCCGGTTCACTTATAATTGTAAAAATATAATTTCGAAGGTGAAGGCCCTCGTACCCTAGTAGGCTGTTTGAATTTTAAACCTTACAAGCCAAAGCGGATAAATACGAACCTTCCCATCCGGAGTGGTGACTACCCCGAAAATTTAAGGGGGGCTAACTCATTCAGACATCTAGGGACAAATAATTTGGTTTCAAAGAAAAAAAGAAAATAGAAAAAATTAAATACTATGTATCACTATGTACATTCAAAAAATATAAAAAGAATATAAAAAAAATTACCTATTATATTATAATCAAAAACAAAAAAAAAAAAAAAAAAAAAAAAAAAAAAAAAAAAGAGAAAGAAACTCTTATTGAACAAAATGTAATAAAAGGTAACAAAAGCGCACCCATCAATCTATGAATGAAATCATAAAAATACTGTACGCCTACAAAAGCAAAGTACCTACTCATTAGTATTGTAATATTAGCCCTTAAGAAAAAAAAACTTGAAATTCCTGATTAATAAACTTTGATTATGTTACAGATTAATAAATTATTTCAATTTCATGCGGGCTTTGCATATTTTCGCTTACGATTCACCGGTGGTTACGATAAAAGAAGGTAACGCTTGGGTTACAGACGGGGACTTCAAGCTAGTACATGTAATCGATTTGACTAGGTACGACATATTACTAAGGGATACGGAACAACTAATGGTCAAGTACGTCAAGAACGAGGAGAGTAGATCTATCATAGACTATCACTTAGGGCTTATCAAGACTCGCCTTGTTGAACTGAGGGATACAAGGGCTAGGAAGGCTAGGTCAATAAACTGGATAGGTAGCGCTTGGAAGTGGATAGGGGGTTCCCCTGACGCGACGGACTGGGACAAACTCTTAGAAAGACAAACCAACATTGAGGACAATAATAATCAACAATACGCAATTAACACAAAACTTTTCGCCACGACTCAAGAGCTCGTGGACAAACTAAATAAAGTTATAGACGGGTACAATAACTCTATACAAAAAGGGGAAACAGACAAGGTTAGCCAGGACTTGCTAAATAAGGTACTTGTTTTGAAAGAGCAAATAAACGAAGTAATAAGAGCTTGCCAGATGGCAAAAAATGGCATAGTGAATAGTAACCTATTAGATTCAGAAGAAATCAATATTATAATTAACGAGCTTGAGACACTACCATATCAAAATGTTATAGAAGCTGTCGAATATGGTCAGCCTTCTATCTACTGCAACGGGACGTCGTTGCTCTATATACTGTCTTTACCAAAGATTGATCCAAAGACTTACCATCTCGTGACTGCCCGCGCGGCAATCAGACAAAACAGACAAGTCAACTTAGCATTCTCAAAACTTCTCATAGCTCATGACAAAACATACGGTTTGAACGGACATTGTCTTAACATTGGCAACAGCTCTGTATGCCGGGAACGTGACCTGAAAAAATTGACGGAAGACTCATGCTTGCCTAGGTTACTTAAAGGTGGCAACGCTCTTTGTGACTATAAGACAAATACGGACGAGGTTATTGAACTGATTGGCGAGAACACCATCTTTCTATCAAACTTCAGGGGAAATATAGTAAATAATAATTCTTCTATTCCCTTAGAAGGTACCTACCTTATTCAGATGGCTAACGACACGGTCCAAATCAAGGATAAAACATATCGCAGCAGAGTTGCAATCATCCCGCAGGCACTGCCCTCCGCACTGTCTAATATCACCAACAAGAAGACGATTCCCAATTTGGAATTTGTGCACCGTCTCAGTGCCAAAAACATTGAATTAATTAACGCCTTGCGTAGAAATCTTGATTCTTCTATATTTACAGGGATCCCGATAACTATAACAATTGTGGCCATAATTTGTCTATTCTGGAGGAAAATTTATGGAAGAGTCAACGTACCCGAACTCCGCCTATCCTTTCGCCGAAAACCAATCCCAGTGCCAAGACCTACCTCAAGGGTCGATGACGTCAACGGAAGCCCAGGTTGCTGCCCTCGGTCAACGTGCGATCTGCGGGACGCAGATATTTGAGAGGGCGGCAGTTATCACTGTCGGGCATTGACCAGGTACAGAAAAGTGCACACGCGGCACACGAGCGACGGATATCATCGACCATTGCCACCGGGAAATCTGAGGCGGAGATATGCATGGGAACTGCATATCAGCAGAATAGAATTAAAGTAAAATGAAACAAATGCAATGAAATGGAATTTAGATATTAAGTTTGGCATTCGATTGTGTATCCTAAAACTGTGCGGTCGCACTCAATAAATTCTAACTGATTATAACGATTTAACGGATTGTTTTAATTTGGGACCAGTGCCGAGGTCCCGTTATTCTATTTTTTTATACACTAAGGATCTTGGATTCTTTACTTACACGAACACATCCTTTGTATTGAATATTGAACAATACAAATACAATACAAATACAATACAAATACAATACAAATACAATAAACATACAATACACATACAATACAAATACAATACAAATACAATACAAATACAATACAAATACAATACAAATACAATACAAATACAATACAAATACAATACAAATACAATACAAATACAATACAAATACAATACAAATACAATACAAATACAATACAAATACAATACAAATACAATACAAATACAATACAAATACAATACAAATACAATACCAATACAATACAAATACAATACAAATACAATACAAATACAATGCAAATACAATACAAATACAATACAAATACAATACAAATACAATACAAATACAATACAAATACAATACAAATACAATACAAATACAATACAAATATAATACAAATATAATACAAATACAAATACAATACAAATACAATACAAAAACAATACAAATACAATACAAATACAATACAAATACAATACAAATACAATACAAATACAATACAAATACAATACAAATACAATCAATACAAATACAATACAAATACAATACAAATACAATACAAATACAATACAAATACAATACAAATACAATACAAATACAATACAATACAAATACAATACAAATACAATACAAATACAATACAAATACAATACAAATACAATACAAATACAATACAAATACAATACAAATACAATACAAATACAATACAAATACAATACAAATACAATACAAATACAATACAAATACAATACAAATACAATACAAATACAATACAAATACAATACAAATACAATACAAATACAATACAAATACAATACAAATACAATACAAATACAATACAAATACAATACAAATACAATACAAATACAATACAAATACAATACAAATACAATACAAATACAATACAAATACAATACAAATACAATACAAATACAATACAAATACAATACAAATACAATACAAATACAATACAAATACAATACAAATACAATACAAATACAATACAAATACAATACAAATACAATACAAATACAATACAAATACAATACAAATACAATACAAATACAATACAAATACAATACAAATACAATACAAATACAATACAAAATACAATACAAATACAATACAAATACAATACAAATACAATACAAATACAATACAAATACAATACAAATACAATACAAATACAATACAAATACAATACAAATACAATACAAATACAATACAAATACAATACAAATACAATACAAATACAATACAAATACAATACAAATACAATACAAATACAATACAAATATAATACAAATATAATACAAATTACAATACAAATACAATACAAATACAATACAAATACAATACAAATACAATACAAATACAATACAAATACAATACAAATACAATACAAATACAATACAAATACAATACAAATACAAATACAATACAAATACAATACAAATACAATACAAATACAAATACAATACAAATACAATACAAATACAATACAAATACAATACAAATACAATACAAATACAATACAAATACAATACAAATACAATACAAATACAATACAAATACATACAAATACAATACAAATACAATACAAATACAATACAAATACAATACAAATACAATACAAATACAATACAAATACAATACAAATACAATACAAATACAATACAAATACAATACAAATACAATACAAATACAATACAAATACAATACAAATACAATACAAATACAATACAAATACAATACAAATACAATACAAATACAATACAAATACAATACAAATACAATACAAATACAATACAAAATACAATACAAATACAATACAAATACAATACAAATACAATACAAATACAATACAAATACAATACAAATACAATACAAATACAATACAAATACAAATACAAATACAATACAAATACAAATACAAATACAATACAAATACAATACAAATACAATACAAATACAATACAAATACAATACAAATACAATACAAATACAATACAAATACAATACAAATACAATACAAATACAATACAAATACAATACAAATACAACAATACAATACAAATACAATACAAATACAATACAAATACAATACAAATACAATACAAATACAATACAAATACAATACAAATACAATACAAATACAATACAAATACAATACAAATACAATACAAATACAATACAAATACAATACAAATACAATACAAATACAATACAAATACAATACAAATACAATACAAATACAATACAAATACAATACAAATACAATACAAATACAATACAAATACAATACAAATACAATACAAATACAATACAAATACAATACAAATACAATACAAATACAATACAAATACAATACAAATACAATACAAATACAATACAAATACAATACAAATACAATACAAATACAATACAAATACAATACAAATACAATACAAATACAATACAAATACAATACAAATACAATACAAATACAATACAAATACAATACAAATACAATACAAATACAATACAAATACAATACAAATACAATACAAATACAATACAAATACAATACAAATACAATACAAATACAATACAAATACAATACAAATACAATACAAATACAATACAAATACAATACAAATACAATACAAATACAATACAAATACAATACAAATACAATACAAATACAATACAAATACAATACAAATACAATACAAATACAATACAAATACAATACAAATACAATACAAATACAATACAAATACAATACAAATACAATACAAATACAATACAAATACAATACAAATACAATACAAATACAATACAAATACAATACAAATACAATACAAATACAATACAAATACAATACAAATACAATACAAATACAATACAAATACAATACAAATACAATACAAATACAATACAAATACAATACAAATACAATACAAATACAATACAAATACAATACAAATACAATACAAATACAATACAAATACAATACAAATACAATACAAATACAATACAAATACAATACAAATACAATACAAATACAATACAAATACAATACAAATACAATACAAATACAATACAAATACAATACAAATACAATACAAATACAATACAAATACAATACAAATACAATACATTACAATACAAATACAATACAAATACAATACAAATACAATACAAATACAATACAAACAATACAGATACATACAAATACAATACAAATACAATACAAATACAATACAAATACAATACAAATTACAATACAAATACAATACAAATACAATACAAATACAATACAAATAAATACAAATTCAATACAATA